>OW052229.1:1707500-3001044 GCA_932527175.1 Operophtera brumata
CGGAACACAGCAATGCGAGCACTACTGCTTTGCGGCAGAAATAGGTATGGTGGTAGTACTTCCCCGGACGAACTCTTTCACAAAAAAGCTCTACTACTACTTAACCTTAACTATTACTTAACCGGTTTTTCAATGTTTTCACTACTAGATAGTATTGTTTGGATTATAAAGACTCATTTTGGATAACGATAGCAATACCACAACTAAGTATCTTCATACTTTCCACAAGTAACTATTCCTCTACGAAAACTCAAAGATACTCTATGATACTAACGGTACCTACATATTCCCTTGTATCCTCTATTTTTTTCCAGACCATTCAATCCAAAGATTAATAATAATAATGATAAAAATAATGCTGGACAGTTCACACAACATTATCCAGCCCCAAGCTAAGCAGAGCCTATGTTATGGGTACTAGATAACTGATATACTTAATACAATATAAACATAGGTAGTTTTTTTTAAATTATACATAGAAAATTACCCAGAACACCCTGAATAAATATCTGCGATCGCACAAATATTTGTTCTGAGGCGGGAATCGAACCCGCAACCTCCTGCGTCTTAGAAATTGTTTGCTACAAAGTGATAAGACCACCCATTGTATAACAAAGTTGTTTTAGTTTTTGTTTGTAAAATTGAATATAACACGGTGTTTTATCTTCTATCTCAATCAATCTATCTTGTTTCTTCTATATAATGACTATTCTATTTTTATTTTTAGTATAAATCTATTTTTGGTAGTAGTAGAAGAGCTTTTTTGTGAAAGAGTTCGTCTCGGGAAGTACTACCATCATACCTATTTCTTCCGAGAAGCAAGTGCTCGCATTGCTGTGTTCCGGTTTGAAGGGTATGATTGCCCGTGAAATTACAGGCACATGAGAGTTTTCATCTTTATGTCTCAGGGTGGCGGGCGCAGTGCAATGCCACATAGGGCGCGTCCTAGGTGGACGTGACCTATGAGGTAATGCATTGTTAATGGCAGAGGTACCACTTAACATCAGGTGCGCCACCTGCTTGTTCCGTCATTAACACAGTTGAAAAAATCAATTTTTCTAGCTAAGTATATCCATAGTTTGTAAAAAACATGGCATGGTTTTGTACATACATTAATTATCTTTCGAACAATTACAAAATGTATTTGTGTGGGGATTCATCCGCAAGGGTGGGCCCGGACTGTGCGGTTTCAGAGAAACTTCCTCCCGGGAACGCTCAGGTTGTGGAATGATCTCCCTCCCTGCTGAGGTTTTCCCGAGCGACTACAGTATGGGGTTCTTTAAAAGGGGTGTTTGGAAATTTGTAAAGGGTCGGCAACGCGCGTGTGATGCCTCTGGTATTGCAGGCGTTCATAGGCTACGGTAACCGCTTACCAACAGGTGGGCCGTATGCTTGTTTGCTACCTTGGTAGTATAAAAAAAAAAGTGAACTAATTGTCTGGCTGGCAAATTCCAACTACCAATTACAGCCAATTAATTACCAACTGCCAATTGTCTTTAGTACTAGATTTATGTTTTTTTTTCCATGTGTTATGTGTGTGTTGTGCCCTCTTGGGGGAAAATAAATAAATTTTCGTTCTTTCTTTCTTTCGAATAAACTTACAAGAAATCTGAGAAGTCGAAGCATCAGTATTGTCGACCCTGACTGCGACGTGTTGCACCATCTCTTGCACGAACAGACCCTCGTCAGATGACACGCCAGACAGGTCAGCATCACGGTTGAATATCTTGGTCACGCCAAACTAGGGAAAAGAAATTGAATATATAGCACCCAGCACATGGTACAATGGTAGGAAGTGGAGATGTGGAATACGTCGAAGGATGCCTGTACCTAGGCCAATTAGTAGCCTCGATCCAAGATCTCGAAGTCGCTAGAGGTACTGAGAATGCCTGGAAGAGATACTGGTCAATGAAACACCTAATGAAAGGTACACTTCCTTTAACATTGAAACGGAAGCTTATGTACGTGTGTATTCTCCCCATCCTCACCTACGGCGCACAGACCTGGTCTTTGACTGATCAACAAAAGTCCAAGCTCGGGGTTTGCCAGCGAGCCATGGAGCGCAGTATTCTAGGAGTCAGACTGATAGACTGCGTTCGCAACAGTGTACTGCGTTCCAAAACTCAAATCGCGGATGTCGGGCAGAAATCGGGTAAATTGAAGTGGGATTGGGCGAGCCACGTCTGCCGCATGCCAGACGGGCTATGGGCTAAAGCCATAACAGAGTGGACGCCTCTGAACGGAAAAAAAAACTGGTGGCAAACCGCGGTGGAGGTGGACAGACGAAGATCAGAATAGATAGGATTGGTCTACAGTGGCCCAAAATGGAGAGGACTGGAGAGAAGGAAGGGAGGCCTTTGCCCTGCAGTGGGGCACCACAGGCTCTTAATATAATATAATATTGAAAATCTGTGATTATTTGGACACCAACAAAGAAACTTCCAAAATTGGTTTGAAAAATGATTTCCAATTTTCGTATTATCAGAAAATGACGTACCTTAGCCGGCGCAGAGATATGCTTATTAGTAGTATTACGTACCTTAGCCAGCGCAGAGATAGGCTTAGTAGTAGTATGACGTACCTTAGCTAGCGCAGAGATAGGCTTAGTAGTAGTATGACGTACCTTAGCCAGCGCAGTGATAGGCTTAGTAGTAGTATGACGTACCTTAGCCAGCGCAGAGATAGGCTTAGTAGTAGTATGACGTAACTTAGCCAGCGCAGAGATAGGCTTAGTAGTAGTATGACGTACCTTAGCCAGCGCACAGATAGGCTTAGTAGTAGTATGACGTACCTTAGCCAGCGCAGAGATAGGCTTAGTAGTAGTATGACGTACCTTAGCCAGCGCAGAGAAAGGCTTAGTAGTAGTATTTCGTACCTAAGCCAGCGCAGAGATAGGCTTAGTAGTAGTATTACGTACCTTAGCCAGCGCAGAGATAGGCTTAGTAGTAGTATTACGTACCTTAGCCAGCGCAGAGATAGGCTTAGTAGTAGTATTACGTACCTTAGCCAGCGCAGAGAAAGGCTTAGTAGTAGTATTTCGTACCTTAGCCAGCGCAGAGATAGGCTTAGTAGTAGTATTACGTACCTTAGCCAGCGCAGAGATAGGCTTAGTAGTAGTATTACGTACCTTAGCCAGCGCAGAGATAGGCTTAGTAGTAGTCTCAACGTAGAAGGTCGGCATGCAGAGCTGGATGTCTTCCTCCTTCAGCATGTCCTGGATGTCTGCCAGTGGTGCAGCGGGCAGGTCGGCGATGAGGCGAGTGAGCCCGTCTCGGGAACGTGGTACGACCACTAGGAGTGCAAAACGGCCAGACTGGAAGATAAACAGGAAATCAACAAAAATGATAGTTGTATCTATTTTTAGTCAACCTAGTTCTTAACTGGAAACTCTTCAAAATGCCTTTCATTTAGCCTTTATTTTGGCATACAATATTTTCAGTTTGCAGTTTAGTATGGTAGACAGTTTGTTGAGTATCAGACGGCCTCATCAATTTGATTGTCGATTCATCATCAGCCCACACTAATCCACTGCTGGACATAGTCCTTTCCCAATACGCGCAACTGAGCCCGGTGTTCGGCTCTACTCATCCACTATCTGCCAGCCGCCTTTCGTAGGTCATCGTTCCACCTAGCCTGTGGGGGTCGTTTGCTGAGCTTGAATGAAAATGATCATGTGTGAATCGTATCATGATGTATGGAATGGAACCTCTTCGTTGTTGCACAAATTCAGAAACACAACGATCATTTTGAATCTTATTATTCACTTTTTTTTTTTTTTGGATGGATACTCACATCATAAGGAAGCAGTACTGCCTCGCTGTCCAACGCAGCAACGTATGCGGTCTTGAAGCTTCCCTTCGCCTTCATCATTGGCACCTGCTTCTTCTCTGAGCTGGACTTGTAGAAGACCCCGGGCTCCACGGCGGTGAAGGGCTGCTTCCAAGACCCGCGGAAGTACATGCCGTTGAAGATTATCATCAGGGAGTCGGATACAGATTCTGGAAATAATAGGCACTTACTTATAAATGATTTTTCTGATAACTTCGAAACCGTTAAAGATTTTATTTATTCTCGCTCCCACAGTTTTTTCAGAAAATGAAACATTGAACTACTTATAAAATGGTGAAAATGCGTAGACAGCAATGGTACCTACATACTATGAATGTATTTTTATCTTTTTCCATATAAAATGCCAATTTCATATGTAAGTGTAAAACTTGTAACTTGTAACTGGAAATTAACATACCAAGTCAAAAAAAAAAAAAAATTTAGGTATAAATATTACATATTTAGTCTAGTGTAAGAGAAAAGGTCGAGTGCTCGGCCACGCTGTTTTTCAGCCTCGCCTTAGAATACTGCCATCGTCACAGCAGCCATGATACTCAGTAGCTATCCGCTGTTCCCAAACAAAAGAGAAACTATGTAACAATGATTGAAAAAACAAGGAACAGCGGGACAACCACCGAGAACTCGTAAAAATAATTATTACTCGAACCTAATAAGCTTAGGTACCCACACAAGCTAATATTCAAATACAAAATGGTAAGTTAATGGTACCAGGTAATTGGTGGTATTTAAACAAGTATATTTAGATAAGATAAGAAGGGGTGGTTCTATATTAACAATTATTTTGTTATGGTAGGATGACATTGAATCAATTATCAATACACAATCACAATTAAAATACGTTAAACAAAGAGATGGGATGAAATAATCCAAACGTAACATTTACTGACCCATTGATCCGATAAAATCAGACAGGCAAAACCGTCCAACAACATGACGATTTTTGACTTTCCAAGAGTACATTTTTACAATATAACTTAAAAGCCATTCCCTGTATTTTCCGAATGGGTGGAGGAAGGTCGTTCCAGCACTTAGAGGCTGCGAAGCGAAAGCTACCCCTAATGAGCTACACTAGTTACACAATGCATAAATGCTAGCACGAACGCACTTAGTTATAAATCCAGTAATGAGCTGAGAGTTACGTAAGCCTGAGATTCTTTTGAACTTACTAGTAAAATTAAATTAAATGAAAATTGAACTTACTAGTGCCAGTTTTCTTTCCGAAGCTGTTCACTGACAAAGACGACGAGATATCCTTCTTGTCTTGCAAAATATTTAGACTCCTAGCATGGTTCCTCGCTTCCACAGCCACCATAGTTTCCTCTTCATCGGCTGATGACTCTTTCTTGGGGTAAGTCTTAACGAGCTTGATCTTTTCTTTGATATTCTTTGCTGGTTTATATTCGATTTCGGAAATGTCTACTTTCTCAGGAATGTCTTCAACAGCGAATGAAATGAGTTTCTCATCTGATGGTTTAGGAGGCATGAGCTCAGGAATATCGTCAACTTTGTCTTCAGGTTTCTTCTCAGGGATTTCTACTGTGAATTCAGGTTTCTTGGCTGGTTCATCATCATCATCGTCGTCATCGTGGATGCTGCTTTGTACTTTCTCTACCGACCTTACATCAGTCAAGTAGTAATCTTCCAAGATCTTTTTGTAATCATCGTGAATTGTGTAGTTTTTGTACACGTAGAAGAAGTTCTTCAGCGGAACCATTCCTAAGATAGATTTGTAGGTCTTCCTGGTGAGGCTTTGGTCGGTCGGCAGGTGTAGGGCTGAGACTAGTTGCTCCCTGGTTTCTCCCTTAGCACCTTCGGCCAGCATCGCCAGAATCGCTGAGTAACCGAGTGGGGAGAAAGCAATGTTCTTGTCATCGTCGATGTACCCCTGAAATTAAAAAGCAAGAGTGGTTTAAAGAAAGTTCTCGTATCCATTTAGAAATCTATGCAAAATACGATACCTACTTAATTATCATGCAATTCTATAGGCTTACTTTCAAACCAGCCAAAGAGAAAACTAAACGACTTTAAAATACACCGCCAACATCATCATCTGTAGAAGTCCTATTCCTGTACCTATTTTTGCCGCAAAGCAGTAGTGCTCGCATTGCTGTGTTCCTGTTTGAAGGGTAAGGGTGCCGGTGAAATTACAGGCACATGAGACTTTTCATCTTTATGTCTCAGGGTGGCGGGCGCAGTGCAATGCCACATAGGTTGCGTCCTAGGTGGACGTGATCTATGAGGTAATGCACTGTTCATAGGCAGAGGTTACCGCTTAACATCAGGTGGGCCTCTTGCTTGATCCGTCATCCAAGCAGTAAAAAAAAAAAAGACCACTGATGGATATAGGCCTCCACATAGAATATCACAACGAAAGCCTTGAGCCGCATTGTTCCACCGACTTCCACAATTTAAAATGCCGTCAGTCCATCGAGAGGCTTTCTTCCACACTGCGTCGTCCGGTTCGTGGCCACCAACTTGGAAAACCTTTACTCCCAATCAATGGTTGTTGATTCTGCAAGCCTTTACAGCCACTTTAACATGCTAGCTCTGAGAGCTGTCGGTGATCTTGGTTCTTCTTTAGACCTAATGACGTAGTGAAAATACATGCTGGTTCTGAGTAGGTTTTTATATGCAATGAACTTCTATTTTTACCTGGAAGATAGCAGTGGACAGTTCCGACGTTGCTTGGCCGACAATGGTTGCACCATCAGACCGCGTTCTCCCTTGACGCACCCATTTTGCATTGCTCAACCCCACAGCCAGGAGTAAAACTGTTTGGAAATGGACACAAGTTTAATATTTATCTTTATACAGTCTTTGTGGTATATTACAATATTACAGCCTTCTCGGGCAGTTCCAGCAGTAGAGGACCAACCAGTAGTAGTTACCTAGGTATAACTGAGTCGCAACAACAGAAATATTAAATCCCGATGAGATACTACGCAGTAAGTTCGTGCTGATAATCTAATAACTACGAATGTAATAAGTTTTGAATGGAATTGCGTCGTGCCTTTTAACCTTATAAAAGCTATTTTCGAGATATTAAGAGGTAGACAACAGACAACTTCCCTCACTATCTAACTCAGTAAAGTTCAGGTAAGCTAGAAAGTGACATAATAGCGCTTGCGCAACGTAAAGTGAACGAAAGTCACGAAAAATATTTGCTACGTAATCGAAAATATAAATTTACTACTCGTATGCTCTCTAAAATCATATTATTTGTTACGTACGTTAATATTTATTAGTAGTAGTAGAGCTTTTTTGTGAAAGAGTTCGTCCGGGGAAGTACTACCACCATACCTATTTCTGCCGCAAAGCAGTAGTGCTCGCATTCCTGTGTTCTGGTTTGAAGGGTAAGGGTGCCGGTAAAATTACAGGCACATGAGACTTTTCATCTTTATGTCTCAGGGTGGCGGGCGCAGTGCAATGCCACATAAGGCGCATCCTAGGTGGACGTGACCTATGAGGTAATGCACTGTTTATAGGCAGAGGTTACCGCTTACCATCAGGTGGGGGATCTGCTTGTTCCGTCATTCATGTAGTATAAAAAAAACGTTATAACAGCATTGTAGAGGTTAGTTCACCATTTTTTTACCTAGATTTATCGAAATCATGTTTTTTGACCTTGGAAATATGATGAAGATTAACATATTTTTTAATTGTTCTAAACTGTGTAGATTTTGCTAAAAATACATCCAATTTGACTCTTCACAGCCAAGTGCCGAAGTACCTAGTTAAACTAGTATGAAGTGGTTTTGTGTGATGATTCTCGGCATTACCTTAACAACATACTTGTATTGTATTGTATTGTATTTATTTATTGCTTACATGTACCTACTTACAATATTGTTGTTGTTGTTTGTTTGTCTTGTGGTCTATTCTATACATAAAACAGTGAACCTTAGCGTGTCCTTCGTCAGAAGAAGCAAAATTATTGTATAAACTGGCTGATTTAGCGTTAGCTTAATTTTAGTTTTTTGTAGTTTAATTTTATGTTGTATGCACGGGACGATGTTGTAGCTCAGCGACAAAGTCCTTTTAATAAACTAAAAAAAAAAAGAAAAAAAAAGACATTGTACCCTACTTAACTTTATTATAACTGTACAATATTACACGTTAATATAGTTAGTATGCTGTGTGATCGTGCCTGTAATAATAATAATAATAAATAAATAAATAATGCTGGACAGTTCACACAACATTATCTAGCCCCAAGCTAAGCAAAGCTTGTGTTATGGGTACTAGATAACTGATATACTTAATACAATATATTACATAGATAGATATTTTTTATTATACATAGAAAATACCCAGAACACCCTGAACAAATATCTGCGATCGCACAAATATTTGTTCCGAGGCGGGAATCGAACCCGCAACCTCCTGCGTCGTAGGCCAAGCTTCGCCCGCCGCGCCACAGAGGTCGTCGTCGTCATCATCTTTGTAAGATAAATTAAGTAATATCTAATATCCCCAGGGAACAAAGAGAAGCTAATTCTAAGAAAAAACTTAAAAAGCAGCTACTGTGCTATATACTAACACTAAAAGCTATACAATCAATTTGTAATTTCAAAATAGAAATAAAGCAAAATCAGGATTCTTCGAAACCTGTATTGATCAGCCAAAAACAACATGCGCGAACCTCATCCTTTCAAGGTCACCAAATTTAAATTCCAGCGGCGCCAGTATCCACGGCATTAACCTCATTGTATAGTTATAGATTTACATGTATCGTGACCCAAACATGATTTATGTGTGCCAGTTATTGGCCGGCCATATATACAAACCAAATATTTTGGTAAAGACTATCCATTTCAAGAGATCGAGAAGACAATTCTCGGACTGTGCTGAGACATGTCGAATAAGATCCTTTGGTCTCAAAATTCTGACAAAACTGATAGATCTTGTACGAAAGCTGACACATGTTATGGGCCCAGCTGTGTATAACAAGCTTCCTGACACCATCACAGAGACTCCTAGCATGACTATTTTTAAGAATAGGTTAAAACGCTGGCTTATCGAGCAAAACTTCTACACCTATGACGAGTTCATAGCGTTTAAATGAAATAGAAATGTACAGTATACTATCGTATTCTGACATTATTTTTTAATATAATTGTAATTGTTAATAATACATTTATTTTAAAGTTATGTAATTTTGTGCTACTTTTAAGTAGTTGTCACGCCTTGACTTATAATCATTTATATTATCAATAAATAACTATTATGACTATTATGAAAATGATAACCATGCTACTCTAAAACGCAAACTATCTTTGGACACAGTGTTTTGTCTTTTTCGTTGACAGGCAGTTTCAAATAAGATTGAATGAGACAAAACACGGTGTAACGATTGAAATGATAATTCGTATTTGTTAGTATAACGGTTAGAGTACTAGCCTCAAGGTTTTCCTGATGTCGCTCTGCTCCCAACAGCTAACATGTCAATTTGCAATAATTAATTTGATGTAACTAATTTTTTCTGCTTTTTTAACGCAAACAGTTTTACGTTCCCGCCTAATGGTAAGGGGTTACCGCCGGCGCCTGTTGACATTGCCAATGGGTTGTCCGCCCTCAAGGACTTTTTTTACATTTTGTGTACAAAATAATATAAGGTTTTTATATTATGTTAGCGGATGCTGTCACGTCATCTTTTGCTGAGTTTCTTTACATCTAATTTGACTACCTACCTAAGTTGTTTACCTAGTTTGTGTACCTAAGTTTATAAGTTGATTACCTTTTACAACCGCCAACAAAAAAAAGAGGAGTTTCTCAATTCTGTTTTTATTTTTTTGATACTGTTTCTCCTTGTTCTTGCGCTTCAGAAGGATCATCAAATAAAGTGCGCTCTGTGTGTGTGTGTGTCTGTGTTGCCTTATTCTTCTAGGTCTGGTCACGTTAGAACAGTAGTGAATTTAATTAATAGGACGATTCAAAATGATCCTTGCGATTTAAATGTGTTTTTTTATTCGTAAGTATAAAAAAATTACAAACATATCTTAGTCCATATCTTCAGAATATGGACTTCACCTGGCCCTTGTTTCTTGTTTTTTTTTTTTTTTTTTGTATACTGCTTTGATGACGGAACAAGCAAGAGGCCCGCCTGATGTTAAGCGGTAACTTCTGCCTATGAACAGTGCATTACCACATAGGTCACGTCTACCTAGGACGCACCCTATGTGGCATTGCACTGCGCCCGCCACCCTGAGACATAGATGAAAAGTCTCATGTGCCTGTAATTTCACCGGCACCCTTACCCTTCAAACCGGAACACAGCAATGCGAGCACTACTGCTTTGCGGCAGAAATAGGTATGGTGGTAGTACTTCCCCGGACGAACTCTTTCACAAAAAAAGCTCTACTATTACTAATTACTACTACTACTTCTTTTTCATTTTAAGACTAAAACACTTGTCTCAGAGGAACAGCGCATGTTTCTCCTGAGACAAGTGCCTCGACTGTCGTGCCTCGATGTAACTGTTCAAAGATATGGATACTGGTTCTGCGATGTAGGTCGTGTCCAACTAGCGGTACCCATGCATGTTTACAAGTAACTGTTGATTGCAGGATGGTCATACTAAACTGCACTGAAGTTTTAGGACAAGTGGAGCAGTGGAGATGGTCATACACAAAATCGGCATGCGAATTCTGACTCAATACACGACGCCAATTCTCGGATTCTAGAGATTATCTCTAAATTAGAGATAATGTCGAAGCATGAATGTCTACAAAAAATGTCACGAAAATGTCACAATAACCATCAAATCGTATTCGATTTGAATGATTTTGGTCGACTTATGTCTATTTGTGACATCATGAGAATAGCAAATGAAGATTTTATTCAACATTCGCCATCTTTTTTCGACATATGTCGAATTCGACTTAATCTCTAAAGCATGAGAATTACCCTCCTGATCGTTTACGCTGACTATTCAAATTCAACGCACATTGAATAATTCACCAGTAGTAGGTGTTAGGGGCTGCATGGAGGAAGGAGTGTTTTCGGCACACATACACTGGCCAGTTCAGGAAAGATTTGAGGAACAGTACTGACTTAAAAAAAAACTAGTATCTTTTTCATATGAATTAATCAAGTTGTTTTTATTATTTTAAAATAAACTAATTGATAATTAATTGTTGATTTAGTGTTTTTGCAATCCCACTAATATTATAAATGCGAAAGTTTGCGTGTGTGTTTGTTACTTCTTCACGCTGAAACGGCTAGACGGATTTGAATGAAATTTGGAATGGAGATAACTGGACTCCCGGAATAACACATAGGCACATTTTTACCCCGCTATTCCCACGGGATCGAGACTTACGCGGGTGAAAACGCGGGGCACTGCTAGTAAGCAATATAAATTGTCTAATTATTTGACTATGCATAAGGGGGCAAATCTCAACCTTTAACGTCAACACTTTTCAAAGGGAATTTATTGAGAATAATAAAGAGAGATTGAAATCTGTCATTTTTGAAAGAAACGTCGTCATTTTTATTTTATTACATTTGAATGTGTTTTTTCGAGTTATTTCGTGTAATTTTAGTGGCATTTTAACCGGTGTAACTGGGATAAATGGCACATGTGTGATGTAGTGAAATTTGAGTGTATTGCGAGTCTTTTCGAAATGGTGGATTTTTTCCTGTAAAAACTCAGTTTTTCTGCCACAATTTAAACTGGGTTAGGACTAGACGGAGACTCTTGACGACTTGACTATAAAACTATAATAATTAAATCAGTTGACATTGGCTAAATTGTTGCAAATAATGCAAAGAAGCCATTACCTAAGATTAATGATTAATGATTTATGATTCATTAAGTTATTAATGTCATAAAAGTTGGCGAAGTACTAATAAAACGTAGATTATTCTGAAAAGGGAACGAAGATCTGATTTGTAGGGATTAAAAACTTTGTCGACAAAATCAGATAAGAGGCCGCAGACAAAGTAACAATCGAACAGCGATATCGCTAGTAGAAAAGCCAAAAATGTATGAAATTGACGGACACCATCGAAATGTCACGTGGTCTTTTGTATTGAATTACGACTGTAAAAATGGAATCGCTTCGAAGCGAATGCCACTTGGCTAGGCTGGAAGGTCCAATAGCGAACAGAGCAAAGCTAGTTGCACAGAGCTGCAGTGCAATGACCACAGCGTTCTACCGTGAACTGAAAGAATGAACGTATAATCATTACCACTTAGCTCCCGTAATTGTGATAATTGTGCCTCGAATAGAGATACAAAGGAATTCTTCAAGGGAGGAGTAATTACTGGACGTAATTAACTTAATGTTTCTATGAAAATAGCTGCATACATAATGCTACCGGAGATTAGTAAAATAAAAACGCCAACGACTAGGTGTTTTTGTTAGGTGTGCCCTGGTGTTTTTTTTTTCATACAAATTTCAACAGACTGCTGCACCTCATTTTGGGAATTCCTCCATCCTCCACCCCTAGTAACCATAACAGGAGGAACCCTTCAGGAGGCCAATTCTCGGATTGTAGAGATTATCTCTAAATTAGAGATAATGTCGAAGCATGAATGTCTACAAATAATGTCACGAAAATGTCACAATAACCATCAAATCGTATTCGATTTGAATGATTTTGGTCGACTTACGTCTATTTGCGACATCACGAGAATAGCAAATTGAGATTTTATTCGACATTCACCATCTTTTTTCTACATATGTCTAATTCGACTTAATCTCTAAAGCACGAGAATTGCCCTCCAGGTCTCTTGGACTTTCCGTTTAGGCTGTGCGTTGATAGTCAGTCAGTAAGTGAGTGAGTCAGTCATGTAACGTTTTTATATAAACAGATTTATTGTTAATTTGATGTGTTCCTGTGGAATTTCCTACAATCGGAAAATACTACTTGTCAACTATTGATAGTGAGCTCTCAAATGTGTACCATTACTGATACTTGTGATTAGGTACAATGAATAAAATACTTTTGTTCAACTTTGACTGTCCAATTGTACTACTTGAGCTCGAAGAAAGAAAGAGCTTCGATCACAGAACTGTGATCGAAGCTCTTTCAACTCAGAGGGACTTTATGCAGATTGTCCATAGACTCTCAGTTTATGAGTATATCAAGAGTAGCGTTCTGAACTTTTGCTGATTCTCTCAACATCTTACTTTTGAAGGCTTTTACGTAGGTTTGTCCTTATTTCTTTGAATCAGCTTCCCCCTGTTCTCAAAGTATCACAAAGGTTCTTCCCATCTATAGAGCTGTGTTTGTTGATTCTTCTGGGTTTGGTTGAGTTGGAACAGGAGTAAGACTATTCAAAATGATCCTTGGTGAGTAAAATGACTTTGATGACTTTGACTGTCCAATTGCAACTGTTGAAAATTTAAATTTCGTGCTTCAAGCGAAACGTTCCACCTTATGTTGTATTTTAAAAGTGATTGTTGCGAGTAATACAAAGCAAGTGTTCGGTGAATGTACTGCACTGACCTTACGCTAGGTATTGTGCTATGCTGCAGCTGCAGTACCGATAGCACATACATAGCGGAGGTACCCACTACGCAGATCTACGTGTCCCGCGTCAGGAAGAAAGGCGGAGTGGAATTGAGGGTCATGAAGTTGGACTCTCGTCACAATGTGAGATTTAGCTCATTTATGGTGAGGGTCCCTACGGAGAGTGTGAAGACCCACTTGAGCCCTGACTTCTGGCCGAAAGGGGTGAAGTTACGGCGGTTCAAGGGCCGCCTGCCACGTGATCCCCGGGCCGCGACGCGTCGGTGATCACGCGTGTGTTAGATTAAGTTATAAATAAAGTTTTTTTTATGTATGTTAGTTTCTAAGGTATTTATGTTGTTATGGGCTTATTGTTTACGTTTAGTGCAATTCTCAATAAGCCTAAAATAAATATTTTGTATTTGAATTTGAATAACGGTACCTACTAATACCACTTTGTCATTGGTTCTTTCTTGGTCACCCTGATCTGGCCCTAAAAAGGGCCTAGTGAAAGAACGAGTTTGGTGAACGTAGAGGCTCCTATGGGTATAGGGCGACTGGGACTACGAGAAATTGGGACCGCGGTCCTAGTCGCCTGATTAATTTATACATAGGTACCCAATACCTACACATGTCACATGTCTTAGAAGTTTTGATTGTAGGACAAGGTAAGTTAGGTAAGGTTGTAGGGTTTTGTTGCGGTTTTAATGAAGTTTTCGTTCACCGCTTACGAGCACGCAATATAAAGCACATTAAATGTTGATTTAAAAAAAAATAGGTAATATACAAAACTGAACTGTGTGAAGTTTGATAGATAACATTTTCAAATTATAATTTTCTATTGCTTTTAAAGGTGAAGTATGTTTGAAGATTTTTTTTATGGATGTAAGTATGTCATATTTTACAAGCTTTTATTTAACTTGCAATGCATACATATGTACATAACATACATAATTATGTATGTATGTCTGGATGGAATCTTGCAACTGAATTCTAAAGAAGTTATCATCAACCGATTGAAATTAAATTTTGCATACCTGTTAAGTTTCGATGATAATGAAATATTATGGTGACAGCGAGCTGATCTGATGATGGAGACGGAAGGTGGACAACGGAACTCCTCGAGGGATAATAGTAGACTGGCCGTGTTTAGGCTCATTTTGATCAGCACAGGGTTACGCTCACTAATTTTATAAAAGCTTGTATTGAAAAATATATTTAATTATGTGTTTGGTACCAACAAACTGCCAAAAACATTTGAACATTTCAAATATTTGTTTTTAATTTTATAAGCCACGGGTTTTGGAAATACACTGCTTTAAAAATACCTCGTGTAGTGACGGCACCGTAGAGTGGCTTTTGCCAACGGTACTAATGCAGTTATCTTGCAACAGAGTGAGTAGGTACCTAGGTATATCTCCTGGGAAAGTTATCACATAGCTGCAAAGCACGTAAGTTACAAAAATTCCAACTCAGCAACTCGTACGCAATGTTAGAGAAATTCGTGAAAAACATACGGTTCAACAAGTTTTACACTTTAAATACTGCAAACCCGTGCAGCGATTACAAAGGAATATCTATTATTTTGTGTGAATATTATTGCTTTTAATATTGCTTTATATGGTTTTTTACCCCATATAATATGCACCATTTCAGTAAACAATCGAATTTAGCCAAAAGTTAGAGGTAGGTTTGGGTTTCTTTTCTATCGAGAAAATATTGTCCTATCGTGTTTCTTAGTGCCGTGATCCCTCGGAATTATAATGTAGTATCCATACCTATTTCTGCCGCAAAGCAGTAGTGCTCGCATTGCTGTGTTCCGGTTTAAAGGGTAAGGGTGCCGGTGAAATTACAGGCACATGAGACAATAAATCTATGTCTCAGGGTGGCGGGCGCAGTGCAATGCCACATAGGGTGCGTCCTAGGTGGACGTGCCCTATGAGGTAATGCACTGTTCATAGGCAGAGGTTACCTCTTAACATCAGGTCGGCCTCTTGCTTGTTCCGTCATCCAAGTAGTATAAAAAAAAAAGAAAAAAAAAGGCATATTTATAATTTGAATATTGTAGGTACTCATTTAGTCAGTTATAAATCAAATCTAAGCTTATGCCGCAAAATGTAGGTACCTTAATTTTCGTTTCGGGACTTGGCAGTACACATGTCAAAACGTCCTACAAGACAAATCGCCTTAATTTCCCTACAACGCGATCGTCAAGGACAATAGGTATTTATATGAAGTTTATATGCAGAAGCAAAATTGCAGTATTGTCACGTCTTTGTTCCCACGATGGTGCAAACCACGGTGAAAAAAGGCCTATTGAACTTAAATTAATATATCGTTATCTTTATCTTTATCTTTATCTTTATCTTTATCTTTATCTTTATCTTTATCTTTATCTTTATCTTTATCTTTATCTTTATCTTGAGGCTCTGTCTACCCTTTCGGGGAAAGAGGCGTGTGTATGCCCGCAAAATCATATTTGTTTTGGAATATAACAGCCGTGGAATTCGGGGCCGCGTGAAGCCTCACCGTGAATATTCACGATTTGCGCAGTAAGAAATCTGCACTCGGTAAGTTCGGCTGTAACGCGTATCGCGCAATGCGTGAATTAGATGACACAAAATATGTAGTGAATTGGCTCAACTCACGGTACCCCGCCCCGAATACCATAGCTGAGGGGCTCTAGTCTGCAAATTTGACAAGCAACTTACACGGCCGTGTGGTGTACACTACACGGATTTTAGTATGGAATTTGAGGTTCTCAAGGTACCCGCTAGGGGCGATCTTCGATTTCTCCATACTAAAATCCCTGTAGTGTACACCACACGGCCGTGTAAGTTGCTTGTCAAATTTGCAGACTAGCCCCTCTGATCTTATGCTGTAGGTTCACATAAAATTACCTAGGTACGTACAACCACCAGTGACTTGTTATTACTACGTACCTACTAAAGATATTTCTCGTTGATATGATGACAGTAATATCACTATGATGAGATCATCTAATTATTAGGTAATGCACGTAAATAGATTTCTCATGATTGAATAACTTGATTTTATCCATGGTCATTATGTAAATTTATGTGGTTTTTTAATGTCATGATTTTTAACTGTGTTTTTAGGGTTCCGTGACAAAATTACGGAACCCTTATGGATTCGTCATGTCGGTCTGTCAGTCCGTGTATGTCACGGCGATTTTTTCCGAAACTATAAGAGCTATGCTGTTGAAACTTATTAAATAGATGTGTTCTGCGAACCGCATTAAGATTTTCACACAAAAATAGAAAAAAAACAAACAAAACCCTGAGTTGGGGTTCCCCCATACATAGAACTTAAACTCAAAAAAAAATTTTTTTCACAAACCCTTTCGTTTGGGTTATCTGTGGATAAGTCTTCTAAAATGAAATAGGGGTTTCTAATAAAAAAAAACTAATTTGAATAGTTTGCGCTAGAGACAATTATTTTTTTTCTTCTTGTTTTGTGTGAAAATCTTAATGCAGTTCACAGAATACATCTACTTACTAAGTTTAAACTGCATAGTTCTTATAGTTTCGGAAAAATGTGGCTGTGACATACGGACGTATAGACAGACAGACAGACATGACGAATCCATAAGGGTTCCGCTTTTTGCCATTTGGCTACGGAACCCTAAAAAAGGTGGCGTGCTATAAAACAGAACTTTCACTCAGCATTGGGTGGCAATACGTTGATGAAGAGTGATAAATAAATAAATAATAATAATAAATAATACTGGACAGTTCACACAACATTATCTAGCCCCAAGCTAAGCAGAGCTTGTGTTATGGGTACTAGACAACTAATATACTTAATACAATATATTACATAGATAGATATTTTTTATTATATATATAAAATCTATTATATTTATTAAAATTAAAATTATATATATATATCTGCAGATCGCACAAATATTTGTTCCGAGGAGGGAATCGAATCCGCAACCTCCTGCGTCGCAGGCAAACGGTCGCCCGCCGCGCCACAGAGAGAGAAAAGTAGAGTACTTACCTAATAAATATTGACGCATCCTGAATTATTTGTGAAACGACTCCTTATTATATCTGTAACAAGATAATTTCATATAAGTGCCTGAAAAAACAATATTGATTATGATTATTTCAACCTGCACAGGTCATAGCAGCATCCACCTGAGTAGGTACTCAAATCCAATACTGTGATCACCAATTTGCCTGCCAAGCATGGTGATTATGGCAAATCCCCCCCATTGCATTCTTTGGGGGGAAGCCTCGTTCAGCAGAGGACATGTAAGGCTACTGATGAGTAAGAGTAGCTATGAGACGCTTTAGGAGTTAAGACTGCGCCACCACAAATATTCATACAAAAAAAAACGCCACGCGTTCCTCGAAAAAGCGGTTTTTATTGAATACTAGCGACTCGCCCCGGCTTCGCTCGGGTAGCCCCCGGTGAAAAACCCCTCCTACCCCTCCTCCTATGTCAATCTCCTGGTCCTAAGCTACCTCCCCACCAATTTTCAGCCAAATCGGTTCACCCGTTCTTGAGTTATAAGTTGTGTAACTAACACGACTTTGTTTTATATGTATAGATCTCGTGAAATATAGATAATTTTAAAAAACCCCATGGGTGAACCCTCCGTTGTATTCCATTGATCTTATTTATCTAAGGTCCGGCTGGCCGGACTACACAACCGGACCACGGTTAAGAAGGGTAATTTTTGACCCAATAATCTGTACCATATTGACAAACAATCGAATCTAGCCAAAAGTTAGATGTAACTTTATGTTTTTTTTATCGAGAATTTTTTGTCCTATGATAGATAGATAGATAGATAGATAGATAGATTAACACTTTATTGCACACCAAATGTAAAAAATAAAAGAGATAAAATAACCAAAACAATAACAGTAATGTACAATGGGCGGTCTTATCGCTAAAAGCGATCTCTTCCAGACAACCTTTGGATGGACAGGATAATACAAAATTAAAAGACGGCGGTGCGCAAATAAAACATACATACATAAATATATATGGTGTTTCTGTCTGGGTGACCCCTCGGTATTATAATGTAGTATCCATGCACATTTTTAATTTAAATATTGTACTTGATTTAATCAGTTAAAAAACATAATCTAAGATTGGTAATTTTGCGTTAGACCCCACCTTAAACACATTGTCTAAGAAATTGCACCTGAACTTAAGGCGTTGATAGACCCCAAACTCTGTCACTATCTAACTCATTAAAGTTCATGTAAGTTAGAAAGTGACATAATAGTGCTCGCGAAACGAAAAGTGAACGAAAATCACGTTTTATTTTTCATTTAAAAATCATTACAAAGGTAATTTTCAAAAAAGGTCCACTCGGCGTTGTGTTATTTAATATACTGGAGGCAATACAAACATCTTATGATTGATAGTTTAGGAGACAAATGGTTGTAACTACTAAAACAAGAGACGTAAAGATGAAGTCTCATGTGCCTGTAATTTCACCGGCACCCATACCCTTCAAACCGGAACACAGCAATGCGAGCAATACTGCTTTGCGGCAGAAATAGGTATGGTGGAATTATTTATTGTAATGCCTTCTACTAACCTACTTCAAAAGTCATTAAAAAAAAACTATCTTTTGGCTAGATTCGATTGTTTATTAAAATGGAGCATATTATTGGGTAAAAAACCGGCCAAGTGCGAGTCGGACTCGTGCACGAAGGGTTCCGTACCATTATCTATAAAAACGGCAAAATAAACACTTTTGTTGTATGGGAGCCCCCTTATATATTTATTTTATTCTGTTTTTTAGTATTTGTTGTTATAGCGGCAACAGAAATACATCATCTGTGAGAATTTCAACTATCACGGTTCATGAGATACAGTCTGGAGACAGATGGACAGACATATGGACGGACAGCGGAGTCTTAGTAATAGGGGTCCTGTTTTACCCTTAGGGTACGGAACCCTAAAAATTAGATAAATGAAATCAACAGAACAAAGTTTAGTAAAATTATCTATATTTTACGAGATATACAATAAAAACTGCTTTTTCGTGCGGCGCGACTGCGCGAGGTGTTATTTTTGTAGAAAGATTTCTACCTAGCTAAGGCACAAACCTTAGAGAATTAAAAAAAAAAAAACAAAGGCACAACCATATGCAATTTAAAAACATAGGTACTTATTTATAAAGAGTATTCTGTAATTTTTCTGGAACTTAAAAGTTTTACAACATATTGCTGTCAATCAATACAGAGTAGGTTTACCAAAGAAACTAGGACTAAGGCTTTACTTAAATCACGTGAACTTAAAAATCCTATTGTTAATGCAAACATGGGTACCGTTCTATCAACAACAAAGCTTGACCTACATTCCGTACTGTCAACGACCACAGATACTCACAATCTTGTGACTGGCCAACAACAAAAGTAACACTGTGTCCACAAATTAAAAAGAAAATACTTTACGTAAAAAGAATAACAGAACGTCAAAAAAGCGCGGCAAGCGCACGGCCGTGCATGAGCAATACTGGGCATAGAGTGATGTGCGCGGAAGCCATGGCGCTTATATCTAGACATATAACAGTTATTATTTGAAGAAGCTACGCAATGTATAGAGTTGGCAGTTGTGCTTATACTTTTGGATTTAGGTAGGTACTCCATTTGGAACCGTTATGTCTTTTAGAAGTTGTAGAGGAGGGATCAAATTTAGTTCAAATTATGATCTTTTCTTTTCTGCTTTTCCCGAGCTGATTCTGGGCAAGAGTTAGGTTATTTAACGCTTTACCGATTGACATAAAAACTATAAATAGTCCGAATATATTCAAATCTAAACTAAAAAATCTTTTATCTACACTCAAATCGAAAAATTCGAATTATGAATTCAAAGACGGTTCTATACAGACGCACTCTATAGACGCATATACACAAAATTAAGAATAAAACTCATTATAGTACAGCTATCTTTTTTTTTATTAATTCATTAAACTAGTCTTTGGTTATAGCCTGAATATGAAAAAAAAGGTGCACGCATGTGCAGTTCGAACTGTGAAAAAGTGGCGCACGCATGCGTAGTTTAAACTTAATTTCCCGCGCTTCCCATAAATTTTTTTGCCGATCGTGTTTTTGTATTCTACTTTGTTTAATTTAAATTTTTCCTATGAGTGAAGATAAAGTAGTGTATGAAACTGCATATAACTTAGGTATTAAAACACTCGAGTCAACCTATTATCGCATTCGGCTTCGCCTCATGCGATAAACAGACTCTCGTGTTTTAATACCCCTTCTTATATGACAGTTGCATAAACTACTATTGTTGGGGTGTTTCTTCTCTGTGGACGATTTCATGAAATGTAGTTTGGTAGGTATCTAATGTTTATTTGTTTTAGTTATTTTTCGTTGTTTTTTTTATTGTAATTCTCTAATTTGTATGTATTATTATTGTGTAGTGCGTATAAATTACAAATTTGTTTTCAAACACGTTTTAAATAATTGTTAATGAAATAAATAACTGAAACTGAAACTGAATCTGGTAGACAACGGAACTCCTCTAGGGATAATAGTAGACTGACCTTGTTTAGGCTCGTTTTGATCAGCACACGGTTACGATCACTAATTTTGTAAAAGCTTGTATTGAAAAATATATTTTTCACAAAAAACCTATATATATTTAGTAACATATAGGTAAGCTCCTAGAGTTATTAGATTCATGAGAGCTAGTAATTTTTTATTATTTCCAAAATGAATTTTGGTCTTACACGGATTTCCATGCCATGTCTTAGAGTTTGTATATCTACACGGTACCCCACGATATCAACCACGCGAAATCAATGATTGCGTTGCTGAAGAAATGGCGAATTTAGAAAGGCTTAATTAATGTATCTTTCTTCGCATTTATTTATTTAATGCACATAAATCTTGTAGAATAATATATATTTATAGTATCTTTCGTCCACTCTCAAGGTCCTGATTAACACGATTGGGTATCGGTTCCACTTTCACTGAGGATCGCGAGTTTAATAAACTGCGACTTTTAGCAGACCCCTGACGCAAAAACGACGGGGTGTTATAAGTTTGACGTGTCTGTGTGTGTGGGTGTGTGTGTGTGTGAGTTTGTGTGTATGTGTGTGTCTATTTGTGGCATCGTAGCTCCCGAACGGATGAACCGATTTCGATTTTATTTTTGTATAAAAGGTGAATTTGTCGGGAGTGTTCTTAGCTATGTTTGATGAAAATCGGTTCAGCCGTTTCATTGCGTTGAGGGTTTTTTGAATTTTTACAAAACTAAGTACTTGTTACAAGCTTTTATTTAACTTGCAATGTACATGTTTTTCTGGGTGGAATCCGGGTGGAATCTTGCAACTGAATTTTAAAGCAGTTATCCTCAACCGATTGAGCTGAAATTTGGCATACCTGTCAAGTTTCGATGTCATTTTTTTTTTTTTTTTTTATACTACTGGAATGACGTAGCAAGCAGATGGCCCACCTGATGTTAAGCGGTAACCTCTGCCTATGAACAGTGCATTTCCTCATAGGTCACGTCCACCTAGGACGCACCCTATGTGGTATTGCACTGAGCCCGCCACCCTGAGACATAGAGATGAAAAGTCTCATGTGCCTGTAATTTCACCGGCACCCTTACCCTTCAAACCGGAACACAGCAATGCGAGCACTACTGCTTTGCGGCAGAAATAGGTATGGTGGTAGTACTTCCCCGGACGAACTCTTTCACAAAAAAGCTCTACTACTACTAAAATAATAATATGATGGTGACTGCGAACTTATCTGATGATGGAGACGGAAGATGGACTACGGAACTCCTCGATGGATGATAGTAGACTGGCCGTGTTTAGGCTCATTTTAATCAGCACACGGTTAACGATCACTAATTTTATAAAAGCATGTAGTATTGAAAAATATATTTTTCACTTATTGTATTGAGTATGCATCGGTTTTATTCGAATTCATCATGTCACAAAGTCGCTGAACAGTTAGAAAAAATCACTGAATCGCGTTGCATCGGGTTTGTATCGCTGATGTCGCGCGACTAAATCACTGCGGACGTCTCGCGACTCAGTCGCTGCTAAAAGTCGCCTTGTGTAAATACCTGTTATAAACTTAAACAATTCACTTTCTACCACTTCTTCCTTCTTTCTCTTTTTAAACCGTGTCTGTGTGTGTGTCTGTCTGTGGCATCGTAGCTCCCGGACGGATGATGAACTGATTTGGTTTTTTTGTTTGTTTTAAAGTTGAATTTGTCGGGAGTTTTCGTGGCTATGTTTAATCAAAATCGGTTCAGCCGTTTCATTGCGTTGAGGGTTTTTTAATTTTTACAAAATTAATTACTTGTTCATTAATTGACGTCCTCTTAGGGCGAGGCCGGCTAAGATGCAAAAGGTTGCGGGTTCCATTCCCGCTGCGGGACAAATGTTTGTATGATCTGCAAATATTTGTTCCGGGTCTGGGTGTTGTGGTACCATGGTAGGTACTCGTAGTTACCCACGACACAGGGAATCCTAGTTTGGGATCAGGACTATGTATGTGACTGTTGGGTGTTATGTTATGTTAGTCTATACAAAATTACTTGTGAATAAGTTTTTCGTAGAAATAAAAGTTTTAAAAAACAAGCTTCTATAAAGTTTGTGGCCGGAACCGATATGCTGATAAAAATAAATTAAATAAATAAATAAATAATGCTGGACAGTTCACACAACATTATCTAGCCCCAAGCTAAGCAGAGCTTGTGTTATGGTTTTTTTTATTATTTTTGTAACATTGATAGACCTTTGTTTGGCTACTATCTCACCTGTTGGTAAGTGACGATGTGGCCGAAGATGGAGCACAAAGGTCTAGAAGGCGCCTATTCACTGTAGCCTTGAAGAGACCCAGATTATAGTTTTCAGGAAAAACAGACGACGGCAGTGTATTCCACTCCTTAGCAGTTCGTATTATAAAGGTAGAACTGAAAAGTTTTGTGAGAATAGAAGGTATACTAATGAGGTAACGATGGTACTGAGCCGTACGCCTGCTCGTCCTATGGTGAAAAGGAGATGGTGGGATCAGATCGTGCAGTTCCTGGGAGCATTCACCGAAATGTAACCTATAGAAAATCGCAAGGCATGCAACCCTACGGCGGTGCTCGAGACTCTGGATCTTAGTCTCCGCCATATGTTGCTCACCTATAAACCTGAAAGCTCTACGTTCGATCGAGTCCAAGGCAGCAAGCTGGTGTTTGACCGAGCCATCCCAAACATGGCAGCAGTACTCCATACCAGCCCGGACTTGTGCTTTATATAAACTGAGAAGCTGTCCTGGTGTGAAGTAACGCTTTACCTTATTTAGGATGTCTAGCTTCATGGCAGCTGTATACTGAGGGTACTAGATAACTGATAAAATGAGCCCAGACATGGTACAAATTACACTGTGGTACTACCATTAGGAAGACATATATATTAATAATATTATGAAACACATCTGCGATTCCAAAACATTATATTATGTAGGTACCTATTCAATTTATAGTTATTACCGGTATGCAGTCCAGTGACATTCTCACTCGTACTTTGCAACCTTCATAGAAACCTAGCACATTGTGTTCATTGGACGAGCAGACATATTATTATATACCTACATTAATAGTAGATTAGTAGCCAAGGGCTGTAACGCATCAATTGCAGCCCGAGATATTTAGCTCGCTGCGCTCGTGCGCCTATAGTTCGAGGGTGCCATTGATGCTTACACCCGATTTCAATTTAAATTTCAATATCTTTATTTGTGAAACACAGGTAGGTATAAAAGTTCTTACAATATTTTTAAGTGCACTGTGATCTGCGCTAGGCGTACAAAATTTATGGTAGGTAATTAATTAAATACAATACTTTTATACATTATCACAACATTATTAAGGTTTCCATTAAAGCAAAATAACCATAAATCCGAGCTAACTACTCTGCTTTACATCTCGATTGTGAGGTAAGTAGAAAAAAACCGGCATTACCGCCTTTTTTCATCTTTTTTTAAATTGTTTTTTTCATTAACGAAATTGAGCTTCGCCGTTCGATATTTAAAATTGATGACTATTACACTCATACGAAGACAAGGCTGAATAGCGAAGCGACCTCTTTTGTCATTGGGCGGAATGCATGATGTCTATTGCCAGTATGATGGTTAGATGTACGCGAACTTTTTTAAAGAGTGAAGTTTTTTTTTTAAATTACTTTTCATAATGTAATAAGGACCTACTTACCGAATATGAGAGATGTAAAAGTGATTTACAATATAATTATCACTAGTAACGGGGGTTGATAGCTGAGTCATTGTGGTGAAGAGATCAGTCAGCCTAGACCCTGCGTTACCTGGCCTAGCTGGCTGCTTCCAGGATGCGCCACGTGGAGGACATCTGCCTCCTGGACACGAAATGCAGTGGCCGAGTTAGAAGTCACACTCACGCTTAAGGCGCGAAATTAATTTTTTTAGGTGTTATTTGCCCATTACAGCTCATCAACACTTCTTCAGATAGCGAAAGTTGAATTCGAGAGAACTAGGAGACTTAACACACATGTTTTAATTGATAGTATCTCATAAATATCATCAGTTTAGCTACAATACCCATAAACATAACATAATATCAGTAGTAGTAGAGCTTTTTTGTGAAAGAGTTCGTCCGGGGAAGTACTACCACCATATTCTATTTCTGCCGCGAAGCAGTAGTGCTCGCAGTTGAAGGGTAAGGGTGCCGGTGAAATTACAGGCACATGAGACTTTTCATCTTTATGTCTCAGGGTGGCGGGCGCATTGCAATGCCACGTAGGATGCGTCCTAGGTGGACGTGACCTATGAGGTAATGCACTGTTCATAGGCAGAGGTTACCGCTTAACATCAGGTGGGCCATCTGCTTGTTCCGTCATTCAAGTAGAATAAAAAAAACAATAAAAACACGTAAACATGTGTTTAGGGGGATCGTAGCTAAACTGATGATATTTATGATACCAATTAAAACATGTGTGTTAAGTCTCCTAGTTCTCGCGAACTCAACTTTCGCTATCTGAAGAAGTGTTGATGAGCTGTAATGGGCAAAAAACACCAACAAAATTTTAATTTCGTGCCTGAAGCGAGAGCATCAACCTTAATAGACTCCGCATCCAAGTTGGCCGCTGCAGAAGCAACCTGGCCAAATGGGGTATAATCGTCGCAACTATGTTCAGTGCGAGTGCGGAGCCCCCACACAGAACATGCCGCATGCTGTGCTGCCCGCTATGCCCGCTCACAGAACATGCCGCATGCTGTGCTGCCCGCTATGCCCGCTCACAGAACATGCCGCATGCTGTGCTGCCCGCTATGCCCCCACACAGAACATGCCGCATGCTGTGCTGCCCGCTATGCCCGCTCACAGAACATGCCGCATGCTGTGCTGCCCGCTATGCCCGCTCACAGAACATGCCGCATGCTGTGCTGCCCGCTATGCCCGCTCACAGAACATGCCGCATGCTGTGCTGCTCGCTATGCCCGCTCACAGAACATGCCGCATGCTGTGCTGCCCGCTATGCCCGCTCACAGAACATGCCGTATGCTGTGCTGCCCGCTATGCCCGCTCACAGAACATGCCGCATGCTGTGCTGCCCGCTATGCCCGCTCACAGAACATGCCGCATGCTGTGCTGCCCGCTATGTCCGCTCACCGAACATGCCGCATGCTGTGCTGCCCGCTATGCCCGCTCACAGAACATGCAGCATGCTGTGCTGCCCGCTATGCCCGCTCACAGAACATGCCGCATGCTGTGCTGCCCGCTATGCCCGCTCACAGAACATGCCGCATGCTGTGCTGCCCGCTATGCCCGCTCACAGAACATGCCGCATGCTGTGCTGCCCGCTATGCCCGCTCACAGAACATGCCGCATGCTGTGCTGCCCGCTATGCCCGCTCACAGAACATGCCGCATGCTGTGCTGCCGGCTATGCCCGCTCACAGAACATACCGCATGCTGTGCTGCCCGCTATGCCCGCTCACAGAACATGCCGCATGCTGTGCTGCCCGCTATGCCCGCTCACAGAACATGCCGCATGCTGTGCTGCCCGCTATGCCCGCTCACAGAACATGCCGCATGCTGTGCTGCCCGCTATGCCCGCTCACAGAACATGCCGCATGCTGTGCTGCCCGCTATGCCCGCTCACAGAACATGCCGCATGCTGTGCTGCCCGCTATGCCCGCTCACAGAACATGCCGCATGCTGTGCTGCCCGCTATGCCCGCTCACAGAACATAACGCATGCTGTGCTGCCCGCTATGCCCGCTCTCCTGCACGCAGGAGGAACTCAACAAGACGACAGACGGTGACATGGAGGTGGCCACTTTTTGGGCAAAATCAATATAGATTAAAGAGTCATTGACACGAAATGAATGACTAGAAACGGGATATTTACCATGATTTTTGAGTTTAGATTGTTCCCGATGCTTCGGCACAGTTGCATGCGCCATGATGACGCATGCAACTTACTGTGATCGGGAACAATCATAAAGACATTTAAAGATGAAGTCTCATGTGCCTGTAATTTCACCGGCACCCATACTTACCCTATATTTATAATTTTTAAGTTATTTTTTCTAGGTGATGACTTCTATTACTAAAATTCTAGATATTAAAATTACGGGCTAATTTTAGCGATCCTTTTTGATTTTAGTAATGTCAAAAGTTCAGAAAATAGCGTAATAGCATTTACATCAGTTAATGTGGGGGGCTATAGCTCAAAATTACCAATCTTAGATTAGATTTTTAACTGACTCAATCAAGTATAATATTCAAATCAAAAATATGCATGGATACTGCATTATAATAACAAGGGATCACCCAGACAGAAACACGATAGGACAAAAATTTCTCGATAAAAAAAATCACAAGGTTACCTCTAACTTTTGGCTAGATTCGATTGTTTGTCAATATGGTACAGATTATTGGGTCAAAAATTGGATAAATAAGATCAATACAATAAAACGGAGAGATCACCCTCGGGGTTTTTTTACATTATATCTATACAGGATGTCCCATATTTAATGGATAATCCGTCAAGTGCATACAGGGGGGAGCAAAAATGCACAGAAAAGAACAAAAAAAAACAAAAAAAAATATTATAATATTTGGAAATATGACACTATGAAAAAAAAAAATTGCTGCCTAGGCGCATTTTATTGGACACTACAACCACAAATTGACGAACTATCAATAGTTTTTTTCTGTGATTTTTTTCTGAATGTTGGGCCTTGCCAATGTGCTACCCAATTCATGACCAATTCATTGCTGTTTTTTTTACAAAAGGTTTTAAAAAACCAGAATAGCAAATGTCTGTTTCTAATGTCTAAGTTTGAGCATTTTTGGTTCTCAGTAGTCGTGATATCGAAAGTTAGCGTATTTAGGTAGCTTTTATTGAGATTATTTGAAATTTTTAGAAATATTTATTTTATTAAAAATACGTTTCCAGTATGTCACAAAGCAATAACTTAATAATTTTCAAATAAAAATATCGTGTGTAATACCTTTTTAGAAACTGCATAAAGTAGGCTTATTTTTTAAATTGTTGGCCACCCAGGTCACCGTACGTTTTTTTTTCACCAGAGGTTCTCAAACTTAGACATTAGAAACAGAAATTTGCTATTCTGTTTTTTTAAAACCTGTTGTAAAAAAAACAGCAATAGCTAGTCATGAATTGGGTAGCACATTGGCAAGGCTCAACATTCAGAAAAATTTCACAGAAAAAAACTATTGATAATTCCTCAATTTGTGGTTGTAGTGACCAATCATGTGCGCATAGGCAGCAATTTTTTTTATTTTTTTCAAAGTGTTGTATTTCCAGGACAGTTTTTTTTTTTGCAGCTTTGCTCCCGCCTGTGTGCACTTGCCGGATTATCCATTAAATATGGGACACCCTGTATATCAAGAGATATTCAATAAAAACCGCTTTTTCGAGCGGCGCGTGGCGTTTTTTTGGTATAAACATTTCTGCCTGGGTTTGGCGCAGTCTGAAACCAAATCCAAACCATAACCAAATACCTAGGTTACGTGCGGTTCGGACCCTCGTCGCCAGCAGCGTTAGCAACAATTTCTGGCTTAGAGGTCATTGAAAATTTAATGTTCTTCCAAAATGTTGATATCATCTGACGTTAGCCAAGTAAACAAGACACCGGTTCTGCGGAGAGCTCCAAAAATACCAATGCAAAGTTGACTGGCGTGCCAATACCCTACTTCGTCAGATCCTGTTTTAACGAGCTCATTACCTGCTGTGAGAAGACTATACGAAGCCTTTATCTGTTGCTATAGAAACATGCGGCTTAGAGCTGTTTTCAATTATATTCTACAGTTGCAACTTTTTTTTTTTTTTATAATTTTATAGAGTTATGTACAGGAAGGGCACAGGCGAGAAAATGGTTTAGTATTTACATCTATACTCACTGAAGCGCCCTGTTACGATCACATCAATCGTTTCATTCAAAGTAAGCCTAAAAAAAGCGGCCAAGTGCGAGTCGGACTCGCCCATGAAAGGTTCCGTAGCAGCAAGTAACATAAAATAAAAGTTCTTGGATGGATTACGATTAATGACGTAATAAAAAAAACTACTTACTAGATCTCGTTCAAACCAATTTTGAGTGAAAGTTTACATGGTAATGTACATCATATATTTATTGTAGTTTTATCATTCTCATTATTGAAGTTAGTTTATCATATCAATTTAATTAGTTTTATCATATCATTGACGACCTCTGTGACGCGGCGGGCGAACGTTCGCCTGCAACGCAGGAGGTTGCGGGTTCGATTCCCGCCTCGGAACAAATATTTGTGTGATCTGCAGATATTTGTTCCGGGTGTTCTGGGTATTTTTAAAATATATAATAAAAAATATCTATCTATGTAGTATATTGTATAAAGTATATCAGTTGTCTAGTACCCATAACACAAGCTCTGCTTAGCTTGGGGCTAGACAATGTTGTGTGAACTGTCCAGCATTATTTATTATTTATTTATTCTCTTATTTTAGAAGTTATGGGGGGGGGGGGGGACACACACTTTTTACTAATTTGGAAGTGTCTCTCGCGCAAACTATACAGTTTAGAAAAAAATTATATTAGAAACCTCAACATCATTTTTGAAGACCTATCCATAGATCTAGATATCCATCCAAGTATAGGTTTGATGAAAAAAAAAAAATTAGTTTCAGTTCTAAGTATGGGGAACCCCAAAAATAATTGTTTTTTTTTTAATTTTTGTGTAAAATATTAATGCGGTTCACAGAATATATTTACCTACCAAGTTTCAACAGTATAGCTCTTATAGTTTCGGGAAAAAAGGCTGTGACATACACGGACAGACAGACAGACAGACAGACATGACGAATCCATAAGGGTTCCTTGTCTTTGACTACGGAACCCTAAAAACGTCTATGTACACGTAGATATCAAAAAGCGAAATGTGTTTTTTTAATTCTATTTGCAGTTTCAGAATCAAGCCGATGAACAAAGGTACCTATTCCTTTTTAGGGTTCCGTACCCAAAGGGTAAAAAAAGACCTTATTACTAAGGCTCGGCTGTCCATCTGTCTGTGTGTCCGTCCGTCCATCTGTCACCAGGCGTATCTCATGAACCGTGATAGTTAGACAGTTGAAATTTTCACAGATGATGTATTTCTGTTGCCGCTATAACAACAAATAAACATAATATTATAACAAATGTGATTTCTCCAAATGCAGGTTAAGCGATGATCTGCGGGGTTAGTTTTTAGATTGGTGTCACTTTTTGCGTTCAATTTTTTTTGTTGCAGACCTGTTTTTTCCTTTTTTGTTTCCTTCGTGCGCGAGTCTGACTCGCACTTGGCCGGTTTTTTAAAATAGTGAAGACAATTTCGAAGTATTAGTACAGATGTTAATAAAACTGTTAATAACATAATTGATGTTAATAGGTAAAATCTAGGCAAGCGTGCTCTATTTGACCGCGTTGACACCAGGTGAGGTGGCGGTCAAACGCTCGACTATAAATTTAAAACAATAAAAACCAACAAACCAATTAAACACCCTTGAAATAGTTATCTAAACATCAGATAAAATATCCTTGATTGTATCTATAAATTCCGCCAAATCACAGTAGTCTTAGTCATAGTCATAGTCATAGTAATTTATTAATAACAAAAACGGTTACAAGTCAAATATACATAAATCCATAAATCGTACATAAGTACATCACAAAATTTACATCACAATACAATACATTATAACAATTTGAAATTTAATATGTCAATACCATAACAATTTTATTAGTAATCGTATAAAAAATTATAATAATAATAGGTAATGTCAAATAATTAAATAATGTCAGAAAAATAATAAAATATTAATTTACATCAATTTTAAATAAATCTTGATATTGATAGATCGTCTGCGCTATAAGCCATGTTTTGAATTTATTACTTACTGAGTAGTCTTACCAGTATAACTACTGGGTATTACCTTCCCTATAGACTTACTAGTAAGACCACTGGGAACTTTGTACCTAGTAAACTTCTGTAAATATTTTGTAGTAGTTTTTTTTGTAGTTTCGTAGAGCCCTGGTTTTCTCGAACGACTCGTTTCTCGAGATCATTTCTTCTCCATACCTACAAACTATGGAATGGGCTTCCATCTGTGGTTTTCTAGCTTGGTTACGACATGTGTCGCTTCAAGAAAAATGTTCATAAATTCCTTCAGGGTAGGCAGCGCATCGACAATACCCTGGGTGTTGTCGATGTCTATAAGCGACGGTGGCCACTTTACATCAGGTGGGCCGTATGCTAGTTTGCCTAATTATTTCATTAAAAAAAAAGTAACTACGTAACTGGCAGATGTTGATATATCTCGAAGTGGGTCTTAAATTCTTAAAACATACATACATAGACACACGCCGTTTTCCCCGAAGGGGTAGGCAGAGCCTCAATGGGCCTCTTTTCACAGTGGGTTGCACCATTGTGGAATATAGACGTGACAAGTCGTGAGCTCATCGCCGCCATTGCTTCCCACGACTGACTCGGCTAACGCTTTCTTCCAGTAATAACACATTCCTTACAAAGCTAGCAGCCAGGACAAATCTTATACCAACGAATTTTATCAACAAGTCCGGTTAATCACTTAGTCGGCTTTTACGACATCCACGGGAGGAGAAGAAAAGGTATATTCTTAGGCCGGACACACCACGGCTATGTAATTAATAACAGATTCCATAATAAGCTAGCAGCCAGGACAAATCTTATACCAACGAATCTTACTAACAAGTCCGGACTTTATTTTAACCATTTTTTTCTTTTTTTTTTGAAATAAATAGGCAAACTAGCTTACGGCCCACCTGATGTAAAGTGGTCACCGTCGCTTATAGACACCGGCAACACCGGGGGTATTGTCGATGCGCTGCCTACCCTGAACGAATTTATGAACATTTTTCTTGAAGCGACACATGTCGTAACCAAGCGGGAAAACTTCAGATGGAAGCTCATTCCATAGTTTGTAGGTATGGGGAAGAAATGATCTCGAGAAAGAAGTCATACGAGAAACTCAGGGATCTGAGAGAAGAGTGATGAGCCTTATCACGGCTGTTGTTGTTATTTTATAAGTTTGCGGCCATACTGTGTAGGTATGTATGTGTGTCTGTAAACTCAGGGATCTATGATGTGCGGATGAGCCTTATCACGGCTGTTGTTGTTATTTTATAAGTTTGCGGCCATACTGTGTAGGTATGTATGTGTGTCTGTAAACTCAGGGATCTATGATGTGCGGATGAGCCTTATCACGGCTGTTGTTGTTATTTTATAAGTTTGCGGCCATACTGTGTAGGTATGTATGTGTGTCTGTAAACTCAGGGATCTATGATGTGCGGATGAGCCTTATCACGGCTGTTGTTGTTATTTTATAAGTTTGAGGCCATACTGTGTAGGTATGTATGTGTGTCTGTAAACTCAGGTATCTATGATGTGCGGATGAGTCTTATCACGGCTGTTTTTGTTATTTTATAAGTTTGCGACCATACTGTGTAGGTATGTATGTGTGTCTGTAAACTCAGGGATCTATGATGTGCGGATGAGCCTTATCACGGCTGTTGTTGTTATTTTATAAGTTTGCGGCCATACTGTGTAGGTATGTATGTGTGTCTGTAAACTCAGGGATCTATGATGTGCGGATGAGCCTTATCACGGCTGTTGTTGTTATTTTATAAGTTTGCGGCCATACTGTGTAGGTATGTATGTGTGTCTGTAAACTCAGGGATCTATGATGTGCGGATGAGCCTTATCACGGCTGTTTTTGTTATTTTATAAGTTTGCGGCCATACTGTGTAGGTATGTATGTGTGTCTGTAAACTCAGGGATCTATGATGTGCGGATGAGCATTATCACGGCTGTTGTTGTTATTTTATAAGTTTGCGGCCATACTGTGTGGGTATGTATGTGTGTCTGTAAATCTCGAGGCACCACACAAGCGCTCCCCACCTAGTAGTAAGAAGGATCATCAAATAAAGCCTAGCCGTGTTTGTTGCCTGATCCTTCCAGGTTAGGTCGCGTTGAAACAGTAGTTTTATTTTATAAGACGATTCAAAATTGTTCTTGTGATTTAAATGAATAAAATAATTTTTTCTTTGACTTTGACGAATGTTTCTTTGTTGCCGCGTAGCTCCGGAACGGGTCGTCTGATTTCAATGCGGTTTTTTGTGTGAAAGATGGTTCTTAGTGGAAGTTTGAGGATCATCAGCTCGCAACAGTTTTTTAAGGGAACTCATGCATTTTAAACGGCATTTGGCTCCAGGATCTGATGATGACCAGCAACGGATGAACAGGATCTGGTACTACTGAAGCTGAATCTTCATGTTTGAGTTCAAGACATGCCTCCCTCCAGCAGACTCTGATGATGGGACCTAGGGTGCAACGGGGGCTCCAACTGGACGGGTTTATTTATATGAAAACCGGTGTTGGAATACTGAAACAAGTATAAAAGTATAAAAACTTTATTTCAGTGACAACAAACACATATGAAACGCAATTTTTACGTAATTAAGGTAGGTAGGTTTTAGTAGTAGTAGAGCTTTTTTGTGAAAGAGTTTGTCCGGGGAAGTACTACCACCATACCTATTTCTGCTGCAAAGCAGTAGTGCTCGCATTGCTGTGTTCCGGTTTGAAGGGTAAGGGTGCCGGTGAAATTACAGGCACATGAGACTTTTCATCTTTATGTCTCAGGGTGGCGGGCGCGGTGCAATGCCACATAGGGTGCGCCCTAGATGGACGTGTCCAATGATGTAATGCACTGTTCATAGGCAGAGGTTACCGCTTAACATCAGGTGGGCCATCTGCTTGTTCCGTCATTCAAGTAGTATAAAAAAAAAACAGAACAAATATTTGCATATCAAACTAAAATATGACCCGCAGCTGGAATCGAACCCGCAACCTTTCGCGTCTCTGCCGGCTACTCGGCCGACGAGCTACAGAGGTCGTCATGAAACTTTGATATACTTAGGTACCACGATTAACATCAGGTGGGCCATCTGCATGTTCCGTCATTCAGATGTATAAAAAAAAAAAAAAAAAGGTAGTAGGTATAGGTACACTATAAAGAAACTTAAATAATATAATATAATACTTAACAAAAAATAATACCATTTAAAAAACAATAATTGGAACAATGCAAATGTTGACAAATAATTAATTTACAAGTGCGCTACCCCCCACCCTAGGAATACCTGTGTTGTAGGTAGCTACCCTCCTTCGAACATTGTGACCGTACATTGATAGATAGTGGGGGGCTTGTAGGTTTTTTGTTTGTTTTGTAGATAAATAAATAAATAATGCTGGACAGTTCACACGACATTATCTACTCCCAAGCTAAGCAGAGCTTGTGTTATGGGTACTAGATAACTGATATACTTAATACAATACGTAGCCTAACGGTTCAATAGTGCAACTCAGAATCCAACGATACCGGGTTCGATCCTGGGCTCCGCACCAATGACTTTTCTAAGTTATGTGCGGATTTCTATCGCTCTGTGCTTCGGAGGGCACGTTAAGCTGTCGGCCCCGGCTGTTATTGATTAATAGCAGTCGATAAGCCATGTCAGAGGCCCTCGGGCGGCTTGACAAACTCTGACACCAGAGGCCAGCACTACCTCATACGAAACGACGACGATTACATTAGTTATTTTTTATTATACATAGAAAATACCCAGAACAAATATCTGCAGATCGTACAAATATTCGTTCCGAGGCGGGAATCGAGCCCGCAATCTCCTGCGTCACAGGCGAACTTTCGCCCGCCACGCTACAGAGGTCGTCAAGATCTCGAGAAACCTTACCCACACACCTTTGATTTAAACTCGGAAAATGGTTTTTCATATTCTTATATTTTATTTGTCTTGTTTTTTCGCTTGACTGACACCAACATGGCAACAAACAGCCAAATGTTCTACTTTTTATCAATATAAACTGGTAAAATAAACCGCCAAGTGCGAGTCGGGATCACGCACGAAGGGTTCCGTACCATTATCTAAGCAAAAAAAAACACGTTTGTTGCATGGGAGCCCCCTTAATTATCTGTGAAAATTTCAATTGTCTAACTACTACGGTTCTTGAGATACAGCCTGGTGACAGACGTACAGACAGACGGCGGCCGGACGGACAGCGGAGTCTTAGTAATAGGGTCCCGTTTTACCCTTTGGGTACTGTAGTGTCTGTGCCTAAATAATTATGTGAGTCTGTGGCATGCTGTGGCCACAGATTACCTATTTCCATGTAGTCGGTAGAAAAGACAACAGACATGGGTCTATGGTAGGCAGTCAGTCGGGGATGGCTGCTGCGCCAGGATAATGGTCTGTGTTGGTGGTGAGATTGATGATCTTCCATGAGCCGCTGCTAAGGAACCAGGAATACTTACATTGTGGTGTACCGTGTAGGTATACGACGCTACAGGTATGGAACCCTAAATAGGTCTACTATCGTGTTGCTAACAGTAGAATTTATTTGAGTACGTTTGGCAATATTGTCAAAACTGTGTCCTAATATTTGTTCTACTTAACTACAAACTGTGTTTCCACAGTTGTTCTCAGCGCAAATAATGATTAGAGAATACTTTCTAATATCTGGATAATTAACGTTAAAATAAATATAATACTGGATAAATACTTGGACCCGTCTCGTTCTTCATCTTCTTCATCTTCTTCTTCTTCTCCTTCAAGAGATGTCACTAAATAAAAATAAATAATGCTGGACAGTTCACACAACATTATCTAGCCCCAAGCTAAGCAGAGCTTGTGTTATGGGTATAGAAGACAACTGATATACTTAATACAATAATATTACATAGATATATTTTTTTATGCATAGAAAATACCCAGAACACCCTGAACAAATATCTGCGATCGCACAAATATTTGTTCCGAGGCGGGAATCGAACCCGCAACCTCCTGCGTCGCAGGCGAACGTTCGCCAGCCGCGCCACAGAGGTCGTCACTCGCGTAACTATTGGTATTTACCTTTGAACTATTATTTCTTACCTTTGAACTTTAGTAGTAGTAGAGCTTTTTTGTGAAAGAGTTCGTCCGGGGAAGTACTACCACCATACCTATTTCTGCCGCAAAGCAGTAGTGCTCGCATTGCTGTGTTCCGGTTTGAAGGGTAAGGGTGCCGGTGAAATTACAGGCACATGAGACTTTTCATCTATGTCTCAGGGTGGCGGGCGCAGTGCAATGCCTCATAGGGTGCGTCCTAGGTGGACGTGACCTATGAGGTAATGCACTGTTCATAGGCAGAGGTTACCGCTTAACATCAGGTGGGCCTCTTGCTTGTTCCGTCATCCAAGTAGTATTAAAAAAAAAAAAAAACTTGCGAAAAATTGATCTACTTTTTAAATTGTATCATGGCACTGGAGAACTTCCTTCAGCCAACGTAAATAGTTTAAATAAGTTTTTCAATACAAGCTTTTATAAAATTAGTGTTCGTAACCGTGTGCTGATCAAAATGAGCCTAAACACGGCCAGTCTACTATTATCCCTCGAGGAGTTCCGTTGTCCACCTCCCGTCTCCATCATCAGATCAGCTCGCTGTCACCATCATATTGTATTGTTATCAAAACTTGACAGGTATGCAAAATATCATGTCAATCGGTTGGGGATAACTGCTTTAAAATTCAGTTGAAAGATTCCACCCGGACATACATGGCAAGTTAATGAAAAGCTTGTAAAAAATTAGAAATCTTGTGAAATTATGTAATAATTAATATCTTTGTGACAGTTACGTGTTTTGAAATATTTACTGTTACCAAAGCTGTCACCACCGCCACCTAGCGAGAGATAAATAATGCAAAAATTACAGGGAAAACTCCTCATTTCCGGCCGGAGTTTGTAGAATTAGCCCACAGTTCGTTTGAAGAAATAAAATAGCATTTGTTTTATAATATTTTATTTTGTATTACGATTATAATAATACATCATTTATATATATATAGGTACCAACCATATCTAAATGCTTGAATAGTTTTGATCAACCAAAGAAATTTTTTACAGAGTCAAAGAAACCTGTTGGCTTCACTGTCGTGGTAAGTTCTGCAGGTTTAGAGCTATCGAAATTCGCCCTCTGAAGATTCAACAACGTTTCTTTCGGACCTGAAAATAATTTTATCTGAAGAAAAATTAATTCTGCGTTGGCAGTGAAAAATATTTTTTGTAGGTATTAAACGCTCTCTACATTCGGAAAGTAAATGCGGCTATAGCTTATACGCAATAGAGTTGAGTTTCCATTGGGAAGCTGCCATAATTTCTTTATTTTTATTTTATTGATTCTATGTCCTAGTTTGGACTAGGAGACTTATCAACGCGGTCGTATGCAGTCTCCGGATCTTACTCATTTCATTTCATTTTTTGAATTTGAATTTGTGTTTGAATTAGAATAAGATTTGTCCTGGCTGCTAGCTTATTTATGGAATGTGATAATACTGGAAGAAAGCGTTAGCTGAGTCAGTCGTGGGAAGCAATGGCGGCGATGAGCTCACCACTCGTCACGTGTATACTCCACGATGGTGCAACCAACTGTGAAAAGAGGCCCATTGAGGCTCTACCTACCCCTTCGGGGAAAAAGGCGTGTGTCTATGTATGTATGTATTACCATATTAACATAACATAACACCCAACAGTCACATACATAGTCCTGATCCCACACTAGGATTCCCTGTGTCGTGGGTAACTACGAGTACCATGGTACCATAACACCCAGACCCGGAACAAATATTTGCAGATCATACAAACATTTGTCCTGCAGCGGGAATCGAATCCGCAACCTTTCGCATCTCAGCCGGCTACTCGCCCGCCACGCCTTATAATGACTTTACAACGTGGCCTAAAAACTGAAAAATATATTTTCAGTACAAGCTTTTATATAATTAGTGATCGTAACCGTGTGCAGGTCAAAATGAGCCTGAGCACGGTCAGTCTACTATTATCCCTCGAGGAGTTCCGTTGTCTAACTTCCGTCTCCATCATCAGATCAGCTCGCTGTCACCATAATATTGCATTGTCATCGGAACTTGGCAGGTATGCAAAATATCACATCAATTGGTTGAGGATAACTGCTCTAAAATTCAGTTGCAAGATTCCACCCGGACATAAATTGCAAGTTAATATAAAGCTTGTAATAAAATATGGCCACTTGAAAACATTATTGGGCACCATGCTCTAACATACTGTTACTCCCACAACGCTGTTTGGCCAGCTAATTGCTCGCGTGGCAGTAATAACCCCTGGCCCCCTAAATTATCACCCCAAAAGAAGCAGCTACCACCAGGACACGATCTGCAGTGGCCCGTGTGGTTCGGTAAATCTACTCCGGACTCAGGTTTGGCCGCTGCAGACTCAACTTAAGCAAGTGGGGGTTCTGGGATCCGAGGCTAACCCAATGCGACTTGCCCCGACACAGGCCATGCCGCATTTGTTGGTGTGCCCTTCGTGCCCAAATACCTGTACGAGGGAAGACCTCAACGCGGCCACAGATAATGCAAAAAGGTGGTCACCTACCCTACCTATACCTATTTGATCTGCCGCAAAGCAATAGTGCTCGCATTGCTGTGTTCTGGTTTGAAGGTTAAGTGTGACGGTGAAATTACAGGCACATGAGACTTTTCATCTTTATGTCTCAGGGTGGCGGGCGCAGTGCAATGCCACATAGGGTGCGTCCTAGGTGGGCGTGACCTATGAGGTAATGCACTGTTCATAGGCAGAGGTTACCGCTTAACTTATCAGGTGGACCATCGGCATGCTCCGTCATTCAAGTAGTATTTAAAAAAAAAACCTATTACTGTAAAATTATTTGAAATACAGAATTATAAATATAGACTCGACACGATAAGAAGAATTACTCGCGTAGTTTCTGTATAATTAGACTGCCAACTTACCAGCCCAAATGAACTTATTTTTTAAAGTTCGGGGTGACCTGCTAGTTTTCATAAGTTTCTTTAAATCAACTAAGAAACTCACCATTAGCTAGAGGTTTAGAGGGTTCCACGAAAGCGGCAGGTTTAAGAGACAGCACAGGAGCCTGCTGAGTCTTAACGGGCACCACATTAGCCGGAGACTTAACAGGCTCTACAAACGGTGTAGGCTCTTCAATCTTCCCTTCAAACAGTACAATCCCCAAGTCATTATCCCTGATGAAGAACACGAAAGGCTTGTCCACTCTGATATCCACGCCACTGAAAGACAATGGCACCACAGCAGCGGCTGAGACGGCAGCGGCTACTGTGCCTACTTCGTCCACTGACATGAACACTTTGTGTTGGAAGCTGCTGACGCTCGCGGTGCTACCGTCGAAGATACCAGTAAGGTTGGACTTGGAAGAGAAGAGCGAGGACATGTGCATCTGAAAAAAAACGGTAATAAAGTTAAGACGAACACTGCGTTGGACCACAAAATGGTAGGACGATACAATTGAAGCTGAAAACTATGCTCAGACCGCATCCTCAAGCCATCGGCAGAGGATTCATCCGCACACCTTAGAGCCAGGGTGGCCCCGGACTGTGCGGTTTCAGAGAATCTTTCTCCCGCGAACACTGAGGTTGTGGAATGATCTCCCAACAGAGGTTTTCCCAAGTGACTACAGTATGGGGTTCTTCAAAAGGGGTGTTTGGAAATTTTTAAATGGTCGGCAACGTGCGTGTGGTGCCTCTGGTATTGCAGGCGTCCATAGGCTACGGTAACCGCTTAGCAAAAGATGGGTCGTATGCTTGTTTGCTAGGTACCTTAATAGTATAAAAAAATAGAATAACAAATAATTCTACAAGTAAATACACACACTCACAGTTCATTAAAACCCAGGTCGTGTCTTTGTCAAGGGTTGTGTGCGTGTGTGTTATCTTTGTGGGTGACGCGCATAAAAAAAGCTTCAGTTTGCGAGAGGGTGTATTCCTTATTTGTGTCCATCGAGCAACACGGAACGGAGGCCTGCATTGCTCGATGTTTGTGTCAAATCTTTTAACTTGTATCTTGGGTTATCTTTCATGAGAAAGGCCTTATTAGTATTTCCTGACAGTTTTCAATAGAAACCTCTAGATTAAAATGTCCAGAACATTGTCTTTTAGCTTATTGAAGATATAATTTTTGAGCTAAATTTTACGTGGCATGTATATAATTAAAATATGATTGTTTTATCATTCTGCTCCTGCTCGTAAATATCAGACTCAGCTAAAAGCTAAAGCTAAAAAGCACTTCTTCTTCTTCGTCGTATTCTTCATTACTGAAGGTCGTGCCCGTCTTGAAAGGATTTAGTAGAGATGCTGACGAGCTTCTTCCACGCTGTTCTATCCTCGGCTTGTCTCAGGGCAGCGGTGATAGGGAGGCCAGTAAGTACCTTGACTTGATCAGACCAGCGACTAGGTGATCGGCCGCGCGGTCTTTTTCCATCCACTTTTCCCACTACAACCAGTTTCTCAAGGTTATCTGGCTGTCTTCAGGCTATGTGTCCAAAATAACTAAGAACCCGCTGGTAGCAGATGGTGGAGAGTCTGGTCTTGATGGCCAGCTGGTCAAGTATAGACTTGTTGGTTCTTTTTGCAGTCCACGGGATGCGCAACATTCTCCTCCAGCACCACATCTCAAAAGCGTCTATCCTTTTTCTATCCACCGCTCGGATCGTCCATGATTCGGAGCCATACAAAAATATGGAGAAGACCAATGTTCGGACGAGTCTCTTTTTAGTTGCGTTGGATACCTTTCTGTCCTGCCATATTCTTGTGAGCTTACTCATGGCAGCCTTAGCCATTTGTGTGCGACGTCGAATTACATACGTTACCACAGATAGATGTGGAGCAACGATAACAGGTTATTAACTGTTTATATATAAAGAGTCTTTTGTTATTCATTAGTTTTATTAGAATAACAGTAGGTAGGTATACCTATCGTCTGCAATTATTTGTTTAGTTTTATTAGGATAACGGGATACTTATCAACTTTTGTTATTAATTATAATGAGTAACAACATCCGGAGTTCGTCCGGGGAAGTACTACCACCATACCTATTTCTGCCGCAAAGCGTTAGTGCTCGCATTGCTGTGTTCCGGTTTGAAGGGTAAGGGTGCCGGTGAAATTACAGGCACATGAGACTTTTCATCTTTATGTCTCAGGGTGGCGGGCGCAGTGCAATGCCACATAGGTTGCTTCCTAGGTGGACGTGACCTATGAGGTAATGCACTGTTCATAGGCAGAGGTTACCGCTTAACATCAGGTGGGCCCCTTGCTTGATCCGTCATCCAAGTAGTATAATAAAAAAAAAAAAAAAAAAAAAAAAAAAATTAGGATAACAGGATATCGTCTTTTGTTATTGATTATAATGAGTAACAACATACAATATCCTCTTATCCTTGTTCCATGGATACATACTAAGGTTGTGTACAGTGACGACCTCTGTGGCGCGGCTGGCGATGGTTCGCCTGCGACGCAGGAGGTTGCGGGTTCGATTCCCGCCTCGGAACAAATATTTGTGCGTTCTGCAGATATTTGTTCAGGGTGTTCTGGGTGTTTTCTATGTATAATAAAAAATATCTATCTATGTATTGTATTATATTAAGTATATCAGTTATCTAGTACCCATAACACAAGCTCTGGCTTAGCTTGGGGCTAGATAATGTTGTGTGAACTTGTCCAGCATTATTTATTTATTTATTTATTTATTAGATACTCAGCAGATAGAAAGATACAGGCAGCGTGGTAAACAAATCTAAGCGGGTTAGGGGTAATTAGATTTCCAAAGCACTATGACTCCAATTATAATGAGATTAGGTATTTCGTGTTTACATTCCTATATAATTGAAATGTCTCATCAGGAGGTTGTGTTTTTCGTGAATTTCACTGCACCCCATATAATGCCTATGCACAGCAGTTTTATGGGAGTTCTTTCACAGTCCAAGCTGTGCGTCTCTGGAACTCCTTGCCGCTGGAAACCAGGCAAGCATCTTCACTGGTTTAAAAAACCCCTTGTTACTCGTACCTACATTACAGAGTTAAATTACCAGCAATGTACAAGGAAAAAGTATTCTTTGCAGTTTTTTTTTTTATATTACTTCAATGACGGAACAAGCTGATGGCCCACCTGATGTTAAGCGGTAACCTCTGCCTATGAACAGTGCATTATCACATAGGTCACGTCCACCTAGGACGCACCCTATGTGTGGCATTGCACTACGCCCGCCACCCTGAGACATAAAGATGAAAAGTCTCATGTGCCTGTAATTTCACCGGCACCCTTACCCTTCAAACCAGAACACAGCAATGCGAGCACTACTGCTTTGCGGCAGAAATAGAATATGATGGTAGTACTTCCCCGGACGAACTCTTTCACAAAAAAGGTTCGACCATGTCGGCGTTATAGCTGACAGTAAACTTGTTTACAAAGCGTAGGTACTTACTTTACTGCAAGGTTCTACCATGTCGCCGTTATAGCTGACAGTAAACTTGTTTACAAAGCGTAGGTACTTACTTTACTGCAAGGTTCTACGATGTCGGCGTTATAGCTGACAGTAAACTTGTTTACAAAGCGTAGGTACTTACTTTACTGCAAGGTTCTACCATGTCGCCGTTATAGCTGACAGTAAACTTGTTTACAAAGCGTAGGTACTTACTTTACTGCAAGGTTCTACCATGTCGGCGTTATAGCTGACAGTAAACTTGTTTACAAAGCGTAGGTACTTACTTTACTCAAAGGTTCGACCAGGTCGGCGTTATAGCTGACAGTAAACTTGTTTACAAAGCGTAGGTACTTACTTTACAAAAAGGTTCTACCATGTCGGCGTTATAGCTGACAGTAAACTTGTTTACAAAGCGTAGGTACTTACTTTACTGAAAGGTTCTACCATGTCGGCGTTATAGCTGACAGTAAACTTGTTTACAAAGCGTAGGTACTTACTTTACTGCAAGGTTCTACCATGTCGCCGTTATAGCTGACAGTAAACTTGGGCATCACCAGCGTCACCTCAGTCGGGTGCATCAGGTCGTGAATCTGCGCCAGGCTCAGGAAGGGCAAGTCTCTAATGAGGGCTTCGCAACCTTCGCGATCCAGAGGCACTAAGATGATCATGGAATAGCGACCACCCTGAAAAAAAAACAAATAAGTTAATGGCTAAAAGTTTATGGAGTTTAAATAATCGTGGCTAAGCATCATTTTTGCCGTGGTGTGTCTGGCCTAGGTATAGACGTCGCTGTCTCCTCCCGTGGATGTAAAAGCAACTAACGGAATACACCAGAAGATGGTCAGCAGCTTCCACCTAAGTACTCAACATGAATCCGCCAAAGAACATGGGCAACTCCCTATACATTGTTTGACCCAACTTTTTAACTAACGTAACGTACAGGTGAGATACTTTTGGTTATTGATAATACATGTTAAGATAATGAAAAAGCTTAGAAGTTGTGGGAAAGTAATGAAGCTTGTTGCGTTTTGTTTCACGCAAATGCAATTAGTTGATATATCAAATCATTTAGAAATACAAATTTTACTTCCCAACTTCTAAAAATATATAAGCTCTTTAGAAAAATTGGACAAAAAACAACATTAACCGTACTAATTACTTCCTTGAATACTTCCCTGATGTATTTATTTTTGACCTCGGTCAGCGGTTGCCCACCTCCTTTGCTTGCCAAGCGTGGTGATTTTGGCAATAAATCCATTGTCCCAGCAGTGGATTTCTAACCGTTAGACGTCCACTGATTACGAAATAATAGTTTATTTGTTGCCTGTATTTACTTAATGATTTTTTACATAACAGAGCGAAGCTGTAGGTACCTACTTCAATGCGGGGCAAAGGCTGCTTCTCTAAAGGTAGCAAGTCCGGCCCCACAAGGAGTACTGCTGTCACCTCTGGGCAAGAGCATCTGGCTACCAGCTTGGACCTTTTGACTCGGTTCAAAGGCGTGCAATGAGAATTGTCGACAATCCCAAGCACACGAACGGTATTTAGCCCTTATGTCTGAGGAGAGAATTTGCCTCTCTCTGCGTGTTCTACCGTTTGTATAATGGGTTTTGTTCCTAGGAATTGTTTGACATGATGCCTACAGCAACCTTTTTTCACCGCACCGCTCGCCATCGGCAGAGGATTCATCCGCACACCTTAGAGCCAGGTTGGTCCCGGACAATGCGGTTTCAGAGGAACTTCCTCCCGCGAATGCTCAGGTTGTGGAATGATCTCCCTGCTGAGGTTTTCCCAAGCGACTACAGTATGGGGTTCTTCAAAAGGGGTGTTTGTAAATTTTTAAAGGGTCGGCAACTCGCGTGTGTGGCCTGTGGTATTGCAGGCGTTCATAGGCTACGGTAACCGCTTACCAACAGGTGGGCCGGGCCGTATGCGTGTCTGCTACCTCGGTAGTATAAAAAAAAAAGATTCTTTGACATCGTAATCAAAAATAACTTTTCTCGTTCTATATCTTTCTCACCTCGTAAGGCAGCTCCAAAGCGTGCGCCCTCAAGTCATCCACATAAGCATACGGGAGGTCAGTCTCCAGCTCCATCATCATAACCTTCTCGCATGCCTCTGATCGATAGAAGCATTCAGCGCGCGTGTGGCGAGGGTCGAAGGCATACTTCCAGGTGCTTTTGAAGTAGAGGGCATTAGCGAGGATGAGCTGCACAGTTCCAGTAAGCTGTTCTGAAAGGAGATGAAAGTGTCAAGTCCTTTTTTTTTTTTTTTGTCTGCAGAGTATAAAATTCATTTACGAATAAACCTGTCCGGGGAGGACCGGAATTATGTCCGGACTCACCGCCCTGAAAAGGGCAGAATACCAGACTAAAATTACTCCGGTGTTCCTCTCGCGCCATGTTTGCCAGACCACGGGAACAAAATCCTTCCGCGATCCGACTGGCGATATTAGTAATCCCTCTCAGTCCTAATCAATTATAGAATAGAATAATAATTTAATAATTTCCCACACACATTATAATAATTACAAATAAGAGATCATACAATGGTTTGTTTAATATTAAAGTATGTCAGACAGAACCTACAATACTATCGCCTTAACTATTAAAATACCTACTTTTATTAAATGACGATCAACCAAAACAATCAAATTTATAATTTTTTGCTCTTTTTATATAGGTGCCTACTTTTGTTTAAAGTCAAAGCCAAAATGTTATTCAGTTATTCATTGAAATCACAAGGATCATTTTGAATCCTTTGAAATTTTGAATTTACATTTACTCCTGTTCCAACGCAACCAGACCTAGAAGAATCAGGCAACAAACACGGTCTGTTTTTTTTGATGATCCTTCTTACTACTAGTTGGGTAGCGCCCCTGTGTGGTGCCTCGAGAACAAGTGGAAGCTGATTTAAAAAAAAAGGAAAACCAACTTAAAAGCCTTACTTAGGTAGGCAGTCAAAATTAAGATGCTAGATATAATCAGCAAAAGTTCATAAGGCAGCACACTCTACGCTTGATATACTCATAAATAACACATCAATAATCAATTATATGTAGGTACCTACATTGCAAATTGACAAATTAGGTGTCGAGGGGCAGGGCGACATCTTATAAACGGGACAGAACACCCAAAAATTAAGAATACCCTCAAGAGATCTGTACCTTACATATCTTATTTCGTTGGCATTACCTGGTTCTACGATTGTCGGGATGAGACCGTGTGTCTTCTGACTGACCCACGTATTGATCAGATCTAATGCTTTCTTGGGATCATCAAAGTCCGTCTTAGTCATTTCAGAGGAGAAATCTCGCTTGATGGCAGCTTCAAAATCTTTATTTAGTGCTAATTTCTTCGATACAAAGGCTCCGCTGGCGCTTTGTAACACTGTTGATGTTTCTTTCAACTGGAATTTAGATTTCATACGTTTGAGATCATCGTCAATTGCTATGATATAAATATTATCAGTTACATCAATATTACGACTGTATTATTACATTGTTATTATTAATTTGATGTTATCAATATTGTGTCCACAAACTCAACATTAAGGACAGACTTTACTCTATATACCGCAGGTTCCTCGAGTTTTTCGGTCATATTACCAGGAATGAAGGTGGCAATCTTGAAAAGCTGGTGGTCACTGGTAAAGTGGAAGGAAAGAGACCGCGGGGACGGAGCCCCATGCGTTGGAGCGATCAAATTCGCTCTGCGCTCGAATCCAGCGTGAACGACGCCTTGAGGATAGAAGCCAGTGGAGACACATCATCAAGACCAAGGTCATGTATACCTGTATATATCACGACCATTATCAGTGAGGTTACCGACGTAAGGAGGAGGAGGTCATCAATATTACTAGGCTAAATAAAATCATTCCAATGAACTCGACTGAGTTTCAATCTTATTTTTTCCTAAGGAAACAAGTATTTTGAAATTAAGGGTCATTACGTAATTACATATACTCTCTCTCACTTATCCGAAAATAGAACTCAACAGTGCCGTGGCAACATTAGATAATGACCGTGTAAAATCACCAAATAAACTTACATTTAACGCGTTCAAATACTTTATCAACTCCACTTTTCTATCATCTGCATCCGTTGATAGCCTCAAGGCATTTCTGATTTCAGTCGCAGTCACACCCTTAGCACCTTCTAAAAGCATAGCCAGAGTGGATTTGACACTGGCCGGAGATACCATGACATTCCCTGGTTTGCCCTCAGCAACATATCGAAGGAGTTCGATGTCGAAAAAGTTCAATCTTGAGCTCGAAACTGATCGGCCATGGTGACAGTCGGAGCTTTGGAAGCTAAAGAGCAATAATGCTGTAAATAAACCAAGGTTTTTATATATAAATATAGCTTACATAATAGGTCATTACAAAATTCTAGCTACATGTAGATAAGTTCTAAAGTACACCACACAAATCTGAAGATGTACAATGGTGCAAGGAGTAGGTAGAAGACAAGAGGTAAAATTTATTTAAGGCTGTGCCAACCCCAGGCGAAATCATCATACAAAAAAACGCCTCGCGCCGCATGAAGAAGCGGTTTTTATTCAATATCTCGTAAAATATAGATAATTTTACAAAAACCCTAGAGTAACCAACTCGGCCTTTGTTGTATTGATTTTATTTATCTAATTTTTAAACCAATAATATGCACCATTTTAATAAACAATCGATTATAGGTAAAAAATAGACGTAACTTTGTTTTTTTTTTTCTATCCAATCAATATTGTCCAATCGTGTTTCTGGTACAGTGATCCCTCGGAATTATAATGTAGCATATAGGTATGCATATATCTAATTTGAATATTGTATCTACTAACTTGATTTAGGATTTAAAAATCAAATCAAAGATTAGGAATTTTGCGGCAAAACCCACCTTAAAAAAATTAAGAGAACGCGTCGATAGCTTTGCATATATTTAAAACCTGTTTTTCCGGGTTATTTTATAAACATTTTATCCTCAATATACTGAGGTACATCCCTGTATAATAAAAAAATCTACCTACCTACCATCTGCATACCTCTACCTACCCAAAGATACGTAGATTAGTAAGTGCAATTTTAACCTTTGATAAACAAAGTACCTAGTCTACCTAATCTTAGTTGAGTCATTTCATTCTTGGGGTACTTTATGCTTCAGGACAATGACTTTGTTGGAAGGTCGGGCAACTTGGACTGACAACTCGTTAAAGACTCACAGTTACTTTAGTAAAATGTTTCTATCTACTTTGCTTGATAATATGAATATAATCACTTACCTAATGACACAATTCCTTTCATTTTGACCACAACGTTTCAAAACACAATACCACGTCTGTAACCTATCACACTCGGCATTGACTGAGGTTTTAATTTAAACAAAAAATGTATAAAGCTTGAGCGAGCGCACAGCACTGCAACGTCATCTAGACGGTCATTGATTGGCAAGGCAGTGTACGATCTTGGCAACTTCAGAAAAACCTCTGTCGCTCTGGCCACGTTCGATATTTTTAAACGTTCAAAGCGGTTTTTTTCTACAAAAACGTAGGAACAACCATGATTTTGGCATGTCTTTTTATATCTTCTATATCTTTTATATATATATAAAACAAAGTCATGTTAGTTACACCACTTATAACTACAGATCGGCTGGACCGATGTTAGTTATCTCTTTTTTGGTGGATTCTTCTCCACTCCGAATAGCAGAATAAGTAATAAAATATCGGGGGGGGGGGGCTGTTTTTCACCGGGGGCTACCCGTGCGAAGCCGGGACGAGTCACTAGTATTATATATAAGAAAGTCGTGTTAGTTACACTATTTATAACTCAAGAACCGGCTGAACCGATTTGGCTGAAAATTGGTGGGGAGGTAGCTTAGAACCAGGAGACGGACATGCGGGGCAGAGCGCTGGAAGGGGTGCTGTTTTTCATCCTGAAACTACCCGTGAGAAGCCAGGGCGAGTCACTAGTATTTTATATATTATAGTATTGCCATTCAGCGTGGCAATGCAGCCAGCATTAGGGACGCTTCCGTCTGGTAGTGATTTGGATCAGTTGAGCTACCTTTAGATTGTTAGCAGCGGTCTTGTAATATTATTTCTGTTAATAAAGATTGTTTGCATGCATATTTGACTATGGTTTCGTGAAACTCGGAAGTTAATTTAACAGCGTTTTTGTCACCAGGAAACGCTTCATCCCTGTCGCTGATGGCGTTATCAGAAAGATGTTAGATGGAGTTGGAGTAATGTTTTTATGCGAAACATTGAGGCTTAAATCCAGGGTGTTATATACGATATGCTTATTGTTTTAATAAATCAGCTAAGTATACCATTCCTCGAAGCTTAGATTCAAACTACGAGTGTGTTCCTATGGTAAGCAAGCATCGTTGTAATTTAGTTATTCTGTGAAGGGAAAACACGCGTTACCGTGGCTATTTGTAACTTATAGCTCACGAGAAATTGGCCCCTGTAACTTCTTCTCTTTCTGTCTTGTATGCTACTCACCATCATCCACTCTGCCATCATCAGCCTCTTTGCACGATGATCTGTAAAACTGCTGGTACGCCAGCGAGCCTACGAGCCAGAGGTATAGTACAGGCCGTCAATGGAGCCCCTAAAATACCGAGGTTTTAAATATCGCGGTTTGGCTCGTTGGCTCTTCGTGCATGCTTGAAATCCTGACTGCGGTATAATAACCGATATAATAAACTGTTTGGTATGCCAATGGATCACCAACGCGAGTCGACAACCCAACGAGCCAACAGTTTATACCGTTAACTCGCCGGCTCGCCAATGGATCACCCCCTTTAATCCCCGATTAAAAACAGGGATGTTATAATTTTTCACTATGGCCTGTAACTTCTTCCCTCCTCTGTATGTATGCATGTTTTTTTGTTGCCACGCACTTATTTTCTTTTTGTTGAATTCTTAGTCATGTTTATTGTAAATAGTTTCAGTCATTTCCAGGATAAACAGCTCGCAATTAGAACTAGAATCTTTCAGTTAGGGCTCTAAATTGTTCTTTTTCGATGTTTTTTTTTGTTTTTTTTTTAGTAGTAGTAGAGCTTTTTTGTGAAAGAGTTCGTCCGGGGAAGTACTACCACCGTACCTATTTCTGCCGCAAAGCAGTAGTGCTCGCATTGCTGTGTTCCGGTTTGAAGGGTAAGGGTGCCGGTGAAATTACAGGCACATGAGACTTTTCATCTTTATGTCTCAGGGTGGCGGGCGCAGGGCAATGCAACATAGGGTGCGTCCTAGGTGGACGGGACCTATGAGGCAATGCACTGTTCATAGGCAGAGGTTACCGCTTAACATCAGGTGGGCCTTCTGCTTGTTCCGCCAATCAGTAGTATAAAAAAAAAAACTACTTTCTAGCTTCGATTAGGGTACCTATTCAGCTTTGGCATCAGGAAGCCTACCTTTATTATAATACTAAACTTTATTGAGGACACAATATAAGATATAGGCAGGTAAATTCAAGATACATACATACATACATAGACACACGCCTTTTTCCCCGAAGGGGTAGGCAGAGCCTCAATGGGCCGCTTTTCACAGTGGGTTGCACCATCGTGGAATATAGACGTGACAAGTGGTGAGCTCATCGCCGCCATTGCTTCCCACGACTGACTCAACTAACGCTTTCTTCCAGTAATAACACATTCCATAATAAGTTAGCAGCCAGGACAAATCTTATACCAACAAATCTTACTAACAAGTCCGGGTAATCCCTTAGTCGGCTTTTACGACATCCATGGGAGGAGATGGAGGGGTCTATTCTTAGGCCGGACACACCACGGCACGATAAAACTACAGTTAATGTCCTACAATCGGCGGTGTTATCGCAGGCAGCGATTTCTTCCAGGTTTCTATTACAATAATGAGGAAAATGAAAACAGTTATTTGGGTGTGTACCACAATCAATTTTTAATTCCAAGACTATAAAAACAATGGCACTATAGATCTAACTGCATAAAATGATAAATAAAATATAATTAAAAAATTACCTACTCCTTACTACTCTTGTGTGTACTTTTGTCATGATTTATTTGAATAAAGTTTTACCCAAAATATAAATCGCCCGATTTTCCTGCGACGTAGACCAATTTGTATAGCGCGGGAACCATCTTTGTACCAATAGCAATCGCGCGCGATAATCTTGCGCTGTTATTGGTTAATCGATTTCGCGGCTAAATCGCAGCCGGTCGTGCGCCATCTTGTTTATCTGTCGACTCTTAGAAGTGAGCGGGACAGAGCTATACAGCGGGACAGAGCTATACTATACGTTCAGCTACTGTCGGATATCAGTCTGCGCTTTTCTGCGCAAACGAAAACAGTCGATCATACTTATATTGTGGGTACCTGTACCTACATATTTATTATACTTAGTTATCATGAGTAATGAGTCTACTTTAGCTTATAAGCGCCATCTATTAGCTCCGGGTTGGAAACTCTGCCGGTGAAGAGGAGTTGACTCGTGCGTTCGTCTTCGATGAAGAATAGGAACGGTTTATTGGCCACAATCTCGTAGTTGCTCTCTGTTTCCTCACCAAACTTGTTGACTAGCGATATTTCTGTAGAAAAATAAACATATTAGGTATAGGTCACGTAAAAAGAAACTGTAGGGGATGAGTCTGCGCATGCGGGTAGGTATAGCTGCGCTGTTGCGCATCATGACGAACCAATAGAGATAGATATGCGAAGATACCTATATCCCCACGTCGTGTAATACATATTTATTTAGATTTATTTATTTTAGCCGTGACAAGTGGTGAGCTCATCGCCGCCATTGCCTCCCACGGCTGACTCGGCTAACGCTTTCTTCCATTAATAACATATTCCATAATAAGCCAGCAGCCAGGACAAATCTTATACCAACGAATCTTATCAACAAGTCCGTGTAAATCTATATTCCACGATGGTGCAACCCACTGTGAAAAGAGGCCTATTGAGGTCCTGCCTACCCTTTCGGGGAAAAAGGCGTGTGACTATGTATGTAAGTATGTATGTAGGTACTTATTTTAACTACGTGAACGACGGAACAAGCAGATGGCTCACCTGATGTTAAGCGGTAACCTCTGCCTTTAACAATGCATTACCTCATAGGTCACGTCCACCTATGACGCAACCTATGTGACATTGCACTGCGCCCGCCACACTGAGACGTAAATATGAAAAGTCTCATGTGCCTGTAATTTCCCTGGCACCCGTACCCTTCAATCCGGAACACAGCAATGCGAGCACTACTGCTTTGCGGCAGAAATAGGTATAGAGACAGTACTTCCCCGGATGAACTCTTTCACAAAAAAGCACTGCTACTACTACTTACTAGATTGTGCTCATCAAGACCTTTCTTTTGATATAAAAGATGATTATATAAAAAAAACATTTTTACAAGTAGGTACATTTTTGCGGCGCAAAACCGCCATTTTTTTTTTTATAATTTTAGTATAGGTATACCTAGGGACACTCGCGAAATAAGGACGAATCTATCGAAATAAGACATATCATTCATATCAATACCTCCGAGGGAACTCAACGGACATACATACATACAGGTCAAACACATAACCTTCCTTTTTTGGCTTCGCCGCAGTAGGGTAAAAATACCTTAAGCCATTTTCTGCATTTTTTTGTGTTACAGCAGCCTCGATATAAGTAGGTAGGTACCTACATTAATCAACAAAGCGGGGGCTAACCGGATTTTGTTCTTGACGAGTGTTTATAATTCTCAGAACCTCCCAAAGAGTGTTAATGACTGTTTATGACACAATAAGTAGGAGTAGAAACAGTGTATTTTATTTAAGGCGGATATATGTGTAATATGGTGCATTAAAACTTTTTTTCTCCACTATATTTAACTTAAAATTTTAAAAAAAATGTTAATCTACGTCATAGTAAGCATGTTCTCTTCTCCTCAAAAGTTTAAAAAAACTACTTAAAATGTATGAAATTTTGCAAAGTAATTCTGTGTTCGTAGTTACCGCCATTTTTCTCCTAAACCACAGATAATATAAAACTATACTAGTACCTAAACTATGAACCATATGATGTTTTTGTTGCCTTCAGTAAGTATAGTAAGTATTAAATAACATAGTAGAGCTTTTTTGTGAAAAAGTTCGTCCGGGGAAGTACTACCACCATACCTATTTCTGCCGCAAAGCAGTAGTGCTAGCATTGCTGTGTTCCGGTTTGAAGGGTAAGGGTGCCGGTGAAATTACAGGCACATGTGACTTTTCATCTATGTCTCAGGGTGACGGGCGCAGTGCAATGCCACATAGGGTGCGTCCTAGGTGGACGTGACCTATGAGGTAATGCACTGTTCATAGGCAGAGGTTACCGCTTAACATCAGGTGGACCTCTTGCTTGTTCCGTCATCCAAGTAGTATTAAAAAAAAAAAAAAAAAAAAAAAAAAAAAAACGCAAAGAGGACCTTCTTTTTATGTTTAAAAATTACTTCAGTAATGATTTTTAAAATAAAAAGAATTTATTTTCACTCAATTTTCGTTTGCTATTCTATAAATTTCTAACTTACGTGAACTTTAATGAGTTAGATTGTGACAGAGTTTGGCGGACACCGACGCCTTAATTGTCGAGTTGTTGTGCATTATACTGTTTTACTAATGATGTAGAAACAGGAAAACCACTGACGTTACCTATCTGTGTTGTGCCACAGACAAATTTATAATACCCAAATGTCCATTGTCAGACCAGTTAGGTACCTAGTACCTACCCAGCCAACAAGAATTCGTTCGTTCGTTTCGTATGAGGTAGTGCTGGCCTCTGGTGTCGGAGTTTGTCAAGCCGCCCGCGGGCCACTGACATGGCTTATCGACTGCTATTAATCAATAACAGCCGGGACCGACAGCTTAACGTGCCCTCCGAAGCACCGAGCAAGAATTATTAGCTAAATGCACAGTTAAATTATAATACAAGCAGGTAGAATAATACAAGGTATGTACAAAATACATATGAAACAGTTGTGCTACCTGAAGACCGCTGCTAGCGATCTAAAGGTAGCTCAACTGATCCAAATCACTACCAGACGGAAGCATCCCTAAGATGATGGCTGCATTGCCACGCTGAATGGAAATACTAATGCGTTGAGCCAGATAACAGGGATGTTGACACCCTGGCCCATGATTTCCTGGCCCACATTTTTGATGCGACAGCGTGGCTCACATGTAAAACGTACTGTCAACCCGGCCCAAACTTATCGCACACACAGATTAAGTAATAATGATTATGGTAAACTGGAGAAGGTACAGTCTGTAACATAATTTCTTATCACAAAAATATGTTTTATTATTTATCAACACACATCATAACGTATACATAATACATTATATAATACAATAATATATAAGAACAGAACGTTCATTACCGGTGTCCCTACCCCACAAAGAAAACCCCACCTATCTGACTTTCAGCGTGATTAAATATTTAAAAAAACTAATACTAAACCCAAAACCTCAAAAATACCCAAAATCCATAAATCCCCAAAACTCAAAAACCTCTATAACAAAAACCTAAAACTTAAAACACACCCAAAATATCAAGGAAAAAAAACTCAATTATCCCTAGTTTAAAACCCAGGTTTGCCCAGTCTCTCAAAAATCACGAAAATCCCCAAAACCTTGAAACCTACAAATCTCAAAAATACCTAAAATCTAAAAACAAAACGAAATCTCAAATATCTTTAAAATTATAGAAAAATTACTTCTATGCACCACGTACTTTACTATTCTCCTGCTGACGTTTTCTAAAATGATACCAAGCCACGGTAATTCCAATTTTTTAATCTTTAAAATGTCCAAAATACCAAATCTCAAAAACCTCCAGAACAAAAAAAACCCTAAAATTGAAAACAACACTTAAAATCTCAAGAAAAAAAACTCAATAACCCCGAGTCTAAAACAAAACCCAAACCCAGTCTCTCAAAAATCTAGAAAATCCCCAAAACCTTAAAATCTACAAATCCCAAAAGTACCTAAAATCTAAAAACAAAACGAAATCTTAAAAATCTTTGAATTTTTGTGAAAAGTTACGTTTATACACGACATACTTTTCTATGTTCCTGCTGATTTTTTCTAAAATGATACCAAGCCACGGTAATTTCAATTCTATAATCTCTAAAATGTCCAAAATCTAAAAAATAAAACTAGAATTTCAACGATATCCGAAGGGGTTTGTCCTTATGATCACAGAAAATAAATAAAAGCAGCCAAGTGCGAGTCGGACTCGCCCATGAAGGTTTCCGTTAGCAGCATGTAACACAGTATAAAAGTTCTTGTGGTTCGTTGTAACTTAATTAGATGTTTTAATAATAGTGTATTAAATAAAACTACTTACTGAACTCGTTCAAACCAATTTTCGGTTGAATTTTACATGGTAATGTACATTATATATTTTTTTTAGTTTTATCATTCTCTTATTTCAGAAGTTACAGGTTGTGTTTAACATTTTACCACTTTGGAAGTGTCTCTCGCGCAAACTATTCAGTTTAGAAAAAATTGATATTAGCAACCTCAATATCATTTTTGAAGACCTATCCATACATAAACCACACGTAAGGGTTTGAGCAAAAAAAAATTTGAATTTCAGTTCTAAATATGGGGAACCCCCAAAATTTCTTGTTTTTTTTCCTATTTTTGTGTGAAAATTTTAATGCAGTTTACAGAATACCACTTACCAAGTTTCAACAGCATAGTTCTTATAGTTTTGGAAAAAAGTGGCTATGACATACGGACGGACAGACAGACAGACATGACGAATACATAAAGGTTCCGTTTTTTGCCATTTGGCTACGGAACCCTAAAAACTAGTAGTTTTACACATTTTGTAGAAGCAGTATATTAAATTAATTAATTAGAAATGCATTAAGTTTTTGCTCTGACTGTATTTATAATGCACGTTTGTTCCCACAAAATGGAATGGGCCACGTAGTCAACTAAAAACTACATATTTTGGCTATTATTATCCTGGCCCATCGTCGTGGGCCAGGTCGTCAACGAAAATAATGAAAAATGGGACGCGCAGTCAATGGGCCGAGAACCGTGGGCCAAGCTGTCAACATCCCAGATAACAGCCAGCTCTCGGGTCTCACTGATATACTTAATACAATATAATATATTACATAGATATATATATTTTTATGTACAACTTGTAATAACGGATCAAGTAGATGGCCCACCTGATGTTAAGCGGTAACCTCTGCCTATGAACAGTGCATTACCTCATAGGTCACGTCCACCTAGGACGCGTCCAATGTGACATTGCACTGCGCCCGCCACCCTGAGACATAAAGGTGAAAAGTCTCATGTGCCTGTAATTTCACCGGCACTTGTACCATTCAAACCGGAACACAGCAATGCGAGCAATACTGATTTGCGGCAGAAATAGGTATGGTGGTAGTACTTCCCCGGACGAACTCTCACAAAAAAGTTCTACTCAATTACTCATAATGTAAATAGATACATTGGTGTACCTACTGTGTCTATTTCAGTATCGTTCGTTTCGTTTCGTATGAAGTAGTGCTGGCCTCTGGTGTCAGAGTTTGTCAAGCCGCCCGAGGGCCTCTGACATGGCTTATCGACTGCTATTAATCAATAACAGCCGGGACCGACAGCTTAACGTGCCCTCCGAAACACAGAGCGATGGAAATCCGCACATAACTTAGAAAAGTCATTGGTGCGGAGCCTAGGATCGAACCCGGTATCGTTGGATTCTGAGTTGCACTATTGAACCGTTAGGCTACCATCGTAGGTATTTCAGTATGAAAACCTAAGCTATTATTACCGTGGGTATTAAATTTATGATGTCTGAATTAATTAAGGCAATTATTTATATTCTACACAAAAACATTGCCAATTTACCTTGTAGGCTCAGACAATTAAGGAAGTACAGACCGAACACGGCGCAAAATACACATGAAGCCGAAAAACCAAGCTCGTGAATAACACATAATCACATCACACTAATATTATAAAGGCGAAAGTTTGTGTGTTTGTGTATGTGTATGTGTAGATAGATAGATGAACACTTTATTGCACACCAAATAGACAAATAAAATGATAAAAGAACAAAAAAAAACAATAACAGTTATGTACAATGGGCGGTGCAGTGTGTTTGTTACTTCTTCACACTGAAACGGCTGGACGGATTTGCATGAAATTTGTAATGGAGATAACCGGACTCCCGGAATAACACATAGGCACATTTTTATCCCGATATTCCCATGGGATCAAGACTTACGCGGGTGAAACCGCGGGGCGCTACTAATAGTAACCAATATTGCTGCAGGTAAACGTACACGCATTCACACAGACAATACATCAAAACCATGCTCACGTTTGTATGTATGTGTGCTCTAACTGTGACATACAATACGCATAAAATACTGAGGGCCAATTCTCACGCTAAAATTTGGCCGAATCGTTACTGTATTGTGAATTGACTGAAAATTTGTATTCTGCTCCCTCAAAAAAACAATTTAGTCTACAATAGAAGAGTATGATAGTGCTTATATAATTGGAAAGAATGATAAAGAGGTTTTTTTTTTTTTTTTTTTTATACTACTTGGATGACGGGTCAAGCAAGAGGCCCACCTGATGTTAAGCGGTAACCTCTGCCTATGAACAGTGCATTACCTCATTGATCACGTCCACCTAGGACGCAACCTATGTGGCATTGCACTGCGCCCGCCACCCTGAGACATAAAGATGAAAAGTCTCATGTGCCTGTAATTTCACCGGCACCCTTACCCTTCAAACCGGAACACAGCAATGCGAACACTACTGCTTTGCGGCAGAAATAGGTATGGTGGTAGTACTTCCCCGGACGAACTCTTTCACAAAAAAGCTCTACTACTACTAAACAATGGTAATGGTAAACATTCTATGAAAACTTTTAAACGTTCATATTTTTTCTGCTGTCCGTTCTGTTCTATCAGTAGAACTCCTCGTAGAACTACACGAACTACATGTTTTTTTTTTCTCCGTTCAGTTATATTCGTAGGACAAAACGGTTTTTGAAATCCGATCTGTCCTACTTGTAGAAATTAACGGATATTTTTCTCCGTTTAGTCTTACTAGTAGAACTGAATGGTAGAACTATACGGACTAATTGCAAGTTTCGGTTAAAATCACATATTTTGTTAAAATCACAGTTACATATTGTATTGTCAATTGAGTAGACATCTGTGACATTTATGACATCGACACTAGATCGGAGCCATGAATGTAGTAGTACATTGATTGAGTGCTAAAATAGCATAGAGTGTTCCTTCTTACTCCTATCCTAGAAGATAGCTTGCTATCCTATGTTAGAGAGAAACAAATATATTGTCACACGACAGTCGTTTTTCCGTTCCGTACCCTGAATATTGGCACCATGCAAATCTTCCTAGATTGTTACCATGAATGTACTAGTAATTTGACATTTGGCCTGGTACGACTAACACAAATAAAAACAGACAGATTTATGCTTGTCTCATTCCAACACATGAATACATTCATATAAAAGAATGAGACTGGTATAATCGATACCGTTTCGTTTTTAGCCTTAGTTCCATGCTTTAGTTCTTATCCCGAGATCGGAGCATGGTCCGAGCTATATTTTGACTATTTATTTTTAAAGAATTGGGTTACAGACTTCACCTACAGCAGGTTGCAGTCGTAACCTAGGAAGATGGACTAAAGGCATGGAACTAAGGCTTAAAACGAAACGTTAGCGATTATACCAGTCTCATTCTTTTATATGAATGTATTCATGTGTTGGAATGAGACAAGCATAAATCTATCTGTTCTTATTTGTGTTAGTCGTACCAGGCCAAATGACAAATTACTAGTACATTCATGGTAACAATCTAGGGAGATGTATATGCATGATACCAAAATTCAGGGTACGGAACGGAAAGACGACTGTCGTGTGACAATATATTTGTTTCTCTCTAACATAGGATAGCAAGCTATCTTCTAGGATAGGAGTAAGAAGGAACACTATGCTATTTTTAGCACTCACTCCATTACTATTATACCTCCATGGTCGTAAGCGTCTTAAATTCTTAATTTGTCTTAGATAAATACAATCCTGCACCATTATTAAAAGTTTTACTCGTTCTTGTACTATTATATATTCTGTGCCGTTGCGTTGATATTAATTTGTTTATGTATAGCAATTATTAATGTTCTATACAAAAACATTGCCTATTTTCCTTATACAAAATCCTGCATTAATATAATTGAAGCAACAAAGTGATGAGTCTTATAGTAAGACTCATTATCACAGCTGTTAGCAAGTGACGAGTATTTTCATAAAAAAATAAAAAAAATGTCTTTCTGTCTTTCTTTTTTATATCGAGAAAATATTCACCTAAAATATTATTTTTTATTTTATTTTATTTTTTATGCTATTTCGAAATACCGAAAGAAAAAAAAAGACTCTTTGCTCTCATATTTATTGGTTTTTTCCACTTTACTTATATTAATCCCAAACGAGGAGATCCGTTGGAGATTGATAGTACCAAGTAGAAGAAAATGAAAGAAATAAATGAGGAGAAGTTTGATAAGAGTATAGCTTTTTAGGGATCCGTAACAAAAATTACGGAACCCTTATGGATTCGTCATGTCTGTCTGTCTGTCTGCCTGTCCGTGTATGGCTGTTGAAACTTGGTAAGTAGATGTATTCTGTGAACCGCAATAAGATTTTCAAACAAAAATAAAAAAAAACAATGAATTTTTGGGGTTCCCCATGCTTAGAACTGAAAATCAAAAAACTTAATTTCATCATACCCATACGTGTGATATCTATGGATCCCATCTATGGATAGGTCTTCAAAAATTATATTGAGGTTTATCATATAATTTTTTTCTAAACTGAATAGTTTGCGCGAGAGACACTTCCAAAGTGGTAAAAAGTGTGTGTGTGTGTGTGTGTGTGTGTGTGTGTGTGTGTGTGTGTGTCATAACTTCTAAAATAAGAGAAAGATAAAACTAAAAACAAATATGATGTACATTACCATGTAAACTTCCAATGAAAATTGGTTTGAACGAGATCTAGTAAGTAGTTTTTTTTTAATACGTCATAAATCGTAATCCATCCAAGAACTTTTATATTATGTTACTTGCTGCTACGGAACCCTTCATGGGCGAGGCCGACTCGCACTTGGCCGCTTTTTTTGTAAAAGCGTTCATCCGGGGAAGTACTACCACCATACCTATTTCTGCCGTAAAGCAGTAGTGCTCGCATTGCTGTGTTCTGGTTTGAAGGGTATGGGTGCCGGTGAAATTACAGGCACATGAGACATTTCATCTTTATGTCTCAGGGTGGCGGGCGCAGTGCAATACCACATAGGGCGCGTCCTAGTTGGACGTGACCTATGAGGTAATGCACTGTTCATATGCAGAGGTTACCGCTTAACATCAGGTGGGCCATGTGCTTGTTCCGTCATTCAAGTATTATTAAAAAATATATAAAAAAACTTTACTAATAATAATCCCAAACGAGGAGATCTGTTGAAGATTGATAGATAGGTAGCTAGTTGAAGAAAATGACGAGAAGTTTGATATTTGTAGAGCTTTTTTAAACCCCGACGCAAAAACGACGTCTGTGTGTGTCTCTCTCTGTGGCATCGTAGCTCCAGAACGGATGAACCGTTTTTTTTTTGTTTGAAATGTGAATTATTCGGGAGTTTTTGTAGCTATGTTTGATCAAAATCGGTTTAGCCGTTTCACTGCGTTGAGGTTTTTTTTATTTTTTACAAAATTAATAACTTTGTTGTAAAAAAGTTCACCCGGGGAAGTAATACCACCATATCTATTTCTGCCGCAAAGCAGTAGGTAGTGCTCGCATTGCTGTGTTCCGGTTTGAAGGGTATGGGTGCACATGCACTTTTTTGACTAACGTAACGTAGGTACAGATGATCAAGGAAGGAGTAGGTAGAGTAGGTACACACCAGTAGCAGCATAGGCCACGCTGCCGAGTTCGTTGACCTCGATGCCAGATCGCTGCAGCACCTTCGAGATCCTCAGGGTCTCATGCAGCAGCTGTCCCCTCGCGATGCCGGGGAAGGATGCTCCGCTTTCGAATGCTGTGCGAACTCCCAGCTAAAGTGAACAGAATACAATATTTAAGGTTATTTTTTTTTTTTTACTGTTTTTTGCTCATTACAGCTCATGAACACTTCTTCAGATAGCGTGATTTCGCGAGAATATACCCTGGTTCAGAATTCGAGATATTTTTTGTAAACAAACAAATGTTCAACAAACAATCAATGAGACAAGCCAGTGGTAAAAACATTTTTTTGCGTGGATCATGTTTTACTAGTAGTGACCCGCGGCTTTTCTTACGGTATTACATTTTTGTAATATCCGCCAGCGTGTTCGCTCGCGCGGTATGTACCTTCGATTTGCGGCAAATAAACACAAACCCACTACCTACCTAAGTTTATCTGACGTGTCAATGTGTAAACGGCAAAATGGTATATATAACTCTTACCATTAATTCAGTATGACCATTCCATTGTAAAACTGTGCTGAAAAGCACATTCGTATTCGGCAAATGAGGAGAAACTAATGAAATTAACAAAATGGGGACCGGCTTTCAAAACAAAGCCCATTGTTTAGAATCTCTGCAGTGTAAGATAAGACCGCCGATTGTAGGACATTAACTTTAATTTTATCTTTAGTTCACCTGTAACTCATATTGTGTCCTCAATAAAGTTTTATATTATTATAACACTCATTTATTAAAAATCTCGTAAAAAAATATTTTTTACTATAAAGGAATACTATCTACAAAAAATAAATAGTAAAAAACATTATAGTAAAAAATATAAATCAAAACGGGGAACCACCGACCGCGGAGCGAGGCCCAAACGGTCGGGGGCTAGGGCTGCAGAGAGAGGAACCTCCTGACTATACGTGCCGAGTCCAGGAGTACCGCCTTCTGAATCTGACCCTTGATCCAACTATTTAGCGAGAGCTTCTTAAGGTACTGGTCGAAGCTCTTCGCAATCAGTCCATTCACTGAAACGACTATCGGGACGATAATCGTTGAATCCACATCCCACATGGCGGTAATCTCGTGAGCCAAGTCAAGGTACTTGCTTAACTTGTCTTTCTCGGCCTTCACGAGATTAGCATCATGCGGGATAGTGACATCAACAAGTATCGCCCGGCGTTCCGACCGGTCCACCAGCACGATATCAGGCTTATTGGCAACAATAAGCCTGATAATAATAATAATATTATTATTATTATTATAGTGTTCCAAGTAACATGAAATATTTTCTACTAACAAATATATTTTCGCTTGATAACTTTGTTAATAACCGAAATAACTCAAAAATATATACGACAAAATATTGATTACTTTATAGTTTATCAGATCTGAGTTAGAAATACATGCCTGGCCTGTTTATTAGCCTAATTTAATAAACTACCATAGAGTACCTATTTTTATGATATGGTAACCCCTTTGTTTACAAAAAATATCTCGAATTCTGAACCAGAGGGTTGAGTCTGAGTTTTGCAAACACCATCGTAACGGTGAACGTAACACGATCGTACGTGTATAACATAATAACTAGCTATTAATCTGTGCCAAAAACGTCACAGATTAATGGCTAGTTACTACGCAATACACGTACACTCGCCGTTACGATCATCGTTACGATGGTGTGTGTAAACTCGGACTTGCCCCTCAGGGTATAGGAGACTTAACACACATGTTTTAATTGATAGTATGTATCTCATAAATATCAACAGTTTAGCTACAATACCCCGAAACAAAAAAAATACACTGTAAAATTGTGTTTAGACTTAGTACTGATCACCTACCTACAACATTTTATGGAGTTTTATGAGATAATACCCAAAATAGGAGCAAACTTGGTTCAGGTATAAGAGGGTTCAAACTCTCTAACGGCAACAGACAAATTCTGTCATTATCTAACTCATTAAAAATAAGATAAGTTAGAAAGGGACTGAAAAGCGTTCGCGAAACTAAAAGGAAGCGAAAATCACGAATTGCTGTGTCATCGAAACTATAAATTTACTAGGGTAGGTGTTTATAATTTTCAAACTGGGGACAAAATCGGCTTGCAAAATATACACTCACATAACGATAACAATTTTTAAAATATAAACATGCGAATTGCTAAGATACTAAGGTAAGAAAATCAAAATTAATAAAATCATCCACTAAAATGTTTTTACGAGTGAGCATAGCAAACTACTTCCATCATCTATTGCAGCGCGCCCTAGAGACTTTTTGACAGTTCGCCATGACACTGTCGAAGTCAAGAAGAATTCAATTTTTTTTTTGTTAATTTTTTTTTTTTCAATAAAAGCTTTTATAAAATTAGTGATCGTAACCGTGTGCTGATCAAAATGAGCCTAAACACGGCCAGTCTACTATAATCCATCGAGGAGTTCCATTGTACACCTTCTGTCTCCATCATCAGATCAGCTCGCTGTCACCATCATATTGTATTTTCAGCGAAACGTGATAGGTAAATTTCATCTCTATCGGTTGAGGATGACTGCTTTAAAATTCAGTTGCAAGATTTCACCCGGATTCCACACAGACAAACATACATACATTGCAAGTAAATAAAAGCTTGTAACAAGTCATTAATTTTGTAAAAATTAAAATAACCCTCAACGCAATGAAACGGCTGAACCGATTTTGATCAAACATAGCTAAGAACACTCCTGAAAAATTCACCTTTCAAACAAGCAAAAGTCCAAATTGGTTCATCCATTCGGGAGCTACGATGGGACAGACAGACACACACACACACACACACAGACACGTCAAACTTATAACACCCCGTCGTTTTTGGTCGGGGTTTAAAAAGACCTCATTTGTCAAAATCCCTCAAGCCCTTTAGGCTAGAGGAATAGACAAAGGGACTCATCTGCCCATCTTTACTATTTACAAAGATCCGATCATAAAGAATAAATGCTTTTACCTCTTTCAGGATGCCGTCCAGTTGCGAAGTGTAGTCGAACTTGAACTTGGGAAGTGTGACATCAACCAGACGCTCGGTCAGGTTCTCTAACTCCAGACGAAGGTCGCTCAGACCATTGAGCACGCGAGGCAGGCCGGCGATCGAGTTAGGGACGATAATGTACATGGCGAACTTATTGCCCTGGAAGAGAACATGAACAAATTAATGAAAGATGTCATAAATAACATAACACAATTCTGTCACTACACCAGTCCTATACCTATGTATGGGACAGATCCCACACTAGGGTTCCCTGTGTCAGGGGTGCACTATGGTACCACAACACCCAGCCCCGGAACATCTAGTTGGATATCAAAACATTTGTTCCGCTGCGGAAATTGAATTCGTAACCTCTCACATCTCAGCCGGCTACTCGCCCGCCGCACCCCGGAGGTCATCAAATACTGGCTCTGACTGTTTATTAGCGCTCCTTGGCTCTATCTGTATACCAGCGCTATTTTACTCTAACCGTACACCAGCGCTCCATGGCTGTGTCTGTACACCAGCGATGCTTGGCTCTGTCTGTACATCAGCGCTCTATGGCACTGACTGTACACCAATGCTACTTGGCTCTGTCACCAGGCAGGTGGACTAGACCTGCGTGGTTTTATAGCGCACTGTCGATACTCAAGAGTATTAATCTCAGCTTCGGGCAGTGTTGGCTAAGAGGAACATATACCTAAGGCTGAAGAGGGCACCTTGGCCAGACTGCAGGTTCATCTAGGATGCTTAAGACTTTAAACTCACTCTGTATGGCATCCTCAAGATCTTAGCATCAAATTTAGTAGACTCTGTGTAGTAAAAGTTGTCCTTGACATTCATGAAGGGGATATTGGCCTGCTTTGCGCCAGACACGTAGAATCGATTGACCTTGGTGGCGTTGGGCGCGAACTGGTGACGCCAGCTGCCCTTGAAGTACAGCGTGTTTAGGATGAGAACCACCATGTTGGCGACATCATCTGGAAAGAAAGGAATTTTTAGAGCCCGCGGACTTGCTGAGTAATAACTGTGGGTATAAAATTCAGTTGTATGATTTCACCCACACATAGGCCAGGTGAACCTCAAGATTTTAATAAAACTTGTATTATGGTGAGGTTGGAATCCTTGCACCACACTGGTTTTTCCACCATCCTTTAAGGTCAGTCTTTTGCACTATATACCCAACCTGGATCACTGACCTAACCAATAATTAACCAGTGACACGACGAACGTACGACAACATTCTTTGGAATTTTTTTAAGATTTAGATTGCTAAGTAAACAAAGTACGATCAATATTAATCCAAAAATTTAAAGTAAAGTTATTTTACATATAGGGAATAAATAAGTATAAATCGGCAAAGGATATTTATTTTATGGGACCCAGGAATAATTATCAAAAACAGCCGAATTCGAAACATCCCCCTTTTTTCGAAAACCGGTAAAAAAGTTGTTTTAACGTAAACAATGTGGTGCGACTTGCATCATGTTTTCCCAAGGACAGACGCGAAAAACAATGACTGCTGCACAAAGCATGCAAATCGTGACCAATTCATCTGAAGTCTGAACATAATTATTATGTGTGTGCGGGAATTTTATTCGTACTCTAATCTGAGCAATGACGTCATTATGTTTCAAGTTGTCCCAGGGTACAGAAACGAGCAAGCGTAACCATTAATTAGGTAATGCACATGGGGTATCATGGGGTCTGCTGTACGCAATTGGGTCAGTGGCTGCGCCAAACGTTGCCCAAACTTTTGCCAAGGAGACACGCTACAACGTCGACGCGATGCCGTGAGACGCGAACAGCACTTGAGGCAATCTTTTGAACCCATCTTGGAGCATTGGCGCATTGGAGTAAGATGATAAACAACACAGTAGGTACCTACATTGGCCGCCAAGCACCATTGTAGGCTCCTTTAGAAAGTATCCAGAAAAGTGTAGACAAACTACGCCGATATTATGTCCCTGTACGTTAAAGATTGGTACCCCGAATTCCTCACCTTCGTTAACCAAGTTGGGGATGCGTCCTGCAGTTATATTGGACACCCATCCGTTGATCTCCTTAGTCGCTTCCACGGGTTTGTAGAAGTTGACGGTCCTCAGCTCAGTCTTGTAGAACTCCTCAGCGATGGCTGCGAAGCGCTGTCTGGGCACAGCACTGTCGCCGATGTAGATTCGACTTCCGAGGTTTAAGATATATTCTGGAGACTCTTTCTGTTAAGAAGAAATCAAATCGTTGCCATGAATAACTAAGGTATCCTGGATAGGGCAGCATCAAGATGTACAGAGGGGCTAACTAAAAAGGCACACTTAGGCGCTGTCTCCAAGAGCGAGAGAATCGCGATGAGTCCGCGCTCGCGCGTACAAAACATCGCCGCGATAACATCGCCGCGATAACATCGCCGTGTGGAGAAATACATGTGGAGAAATACGTGTGGAGAGTTCATAGAAATACATGGCACGACGTTAATAATGCCGCGATTCTCTCGCTCGTGGAGACAGCGCCTTACATACCTATGTCCAGATAGCGTGCCATTTTATTTTGCTACGAAATATCTCCATTCGCACGGCTAACTGATTTCGAAGAATTTTTTACAATTCACTATGGCGCAATTAGGCATTTTTGCTATCGCGAAGAAAGCCGAGAGCGAACTGATTTGAGGTTTGCTAATAGGTACATTGCACAAGCTTTCGGACAGGCAAAGTGACACGCAAAGTAGGTGCACTTGCGGATAGACATATCTGGATATAGGTCTGTGGGCACGCCCTATATTAGTTTACGGTCTCCACTCTCCACCCAATAGAATGGATCATTCAAAAAATCATCACCCACTGCTGACTATAGGCCTCTTTTTCACCACGTCCCTGTGTCAACTGTGGTTGGCACAGGGACGTGGTGAAAAAGAGGCCCGCGATCGTCTGCCTATATCGCTGCTGAAAAACTATTTTAGTACCCAGTTCTTGAGCGCCATTTGGATAGCGCCTTACTCCGCGTATCGTCATGCCGTCCTGCCCAATTCCACAATGGTTTTTGAGCTTCGTTCGTCTTGATAATCCCGACGTTGGGAACACGGTCAACCTTCGAACCTTGGTCGAGCTTGATGCCGAGGATGTCGCGCTCCATGGTTATTTTTAACCTCAGATGCAAAAACGATGGGGTGTTACAAATTTGACGTGTCTGTGTGTGTGTCTGTCTGTGGCATCGTAGCTCCCGAACGGATGAACAGTTTTTTTTTGTTTGAAAGGTGAATTAGTCGGTAGTGTGTTGTGTTGTGTGCTTTGTTTGATCAAAATCCGTTCAGCTGTTTCATTGCGTTGAGGGTTTTTTTAATTTTTACAAGTTTAGTTAATGCTTGTGTATGAATTACTACGAGTTGGCATGGCACCCAATAAACCGCCGCGTTTTAAGACCACACGAAAGCACGGTACGTGACGTTCAGAACCGGAGGCGCGACGTTATCAGACCAGGGGGTGCTCGCAGTCGACTGGACGCATCTATACACCGCGCGACATTGTAGGAACTGCGGAACACACACATCGTCAGCTTACTGTGGACGAAATGGTGCACCGGCCCGTGAACCTCGCGGAAGGATGATGATGCTTACCTTCAAAGACTCAATAATAGTCGAGAATTTTCTCCTAACAAGGTTCCTGTCCAGATCAAATCCCAGGACAGAAGAAAGTTCCGACTGTGTCTGTCCTGTAGCAGCTTCGGTTAGGATGGCCAGCGCCAGCTTCAAGCCTAGAGGGGACAGGAGGAAGTTCTCCTCTGATGATGCTGCTATACGCTGCAAACAGAATTAAGGTTAAGTACCCCATCATAAAGCATTATGCTGTGGTGTGTCCGGCCTTAGAATAGACTCCTCCGTCTCTTCCTGTGGATGTCGTAAAAGCTGACTAAAGGATTACACCAGGGGATGAACAGCAGTATCCATCTGAGTAATCAACACCAATACTGCGATCACCAATCCGCCTGCCAAGCGTGGTGATTATGCGAAATTCCCCCATCGCATTCTATGATGGAGACCACAGTGTGGACCAGCAGTGGACGTCTAAGACTGCTAATAGTAGTAGAGCTTTTTTGTGAAAGAGTTCGTCCGGGGAAGTACTACCACCATACCTATTTCTGCCGCAAAGCAGTAGTGCTCGCATTGCTGTGTTCCGGTTTGAAGGGTAAGGGTGCCGGTGAAATTACAGGCACATGAGACTTTTCATCTATGTCTCAGGGTGGCGGGCGCAGTGCAATGCCACATAGGGTGCGTCCTAGGTGGACGTGACCTATGAGGTAATGCACTGTTCATAGGCAGAGGTTACCACTTAACATCAGGTGGGCCTCTTGCTTGTTCTGTCAATCAAATAGTATAGCGATGGTAGCCTAACGGTTCAATAGTGCAACTCAGAATCCAACGATACCGGGTTCGATCCTAGGCTCCGCACCAATGAATTTCTAAGTTATGTGCGGATTTCCATCGCTCTGTGCTTCGGAGGGCACGTTAAGCTGTCGGTCCCGGCTGTTATTGATAAATAGCAGTCGATAAGCCATGTCAGAGGCCCTCGGGCGGCTTGACAAACTCCGACACCAGAGGCCAGCACTACCTCATACGAAACGAAACGAGTAGTACAAAAAAAAACAAAAAAAAAAAAAAATGACGGTCTCCTTACAGTTAGGAGAATGTAAGTTGAATGCCCTCTTACTGCGAAAGTTTTATGGATCATATAAATGCACTTTGCAATCCCGATAAGTGAGTCACATCGTAAACGGTATTTTTGAAAGTTGTAAGTAACTGATGCCCATCCACGGTTTCACTACCGTTATAACGGGATAAAAAGTTGCATCTCAATCCAGGCCATAATCTGTGGACCTTAAGTACCTATGTGTATACCGAATTTCATCGAAATCGGTCCAGTCGTCACGGCGTGGGGTAGTAACTAACTAACATCCAAAGGGTGGTGGCGAAAGCATACCCGAGCTTGCGAAACTACATAAAACTAATATCCTTAGATAGATATATAGTATCTAAGTCAGTAAGAAGTATCAGAAGGCTTCCGCGCTTCTGCAGCGTTTCAGGTATGTTTGCCGAGGCGCGTACCGACACCTTTGACGCCATCTGGCGCAAAAAGACGGCCTCACTGTTATGCAGGCTTCGCGCGAGCAGCAACAGCATCCTAAACGCATTCTCGGATCGGTTCGATTGTCCTTTGGTTTGGAAGCTCGTCCAGAGGACTAAATCATTGTTAATTATTAAGTACTAAACTAACCTAGTTTTAAGTTGTGTTACTAAAAAGTTGGACTCTTGTTGTCTTAATAACATACATACATACATACATAGACACACGCCTTTTTCCCCGAAGAGGTAGGCAGAGCCACAATAGGCCTCTTTTCACAGTGGGTTGCACCATCGTGGAATATAGACGTGACAAGTGGTGAGCTCATCGCCGCCATTGCTTCCCACGACTGACTCAGCTAACGCTTTCTTTCAGTAATAACACATTCCATAATAAGCTACCAGCCAGGACAAATCTTATACCAACTAATCTTATCAACAAGTCCGGGTAATCCCTTAGTCGGCTTTTACGACATCCACGGGAGGAGACGGAGGGGTCTATTCTTAGGCCGGACACACCACAGCATTCAGCAATTCTCATAATTGCGTTTTCTATAAAACTAAGTGGACAAATCTAATTAATTTTTGAAATTATTGATCATGCCTCATAAAAAAAGCCCGTCATAGCTCACAGCAACAACATGTGACCCACGGAGGAGGGTAAAATTTACAAATCCGTAATAAGACCTGAGGGGCAAGTCCGAGTTTGCACACACCATCGTAACGATGATCGTAACGGCGAGTGTACGTGTATTGCGTAGTAACTAGCCATTAATCTGTGACGTTTTTGGCACAGATGAATAGCTAGTTATTAAGTTATACACGTACGATCGTGTTACGTTCACCGTTACGATGGTGTTTGCAAAACTCAGACTCACCCCTCAGTCGTTATGTATGGATCGGAATGCTGGGCCATGAAGATGAAGGATAAAAGAAGATTGCATGCCGCAGAGATGAGAATGTTGAGATGGATGTGTGGAGTAACAATAATTGATAAAATAAGGAATGAGTATATAAGAGGAAGTTTGAAAATTGCACCAGTAACAGAAAAATTGAAAGGAAATCGTTTAGCTTAGTATTGTATATGGGCATGAATGAGGATGGATGAAACGCATGTAACTAAGAAAGTTATATATGAATGTTAGTGGATGCCTACATGACTATGTTAATGATAAAGCCGCGTGGCTCGATGTCGCTCTGCCCCTCGACACCTAATTTGTCAATTTGAAATGTCTGTACCTATACATATAATTTATTATTAGGGACGCTTCCGTCTGGTAGTGATTTGGATCAGTTGAGCTACCTTTAGATCGCTTGCAGCGGTCTTCCTGGGAGGCGGTGGTCTCTTTTTGCGAGGTAGTGATGTCGCAGCGGGAGGCGGAGGAGAGGGAGAGGGAGAGAGATTATTTCGCTCCCCCTCTCCGGAGGGCGCGGACACGGAGGCGAGCTAGTCGAGCTCGCACTCCGTCTCCACTTGGAGGGCCTGGGGCGATTGATGTGGGGACATCAGTCGCTCCCTAGAGTAAAGGCCCTCAAAGAGCGGGGTGACGCGCCGAATGTCCCGGTGCGTCGCCGGAGCTAAATGGAGGGCTCTACCCTCCCGAGGTGGGTCCGCCCAGGCGGACGTCGGTGGATGGGGCTGCGCGGAGTGTGAAAACGGACCCGCGGCCCCTTCTCCTGCCGTGGAAGAGGGACATCGTGAGGTTTTAGTCGGTAGTGCCGTCTTTAGGTGAGCCCGACATACCCCAGCCCGCTTACCCAGAGGTTGGGGATGCGTAAAGGCATTCCCTCACGTTAAAAAAAAAAAAAAAAAAAAAAAAAAGGTCTTCAGGTGGCACTACTGTTTCATATGTATTTTGTACATACCTTGTATTATTCTTTCTATAAATAAATGTATTATTTATTATTGATGTGTTATTTATGAGTATATCAAGCGTAGAGTGTGCTGCCTTATGAACTTTTGCTGATTTTCTCTATCATCTTACTTTTGACTGCCTACCTAAGTAAGGCTTTTAAGTTGATTTTCCTTTTTTCTTTGAATCAGCTTCCACTTGTTCTCGAGGCACCACACAGGTGCTCCCCACCTAGTACTTCAAAAGGATCATCAAAAGAAAAGCAGACCGTGTTTGTTGCCTGATTCTTCTGGGTCTGGATGCGTTGGAACAGGAGTAAATGTAAATTTATTTTTTAAGACGATTCAAAATGATCCTTGTGATTTCAATGAATAAAATACTTTTTGACTTTGACTTGACTTGATGGAAGGGAAGAGGAAGACTTAGAAAAGATGGATGAATTGCGTGAGAGATGATATGAATGAGAAGGGAGTGAATGATGAGGTGACGGCTGACAGGATAGAGTGGAAGAAAAAGACGTACTGCGCCGACCCTAAATAAATTGGGTAAAGGGAATGACAATGATGACTCACTTTCGTAATGGTCCAATCGAATTTATCGTAGTCAGCTTTAGTTGGAGCATAATCGTAGTATGTATCCCAGTAGTCTGGGTCTACTAGGGTGCCGCTGACAGGCTGCACAGCCTGGACTTGCACGTTGGACGGCTGAGCGGCGAAATGTTGAGCGTCGCCGAATACATTCAGCAGAGTACTGGGGTCGATCTTCACGTCAGCGCTGGCGATTAGGAGAGGGGCTGTGGAGATAAAGATAAAAGATAAAGATAACCGACTACCTAAGATATCGACGACTTCTGTGGCGGGGCGGGCGAACGTACGCCTGCGACGCCGGAGGTTGCGGGTTCGATTCCCGCCACGGAACAAATATTTGTGCGATATGCAGATATTTGTTCAGGGTGTTCTGGGTATTTTCTATGTATAATAAAAAATATCTATCTATGTTATATATTGTATTAAGTATATCAGTTATCTAGTACCCATAACACAAGCTCTGCTTAGCTTGGGGCTAGATAATGTTATGTAAACTGTCCAGCATTATTTATTTATTGATTTATTAGTTTATTTCACTCAGAATAGGTACAAAAAAACATAAAGATAATGAGCAAGATGGGATAATGTAAAAGAAAAAAAATAGGCGTATATAGACTCCAGGGAAGGTCTAGTAGTAGTAGAGCTTTTTTTGAAAGAGTCCGTCCGGGGAAGTGCCACAATACCTATTTCTGCCGCAAAACAGTAGTTCTCGCATTGCTGTGTTCCGGTTTGAAGGGTATGGGTTGAAATTACATGCAAATGAGACTTTTCAACTTAATGTCTCAGGGTGGCGGGCGCAGTGAAATGCCACATAGGGTGCGTCCAGTGGTGGATTTGTCCTAAGGCCCAGTAGGCCCGGGCCTAGGGCAGCCAGATATTAGGGGCGGCAAATCGTGACAAAAAAATCACTGATAGCAAGAAATAAATCAAATGCAAAGTACCTAAATATTTAAAAGGCTGCGCATATTATAACTGCACTCTCATCGAGCTAAATACACAGAATTTTTCGCGGCTCGCTCCGCTCGCCCTTATATATTTTAATAATAGCTATATTTATTACTGCACTCTCCTCAAGCAAAATACACAGATTTTTTTGGGGCTCGCTCCGCTCGCCGTTATATGTTCTGATCATGGCTATCTTTATAACTACACATTCCTCGAGCCAAAAATACAAACATTCTCGCTATATGTTTTGATACCTAATGCATATCTTTATTACTGCACTCTCCTCGAGCTTAATACACAGAATTTTTCGGGGCTCGCTCCGCTCGCCGTTGTATGTTCTGATAATAGCTGTATTTATTACTGCACTCTCCTCGAGCGAAATATACAGAAATTTTCGCGGCTCGCTCCGCGCGCCGTTATATGTTCTAATATTAGATATCTTAAGTACTTCTCTACGAGCTAAAAATATTGAATTTTTGTATCGCGATCGATGTTATTTCAATTAATAAAGTACCCTTAAACCTCGGAATATATTACAAATTAGTAGCTATTATAGGTAGTTAATTAAATTTCGGATTTCAATTTAGGTTGGCAGTAAAGTAAATTCATTATGTAGGTACATAGTCTATAAGATGGGTGCTGATAAAGGGGCGGCACATGGCTCGGGGCCTAGAGCGGCCAAGACTGCAAATCCGCCACTGGGTGCGTCCTAGGTGGACGTGACCTATGTGATAATGCACTGTTCATAGGTAGAAGGTACCGCTTAATATCAGGTGGGCCGTCTGCAAGCTCCGTCATTACAAGTTGTAAAAAAAGAAGATATTTATGTTGCAGGGTTTTCCACCAGGTTTTTACTTGCAAGTACGCGGACCCTAAAGCCTTGAAAGTAAAAAAAATATTTGCTAATTTTATTTCCATAACTTTTCTTACATTCACTATAAAAAAACATTCTCTATTAAACTTTATTAAAGTCAGGCCCCATTTCGGGTACAGCCTCCTCCAACTGTCTCCATTTTCCTCTGTCTTCAGCTTTCTCCATCCAGTCTCCACCAGCTCTTTCTCGTATTTCATCAGTCCAGCGTTCTCTGGGTCTTCCTCTCTCTTTTACCCCCTGGACCCATCCACTGAGTAACTCGCTTGGTCCATCTATCGTCCGGAATGCGGGCTAGATGCCCCGCCCATTTCCACTTCAGGCGCACTTCGTAGTACTTACTTGTCGGTATTTTGAACCCTGGGTTATGGCTCTGGTATCTTAAGGTGGACGTACTTGGAAGCCCGATTGATTTTGCAAGTACTCATCCCTAAAGACTCTAAAGGTCTAGCTACGTAAGAAGGAAATCTTTGGGGAATCCCCAATACGTAGTTTCAAACTAAACTATGACGTTAGCAAAACAGTCTAGATACCGGTACGTACCTACCTAGGTACGTAGACCGGACCACAGATAAAATAATACTATACTAGAGCAGTAGAGAGTAGAGTAGTAGTAGAGCTTTTTTGTGTAAGTACATCCGGGGAAGTACTACCACCGTACCTATTTCTGCCGCAAAGCAGCTAGTGCTCGCATTGGTATGTTCCGGTTTTAAGGGTAAGGGTGCCGGTGAAATTACAGGCACATGACACTTCATCTTTATGTCTCAGTTTGGCGGGCGCAGTGCAATGCCACATAGTGTGCGTCCTAGGTGGACGTGACCTATGAGGTAATGCACTGTTCATAGGCAGAGGTTACCGCTTAACATCAGGTGGGCCAGCTGCTTGTTCCGTCATCAAAGTAAAAAAAAAAAGTAATAAAAACAAAAAAAAAATAACTTAGACCGGACTAAGAACTCAGTCTTGATGTCATCGGTATCGTTGGGGAATTTCATTCATTTACACTTACGCACTTCAAAATGTATTTAGTATCAAAAACAAAACAAAAACATTATTATTAACCTTAGGTTTTTAGCTAATGTTTTTGTTTTGTTTTTGGGGAAAATGTACCGTACTTGGGTGTGTGGGTGTAGATATATCTACTGCAGTAGATGTAGTACCTACCAAGTAGATATAACTACTGCAGTAGATGTAGTACCTACCAAGTAGATATATCTACTGCAGTAGATGTAGTACCTACCAAGTAGATATATCTACTGCAGTAGATGTAGTACCTACCAAGTAGATATATCTACTGCAGTAGATGTAGTACTTACCAAGTAGATATCTCATGATATTTGTAAAATGTACCGTTCTTGGGTGTGTGGGTGTAGATATATCTACTGCAGTAGATGTAGTACCTACCAAGTAGATATATCTACTGCAGTAGATGTAGTACCTACCAAGTAGATATATCTACTGCAGTAGATGTAGTACCTACCAAGTAGATATATCTACTGCAGTAGATGTAGTACCTACCAAGTAGATATATCTACTGCCGTAGATGTAGTACCTACCAAGTAGATATCTCATGATATTTGTAAAATGTACCGTTCTTGGGTGTGTGGGTGTAGATATATCTACTGCAGTAGATGTAGTACCTACCAAGTAGATATCTCATGATATTTGTAAAATGTACCGTTCTTGGGTGTGTGGGTGTAGATATCTCTACTGCAGTAGATGTAGTACCTACCAAGTAGATATCTCATGATATTTATTTTTTTAGACGATTCAAAATGATCCTTGTGATTTCAATGAATAAAATACTTTTGACTTTGACTTGACTTTGACTTTGACTTTTATAAAATGTACCGTACTTGGGTGTGTGGGTGTAGATATATCTACTGCAGTAGATGTAGTACCTACCAAGTAGATATATCTACTGCAGTAGATGTAGTACCTACCAAGTAGATATCTCATGATATTTGTAAAATGTACCGTTCTTGGGTGTGTGGGTGTAGATATATCTACTGCAGTAGATGTAGTACCTACCAAGTAGATATATCTACTGCAGTAGATGTAGTTCTTACCAAGTAGATATATCTACTGCAGTAGATGTAGTACCTACCAAGTAGATATATCTACTGCAGTAGATGTAGTACCTACCAAGTAGATATATCTACTGCAGTAAATGTAGTACCTACAAAGTAGATATCTCATGATATACGCGAGATGATGAGTGGGTCCGATGATAACCTTTTCTCTAGTCAATAACAAAAGGTAACCTGAGTATTATCATACTAAAACAGAAATAATTAAAGCTGCACCAACCACAGGCAGAAATCTTCATTCAAAGAAATCAGCCACGTGCGTGTCGGGCCACGCGCATCGGAGCGTTTCGTAGTTGCCCGTCACAATATGCAATGGCACAATGGGCTTTCCTGCATTACATAACAACTTCATCTAAGTCATTTTCAATGTAATTGGAAGAAATTTTCTTTTTAAACCCGCGACGCAAAAACGACTGTGTGTTTTAAGTTTGACGTGTCTGGGTGTGTGTGTGTGCGTGTGTCTGTTTGTCGCATCGTAGCTCCCGAACGGATGAACCGATTTCGATTTTTGTTTTGTTTGAAAGGTGAATTTGTCGGGAGTGTTCTTAGCTATGTTTGATCAAAATCGGTTCAGCCGTTTCATTGCGCTGAGGGTTTTTTTTTTACAAACTTAGTTTCTTATAGTTTACATCTCCAAGTACATTTTATGAGTTGTTCGACTATTACTCGTTAACTTCTAAAGCCTACTACTACTGTATCAGTCCCTGGGTTATGGGAGCGGTACGGGAGGGGTGTTTTCGTCGTCGTCGTCGTCGTCATTATGTCACATGTCTTCTGATAGTTTGAGAGACGAAAACACCCCTCCCGTACCGCTCCCACGCCTCAGGGACTGACTCAGTTAAGAGCTAGACCAGAGACCTGAAACGTGGTTTTTTTCACATCTCCAAACACAACCGTTTAGTTGGCAGAGGTCACTTGACTCTAACAAAAACAACCGTTTAGTTGGCAGAGGTCACTTGACTCTAACAAAACCAACCGTTTAGTTGGCAGAGGTCACTTGACTCTAACAAAAACAACCGTTTAGTTAGCAGACAAGAACAAAAATTAGCACTTTGCAGATCTCTAAATTTAAAAATGGTTTTCACACACCCGCTGTAGTTTTTAAAGACCTTTCCAACGACACCTCGCACTATGGGAAAGACGAGAAAACAAAACACCCCCACTTTACAATTATGGAAGTTCTAAGACTAAATTTTTTCAATATATTTTTTAACCTCTTTGTCGGCGTGTTTAATATGCCCATACTAGAGCATGGACTATCGGAACATTTTTCTAATACCGGTATTTTTTCGATATCAAATTGTGAAATACCGGAAAACCGGTATTTCGATATTTTTTCGATATTCATACAAATGTGAATTCAGTAAGTTATCTTGTCTTATTATAAGTAAAGGATGATACAAACGCACTATCATGTAAAGACACACAAAATCTACATTTTTACCACACACATTATGTTATTAAATAAAAAATAGATAACATTAATTGGAATTAAAAAACTGTAAGTAACTTTTTACAAAAAACCAATAAATAAGTAAATAAATAAATATTGCTGGACAGTTCACACAACTACAACACAAGCTCATAACACAAACTCTGCTTAGCTTGCTAAGCAGAGTTTGTGTTATGGGTACTAGACAACTGATATAGGTACTTAATACAATATATTACAAAGATAGATATTTATTATTAATACATAGAAAATACCCAGAACATCTTGAACAAATATCTGCGGATCGCACAAATATTTGTTCCGAGGCGGGAATCAAACCCGCAACCTCCTGCGCCGCAGGCGCACGTTCGCCCGCCGCGCCACAGTGGTCGTCAAAAATATAAAATAATATAAAAGCATATAAAAATCAAGAATTCCCCCATTTTTTGAACGAGCGAAGCGAGTTCTCTTAGTCAAATTGGAATAATCGGCGTTTGTATCTATGTATGTATGTATGTATGTATGTATGTTTGTCCGGGCATAACTTCCGAACCGTTAAGCCGATCTTCATAAAATTTGATCGGGGGGTAGATAGTGTTGATACAATTTGTTGGTAAGGTTATGAGCTATATTGGTCTGGGGGTTGTTGAGATATTGGGGTCCAAGAGGGGGTAAACAAATGAAAAGTGAGAATATCAGATCAAATGGGGTGTCATATGAAAGCCCCTCGCTTCGAAAGTTCAACAATTTTTTATAACTTTTGAACTTAATTAGTTTTTGAGATATTAGGGTAAATCGAAAAAGTAAAAAACCAAAACCTCTAGGGTACTTCCACTCGCTTTCCTCTAGGGTACTTACAATCCTACATCGCTGAAATTTGGTATGTTTGTAGCTTTTATGACACAAATACTGGGAAAACTCTAAAATTTAAGAATTTCGAAACTTGTACCCTGAAAAACAATAACCAATATTGTTGACCTCCCGTTTTTAGGAATTTGAACGACGCTGTAGGTCTAACTTTTCAAGCCACTTAACTATTTCATCTCAGTAAATGTTTTTAGAAGGCGTTTTTTTAAACTATTATATCTATACCTATTTTTGGCCACGATCTCACCTGTTGGTAAGTGACGATCTGGCCGAAGATAAAGCACCTATTCACTCTAGCCTTGAAGAGACCCAGATTATAGTTTTCAAGAAAGACATACGACAGTAGGGACGGAGTGGAATACCACTCTTTAGCAGTTCGCATTATAAAGGTAGAAATGAATGAAACGAATAGAGGGTATACTGATGAGGTAAGGATGGTACCGAGCTGTGCGTCTGCTCTTCCAATGATAAAAAGGAGATGGTGGGATCAGATCGTGAAGTTCCTGGGAGCATTCCCCGAATTGTAACCTATAGATAGAAGATCAAAAGGCATGCGACTTTACGGCGGTGCTTGAGACTCTGGATCTTAGTCTCTGCCATATGTTGCTCACCAATAAGCCTGAAAGCTTAACCTGCGTTCAATCGAGTCCAAGGCAGCAAGCTAGTGTTTGGCAGAGCCATCCCAAACATGGCAGCAGTACTCCATACAAGCCCAGACTTGAGCTTTATAGACTCAGAAGCTGTCCTGGTGTGAAGTAACGCTTTACCTTATTCAGGATGTGTAGCTTCATGGCAGCTATTTTTGCCTTAGACTCGACGTAGGAGCCAAAGTTGAGAGTAGGCGTAAGTTAAACACCCAAGAGCTCGAGGTTATCCCCTACTATAGCTACAGGTACATCTCGGAATACAGGAACTTGGAGAAACTGTCTTTTTTACGCCGATAAAAGACAAGCCTGCGTATAAGAGGCGTTGAACTTGACTAGACTGGCATCGCCCCAGTCGGATACGGTCATGAGAGTCAAATTCAGGCGCTGCAGCATCTCATCTCTTAGCTCCTGAATTTTTTATATCTGCCTAGCTCGGGCAGTGGAAACATATCTCTCCACAACTGTGCTATCGTCTGCATACCCAATGATACCATACAGATCATTAATGTGCAGCCGAAACAGTGTGACAGATACCACTGATAGACAGATAGACTCCTGAGGTACCCCGGCGTTTATAGCCAATTGATCCGACGAGCAGCCATCTACTCGTATGGATCTTTTCCTCAGAAAGTCTGCGAGCCACGTGCATAATTGAACTGGCAGTCAATACGGTTAGAACGGTATTTGTATATTTTGTGCAAAACTACAGGGAGAATCGAAAAATGAGGATTGTTTTTGCGATGAAAAACGTAATCTTTGGTGGCTAAGTAGCAAATCCACAACTAGATGGCAATGCTAATTATGTCTGAAAATTAGATCGCGCTATCGATGCGTTTTCAAGCTTGGATATGAAGTACCGTGATAACTACGTTCATTTTATGTGAATGTACAGTGGTGGAATGAAAATGTCCGTCACCTTAGGGCCTATTTTTGGTTGTTCAATGCAAAAAGCATAGGTACTACTTACCGACATAGTATTGCATTGGTACTGTTTTACCGACACAGTATTGTCAATATTACGAAAATAACCTTCAGTTACCATGACAACGGATATTAGCAGCGATTGAATGACAGATAATCTACGAATAAAATGACAAAACTTCTGGCTAACTCAATAAAAAACTGGCCAAGTGCGCATCGGACCTCGCGCATTCAGGTTACCGTCGTAGAAACTATTATATAATTTGTGGTTCCATAACAAATGTAGAAGTTATAAATTGCCTAAGTTTAGTTAATCCACACGCAAAATTAAATCTGTTTGTAACAGAAATATGTGAAAATTCTCAACAAAAAACTACTTTCTAAAATGTTATAATTTTTTGGTAAAATATTCATAATAAGTATGTAGAATATTTATAAAAAAATCTAGTTCCTGGGTTAAATGGAAATTAAATTGAACTTAGTTAAAAAATACAGTCTTACTCTACTTAATAAGCTCTAAAATTATACTCCACATGCTACGACAGATTTATTTTTCCCTCCCCACTTTAACTTGTACGGGAACCTTACTTCAAAATAATTTTTGGTTATTATTTTTGGGTTTGAGTCAGTAAGATACATAAATAGTACAAATATGAATACTTCAATGGTTTAGCCTCTATAGACCCGTGTGATATAGAGACGGACAGACGGATGAGCGAGGGCAATAGGGCTTCGTTTGGCCCCTTTGGGTACGGGACCCTAAAAAAGTCGTTCCAAACTTAAACAAGCAACTGATCAGAGGTGAGCTATTTTGATCTTTATAATAAACATTTAAATTATGGTTTTCTATACAGCAGTCTTCTACGTGGAATAGTTGGAAAAGGTAATATGTGCTCGCGACAAGCTAAGGGGATTCCTTTGAAAACTGACGAACGTTTTCATTCCGCCACTGTACTTACGTATATAACATAGATATTTTTTTTAAAGAAATAAGGTAAGTAACCTTCCTAAATCGCGTGTATTCGCGAGGTCTCAGTTCGGGGCGAACTACTAGTTAATAGTAAGTAATAAGTAGGCAAAAGTAAATAAGACACCTTGTGATACTATATTTATGTTTCTGCAGCATAATTGAAACAAGAAATGTAAAATTAAACCTTAGCTTAATTAAAATTAAGCCTTAGCCTAGCTAGTATTGGTCACGTAACGCCGCTATTTATATCTCATATATTTTTAATTTAATATCGAAATTCCGGTTTTAGTCCAGGCCAATACCGGTTTTTCAATATCGGATTATTGGTCCGATATTCCGGTATTTCGATACTATCGAAAATTCGGTATCCATGCTCTAGCCCATACCCATGCCAAATTACAGCGTTTTTTTTTACATTTATAGACCTTTGTTTGACCACGATCTCACCTGTTGGTAAGTGACGATGTGGCCGAAGATGGAGCACAAAGGTCTAGAAGGCACCTATTCACTCTTGACTTGAAGAGACCCAGATTATAGTTTTCAGGAAAGACAGACGACGGTAGTGTATTCCACTCCTTAACAGTTCGCATTATACAGGTAGAACTGAACCGTTTAGTACGAAATACGAATAGAGGGTATACTAATAAATAATAAATAAATAAATAAATAATGCCGGACAAGTTTACACAACATTATCTAGCCCCAAGCTAAGCCAGAGCTTGTGCTATGGGTACTAGTTAACTGATATACTTAATACAATACATTACATAAATAGATATTTTTTATTATATATAGAAAACACCCAGAACACCCTGAACAAATATCTGCAGATCGCACAAATATTTGTTCCGAGGCGGGAATCGAACCCGCAACCTCCTGCGTCGCAGGCGAACTATCGCCAGCCGCGCCACAGAGGTCGTCATGAGGTAAGGATGGTACCGAGCCGTGCGCCTGCTCGTCCTATGATGAAAAGGAGTTTTCTGGTACCTATGTGTCTCTGATGTAACCCGCGGACAGAGAGACGGACAGACAGACAGACGGACTTAGCTTTTGGTACAATGGTAAAATAATGATCCCTATGAATAAGTTCGATATGTCCCATTGTTGCAAAAAGGGGGACAGTTCGAACTTCGTTGTCCTAACTGTCCCCCTTGGGTGACATATCAGGGGGACATATTGAATTAATTCTTATAATGTACCCATGAATATGTTTTAATCTGAATATTTACCCAAATTTACACACTTTAAAATGAAAGCCACGATTTGTAATTTTGCGGCAAGGTTCTTCTTAATTGTTACTCTACCTCCTCCCTTTTTAGGGTTCCGTACCCAAAGGGTAAAACGGGACCCTGTTACTAAGACTCCGCTGTCCGTCTGTCTGTCTGTCCGTCACCAGGCTGTATCTAATGAACCGTGATAGTTAGACAGTTGAAATTTACACAGATGATGTATTTCTGTTGCCGCTATTACAACAATAACTAAAAAAAAAAAAAAATGATCTCCCATACAAAAAACGTGTTTTTATGCTGTTTTTGTTAATGGTAACTACGGAAACCTTCGTGCGCGAGTCCGACTCGCACTTGGCCGGTTTTTATATATGTACTTCTAAGTAACTCTGTGTTCCCATTCCCAGATTTCACAAATAACCGGCCGTATTCAAGAACGACAAACAATGAAAACCACCAAACGTTCTTGAATATTACAGCCGAAGGTATTTTTTTTTTATTTTTTTTTATTTTTTTTTTATTTTATTGAGGTAAACCAACAGCGTTACAATATATATAGTCCAAATAACAAAATACACAACAACAAGGCCAAAAAAGGGTTACACAAATATTACAACAATTATGGATACTAACAAAAATGCTTATGCTAATTTAAAAGAAAGGAAAAATATGACTAAGTGAAAGTAAATTATATAAATATAAGAATATAAATATAAAATTCGCTTGCATTGCTTTGATGAGGTTAATAAGTGGGTGTGCGGGTGTGTGGGTGAGTGAGTGAGTGAGCGGGCACTCCTGAGGGTAAGTCCGAGTTTACACACACCATCGTAACGATGATCGTAACGGCGAGTGTACGTGTATTGCGTAGTAACTAGCCATAAATCTGTGACGTTTTTGGCACAGATTAATAGCTAGTTATTATGTTATACACGTACGATCGTGTTACGTTCACCGTTACGATGGTGTTTACAAAACTCAGACTCACGCCTCTGCTACCACCAGTCTCTTAAGAGTCTGGGTATCACAGGAGTTACCTTCACACGTATGGGTGTGTGAATGTGTAGGTATGTGTGTGTGTGTGTGTATATGTTTGTTTATACTTACATAAAGTTATAATTCAAAATATTGATTTTGCGTTTTACAAGTACTAGTTTATTATTATTTTATCTGTGGTACAAGTATTTCATTTTCAAAGTTCCTGCCAAGTAAGATAAGTAGTAACAGTTTATTTGACCTCAAACGAGCGGTAGGTAATCAAAATGTTGATAGTGTTGGTTGTGCACGGACTACGGAGTGGTTGACCACTGAAAGATAATGATTACCTCGTAATATTATACGAGTCTTGTAGGTACCTACTTCAGTTGTTTGTTGGACTTACTCATGCGTACCCTTTCAGATGACAAACAAGGACATAGAAATCAAACCAGGTGGGCCATCTGCTTGCAAGTAGTATAAAACAAAACAAAAAAAAAACCCTTGACCTATCCTTCTTTCTTTTTAACCCACGACGCAAAAACGACGGGGTGTTATAAGTTTGACGTGTGTGTGTGTGTCTGTCTGTGGCATCATAGCTCCCGAATAGATGAACGGATTTCTTTTTTTTTTGTTTGTTTGAAAGGGGAATTTGTCTGGGGTGTTCTTAGCTATGTTTGATCAAAATCGGTTCAGCCGTTTCATTGCGTTGAGGGTTTTTTGAATGTTTACAAAATTAATTACTTGTTACAAGCTTTTATTTATCTTGCAATATATGTATGTTTCTGGGTGGAATCCAGGTGGAATCTTGCAACTCAATTTTAAAGCAGTTATCCTCAACCGAACGAGCTGAAATTTGGCATACCTGTCAAGTTCAGATGACAATATAATATGATGGTGACAGCGAGCTGATCTGATGATGGAGACGGAATGTGGACAACGGAACTCCTCAATGGATAATAGTAGACTGGCCGTGTTTAGGCTCATTTTGATCAGCACACGGTTACGATCACTAATTTTAAAAAAGCTTATATTCAAAAAAAAAACACAAAACTCTTATTTGTGCTACATACGCTTTCCCTTAAAATAGAGAAATGGATCTTATCTATTCAATGTAGGTAGGTATTAGGTATTATAGCAGTATGAAGATGCGCCTTCCTTGATGTGACAGACAGGATTAAAAGAGGTAGATATAGCAAAACAAACTCACCGACAGCAAAAAACATAAAATACATTATTAAAGTCATCTCGACCGCGGCAAATGAGGAAAACGGCGATTAATAAAAAACTGACTTCAAGGTGATGCTAGATCCGGACCGGTTAGACTGTGCAAATATAATTTAGGCTATTTTGACATTGGCTTTTATCCTATGCACTATGGTACGCTTTATTTTAAAATTTCATTTTTACGCGAAACGCGCAGTCTGAACAACGTCCGAGACACGACTAAGCCAACGATCTTTTAGCATTGGTTTTTACATTGAAGGCTTCGGTTCAACCGGTTTTATTTATACACAGCGAGTTCTGAGTTATGTTATTTTTAGTTAACCATATAATTACTGTTGCGTCTTGGGCAGGGGAAAAAACACTCTGGAAAATGTTGCCTGCACTCCTTTAAGGCTGGTTTATACGTATTAAGTTGTCAAGTAGTTAACTAAATTTTAACAGCGAATTTAGTTATAGTTGCAAGTTAAAAATTTGCGTGCAAGTAAATAAACGAGTAGATTAGAACTTTTTATATTTTTCGAGTAAGTTGGTGGGCGCGGCCAGTCACTTGTCAATTATTATTATAATGCACAAGCTTGGCAGTGTGCGAGTGTTTGTGTTTATTGTTTGTAAACTAGTGGTTCACCCCGAACTGAGACCTCGCGAATACATGCGATTTAAGTAGGTTCCTAAGAAAAAATATACGTACCTACGTGTGCGGTTTGAAAAGTTAGACCTACAACTTCGTTCAAATTTCTAGAAACGGGAGGTCGACAATAGATGTTATACTGGTTCTTGTTTTATAGAGTACAAGTTTCGAAATTCTTAAATTTTAGACTTTTTCCTGTTTTTGTGTCATAAAAGCTACAAACATACCAAATTTCAGCGTTGTAGGATTAGTGGAAGTACCCGAGAGGTTTTGTTTTTTTTACATTTTCGATTTACCCTAAAATCTCAAAAACTACATAAGTTAAAAAAATATAAATAATAGTTTTGAAATGTCGAAGCAAGGGGCTTTCATATTATGACATCCCACTTAATAAATAAATAAATAAATAAATAATGCTGGACATTTCACACACATTATCTAGCCCCAAGCTAAGCAGAGCTTGTGTTATGGGTACTAGATAACTGATATACTTAATACAATATATTACATAGATAGATATTTTTTATTATACATAGAAAATACCCAGAACACCCTGAACAAATATCTGCGATCGCAGAAATATTTGTTCCGAGGCGGGAATCGAACCCGCAACCTCCTGCGTCGCAGGCCAAGCTTCGCCTCCGTGCCACAGAGGTCGTCGACCCACTTGATCTGATATTATCACTTTTATATTTTTTACTCCCTCTTGGACCCCAATATCTCAACAACCCCCCGACCGATATAGCTCATAACCTTACCAACAAATTGTACCAATACTATCTATACCCCATCAAATTTCATGAAGATCGGATTAACGGTTCGGAAGTTATTCTCGGAAAAACATACATACATACATACATAGATACATACATACATAGATACATACATACATACAAACGCCGATTCTTATAAGTTGACTAGGAGAACTCGCTTCGCTCGTTCAATAATGTTTTTTAAATCGAAAATGTCTAAATGGACGGAAGACACTGCGGTAAAGTTTGTAGAAGAATATACGAAGCACTATTGTTTATGGAACATAACAAGCGCGAATTATAGAAAAAAACATGCAAAACAACAGACTTGCATAAAACATTTACATTTTAGTAGTAGTAGAGCTTTTTTGTGAAAGAGTTCGTCCGGGGAAGTACTACCACCGTACCTATTTCTGCCGCAAAGCAGTAGTGCTCGCATTGCTGTGTTCCGGTTTGAAGGGTAAGGGTGCCGGTGAAATTACAGGCACATGAGACTTTTCATCTTTATGTCTCAGGGTGGCGGGCGCAGTGCAATGCCACATAGGGCGCGTCCTAGGTGGACGTGACCTATGAGGTAATGCACTGTTCATAGGCAGAGGTTACCGCTTAACATCAGGTGGGCCATCTGCTTGCTCCGCCATTCCAGTAGTATATAAAAAAAAAAAAAAAAAAAAAAAAAAACGCTTTCCCTTGTGGAGCGAAATTCAAATATTTTCGTGTTTTTTGCTCATCACAGCTCATCAACACTTCTTCAGATAGCGAAAACTAATATGCCGGTAATTATATGACCTAACACACAAGTTTTAATATAAATATCATTAGTTTAGCTACGATTTTCAATGGTTCTTATAGTGTTTTTTGGTTTCAAGCACATTAATAGCCAAACTAATGATATTTATGTGATACTATAAATTAAAACTTGTGTGTTAGGTCATGTCATTACCGGCAACATAGTTTTCGCTATCTGAAGAAGTGTTATTGAGCTGTACATACATACATAGACACACGCCTTTTTCCCCGAAGGGGTAGGCAGAGCCTCAATGGGCCTCTTTTCACAGTGGGTTGCACCATCGTGGCAACATAGTTTTCGCTATCTGAAGAAGTGTTATTGAGCTGTACATACATACATAGACACACGCCTTTTTCCCCGAAGGGGTAGGCAGAGCCTCAATGGGCCTCTTTTCACAGTGGGTTGCACCATCGTGGCAACATAGTTTTCGCTATCTGAAGAAGTGTTATTGAGCTGTACATACATACATAGACACACGCCTTTTTCCCCGAAGGGGTAGGCAGAGCCTCAATGGGCCTCTTTTCACAGTGGGTTGCACCATCGTGGCAACATAGTTTTCGCTATCTGAAGAAGTGTTATTGAGCTGTACATACATACATAGACACACGCCTTTTTCCCCGAAGGGGTAGGCAGAGCCTCAATGGGCCTCTTTTCACAGTGGGTTGCACCATCGTGGCAACATAGTTTTCGCTATCTGAAGAAGTGTTATTGAGCTGTACATACATACATAGACACACGCCTTTTTCCCCGAAGGGGTAGGCAGAGCCTCAATGGGCCTCTTTTCACAGTGGGTTGCACCATCGTGGCAACATAGTTTTCGCTATCTGAAGAAGTGTTATTGAGCTGTACATACATACATAGACACACGCCTTTTTCCCCGAAGGGGTAGGCAGAGCCTCAATGGGCCTCTTTTCACAGTGGGTTGCACCATCGTGGCAACATAGTTTTCGCTATCTGAAGAAGTGTTATTGAGCTGTACATACATACATAGACACACGCCTTTTTCCCCGAAGGGGTAGGCAGAGCCTCAATGGGCCTCTTTTCACAGTGGGTTGCACCATCGTGGCAACATAGTTTTCGCTATCTGAAGAAGTGTTATTGAGCTGTACATACATACATAGACACACGCCTTTTTCCCCGAAGGGGTAGGCAGAGCCTCAATGGGCCTCTTTTCACAGTGGGTTGCACCATCGTGGCAACATAGTTTTCGCTATCTGAAGAAGTGTTATTGAGCTGTACATACATACATAGACACACGCCTTTTTCCCCGAAGGGGTAGGCAGAGCCTCAATGGGCCTCTTTTCACAGTGGGTTGCACCATCGTGGCAACATAGTTTTCGCTATCTGAAGAAGTGTTATTGAGCTGTACATACATACATAGACACACGCCTTTTTCCCCGAAGGGGTAGGCAGAGCCTCAATGGGCCTCTTTTCACAGTGGGTTGCACCATCGTGGCAACATAGTTTTCGCTATCTGAAGAAGTGTTATTGAGCTGTACATACATACATACATAGACACACGCCTTTTTCCCCGAAGGGGTAGGCAGAGCCTCAATGGGCCTCTTTTCACAGTGGGTTGCACCATCGTGGCAACATAGTTTTCGCTATCTGAAGAAGTGTTATTGAGCTGTACATACATACATAGACACACGCCTTTTTCCCCGAAGGGGTAGGCAGAGCCTCAATGGGCCTCTTTTCACAGTGGGTTGCACCATCGTGGCAACATAGTTTTCGCTATCTGAAGAAGTGTTATTGAGCTGTGATGAACAAAAACCAACGAAAAAATTTGAATTTCCCGCCACCTGCGAAAGCAACCATCATTTGCACCGTGAATTTAACGTATAAACATTTCACATACAAGTAATTAATTTTGTAAAAAATAAAAACCCTCGACGCAATGTAACGGCTGAACTGATTTTGATCAAACATAGCTAAGAAAACTCCCGACAAATTCAACTTTCAAACAAAACAAAAAAACTAAATCGGTTCATCATTTCGGGAGCTACGATGCGACAGACAGAAACACACACACATACACACACACACAGACACGTCAAACTGTTAACACCCCGTCGTTTTTGCGTCGGGGGACTCGGGGTTTAAAAATTAAGTTGCTTAATTTGTTACTACTTGACAACTAAATAGGTATGGACCAGCCTTATCAAAGTCCAAGTGTATCGACACAAGTAATTAATTTTGTAAAATAAACCCTAACGCAATGAAACGGTTGAACCGATTTTGATCAAACAAAGCTAAGAACACTCCCGACAAATATAGGTACACCTTTTGAACAAAAAAAAACGAAATCGGTTCATCCATTCGGGAGCTACGATAGGACAGACAGACAGACAGACACACACACACACACATACATACACACACACAGAGACATGCAAACTTATAACACCCCCAATTCCGAAAAGTAGGTACTTAATTAACTGTCAGCTATAATCATAAGTCACGCAGAACACAAAGATTGTCGACCTCTGCAGCGCGTCGGGCGAGTAGCCGGCTGAGATGTGAAAGGTAGCGGGTTCGATTCCCGCCGCGGGACAAATGTTTGTATTATCTGCAAATATTTGTTCCGGGTCTGGATGTTATGGTACAATTCCCGACTGAAAGTTCAGCCCGGGCATATCACTTTTCCCCCTTAAGGGGGATTTTCAGGGGGGAATACTGGAACAAGCACAATCGCGCGTAGTATACCTTTGTATCTTTGTATGTGGCAAAAAATATTTATAAGGGCGTTGCACCCAAACGGCTGGATGGAGTTTGGTTTGTGGTGGGTACAAAGGCGTCAATGGACGCCAAATTCTGCCACTGTCTAACTTAAAAAGTGACAGAATTGCGCTCGCGATACGAAAAGTGAGCGAAAATCACGTTTTTAATCCCAGACGCAAAATTCACGGGGTGTTATGAGTTTGACGTGTCTATGTGTGTGTGTTGTGGGTGTGTGTGTGTGTGTGTGAGTGGCATCAAAAGGTTCAATCAACGATTAATTTCCTTGATAATTAATAGGTAATCTACCTACCAACCTGGGCACCTAAAGGTCATCATACACCTAACGATATGCTTGCGCAAGCTTAGACTTGTGCAAATAAACATAATTTCCAAATGACCACAGACGGCACAAGTATGCTTGAACAATAACCATTTTAATAAAGTGAGCGTCCAAATGTGTTGTGCGATGGATGACGCTTTGGCAATAGTTGGCTTAATAGTTGCTACAAAAAAACTGAAGAGAATTAAAAGAAACCGAACCATATATGGTGTCAAGACTGGTTAAAAAAAAGAGAGCAATATTCGCACATTAATTTATTAACTGAATCACAGAATAAATAATAGACTGAATTGAAATTTACACCCAAAGACTGGCATAATACCTGCGTGTCTCCCTGTCTCTCGTTTCCCTCACTCGTCATTTTGGCGCGAAACCGATCACAGAAAGTGCGTGCAAACAGGCGCCGAGTATACTACTACTGAAACTTCGAACGCGGTGCGGCGTTCAAGTAGTTTTGCGCAAACACGTATTTGCACAAGTTTTGGAATTGAAAATAGCAACTATTTTTCAAACTTGAACAAGTCAGAAATTTGCGCAAGTATCTTCCCATACACGTTACAGTATACTTGTACAAGTCTTAACTTGCGCAAGCATATCGTTAGGTGTATGACCGGCTTAATATCTGTAGTAGGTACTGTCCTAAAACCCGTATGTGTTTACGATGTCTAACTAAGTACCTACTACGAGGTATTCATTTGAAATCGATAAGCTCAACCGCGGAACGTGACCGAAACCCGCATATTTTGTTTACGGGTTTTCCAAATTGGTTAATTCGTTCTATTCAGACCTTCCTCTCTATGTAGCTGTGTACTTAATTCTGTGTGATTGAATGAAGCTTGTGAGACATAGTATATTGCTAGTACCTACAAAGTTCACAGTTCACCGTAAATCGTTTGTTTGCCAAGTTTTAAATTAGCACCAACAATTAGCTTTACATTTTACCTACCGCTAGAACAGGTATTTGTTAGATCCACGTGTATGAAAACCTCAAACAACTTAACAGTTCGTTAGTTCGTCCGGGGAAGTACTACCACCACACCTATTTCTGCCGCAAAGCAGTAGTGCTCGCATTGCTGTGTTCCGGTTTGAAGGGTAGGGGTGCCGGTAAAATTACAGGCACATGAGACTTTTCACCTTTATGTCTCAGGGTGGCGGGCGCAGTGCAATGCCACATAGGGCGCGTCCTAGATGGACCTGACCTATGAGGTAATGCACTGTTCATAGGCAGAGGTTACCGCTTAACATCAGGTGGGCCATCTCCTAGATACGCCATACTAACAGTATTCAAAAAAAAAAAATATAGAGATGAAGAACTAAGTATTAGACGGTGGAGAGGTGACATTTTAGTCACACGATGTCCATGCAAAACCAGAGTCATTGCCAATGCGTTGCCTGCCTTGCAGGAATCCTGTTTTTGAAGCGGTTCATACTGTCGTTTTGTGGGAAAACCACAGACTTCTCTCGTGATTAACAATGTTATATGTTTTGAATTGACTAAACTTTGGAAACCCATATGCGTGGTTCGAGAGCGCTTGTCTGGTTATTTTTGGTAGGTATTATTTACACAGGAATCATGCATAACACTCATGTGTCAAAATTACTACTACCACTTACCTACGGCTGCCATGATATAGGTAGGTACCATACCCACCCATGACAATATACTTAAAAAGTAATTAATGTTGTAAAAATTAAAAAAAAACACTCAACGCAATGAATTTTGATCAAACATAGCTAAGAAAACTCCAAAACAAATTCACCTTTCAAAAAAAAAAGTATCGTTTCATCCGTTCGGGAGCTACGAGGCGACAGACAGACACACACACACACACACACACACATACATACACATAGACACGTCAAACTTATAACACCCCGTCGTTTATTCTTCGGGGGTTAAAAACAGACGGACGGCGGCGGCGCGGCGGGTGGGCGCGGCGGCGAAGTAGCCCGTAGGGCGTTAGGGTTCTTTCGTCATCGGGTAAATTCGTCACCGTAGTAAATAGGGTTCCATTGGGATCCCTTTGGATACTGTTAGGTACCCTTTAGTAGTGCCTACTCACTAAAAAGAAAAGCCAGAAAAGCCTCATCATCATCGGTATGTAGATGTCCACAGCTGGACATAGAATGGCCTAGACTAATTTTGATCCACCTCCATCCACCGACTTGCTACCTTTAAAAAATAAACCAGTAAAGCCTCATAATCAACGGTATGTAGATGTCCACAGCTGGACATAGAATGGCCTAGACTAATTTTGATCCACCTCCATCCACCGACTATGTCCGACTACATCCAATATTCGAGGACTGCACTCCAATCTCGATCCGGTCCACCACCACCTAGAGACCACTAAGCCACACTTATTATTCCTCACGGAGACGCAGATTCAATGTCCTCCCGATACAGCTTACCTTACATACCCAGGCTATGCCCTGGAGCACAACTTTAAACCCAAAGCTGGTATTTGTCTATTTGTCCGGGAGGACATTTGCTGTCTGCGTCTTCGTGACCTTGAAGAACCCGATTTTTCCGTTTTATGGACTTTGGTGGACACCGGCTTAGATAAAATTATCTATGCTGGTTTATATCGGTCTCACTCTGGAGACTCCGAGACAACCAGGTTGTTCAACTACATCTGTGAAGCGGCGGATGTGGCCCAACATCGTTATCCTGGTGCCCAACTGGTGATTCTGGGGGACTTTAACGCCCACCACCAACAGTGGCTGTTCCCATACCAGTTCACCGACCATGCAGGGAGAGAGGCGTGTAAACTTGCACTCACGCTAAATCTCACTCAGCTGGTCAATGAGGCAACCAGAATTCCTGACGTTGAGGACCACACAGCCAACTGCTTGGACCTTCTGCTGACGAACGGGCCGGATCACCACTCAGTATCAGTGTTGCCTCCTTTGGGTACATCAGATCACTGTGTGGTGAGGTCTGTATCGTCATACTCGCCACCCGATCCCTCGCCCAGAGGTAGTAGACGAGTGTGGCGTTACAAGTCGGCAGATTGGGATGAGATGCGACATTTCTTCGCTTCTTATCCTTGGCGGCAAACCTGTTTTTCTTCTTGTGACCCGACGGTCTGTGCTGATGCTGTTTCGGAGGTGATCAAAAGAGCAATGGAGTATTTTATTCCATTCTCCGATGCTTCACCTTCAGGCAATGCTCGCCCATGGTTTAGTCCCGCGTGTGCTAGCGCAGAAGCGCTTAAACATGCGGCTTACCTAGCCTGGGTCGAAGCAAGAAACGGTAAAACCTCGGATGCACGGATTAAGAAGAAAGCCTTTAACAAAGCCGCCAAGTCTTGCAAGAAGGTGATACGGAAGGCTCGCTTTGATCGGATTGGCCGTCTGGGGGCTAAACTTGCCGCGTACCCTGCGGGAAGTAAAGCTTTCTGGTCTCTGGCTAAGTCGGTGGAAGCGAACTTCAGCCGCCCTTCACTCCCTCCACTACTGAAACCGGATGGGTCCCTAGCTCACGCTGCGGTTGAGAAAGCAAATTTATTTGCCACTCAATTTGCAGAGGCTTCGCGTCTTGACACCTCTGGCGAAACTCCACCCAGCCTTCCTCGGTGCGAAGCTTCAATGCAGGAAATTCGCATCCAGCAAAAGGAAGTGCTCAGAACGCTACGTAGTCTCGACGTGAATAAAGCTAGCGGTCCGGATGGTATCTCGGCCATAGTGTTGAAAACCTGTGCCCCTGAGTTGTCTCCAGTATTAACGCGACTTTTCCGCCTTTCTTTGAAAACTGGTGAAGTCCCTAAATCTTGGAAGCTCGCTAACGTGCAGCCTGTACCCAAGAAAGGCAGTCGTGCTGACCCTTCTAACTATCGCCCTATTTCAGTCACCTCCCTACTTTGTAAATGTATGGAGCGTGTACTGAATAGGAAGCTCCTTGCATACCTCGAAGGTAACGACCTCCTCAGTGATCGCCAATACGGGTTTCGCCAAAACCGGTCTACTGGGGACCTTCTTGTGTATGCAACGCACATTTGGAGCGAGGCCATCGAGAAATATGGTGAAGCACTGGCTGTTTCATTAGACGTCTCGAAGGCTTTTGATAGGGTTTGGCACGCTAGCCTTATTGGCAAGCTTCCTGCCTATGGACTGCCAGTTCAATTCTGCTCCTGGCTCGCAGACTTTCTGAGGGAAAGATCCATTCGAGTAGTTATTGACGGCTGCTCGTCGGATCAATTGGCTATTAATGCCGGGGTACCTCAGGGGTCAGTGCTATCTGCCACACTGTTTCTGCTGCACATTAATGATCTGCTAATGCCCGGTATCATTGGGTATGCAGACGACAGCACAGTTGTGGAGAGATATGTTTCCACTGCGCGAGCTAGGCAGAATGAAATTCAGGAGTTAAGAGATGAGATGCTGCAGCGTCTGAATTTGACTCTCAAGGCTGTATCCGACTGGGGCGATGCCAATCTAGTCAAGTTCAACGCCTCTAAAACGCAGGCTTGTCTCTTCTCGGCGAAAAAAAGTCCGTTTCTCCAAGTTCCTGTATTCCGAGATGTACCTGTGGCTATAGGAGATCACCTCGAGCTCTTAGGTGTTTCGCTCACGCCTACTCTCAACTTTGGCTCCTACATCGAGTCTAAGGCAAAAACAGCTGCCATGAAGCTAGGCATCCTGAATAAGGTAAAGCGTTACTTCACACCAGGACAGCTTCTCAGTTTATATAAAGCACAAGTCCGGGCTGGTATGGAGTACTGCTGCCATGTTTGGGATGGCTCGGCCAAACACCAGCTTGCTGCCTTGGACTCGATCGAACGTAGAGCTTTCAGGCTTATAGGTGAGCAACATATGGCGGAGACTAAGATCCAGAGTCTCGAGCACCGCCGTAAGGTTGCATGCCTTGCGATCTTCTATAGGTTACATTTCGGTGAATGCTCCCAGGAACTGCACGATCTGATCCCACCATCTCCTTTTCATCATAGGACGAGCAGGCGTACGGCTCAGTACCATCCTTACCTCATTGGTATACCTTCTATTCGCACAAAACGTTTCAGTTCTACCTTTATAATGCGAACTGCTAAGGAGTGGAATACACTACCGTCGTCTGTCTTTCCTGAAAACTATAATCTGGGTCTCTTCAAGTCAAGAGTGAATAGGTGCCTTCTAGACCTTTGTGCTTCATCTTCGGCCACATCGTCACTTACCAACAGGTGAGATCGTGGTCAAACAAAGGTCTATCAATGTTAAAAAAAAAAAAAAAAAAAAAAAAACCGACTTGCTACCTTTAAAAAATAAACCACTAAAGCCTCATCATCAACGGTATGTAGATGTCCACAGCTGGACATAGAATGGCCTAGACTAATTTTGATCCACCTCCATCCACCGACTTCCTACCTTTAAAAAATAAACCACTAAAGCCTCATCATCAACGGTATGTAGATGTCCACAGCTGGGCATAGAATGGCTTAGACTAATTTTGATACACCTCCATCAACCGACCTTTTAAAAACAAAATGTCGTCGGCCCATCGAGAGGGGACCTTCCCCTGGTAAGTATATAAATCCTTTTAAATGACTTCATAAGTCGTTCATAGGACAAAGGAGGAGTTTTTTATTATATTAACCACTTGACCAAATTGTTGATCATTCTGAAAATAAATTTAAAAAACTCTGAAGACTGTCTTATTAAAAAAGGCTTACTAAATACAAAATAAAAGATACATGCGGTTACATCGATGACAAAAACTGGAGTACTTGTACTATTATTTATTCTGTGGTCTGGGGAGCTCGGCACATAATTGTTTTTAGGGTTCCGTAGTCAAAGACAAGGAACCCTTATGGATTCGTCATGTCTGTCTGTCTGCCCGTGTCAGTCACAGCCTTTTTTTTCCGAAACTATAAGAGCTATACTGTTGAAACTTGGTAAGTAGATGTATTCTGTGAACCGCATTAAGATTTTTACACAAAAATTGAAAAAAAAACAATTATTTTTCGGGTTCCCCATACTTAGAACTGAAACTCAAAAAAAAAAGTTTCATTGAACCTATGCGTGTGGGGTGTTTATGGATAGGTCTTCAAAAATGATGTTGAGGTTTCTAATTTTTTTTTTTTCTAAACTGAATAGTTTGCGCGAGAGACACTTACAAAGTGGTAAAAAGAGTGCCCCCCCCCCCCCCCCCCCCCGTAACTTCTAAAATAAGAGAATGATAAAACTAAAAAAAAAATATGATGTACATTACCATGTAAACTTCCACTCAAAATTGGTTTGAACGAGATCTAGTAAGTAGTTTTTTATTTTTGGGGTTCGCCATACTTAGAACTGAAACTCAAAAAAAAAACATCAAACCCATACGTGTGGGGTCTATCCATATTATATCCGTGTATCCATATCAATGGATAGGTCTTCAAAAATGATATTGAGGTTTCTAATATAATTTTTTTCTAAACTGAATAGTTTGTGAGAGGGACACTTCCAAATTGGTAAAAACTTCCCCCCCCCCCCCGTAACTTCTAAAATAAGAGAATGATAAAACTAAAAAAAATATATAATGTACATTACCATGTAAACTTCCAACGAAAATTGGTTTAAACGACATCTATCAAGTAGTTTTTTTTTAATACGTCATAAATTTTAATCCATCCAAGAACTTTTATATTATGTTACTTGCTGCTACGGAACCCTTCATGGGCGAGTCCGACTCGCACTTGCCGCTTTTTATGCACTGTGTTCGAGTGATGACCAAATAATTAAATAATGTTTCGTCATCTTTCAAACCCATTGTATTTTTGAATTTTTGTGTTTTGTATTTGATGTATTTGATGTCTAACATAGCTCTAAGTCTAACTAACACTATATGGATCCTAGTTATCTGAAATAAAAATATTATTATTATTTTTCTGTTTATGGCACAGATAAAAGAATACTATACTAGTAGTTTATGGTTAATTTCATCTCGACTTCAAGAAGCCGGTAATAATGAGCACTTACGGGCCTAGGCCAAGTGAGTGACATGGTTATGAGTTGTTTGTTGTTGTTCCTGTAGAGACGTGGCGTAAAGGTGGTCGGTTTGCAAAAATCTCCTAGTTATACGGCATGTATTCATAACGACTGCTTTTTGTAGCGTATAGTAGTAGTCCAGTCAAGATGTACATCCGTGCTTGTAAAAGTTCGGGTCACGCTGATTTTTTTATATGTGTTTAGGACTTTAACCAATATAAAAAAAAACAGATTTGCAATTTTCCAAGTGCTGTGCGTTCGGCTGTGTGCCCAAAAAACCATGAAATTTTGGGTAATTTTTCAAATTTTGCTCAATATCTTAGTGAAGGAAGGGTCTTACCGGTATAGTCACTGCGTATACTTTAAAAGTAGCCTAAATTTGCTATAACTTGACACTAGCGCGAGCTCCACACAGCCATTGGTTCCCAAGATTCTTCAGGATTTCTTCGAAAATAGGCAACTTTTTCCTAAGTGTTTTTTTCCGTAATGTTCATTTATTTTGTGAAATATCTTCAAAAATACGCATCCCACGTCAAATATTACACGTAATGAAGTTGTAGTAAATTAAATTGGCTTTTATTTGAGACCAAACTGGTTCCTGCATGCACAGCGGTTGTCTCAAAAACGGATCTTCTATCTAGATGGCCCAGGCTTGGGCTCGCACGAAGATGGTGTCTCGATGGCCGTGATGGACGCTGGGAGAGGCGCCCAGTCTGTATTCGGGTCAACTTCATCGTCCGAGCATTACAGCACCACACTCGGGACGTTAATTCACAATTTGCCACCACATGACAGGCACCGCATGAATGCATTTACATGAAATTTTTCGCAGAAGGGAGCTGGGGGATCCATGGTGGTGGGGACGGGGGTGTGTCCCTGAGAAGATAGCTTCCACCCCCAATCAGTGGGATTAAAGTTTTCTCCCCGCCACTTCTGCACATGGAGGTAGCACCTTGCTGCATGGTGGCCTGCGGCATCTTCCGACGGCGGCAAACTGGCGAGGTTTATGCTCGTTGAAGTGACCAACGTCTTATTCCTCAGGAAATCCAAAGTATCCCTCGCGATGTCACCCCCATATAGAGCCACAAAGCACTTGGGGAGACCAGCTAAAAACGGATACCCCGCCCAAATCTATGGGTAATCTCTTTAAATTTCTATCAGACCCTTCCTTCACCAAGATATTGAGCAAAAACTGAAAAAATACCCAAATTTTTAATGGTTTTTTGGGCACACCGCCGAACGCACAACAGCACTTGGAAAATTGCAAATCTGGTTTTATAATATTGGTTAAGGCATCGACGTAAATAAAATGAATGGACGGGCCTTAGGGAACGATAGTTTTGAAGAAAAATATATTTTTCACAAATTGATTGAGCTGATGACCTTAGGTGGACTTGCTTTTCTATTGATTTATATTGTGTATGTTTGAGAGCTGAAAAATAGATACGTAACTACATAAAACAGAACATGTATTTTTGTAAAAGTTTCATTCAATAATTGCATTTTTTTCGGCGATTTTTTGTACTATAAACCTACTGAAATAACTTTAGAAAACACATTGTATCTGTTAAAGTATTAAGTATTAAAAAAATACAGTTTTTACGAAGTTCAATAATTTAATTTCACCTAGTTTATTTACAAGACCGCCAGGAGTGGCGCTATAGAGAAGAGGCCTTTACTCAGAAGTGGCTGGATAGATAGATAGATAGATAGTTTATTTGTTGACCGTACCCTAAATCCGAATTGTCTTATTTTTCACGGACGTTTTGTATGGGTAAGGCCAGTCCATTTATTTTACTTTGGTCGAAGGGTTAAGGTCCTAACAACATACAATCAGCGTGACCCGAACTTTTGCAAGCATGGCCCCCCTTTTCATGTTTAACTTGACTGGACTATAGGTAAGTCTTGGTAAGTTTAGGGTGCGAAGAGACTGATGATTATTATTATTATTATAGCGAAAACCGCATCAAAATCCGTTGAGTAGTTTAGAAGAACTAAGTGGACAAAGAGACAGACGCGGTTAGCGGCTTTGTTTTTTTTTGTTCCGAGGCGGGAATCGAACCCGCAACCTCCGGCGTCGCAGGCGAACGTTCGCCCGCCGCGCCACAGAGGTCGTCAAGTTGGTGGTCTACAGGCGGATGAGTGGATGGTTTCTTGTCGTTTGGGATCCGGACTCATCAGACCTTCTTCCCTTATTATAGTAGGTTGTCCAGAATATGGCTTCTCTTCAACCTCTTTGTGTCGCTTGGGTTTTCAACTAACGCTCTTGCCAGCGGATTAGAGTGTGTTTTTAGGCGGTCCAAATAACTGTTTCCTCGGAGTTTAATTTCCTGGTCAACTGTGGGGACTTTTAGGTACTCGTGGATCTCATTGTTGGTTGTGAACCATGGTGCACTTACTAGGGCACGTAAAATTGTTTTATGTTAGTTTTTTACGAACATCTTTGAAATTTATGCAAATGTTAAATAAGACTTGTTGTACCTTTTCTAAGTGAAATAAACTTATCTCTCTTATCTCTCTTATACCTTAATAATTAGTTAGTAGTAGTCACTATTTGTTTTGTGAGCAGCCATTAACATCGCTTAAACCAATATTAATCTTCCTCGAAATTATCATTATTAATTATGGAAAATCAGGCTATCTATTTACATACATCATCATTACATTACGTGTATACTCGGGTCATGTTCTATCTTTTAGCTAGGAGCATCCGAACAAGTAAATCTCAAGGAGAATACAGCTTGGGGGCAGCATTCGGAAAACTCGAAGATGTCTTCCAGTCAAAAAAGATCCCACAGTGCCTGAAGACCCGTCTCTATAATGTGTGTGTCCAACTATTATGACTTACGGTGGCGATACTAAAGCCCGAATTACACTTCAATGAGTACAGTAGCGAGTTAACTTGCGTCATCGGCGAGTTAACTCGCTCTTGCCGTTTGAACGGCAAAAGCGAGTTAAGTAGTAAGTTGTGGATTAAGTTGAGTTGAATAGATCGCGATCCTATTTTTGGCGAGTCCAGTGCGTAGTAGCCCCCTCTCTCGCGTCTCCCACACCCCGCAACTTAACTGGCCGGCATGTAGACGGGCAAGTTTAGTACAGTCCATAAATTCGTAGAATGCGGCCGCAGACACGTGTTACTTTTTAACTTACCTATGACTCCTCACTCGCCTACGTTTGGACGCTACTTACAACATACTACTTATTACTTAACTGACTGATTTCTTAACTCGCTACTGTACTTATTGATGTGTAAATTGGGCTTAAGGAGATTGCACCGAGTACGAGTTGCACAAAGGGCCATGGAGCGAGCGGCATTACACTTTTAGACTGAGTTCCCAATACTGAGATCCGTCGTCAGACTAAAGTCTGACGTCGGGAACAGAACGATAAACCTCAAGTGGAGCTGAGCAGGACCACAGAATACATACCTAAGTACAGAAGTTCAGTTCTGGCCGAATTTGATTTTATTTACTTACGCTCGGCCGTAGCACTAGGGCTGGCTAAAAAAAGTGTTGTGTTTAAGAAAGAAAATTTATTTATTTGGAATGGCACACATGGATACAAGAAATGACACTAAAATAAAAAAGATAAAACATAAAAGGCAATACCTGCAAAAACGCAAAAACGTAGTATTTATAATCTAACTTAAAAAAATAAAAAATATTAAACTTAACTACAATTAATTGAGTGTCTCTCAGTGCCATCCACGTAGTGACATCACAAATTTGAGTACGACTCAGCATGGTTGGCGTATGGTTACACAACGCTGATCTTCCGTCGGATCCAGGTGGGTTTAGACTTCCAAACACACAGCAATACATGTAATGATCGTGCATTGCACAATTCAGTCACAAAACAACAACAATGCTTAGGTGACAAGACAAAATTTTATATGTGGGTACCTGAATAATCACATATGTATATTCGCCAAAGCGCGGGCACTCGCGACTGGCGTTCGACAGTTTCACCGAGATCGTCGTGTATACCTCTTTGAGTTTTTTTTTGTCTGGCTCCTATATGTAATCAAAGGCAATAATTGTATTTTTTTGTCAATCACATGGTGTTGCCACTGAATCATGCCACATTAGCTAAATATTGAGGGCCTTGCTTTTGCCTTGCGCAGACAGGTATATACCTTGATATCGCTCATTGTACCGAGCTGACCTTCTGTACTACCTATGTATTTTGTGGCAGGACCCTGGCCAGATGGTGAGGATCGGTGGAGTAAAGCCTAGCCATCTAGGCTTTACTCCACCACTCCATAGTGGTGTCCGAAGAAATCCGGGCCGTCCGAAAGCGAGTTTGGTTGATGAAGTCGTCCAATCGCTGGTAAGACCTGGTTGAGAGACAAGGCAGAGGGGGTCGGCAGAAGAAAAAGGAGGCCTACCTTGTCCCTACTTGTACTTGTAGTGCAGACATCACCCGATGTCCTCCAGGAAGGCTAGCAGCTCGGCAATGCTGGCGCAGGCCTGCCTGGGCGTCCTCGGTGTCCCGAGGTACGCTTTCCTCGAAGAAAAGGAGGCCCATACCCAGTAATGGGTGATTCCGGGCTAAGGTGACGATACATAGTCACACGCCTTTTTCTGCGAAAGGTAGGGCAGAGCCTTAGTGGGCCTATATTCACCATAGGTTGTACTAACGTGGGTATATAGACGTGACAAGTGGTGAGCTCATCACCGGAATTTATGAACATTTTTCTTGAAGCAACAGATGTCGTAACCAAGTGGGGAACACCTCAGATGGAAGCTCATTCCATAGTTTGTAGGTATGGGCACAGATAAAAGAATACTATTAGGTATGGGGAAGAAATGATCTCGAGAAAAGAGTCGTTCGAGAAACCCAGGGTTCTATGATGAGTGGATGAGCTTTGTCACGGTGCCGGAAAGAGCGATGGTAAAATCTCGATGCGGGGATGAGATCGAAAAGCTCGTCAGAGCATTCCCCGTTGTAGAGGCGGTAGAACACGCAAAGCGATCCAATGGCTCTGCGCTGGCTAAGCGGTTCTAGAGTATTGGAGAGCTTAGGGTCGCCGATGATTCTAATGGCTCTTCTCTGTAGGGAGTCAAAGCGAAGCAGCTGGTACTTGGGTACTTGCTTACCACGACTTACTATCGGTAACGCTTTCTTCCAGTAATAACACATTCCATAATAAGCTAGCAGCCAGGACAAATCTTATACCAACGAATTTTACAAACAAGTCTATAAGTCCGGGTTATAAATCTTGGAATTCAATTAACTAAGTACCTACGTACATATTTGTTTTATGCATGGTTTGGTTTGGGATACATTAAGGTGGGGTATAACGCAAAATTACAAATCTTAGATTAGATTTTTAACTGAGTAAATCAAGTACAATATTCAAATTTAAAATATGCATGGATACACTTTATAATACCGAGGGATCACCCAGACAGAAACACGATAGGACAATATTTTCTCGATAAAAAAAACACAATGTTACTTACCTCTAACTTTTGGCTAGATTCGAATGTTTCTCAATATGGTACAGATTATTGGGTCAAAAATTGGATAAATAAAATCAATACAATAAAACGGAGGGTTCACACACGGTATTTTTTTAAATTATCTATATTTCACGAGATATTCAATAAAAACCACTTTTTCGAGCGGCGCGTGGCTTTTTTTGTATAAAGATGGTTGGTTAGTTGTTTTTTTGGTGGCGCAGTCTTAACTCCTAAAGCTTCTCATAGATAGTCATACTCAACAGTAGCCTTTACATGTCCTCTGCTGAACGAGGCCTCCCCCCATAGAATGCAATGGGAGGGATTGCCATAATCACCACGCTTGGCAGGCGGATTGGTGATTACAGATCGTGGCTTTTTTTAAAATATTTCTGCCTGGCGGGAGTTTCACACTACGTCCGATCCAATCCGAATCCGATCCGAATCCGTGAAAATACAGTCCGGAGTCTGTAGTCGTAGAACCATTTGTATCGGACAAACACATACTTACAAACACACAAACTTACATACACATACATACAAACGCCGCATCATGCAAATAGACCATCGCTCGGTCCATTAGTACTGAACCCAATAACAATTTAACATAATTACCTAATTACTAACTAAACGAGCGGGTTTTCGGAACGCATGAAGTTATCGAATTAAAACTAAAGAGATTTTAATTAATATGTATTATTATTAACTTTTTTCGACATTGACAAACAACCTATTGCATAATTTTTATGCCACAATTTCTAAGTCCAAAGTAATCACTACAGGTCTATAGCGCTTAACTGAGGCAGTCCCTGAGGTATGGGAGCGGTACGGGACGGGTGTTTTCGTTACGTCGTTCGTAAGTCAAAGTCAAAAAGTATTTTATTCATTGAAACCACAAGGATCATTTTGAATAGTCTTAAAAAAAAACATTTACTCTTGTTCCAACGCAACCAGACCTAGAAGAATCAGGCAACAAACACGGTCTGTTTTTTTTTTGATGATCCTTCTTAGTACTAGGTGGGGAGCGCCTGTATGGTGCCTCGAGAACAAGTGGAAGCTGTTTCAAGGAAAAAAGGAAAACCAACTTAAAAGCGTTAGGTAGGCAGTCAAAAGTAAGATGATAGAGAGAATCAGCAAAAGTTCATCAGGCAGGACACTCTACGCTTGATATACACATAAGTAGGTACATTATGTCACATGCCATCTGACAATTTGAGAGATGAAAACACCCCTCCCGTACCGCTCCCATACCTCAGGGACGCACCTAGACCTGTAAATAACTGGATGAAATTCTATTAGGTTACGGAATAGCCCAATGTGGTAGAGAAGAACATACCTCGCCCTCTGTAGCGCAGCGGGCGAGAAGCCGGCTGACACGCGAGAGGTTGCAGGTTCGATTCCCGGGACAAATGTTTGTATCATTTGCAAATTTTTGTTCCGTGTCTGGGAGTTATGGGTCTTAAAAAGTTGGGTCAAATAATATATGGGGAGTTGCCCATGTTCTTTACAATCTACATTTCCATGCACTACGAGTTCGTACGAGTGTTGCGGTGAAAATCGTTCCGTGTGTTCTTAGCCTAATAAGTTTCTACATAATACTAAAAAATACAGGTACAAATTTTAATGGCCAATTATTATAAATGCGAAATTTTTGATGTTTGTTTGGACTCATCAATCACGCAGTATCGGCTGAACTGATTTCGATGAAACTTGGTACATGGATAGCCCATGAACTGGATTGTAATATAGGGTATTTTTATCCTTTAACGCGAACAAAGTCGCATAAAAAACTAGTACTATACACAAAACAAGAGATTCTCTCAAACAGCAACCCATAAGATACATACATACATACATAGACACACGCCTTTTTCCCCGAAGGGGTAGGCAGAGCCACAATAGGCCTCTTTTCACAGTGGGTTGCACCATCGTGGAATATAGACGTGACAAGTGGTGAGCTCATCGCCGCCATTGCTTCCCACGACTGACTCAGCTAACGCTTTCTTCCAGTAATAACACATTCCATAGTAAGCTACCAGCCAGGACAAATCTTATACCAACGAATTTTATCAAAAAGTCCGGGTAATCCCTTAGTCGGCTTTTACGACATCCACGGGAGGAGACGGATAAGATATACATAAAAATAGCACCATTTTACCAAATAAAGGTATAAAACCAAAGTTTCCAATGTTTTTTTAACATACGTGGCTTGTTTACCCTTCTGCCTATTACGTATCTTATAACTGAATTAAGAACCCTTTTTAACCCCCAACGCAAAAACGACGGGGTGTTATAAGTTTGACGTGTCTGTGTGTGTGTCTGTCTGTGGCATCGTAGCTCCCGAACGGATGAAACGTTTTTTTTTTTTTTTGTTTGAAAGGTGATTTAGTTGGGAGTTTTCTTAGCTATGTTTGATCAAAATCGGTTCAGCTGTTTCAGTGCATTAAGGGTTTTGTTAATTTTTACAAAATTAATTACTTTTTAAGATACGCATACAAACTAGCGCCATCTCAAGTTCATACCCGAGCGGTTACTGTAGTTAACCTATGGTCTTAGTAACCATACTATACCCTGGTTCAGAATTCGAGATATTTTTTGTAAACAAACAAAAGAGGCCCCCAGACGGGCTATACTTGCAACTCATACGCGTTGCAGCAACTTACATTGTTTTAAAAACAAAGTCGAAACCAAAAAATAACAAGAAAAATGTGGATTCGACCTTATTTCAATAAGAGTGATACGATAGATATTTTAAGTCTGGAAATAAGACTCGACGAACAATTATTTAAAAACTTTACACGAATGTCAAAGAGTGACTTTGAACTCATTATCCACAAAATTGGACCAACGATACAAAGAACAGATACTAACATGAGGAAAGCTATACCTGTTGTTACAAGACTAGCTATAACTCTACGATTTTTAGCGAAAAAGGGACGCACTTATGCCGTATAGCGAGACAACAATAAAAGTGGCTGAGAAATATTGCAGTATTTTCGATTGCGAAGCGATTACTCCGGCAATATAGCTGGGACCCTAAACATTCATCGGCTACACTAAAAATATGTGACAACATATCCCGGCCATACTAAAAATATTGCACAGTGTTGCATAGTCTAGCCGTAAATGCTGGCTGATGCTGCCAGCCACACTATTGCAGCTATACATTTCCGTGAAAATATGGCCCGTCTAGGAGCCCCTTAAAAGACAAGCCAGTGGTAAAAACATTTCCGTTTTTTAATTTTTTTTAAATCTCTACTTTCCGATGGTGAAAAAAAAAATATATGTGTACTACAGTAAATCTTCTCAGAAAATGCAAAAAAAAAAAAAAAACTTGAATTCGTTTTTTTTTTAATTATTATAAATAATTTCATCTAAAAAATGTAAATGCTGCAATTTGTTTTCATTTTATTTGCATTTTTTTTTTTTTTTTAGCTTGATTCAGGGAGACCAGACTAGAAAAATACGGTTAGATTTGGCGTAATAATTAGTACGTTAGATCCATTTTTCTAGCGCAATATATCTTAAGGACTTGGTTAGGATAGATAGCACAGCTATGTTAAAAGTCGCCAAGCCCGATCGGACTTGGTTACGTGAGGCCGGTTAATGTATTTTTTATGTATTTTGAAATATATTTTTTTTTCATGGGATTAACTAAATTTGTTTGTGCAAAATTAAGGAGATTATTATTTTTTTATCTTGTACTAAAATATCATTTAATTTCAATCGTTAGGTTATGTTACGTTAAGCATACTATTTTTTAAAGAAAATATTACGATTTTTATGTGAGTTGATTGATACAGATAAAAATAGAGATAGTATTTACCTTCCTATGCAGATTCGAAAAGTTTTTTTGTTTTTTTAAGTTAACTTGTCACAATTATCTTCAAGAAACTCAGCGTGCACGTGTATTTTTATAAACGATGTTGTATACTGTACTGTATTTCGAATACTGGTTAGGCTAACGGTTGTAACAGCTGCTACGAAATATATAGTATATAATAGTAGGTATGTATGTAGTAAGATTCAGACCCGCCTAGCCCCTTCCCCACTTCTCCACGAAATACCTTTTGATGGGCTACAATTTTTCGTAGGTCACTCAGGTATATCTACTCAGGTATATATAATTTATCTTAAAATAAAACTTTTGAAACTATCATGGTTATGTACATAATTTTCACTAGAAACGGGATATTTACCATGATTTTTGAGTTTTATATGTTCCCGATATTTCGGCACAGTTGCATGCGCCATGATCACGGGAGAACTGACTAAATCATGGTAAATATCCCGTTTCTAGTGAAAATTATCTTAAAATAGTTATAAATAGGAATCTACGCATATAATTTAAAGAAGATTCGACAACTTTCTCAAAATATTGTAGATGTCTTATTAAATATTAATTTTATTAACTTATTTGTTTGTTAATTATAGTAGTATATTTTTATTTGCAATTTTTTTGTTATCAATGTCACATGTAATCTAACGTTTTTCGAGTAATTAAAGTGTAAATTTTAATAAATAGCTCAAAATTATTTATAATAATTTAAAAAAAAAACGAATTCAAGTTTTTTTGATTTTTTGCATTTTCTGAGAAGATTTACTGTAGTAACATATTTTTTTTTTTTCACCATCGGAAAGTAGAGATTTCAACGAACAGAAACCATACCAACTTTTTGAAAAAGCTGATATTTTGACGGGTGAATTTTCGATTGAAAATTAGGGTGTTTTTTCGATATGAATTCAAAATAAGGTGAAAAAATAAATATTTTTAATCAAATAAATTACAGCGTATTTGGGACATCATAAGGTAAGTTTTCAACAAATTTCGTTAATTTTTTTTTTTTTTTAAAAGATAAAAATAAAAAACCAAAAACTTGGTTTTTTGGATTTTTCACATAAATTTTGAGGTTATGTGAAAAAAGTGTATATACAAAAGTTTTAGATCTTTTTATTACCTACAACTTTGCCATTTGAGTTTTTTCGATAGGACTTTTAGTTTTGCCGGAAATCGAGAAAAACCGTTTTTTATCCTTAAAAACTCACCCCCATCCCCTTCCCGACCTCAGATCGCCCGTAAATTATTTTTGCTTTTATTTTTATAATATTTCCCTCCTTTTCCAATGGATTTCATCCTACTTTTATTTTTTTTCACTTTTTATTATTTTTAAAGGCTTCTACCCTGGTCTAATTACGGAACAAGCAGATGGCCAACCTGATGTTAAACGGTAACCTCTGCCTATGAACAGTGCATTACCTCATAGGTCACGTCCACCTAGGACGCACTCTATGTTGCATTGCACTGCGCCCGCCACCCTGAGACATAAAGATGAAAAGTCTCATGTGCCTGTAATTTCACCGGCACCGTTACCCTTCAAACCGGAACACAGCAATGCGAGCACTACTGCTTTGCGTCAGAAATAGGTATGGTGGTAGTACTTCCCCGGCCGAACTCTTTCACAAAAAAGCTCTACTACTACTAAAATTAATAATTTAAATGTAACCCAAAACATTCATTCGAGCGGGACTCCAAACCCGCAACCTCGCCTGTGATCGGCGATGCCTTTACCAATTTGGCCATAGAACGAACTATGACGCTGAAGACGAAATTTGTGGGCACTATCAACTCGGCTATAGCGCCGATGGGCGCCATCTACAGGTGTTTTATTAGAAACCTTCTGTTCAAAGTCCGATGTTAGTTCGAAACATTGACAAGAGATGACACCACTGCTATTTCATCATAGTTTACTTTTATTTGTAGCTCTTTAAGGTTGATTTCCCACTAAATGTTGTTTAACCTATGTCTTTTCATTTATAAGTGACAGGAGTAATTTATTGCTTTGCTCGTTTTTTGTGACGAATGATCGTAAGTATAACATAATATTTTGAAGCTTTGCTACTTTATTGCTAGGTGTCATGGTTGTAATTAGGTTGAACATAGAACTGTTTTAGAACTTTTGTTTCAGTTTGTTAGTAAACAAATATAGCTGTAGAAGTATATATACCCACGCGGACGGTATTTAGCTTTGATTTAGTACGTGACCCGAAATCTAGTTGTATTCTTGATCGAAGTTTATCACTAATCTCATATATACACTAATCTCATAATGTGCTTTATCCATATCCACCAACAAATAATTAGCCAGCAATTAAGATAAAAATAGTTACATAGATGTGACACTGACTATGAGTTAAATAAACAGTTCATGGAAGGATCGGCCATTGACGTCAAATACTTACGGTTATTTACAACATCGTTGGGATCGAGGCAAGTGACCGATAAGAGTTTTTGTCGTTATTAAGTGGCTCGTAATATCTTATAACATCGGCGTGGCATGAAATCTTTATAATTTGGTTGGTTAATATTTGACAATTTCGAATAATTCGCGAGCGACTCAATAACAACTGGTGCTAATAGCACCTGAGGCCCAAGTCCGAGTATTGCAAACACCACATAATAACGATGATCGTGTCGACGATCGTCCGTGTACTACATAGTAGCTAGCCATTAATCTGTGCCATTTCTGGCATAGATTAATGGCTAGTTACTAAGGAAGATCGCCGTCACGCTCATCGTTGCGATGGTTGCTGCAAAACTCGGATTTGGGGTACTGCTGACGCTACTTCGTGTGCCTACTCACTGTTATGCTAGCACTTTACTTGGCATATTTGGGCAAACATTTTATTTATTTTGTCAAGCTAAATAGTACCATGTGTTGTTGAACACATGATTGATTTCGCCTTGGAAAAATAACGCGAACATTTGCGCCAATACACCAAGTGAAGTGCCGCACTACATGCCACTGCATGCCCGAATTGTAGGCACTATGAGTGTGACACTAGTCAGTGTCTCTTCTACGTGAAAAGTTTCTTTTTTTATTCTTATGCTTGCGGGAAAACTTGAGCATTTCAAATAATCAATTTTATCAAAACTAAATTTAAATGTAACCCAAAAATTCCGTTCCAGCGGGAGTCGAACCCGCATCTTCGCCTGTGATCGGCGATGCCTTTACCAATTTGGCAAGATGCGGGTTCGAATTCCAATGGAACGGAATGTTTGGGTTATATTTAAATTTAATGTTATCCATAAAGTGTGGTTTACACTTAGAAAATAATAAACTTTTACCAAAACTGTCTTAAAATTACAAATTGGATACAGAAGGTAACTACAACTTAGGCTAAGAATCTGTTGGTGAAACCAGCCGCTAGTTTACTGGCAAGAACTACTAAACGAAAACACATATAATAATTTAAAATAAATATCTTTCATTTACTAGTACTTTTACATATTTTTTGTTATCATGATCTAGCCGACTTCGAAATATATGAATCTGTTGGCGTGTTTGTCAGTAACACCGTCATCACCCAGAAGTGTAGACAAATCTGAAAAAAAAAAAGAAGATTATTCCTGATAAGACTTACTATCCTGTAGCATATCTCTCGATGGACCGATATTTGTGGCGGTCGCGAGAGTTCAGTGGATGAAGGCGGTTTAGGATTGTAAGTTGTGGCATATAATATAAGGGAAATGATTTTTTATTTTGAGTCGGTGTGAACCCGCCTCTTTCGATCGCTAGATTGTGAATCTATACACCACTATTCCAAATATACCATTAAAAAAACCTGGATAATCAGTATTCGATAAGATTCAAACTACGCAAAAAAAGTAACCAAATAACGATATCCAGGAATATCTATAAATAATGGGAACAATTGGTCAAAACTATTGAATAGTGCATGCGCCATAGTTTACTACCAAGTTATTATTACAATTAACATAATTCAAGCACAAGTATTATGTCAATAAATTTATTCAGATTTTGTTAAGAAACCAAATGATAATATCTTTTTTATTTCCATTCGAGAAAAAACAAAAAATACACAGATTGAATTGGTACCGAATAACAACATCCAGTTTTTTTTTTAATGGTATAATTGGAATAGTGCTGTTCATCCACCAGCTATAGAATAACACACTCTACTCACCATATAAATAACAATTAATATCCTAATCTCGTGCTGTCACGGTTACGGTGGCCATTCTGTGTGAAATCACTTGCAAAGTTGAGTCGCAGTGAACCCGCCTGTCGATAACTAGATAGTGAATCTATAGATCCACCAGCTATAGAATAATACACTCTACTCACCATATAAATAACGATGAATATTCTAAGCGCGGGGTATCGCCTGATGACAGCGGCCATTCTGTGTGAAATTACTTGCAGAGTTGAGTCGTCGTGAACCCGCCTCTGTCGATCGCTGGATTGTGAATCTATAGATCCACCAGCTATATAATAATACACTCTACTCACCATATAAATAACGATGAATATCCTAAGCGCAGGGTATCGCCTGATGACAGCGGCCATTCTGTGTGAAATTACTTGCAGAGTTGAGTCGTCGTGAACCCGCCTCTGTCGATCGCTGGATCGTGAATCTATAGATCCACCAGCTATATAATAATACACTCTACTCACCATATAAATAACGATTAATATCCTAAGGGCGGGGTATCGCCTGATGACAGCGGCCATTCTGTGTGAAATTACTTGCAGAGTTGAAATTACTTGCAGAGTTGAGTCGTCGTGAACCCGCCTCTGTCGATCGCTGGATCGTGAATCTATAGATCCACCAGCTATATAATAATACACTCTACTCACCATATAAATAACGATTAATATCCTAAGGGCGGGGCGCCTGATGACAGCGGCCATTCTGTGTGAAATTACTTGCAGAGTTGAGTCGTCGTGAACCCGCCTCTGTCGATCGCTGGATCGTGAATCTATAGATCCACCAGCTATATAATAATACACTCTACTCACCATATAAATAACGATTAATATCCTAAGGGCGGGGTATCGCCTGATGACAGCGGCCATTCTGTGTGAGATCACATGCAATGTTGAGTCGCAGTGAACCCGCCTCTGTCGATGGCTAGATTGTGAATCTTAGATCCTCCAGCTATAGAATATACACTCAACTCACCATATAAATAACGATGAATAACCTAAGCGCAGAGTATCGCCTGATGACAGCGGCCATTCTGTGTGAGATCACATGCAATGTTGAGTCGCAGTGAACCCGCCTGTCGATAACTAGATTGTGAATCTATAGATCCACCAGCTATAGAATAATACACTCTACTCACCATATAAATAACGATTAATATCGTAAGCTTGGGGTATCGCCTGATGACAGCCAGCGGCCATTCTGTGTTAAATTACTTGCAGAGTTGAGTCGTCGTGAACCCACCTCTGTCGATCGCTGGATTGTGAATCTATAGATCCACCAGCTATAGAATAATAAACTCTACTCACCATATAAATAACGATGAATATCTTAAGCGCGGGGTATCGCCTGATGACAGCGGCCATTCTGTGTGAGATCACATGCAATGTTGAGTCGCAGTGAACCCGCCTGTCGATAACTAGATTGTGAACCTATAGATCCACCAGCTATATAATAATACACTCTACTCACCATATAAATAACGATTAATATCCTAAGGGCGGGGTATCGCCTGATGACAGCGGCCATTCTGTGTGAAATTACTTGCAGAGTTGAGTCGTCGTGAACCCGCCTCTGTCGATCGCTGGATCGTGAATCTATAGATCCACCAGCTATAGAATAATACACTCTACTCACCATATAAATAACGATGAATATCCTAAGCGCGGGGTATCGCCTGATGACAGCGGCCATTCTGTGTGAAATTACTTGCAGAGTTGAGTCGTCGTGAACCCGCCTCTGTCGATCGCTAGATTGTGAATCTATAGATCCACCAGCTATAGAATAATACACTCTACTCACCATATAAATAACGATTAATATCCTAAGCGCGTGGAATCGCCTGATGACAGCGGCCATTCTGTGCGAGATCACATGCAATGTTGAGTCGCAGTGAACCCGCCTCTGTCGATAACTAGATTGTGAATCTATAGATCCACCAGCTATAGAATAATACACTTTACTCACCATATAAATAACGATGAATATCCTAAGCGCGGGGTATCGCCTGATGACAGCGGCCATTCTGTGTGAAATCACTTGCAGAGTTGAGTCGTCGTGAACCCGCCTCAATCTTTCGCTGGATTGCAGTTTCACTATGCTGTGTGTGGTGCGTTGATACACTTCCGTTTTTAATTTTGACTGCCAAAAAAATAAACATAATAGTAAATAAAGTCTTCATAGGTACTTCCTAGGTTAGTTCTAACAGGTTCAATAGGTTCCTATTACATACATAAATACATAGACACACGCCTTTTTCCCCGAAGGGGGGTAGGCAGAGCCTCAATGGGCCTCTTTTCAGTACTTTTTAAAATTTTGTTTCTTAGGTAAATACTTATTATAAAAATTGCTGTGGTGTGTCCGGCCTGAGAATACTGTTTCTACCGCAAAGCAGTAGTGCTCGCACTGCTGTGTTCCGGTTTGAAGGGTATGGGTGCCGGTGAAATTACATGTACATGAGACTTTTCATCTTTATGTGTCAGGGTGACGGGCGCAGTGCGATGCCACATAGGGTGCGTCTTAGGTGGACGTGACCTATGAGGTAATGCACTGTTCATAAGCAGAGGGTACCGTTTAACATCAGTTGGGCCATCTGCTTGATCCGTAATACCAATTTGTATAAAAAAAGGGTTAGAGCTATACTATACGTTCGGCTACTGTCGGATATCAGTCTGCGCTTTTCTGCGCAAACGAAAACAGTCGATCGGACTTATATTTTTGGTAAGACTGTACGTAAGTAGACGTACATTTAACTTATCCATCTGTATCCTCAGCATATTATTCTCAGCTAGCAGCATATCCACCTTCCCTTGTCTCTGGATCAACGTCTGCGTGAGTGAGTGTATCTTCTCGTTGTCTATGGTGTCCTGCGTGACGTCATAGTCGGCCACGTTCAGCGCACTCGTGTCTACGGTCTTGTCGGAGGTGGATTCGCGCAGGTTGTTCAACGCGCTGTCTTTGTCGCGCAGCGCGGTGCGGAGACTCGCTATGGTCTGACCGGTCTCCAGCTGGTATGATTTTAGCTCCTGTAAAGAGAGATTGTCAATGTAAAGTTGTTGTTTTTTTAACATTGATAGACCTTTGTTTGACCACGATCTCACCTGTTGGTAAGTGACAATGTGGCTGAAGATGGAGCACAAAGGTCTAGAAGGCACCTATTCACTCTAGACTTGAAGAGACCCAGATTATAGTTTTCAGGAAAGACAGAAGACGGTAGTGTATTCCACTCCTTAGCAGTTCGCATTATAAAGGTAGAACTGAAACGTTTAGTACGCATAGAGGGTATACTAATGAGGTAAGGATGGTACTGAGCCGTACGCCTGCTCGTCCTATGATGAAAAGGAGATGGTGGGATCAGATCGTGCAGTTCCTGGGAGCATTCCCCGAAATGTAACCTATAGAAGATTGAAAGGCATGCAACCTTACGGCGCACGGCGCGGCGATTGGTAAAAGTAAAGTAATGTAAAGTTTATTTTATTTATTTAATTAATTGGATAATGTTTTAGTTGTAAGTTTTTGTGTCATTGGCAAAATAAATATATTTGTAACTTTTGAAACTATCATGGTTATGTACATAATTTTCACTAGAAACGGGATATTTACCATGATTTTTGAGTTTTATATGTTCCCGATATTTCGGCACAGTTGCATGCGCCATGATCACGGGAGAACTGACTAAAGTCTTTGCGAGTAGATGTTATTGGCAGATATATCGATCTACCCTCTTTCTCACTCTTTTATTACGAACGATACCACTACCATCGGTTTCATTACTAAGTACAGAAACTTCAATACAGAAGATGGTTTTCAATTATCTGGAGTATGGAAGCCTGTGGTAAGAATGTGTAAGAATCAAAAAAGTGTGGTACCTGCTACGCGTCCGGACACCGTTAGTGTTGTGTGTCGAGTTGGTGTGAATTGTGACAATGAAACCGATGGTAGTGGTATCGTTCGTAATAAAAGAGTGAGAAAGAGGGTAGATCGATATATCTGCCAATAACATCTACTCGCAAAGACTTTAGTCAGTTCTCCCGTGATCATGGCGCATGCAACTGTGCCGAAATATCGGGAACATATAAAACTCAAAAATCATGGTAAATATCCCGTTTCTAGTGAAAATTAAATATATTTGTATTTGTATTTTGATTAAAACCATACACGGCTAGTTACATGCTATGATATAGACTGGGATATGTGGGTTTGTACGTAAAAAACAGATTCTGTATACCTACTTTATCCACACGAATATCAGTAGTTTTTTTTTTCTTTTAGACTACTTAGAATGTCAAACTTCTCCTCATTTGTTTCTTTCATTTTCTTCTACTAGCTACCTACTATCAATCTTCAACGGGTCTCCTCGTTTGGGATTAATATTAGTTTTTTTTTTTTTTTTTAATTTTACTTGAATGACGGTACATGCACATGGCCCACCTGATGTTAAGCGGTACCCTCTGCTTATGAAGAGTGCATTACCACACAGGTCACGTCCACCTAGGACGCATCCTATGTAGCATTGCACTGCGCCCGCCACCCTGAGACATAAAGATGAAAAGTCTCATGTGCCTATAATTTCACCGGCACCCCATACCCTTCAAACCGGAACACAGAAATGAGAGCACTACTGCTTTGCGGCAGAAATAGGTATGGTGGTAGTGCTTCCACGGACGAACTCTTTTACAAAAAAGCTCTACTACTACTAAAATACTCTACTACTATGTGTGTAAGGTGTTGTATTATTGTTTTTTTTTTATACTACTGAATGCCGGAACAAGCAGATGGCCCACCTGATGTTAAGCGGTAACCTCTGCCTATGAACAGTGCATTCTCACATAGGTCACGTCTACCTAGGACGCGCCCTATGTGGCATTGCACTGCGCCCGCCACCCTGAGACATAAAGATGAAAATTCACATGTGCCTATAATTTCACCTTACATGATTGATTTTGTTCCTTGATTATGGCGGAAACAGATGACAGATGTCAGCCAGATGTTTTCTGGGTTGAAGTGGTTTAGGTGCAATTCCAATGAATAACACCATTTAATTTGAAGAGCACTGGTTAGGTTCTCTGGTCTAGGTCAAGTATTTGCCATCTCTTTAGGCGTTTTACATTTTCTTGTGCGTTTAACAGGTTCTTAGCAAGTTCATTTGAGTGGTTTTCAAGTCGTTCCTTGTATTTTATGCAGTATTTGCTAACTTCCTCCTTGACGGTCGGCATTGACGACCTCTGTGGCGGGGCGGGCGAACGTTCGCCTGCGACGCCGGAGGTTGCGGGTTCGATTCCCGCCTCAGAACAAATATTTGTGCGATATGCATATATTTGTTCAGGGTGTTCTGGGTATTTTCTATGTATAATAAAAAATATCTATCTATGTTATATATTGTATTAAGTATATCAGTTATCTAGTACCCATAACACAAGCTCTGCTTAGCTTGGGGCTAGATAATGTTGTGTAAACTGTCCAGCATTATTTATTTATTTATTTATTTCCAGGTACTATTATTGTAAGTGTGTACCTTTGAGAAAGCGACGCATTGAGCTTCAGCCCTACTCCGTGCGCCGCGTTCCTCCTTCAAGGCATCCCTGAGCGCCAGAACAGCCTTGTCGGCTGTCTTGTAGCGTGCCTCCACTAGAGTTAAGTCTTGTATTATTGTAAGTGTGTACCTTTGAGAAAGCGACGCATTGAGCTTCAGCCCTACTCCGTGCGCCGCGTTCCTCCTTCAAGGCATCCCTGAGCGCCAGAACAGCCTTGTCGGCTGTCTTGTAGAGTGCCTCCACTAGAGTTAAGTGTTGTATTATTGTTAGTGTGTACCTTTGAGAAAGTGACGCATTGAGCTTCAGCCCTACTCCTCGCGCCGCGTTCCTCCTTCAAGGCATCCCTGAGCGCCAGAACAGCCTTGTCGGCTGTCTTGTAGCGTGCCTCCACTAGAGTTAAGTCTTGTATTATTGTAAGTGTGTACCTTTGAGAAAGCGACGCATTGAGCTTCAGCCCTACTCCGTGCGCCGCGTTCCTCCTTCAAGGCATCCCTGAGCGCCAGAACAGCCTTGTCGGCTGTCTTGTAGCGTGCCTCCACCAGAGTTAAGTCTTGTATTATTGTTAGTGTGTACCTTTGAGAAAGCGACGCATTGAGCTTCAGCCCGGCTCCTTGCGCCGCGTTCCTCCTTCAAGGCATCCCTGAGCGCCAGAACAGCCTTGTCGGCTGTCTTGTAGCGTGCCTCCACTAGAGTTAAGTCTTGTATTATTGTTAGTGTGTACCTTTGAGAAAGCGACGCATTGAGCTTCAGCCCGGCTCCTTCGCCGCGTTCCTCCTTCAAGGCATCCCTGAGCGCCAGAACAGCCTTGTCTCGGCTCTTGTAGCGTGCCTCCACTAGAGTTAAGTCTTGTATTATTGTTAGTGTGTACCTTTGAGAAAGCGACGCATTGAGCTTCAGCCCTACTCCGTGCGCCGCGTTCCTCCTTCAAGGCATCCCTGAGCGCCAGAACAGCCTTGTCGGCTGTCTTGTAGCGTGCCTCCACTAGAGTTAAGTCTTGTATTATTGTTAGTGTGTACCTTTGAGAAAGCGACGCATTGAGCTTCAGCCCTACTCCGTGCGCCGCGTTCCTCCTTCAAGGCATCCCTGAGCGCCAGAACAGCCTTGTCGGCTGTCTTGTAGCGTGCCTCCACTAGAGTTAAGTCTTGTATTATTGTTAGTGTGTACCTTTGAGAAAGCGACGCATTGAGCTTCAGCCCGGCTCCTTCACCGCGTTCCTCCTTCAAGGCATCCCTGAGCGCCAGAACAGCCTTGTCTCGGCTCTTGTAGCGTGCCTCCACTAGAGTTAAGTCTTGTATTATTGTTAGTGTGTACCTTTGAGAAAGCGACGCATTGAGCTTCAGCCCTACTCCGTGCGCCGCGTTCCTCCTTCAAGGCATCCCTGAGCGCCAGAACAGCCTTGTCGGCTGTCTTGTAGCGTGCCTCCACTAGAGTTAAGTGTTGTATTATTGTTAGTGTGTACCTTTGAGAAAGTGACGCATTGAGCTTCAGCCCTACTCCTCGCGCCGCGTTCCTCCTTCAAGGCATCCCTGAGCGCCAGAACAGCCTTGTCGGCTGTCTTGTAGCGTGCCTCCACTAGAGTTAAGTCTTGTATTATTGTTAGTGTGTACCTTTGAGAAAGCGACGCATTGAGCTTCAGCCCTACTCCGTGCGCCGCGTTCCTCCTTCAAGGCATCCCTGAGCGCCAGAACAGCCTTGTTGGCTGTCTTGTAGCGTGCCTCCACTAGAGTTAAGTCTTGTATTATTGTTAGTGTGTACCTTTGAGAAAGTGACGCATTGAGCTTCAGCCCTACTCCTCGCGCCGCGTTCCTCCTTCAAGGCATCCCTGAGCGCCAGAACAGCCTTGTCGGCTGTCTTGTAGCGTGCCTCCACTAGAGTTAAGTCTTGTATTATTGTTAGTGTGTACCTTTGAGAAAGCGACGCATTGAGCTTCAGCCCTACTCCGTGCGCCGCGTTCCTCCTTCAAGGCATCCCTGAGCGCCAGAACAGCCTTGTCGGCTGTCTTGTAGCGTGCCTCCACTAGAGTTAAGTGTTGTATTATTGTTAGTGTGTACCTTTGAGAAAGCGACGCATTGAGCTTCAGCCCGGCTCCTTGCGCCGCGTTCCTCCTTCAAGGCATCCCTGAGCGCCAGAACAGCCTTGTCGGCTGTCTTGTAGCGTGCCTCCACTAGAGTTAAGTCTTGTATTATTGTTAGTGTGTACCTTTGAGAAAGCGACGCATTGAGCTTCAGCCCGGCTCCTTGCGCCGCGTTCCTCCTTCAAGGCATCCCTGAGCGCCAGAACAGCCTTGTCGGCTGTCTTGTAGCGTGCCTCCACTAGAGTTAAGTCTTGTATTATTGTTAGTGTGTACCTTTGAGAAAGCGACGCATTGAGCTTCAGCCCTACTCCGTGCGCCGCGTTCCTCCTTCAAGGCATCCCTGAGCGCCAGAACAGCCTTGTCGGCTGTCTTGTAGCGTGCCTCCACTAGAGTTAAGTCTTGTATTATTGTTAGTGTGTACCTTTGAGAAAGCGACGCATTGAGCTTCAGCCCTACTCCGTGCGCCGCGTTCCTCCTTCAAGGCATCCCTGAGCGCCAGAACAGCCTTGTCGGCTGTCTTGTAGCGTGCCTCCACTAGAGTTAAGTGCGCTCTCATCGTTTCCGAGTCGTCGTGTACTCTCGAGATGGCTTCTGATAGTTCGTCGCGCTCATCTCTGCAAAGATGTATATTATTAGCTATAACTGGACTTAGCTATGTATGTTGCTGCGGCTGTATGTTTGTTTGTTGAAAGTTTAAATTTTGAAAAAAAAACATTTCAATTTGCATTATATATGATGTTAAAAAACGGCTTTTCAATAAATTAACACTTAAATTTTGCTGCATCAAAAAAAACACAAAGATAGGTCTAAATTGCGATTTAATTGGTGTTTTATTTGATTTAAATTCAGTTTTGGACGATAAAAGTTATACCAAAGTTAATGTTGTAGAAAATATGAGATAAAGCTACCCTGATAACGTGAATTTTAAACAAGCTATCTCTCACATTTCAAAATTAAATGTTCTGTGCCCCCTACGAGCGAGCTTGCCGCGGATTCAGTCCCGAGTGGAACTTAACGGCGCAACATGCCTAAACTACTTGAATAGGAGCGCCTTAAGGCAACGCAAAACGTAAAATTTCCAATCTTAGATTAGATTTTTAACTGATTAAATAAAGTACAATATTCAAATTATAAATATGCATGGATACGACATTATAGTTCAGAGTGATCACTCTACCAGAAACACGATAAGACAATATTTTCTCGATAGGAAAAAAAACAAAATTAGGTCTATTATTTGGCTAGATTCGATTGTTTATTAAAATGGAGCATATAATTGGGTAACAAATTAGATAAATAAAATAAATACAACAAAGCCGAGGGTTTACCCTAGGGAATTTGTAAAATTATCTATATTTTAAGAGATATAAGTAGCTGTATAGTTTTAGTAGTAGTAGAGCTTTTTTGTGTAAGAGTTCGTCCGGGGAAGTACTACCACCATACCTATTTCTGCCGCAAAGCAGTAGTGCTCGCATTGCTGTGTTCCGGTTTGAAGGGTAAGAGTGCCGATGAAATTACAGGCACATGAGACTTTTCACCTTTATGTCTCAGGGTGGCGGGCGCAGTGCAATGCCACATAGGGCGCGTCCTAGGTGGACGTGACCTATGAGGTAATGCACTGTTCATAGGCAGAGGTTACCGCTTAACATCAGGTGGGCCATCTGCTAGTTCCGTCATTCTAGTAGCATAAAAAAAAAAAGATATTCAATAAAAACCGCTTTTTCGAGCGGCGCGTGGCATTTTTTTTGTATGAAGATTTCTGCCTGGTGTTGGCGCAGTCTTAATAGTAAACTCACTTTAAACCCTCTATCTGGTCAATCAGAAGCCTGGCATCCTTAGTCATACTCAGTCCCCCCTGCAGCGATCTGATCTCGCTATCCTTCGAGTACAGCATATTCTTCACCCGAACTTTATAGGACTCCCAGTCTTTCTCGAGCCTGTGGCATTCTGCATTAGACTTCTCCAGCTGACCTTCTAGGTCTAACACCTTTGTTTGTGCGTGACGGAGCTCGGTTTCCAGCTTTAGGTGGGACGCTTCTGATATCTCTTTATTTTTGGTTATTTCTCTTATCCTGTAAATATAGGGTTTTGTTAAAGTGACTAAATATTATTTATTTACTATTTTATTGCTTAACTAGCTGTTGCCCGCGGTTTCAAACGCGTTATTTTCTTATTAGAAGCTTTTATTTAAGGTATCTTCTTTCGCTTGTGCCGCGAAATTCAAATTTTTTCGCGTTTTTTGCTCATCACAGCTCATCAACACTTCTTCAGATAGCGAATACTAATTTAACGGTAATTATATGACCTAACAAACAAGTTTTAATTTATAGTATCACATAAATATCATTTAATTTCATTTATTCATGCTTAATGTACATTACATTTGTACATAGTCCAGCATTTTTTTATTTTTAGTTTCAAGCTTAGATGTAATTTCGTAGCTCAATGTAAAGTACATCACCCGGCAAGGGCGCTGCATGTTTAGTATATACGTTTTTATTAGTATATTATTATATATTAGCTTATTGGATACATTCACCACCTATTACCTATTTTAGTCATTCGTGACCTATGAGGTAATGCACTCTTCATAGGCAGAGGTTACCGCTTTACATCAGGTGGGCCATCAGCTTGTTCCGTCATTCAAGTAGTATAAAAAAAAAAAAAAAAAAAAACAATATAGTTCAAATAGGACAAAATTAATTAATTACATGTCAAATATATTTTAAAGGTGTTACAATTGTTAGTTCATGAATGTATTATCATTGAAAAACTCGTTAAGGCTATAATAACACTTTTCCACTAATACTTGTTTAATAATTCTTATAAATTTATATAATCATTTATATCCTTTAAATCGTCCGGTATTTTATTATATACTTTAGCAGACATTGCGTTCGGCCCGGAACTGTGCATCACTAATTTTGAAGTAGGTAGCTCCAGTCGATGCTTATGCCTATCATTAGCTACGATTGTGCTTCAATGGTATTTACAGTGTTTTTTTGTTTCAAGCACATTCATAGCCAAACTAATGATATTTATCCGGTCATCTGAAACGCTATTCGCCTTTGTAGCAAAATGCCGCGTGATACCTATGGTGATACTACAAATTAAAACTTGTGTTAGGTCATATAATTACCGTCAAATTATAGTTTTCGCTATCTGAAGAAGTGTTGATGAGCAGTGATGAGCAAAAAACACGTTTTCTTTTTATTTCGCGTCTCAATCGAAAGCAACCACCTTAACTTGCAATGTTTGAATGTATGTTCGGGTCACATCTTACAACTGAATTTTAAAGCAGTTATCCTCAACCGATGGAGCTGTAATTGTGCATACCTGTCAAGTTTTGATGACAATACAATAGTATGGTGACAGTAAAGCAGTAGTACTCGCATTGCTGTGTTCCGGTTTTAAAAGCAATGCTTTGCTAAAGGCAGAGGTTACCGCTTAACATCAGGTGGGCCATCAGCTTGATCCGTCATACAAGTAGTTAAAAAAAAATTGCATTGCATACTGAACCACACACAAGCCTTTCACCAAACAGGTCACCAAACTTTCACAAAAAAACATACCTTTCTTCTAAATCCCTAGTACAGTCTTGCAACTGTGCTATTTGTGTGTTCAGACTCTGTTTCTCGTTTTCATGATTCTTCTGTGCATCATTTATTTGGTTAATTTTCTTCATAATTTGATCCAACTGCGTCACATGAGACTCCTTGTCTATGTTTACTCTGTGCTTTTCTATCCCAGGCCCAGTAGATTCTAGTTTGAAATGTGTTTTACTAAGTTCTGTAATAGGTATATAAGCCTTGCATCAAAATTTGCCGTGCCACGTCCGGCTTAAGAGACCCCTTCGTCTTCTCCCATGGATGTCGTTAAAGCCGACTAACGGATTACACCAGGATGGGTAGCAGCATCCACCTGAGTACTTAACATAACATAACACCCAACAGTCACACGCGTAGTCCTGACCCCACACTAGTATTCCATGTGTCGTGGATATCAGCAACTACGAGTACCATGGTACCATTACACCCAGACCCGGAACAAATATTTGTAGATCATACAAACATTTGTCCCACAGCGGGATTCGAACCCGCAACCTTTCGCATCTCAGCCGGCTACTCGACCGACGCACTACAGAGGTCGTCAACTTAACAGTTAACACTAATACTGCAATTACCAATCCGCCAGGTTAAGTATGGAAACCTGCACTGAGCTACATTTCCAGTCTCCCCTTCCTTTCCCCTCTATTCCTCTCTCTACGGCGGTGTATCATATCTATAGCCATACTTAACCTCAAATTTTTCTTTATTTTTTTTCTCGAAACTACGCACCTCCGTCGGGGGAGGCGGAAGTGGGGCAACTTTAACCTGTCCTCCCACCCCATCAAGACGACGCGTTTTAAGATATTAGCCGCGGCAATGACCGCGGCGTTGGCTGCTCTCCATTAAGTGGGCAGTCTAATTTGAGGGTGTGCGTGTGCTTATTTCACAAATAAAAATAATAATAATGGATAGCCTCAAAAACACCTTCACCTTTTTTTGTGAAAGAGTTCGTCCGGGGAAGTACTACCACCATACCTATTTCTGCCGCAAAGCAGTAGTGCTCGCATTGCTGTGTTCCGGTTTGAAGGGTAAGGGTGCCGGTGAAATTACAGGCACATGAGACTATTCATCTTTATGTCTCAGGATGGCGGACGCAGTGCAATGCCACATAGGGCGCGTCCTAGGTGGACGTGACCAGTGAGGTAATGCACTGTTCATAGGCAGAGGTTACCGCTTAGCATCAGGTGGGCCATCAGCTTGTTCCGGCATTCAAGTAGTATAAAAAAAAAAAAAAAAAAAAAACTATCAATATATTACCATCGTCTGATCTCCTGAGCCTATCAAGCAGTTCTGACACTTCTCTGTTCATAACATTGAGCTCATTTTTTAACATTGCATTTTCAACTTCCAGATTTTGCATCCTGAGAGTCCATTCATCATTGCTTACTAGATCCAGCTCTATAGGTAAGCTTGTCCCTAAAAATGCGACATAAAATTATGTGCTTATTTATTTAAAAGATACAATAATAAATAAATAATGCTGGACAGTTCACACAACATTATCTAGCCCCAAGCTAAGCAGAGCTTGTGTTATGGGTACTAGATAACTGATATACTTAATACAATACATTACATAGATAGATATTTTTTATGAAACATAGAAAATACTCAGAACACCCTGAACAAATAAATAAATAAATAAAAAAATAATGCTGGGCATTTTACACAACATTATCTAGCCCCAAGCTAAGCAGAGCTTGTGTTATGGGTACTAGATAACTGATATACTTAATACAATATATAACATAGATAGATATTTTTTATTATACATAGAAAATACCCAGAACACCCTGAACAAATATCTGCGATCGCACAAATATTTGTTCCGAGGCGGGAATCGAACCCGCAACCTCCGGCGTTGCAGGCGAACGTTCGCCCGCCCCGCCACAGAGGTCGTCACACACAAATATCTGCAGATCGTACAAATATGTCGGGGCTTGCTCACCATAGTAATTGTAAAATATTCCATGTCATTTGTTATTATTATTTAATTCTTTATTGCACAAAACACAAGGAAATTGTACAAACGGAGGACTTAATGCTAAGCAGCATTTTTTTCCAGTCATCCATGAGGATGATACATAAAGGTTGGCGTGCTAAAACTAATTACAAAAGAAAGATAATACATATAATATAGCTTAGAAACTAATTTGCCTTAAAATAAATAGATACATAAAACAAACAACATACTTATAATTTAAATGAATAGATGAAATGAAATGATTAATGTTTTTTTTTTATGTTTTTTTTTTTTTATTATTCTTTTTTTTTTTTTTTTTTTTTTTTTTTTTTTTTTTAATGATTCCTAACTAAAAAAAAAAAAAAAATATCACTAGTCTGTTCTATTGTAAGAGAACCTAGTATTTAGACAAACCCAACATAGGTTTTAAGATACTACTAACCAAAATATATTTAGGTAGATCAGTTTGTACAATAAATAAAAAATAATAAATAAATATTTTGTTCCTCCGCTGAACCACCGCCCGCCTCACCACAGAGGTTGTCAATACATAGAAGCTTGCATGTGGTCCACAGTTAAGCGGTAATTCCAGCCCATAACAAATGCGATACCTCTTAGGTCACGTCCACCTAGGACGCGCCTTACGTGGCATGCACTGCGCCTGTCATCCTGAGACAAATATGAAGTCACATGTGCCTGTAATTTCATCAGCACCCATTTCTAGCAGTTAGAGCTTTTTTGTGAAATAGTTTGTCCGGCGAAGAACTGCCTCCATAACTATTACTGCCGCAAACTATCAGTGCTCGCATTGCTGTCTGGTTTTGTGCCGGTGAAATTACAGGCAGATGAATCTTTCCATCTTTATGTTTCAGGGTGGCAGGTGCATTGTTAAAGGCAGAGGTTACTCTTTATCATCAGCCTGTTCAGCCATTCACGTAGTTAACCCATCAAGTGACTAATAGTCTTTATAGTCATAGTAATATTATTTATTCACCATTGGAAGACTGGGAGCACTTGCTTTTGTTTGTGTATATTAATTTTAGCATCCGCACATAGGCCTAGTCTGAGAACTATTGAATTAATTCTTTTTTTGTTTTAAATATACTACTGGAATGATGGAACTAGCAGATGGCCCACCTGATGTTAAGCGGTAACCTCTGCCTATGAACAGTGCATTACCTCATAGGTCACGTCCACTTAGGACGCGCCCTATGTGGCATTGCACTGCGCCCGCCACCCTGAGACATAAAGGTGAAAAGTCTCATGTGCCTGTAATTTCACTGGCACCCTTACCCTTCAAACCGGAACACAGAAATTTTATTTATTTATTTATTTATTTTATTTTATTAATCCAGGATTTACAGTTATCTTATAGTTACTAAAAAAAAAAAAAAAAAAAATGCGAGCACTACTGCTTTGCGGCAGAAATAGGCATGGTGTTAGTACTTCCCCGGACGAACTCTTACACAAAAAAGCTCTGCTACTACTAAATATACTAAGCTTATTCAAATTTAGATTAGCTTTAGCGAATACTACCCTGATTCAACACCTATGTACTTAGGCATACTCACTTCTCTTTATCATACCAAAATGATTACTCAATTCAGTATCCCCTTGCACGTCATCCACCATTGTTTTAGGACAGTTATTCAAATGATACTGCGGAGATTTTCTTTCCGGGCACTTCTTCACCTTACCCCCATTCTTACTCTCAGGTAACTCTTTAATTTGTGAATACAACGGGTTGCGGGCATGGGCTGGTTTCATACTTGACGTGTAGTTAGACTTGGTCTCAATCACTGATGTATTTTTTTTCGGGTTTCGTGTACTGATACGTTTTTTCTGGGTCCAGTTGCCGTCTGGATGAAGTGGGTAGTCGAGTTTCTCACATTTTGGACGTTTTTTGTTGTGGCTCCGGATCGCAGCGCCAGTAGTTTCGTCCAGGGAGTTGAGTAGGTTTTCTGCCTTTCCAGCGAGATCCGCGATCCAAGCCATTTCGAAAAATTTCTGAAACGACGAAAAACTATGACTAGTGTATGTACGTACTAGTATATTCCGGGCACAGTAGTTATATATTGGCTAAGATAAAGAAGGTCCCTGTTTGAAAGGTGATCTAATAAAATTATCACATGTAGCATACTTACATTTAGTAAAAAAACAAACGAAAAAACAAAACATTCAGAACTGACGAGAAAGATCAAAATTTAGAACAACTTTTACAGATTATTGGAGAACCATTAGCTTCGCATAATGATTCTCCATCAACATAATTTTGTACCTACTACCATGTAATATAAAAGCCAAATAAAAAGACTTCACCGAAAAAGAATTTGTAAGTTCAGAGCATCGAGCAACACGGAATGGAGACGCCATCAAAGGCATTCCCCGCTGTAGTTCCCCTCTAAATTTAATGCCCTCGAGGGCATACAGCTTATAAAAAACTAGCTGTCGCCGATCGCTCTGTCAGACTGAATCGACTCGCGTGGGAGATAGTGCTCTAAGAAAAATGCCGAATTGTTCAGTTTTATGCTGTAGTAAAATGATTGGATCATCAAATTTACAAAAAGTTAGTGCTTCCTTTCACATGTACCTGAATTTCAATTAAATTATTATAACTTATTGCATGAAAATTGACCAAGTAAAATTAAGCCGTATAAAAACAAAAGTGGCAATCTCAGATTTTGTAATTTTTGAGTTCGTGTTCGGGGTAAAATAATAAAACTGAACGGTTTAACAAAACAAACCGTGAATATTTTATTCAATAACACTGGTTCACTCTTCACTGCGACTGCACTTCAGTACACTGGTCATTCATTTTTCTAAAATCACTACCCAGTTACGTGATTTATTCGCAATGAAAGCCAATTCCCTTACGACTGCCCTGCTCGCTCTTCAATCGAGCTCCACTTAATCGTGTGACACAGGGGCGACATAAAAGTGACCAAAAGCGTAGATATAAATGTGTATAATACATCAATGTGCATTTCAGGATTTATTCTGCTGACGTAAACATGTATATAACATGTAATGTCAGTAAGCCAAGATGTGGATGATTACTTAATATCCTTGATTACTAAATACTATTCATTAAACACGTTCGACATCATGTGACATGTGGAATAACGTGTATTTGTATTTGATGGCTATGTAACCACTAACTAACCGGTAACTACTAACTACTACTACTTCGTGTCACGGGCTCTTTCTTGGTTCACTGACCAGCTTGAGATATAGTGTCCCTGAAAGGGGCCTAGTGACCAATGGTGAAAGAACCAGTATGGTAAAAGGATTAATTGTGCCTCGCAGAGGTGTATGATGATATGTCAACGTAAATGTCATGTGCAACTATATTTAAAGAAATATAATTAAATCACACTACTATTAACAACAAGTGTAACATGAAAAAGTTTGTACATTTGAGAACTTTGATTACAAGAGATAGCAAGCATGAAGATGATATTTAAATGAGAGTAAATTCTGGAAACCAGGTGAACTTAACGCCTTGTTATCAGCCGAAACGTATCCAAAATGGCACGACTGGATGTGCATAGAGGAGTGTTAGTGCCAAAACTAATGTATGGTGGTAGCGAAAGTTGCTAAGGCAGAATAAACATGAAAGTAAAATAAATGCACTGAAGATGAGAGGTTTGAGAAGTATGTATGGTGGACTTTGAGAGATAGAATAAGAAACTGTGTGTTAAGAAAGCATTGTAAAATGAAAGAGCACGTGTATAGTGACAAGGATTGAGAAAGATATGCTTGGATGGTTTTGGTTATTGGTTAAAGGATGAATGATAGTAGATTGACGAAACTAGTTCATAAGATGAGCATGAATGGGACAGTTGGAAGGGGAAGACCTCAGTGAAGGTATTCAGACTAGATCAGGGTCGATCTGGAGCATGGCCAGGCCAAGAGCGCCCTTAACCAATGAGCATATATGAAGAATGTGATGTGAGTGAATAAAGCAAAACAGGTATGCCAGGATCGTAGCAAGTGGAAATACATGGTCTCTGCCTGCTTCTCTGGGAAACAGGCGTGAGTTAACGTATGTGTGTATGTATATAATATTATAAATGCAAAATTTTCTAATGGTTGGATGAAATTTAAGAACGGCGATAGCTGGACCACTGGAATAGTTTAAAATTTTATTTAGATGTTCCCACAGGATCAAGACTTATGCGAGTGAAACCGCGGGTTGCTTCTAGTTTATAATAAGAATAAAACTGCGTGGTTAATTTGATCAAAATCGGTTATATTGATCATACTTAAATAACTTTACTCTTTTCAGTTAAAAGTAAATAAAGATGCTTTAAAAAAATCGTTGATCGCCAATTGTTAGCTTACTGTACAATCTTCGCACGTTGTGTTTGCCTATAATGAGGGGTTTTCACGACCATATCAAATCATCTATAAACCCTTGAAAATAGATGTCGCTGCTGTGTACTTAACTGTATAAATAAAGTGACATGTAAAAGTCAACAACGTAGTGATATATTTTTGTGGTATTTTGTTACCATCACACAAAATAACAGACGATGCATTTGTTAATTTTGACAACCACAGTTGAGTCAGGGCCATCAATTGACCCAAATCAAACTACATTTTTTTTATTTGAAAATGAAAGGCCCTTATTGGTTTCTCCTGTAGCTAAAGATAGGTATATAGTTTGTACCTCATATATACATGTGTAGACTGTTGGTAACCATAATAAAAAATAATTAAATAAGCAACTGCTAACAATAACAATAACGTTAGCTGAGTCAGTCGTGGGAAGCAATGGCAGGGATGAGCTCATTATTTGTCACGTCTATCGATGGTGCAACCCACTGTGAAAAGAGGCCCATTAAGGCTCTGCCTACCCCTTCGGGGAAAGAGGCGTGTGTCTATGTATGTATGTATGTAACAATAACAGCCTCAATGCACACTGAAATAGCTTTGTGCTCATATAACAGTTTTTTTATATTTCTCATAAATTCCTGAAAGTAAGTTGCCCGTGTTTTCTTATATACTACTAAATTAGTGATGTGCCTCAATAATAAAGTAGATTTTTTATCGATAAAATAAATGCTCGTTTATTATGTTTTACAAACTATTGAAATTTGATTTATATTATTCGGGAGACGCCATAGCCTAACCTAACCTAACTTTCTAACCGTTAATCCAATCACCATGAAGGTATTGGTATGTAACAAGGTAGGTAACTGTTATGATTTTAATTTGAAATTATTCATTTTATGCCATAAATTGACGCCCTCTGTGGCGCGGTGGACGAAGGTTCGCCTGTAACGCAGGAGGTTGCGGGTTTGATTCCCGCCTCAGAACAAATATTTGTACGATCTGCAGATATTTGTTCAGGGTGTTCTGGATATTTTCTATGTTAATACAAAATAAATATCTATGTAATGTACTGTATTAGGGATATCAGTTATCTAGTCCATAACACAAGCTCTGCTTGGCTTGGGGCTAGATAATAAAGTGTAAACTGTGTCCAACATCAAAAAATAAAATAAAAATAAATATAATATATTATTGAGAACTGGTGAAAACCAAGGTGAAAAGAAGCCCATTTAAGGCTCTGTCTACCCTTTCGGGGAAAAGGGCGTGTGTCTATGTATGTATGTATGTAAATATATATATATAATGAAATTCACTTAGGTACAATGTGAAAGAAAGCACCATCTTTTCGTAAATTCGATGTTCCAGACCTTGATTTACAGCAGAAAATGTAACGATTCGGCATTTTAGTATTTGTAGCACTGTCACACTTTTTTCTCTATGCGTCACACGATCGATTCAGTCTGACAGAGCAATCGGCCCATCATGATACAATTTTATTACTAGCAAAAGCAAAACATGCTTGGTGAGGGCTAGCAAGCTTCTTTTCCTTGATTTTTTATATTTAAACACAGACATGAATTTAAATTACTATGTTAAATTACAACGGATAGTTTTTAAAACAGTTAGTAAAACAGTTTTACTAACGCGTATGCCCAAATGAAATTGTGCATAGCCAGAGGGGAACGCCTTTACTTGATGTCGCCCCCCGCCGCGACCTCCTCGTGTCTCTCTCGTGTGACCTCCAGCGGCGGCCGTGTTGCTACAAGATATTACTAGCTAGGCTTGCAAGGGTTTCCAAGTTATTTTTACTAGTTTTTTCATGTGTGAACTTATCTAGACATGAATTTAAATTTCTATGTGATATTACAAATCTAGAGGTGTGATAGTTTTTCGTAAAAAGTTGCATGCCTACCTAGGTTGTGGGATACGTGATCACGATATATTAACAAAAGCATTTCCCAGTTTGAACTCGTTTACTCCTTTTCAAGAAAAGTCGTGTCATGAGTGTCCGTCCTGTGTCGTGGGATTTTCCTATTCAAATCCTATTTGATTGACAAAAGAATGAAAAAAAGAATATAGCTAGGTATAATTTTTTCAACGCGATATTCTGTTCACTATATATAGCGCTAAGTATTAATTTACCTACCATCGTTTAGCATCAACATAACTTAACACACCCAACACATACCTACATAGTTCTGATCCCACACTAGGATCCCCTGTGTCGTGGGATAATCATGCCTGAAATAAAAAAAAAAACTATTTATAAATTTTAATGACTAATCTAGTTTTTTGGCACTTAGTATCATGATTTTTGATTTTTGACAATAACAGTGAATGACAGATATATATAATACATTGTATATTTCGAGGCCAGAGCCGTCATGGATTATGAAGGTTAGTAGGAAGACGGGAGCTAAGTAAAGCGTTTTTTCCTTTTCCTTCCTTTCGTCTCTTTTGACTTGCCAGCCCATAGTTTTATGAAATTATTGTAAGCTTTGAACAAAATTCTAATTCAAATTTCCCAAGAACTAATCATCTCATGAGTTGTTGTAAAGTAAGGTTGTACCTGGGGTACTCAAAATTATCTTGATTTTTCTCTATACTCTAAGTTTCCGCGTTTACCCCCTCTCTCTCCAGCCTACTACTACCTTTTACTAATCTAAAATATCATAGTTATCCACAAAATGATCTCTATGCTATCCTCGAAAAGTGGGGCGGTTCCACAACTCCCCCTTCACAGAGAGCGTTCAACCCCTCCCCTCATCCCTAGCCGCCCTTAAATCCTTTAAATGACCCTTGGTGGTAGGCAAAGTAAGTTCTTACCAAAAAGTTATCGATACTATTCATTTATCGACTTGAGTGCTGGAAGTCCCTAGAACGGATGTTACTGTCAATTTTGTGACATAACATGATGTTTGTACACAGAAAGCATCTATGTGTGTATAAAGATTTTTGATGTGTTGCTGTTTATAGATGTGTGTGTTTATAGCGATAGAACGACTGGTTACAAAAGTGTGCATTAAAGTGTAAGTGAGTGCGTGAAGCCCCCCCCAAATATTTCTGAATAAATATGTATCGGTTGACAGCTCTATGGCGTCTCCCCTCCGGTACGGAGGCCTGCGTTGCTCGATGGTTCAGAGATTTTGAAAATTTTGGGTCTTCCAAAATTGTTCAAAATCTTCAATAGCCTGTCTGTCAAGTTGACACTAGACAGACAGTTCTGAGCAAAAAGTACACGTAAACAAACCAGTAACCATGGATGAAGTGATGGAGGAGGAAGGCGTTAGATTTCGTACAATCATTTGTATTTATTTGTACTAGAATTATTTCTGTGGTTATATCGTAGGTTCAGAACCATACGCTATTACGCTAGCTCCATGTGTCACCTTTACAGACTTTTACCTATTTTGTGGCTACTCTGTGGTGTTGATTGATTTTCGTCCCGTCAAGTTGGCATCCATCGTATAAGAAGTAAATACCTTTAAAGCCTGTAATTACCTGTAATTACCTAATACCAAGCCCTTTTTCAGTGGTACTAGGTCATGTACTATTGACGACCTCTGTGGCGCCGCGGGCGAAGCTTGGCCTGCGACGCAGGAGGTTGCGGGTTCGATTCCCGCCTCGGAACAAATATTTGTGCGACCGCAGATATTTGTTCAGGGTGTTCTGGGTATTTTCTATGTATAATAAAAAATATCTATCTATGTAATACATATATTGTATTAAGTATATCAGTTATCTAGTACCCATAACACAAGCTCTGCTTAGCTTGGGGCTAGATAATGTTGTGTGAACTGTGTCCAGCATTATTTATTTATTTATTTATTTACTATATACGTAGAGTGTCTGACTGGCTAAGTGCCTTTCCATGTGGCTAAATACTGCACATAATAGCGACCTTGACAAGGTAGCCCACGAGGTATTCACACTACCTAGTCCAACTATTTATTAGGTACCTATCCACGGTTCTGTTCTGTGCTCTTTGGCACATACCTAGAAGAGATACTACGCATAATACGTAGTATTTTTTTCTATATTTTATTAGTATTAAAATTGTAAACAATGAATAAAAATATTAAATAAAAGTTCTCTGTGTGTGTTTGTAAAGTAGATTTTTTGAAAATGTGAAAATTTTGCAAACAATTCAATAGTATTGTACAGCTGTGAATTTAATAAAAAACATGGATTTTGAAAGTCCTGACGTAGAAAAAGATTTTCCAGGCTTGTACGCTTCCGAGAGTGGACGAAAAAGCAATGAAAGCGACTGTAAGTACACACTGTTGTCGAAATGTAATTTCATGTAGAATAATTCACCGCAAATCAAGTTTCATTTTCCGCATTGATGTCTTTATTTTCATGCATGTTTTCGAATGCGTTAAGTAGCTATGAATTTTGAAAAACGATCACGATGGTCCAATTATAAGCATCTCTCTCTTGATGTCGAGCTGTAGAGTTGAGGACAAAGTTGTCATCCTGTCATTTCTGCAGTTAGTGACGGTGGGGATCATGACAAGCCAAGCAAAAAGGACTTATTAGGACGACGTAAAGAGAAAAAAGAAAAGAAAGACCGAGGCTATGCTGCACTCGAGGGTGAGAGCTCTCCAGAGGAGGACACTGACACTAAGTAAGCATGGGTTTTATCTTTTAATACATAATGTGAATTCTTGAAAAAATAGTCTTGACAAACATTTAAAGTGCGATAAGGACTAAGATATACACACATCAGCTCCAAAAGCTGCCTGTGTATTATAAATAAATAAATAAATACATTCACAGATACATATACATAGACATACACCTTTTTCCCCGAAGGGGTAGGCAGAGCCTCAATGGGCCTCTTTTCACAGTGGGTTGCACCATCGTGGAATATAGATGTGGCAAGTGGTGAGCTCATCGCTGCCATTGCTTACCATGACTGACTGCTAACGCTTTCTTCCAGTAATAACCCATTCCTTAAATAAGCTGGCAGCCAGGACAAATCTTATACCAACGAATCTTACAAACAAGTCCGGGTAATTCCTGTTTTTATGAACCTCTTTGTTATGTATGGGGATCTGCAGTGCCCTTGTTCTTCTTCAAATCTTAACAAGTTATATACAAACATGGATTAGCTTCACGTAGTTTAGCTTCAATTTAGTTAACTTTCTCCAGTTTCTCAAATGACTGTCTGAAAACAAATGCCGATCTGAAGGTATCATCATGATCATCATTGCCTTACATAAGTCTACTGCTGGACATAGGCCTCCCCCATGACAATGCACAATACACCCCACTGGGGGATGTCAGTGCAGTTCTTAACAACCCCACTTAGAATTAGAATTAGGTTTCTATCAGTGGTGTATTGATCATGTATACAAAATTGCATGGAGTTTGATGAGATAATATCCACAATTGGTGGCAACACCGTAACGATTTCCCAATTTCAATGTCCTGGGGGGCTACCCTTGACAACAGAGTCAATCACTATCCAGTTTTCACAAAATTTAGCACTCTTGATCAAAATCGAGATTAAAATTGAAATTGTGTACGCAACCGACTTTGCTTGATGACTCTTGAGAGAACAACACGACGTAGGTGTGGCTACACACAACGCAATAAAACTACCATTCATACATTTGAAAATAACTTGCATAATCCTTATTATTTCACCTAATAATTACTTATTTTGCCAAATATCTTGGTTTCGAGTATAGTCGATTTCGTTTAGTTCCTTAAAATTCCACCAGGTTCGCATCCAATCTTGTGGCATAATGCGCGTCATGTAAAAAGAACGCTGTCGGTCAAGCTTCTTCAGGCGTTCCAGCGTTCTTTTTAAGAGATTACTTACTTTTCTACTTATTTAAGAGATGTATACCTGTGCATTGAATGAGTGCCTGCCTAGTTTACTACAAATCATGTAAAATTATAGTAAGTACAATTATAAAAAGAACGCTGGAACGCCTGTAGAAGCTTGACCGCCAGCGTTCTTTTTATATGACGCGCACTATAGGATTGGATTCAGGAGTACCAAATGGCACAATTTGTCAGCAAATCCCAAATTAGGATTGATATCAAGTGTCAAGGGTAGCCACTCTGAACTTCTACAGTCCAGTCAGTATCACCTCAGAATAGGTACATAATAGCTTTTGTCGAAGCATAATAGTAGAGGTACAGAAGGTTGGCTCTGCAAAATCATATAAATAAATACTTTGCCCCCACACAATAAAGTGGAGTTCAGGTTGCACAGCGCTAATAACCTACACCTAAACTCACCTAGTAGTTACCTCTCTATCTTGTCTGACTCACAGAAATGACTCGACAAGTCGAGCCCGCCGGGTACTTGTAGCTTCATACCTAAAGTGCGAAGTGCGCAATACCCGGTATCACATAGAAAATAAAAATTACATTCTTATACTCTGAAGTAGAATAGCTTTTGCTATAACTTTTTTTTTATACTACTTGGAATGACGGGTCAAGCAGATGGCCCACCTGATGTTAGGTACCCTCTGCCTATGAACAGTGCATTATCACATAGGTTACATCCACCTAGGACGCGCAATATGTGGCATTGCACTGCGCCCGCAACCCTGAGACATAAAGATGAAAAGTCTCATGTGCCTGTAATTTCACCGGCAAACATACCCTTCAAACCGGGACACAGCAATGCGAGCACTACTGCTTTGCGGCCGAAATAGGTATGTTGAAAGTACTTCCCCGGACGAACTCTTTCACAAAAAAGCTCTACTACTACTAAATTTTTCAAATTGTTACTATGATATTTCTGCAGAAGTCCATCAAAATCCAAGAAGACAAAATCATTCAAGTTCCCTACCAAGAGCAAGGAGAAACGTGAAAAGTCGCGCGACAAAGAGAAGGTTTTAGAAGAGGTCGCGAAACACAAAGAGCTAAATGAAAAGGAGAAGAAGAAAGAGAAGGAGAAGGAGCGCAAAGAGAAAGAGAAACGAGAGAAGATGAGGGAGCTTAAGGTTAGTAAATGCCAGCCAGGAACCACTTCATCATCATCTGCTAGACATCTTCTAGACGAGACCATAGAATTGAATGGGGGTTATTTGTCATAATCACCTAGCAGGCGGATTTGTGCGCCCATTCTTGTAGATTGGTGATCACGGTATTGGTGTTAAATACTCCGGGTGGATGCCCTGGGTGGCCCTGGTGTGATCATAAAACACTGTACCGGTAGATGAAAACACATTCATCAGACACCTTATAGAGACGTTATATATTTAAAAAAAACGTGTTGTAAGTTTCGAGGCCATAGTGTGTTTGTCTGTATGTCTATGGCCTCAATAGCTCCGGAATGGCTGCTCTGATTTAAACGCGTTTTTTTATGAAAAATGTTGCTTGCGTGATGTTTCTTACAAGGAAAGGTACCCAACTGTCCGGCTCCGATTTGATTTGTTTTGATATATGTTAGAGGGTAGTCTAAAATAACAGAACCGTATATTTTTTTTAGCTGCCCAATCTCAACCTACAGATCCACCAACTTATCTGTGCAATTAAATGTATGTAGATTATAGAAAACTACATACATTTCTTTCTACAGATAAGTTGGTGGATCTGTATTGGGAGAATTAAATAAATAAACAATGCTGGACAGTCCACGCAACATTACCTCTAGCCCCAAAGCTAAGCAGAGCTTGTGTTATGGGTACTAGATATGTACTTAATACAATACATTAAAAAGATAGATATTTTTATTATACATAAAATTTACCCAGAACACCCTGTCCAGATTAGAAGGTTTAGTCACTTTTCAGTACCTACTTTGGAGGAACATTTCTCCGGCGACCTCTGTGGCGCGGCGGGCGAAGGTTTGCCTGCGACACTGGAGGTTGCGGGTTCGATTCCCGCCTCGGAACAAATATTTGTGCAATCGCAGATATTTGTTCAGGGTGTTCTGGGTATTTTCTATGAATAATAAAAAAAAAAAAACTATTTCAAGTATTGTATTAAGTATATCAGTTATCTAGTACCCATAACACAAGCTCTGCTTAGCTTGGGGCTAGATAATATTGTGTGAACTGTGTCCAGCATTATTTATTTATTTATTTATTTAACTTCTCTAGAGAGTTTTGTTCAAGCAAATTGCTAGTGTTTTGTTATATCGGCTCATACTCATAGGTATATAAAAAAAAACTTGAACATTTCAAATGCTTCATTTGTATAATGCTTATGACTGAATAACTAAGTTAAATTATCTCGCGCTCCACTGCGCCCGTACCTTTTGCATAATTTTCGCCTCTACGCTTGTTAGTAGGTACTTTTGTAACCTTGGACGTCAGTATTGTCGGTGAAACGCTGTATTCAGTTGTGTTTTGAATGCGAGCGATGCATCACCTACGCAGTGTCTTTACAAAGGTATTGTAACCTACGTACCTAGCGTAGCTATTCATGTTTGTGATAGCGGAATAATCTATAAGTGCTGTGTTCGATGCGTGGGATGCCGGTAGGCTTATAATGTGCTGTGTTTGTCAATATTTGGAAAGATATGTGATAAAATATTAACTTTCTCTTTGTAATATTATGGTGGAAAGTTTGAATGTATGTTTATTATTAAGATATGCCTCTCATGTTTACAACTTTGTCTTTAGGTCATTATGAAACTGCAAATAGAATAAAAAAACACACGTTTTGCGTATGGAACATTCTGCGAGTAGACGATCATTTTGTATGCTCTTACGATTCACAAAGTAGTTTTTTTTTTTATAGACCTTTGTTTGACCACAATCTCACCTTTTGGTATGCGGCCGAAGATGAAGAACAAAGTTCTAGAAGGCAACTATTCACTCTAGCCTTGAAGAGACCCAGATTATAGTTTTCAGGAAAGACAGAGGACGGTAGTGTATTCCACTCCTTAGCAGTTCGCATTATAAAGGTAGAACTGAAACTTTTAGTACGAATAGAGGGTATACTAATGAGGTAAGGATGGTGCCGAGACGTGCGTCTGCTCGTCCTATGATGAAAAGGATAGGTAATAGATAGGTAAGGATAGGTCAATAGGTAGGTAGGTACCTAAATTATTTATTATTATTATTATATTATATTTGAATACGAAGCGACGAATACGACCTAATGAATTATTTTCACCTAACAGTCCCACACTAGGATCTCCTGTGTCTTACCTACCTCTAGTTTATTTACCATAACGATACCGAAACCATAATTGTTGCAAAATGTTCTGTGGCATTTTTTTAAATCTTATTTCTTGTATTCCCCTACATATATCCAGATCATACATAAATTAAACGTCTGTTGAGATTAGTTGTGTCTTGTCTATTGTACTTATTAAGCTAAGAATTTAAAATGGTATTTATGTACACAGGTGCTACCCACCTAGTAGTAAAAAGTATCATCAAATAAAGCGCGCGCCGTGTTAGTCGCCTGTTCCTTCTAGGTTTGGTCGCGTTGCGTTGGAACAGGAGTAAATTTAGTTTATTAGACATTTTAAAATGATCCTTATGATATCAATGAATAAAATACATTTGAATTTGAAGCGAACAGCCGCTTTTTAAAATACGCAAGTGTTTAAAGAAACCAAGCATTCCAAAGAGTACGTAGGGCATATATCAATATACTACTACTACTACTACTACTAAGTAGTTAGTTACTAGTACTAAGTTTTAAGCACTAGTAAGTACTATACTAGTGTCCGCCCGCGGCTTCGCTCGCGTTTAAAAGTAGCCTTCAGCTAAATCCAGCTGTGTACCAAATTTCATCGAAATCTGGTCAGCCGTCTCAGCGTATTTGAGTAAGGGCCCTAACTCACCGAGATGCCATGGCGACGTCGCCGGCTACGTATCCATGGCTACCTCTGGCTACTTTCGGTTGCATAACGGAGTAGCCAGTGGCTAATCATTAAATTAAATTACGGTCGGAATACGAGTAATCTGATATTGCAATATTCAAAAAAACATGGTCGATTTTGAAATTCTACAATAAATCTTTTGGTATCTAAACTATTTTTATTACAAGCTTTATATTACGAGTAAATTGCAATGTGTCCGGGTGGAAATGAATTTTAAAGCAGTTATCCTCAACCGATTTAGCTGAAATTTGGCATACCTGTCAAGTTCCGATGACAATGCAATATTCATACCTCTGTGGCGCGGAGGGCGAAGCTTGGCCTGCGACGCAGGAGGTTGTGGGTTCGATTCCCGCCTCGGAACAAATATTTGTGCGATCGCAGATATTTGTTCAGGGTGTTCTGGGTATTTTCTATGTATAATAAAAAATATCTATCTATGTAATTATATTAAGTATATCAGTTATCTGGTACCCATAACACAAGCTCTGCTTAGCTTGGGGCTAGATAATGTTGTGTGAACTGTCCAGAATTTTTTATTATTTATTTATGGTCATAAAACTGTCATAAAAGTAAGTAAGTACTAGTGGTCTTAAGTACTAGTAGCTCATTAAATTAATTATAGAATTTACGATATCGTTGACATTATCATAGTGGTCGGTAGGTACTTCACTATGTGGTACTGTCATGACATGAGTAATAGTTCAACTTACCATTCTATAAATTGCTAGTGCCCTCTGGCCCTTAATTGTACGTAAAGGTACTATCTTACATCATTATGAGTCAGTCAATTGAGAGGACATAAACAGGCTTGACCCCTTTTTACACGACTGCCCCAAAAAGGAGTGTATTGTTTTTAGGGTTCATGTAAGGGTTCATGTTTGCATGGTAGGTATGTTTCTTAATTCCACCATATCTTCTAAACGCCTTAACCTATTTAGATGACTGAGGTATCATTGGAATCTGCACGTTATCCCGATAATCATTGGACATGTGAAATTAAAAAAAAAATGTGTAAATAAATTGTGTGGCACTTGGGGAGTAGGCTCTAACAATTTAATTTAAAAAAAACGCAATGCAATAAAACGGTTGAACCGAGTTTGATAAAACATGTATTGGAACCATCGCTAGAAAACCTGCTTTCAAATAAATCGGTTCATCCGTTTAAGTGTAGCGCCACATCTGCGGAACGTACGGCGCCGATCGTTCGGTTCAATACGCTCGCAGTGTTGCAAAATACATTGAATGCGTTTTGGCTGAAATAATCGCTTGAAGGGAGGTTCGGCGCTCCGCTGAACGCGACGTAATTTCGGCTGATGTGTCATAGGAAACTTGAAAAACACTGCGAGCGTATTGAACCGAACGATCGGCGCCGTACGTTCCGCAGATGTGGCGCTACAGTAATAAACGTAACCGATTGACTGAATTATCGATCGTAGTATTCGCCGGTTGGCATGACACACCAAACGCACTGAACAGTCGGAATTACGTGGCGTCTAGTTCGAACTTTCAGTCGCATAACGCGTCGCATGATGTGTCGCTTACTATGCAAAATACATTGAATGCGTTTTGGCTGAAATAATCGCTCGAAGGGAGGTTCGGCGCTACGCTGAACGCGACGTAATTTCGGCTGATGTGTCATAGGGAATTCGAAAAACACTGCGAGCGTAGTGAACCGAACGATCGGCGCCGTACGTTCCGCAGATGTGGCGCTACACTAAGAGCTACGGTTCCACAGACAAAACAGTCACATAAACAGACAGACAGACACACACATTAGCGGTCAAACTTATAACACCCCACTTTTTGCTTCGGGGTTTAAAAATATAACCTACTTATAACACTTAGGTATTTACTGCACGTAGTACACAAAAAAAAAACCTCGTTTTGTTCGATTTTGTTTACTTACAAAATATTTTCAAAATTTAAGCTCCCGCCAAAATCGTCTTGTTGGCTCTTTCTGTTGTAAACTAGCTTGGCAAATATTGCATTCGACTTTTAAATATTGATATTTTAATTTTAGGAGAAGGAGGACAAAGCTAAATTCAAGCTGGAATCGAGAGAGAAACTCAAGGACGAAAAGAAGGAAAAGACAAAAGATGACAAAAAACCAAAAGACAAAGAAAAGGAGAAAGTGAAAGGTACGGTACATCTTTGATTAATTCCAGCTGGGGACATAGCTACAACATACATCTTTGATTAATTCCAGCTGGGGACATAGCTACAACATACATCTTTGATTAATTCCAGCTGGGGACATAGCTACAACATACATCTTTGATTAATTCCAGCTGGGGACATAGCTACAACATACATCTTTGATTAATTCCAGCTGGGGACACAGCTACAACATTATTTCGCCTCAAAAATCCCATAACTTACATGATTTTATCAACAGCATAGTACGTTTTCTCGTCCCTAAAAATCCATACCGGTGGGGTAAGCCGCAAAATTACCAGTTAAGATTGGTAATTTTGCGGCTTACCCCACCGGCATTTGATTTTTAATGACAAAATCAAGTACAATATTTAAATTATGAAAATGCTTAAATACTACATTATTAGCTAGAACATTTTTTCACTCCAAAAATCCCATAACTTACATGATTTTATCAACAGCATAGTACGTTTTCTCGTCCCTAAAAATCCATACCGGTGGGGTAAGCCGCAAAATTACCAATCATCAAGTACAATATTTAAATTATAAAAATGCTTAAATTCTACATTATTAGCTACAACATTTTTTCGCTCCAAAAATCCCATAACTTACATGATTTTATCAACAGCATAGTACGTTTTCTCGTCCCTAAAAAACCATACCGGCGGGGTAAGCCGCAAAATTACCAATCTTAGATTTGATTTTTAATGACTAAATGAAGTACAATATTTAAATTATAAATATGTTTAAATACTACATTATAATTCCCAGGAATTATAATACCAGAAACACGATAGGATAATATTTCTCGATAGAAAAAAAACCCAAATTCATCTCTAACTTTTGGCTAGATTCGATTGTTTTTTAAAATGGTGCATATTATTATTGGGTATAAAATTAGATAAATAAAATCTATACAGCAAAGCCCCTGGGCTTTACTGTGGGGGTTTTGTAAAATCTATATATATAAAACAAAGTCGTGTTAGTTACACCACTTATAACTCAAGAACGGGTGAACTGATTTGGCTGAAAATTGGTGGGGAGGTAGCTTAGAACCAGGAGAAGCATATAGGGGGGGCGGGGTCACCGGGGGCTACCCGTGCGAAGCCTGGGCGAGTCGCTAGTTATCCATATATTTTTACGAAATATTCAATAAAAACTGTTTTTTCATGCGGCGCGAGGCGTTTTTTTTTGTATGAAGATTTCTGCCTGGTGTTGGCTCAACCTTAAATGATTATTAACAACATAGGACGTTTTCTCATCCCAAAAAAACCATAACTTCGATGATTTAATCAACATAATCTACATGTAGCTGGTGCAAGGTACATGAACGATCTGTTCGTGTTGGTATTGGGAAACAACATAGATACGTTACACGTATATTGCATGTTTAGGTGATATTCCAATGAATAAACACCATTTAATTTGAAGAACTGGTTAGGTTAGTAGTAGTAGAGCTTTTTTGTGAAAGAGTTCGTCCGGGGAAGTGCTACCTGAATACCCATTTCTACCGCAAAGCAGCAGTGCTCGCATTACTGAGTTCCGGTTTGGAGGGATGCCGGTGAAATCACAGACACATGAGACTTTTCATCTTTGTCTCAGGGTGGCGGTCGTAGTGCAATGCCACATAGGTCGCATTGTAGGTGGACGTGACCTATGAGGTAATGCATAGTTAAAGGCAGAGGTTACCGCTTAACATCAGGTGGGCCATCTGCTTGTTCCGTCATTCAAGTAGTTAAAAACAAAATAAAAATAGCAGAGAACCTATTTTTTAATTTAATTTTAACTACTTTCATCGTTCATAGTTCGTCATTCATGACGGAACTAGCAGATGGCCCATCTGATGTCTAAGGTCTTGTATTTGTTACAGAGAAAGAAAAAGAGAAAGTGAAAGAGAAGGATAAAGAGAAAGTCAAGGAGAAAGACAAGGATAAAAGAGATAGGAAGCTGACCAAAGTGCCGTCTACGGTGACCTCCGGCGTGCCTTTTGAGGAGATATTCACTCTGGGAGGTAAGCAGTTTATTAGTTACTAGCGACTCGCCCCAGCTTCGCACGGGTAGTTTCAGGGTGAAAAACAGCCCCCCCCCTCATACCCCCCCCCCCCCTGGTAGCCTATGTCACTCAGGGTGAATGTAGCTTTCCGGTGGTGAAAGAATTTTTGAAATCGGCACAGTAGTTTTTGAGTTTATTCATTACAAACATACACACAAAAATACGGCATGGGAGCGGTACGGGAGGGGTGTTTCCGTCTCTCAAATTATCAGATGACATGAAGCCACGCTTCATTTTGTCGTAACGAAAACACCCCTCCCGTACCGCTCCCATACCTCAGGGACTGACTCAGTTAAGCGCTAGACCTGTAGTCATAGGCCTCCCCCATAGTATGTCACGACGAACGGTCGTGAGCCGCCTCCATCCACCGCCTTCCTGACGTACTACTGCTTCGGGTTATCGATTCATTCTTGGTCACGAAGGATGGTGCCCAGTATATTTTTTTTTAAATGTAGCTAATTTTATGTACAGGTCTATCGGGAGAATAGTATATAATAAATAATATACAAGTAATTAATTTTGTAAAAATTAAAAAACCCTCAACGCAATGAAACGGCTGAACCGATTTTGATCAAACATAGCTAAGAACACTCCCGTCAAATTCAACTTTCAAACAAAAAAAAAAACACACACAGACACGTCAAACTTATAACACTCCGTCGTTTTTGCGTCGGGGGTTAAAAAAGAAACGGTGTCTCTTTTGTTTGTCATGTTTTCACGCAAACAACGGCTGGGTCGATTTATATGAAATTCGGCGCAATGCCAGATAGAGCGCGACCTAGATGAACGATCTGTATGTTATACATACATACATAAACTCACACCTGTTTCCCGGAAGGGTAGGCAGAGACCAAGGATTTCCACTTGCTACGATCCTCACATACCTCTTTTACTTCATTCACTCTCATCACTATCTTGGCCCTTTTACAGCCTATAATTTTGTTAAAATTTATTAATTTATTTTAAATTATAATTATCTTAAATAATAAATAAATAATAAATAATGCTGGACAGTTAACACAACATTATCTAGCCCCAAGCTAAGCAGAGCTTGTGTTATGGGTACGAGATAACTCAATATATTACATAGATAGATATTTTTTATTATACATAGAAAATACCCAGAATACCCTGAACAAATATCTGCATATCGCACAAATATTTGTTCCGAGGCGGGAATCGAACCCGCAACCTCCGGCGTCGCAGGCGAACGTTCGCCCGCCCCGCCACAGAGGTCGTCATCAAAATTAATAGCATATTCTAGGCTAACTATATTATGACGTAAATCACGATATAATCTAATATGTAAACGAGTGTTTGACGAGTCGTTGTATTTGTGGCGCTCTTTCAGTTTAAACTAACTAAAAATGTTGTGTAGCTCATACTTTGGACAATAAACAATTTCATTTCATTTTCATTTCATACAAGCTCATTTAATTTTCATTTCATATATTTTTTTTTTTTTTTTTTTTATACTAATGAATGACTGAACAAGCAGATTGCCCACCTGATGTTAAGCGGTAACCTCTGCCTATGAACAGTGCATTACCTCAATTAAATATATATTATGAATCGAAATTGTTATTATGAACAGATTTAAGGGTGAAATTCAGAAGTGGCTTTTATCGAAGTGCTTTTATTCAATGAATGAATATTTTAGTTATAAAAAAAACGTCTAATTGGTTTGTTTATTTCTTTCTTTCTCTCTCTCAGAATAATGAATTGTTTTTTTTTTTTTTTTTTTATTGACATTGTTTGTGTATTCTGGACTAAGTTTTGTGGTATTGTATATAACCTACCTATATATAATTCTTGTTTTTTTTTTATTGTAATTAATTAGTGATTTTTTGTTGTTTTCCTCGCATTTAACTTAATTATAACTAGCTTTTAAGATTTAATTTTGCACGCTTAACGGCAGAATGTAATGGGAACTTCAATTTATATATACCTACCATCTATGTTTTACTACTAATACCTACATTCTAAGCAAATAAATAATTCATTCATTTATTCATTCAAGCTCGTCGGTTAAGGGTACTCTTGATCTGGCCTTTTTCCAGAACGTCTCCGATCTGGTCTGAATACGTTCGTCGAGGTCTTCCCCTTCCCACTGTGTTATGTATGTTTTAGTGTCATCTTTATGTCTCAGGGTGGCGGGCGCAGTGCAATGCCACATAGGGCGCGCCCTAGGTAGACGTTGGAAATAAATAAAAAGCCTTTTTGTTTCCTTAAAAATAAAACAAATTTCACATAAAAAATATTAATAATTTTATCTATTTCTTAGTTAACGCCCCTTTCGTGTATAGGCCTCGTCCAAATTCTTCCATACAACCCTATCCTGCACTCTATCTATCTAATTCTTGCCGGCTGACTTCTTTATATCGTAGGTCAGGGGTTCGCAAAGTGGGCGATAACGCCCCTTTGTGGGCACTGCAGGCCTAATGGGGGGCGATAACAGACCCAGAAAAAAATGGGGGCGTCAAATCAGACACACTTTCGTATTTTAATAGTTATTAGTATTTCTAGATAGGTCATCTTCGTAGATAATAGACCGCGGGCAATCATGTTTCAACAAGTTTTTGTTAAATAACCCGATTCGTGCATGTTTAATCTCCACTAATATAGCTCCCAATAATTAATTTAATTTGAAGTTATAGTGGTTTTTAAGTAGGTGAAAAAATGGGGGCGATAAAAAATAATTATGGGGGCGCTTAAAAATAATTTATTCTCAAAGTGGGCAGTAGAAAAAATAAGTTTAGGAACCCCCTGTCGTAGGTAGACGTTACCTATGTGGTAATGCGTTGTTAAAGGCAGAGCTTACCGCTTAATATCAGGTGGGCCATCAGTTAGAACAGTAATTCACGCAGCTAAATTGCATTTATGGTGCCAACCGATAACGTGCTTTAGCGTCATAAATAAATAAAACAAATTCATCACAAGATAACATACGCTTGCGAAAGTCGGTCGTGTTCTGTTGTTTTTGAGACACGACACGGTCTCGTGATGTGATTGGGTGAATTGTGTGCGTACACGGTGTAGTAATGAATCCCTTTCTCAATGGATTCTGTATTGACGGTAAGATTAGCACTACAATGTATTTTTATACGGCTTATGTTAGGGCTCATGATTACTATAAATAAATAGCATGGTTCACACAACATTATCTAGCCCCAAGCTAAGCATAGCTTGTGTTATGGGTACAAGATAACTGATATCTACACTAATATTATAAAGAGGAATGATTTGTAAGTCGTTTCGTAGTTTTGACGACCTCTGTGGCGCGGCGGGCGAAGCTTGGCCTGCGACGCAGCAGGTTGCGGGTTCGATTCCCGCCTCGGAACAAATATTTGTGCGATCGCAGATATTTGTTCAGGGTGTTCTGGGTATTTTCTATGCATAATAAAAATATCTATCTGTGTAATATATTGTATTAAGTATATCAGTTATCTAGTACCCATAACACGAGCTCTGCTTAGCTTGGGGCTAGATAATGTTGTGTGAACTGTCCAGCATTATTTATTTATTTATATTTATTTATTTATTTGTATTTTTCTAATGAATTAAGTCAAAAACTACTACGCCGATTTCAAAAATTATTTTTTCGTTGGACAGCTACATTCACCCTGAGTGACATAGGCTACCAGGGGAGGAGGTGGGGGTGTGTTTTTCATCCTGAAACTACCCGTGCGAAGCCGGGACGAGTCGCTAGTACTTAATACAATACATTACATAGATAGGTATTTTTTTATTATATAGGTATAGAAAATGGAATAGAATATTATTTTTTGCACAAAACAAACAATGTGCATAGGCGAACTTAATGCTAAGAAGCATTCTCTACCAGCTAACCTTTGTTACTATACTATACTTTGTTGTTGTTTGTTTGTTTGATATTCTGTGCCTTTGTGTATTGTGAATATATTTATGTAGGTGGTGCACAAAACGTATATGGACAAGAGAAAATACCCAGAACACCCTGAACAAATATCAGCAGATCGTACAAATATTTGTTCCGAGGCAGGAATCGAACCCGCAACCTCCTACCGTCGCAGGCGAACCTTCGCCCGCCGCACCAAAGAGGTCGTCCGTCGAGGAAGTAGTAAAATAGAATGTTTAAATAAATTGAAATAGATTTAAATCAGCAAACATAACAAAAATCAGTATACAAACATAAAGTTAATATTAGAAGTATCTTATAGTAGGTAATTCATAGTTTGACAGCATTGGTACCCAAACTTGGATTACCTGTGTTAAGGCGTACCAAATAATAATTTGCAATGAATAATTTTCAGTTGCTCTTCCAATTTTCGGCGTTCCACTGCACCAGTCTGTGGAGCGAGCGAGAAGCCACGATGACACCGGGCTCCCTCTCGTAGTCAGAGACAGCATCGACTATTTGCAGGTAATTAAAAACATATCCTATCCTACTAATATTATAAATGTGAAAGTTTGTGTGTGTGTGTGTTTGTTACTTCTTCACGCTGAAACGGCTGGACGGATTTTCATGAAATTTGGATTGAAGATAACTGGACTCCCGGAATAAAACATAGGCACATTTTTATCCCGATATTCCCACGGGATCGGGACTTACGCGGGTGAAACTGCGGGGCGCTGCTAGTAAAATCATAAAACATACATTTTAAAAAAAAACGGCTAATTACCACTATTTTTCGTCAATTTGCTGACGTTTCGAGACTGAGTTCTGAAGCACCGCCCGCGACCGCGTTCGACGGTGGACCGGCGAATACTGCGTGCGGCCGCGCGCTCCGCTCTCTGGTGCAGCGGCGGCGGCGGCGGCCGGCGGTAGGTTCGCTGCGCGCGCGTCGATAATTAGTTCATCTCACGCTCACACGTGCTTGCACCCTCCCAGACACACTCAAACACACACACACACACACACACACTCACAATAGCACTCTATCTGTTAGCCATAGCTTTAGTTGTATTTTTAATTTTTCAGTGTAATTTTATTTAATATATTATATAGTATAGTATAGTGTCTCTCTATGTATATCAGATCATATTATAGTGTACCTATAACAAGGCATGGTGACTTATACAATCCGTGGAGTCTCGCACTGGTGACCTGTAATACAGGTTTCACAAACCTATCTCAGGCACCAGTCTCTCACAAAACAGGTCTGCAGTCTGTGTACCCTACCGAGTTATAATTGATTTTTTAAAAAACCTTCTTGTTAGAGAAAATAAATGTTCATTTTATTTATTTATTTTTATTTATCTACGTGCCTGCGTCATCGGTATAAGGCATTCGATGATTTTTGGTGTGTGTGTGTGGGTATGGGGGTTGATTGCTTTTCATCCTCTGACTACCCGTGAGAAGCCGGAATGAGTTAGTCTATAACAAGATGCCTTTAACAATGCATTACCTCATAGATCACGTCCTCCTAGGACGCGCCCTATGTGGCATTGCACTGCGCTCGCCACCCTGAGACATAGCCAGGGCACCGCCACTCACTGAAGGTCGCGCGTTATTAGCCTACAGCCACAGAATAAATATGCAAGACAGCGACAGAGTTACGCCAACTTGTGTTATATTAACCGGAATCTCTGATTGGGGAGGGCAAAACCTGATTCAGTTTAAACCTACAAAGACACAAGTTTGCGCGTTCACTGCTAAAAAAAACCATTTACTGTGACTCCACAATTCCAGGGCATTCCCCTCACCATCTCTACGAGCATTGGGATTCTAGGCATCGACATCTCTAGCGACGTCCAGTAGCGTAGTCACTTAGAACATAAGGTCAAGCTGATGGCTGCCAAAAAGCTTGGTGTACTTAACAGAGCGAAGCTGTACTTCACTGCGGGGCAAAGGCTGCTTCTCTATAAGTCGCAAGTCCGGCCCCACATGGAGTACTGCTGTCACCTCTGGGCAGGAGCACCTGGCTACCAGCTTGGACCTTTTGACTTGGTTCAAAGGCGTGCAATGAGAATTGTCGAGAATCCGAAGCTCACGAACGGTATTGAGCCCTTAAGTCTGAGGAGAGACTTTGCCTCTCTCTGCGTGTTCTACCGTTTGTATAATGGGTTTTGTTCCGAGGAATTGTTTGACATGATGCCTTCAGCAACCTTTTTTCACCGCACCGCTCGCCATAGGCAGAGGATTCATTCGCACACCTTAGAGCCAGGGTGGTCCCGGACTGTGCGGTTTCAGAGAAACTTCCTCCCGCGAACGCTCAGGTTGTGGAATGATCTCCCTGCTGAGGTTTTCCCGAGCGACTACAGTATGGGGTTCTTCAAAAGGGGTGTTTGGAAATTGTTAAAGGGTCGGCAACGCGCGTGTGATGCCTCTGGTTTTGCAGGCGTTCATAGGCTACGGTAACCGCTTACCAACAGGTGGGCCGTAAGCTTGATTGCTACCTTGGTAGTATAAAAAAATAAAAAAATAAAAACGCGTTAGGGTGCGTTCACATAGAACGTCCGTTTTACAGGTCCGCGTTTAAACGTATATGTTATTAGCGTATGTAGTTGTCAATTGTTATCGATTACTGGATCCGGAATACTGTATTCTGTGTGAACTCACTCATACAACTACATCTCAGGTACCAGGCTCTCGCAAAACAGGTTTTCTTGGTTCATCACGCTTACCTTCAATGTAATATTATAAACAAGTTATGTTACTTGATGACAATGAAACCTTTTGTGAAGAGCTAAATAAACTTTATAATTTATACTTTATGGTGGCGCCATCTGAGATTAGTTTTGCCTGTGGCTCCCCATTCAAGCGACTATGTGCTCTATGTCCTTAGGCACACGGCCTCAAGTCGACCCAGATCTACCGCGCGGAGCCGGACAGAATCAAACTGCAGCAGCTGCGCAAACTGTACACGGACCGCGGGCCGACGTTCCCGTACCATTGGGACGTGCCCGTCGCTTGCGCTATGCTCAAATGCTTTATCAGGTAGCCATTCTGAACCCTATATCCATGCCGTCATAGTTGAAAATGTTTTTGTTGAGATGTGACTAATACCACAGAATAAATAATAGTACAAGTACTAATACATACAAAGACACACGCCTTTTTCATGAGCCTCTTTTCACTAATAAAAAAAACCGACCTACCTTATTTTTGATAAATATTTTGAATTTTAAATTTAAATTTTGAATTTTAATTTATTTTTATTATAATGTATTGTTGACTGAAATAAACATATTGAATAGAATTGAATTTGTTTATATTAAATAAATAAATAATACTGGACAGTTCACACAACATTATCTAGCCCCAAGCTACGCAGAGCTTGTGTTATGGGTACTGGATAACTGATATACTTAAAACAATACATTACATAGATCAGGGGTTCCCAAACTTATTTTGTCTACTGCCCACTTTGAAAATAAATTATATTTTAGCGCCCCCATAATTATTTTTTAACGCCCCCATATTTTCAACTCAACTATATAAGCGAAGATTAAACATGCACAAATCGGGTTATTTAACAAAAACTTGTTAAAACATGATTGCCCGCGAAAATTATCTACGAAAATGACCTATCTAGGAATACTAATAACTATTAAAATGCGTAAGTGTGTCTGATTTGACGCCCCCATTTTTTTTCTTGGTCTCTTACCACCCCCCTTCAGGCTTGTAGCGCCCACAAGGGGGCGTTATCGCCCACTTTGGGACCCCTGACATAGATAGATATTTTTTATTATACATAGAAAATACCCAGAACACCCTGAACAAATATCTGCAGATCGTACAAATATTTGTTCCGAGGCGGAATCGAACCCGCAACCTCCTGCGTCGCAGGTGAAACTACGCCAGCAGCAAAAAGTTTATTTTTTGTTGATATTTGATTAATACATAAAAAGACACGCGCCTTTTTCCCCGAAACGGTCAAATGGGCCTCTTTTCACTGTGGGTTGCACCATCGTGGGAAATAGACGTGACAAGTGGTGAGCTCATCGCCGCCATTGCTACACACGACTGACTCAGCTAACGCTTTCTTCCAGTAATAGCACATTCCTAGCAGCTGGCACATACATATAAGCTAGCAGCTAGGACAAATCTTATACCGACGAATCTTACTAACATGTTCGAAAAAAAAATCAATGTTCAAGTATCTTATTTTCATAATCAAGTTACCTTTTGAACGCAGTGAACTCCCCGACTCGATCCTGACGCAAGAGTTACACGGCCAGTTCGAGCAGGCCACAGCGATCGCCGAGCCACAGCGAGAAGCCACCATGCTGGCCCTCATCGGCAAGCTGCCGTCTTGCAACTACAGCCTGGTTGGGTGGCTGGTGCGCCATTTTGAGAGCGTTGTGGCTAACGAACAGGTAACACTTTATAAATCGAGAAGCCACCATGCTGGCCCTCATCGGCAAGCTGCCGTCTTGCAACTACAGCCTGGTTGGGTGGCTGGTGCGCCATTTTTAGAGCGTTGTGGCTAACAAACAGGTAAAACTTTATAAATCGAGAAGCCACCATGCTGGGTCCCATCGGCAAGCTGCCGTCTTGCAACTACAGCCTGGTCGGGTGGCTGGTGCGCCATTTTGAGAGCGTTATGACTAACGAACAGGTAAACACTTTATAAATCGAGAAGCCACCATGCTGGGTCCCATCGGCAAGCTGCCGTCTTGCAACTACAGCCTGGTCGGGTGCTGGTGCGCCATTTTGAGAGCGTTGTGGATAACGAACAGGTAAAAACTTTATAAATCGAGAAGCCACCATGCTGGGTCCCATCGGCAAGCTGCCGTCTTGCAACTACAGCCTGGTCGGGTGGCTGGTGCGCCATTTTGAGAGCGTTGTGGCTAACGAACAGGTAAACACTTTATAAATCGAAGATTTAAGATCTTCGATGCAATTCCCTCCATCTGTGTCTCTTTCCAATGCGGTCTCTTTAACCTCATTACACAACATGACAGTGACTCCTTGGCCCATGTAACTTATTAAGGTGAATGCTTACGCTTGTGGCGCGAAATTCAATTTTTTTAGTGTTTTTTGCCCATTTCAGCTCATCAACTTCTTCAGATAGCAAAAGTTGAGTTCGCGAGAACTAGGAGACTTAACACACATGTTTTAATTGATAGTATCTCATAAATATCATTAGCTTAGCTAAACCCTAAACAAAAAAAACACTGTAAAAATGTATTTAAGGGTATCGTAGCTAAACTGCTGATATTTATGAGATACTATCAATTACAACATGTGTGTTAAGTCTCCTAGTTCTCGCGAACTCAACTTTTGCTATCTGAAGAAGTGTTGATGAGCTGTAATGGACAAAAAACATCAAAAAAATTTAATTACGCGCCGCAAGCGTGAGCATTCACCTTAACGGTCATCCCTACTCTCGTTTCCCTAAATGTTCCCTTCTTTGTAGCCTTTTCTGTCCAGCACATCTCAAATGCCTTCTAACCTTTCTCTGTCTATCTGCGTCATTGGCCACGTCTCTCACCCATACAATGCTTGAAAAATATGTTTTCACTTCTCATGCTCTAAAAGTGTGTAATTTTTTTTTTTTTTTTTGATGATGTTAAGCGGTATCCTCTGCCTATGAACAGTGCATTACCTCATAGGTCACGTCCACCTAGGACGCGCCCTATGTGGCATTGCACTGCGCCCGCCACCCTGAGACATAAAGATGAAAAGTCTCATGTGCCTGTAATTTCACCGGCACCCTTACCCTTCAAACCGGAACACAGCAATGCGAGCACTACTGCTTTGCGGCAGAAATAGGTATGGTGGTAGTACTTCCCCGGACGAACTCTTTCACAAAAAAGCTCTACTACTACTAACTGTATGCGAAGCTATAGCTTTAGCTAACCATATGCGAACTAATGTGTATTAATTAGCCTCTAGGCCCTAGAGGTAATAATATAATAACAAAAATCATTAGTCCGTAGTGCCTAGGGACTAAAGATTTTTGTTATTATATATTTGTCGTTATTATCAACCGCATACAAAAATATGAATTACTTAGACAATACAGCGAGTAGTAGTACTGTTAAAGGGTATGGTTGCCGGTGAAATTACAGGCACATGAGACTTTTCATCTTTATGTCTCAGGGTGGCGGGCGCAGTGCAATGCCACATAGGGCACGTCCTAGGCGGACGTGACCTATGTGGTAATGCGTTGTTAAAGGCAGAGGTTACCGCTTTACATCAGATGGGCCATCTGCTTGTTCCCTCATTCAAGCAGTTACGTCGGTTCAAAATGAGCCTAAACACGGCCAGTCTACTATTATCCATCGAGGAGTTCCGTTGTCCACCTTCCATGATCAGATGAACTCGCTGTCACCATTATATTGTATTGTCATCGGAATTTGACAGGTATGCCAAATTTCAGCTCAATCTGTTGAGGATAACTGCTTTAAAATTCAGTTGCAAGATTCCACCCGGACAAACATACATACATTGCACGTTAAATAAAAGCTTGTAACAAATCAATCTGTTTGTTTTCCAGGTGAATCACGCGAGCATACAAACTATATCGTCAGCTATGGGCCCCGCTCTCAATATGTCCCTCAATCTGCTCACTTATCTTGTCTCGAAGTCGGACAAACTGTTCCCGGATGTCCAACTTATCAAGTAAGTAACCTTACCTTATATTACTAACTAGCGACTCGCCCCGGCTTCGCACGGGTAGCCCCCCCCCCCCCCTTCCTACCCCTCCCCCCTATGTCAATCTCCTGGTTCTAAGCTACCTCCCCACCAATATTCAGCCTAATCGGTTCACCCGTTCTTGAGTTATAAGTGGTGTAACTAACACGACTTTGTTTTATATATATAGATAAAGATAGATAGTTACAGTCATTTACAAAAATAAAATTAAAATTTATCAGACCCGCGACTCTCCCCTTAATAAGGGGATGCGCTTACAGTTTTACCCAAAATATAAGTCCGATCGACTGTTTTCGTTTGCGCAGAAAAGCGCAGACTGATATCCGATAGTAGCCGAACGTATAGTATAGCTCTGTCCCGCTCACATCTAAGAGTTGACAGATGAACAAGATGGCGCACGACCGGCCGCGATTTTGCCGCATAATCGATTAACCAATAACAGAGCAAGATTTTAGAACGCAATCGCGTTATTGGTAGAAAGTAGTTGGTAGAGAGATGGTTCCCGCGCTATAGAAATTGGTCTACGGCGCAGGTACATCGGGGCGACTTATATTTTGGGTGTAAAACTGTAACAACGTATCGGTTAGAACCGTTTCGGAGATAAACGGAAACATCCGTTTGCAGTTGCACACACAAATACCTTACCGAAATTTTTACCTTTACCAAATATTTGGCCGCAATCTCACCTGTTGGTAAGTGACGATGCGGCCGACGTTGGAGCACGAAGGTCTAGAAGGCACCTATTCACTCTTGCCTTAAAGAGGCACATGTTATAGTTTTTTTTATGGCTCGACAAACAGGCTTACGGCCCGCCTGATGGTAAGCGGTTACCGTCGCCTATTGACATCTGCAACACCAGGGGTATTGCCGATGCGTTGCCTGCCCTGAAGGACTCTTTTTTTTTTTTTTTTGAAGCGGCTCATGTTATACTTTAGCGGAAACACCTCAGGAGGGAGCCCATTCCACAACTTGCACGTATGGGGGAGAAAAGATCTCGTAAAGCAAGCAGTACGAGATACCCAAGTGTCGATGATGTGCGGATGAGCTCCCTTGCGTTGCCGAGAAGTGCGATGATAGAACCTGGAAGCGGGTATGAGATTGAGCAGCTCCTCAGAGCACTCCCCATTGTAGAGCCGATAGAACACACAGAGCGAGCCGATGTCTCGGCGCCGGCTCAGCGGCTCTAGTGAACTGGAGAGCTTGGGGTCGTTGACGATTCTAACGGCATATAGTTTTCAGGAAAGACAGACGACGGCAACTTAGCTGTTCGCATTACAAAATGGTTAATTGATGGTTATTATTATTATTTCAGATACGTACCCCCATTACTCTCTCTGCCGCCCGATTTCCCCGAATCGGCCAACGAGATGAGCCTAGAGCTACGTAAGCAAGAGTCCCTACTGAGTCAAATACACGCCGAGATGCACGCTGGGTTCATAACGCCAGCTAGGGATCACCAGCTGTGGGAGGCGCAACGGATCGTCACACAACTAAAGGTAACAAGCTATTTCTTTAAATAAAATTATTATTATAGTTTATTATTTTTCAAGTGTAAACCACACTTTATGGATAACATTAAATTTAAATCGGATCGTTTTTTTTTTTTTTTAATTAATCCCGTCGGCGCTATAGCCGATTTGATAAGTGCCCACAAATTTCGTCTTCAGCGTCATAGTGTTCTATGGCCGAACTGGTAAAGGCATTGCCGATCACAGGCAAGGTTGCGGGTTCGAGTCCCGCTAGAAAGGAATTTTTGGGTTATATTTAAATTTAAAATTATTATTATTTGTAAGTCGGAAGTTTTCCACTGCAGTGGGAAATAAATAAATAAATAAATAATAATTCCAGTTCACACAACATTATCTAGCCCCAAGCTAAGTACAGCTTATTTTATTATGCATACAAAATACGCAGAACACCCTAAAAAACAATAATCTGCAGATCGTACAAATATTTGTTCCGAGGCGGGAATCGACCCCGCAACCTCCTTCGTCGCAGGCGAACCTTCACCCGCTGCGCCACAGAGGTCGTCAATAATTATCAGGATAATATTCCAATCCGTAACGAAGTTTGGGCAAATCATTTAATAAAGCCAAGCTGTGTTTGTGGCGCGTGTTCCTTGGTGTTGTTGTTTTGTCGCGTAACAGGAGTAAATTTATAGAATTGAAACTATCGTGGTTGGGAATCATATTAAAAGATAAACGGCTAATTACCACTATAATTCGTCACTTTGCTGACGTTTCGAGACTGAGTTCAGAAGCCTCTTCATCATGAGCACCGCCCGCGACCGCGTTCGACGGTGGACCAGCGAATATGCCAGCGGTCCACCGTCGAACGCGGTCGCGGGCGGTGCTCATGATGAAGAGGCTTCTGAACTCAGTCTCGAAACGTCAGCAAAGTGACGAATTATAGTGGTAATTAGCCGTTTATCTTTTAATAGGAGTAAATTTAGTTATCCATCCCTTAAAAATGATCCTTGTGATTTAAATTAATGAAAAACTTATTTTAATTTCAGAGAAAACTGCGTTCACTTCAAAAGTCCGTCGAACCAAACGCCCTATCGCAACAACAGCCATCAATCGAAGAAAAAGACGTCGAGTCCAGACGTAACTCACACAACGAAACAAACGCACACACAGACACAGAAATCAAGACGCCACCGGACGATAAAACTCAAGATAAAGACTCTCCAAAACTTCCCGAGCCCACATTCGAAGCTGATTTTAAACTGCCTGACCCTACTTTTGAAGCTGAATTTGAGGATAATTTCGAATTCAAGTCAGATAAGGATAGTTTTGAATTTAAACCCGACAAAGAAGCGCCAGAATTCGAAACGCCACCCGAACCTGTAATCGAGAAACCAAAATTCACTGAAAAAGAACTAAAAATACTCAGACTCGAGCTTGAGAACGCGGAGTACTTACAACTTAAATCGCTACTCCAAGCTAAAATAAACTCGGAGCAATTCGAAATAGTTAAACTAAGGAGTCACGTCGCTTTAAAGAACAAGCAAGAAGGTTTACACAGTAAAGAGAACAAGGAGGTCTTAACACCAGAAGACCAAGAGTTGAAGCAGAGACTGATCAAAGAAAATGCGATGCTTGAACAAAAGAGGCTTACTTTGATCAATCAGATATTTCAAGAGCGCGTCGCTTGCATTCAGTTAAAGATTGAGTTAGCTATGAAGGAAATACTCTCGAAATCGTAATAAGCCCCCTTAACGCGGGCTCGTTACGATATCTGCGTGGAATTATCGTTCAGAATACATTGTGACGTCACACGTTATTGGCAAGTAATCTCCTATGGTCATAGCGAATAACCCTCCGTCTGTCACTCAGTGTTTTCTTTCTTAGGAAGTAATGTTATACTCTCCGGCGGCCATGGCAACTGAGTTTCACAACCAGTTATCTAAAAAGAAAAAGTCTTACGCAGCCAGTTGCCAAAGAAGATACTTATTTATTTTTTGTTTGACACCCAGTTGACTGCTGAGTTTTATAACCAGTTGTCTAAAAATAAACGAAAACGTGCTAAGCAACTAACGATTTCTGAATTATGGAATTATTAAAACTAAGTTGAAGACAAACGTTAGATCCGGACCGTATCAGAAGGTCAATCTGGCATAACGCCCTTGTGGGATGAACGTCATAAAAGTAAAATGACCTACTAGTAAAACGTCGCGGAGTTCGCCTGCGACGCAGGAGGTTGCGGGTTCGATTCCCGTTTCGGAACAAATATTTGTGCGATCTGCAGATATTTGTTCAGGGTGTTCTGGGTATTTTCTATATATAATAAAAAATATCTACCTATGTTAATGTATTGTGTTAAGTATATTAGTTGTCTAGTACCCATAACACAAGCTCTGCTTAGCTTGGTGCTAGATAATGTTGTGTGAACTGTCCAGTATTGTTTATTTATATATTTTTATTTAATTAGATATTAGTGGCGAAGGTGCGGGTTCGAGTGCCACTGGAACGTTAAAATATAATTTAATAATTTTATTACAAGTTTGCATTTGGTTAGACAAGAATAGAATAGGTAGGTATATCATCATTAGCAACTGGTTTGGCACGGAAATAAATTCCTCATAAAACCACACTTCTTCGTGACTTCTTAGTTGGCAACTGAGTTTCACAACCAGTGAAATGGCGGTCGGAGGAATGTTGTACATAAATTGGCTTGTTCTCATAAAAAGGGGTATGAATGATGAGCGTTATAGATTATGGCCAGGTATAAGGTATTATCACAAATATTTGATTGCGTAACTGTTATGGCTCCACAGGGTGTGGCAAGGTAATGGGACTCTCAGGGAAATACTGTTTTATCCGTTTTTTTTTTTTACTACCATGGTTACAATCAGGAATACGGCCCACCTGTTGGTAAGCGGTTACCGTAGCCTATGGACGCCTGCAATACCAGAGGCATCACACGCGCGTTGCCGACCCTTTAAACTTTTCCAAACACCCCTTATGAAGAACCCCATACGGTAGTCGCTCGGGAAAACCTCAGCAGGGAGATCATTCCACAACCTGAGTATTCGCGGGAGGAAGTTCCTCTGAAACCGCACAGTCCGGGACCACGCTGGCTCTAAGGTGTTTCCTATGAAACTATAAAATAAATACTGAGTTTTTTAAATGGATAAGTCCGGATATCCGGATAGCTTGTGGGAGGTGCTATAAGATAATATGGCAAGGACTAAATATATATATGCGAATCAGAGTAACGGAAAAGGTAGTGTAATTTCAGTGCAGATGTGGTCCGACCCTTAGAATAAGCTTTTACCAGTGCAATATTCTCCATATTCTTTCGCGATCTGGATTTCGTCAAAATATTCCTAATGTAAGATTCGTTGGTATAACTTTTGTCCTGGCTGCTAGCTTATTTAAGGAATGTGTTTTTGCTGGAAGAAAGCGCTAGCCGAGTCAGTCGTGGGAAGTAATGGCGGCGATGAGCTCAACACGTCTATATCCCACGATGGTGCAACCAACGGTGAAAAGAGGCCCATTTGAGGTTCTGCCTACCCTTTCGGGGAAAAAGGCGTATGTTTTTTTTTTGTACAGCTTTGAATGACGGATCAAGCAGATGGCCCACCTGATGTTAAGCGGTACCCTCTGCCTATGAATTTCACGTCCACCTAGGACGCGCCCTATGCGGCATTGCACTGCGCCCGCCACCCTGAGACATAACGATGAAAAGTCTCATGTGCCTGTAATTTCACCGGCACCCTTACCCTTCAAACCGGAACACAGCAATGCGAGCACTACTGCTTTGCGCCAGAAATAGGTATTGTGGTAGTACTTTCTCGGTTGAACTCTTTCACAAATAAAAACTACTATTACCAAATTATTCCTAGCATAAGTTGTCACGCATTCTTTGTAACCGCTCGTGACAATTCTTAAGTTTCCCCTAAGCTAAGTGTTGGTTGTTGAATCTTAACTATGCCTATAATCGTAAATGAGCTAAGTATTCCTTAGGACTCACGCTTGTGGCGCGAAATTCATTTTTTTTTGGTGTTTTTTGCCCGTTACAGCTCGTCAACACTTCTTCAGATAGCGAAAGTTGAGTTCGCGAGAACTAGGAGATTTAACACACATGTTTTAATTGATAGTATCTCATAAATATCATCAGTTTAGCTATGACTCATTTTTACAGTTTTTTTTTTGTTTAGGGGTGTCGTAGCAAAACTGATGATATTTATGAGATACTATCAATTAAAACATGTGTGTTAAACAAGAGGAAACACAAGGGCCGTTTTCCCATACAACCGTAGTCCCCTGTTTTCTCCCTGGATAATGCCAGAAGAGCAATTTTTTTTTTTTTTTTTTCAAAAAAACTATGGCCACCATGGCATGTCCCTATGTTTTCCATTTTTTTATAAATTAATTATTAAAAGAGGTATGAACATTCAAAAACCTAAAAAAATGCTCAGATTTTCCGCTGTGTTCAAACATCCTGAAAACAAATTTGACTACATTATATAAAAAAACGAAATCATAGGAACACGGCTAAAAATTTCTTCTATATTTAATTTTAAAAAAATAGTTAAATTGTTTAAGTTTTGGAGAAGGAATCAGGGGACTGTGAATCGTTGATTTTATGTACTTTTAATAGGTATTGTCGATCCAAGCTGCAGTTGTCTCTATCACGCTCACGCTTGGTTGTTCGGGCACTGCGCGACAGCAATTACAAATACCTATTCTTTAATTCTCTAGCCCTTGGTGTTTCCTCTTAAGTCTCCTAGTTCTCGCGAATGCAACATTCGCCATCTGAAGAAGTGTTGACGAGCTGTAATGGACAAAAAACTCAAAAAAATAATAATTTTGCGCCTCAAAGGTAGCATCCACCTTAACATGACACTATTTACATTAGTGAGAATGCCTTACTAGGGCAGTTTGTCGTACTAATATTATTTACTCAAATATAGCAATTTAATTTATAAATTTATTTATATCTGAATATTATCAAATGAAGTGAAATATAATAAAATATATCGCAAATATTATCTTTTCTTGTAACTTCCCATATGATAAGGATAATCTTTTGTTGTTTTCTAGATTTATTTTAACTTCGTGAATGACGGATCAAGCTGTTGGCCCACCTGATGTTAAGCGGTAACCTCTGCGTTTAACAATGCATTACCACATAGGTCACGTCCACCTAGGACGCGCCCTATGCGGCTTGCACTGCGCCCGCCACCGTGAGACATAAAGATGAAAAGTCTCATGTGCCTGTAACTTCACCGGCACCCATACCCATCAAACCGGAACACAGCAATGCGAGCACTACTGCTTTGCGGCAGAAATAGGTGGGTCAAGCAAATATTTTATCTTAGGTCATGGATGCACGTTCACTATGTAGGTTGTCTATCAATTACCTAAGTCTACATAAGAGTAGGACTATTGGGGATTTTGTTTTACTGATGGTAAGTCTACTGGGTACAATGTTCCCAGTGGTCTTACTAGTAAGTCTATTAGGAAGAAAATTACCAGTAGTTCAACTGGTAAGACTATGTAAAACTACTGGGAATAGCCCGGTTGTATGACCTGCAAATATTTGTTCCGGGTCTGGGTGTTATGGTACCATGGTACTCGTAGTTTCTGATACCCACGACACGGGATCCTAGTGTGGGGTCAGGACTATGTATGTGACTGTTGGGTGTTATGTCGAAGTCGATATTTTTGTACAATATCCGTAAATAACACGATTTGTATGACAATGTACAGCTCAACATATTCTACAATTCCGAGAATTAGAAAGTGTCATTTTCTAAAAAATGATTTAAAAAAAAAAAAAAAACTATAAAATATTTTTTTTTTTTTTGTCATTTTCATATTTGGTAATACTTTTGACAATGTACAGCTCAACATATTCTACAATTCCGAGAATTAGAAAGTGTCATTTTCATACAAAACTTTTCAAAGTTTTATCAAATTCGTCAATGTCACGTATACTCGTATATGCCTTGCCTACAAGCGCGAGAATCGGGCCTGTCATATTCTACTGTATAAAATTTCATCAAAATTGGTTCAGCCGTTACGATTGAGTAACAGACAACAAAACTAAGTATAGCTAGGTATTTTAATACACCTACCTAATGCCAATTTATTTATTATAACAGCAATGGCGGTGATGAGCTCACCACTGGTCACGTCTATATTCCTATGATGCACAATTTCACCCACGGTGAAGAGGCCCATTGAGGCTTTGCCTACTCTTTCAGGGGAAAAGGCGTGTGTCTATGTATGTATGTATGTATTTAGGTTATTTCTAGATGATATTTCCACATAACAAGTATAGGCACCTATAATTGCATAACCACAGTGACTTATCGATATATCGATTACTTTATCGAAGCCACTTATCGACGCGCCATATCATAATTTGCTGATAACTTTCCTATAAATTCACAAGTAGGTACGTACGTGTTGCCAAATCGGGGTACCTGTATCAAAGTTTGTTATGACGACCTCTGTAGCGCGTCGGGCGAGTAGCCGGCTGAGACGCGAAAGGTTGCGGGTTCGATTCCAACTGCGGGTCAAATTTTAGTTTCATCTGCAAATATTTGTTTCGGTTCTGGGTGTTATGGTAGGTTGTTTTTTTATAATACTGAATGACGGATGAAGCAGATGGTCCACCTGATGTTAAGCAGTAACCTCTGCCTATGAACAGTACATTACCTCATAGGTCACACCTAGGACGCACCCTATGCACTGCGCCCGCCACCCTGAGACATAAAAGATGAAAAGTCTCATGTGCCTGTAATTTCACCAGCACCCTTACCCTTCAAACCGGAACACAGTAATGCGAGCACTACTGCTTTGCGGCAGAAATAGGTATGGTGGTAGTACTATACAACGGGTATGGGTGTTATGGTAGGTACCATAGTAGGTACTAAAAACGTAAATCCTAGTGTGGGATTAAGACTATTGAAATGTGACTGTTGGTTATTAGGTTATGTTATGTTATTAGATAGTCATTGAATTTTGTGATTCTACATACATAAACTCACGCCTGTTTCCCGGAGAGGTAGTCAGAGACCACGGATTTTAACTTGGTACAAAATGGATGTGAGTTATTGGCCTTATACACAAGCTCAAGTCGTGCAGCGGGCTATGGAGAGCGCTATGCTTGGAGTTTCATTACGTGATAGAATTCGAAATGAGGAGATGCGTAGAAGAACCAAGATCACCGACATAGCTCTCATCTATTAGCAAATTGAAGTGGCAATGGGCAGGCCATTATAGCTCGTAGTACTGGCAGACGTTGGGGAATGAAGGTTCTCGAGGCGACTACGCACGACAAGAGTGTAGGAAGCAAACCCTCTCGATGGACGCACGCATTTTCCGTGCCCGCCATAATCCATAGCGTCATGCCTTTTAGCATCACGCCGCGCAGTTTACGAGTGTGCGAACTCGCATCCATCAGCCGAGCGGGCGAGGACAAAAAAATTATAGGCCTCCAACCTCAGGCTGAAATCTTCATCCAAAAAAATGCAGTTTTAGTTGAATATTTTGTAAAATATAGAGTATTTTACAAAGCCCCTATTTATTGCCCTCGGATTTATTGCATTGATTTTATTTATCTAATTTTTTACCCATTTAATATGAACCATATTGAGAAAGAATCAAATCTAGCCAATAGTTAGAGAAAAGTCCTATTTTGGTACAGTGATCCCTCGGAATTGTAATGTAGCATCAGTGCATATTATTAATTTGAACATTGTACCTACTTGATCTAACTGGTCAGTTAAAAATAAAATCTAAGTACCTACGATTTGGAATTATGCGGCCATAAATTGAAGCCGTGAGCGGGCTTAGTTATTGAATTCACTCCAAACGGCTTTAATTTTTGGCACGTGCCGGCTTATTCTATCTTACTTCTTTGAGCGGAATGAACACAAATGGATGCGAGTAATTCGCACATTCACGGTGATGCCATAATAATGTGGCGTGAGGCTATGGATTGACAGGCACGGGAACGATGATGGTGATTTGGAGTGATCGTGAGTGGCCAGCTTAAAACGATTTAAAATCTTCCAAGGCTGCCTAAGTACCTACTGTTACACAAAACGACCTTTTATTACGTTCTCATTACAGTGCAGTTAAAAGTGGGTGACCTTTGGGTCAAGTTGTAGGTTTAACTGTGCCACGCGACGTCAAAGGGCATACCCACTGACCATCTGTTGTCAGATTAGTGGCACAGTTTTACAATCTATATTAGTACCATTTAGACCACGCGTTTGTCGCAAATTGGTCTCTATGTAAATTCGATAGGTATTCATTAGAATTTTGTAAATTTTTGGTGTCTCGAAGAAAAATTTGTTTCAAAGTGAAGGTACATGATATACAGCTAAGGATGCTTTCTCACAGAAAGCAGGTAGCCAATACATCTAGATTCTAGAATATTTATAATCCCAAAAAACTGAAGGATTTCGAAGAAAACTTTGTTTCAAAGTGTACCTACATGCTATGCAAGCAAAGGATGCTCTCTCATAAAAAGCAGGTAGCCGATACATCTACAATATTTATAATCCCGAAAAACTGAAGAGTTCCTATAGGATGGCGGTGTTGTCTACGGGGGAACAATAAGATTACAGAACAAATATTTCTCTTACATGAAGCTACTAGCTGACTGCTACTGGCTACGTTATCGCGGCTAACGCTCGCGTTATGTGTAGTTCCACTCAACTCCGTTAGATGATATTTTGAGTGTGCATGGATGCTAGAGGAGGTGGGGGGGGGGGGGGGGGGGGCTGTTTTTTATCGATGGGCCATGACCAAAAACATCACCACTGCTGGGCTGTTAAAAACATCCCAAAATCCGAATGCCGCAGCTCAACCATGCAGGCTTCTCTTCTCCGCGAAGAAAAGTAGATTTCCCCAAGTTCCCATCGAGCTCTTGGGTGTTTCACTCACGCCTACTCTGAACTTCGGCTACTACATCGAGTCTAAGCGGCAAAAACACTGCCATGAAGCTATAGGTATCCTGAATCTTTGATTATTTATAGATTATCTAAGTTCTGAATAAGGTAAAGCGATACTTCACACCGGACAGCTTAGTTTAATAAAGCGCAAGTCCGGGCTGGTATAGAGTTTTGGTGCCAAGTTTGAGATGGCTCGGCCAAACACCAGCTTGCTGCCTTGGACTCGATCGAACGCAAAGCTTTCAGGCTTATAGGTGAGCAACATATGGTAGAGACTTAGATTCAGAATCTTGAGCAAGCCTTTCAATCTTCTTTATGCTGCATTTCACGGAATGTACCGAAGAACTTCACGATCTGATCCTACCATCTCCTTTTTATCATAGGACAAGCAGTAGGCGCACGGCTCAGTACCATCCTTACCTCATTAGTATACCCTCTATTCGTTTCCACCTTTATAATGCGAACTGTTAACGACTAGATTTCGCTGCCGTCGTCTGTCCGTCCTGAAAACTATAATGTGGGTACTTATATTTAAGGCAAGAATGAATAGGTGCCTTCTAGACCTTCGTGCCCCATCGTCGGCCGCATCGCCACTTACCAACAGGTGAGATCTGGTCAATTGAAAGTCAATCATACAAAAAAGGAGAACGCGCGGAATCGTACCGGTAAACATGAGCTGGGAACCTGCTTCCAGCGTACATAATGAATTATTATATTTTATTGAATTGTTTAATTTGTGTAATGAGTAATTATATACAGTGGTGGCCATATAATTAAGAACGCTGATATAAAGGGAAGATTTTTTCCAACTAAGATGCAAAAGTAATTGTATGCATTTGTTTTTATTTCTCTCGGTATCGTAAAACATTTCCATATTACCACTGTATTCATTGATACACATGATTGGCTAAAAATCAATAGGCAAACTTTTTACACTACTTTTAAACAAAGTATTCCTTATTACTGGCTGGTCACGTAATTAAGAACGCTAAGTAGTTTATACCTTTATTCAAATTAAAATAGAGAACACTCAGTCGATTTGTTACTGTTTGTATAATTTTGGCGCCATTACGTGCTGTAAAAGATTAAAGGGGATTGCTTCTTTAGAAAAAACAATGGGAAAAAATAAAAGTTGTGATAAATCTACAAGGGAAGTAATAATAAAACTTCGCCGGAAGAATTGGTCTGATAAAAAGATAGCCGACCATCTGCAATGTTCAAAAACTATGGTTTTCCTTGCTGTAAAGCATTTTGCTACGTATCAAACTACTTCGAATGTTCCACGTGTACCTAAACAGAGAAAAACAACTACTCGAGATGACCGAAACATCGTTCGTATGGCAAAACAAAATCCTTTTAAAGGGTCCAATGAGCTTAGAAAAGAATATTTTGGTGAAAACAACCCTTCAGCAATCTCAGCACGCACTATTCGAAGACGTTTGGTAGAAGAAAAATTGCACGGTAGGATAGCAAGAAAGGTACCCATGTTAAAACTTTGCCACAGGCAAGCCTGGCTTGCATTTGCGAGAAAGTATGAAAACTGGACTGTGCAACAGTGGTAAAATGAACTTTTTTCTGACGAGACGAAAATAAACAGAGTATGTTCTGATGGAAAACGATATGTACGACGTCCCCCGAATACAGCATTCGACCCAAAGTACACGAAAGTTACATTAAAGCACGGTGGTGGAAATGTGAAAATTTGGGGTTGCTTTTCTGGACATGGTGTAGGACCTGTAAAGTTGATAGAAGGTAACATGGATCAGTTCCAATACAAAAATATACTGGAAGAAACAATGTTACCATACGCTGAAGACGTTCTACCGGTCATTTGGACATTCCAGCATGACAATGATCCAAAGCACACTGCACGCACCGTAAAGGAATTTCTTACAGCGCAATTAGTTTCTGTCTTAGACTGGCCTGCTAACAGTCCAGATCTAAACCCAATAGAGAATCTGTGGTTTGAAGTAAAGAAAAAGGTTTCAAATACAAAGTGTGGAAATTTAAGAGAGCTGTATGACGTTTTTTTAGAAGAATGGAACTCTATTTCTCTTGCGAAATGTCAAAAATTAATAGAGTCAATGCCTCGCCGGTGTAAAGCTGTAATTAAAAGCCGTGGATAAGCTATTAACTATTAATTTTAATTATATATTTATTAAATTTCTTTTTATGTTTCCTGTGCTACATAATATTGTGATTTTTTTAATCTAAGTGTCATACAAAACAATTCCCGAGCAGTTAAATAAATCGTTCTTAATTATTTGTCCAGTTTCAGTACTATTTGAATGTGTTACTTTGATAAAATCAATAAAATGTGCAAAAAATAGTTAGCGATTTCATACTTTATTCTTAAGTCAGGTTGCTCTATTAATGTGACTATTATATAACATAACTAGTTGCTTCTCAGAAGGTACACATCTCTGTGTATGATACGATTGAAATAAAAAACTTCTAGAACTTCAAATCGTTCTTAATTATATGACCACAACTGTATATTTATTTTTTTGCATAGCTTAGTAATGTATTGTATCTTTATGAATCATGTTTTTTTTTTTTTTGCTGACTACTCTGTTTTATTAGGTTATACCTGTAAGAATGGATGTAATGTTTTAAATAAATATAAATACAAATACACCTATAATGCTGACGATTACTTATTGAGGCGTTAATAATTAGCATATAAAATGAGTTCCGGCTATTTTGCCATAGTAGACTTATCACCGGATGCCTACAACCAAATCTGGAATTACAAATATAGACACAACGATTTCAATACCGTAGATATGCCCTTACCGTTGAATGACCGCGCCGAAATGTTTCCATGTGAAATAAGATAGCTCGCTCATTTGGACTCAGTGCACATCTAGACACAGTGTCAGCTGGTCGTTGTTGTAATTTTGACGATTTTATAGCAGAAGTGTCACAAAATGCCATCGTGTGCATTTCGCAAGTGCAACAACAACTCCAAAAACACAAATAAAGCCAAAGGTGTATCATTTCACTCGTAAGTATTGCGATTTACTTAAATAACAGTTTTTTATTTCCGTTGTCCAAATTATTCAAGTTAAAATGGCGATTGCACGCAAATTGCATGAAAGAGAAAGTAGTATGTGCAACCACTATAAGAGAAAAAGATATGACACTATTTTCTCGGTACATTTTTGGTGCAATCAAAAACCAATATATAAAGACACGCGGGTGAACTCCGGCTGCGCTTTATAAGGGATCATCTACCAATGGATATAGAGATATGCTCGGTAGCGTCAGCAGATTCAAGAGCGTAGTCACCGCCCGCGCCGCGTCGCTTCCGCGTCATTGAGTTTGAATTTATTGCATGTAATATTAACACAACTTATTGTGGGGCGGCAGGGTAGCGCCGAGCTACGATACCTATATTGCTTGCCGTAGGTACGTGCTCCAGGCGTAGATGGTGATGGCGCCTGCCTAGTTTTGGCTGGTCCCGTTCCGCTGTCCGGAGTAGATGATGGGAGACAGGAAGGTAGATGACCTTCAGGGAGCCTGTATCGCCCCGAGCCGTGTATTGAAATCGTTGTATAGACACAATACCGCTCTTTCTACTTAGGTAGGTAGGAAGGTAGGTAGGTTCCTACAAGGTACTTATTGCGTTGTATTTATAAACGTACCTACCTACGTACCTCCATTATTTCAACACTGAATGCAGTAAAATTGGAAGCAGTAGAACTACTTATATATTTTTTGCTATTGCAGAACTAATCACACTAATCACCCTAACATTATAAAGGCGAAAGTTTGTGTGTGTGTAGTGTGTTTGTTACTTCTTCACGCTGAAACGGCTGGACGGATTTGGATGAAATTTGGAATGGAGATAACTGGACTCCCGAAATAACACATAGGCACATATTTGTCCCGATATTCCCACGAGGTCAAGATTTACGAGGGTAACACCGCGGGGCGCAGCTAGTAGTAAAATAAAATAAAATAAATAATGCTTAATATATACATTACATACATAGTGTGGGTGTTACCCAGAACACCCTGAACAAATATCTGCGTCGCACAAATGTTTGTTCCGCGGCGGGAATCGATCCTGCAACCTCCTGCGTCGCAGGCCAACCTTCGCCCGCCGCGCCACAGAGGTCGTCACCACTTCGTGTCGGTATAATTGGCATAGCAATTGGCAATTGGCTTAGGTACCTACATACCTACTCAGGTAGGTAGGTACCTAAGCATTGTGAAAGCACAACAATTGATTACCTATAACTTATTACTAAATCACAATCATAGCTTGTTGATTGTATAAATATTACCTACCTAACATGCTGATATCTCGATAGCCTAGCCCTACTTACTATCACTTATCAATAAGACATGATAACCATACTGCGTTTTGTGAACTTCTTGGAATAATTAAGTACCTATACCTCCCTAGGTTCAAACACAGATTGAGGAAAAGATAACCTAACCAAAGAACCTCTACACTGTATTTAATAATACAATAATTAGTATTTCCCCCAAAGTCTAGGTAAACGACGACCTCTGTAGCGCTGCGGGCGTAGGTTTGCCTGCGACGCAGGAGTTTGCGGGTTCGATTCCCGCCTCGGAACAAATATTTGTGCGATCTGCAGATATTTGTTCAGGGTGTTCTGGATATTTTCTATGTATAATAAAAAATATCTATCTATGTCATGTATTGTATTAAGTATATCAGTTATCTAGTACATACTAGCTTAGCTTGGGGCTATAGTTAATGTTGTGTGAACTGTCCAGCATTATTTATTTATTTATGTATATATCGCAGTGGTGTGTCCGGCTTAAAGATGCCTACGTCTCCTCTCGTGGATATCGTAAAAGCCGACTAAGGGATTACCCGGCCTGTTAGTAAGATTCGTTGAAGACTTATCCTGGGCAATGCTGGCTGCTAGCTTAGGAATGCGTTAGCCGAGTCAGTCGTGGGAAGCAATGGCGGCGATGAGCTCACCATTGACTGTATATGTTCTGTGCCATTTGTCGCGTCTATATTCCCACGATGGTGCAACCCGGCCCATTGAAGCTAAGTCTACCCTTTCGGGGAAAAAGGCGTGTCTATGTAGGTATGTTTGTTCTCCCAAAGAAGCAACATTAAAATTTGCTCCAACACAAATACAGAGTGTGGCAATATAATGGGACTCTCAATATAAGTACATTTAGAGAGTTTTGTTCTTAGGAAACATTAGATAAATTTTAAAGAAAACTAAAGCTGCATTTTTGTATTTTACTCTCTAACTCTACAACAGACAAGGTAGGTAACTTATCCTGAGAATTCCATTATCGTGCCACAACCTGTATATTAGCTTCGCGATAAAATATTATTTTCGGAAGCCACTAATTAGGAAACTAGATAAAGAAATAGTGGAGTAGCAACCGAGGCCAATAGTTCAATCGGTCAGCGTCAATATGTTATTACCATGACTGTATTGTTTTCCAGATTGTTTCCCACAGAATGTTACAAGTTAATTTTACAAATATTTTTTTTTTTTTTTTTTTTTTTTTTTTTAGTTTGGACAGTTCACACAACATTATCTAGCCCCCAAGCTAAGCAGAGCTTGTGTTATGGGTACTAGATAACTGATATACTTGACACAATATTATACATAGATAGATATTTTTTATTATACATAGAAAATACCCAGAACACCCTGAACAAATATCTGCGATCGCACAAATATTTGTTCCGAGGCGGGAATCGAACCCGCAACCTCCTGCGTCGAAGGCCAAGCTTAGCCCGCCGCGCCACAGGGGTCGTCAAATATTTGAAAACCCCTGACTATTTTCAGTGTTCCGAGACTTTTCATCTGTATGTCTCAGGGAGGCGGGCGTAGTGCAATGCCACATAGGGTGCGTCCTAGGTGGACGTGACCTATGAGGTAATGCACTGTTCATAGGCAGAGGTTACCGCTTAACATCAGGTGGGCCATCAGCTTGTTCCGTCATTTAGTAGTATAAAAAAAATAAAAATGGAAAAATATCACTTTTTGTATACTGCTTGGAATGACGGGTCAAGCAGATGGCCCACCTGATGTTAAGTGGTACTCTCTGCCTATAAACAATGCATTACCTCACAGGTCACGTCCACCTAGGATATACCTAAGTATTTCTGCCGCAAAGCAGTAGTGCTCGCATTGCTGTGTTCCAGTTTGAAGGGTATGGGTGCCGGTGAAATTACAGGCACATGAGACTTTTCATCTTTATGTCTCAGGTTGGCGGACGCAGTGCAATGCCGCATAGGGCGCGTCCTAGGTGGAAACATATGTGACCCTATTATGAAAAACCCAAAGTGGCTATTTTAGAACTCACTGTGACATATTTTGTCCTCACCGGTGACAAATAAGGATATATCCCATTTGTCTCCTCTGAAGGCAAATTCTAAAGTCAAAGTCAAAGTAAATTTATTGCTGAATTACATGTCAAAAAGATATTATAGATAAAATGTTGGATTCAATGTAATCTACCCTATAATGGCGTGCAATGTCAATTTTATTTACAATAATTTGAATTAAAAGTAATAGTAGAAATATGAATACCTACCTAAAACAACACAGAAAATTAAATTAATTAAACATGCATAAAAATTACAAAAATTAAAATTAAATTATAAGAAATGTCATCACTTGTCATGAAAATTATCGATCATAAATTAATTTACCCTATAATAACATTTATCAGATAAAATGGCTCTCAGCTTTCTCTGAAACATTGAAGATGGCAACTCTCTCTCTCTCTCTCTCTCTCTCTCTCTCTCTCTAATTTATAGGTTCCAAGAAGGTAGGTACAGTCAAATCCAAATAATAAAATATGTTATACAGGGTGTAACATAATATCCCTAGAAGCCCGGGGAGGGGGTATTCTACATATCATGGCGAATCACTTTAGTTAAACGACTTTTTAAATTTCAAAGTTTTTTTTTCATGAAGTGCCTCGTAAAAATTCTGAAACTCCTCTACGAATTCCTGAAATTCCTCCAGAAAATGTACCTAACAGAACATGAGGCAGCCCCACGCAACGTAACGTCCTCATGTTGTTTTACGTACGTTTTTGGAGGAATTTCAGGATTCTTACAAGGCATTTTATGAATGAAAATCTTCGAAATTTAAAAAGTCGTAGAATTAAAGTTATTCGCACTGATGTGCAGAATACGGGGTCCTCGGGCTTATAGGGATATTATGTTACACCCTGTAGATACAAAAATCAGAAATAAATTAAAGACTTTAATTTATTTCTGATTTTTGAACTGTGAGGTAATAAGCTCACAGTTCAGTTCAGTAAGTTAGAAAGTTACAGAATAGCGCTTGCACTTCGGACTTGAGGTTTTAGTTTTTTAAACTTGTTTTATTTTGTAACAGCTACAAGTGTCAGTGTTATAAGAACTTGAATAAAAATCTAGGATACCGCTGCTAAGGGTGACAAACAAATAGTCCTCGAGACAACTAAACACACCCAAGCGAAATACCACCGAATCACTAATACCCCAGTGAAATTACAGGCACATGAGACTTTTCATCTATGTCTCAGGGTGGCGGGCGCAGTGCAATGCCACATAGGGTGCGTCCTAGGTGGACGTGAGTCACGTGACCTATGAGGTAATGCACTGTTCATAGGCAGAGGTTACCGTTTAACATCAGGTGGGCCTCTTGCTTGTTCCGTCATCTAGTTTTTTTTTTTTTTTTTTTTAGCATTTATTGACCTTTGTTTGACCACGATCTCACCTGTTGGTAAGTGACGATGTGGCCGAAGATGAAGCACAAAGGTCTAGAAGGCACCTATTCACTCTTGACTTGAATATCACAATTTCATGCTGAATACCACTCGTAGGCGTGAATTTCCGATCACGGTCAGACCAAAGGCCAATGCCCAAAAATGTATTCAAAAACATGCGAGTGAGATCACCCACACTGATCGGTGTAGATATTATTAATATTCTTTTTATCTACGTGAATGACGTAACAAGATGGCCCACCTGATGACCACATAGGCCACGTCGTCCCAAATTCTGACACCAGGTATCTAACTCAGTAAAGTTCATCTAAGTAAAGTAAGTAAGTAAGTAGTAGTTCTGTCTTGTACCTACCTAAAATTCTGACGAAATAAATATATTTGTATTTGTATTTGTATTTTGTATTTTGTAAGAACGGGGCAGAACAGACCACGCGTAAATAATAGTGAGCGAAAATCACGAAAAACCGCAACTGTCTCAAGTATGTAGGTAAATAATTATATCCAAAAATGTAAAAAAAAAAAAAAAAAAAAAAAAAAAATTATAAACGTATAAATTGCATTTTAGTGTTATGAAAGAATCATTAAAATCGCTTGAGGCGTTTGGAAGCAGTAGGCTTTTTTTATGTAAACCATATTAAATCGAAGGCGGGAATCGAACCCGCAACCTCCTGCGTCGCAGCCGAACCTTCGCCCGCCGCGCCACAGAGTTCGGCATATTCAGAGGTAGGTATATAATCAAGCAGTTATTTAGTTACATAAGGAAGTACCTAGGAGCTATTATCATCCAAGTGCATTCTGTTTTCTGCTCAATGGGCATTCCACGGCATTCAAAGTCACCAGACCGACCGGTTCCGTCGGTAGGTAGGTAGCTACATCTATATGGTAATTGCACAAATTGATAGGTACAGTATTCTGTTGAAAGGTTAATTTGGCCACAGAATAAATAATATTTAGTACAAATTTGGCGCACATTTGTTAACTGACTTGATTGGTAATTGAACAGGTCAATAAGTGGGGAAGTCGTTCGTTTTAATCAGAGAATAATGAAGATTTAACGATTTTGGTAACGTTAATAGGTACAAGTACCTAGGTACTAAGTGTCGAAAGAGTATTATCAATGCATAATTATAAGGATCGTTCTGAATCGTCTTCAAAAATAAATTTACTCCTGTTCCAACGCGACCAGACCTAGAAGAATCAGGCAATCGTAGAATTGTCTTGTAGACAACAGGAATAGTCTTGAGCTACCTCCATCCACCGCCTTCCTGCGACCTACGTTACCAAAACCATCTATCCATATACCTGGATCAGACCAACACTCCGTCTGCTACCTTAGGTCTCCTGGTAGTGGATATCCCTCACTTATTATTATCTATTTATTTGTCATCATTCTATGGTTAGGGCTAGGGGACACTAGGACGCTAGGAACTTGGGGTTCAGGCTGTAGGTCTACTGCCTTACTTTAGAGATATTGCATGTGCAGTCGGGGTTCCAAGGGTAAACCTTCATGATAGTACCTACATTTTGGTAATTTAACAGTTAGTGAATTTAAAGGTCTCGAGTGGCGAGTTGGCGACCTTCAACAGGACGACGCAGTGTAGGAAAGTCCCTCTGAAGGGGACTGAAGGTCGCAGGAAGTCGGTGTATGCAGGCAGCTCAAGGCCGTTCACCGTAGCAATCTTGGGGGCTATATCTAGCAGTGGAACTCTATAGGCTGATGATGAGGCTGAGAGCTCTATTACAGAAGAACAGCCCTGAAATTTATATTTTTCTGGTTTTAGGAGCAAAACTTGGCTGGTGCATCTTCTTTTGCGTCGTTACACTCTTGGCAGAGTGGTCGTGGTCGTCACTTCAGGGTCTGTGGCTCGCTTCACAATCCTTCGCCACTCATCGCTCACCGCAGCTTTCCTGGTGCATTCATGCAGTGGACCGTCCAAAGCTGCCTTGATTTGGTCAGTCCATCTCATGGGCGATCTGCCCCGTGCAAATAGTGCTTAGAATGCCTTAAAAAAATAAGAGCCAAATACTAAAGGCTATAATAGACCCAAAACTGCAATACATTTGATTACGAATCTAGAATAGAACTTAATATGCATGTAAGTGTAGGTACGCTAAGTTGATTGTAATCTAGAATAGAACTAAATATGCATGTAAGTGTACGCTAAGTTGATTGTAATCTAGAAAAGAACTAAATATGCATGTAAGTGTACGCTAAGTTGATTGTAATCTAGAATAGAACTAAATATTGATGTAAGTGTACGCTAAGTTGATTGTAATCTAGTATAGAACTAAATATTCATGTAAGTGTACACTAAAATATACACCTATCTTAGAAAGCCTACATCTCCTAAACGGATGGTACAACTAATTTAAAAAAAAACATATACTGGCATTAATTCGCAAAACGTCCACTTCTCGAAATGTACCTACACCGCCCCTTTTTCTCAATTAAAATATAAGTTTAGATTTTTGAAAATAGTAATTTTCTTGAGACAGTTGCGGTTTTTCTTAATTTTCGCTCACTATCGTTTTGCGTGCTCTGTTCTGCCCCGTTCTTACTTACCTGAACTTTACTGAGTTAGATAGTGACTGAATTTGGGGTGCCTAATCACCTTAAATGCCCTGAAATTAAAATAAAGACTGACGACAGCTTTAAAAACATAAATATTGAGATGATAAGATATCGACTATGAGACTGCGTAGATAAGAGATGGAGGTGTGATGCAAGATGCAAGGTAGGGTAAGCCGCAAAATTCCTAATCTTAGATTTGATTTTTCTGACTAAATCAAGTACAATATTCAAATTAAAAATATGTATCGATACTACATTATAATTCCGAGGGATCACTGTACCAGAAACATGGTAGAAAAATATATTATCGATAGAAAAAAAAAAACTAAGTACTTACCTCTTATTTTTGACTAGATTCGACTGTTTATTAAAATGGTGCATATTATTGTGTACAAAATTTTATCAATAAAACCAATACAATAAAGCCGAAGCCGCGAAGTTTTACTGTAGGGATTTTGTAAAATTATCTATTTTCTACGAGATTTTCAATAAAAACCGCTTTATAGAGCGGCGCGAAACGTTTTTTTGTGTGACAATTTCTGCCTGGGGTTGGCGCAGTCTTAAACTTATTTTGAGCAAAATGTGCAATTCTTGGCAGCGAAAATTATATAAGTCTGTTATCTTCATCATATTTCTAAGAGCATAGAATACTTCAAAACAAGATATCGATAATTTTCTCGATAAACAAATAAACCAACCTTTAAATTTTATTTTTTATTTTTTTATACTACTTGGATGACGGAACAGGCAAGAGGCCCACCTGATGTTAAGCGGTAACCTCTGCCTATGAACAGTGCATTACCTCATAGGTCACGTCCACCTAGGACGCACCCTATGTGGCATTGCACTGCGCCCGCCACCCTGAGACATAAAGATGAAAAGTCTCATGTGCCTGTAATTTCACCGGCACCCTTACCCTTCAAACCGGAACACAGCAATGCGAGCATTACTGCTTTGCGGCAGAAATAGGTATGGTGGTAGTACTTCCCCGGACGAACTCTTTCATAAAAAATCTCTACTACTACTAAAATGCGCTTCTAACGTAAATATGTCTATTACTTATCAACGAACGTTGATAAAATAAAGATGAGTATAACGTTACAAATAATATGATTACAAAGAGCTCTAGTTTATATTTTCGATTACGCAGCAAATTTTTGGTTTTTTTTTTGTGATTTTCGCTTACTTTTCGTTTCGCGAGCGCTATTCTGTTAGTTTTTAACCTGAACTTTAGTTAAAAAAAGTGACTAAACTTGGCTGCGCCTAGTGAAATAAAGATGTAGCAAGATTTTAATGCAATTTTTTTTTTCATTAAGTATACCTGCAAGCTTTTATAATATTAGTGATCGTAACCGGGTGCTGATCAAAATGACCCTAAACACGGCCAGCCTACTTACCCATCGAGGAGTTCCGTTATCCACCATTGCGTCTCCATCATCAGATCAGCTCACTGTCACCATCATATTGTATTGTCATCGAAACTTGACAGGTATGCTAAATTTAAACTCAAACGGTCCAGGTTGACTGGTTCAAAATTCAGTTTCAAGACTTGTCCCACACTAACTAACTAACATACTAACAAGTTATATAAAATCTTGTAAATAGTACCTACCTTACACTATACTGCAACTTCATAAACCCTAGTAAATATGAAAAATATTCATAGGCAGAGTATCGACCAACGTAGAGTTAAATTTAAAATTTAAAATTCACATACTAAGAACGTAAATCAACATGTGAATAGATTTCTTATGGTAAATCCGTTTCTAATAGCAAAACGAATTGGTAACAATAGCCAATACGTGGGAGCTGAGCCTTTGTAAGACTATAGCGAACTACTTAGTAAAAAAAACTACATTCCTTGAGAGTTGTACCTATTTACAAGTCTTGTTTCTGGGGAAATTTAGTTCAATGAAGAATGGACCCTGTTTAAACATGAGTAGTTCCTTATTGATCCCTTCTATTCGATCCCTTGTCCTAATAAATAAAAAAATAAATAATGCTGGACAGTTCACACAACATTATCTAGCCCCGAGCTAAGCAGAGCTTGTGTTATGGGCACTAGATAACTGATATACCTTTTTTATTATACATAGAAAATACCCAGAACACCCTGAACAAATATCTGCAGATCGCTCAAATATTTGTTCCGAGGCGGGAATCGAACCTGCAACCTCCTGCGTCGCAGGCAAACCGATCGACCCCTTATACCTATAATTTAATATCTAGGTACCTACACTAGCTTCATCGCTTGGTAGCTTGCCCGAAACAAGATATTCTATATATTGAAAATTATTTATTACCTTTACTAAAATTATGTCAGTGGTTTTTTTTAAAATTAAAGCATACCTTACTTTTCTTTACCTTATTCTTTCTATTAGTTTTCTTTATGTTAGTTGTGTGTATAGTCGTTGCGAGTGGTTAGCCGTAACGCCAACAAGTGGTTCTGCCGGAAGACCAGCGTTGGTTGCTAGTTTGCTGTCAACCAACTCATGCTGAGGCAGACCCATTTTGTTACTTGAGTTACACCTAGGACCTCCATATCTGTTTCTTCTTAGTGTGTTCTGTGTTTCTGTGTAGCTCTTGTATGCAAATAAATATATATTCTTTCTTTCTTTCTTTATATTTTAATACATAATACAATTCTGGTAGAGTATCTACACTCCAGCTCTAAGAATATAAGTATCTTTCAGCGGTTTTCGTAAATAATCTGCGATTATTATTATCAACAACTGGCTAAGCGCGAAGCGACGACGCCCCAGAATACGGTAAACTAAAGTAGCACATGAAAATATCAACAAAACAGAATGTAGATGGTACTTAGGTATAAATAGCCGCACAGAATAATGTAGAGCTACCGATTTATGAGTAGCTCTACCCAACTAACAATCGGTTGCAACGCATCACATACAAAAAATGTTTTGCTCCAACTTCGATGCTAATCACGCGAACAATTTTTGTTCAAACGGTTCATTGAGCACAAATAAACTGGGAAATGTACCAAAGTGCATACAATTTTGATCTCTATATCCGCAGAATACTATTTATAATAGCAACAACATAACGCCAACAGTCGATATCTCGTCTCATCGTGGCTTAGACGTTTCCACAATCTCGGGAGTTTGTGAGATAAAGAGCCCTATTCAATAACCTATTAACGAATCGCTGTAAATTCGTCGAACTGTGTTAATATTGACGCGCTTAATGCGAGAAATTAGCATTCAGTGAGGATAACAATGAGGCCTTCTATCGTATTTGGGACATTTGTTTTAATATTCATTACATAATGAGGCGCTCGCCGATAGTCCGCGGTGCGGCGCGCTTTCACTCGCTCCGCTATTAATTACGTACACGATTGTATTCAGTCAGTTATATTTACTCAACTGGTTCGACTGCTGAAAGATAAAGAAACAGCTACAGTGTCGCGGGACACGACGTCGCCGTATCTTATCGCTTCCACTCTATTGATCAGTCACATATCGCGAACGGCCCGCCTTATACGGACGACAGGACCGGACCACCTTTATTGTCCAATTTAATGTGCAGACTTGTACTATAGACGCGATGTTACCGGTGAAGTCATAATGTGCGTCGGACAGAAATAGAAATAGTGTTTACAGGAAAATAGAATCAGTAACATTGTGTTGCGGTTTGTTATCGAGCGGAAATGACGGCTAAATCACCAACGATGAGCGTCAAGTCGCGGGAGATCATTGGAGGTGACCAGTTCAGTCAGCGGCGCGAAGTGTTCGACAAGCACGACACCGTGTTTCTACCGCCGGCCTCGCCCACGGGTCTGGCGCCCGCCCCGGATGTGGAAGCGATCATCACGTCCAACCACGGGAAAACAACGTCCAACTTCAAGCGGAACACCCCAGGATACTCCAGCATGAGGGAATCCCGAAACGAAGAGCTGGATTATGAGTTCCGGCCGAGGAAGTATTCGGACAACTTCACGTCCGAGCTGAATCAAAGCGATGATGTGGATTACAGACGGACGATGACCGATCGCACACGGCGACTCTCCAAACTACGACGGGATTTCATGACGTCGAATCTCCACGAGCCCACCACTAGTCCCTTCAACCGCGCCGGGACGCGAGCTTCCCTACCCGCAAAGAACTACTCTCCCAACTCTCCTGTCCTGAAATACAAAATCGAGAGCCCCAACCTGTACAAATTTCCATTTGCCGAGCCGTATAAGACGCCGACACCTACGCGCAAAGTTAGACTCGATTTGGGACCTTCTGAAGTGGATGGAGGAGGTAAGGAGAACGAAGATCCTAAACAGCGGCATTTGAGTCTTCCTGAGAACAACAACACATCAAAAATCGACCACAATAAGTTGTTTGAGGAGTTGGTGAAGCGGTACTCCCCCCAACGCAAGCCTGTGGATTGGAAACTACCTCCAACCAAGCCTAGAGTCATCGGTTGTGTTTCAAAGTCAAGTGCTGATAGTTTCGAAAGCGGTGAGAAGAAAACGGAGGAAGAAAAACCTGAGGACGATGAGGTGTTCGAGATTAAGGAAAATAATATTAAAACGAGCCAAGAAGTGAATAAAGTTGATGATACCCAACCAGCTCTGAAAAATGGTCCCGAACGATTGGAAGGCAAAGAAACCAACTCGAAAATGTCCCTATCAGAGTTGGATGAGAAAAACGACCAGGTGCCCGAACTAGGAAGTTTCCAAAGGCAATTGAGTAGAGAATCCGCTAAGAAGCCACCTTTAGAATTCGTAGACTTGACCATTCCAGACTTGATAGATAAAATGACGGCGGATGGAAATGAAATAGAGACCCATTCGAAGGGCCCTACTAAAGTGAAGCGAAAGAGGAGTTTCTTAGATAAGCTTTTAGGTCGTAAGAAGGATATATAACACAGTGCAAGGACTGCGAGTGATAGCGATACCGTATGTTGCAAACCCGCCAAAGATTATATCAAGGTTGTACCGGAGAATGACGTCATGCAATCTTTCGATAAAAGATAATGTAATATTCGATAATTTTATTTCGTTAGTGTTATTTATGAAGATAATTAAGGCCAGTTCTTTCCTATTTTTTTATCTATACGCTTTGGTTGGGTTATCAGTAGTTGGTAAGAAAGTGCCATGTGACACTCATAAAATCAAGTTAACCATATTTTCATAAGTAATTTTAAAGGCTAATATTGTTTGTACAGTTTTATTAATATAATTTGTTACAATTGTTTGTACATTTTGAAGTATATTTCTGTAATTATAACAATTATCCTTATTTTATAATCACAATGGTTTTTCCTTGATTTAATATTTTGTTATTAAAACAATTGGAATAATTTGCTAGTGAGACATGAACCGGATGTTTTGCTAAATAAATGTTTATTTTTACATGATATTGTTATTATTCCTCTTCAACACGGTAATTAAAAATAATTAACTTTTAAAATGAAATAAGTAGTTAATAACAATCACAGAACGAAATTATCAATATAATAAGGTTGATGCTTACGCTTGAGGCGCGAAATTTAAATTTTTTGCTGCTTTTTGCCCTGTACAGCTCATCAACACTTCTTCAGATAGAAAAAGTTGATTTCGCGAGAACTAGGAGACTTAACACACATGTTTTAATTGATAGTAACTCATAATTATCATCAGTTTAGCTACGATCCCCTAAACAAAAAAAAAACACTGTAAAAATGGGTTTAGTTGGGGATCGCAGCTAAACTGATGATATTTATGAGATACTATCAATTAAAACATGTATGTTAAGTCTCATATAGTTCTCGCGAAATCAACTTACGCTGTCTGATGAAGTGTTGATGAGCTGTAAGAGCGATGGTAGCCTAACGGTTCAATAGTGCAACTCAGAATCCAACGAAACCGGGTTCGATCCTAGGCTCCGCAGCAATGACTTTTCTAAGTTATGTGTGGATTTCCATCGCTCTGTGCTTCGGAGGGCACGTTAAGCTGTCGGTCCCGGCTGTTATTGATTAATAGCAGTCGATAAGCCATGTCAGAGGCCCTCGGGCGGCTTGACAAACTCTGACACCAGAGGCCAGCACTTACCTTATACTTATATTATTAAAAGAAGAAGATGGGCAAAAAACACCAAAAAATGAGAATCTCGTGCATCAAGCGTGAGCATCTATACCTTAAGATTCACTACAAAATAGGAACTTATCCTTGAAGATCCCAATCACAATAACATGATTCATACATAACAATGGCTACAATAGAATGACACAGATATTTCATTGTAGTCTTAAATACCGTGATATAAAGCATGTTTTCAAATGAGTAAACTTATTTTTAGCACCGGGAAAAATACTAATTCAGAAAACAAAGGCGTTGTGAAACACTTTGTTATGTTAAAATCTAAAATATTTAATGTGCTTTGATTTTAACAAATTGTGTAGCACCTAATATATTTTTTATTATAGTCTTTGTGAATTAAAATAGACGTGGGAGATGACATACCTAAGCTTTTTATAACAAGTATCAACATTTTGTAGTCAAACTATAATGACGAGACAGTGTAGAAGTCGATAATGGGGAGCCACAGGCAAAACTAATATCAGATGGCGCCACCATCGCTGGTGATTTTTCTCATACTAAAATTATCCATTTTTGACATAACTAAAACTGTCCACTTTTGACAGTTTTTTTTTAAACATCTTTGTTTGGCTACGAAACAACACCAGCGATTATGCGCCACCTAGCGTGATAAATAAGCAGTGTGTCTCCCCATTGAGCCTGGCAGTTTTTTTATGACTGTACAAGCAGATGGTCTACCTGATGTTAAGCGGTACCCTCTGCCTATGAACAGTGCATTATCTCATAGGTCACGTCCACCAAGGACGCGCCCTATGCGACATTGCACTGCGCCCGCCACCCTGAGACAAAGATGAAAGGTCACATGTGCCTGTAATTTCACCGGGGTGCCTTCAAACCGGAACACAGCGATGCGAGCACTACTGCTATGCGGCAGAAATAGGTATGCTCAAATACTATAATAATTACACATTTGCATACGATTCAGTGGATAATCGAGCCTGGCAGTGCTCACTAATCAACTATGAATTGTAGCAACACTGCCACGTCAATACACTCGTAGCTTGACTACAAAGTCTTGATACTCGTACTAGTTATAAAAATCTAAAGGTAGATGTGTCCACCCACACCAATGAGCTGAGCGGCACATGAGCCGCTCAAACCGAGCCGATCGCGGCAGCATCTGCCTGTGATCAAAGGCAGTTCAGTTCTGTGCTCATCTCGAGTTTCACAAGTAGGTAGATAGTACGACTTGGGATAAGCATTACAACTTACAAGTAACTCCGCAATCCATATTGTACCTTCTACAATCTATTAGGTGGGTAGGTACACCATATACCATGGTAGAAGAGATACAAGTTGTCTGTAACAACTAAAAAACTTTGAGCACTATTAGGCCGCGTTTCCACCAGAGATGAGCGAGGATGCGTAGCGAGGGATGTGTTTGTTAAGAACCAATAGAATCACTACATTTACAAGCCTCGCAGCTCTGGTGGAAACGGCTTAGCAGAGGGAGGTTTCTATACGTACAAAACAAGCGAGGGATGTGTGCGAGGGATGCGTGCAAAGGATGGCCGCGAACGAGAAACTACTCGCTCGCATCTGAAAAGAGCTCGCTACACATCCTCGCACCGCTCATCTGTGCACCGTTTCACAGCGTCGCTACGCATATTCGCACCGCTCAGCCCTAGCACATCTCTGGTGGAAACACTCACATCGTTCCGCAGCCTCGCTACGCATCCTCGCACCGCTCATCTGTGCACCGTTTCACAGCGTCGCTATGCATCTTCGCACCGCTCAGCTACCTAGCACATGTCTGGTGAAAACACTCACATCGTTTCACAGCCTCGCTACGCATCCTCGCACCGCTCATCTGCGCACCGTTTCACAGCGTCGCTACGCATCTTCGCACCGCTCAGCTGCCTAGCACATCTCTGGTGGAAACACTCACATCGTTCCGCAGCCTCGCTACGCATCCTCGCACCGCTCATCTACTTCGCACATCTTTGGTGGAAACGCAGCCTAAAACTTGTAGTTACACAGTGTTATGTCTTTTGCATTGACAAGCTGTTTAAAATTCGATCGCAAGAGACAAAAGACGGTTTAACTACGTTTATGAGTAGCACGGTTAGTTCTTTACATTAAGGTGGTTGCTTTCGCTCGTGGCGCGAAATTCAATTTTTTTCGTGTTTTTTGCTCATCACTTCTCATTAACACTTCTTCAGATAGCTAAAACTATGTTGCCGCAAATTATGTGACCTAACACACAAGTTTTAATTTATAGTATCACATAAATATCATTAGTTTGGCTATGAATGTGCTTGAAACAAAAAAACACTATAAATATCGTAGAAGCACAATCGTAGCTAAACTAATGATATTTATGTGATACTATAAATTAAAACTTGTGTGTTAGGTCACATAATTTGCGGCAACATAGTTTTAGCTATCTGAAGAAGTGTTGATGAGCTGTAATGAGCAAAAAACATAAAAAAAATTGAATTTTGCGCCACGAGCGAAAGCGACCACCTTAAAACAGGGGCGGGGAGACACACTGTTTATTTATCATGCTAGGTGGCGCATAATCGCTAGTGTTGTTTCGTAGCCAAACAATGGTCTATAAATGTTAAAAAAATAACTGTAAAAGTGTCAAATATCAATGGATAAATTTAGTAAATAAACATTAAATAATAGTCTAGTATAAAACATGCCTCTGTGTAGTGCATTTCAGTGTACAAATAAAGGTACACACCGTTTCCCTTCTGATGAGAAAAAGACAAGACCGCTAAATGACAAGCACCAGCGATGGTGGCGCCATCTGAGATTAGTTTTGCCTGTGGCTCCCGGCTCCCCAAACCAATTGTATTTAAATTTTTAATGAATTGTCTCATACTTGTCACTTTTGACACTTTTGGTATTCTAAAAACTTCAATGGTTTTTCAATTGCAATCGTAAAATCTTTCTTCGTAAAAATTCGTAAAATCATAAAAGCAGACTATCATTTTTAATGACAATTGTAATTGAATTGTAATTGCAATGTATTTTCTTTAAAAATTAGTAGAATTGGGCCCCAGGTTTTCACGAGGGCTAATCATGTAAATTAAACAATTCTAAACGGATTTATCGCATATTTTATTAATTATCGTTAATCCTGACGTTTCGAATGTAATGAATGATTCGCCGGCCACGCAGGAGGTTGCGGGTTCGATTCCCGCCTCGGAACAAATATTTGTGCGATCTGCAGATATTTGTTCAGGGTGTTCTGGGTGTTTTCTATGTATAAATAAAAAAAAACTATTTATGTAATATATTGTATTAAGTATATCAGTTATACTAGTACCCATAACACAAGCTCTGGCTTAGCTTGGGGCTAGATAATGTTGTGTAAACTTGTCCAGCATTATTTATTTATTTATTAATTTTACAAATGTCAATAGTATTTTCCACTTAGTATCTGCAAAAGGCCCTTACAACAGTTCAGATAAAGGAGCAGATGGAGAAATATCCTCTGCCCACAACTGTGCTATTCAACCTCCTGAATTAAATTCGGCGATAGCTAAGGTTGTAAACACCAATTTGACTAGTTCCTGGCTGTCCCCAAATATGTCCCCGTTTGGGGACAGACAGGAGTTGACAATACCTGTTTGTCCCCTGGTCTTAAAACGGCCCCATTTATTTATGCATTTTTTTTAAAACCAGTACTGGCATATCTGAGAACAGTGAAAATTAAAAAAATAGAGGATTTTCTATGTATTAGAAAAAAAATACACTGAAGAAATACAGTATTGGTTACACTAAGGATGTCCTGGAGAACTGAGGTTTTGTCATAAATGAAGCTAAGAGTTGCGTCATGCACTTTCCTAGGTTCATACAACAACTAGGTTCTAACAATTCATACACAAAATTACAACAAATAACAATAACAACAAATACATGATAAAAGATACCAGATAAAAGAACCGTGTAAAAAACGATTAATCTCATAAGTGATATAAAACTATTAATCTCATAAGTGATATAAAACTATTAATCTCATAAGTGATATAAAACGCTATGAAAACTAAAAATATTCAACATTTAAAAATAAACAAAAACGGCCAAGTGCGAGTCAGACTCGCGCACGAAGGGTTCCGTACCATTATCTATAAAAACGGCAAAAATATCACGTTTTTTGTATGGGAGCCCCCTTACATATTTATTTTATTCTGTTTATTGTATTTGTTGTTATAGCGGCAACAGAAATACATCATCTGTGAAAGTTGCAATTGTCTAACTATCACGGTTCATGAGATACAGCCTGGTGACAGACCGACAGACAGACAGACGAATGGACAGCGGAGTCTTAGTAATAGGGTCCCGTTTTACCCTTAGGGTACAGAACACCCTAAAAAAAAACATTTTTAACTATTTGTTTCTGGACCTAATGCTTTCCAAATCAATATGTGCCGTTCCTTTGATCACCTAATACAAATCTGTTGTCTGAATAGTAAAAAGCGGCTGGTTTTTTAAATGTTTTAACAGTTCTAGCACCACAGCAAATCTTGTAAAATTCAATCTACTATAACTACTATACTATACTAAAAGGTTGCCTGGAAGAAATCGCTTTCAGCGATCAGGTGGGTTACTATGAGCTCTTATTGCCATGCAATTGATAAACTATTCAGTACAAAATATTGGTTCCGTGATGTCCGCAACTATATTTAAAGGCACAATCGCAGAGGGTCTACAGACTTCTGCGATTAAAGTTATTCAACGATGAAAAATGTCAACGATGAACCGATATTTTGTACTGAATAGTTTTTGAACTGAATGGATATAAGAGCTCATAGTAACCCCGCAGGGCCCTTATTCGCTATGACCACAGGAGATTCCTTGCCAATAACGTGTCACGTCATAATGTATTCTAAACGTGATTCCACGCAGATATCGTAACGAGCCGCGCTTTGTTAGGTTTGGTCATAGCGAATAAGGGGGAAGGCCGCCCATTGTAGTGTAATTTGATTCAGATAATCATTTTTGTGTTTTTTTTTTTGGTGTACTTTTTTAGTGTTAATCTATCTAATCTATCTATCTATCTACAGCTACCACTACTCTCAACTAATATCGTCAGGATCTATACTCCGTACCGCTGCCTCCAGCTCAAACAAGTGGTCATCTGTGATCTGTGGGGCTAGTTGTCTCATGGCTGCGGCTAGGTTGTACACATACTCCTTGTTGGTCCCACTTGGGCCGTGGCAGGACACAACTTGCTTGGCTATACTCTCTATAGATGCTGGTCCTGAAATGAGAAAGAATAAACAGTTTAGTATACAAACATCCGTATGACGACGTATGAATAGTATTTGTAATATTTGTGATATTCATTAATAATTAGGTTAAGGTGGATGCGCACGCTTGCGGCGCCAAATTCAAATATTTTGGTGTTTTTTGCCCATTACAGCTCATCAACACTTCTTCAGATAGCGAAAGTTGAGTTCGCGAGAACTAGGAGATTTAACACACAATGTTTTAATTGATAGTATCTCATAAATATCATCAGTTTAGCTATGACACATTTTTTGTGTTTTTTTTTTGTTTAGGGGTATCTTAGCTAAACTGATGATATTTATGAGATACTATCAATTAAAACATGTGTGTTAAGTCTCTTAGTTCTTGCGAACTCAACTTTCGCTATCTGAAGAAGTGTTTATGAGCTGTAATCGGCAAAAAACACTAAAAAAATGGAATCTCGCGCCGCAAGCGTGATCATTCACCTTAACCAAATTGTTCCTTTTATTCTAAGCTTGTAGTTAATAAGTAAGTATAAAAATGTTCGTTAATAATCTAGATAAGCACTTTTCAAAACTATAATTCTTGAAGTATTCTTGGAGTATTTTTATGTAAGCATTTTAATTATAGTAGTAGTAGAGCCTTTTTGTGAAACAGATTGTCCGGGGATGCACTACCACCATACCTATTTCTGCTGCAAAGCAGCAGTGCTGGCATTGCTGTGTTCCGGTTTGAAGGGTAAGGGTGCCGGTGAAATTACAGGCACATGAGACTCTTCATCTTTACGTCTCAGGGTGGCGCGGTGCAATGCCACATAGGGTGCGTCCTAGGTGGACGTGACCTATGAGGTAATGCACTGTTCATAGGCAGATGGTACCACTTAAAATCAGGTGGGCCATCTGCATGACTTGTCATTCAAAGTAGTAAAAAAAACTTGTGTAGTTGGTAACTAAGAACATTGTTCAGTGTGTGACTTTATATAAGTACCTACTGATAACAAATAATTTAAAAAAAAAAAAATTGTAGCCCTAGCAGGGTTCATGTTGAGAACATAGTATACATAGTCCATCTTATACACCACACGAAGCAATACAATTGTATGACTATGACTATGACCTACGCAGCGCCGCGGCGCGGTGGGCGACTAATCGGCGGACACGCAAGAGGTAGCGGGTTCGATTCTCGCTGCGGAACAAATATTTGGGAGTGTGGTACCATGGTTCTCGTAGTTCCTGATACCCACAACGCAGTCCTAGTGTGGGATCAGTTCTATTGGGGAGTGTTGGGGTGGGATGTATGGATTAACATCTGTTGGGTGTTAAGTTACACTTTGATTGGTGAGTAATGATGAGCATGAAACTGAAACTCCTATTTTCCTGCTAATTCAAGTGGCATAAGTTATACGAAGTAATCTTGGGCCCTGTGGGAATAGTGAGCATCCATGGATCCTCAGGGGGTTCAAAGGGGGGTCCACGTGGAATGCTGGCTGAAGTTAAGCCTAATTTTCAATGGGGGGGGGGGGGGGGGAGGGATTGTCCCATACAAATTGAATTGAATTGAAGGATTTTACTTAGGAATTGACTAGTTCTAAAGATATTAACATTTTTCTAAAATGATAATCTCACTCAGTTTTTCATTAAGTTTTTCGTGAATTGGCTCTCACCAGACCTCTCGCCATGGTACCCCGTGAGTACTTTCCACGCGTAACGCACAAGACCACGTGGATTCGGGGTGCTCTGTGTTGTATATGCCACAAAAAAACTGACTGGGAGGTTTCTGGGGGACCTCAAGAAACCAGTAGCACTCAAACATTGCCCAAAATCAGGTGTCTTGATTCTAAACCCAACCCGGTTCGAAAGGCTTGCGACTTTACGGCAATGCACGAGACTCTGGATTGTCCTTATACTATGCACTGCTGCGAGCGACACCTGCCCAGCAATCCAATTAGTTTTTCAGGTTTTATAGTGTATGTGTGTACGAATCCGGTATGCTTGTTTACAGACAATAAACATATAACAAGGGTATGTTTGTTTTTTGTTTTTTTTTTGTTTGTGTACAGACTGTGAACATTGATTAATGTTTTTTTTTTTACAACTTTTTATGACAGATCTAGCTGGCCCACCTGTTGTTAAGCGGTACCCTCTACCAATGAACAGTGGATTACCAAATAGGTCACTTTCACCTAGGACGCATCCTATGTGGCATTGCACCGCGCCCGACACCCTGAGACATAAAGATGAAAAGTCTCATGTGCCTGTAATTTCACCGGCAACCATACCCTTCAAACCGGAACACAGCAATGCGAGCACTACTGCTTTGCAGCAGAAATAGGTACGGTGGTAGTAATACCGCGGACGAAATCTTTCAAAAAAACAGCTCTACTACTACTAAAATGAAATGTATGAGATAAATCCTTTAGCCCTTCTTGCTTTCTTGTAGAGATTGTGGAGACCTAATAGAGACCTACAAGATCCTAAACAACCACTACAGTATACCAGATTTATCACAGACACTATATACCATGAACAATAATATAGGACTCAGAGGACACTCGCTGAAGCTGCAACGCGGGCCAAGTACCAGCAATCTGAGGATGCACATATTGCCTAATCGCGTCGTGCGCACTTGGAACCGGCTACCAGACACAGTGATCAGTGCCCCCTCAGTGAATTCTTTCAAAAATAGACTTGACAAACATTTAAAGTGCACTGATAAGGACTAAGATATTCACGCATAAGCTCCGACAGCTGCCTGTGTATTATAAATAAATAAATAAATCTGGCTCAACGCATTCAGCGTGGCAATGCAGCCAGCATTTTAGAGACGCTTCCGCCTGGTAGAGATTTGGATCAGTTGAGCTACCTTTAGATCGCTTGCAGCGGTCTTCAGGTAGCACAACTGTTTCATATGTATTTTGTACATACCTTGTATTATTCTTTCTGTAAATAAATGTAATCAATAATAAAATAAATAATAAAAAATAACTCACCAGCAAAAGATTCATTCTTCTCTGTAGCCACATACAATGTGAGCTCAAATGGCTCTATTTTATCCTCAGGGTGGAATGTCACAGTTTTTTTGGAATACCCATTCTTTTCCCTGAAGTCCAGGTGATCAGTAACCTCTTCTATGTCTTGCTCTCTGATCTTGTATGCTACGCCCCAAACTTCACTTATAGAGTCTGCGCTGGGTATCAATGTGACAACTCTTCCAGGCTGAAATAGCGCAAAAAATATATAATAGTTCTACTTTCTCTTCTATTTGACCACCTCTATGGCGCGGCGGGCGAAGCTTGGCCTGCGATGCAGGAGGTTGCGGGTTCGATTCCCGCCTCGGAACAAATATTTGTGCGATCGCAGATATTTGTTCATGGTGTTCTGGGTATTTTCTACGTATAATAAAAAAATATCTATGTATGTAATATATTGTATTAAGTATATCAGTTATCTAGTACCCATAACACAAGCTCTGCTTAGCTTGGGGCTAGATAATGTTGTGTAAACTTTCCAGCATTGTTTATTTATTTTAATTAATATGTAAAATCCAGCACCCTTTGCACCAAACCATGTAGAGTTATGTATGTAATATATTGTATTAAGTATATCAGTTATCTAGTACCCTGTACCCATAACACAAGCTCTGCTTAGCTTGGGGCTAGATAATGTCGTGTAAACTTTCCAGCATTGTTTATTTATTTTCATTAATATGTAAAATCCAGCATTCTTCACACAAGACCATGTAGAGTCAGTGAGCCTGTGTCAGTTCTATCACTCATTATAAACCTAGGCAACCAACTTAAGTGGGGGTTGATAAATTGATTACTGCTTTTAATGAAAAATATGTTCCAATACACATTTAAAAACATGTATAATAAGTTTTGTTAAAAATATATTTTTCAATACAAGCTTCGTAACCAAGTGATCGTAACCACGTGCTGATCAAAATGAGCCTAAACACGGCCAGTGTACTATTATCTATCGAGGAGTTCCGTTTTCCACCTTCCGTCTCCATCATCAGATCAGCTCGCTGACAGCATCATATTGTATTATCATCGGAACTTGACAGGTATGCCAAATTTCAGCCCAATCGGTTGATGATAACTGCTTTAAAATTCAGTTGCAAGATTTCACCCAGACAAACATACATACATTGCACGTTAAATAAAAGCTTGTAAAAAATAAACTATGCATCTCCTAGAGTAGGAAAAGGTACTACAGGGTAGAGAAAATCAACCCCTACTATATCCAACCCTTTTAATACCGTCCTCACCAACAAATCATTCATACGTGCGCAAAAATATTATTAACCAAAATTACATTATTATTATCCTGTCTATACCTAGGCATCAACTCTGTAAAATAATGTGAGCCATTAAACCACTACAAGGCTATGAATTTAGTTTTAAATAACTATTAGCTGCGCCCCCCGGTTTTATCCGCATAAGTCTCGAACCCGGGGTAAAATTGGGATAAAAATTTGGTAGGTAGCCTATGTGTTATTCCAGGAGTCCAGCTATCATTATCCCAAATTTCATCCAAATCCGTCCAGCCGTTCTAGCATTAATTACCTTCTCTGGTACACCTCTGTGGTCAATGCTGTGCTGGTAAAACCTTCGAAGATAGCCCCTGATGAAACCAACCACTTTCAGCTCGTATTTGAAGTCCACTTTCCACACTAAAGAACCATAACCGAAGACCCACATGTCGTCTGAGAAATTGATATAGTCCTCTTACACGTACTCATAAATAAATAGAATCATAAACTACATTGTACATTCTATAGAATTTAGGAAATAAACGTGATCATGTCGTTATGCATATCTAGTATCTACTTCTTCATCTTCTTCTTCATATAATATATTTTATATAGTTTTTGCTTAATGGCTTCCGAGGAGTGTGATACTCAGATACTCTTAACATAATGACAATGACATATCCTATTATTCTGTGCTTATACATCTCGTTCTCGTAGTAGGTACACTGTTTTCTCTGTGTTACATCTGTTTGTCTGTGAACATAACAACTGAATCGTTAAAAAAAACTTATAAAAAGTCTCGACTGCCACGTTCAAAAAAAATTAAACCATTCAACTGCTTCACGCCGCGGGAAAATTCAAACACTCGAAGAAAAAAAACATTCCCGGCCTTTGTAAAAACTATCTTAAGGTGGATGCGCACGCTTGCGGCGCGAAATTCAAATTTTTTGATGTTTTTTGCCCATTACAGCTCATCAATACTTCTTCAGATAACGAAAGTTGAGTTCGCGACAATTAGGAGACTTAACACACATTTTTTAATTGATAGTATCTCATAAATATCATCAGTTTAGCTATGATACCCCTAAACACATTTTTACAGTTTTTTTGTTTGTTTAGGGGTATCGTAGCTAAACTGATGATATTTATGAGATACAATCAATTAAAACATGTGTGTTAGGTCTCCTAGTTATCGCGAACTAAACTTTTGTCATCTGAAGAAGTGTTGATGACCTGTAAAGGGCAAAAAACACCAAAAAATTTGAATCTCGCGCCGCAAACGTGAGCATTCACCTTAAGGTCACGTCCGCGTTTTATGACCGGTAGTTTACACACAGGAAATCAAATCAGGAATCGGTAGCCACCCTGATTAAATGTACTGGCTAGATATCAATAAGCCGCGTCCGATAATTTGTTCCCATCAATACCAACACTCACTGTGAATCGTAGAGGGAGAATAATGCTCTGTCTACGCTGTGATCTAAATACAGGTTTTTTCAGGTTTTATTAGCACATGCAACTTTTTGTACCAAATTTGAACTATTTTGTTATTTTGTTCCAACTGTATACGACTATGGATATATCCTGCGATTATATTTGATATTAGAATATTTTTTTCCGGTCTGAGGAAATACCCGAAAACACAACAAAAAAAAAGTTTGAAAATTCAGTTCCCAATATCGATACAATTTCCCTACTTTTCTTAGGGTTTTTCTGGAAACTTTTTGTATGAAATCATATCAATATTTTTACGTAATTATCAGGATATGTGTATGTACTGTTGAAATAAAACAAAAAACAGCATGTAGACACATAAACTGGTGATATTTATGAGATACTATCAATTAAAACATGTGTGTTAAGTCTCCTAGTTGTCGCGAACTCAACTTTCGTTATCTGAAAAAGTGTTGATGAGCAGTAATGGGCAAAAAACACCAAAAAATTTGAATTTCGCGCCGCAAGCGTTCGCATCCACCTTAAGGCGATATGTCAAAATACCGAATGGGCGGAGTCTAGCAAGAAAACAATAGCTGTAAGACAGTGACAGCGCTATTGCTCACCTGAACCCGGGAAGAGGTGAGGTATAGATTTTTGCCACTCGGAAGTAACTGACGTAAGCGACAAATGAAAAAACTTCGTTTAGCTTCTAAAGGGGCAAATATAAAAATAAATGATCTGTTAATTTAATCTAAGTAATGTGATTGAATAATCAATTGTGTGATTGAATACCTACTGAATAATATAAAAAAATATGCTTAATACTTTCTCTAGTCGAAGGAGGGAGCTAAAAAGGGCAATAAAAGAGCCAATTTCAAAAAATAAAGCTACCGGGAAAAGTTTCGTGAATCGTGTTTCTGGTCTATAATTTATTTAGATTACATCCTCAAGTAATTAATGTATTAACATCAAGTTTGTAACCTTTACCGATAGTGAGTGAGCAAGTAATGAAACGACTCCAAAATTTTAAAATAGCGTCTTAAGTCGCCCTTGAGCGTACACACGTCCGAACATAATCTAGCCAGCTGGGTGTGCAACTACCGTGCACACCGCTAAGCTGCGCGTGTCAGTCGCGGCTGACGGACGCGTCCATTATTTTGTTCTCAGTTTTAGTGTGCTACCTACTATAAACAGTTAAAAAACAGCTAAACTATTGTTCGTACGAGCTACCGCATGGATGTAGAGATTACTTCTTCTGTGATGTAGAGCTACCGCACTCGCACAGAAGAAGTAATTGGATACATCCATGAGCTACCGCGCGCGAAGTATCGTGAGCTCACAAAAGATTAAATAGGTGAGCGCCACTCTTCCCGCCATTTTCGAAAAGAGACATCAATAGGCTTTAGTACATAGATAAAAATAGTTTTTTTTTTATTAAAGCTATTCTCTATAATTAATTTTTCCTTTTGTAAAAAAAAACTCCATGAGTTGTTGTCATTGTTTTGTTGAGATCAAAAATGGTTGAGATCATAGAGAATTTTTTGATATAGTTGAGATGTAGTAGGTAATCAAAAACTACAATATATGGAACCAAATACAAAACTAGAAAATTCGGGTAAAAATGTGACATTACGCTAAGATATTTTTCGTACATACCCGTTTTTGGGCAATAACTTTTTCATTATGACGTGATTTCAAATTTTTTTACGTATCAATAACATAAATGTATTTTTATTTACCTACCTACCATGAAACAACAAACCTAGATCCAGTGATGAATTCAACAGGACTTAGTAGCAACAAAAGAACCATCAAATGATTATTCGAGTTCCCAAAATACGTACCGTAGGTACGAGTAATTCAGACAGTCCAAAGTCTACAAACATTGTCCAAAGACCAATGTCCAGAATAGCTCAACAACTGTGTGATACAATTGTAGAGCCTACTTCGAAGCCATCCCAAGTTAGTAATAAGAAGGAGACGTCGAGCAAAATCCCGAACAGTGAGCCTATGCAGCACCGGAGCAGGGAAGACTCGTATAGTAAAACTATTCGGTCAATCATCAGCGAGAAGAGGAAGCTCAACGAGTTAGTCCCGAATAATCTAAATGCAAGCAGAACCAAGCCCAAATCTAAAGAACCTCTTCTGAAGAAGAAATTTACTGACGCATCTGTGAATACGATAATCACAGGATCGGTACGATGCGGCAATGATGGCGTGACAAAGCTCCGTAAGCGGAACACTGACACTCAGTGCAGCAGACTTGCTGAGAAACACTTGAAGTTCAATTTGAACTCCAAACACATACAGACGTTTGGTAGTAACATAAACTTTTCCCTAACAGACAAAGCCTGTGCTCAATGTGTTGAAACCTGCAGTTGCGGCACACAATTCGTAGATAAATGCGGAGGCAGTAGCACTGGCAATAAAAAATCTACCAAACAGATCATGAAGATTCATTCAATTCTAAAAGATTCCGCCATGAAACAAGATGAGTCTACCAGATTTTTTGACACGGGTGCCAGACGCTGGGCCATAACTCGGTATCGCACATGCGGACCAGATTTTTGATTTTCATATAAATAAGTTAACAATTGGAACAGTTTATTTTATTTAAAATATAGGTACCTACATATACCTACTAAATAAGTACCTACACTTACCTACTAAACCATGGTAATACCCATGGTTATGGTACACGAGCTGCACACACGCAGCTCGCGTAACGGTGCCGTTGCTGTAGTTTATGATATCCATTGAAAAAGGTGTCCGGGATATTTTAGAAATCGGGATAACGATTTTATTTCACCATGAGAGATTTCTGGATACCGGCAACAGGTGTGAAAACAGATCTTTCATTTGCCTACTTTGGCTACTTGTACTATTATTTATTCTGTGACTTTGGCAGAAGAAACTTGTTCGACAGTCGAGTCTAACACTAAAAATACATCGCCTTTGTTGTAGTCCAGTAACTTTATACATCCACAGTATGCGTCAAATCCGGTAGATCTGATTTTTTGCATACTTGTTTAAAGTAGACAAAATTTCCTACAATATGATACTAGAACTGTATCTGTAGACCCAATAATTTCTGAGATTAAGCCTTTCAAAGATTATAATTATTTTCGAACTTCGCATTTTTTTAGACGTCATTCGTACACTGTATTCGTACTCGTACACACTCGTACTCGTCAGACGTATTTGTACATGTACACTCCCCACACCGCTATAATGCTTCGGGTAGAAACATCGATACGGAGGCCTACAATGCTATAGGGGTAGAAACGAATAATTTTTCTATGTAAACCAGGATCCTGGCAACATTTCTGCATAAAAATAAAATTTATATGGCAACATTAGTAGAGAACTTTAGGCTAGCAGGGCTTCCAGGGCTGCTAGCTACAAACTTTGAGGTGGGTGGTGGGTACATACAAATAAAGAGGTAGACAAATTTTGTTCTGGTTTTTTTGGTTGGTTAATTAATAACTTGTATAATTACGAATTAGTACTATTACTCTCAACTCAATAGATAATAACTGTGTCTAACAGTAGGGGCCCGGAGCTAATGAGGGGTTTTCACGGCCGTTTCAAATCATGCTTATAGCCTTGAAAATAGATGGCGCCAGCTCTGTACATATCTGTCAAAATAAAGTGAAATGTCAACGTTAACAATGTAGTGATCAATTTTCGTGGTGTAACATAAAAGCACAGACAATGCATTTGTTAATTTTGACAAACACAGTTGAGTCAGCGCCATCTATCGAGTCAAATTGAACTAAGTACATTTTTTATTTTTCATCGAAAATGAAAGCTCTCATTACTATTCACGACTATAGATGTCGCCACATAAAAAATATAACGTGCTATGCGTTATCAGCTGTCATTCCTTGCAATGAGTGCTTTTCAATTTCGAATAAAAAAAAGTACTTAAAGGAGAAGTCAAAAGTGGTATAATATTCCGAGAAAATTCCATCAGCACGAAATATATCTCAAAAAAAAGCTTATTTATTGGGCTACTCGAATGTATTAATTTTATATTTTATAGAACCTCCGTTTCCGGGAAAATAATTAAAAAAAACTTGAAGGAAAAACATAATGAAACAAAGATGCCCCAACCACACGTGTGTAATTGTGTAGTCTATGCAATACTTCCAACATACCTACTTTGAGGTTTTACTCAAACGAAGTAGGTACGGAAAAATCACTCAATTCCTTTACAAACTCAAACAAAAAAAAAACTATCATCCATGTGTCAGTAACGTTATACTGGGACTCTTCCCGCCATTTTCGAAAAGAGACGTTGGCTACTTTTATTTTATTTCTTTTCCTAGTGTTTTCTTGAGTTATTTTGGTGGCATTTTAACTAATGTAGCTCATCATATCTATCTATGTTATATATTGTATTAAGTATATCAGTTATCTAGTACCCATAACACAAGCTCTGCTTAGCTTGGGGCTAGATAATGTTGTGTAAACTGTCCAGCATTATTTATTTTATTTATTTATTTATTTAAAAAGCACAAGTGTAGTGAAATGAAATGGAAGTGAATTGCGTGACTTTTGAAATTGGTGGAAATTGTCTACCAAAGTTTTAGTAAAATTGGCCACCATTTTACTAAAACATGACACGACTGTGACTTTGATAACTTGGAAGGAGTGTAACGTTGCAAATATATTGAAAATACAATAAAGTGAAAATACAGATACTTACTTGAAAATGGCAAATGCACAAGCCGTGCGGCGCCAATTATAAAGAAAAAAATAAACTTTATATTGTCTTGTAAACTTGTCTAAGAACTGAACTGAACTGAACTTAAAATTATTATTTATACCTTAAATAAAATGTTATTATGTGTTACCTAATTGTTGGTTGGTTCTGTAATTAGGATCCCTAATGCGATTGTTTGCTTCTTCTATCACAAGTTGCACACACTCTTGGCACAACCGATCATTAATAGTAATCTGTAGTAAAAGATAACCATATTAGTACTTAAAATAAAAGTAGACATTATGGGAATAAACCAGGGGGTGGGCAGCAACATCCACTTGAGTAAATCGATCAATAATGCGAGAAAAAAATAACCTACCTCACGACGACACCATTCCTCTATTATTATAACTGCGAGTAGTTCAGGTCCTAAGTCCTAGGTATACATGTTGCTGGTGGGAAGGTCGCACGATAATATGGCAGTTAGCACATACAGCCATGGTTGTCGCGGAAGATTATTACTGTTCCCGTAACCCCAGCAAAAAGCGTGTGAGGAAACACCGGTGTGGTTTTTAGTTGGTTAAAGTCCAACATATCCCCCACAAGCCCCCGCTTGTGAGGGAATCCATGAGGATTTTCCACACCGATATATGGGGGGTAGGATAGCCGTATGAAAAGTTATCTGTGGTCACCTGTCTGCCCATGCCGTGAAGTTATAGATTTACCTCTTTACCTATAACTTCATGGCCCATGCTGCCGCCAAATTCAAGCTTCTTGCTGCTGCCTGCATGGACGTAGTATGCCACCTGCATACTACGCCTGGACGTATGAATACTAAGTCCATGGCCGGCTGTCTCGCTAGCTAGAGAGTATTAAACTTCAATAGTCTGCCTGCCAAAGAGAATCAAGTTCACCTTTCGGGAGTGTTGCAAGTTCGTAACTTTTTTTTGCACAACATAACAGTTAAATCAGGTTTAAGAAAAAACGGAGGTACCTTTATTATTTTTCATAAGCTTAAAAATAGCCAAATAATATGCCCTTTCTCAGTAAATAGCGATTATGCTGATAAGAATTTCGAGTTATTTTTATACCGGCCTCCATATATTTTATGGACATCTCCTTTGGCTAGATAGATGGCGCCGACTCAAGTATGCTTGTCGAAATTAACAAATGCATTGTCTGTGTGTGCTTTTGTGTGATAGTAACAAAATACCTCGAAAATATATCACTACGTTGTTGACTTTGACCTTTAACTTTATTTTGAAAGCTAGGTTCAAAGCAGCGCCATCTATTAGCGCATGATTTGAAACATCCTTGAAAACCCCTCATTGTCTTCCACATTTTTGAACCCCCGACCACAGAATAAATATAAGTACAAACTGACGCAAAAACGACGGGGTGTTATAACACCCCGTCGTTATAAGTTAACTTATAAGTTTGACGTGTCTGGGTGTGTGTGTCTGTCTGTGGCATCGTAGCTCCCCAACAAGTACGGAGGCCTGCAATGCTCTAAGTAGCTTCCGAGTGGATGAACCGATTTCAAATATGTTTGATCAAAAACGGTTCAGCCGCTTCATTGCGTTAAGGGTTTTTTTAATTTTTACAAAAATAATTACTTGCATTTAACTGATGATCCTGGCCATTTTCCATCCACGAACTGTCTCGTAAACGCCATTTTTCGGACCACCTCTGTAGCGCCACAGATATTATATATTCTGTGCCACAGAGTAGATAATAGTTACTACGTAAGTAGTGCGGCGGGCGAGTAGCCGGCTGTCGGTTCGATTGCCGCTGCAGGACAAATATTTGTATGACTTGTAAATATTTGTAGAATAATTATTTGCAGATCATACCAACATTTGTCCCGTAGCGGGAATCGAACTCGCAACCCCTCACATCTCAACCGTCTATTCGCCCGATGCCTAGCTAGAGGTCATCACTAGCAAAAACCTGAGGTATTAGGTACTTGTGTAATGTCACAGATAATGTCCTATCATCATCCTAGTTAGCTTCTTAAAAATAGCAGAACTGAAACAATTCCTTCCATATTCGTTTTTAACCCCCGGCGCAAAAACGCCGGTGGGTTATAAGTTTGACGTGTCTGTGTGCGTGTCTGTCTGTGTCATAGTAGCTCCCGAACGGATGAACCGAATTTGTTTTTTTTTTGTTTGAAAGGTGTATTAGTCTGGAGTGTTCTTAGCTATGTTTGATCAAAATCGGTTCAGCCGTTTCATTGCGTTGAGGGTTTTTTTAATTTTTACATAATTAATTAGGTACCTACTTGTATTAGTAAAGATTGTGTAGGTACAATCTTAGTAGTAGCACCTAGAGATTTTTTGTGAAAACTCGTTCGGGGAAGTACTCGTACTACCACCATACCTATTTCTGCTGCAAAGCAGTAGTGCTCGCATTGCTGTGTTCCGGTTGGAAGGGTAAGGGTGCCGGTGAAATTACAGGCACATGAGACTTTTCATCTTTATGTCTCAGGGTGGTGGGCGCAGTGCAATGCCACATAGGGTGCGTCCTAGGTGGACGTGACCTATGAGGTAATGCACTGTTCATAGGCAGTGGTTACCGCTTAACATCAGGTGAGCCATCTGTTTGTTCCGTCATTCAAATAGTATAAAAAAGGTACTATTTAGATGAAGCTATAATCACCTCTCTCTAGCCTCAAAGGTTCGCTGGTAGAAAACTCTTTTTAGGGTTAAGCTCGCCTCTGTCACCTCTGTACATGTTCGCTAACTCTTACTGTTTATTTTGTGTTTTATTGTTTGCAATAAAGAAAGAATAAAGAAGCTGGCCACAATCATACCTTAAGGTGAGTATAGACTAGAGCATTTATTTGTAACAGAACAACGAGCCACTCTATGATATGACATATCAGATAGTCGCATACAATACGTCGGCTCGTTATTTTTAACTCCCGACGCAAAAACGACGGGGTGTTATAAGTTTGACGTGTCTGTGGCATCGTAGCTCCAGAACGGATGAACCGATTTCGTTTTTTTTTTGTTTGATTGGTGAATTAGTCTGGAGTGTTCTTAGCTATGTTTGATCAAAATCGGTTCAGCAGTTTCATTGAGTTGAGGTTTTTTTTAATTTTTACAAAATGAATTACTTGTTTTACAAGTAAATGCTCTTAGAAGGCACGGCGCGCCGTCTCGACGTCTTTCCAATATTCTTTCACACACAAGTAATTAATTTTGTAAAAAAAAAACAACCAACCAATGAAACGGCTGAACCGATTTTGATCAAACATAGCTAAGAACACACCCGACTAATTCAACTTTCAAACAAAAAAAAACAAAATCGAAATCGGTTCATCCGATCGGGAGCTACGATGCCACAGACAGGCACGCCACGGCCGCGCCGTTTCTATCTGGCTTGCCCCTAATATATCCCAGCAGAAATATTTTTTTAGATGTAGGATGAATGTAGATTTAAGAAAAAAATAGCCATATTTATAAATTAGGTTTATTTGTCTATTCCAGTCCAATTAGGTACTAACTGCATACAAAATTAGTTCATCCATCTGGTTTTCAACCTAAAAACAATAAGATAATAAGAATTTGGACAATAAAGGCAAAAAGTCAGTTCATTAAAAATACATTAACTCAACACATCAGTTGATATGTTCATAACATAAGAATAATCCGCTTATAATGCATTTATGAACTGATAACACATACAATAAAGTTCTATAAACTTCATTTACTATACTTTAGCAAATATCACACAGCCTTAGAATTTTTAAAACTGTGTTTTTTAAGATCCTTGCATCTGACGCCAATGCAGCGAGCCAGGCCAATGATTGGCCAGTTCAAGGACAAATATTTATTTATTTATAATACACAGGCAGCTCTCGGAGCTGATGCGTGTATATCTTAGTCCTTATCAGTGCACTTTAAATATTTGTCAAGTCTATTTTTGAAAGAATTCACTGAAGGGGCACTGATCACAGAGTCGGTAGCCGGTTCCAAGTGCGCACGACGCGATTAGGCAATATGTGCATCCTCGGATTGCTGGTACTTGGCCCGCGTTGCAGCTTCAGCGAGTGTCCTCTGAGTCCTATATTATTGTTCATGGTATATAGTGTCTGTGATAAATTAAATAACTCTGATTAAATAACAATACAAACCCAAACAGTCACACACAAGTTCTGATCCCGCAATTAGATACCCTGTGTAGTGGGTATCAAGAACTACGAGCAGCATGGCTCCACAACACAAACCAGGAACAAATATTTGCTGAAAATGTAAACATTTGGACCTCTGTGGCGCGGCTGGCGAAGGTTCGCCTGCGACGCAGGAGATTGCGGGTTCGATTCCCGCCTCAGAACAATTATTTGTACAATCTGCAGATATTTGTCCAGGGTGTTCTAGGTATTTTCTATGTATAATAAAAAATAGATAATGTATTGTATTAAGTAAATCAGTTATCTAGTACCCATGACACAAGCTCTGCTTAGCTTGGGGCTAGATAAAGCTGAGTGAACAGCCCAGGATTAAAATTAAAAAAAACAGCAGTGCTGACCCGCACCTCTTGCATCTCAGTCAGCTACTCACCCGCGGCACCACTGACTTCCTCAAATGAAATGCCTAATCCTATACGCCTGGCTCGCTGAATCGGTGTTGATTGAATGCAGTATCATTTATAAATAATGAAGGGCAACATTTTAAGATATTGGCTATAATAAAAGTACCTACAGCTGCCCTGTGTTAGGGACTAGATAGGCTCCAAAATCGTGCTACTAAATCTTATTTAATTAGTCTTGCAAGAATATTTCGCTATGCAAATTATTAACTACTTATAAACGGATTGTCCTGTATTAAGGCTCAGTTTACACCATCAATACTATAATCAAGACACAATAAAATTAAAAATAAACAGCTATTTTGGTCATTGACCACGTAGTCCTGTCTCTGTCATAATGATAGTGTAAACGTAAATAGGTAAATCTAACATTATATCTTAGAGAGTGCAGCAAATATCATAGAAGACATTTTAGTCGAAAGGCACACAAGCCCACCACAGAGTAGTAGAACAATCACAAACTTTAAAACTACTGAGCAAATTGGGCACAATACCAAATACCAATCTAGAAATTTAGAGACTCTATGGCTAAATTGGTCACAGCATTGCTGATTAGAGTTGAATATGCAGGTTTGCATCCCTCTGGATTGGAATTCTAGTTGGTCACATTTTAAAGGGTAGTAATAAAAGCTCCGACAAAAAAAGAAGAATTGTCCTTACTCAAAATATTAAATCTACTGCCTAAAATACTAACTTTCCGACTACTTTTGTCCGAATAAAAATGACGAAACGACCGAATGAGATACTGAAATCTTCGAAAAATAAACATGATAAATGGTTCGCTGCGGGCCCTACCGGCTCGCTCGCAGCTCACGTGCTGATAATGTTCTAACCTAACCTATGTGGAGTCGGGGTGCTCCGTGTCGGTTCTGTCACTTATTTTGAACCAAAACAAAATTACTAAGTTACCGACAACCGAGGTTGTCGGTAACTTAGTAATTTTGTCGGAGGTTCATTATAACGCTGGTTAATTAGAATAATAGTCGGCCACAGATCGCTGGAGATTAATTTGTTTTTAGGAACCATTATTATTTCCCCATTTTAAACCCTACGTCACGGACATAGTAATCACTACTAAGTCCCAGCCAGGCTAAACACAACTCAATTTATTTTATCAAACTCATATTAGCAGTGTAGTATAACTATGGTAGTAGGAAGGTTAATAATTATGCAGCATTTTACTGTGTCAGTAGATGCAAGGCATTATTCTAATTTAGTAAGATCAGATGGGATCAACTAGCTTCCTTGACCGTATTCATCATAATAAAACAATTAGTACTACTTGGTCTAACTGTGGTGGGCATATGTCGCCTACATAAAATTGAAGCTCACAAGTTCTGTTGGGCTGGGCTGGCTGGTGGAGGGGCAGCTTCCAAGTTCTTGATAAGCTGGGCCAGCCAGTGCTTGGTGGAGCTATCCTCTTGGAGACACGCCGAAAAAGTGGCATCCCTCAACTGGTCCGGGAGACATTGCCTCAGAGCCTCACGGGCCCTCGGATTATCAGAGAGACGTAAATAACAACGAACGACATGCTTCAGTAAACGTGCAGATGGCTCCTTGGCAAGAGACAAAACCATCTTTCCCAGTATCATAGCCACATGCGAGAATCTATCATACGTCTGACAGATGTAACAAAGGCCACTATCATCGAGCAAAATCTTCTGTAAAATAAACGTAGCCACTGTCTTGGAGAGTTCAGATCCGTTTTCCATTATACGAAGACATAGAGGTATGATTTCAGTGGTCAGCAAGAATGTTATGACTTCCTGTTCGTCAGTTTTCACTAGAGCTCCGATGACTCCGAGGCTAGTGAGACGCAGGTATTCGAAGGGGCGGGTTTTGGACACGGTGTGTAGGAAGGGGTACAGGAATAGAGGTACGTGGGCTTGGAGGAAGGCAGAGCGTGTCTCGGGATGCGAGGCAACACATTGCATGAGTGCCAACGCGTTGCACACCCGGTTGCTTTGGTGCGCCGTGAGCGTCGGCGGTATCATTGCTACGTAAATGTTAGTTATTTCCTGCAACAACGCCGCTATCGTACCGAAGCTGTGCCACAACATGGGCGCCAGATCGGGCACAACCTCTCGCTTCTTGCTCAGTTCCAGCAACGCATTCTCCCGCGTCTCCGGGTTGCATAGCTCTACTATCCACGTATAGATTTTCTCTCTGTCCACCGCGGCCTGCATATTAGCTGGGCTCGGCTGTGAGCTCATGCTAAGCATTTTTGTTGACTTGTGGATTTAGCACTGGCTTCGAAAAATAGGCGTAGGTACTGACGCTGTACAGCAAGCTCAATTCATATAATTCATAGCATGGTTAGGATGCCTATGATTGCTATAGATCACAATGAAAGTTTCAAATAACGAAATAATTTACGAAATAAACTTGTTTTGCCAAAAATCTCTCGAATACTCTCGCTTGCTCGCGGCAGAGAGAGAGTATTTACATATTTATTTGAGCAGAGTATAGTAATCTGTTTGTCTGTGGTATGGTAAAGTTTATTTTTTGTCTATGAATGCACTAAATAAACTGTTTTGTGAATTTACTGAGAAATTATTATGCTGCTCCCTCATAGTAACAATATAATTTACATTCGATTCGTGCGACCATAATATAATAGGATAGTGATAATAGAAGAAGTTTGAGACATTCTAGTTACAGTCACGTTCCACGTTGTATTCTCAGGTGCACAGACCATGGAGGTATATGCCTTTAGACCATATTCCTAGGCACAGACATATAGTAATGGATGTAGTATTATCTTCTGCAAACAGTACGTCAGGTGTTTGACGTTTGTGTCAATTGTCAGATTTGTATGTCAATTGTCAATTTGACAAAAATCGTGAATTTGTTTCAATAAATAAACCCGTAATTGCCGTGAATTATTTGGAAAATATGTGAATAACAATCGAAAAACACATACACTGAAGCTCTAATGCAAACTGTAATCATTTGATACACGATAAAAATCTTACGCATGTTCTCTCAATCGATTGTTACTGTTTAATTAATTAATTTTGTGTGGTCCTCCAGCTTTCATCACAGGTTTGTAACTAATTTTATGATTATTTGTGCTCCAGTTCAGCATCATTATCCGTTATGTAGAGTAATTATCCAGCCTTGTGCCGATTTCAGTACATTTACTTGGAAGTAGTTGAATCATCGGTCTGACGCCATTTCTGATTATAATTTGACTTTAATAGTAAACAGATTCCGGCGTTGTAGCTATGTTTATTACTGGCAGGATACTGGCTACTGGGAGTATTTGAGTTAACAAATGTGACTAGCTGGGACTGAGTGTGGGAAACCTTCAAATTCTGTCATTACTATGTATGCGTATATTGTTTGTAATGCTATCCTGGGTGTGTGGTCTTAGTTTTTGTAGTTCTATCATCTTAATAAGGACATTGTGAAATAGTGTAGTACCTTAGGAAGAGTTTGGCAAATTTGCCATTTTGTCGCTCAGGTGGGCACAATTACATTATTAGTGAAAAATATTACTTAAACTTAAAACTTATAGCCATTCAGTTCAAAAACTATTAAGTACAAAATATCGGCTCCGTGATGTACGCAACTTTATTAAAAGGCACAGTCACAGAGGGTTCATAGACTTCTGCAATTCAAGTTATTGAACTATGAGGAATGTCAACGACGAAACGGTATTTTCAACTGAATAGTTTTTGAACTGCATGGCTATAAGAGCTCATGGTAACCCCCCTGGCCTCCTCCAGGAAGGGATAGTGTAAAAGGCGATTTAGGGATCAGGGGATGGGCAGCAGCATCCATCTGAGTACTCAACACCAATACTGCAATAATCAATCTGCCTGCCACGAATGGTGCTTGCAAGGAAGAATCCACCCATTGCATTCTATGAGGAAGGCCTGTTCCACCATTGGAAACTTACTGGCTGATGATGATTCTGTAGAATCTCATTAATTTGGCACTTCACAAAGGGATGAGTATATTGTATTATTGAATAGGGAGTGAGAATCCAAGCAAAAATAAAAAAATTGTTACTAGTTTACCTATAAAAGGGGCACTAACATTAACAGTCTGGATTAACGACATTCTAGTGTACTAGAATTAATAAATAAATATGATAATAAAAATAAATAATAATAAATAATGCACACAACATTTTGTGTAAACTGTCCAGCATTATTTATTATTATTTATTATTATTAGCCCCAAGCTAAGCAGAACTTGGGGTTGGGTTTAGAATCTTGCCGCACGAATTAAGGGGGGAGAGTGGGAGGGAGGGGTGGAGTGGGGTAGGGGACGCCCCCCCCTAGAGTGGGGATGTGCGGAAACTTATAGTTTTGGAGAAAAAAAATAAAGAAGATTTGAGGTTAAGTATGAATTTGTTGGGGGTCCCCTAAGACCCCCCCCCCCTCCCCCCTCCCCCCTCCCCCCACCCCCCTTAATTCGTGCGGCACGATTCTAAACAATACCCAAAAACATACTTAACCTCAAAACTTCTTTATTTTTTTTCTCGAAAACTATAAGTTTCCGCACATCCCCACTCTAGGGGGGGGCGTCCCCTAAGACCCTCCCCCCCACCCTCCCCCCTTAATTCGTGCGGCACGATTCTAAACAATACCCAGAACTTGTGTTATGGGTACTAGATAACGGATATAGTTATTACAATACATTAAATAGATAGATATTTTTTTATTATACATAGAAGAAAATACCCAGAACACCCTGAACATATAAAATAATCCCCCTATCGAAATAATCGAAATAATCGAACCCGCAACCTTCTACGCGCAGGCGAACCTTCGCCCGCCGCGCCACAGAGGTCGTCAAACTAGAAACTCCAGTCTAGAAACTACAGGATAAACACAATTCAAACAAAAATTGTTCTAACAAGTTTTAACCCTTCCATACTTATATATTAAACAGATGGCCCTATTTTTAAAACAGCATCCTAGTCTGTTTGCCACTCGTATAGAAAACAGCATCAGAGATCAAAGGAGTATGTATGCTAACAAACTCTATATCCCGAAATGCAAACTTGAACTCTATAAACGTAATGTATATATAATGGCGGTTAAAGTTTACAATAAGCTACCGAAAGACCTAACGGATAAGCCATTTAATGGATTTAAAACTGCTTTACATAAGTGGCTTTTGTTCCATTCTTTTTATGCCGTGAATGAGTTTTTGCAAAACTAAATTTGTCACTACTGACTTTGACATTATTACTATTAATATTAATTTGGAATGTATTTAATTATGACATAATGTTAATCAATTGATCAATGTGTGTGTACCAACTGAATAGATAATCAATAATTTACATTTTAATATGTTAAATCTTAAAAATTCACATACTTATTATAGGTTGAATTAGTGGAACTGGTTAAATATTAATAAGATCTAAATTTGTAAACCCTTTTTCTGCGAAATAAATCATTCATTCCTTCATTCATTCATTCATTCATTCATTCATTCATTCATTCATTCATTCATTCATTCATTCATTCATTCATTGAGTCTGGCTATTATTTACAGGACCATGGAGTTGTCTCACTCCCTGACGCTGAACGAGACAGCATTGCAGCAGCTACCTGATGACAAGAAGCCGCACTTCATATTTGAGTGGCTTCGATTCCTTGACAAGGTCTTGGTTGCTGCTCACAAAGTAAGTTTTTGTTTTGAATTTGATTTAAATGACGAAAGAAGCTGATAGCCCACCTGATGTTTAGATGTAACAACATAAAATTACATTCTAAGCAATAACATATTACTTACATACATAGACACACCTTTTTCCCCGAAATGGTAGAGCCTCAGAGCCAGAGCCACAAATGGGCCTCTTTTCACCATGGGTTGCACCATCGTGGGAAATTACATACTAATACTAGTTGTATTATTCCTTCAGTAAATAAAACGTAACTTTAAAAAAAAAAAAACAACATAACACCCAACAGTCACATACATCGTCCTGATCCCTGTTCCTGCGTCGTGGTTACCAGGAACTATAGATAGAATAGATAGAATATTCTTTATTGCACAAAACAAACAATGTACATAGGCGAACTTAATGCTAAGAAGCATTCTCTACCAGCTAACCTTTGTGTAGGTATTGTGGATACATTTATGTAGGTAGTGCTCAAAAAAACGTAATAAAGAGAAGAAAAAAAAAGACCCTTAACTATGGGTACTAATTCTAATTCAAAGTGGGGTAGATAAGATCTGCACTAACATTATCTAGCCCCAAGCTAAGCAGAGCTTGTGTTATGGCTACTAGATAACTGATGTACTTAATACAATACATTACCTACATAGATAGATATTTTATTACTATACATAGAAAATACCCAGAATACCCTGAACAAGTATCTGCAGATCGTACAAATATTTGTTCCGAGGCGGGAATGAAACCCGCTACCTCATGCGTCGCAGGCGAACCTTCGCCCGCCCCGCCTCAGAGGAAGTCAAAGGTCAAGGTACCTTTGTTTGAAATAAATAAATATGAAATATAAAGTGGACATAATTGTACTTCTACTTGTTATATCATTGTTCTGGCACATATCTTATCTTATCTTGTTTACAGTCTGATATCAAAAGCTGCCAGCAGAAGCTAGTAGCTCAGCTGGTGAACTTGCTGCGAGAGAACCTCGGCGTGCCGGCGCGGCGGCTCCTCGCGCGGTGTTTGGCGACTCTGTTTTCTGTGGGCGACACGTTCCTACTGTTCGACACTGTCAATAAATGCAATGACATCATCAAAGTAAAGGATGATTCGCCTTCCTACTTGCCGACTAGACTGTGAGTGTTTTTTTTTTATTTTTTATTTTTATTTTATTTATTAAACAAAATCCACAGCCCTTAATATAAAAACAGTAACTTTTACTAATCTAATCTTAAGGCCAATAACGGATTTACATTTTATATAATCAAATTTTGAAGAAACAGACAAAGTGTTTCTCAATTACTAGCAGCACCCCGCGGTTCCACCCGCGTAGATTTCGATCCCGTGGGAATATCGGGATAAAAATGTGCTTATGTGTTATTCCGGGAGTCCAGTTATATCCGTTCCAAATTTCAACCAAATCCGTCCAGCCGTTTCAGCGTGAAGAGGTAACAAACATACTAACACACTCACACTCAAACTTTCGCATTTATAATATTAGTGTGATTTTGTGCATCCGCGCTAAGATATACACGCATCAGCTCCGAGAGCTGCCTGTGTATTATAGATAAATAAATAATGTTTTGAAGAGCGACATTGAGTTGGTTTTTATCTAATAATTTACCTATCTCTGTTGTTTCTAATCTTAAACATATTTAATATTTTATTTATTTATTTATTAAGAGAGGGGGGGATAAGTTAATATAAGCTATTATAAGCCATAACAGAGTGGACGCCTCTGAACGGAAATCGATCTCGTGGCAGACCGCGGCGAAGATGGAGATACGAAATAGATACCTATTTAAAGGATTGGTCTACAGTGGGCCAAAATAGAGAGGACTGGAGAGAAGGAAGGGAGGCCTTTGCCCTGCAGTGGGACACCACAGGCTCTTAATAATAATCATAATTTATTACGAAAAAAGTACAACACCATAACAGAAATCCAAAGCGATGTTGCATGCAGACAATTATATAAAAATAAAAAACAACCAAGCATAGAATAATAAATAAATATAAATAAATATTAAATAATGCTGGACAAGTTCACACAACATTGTCTAGCCCCAAGCTAAGCCAGAGCTTGTGTTATGGGTACTAGTTAACTGATATACTTATACAATACATTACATAGATATATACTTTTATTATACATAGGAAACACACACCCTGAACAAATATCTGCAGATAGCACAAATAAATGTTTCGAGGCGGGAATCGAACCCGCAAACTCCTGCGTCGCAGGCGAACCATCGCCAGCCGCGCCACAGAGGTCGTCCACAGAGATTTTTTCATCTATTTTGTGTCAATATTTTAAATAATAATATAACACCCAACAGTCACATACATAGTACTGATCACACACTAAGATTCCCTGTGTCGTGGGTATCAGAAACTACGAGCACCATGGTACCATAACACCCAGTCCCGGAACAAATATTTGCAGATCATACAAAAATTTGTCCCACAACGGGAATCGAATCCGCAACCTTTCGCATCTCAGCCGGCTACTTTACAACGCGCTACAGAAGTCGTCAGGACAGCAATATACTTGGAAATGTATCTTTAAATCGTGATTTCAGGGCAGCGATATGTTGCCTGGGTGGCATGTACGAGAAACTAGGCCGCATGATGGGCAGGTCTTACGAAGAGACCGTGTCGACGCTCGTCAAGTCATTGAAGAGCGCCGACTCGCAGACAAGACTAGAGATTATGAATACGCTCGAGAAAGTAAGTACAGTACAACTGATATGGCGCGTCGTGAATCTTCGTTCGCGCAGAAAAGAAAGTATGGCTCCGAAGATTAACGAAAGAATGCTGAAAACTTACAATCAACCTTAGGTCACTATTATAAGGTTCATAATACACTAAAGCTGTTAGTCCCGTCTCACTCGCAAGTCACGCCCCTCCGCACAATTACACTTTGTTGCGCGACCAATAGCGGTACAGGAAAATTCCCGCGCTTTAAAAATTCCTCTTCTGCGCAGGTACATCGGTAAGCCATATTAGTTGGGTATAGAACATGCAATACCGTTATATCGATACCGCAATTTCGCGATTTCGCAATTTCGCGCTGTTTTTCAGTACCGCAAAAGCGAGATTAGAAATGTGAATTTCGCGGTATTAAAAACGAACCGTGAAAGGGAAATCTCCGCTACGAATCATCGCATGTTGGTCGGGCGGGCGGGATACAATCTTGGTAACTCACAGTGCGTCGGGGAATTCCCGAATTTCCTACAGCGAACTAACGTTTGTTTGTAGTCTTACTCAGTCTCACCCTCACTCGCAACTACTCGCAAGTCGGACAAGTTGACAAGATGAGGCAGACGGTTGCGCCGAATCTGACCAGCACAGTGTTATAGATATAGATGATGATATACCTTGAGAATCTGTCCTTAAGCGAACATTAGCCTTTATCGACCTTCACGTCACGAACCAGAGAAAATCAACTTGCAGTCTCGCTCGACATCATCTTCAAAGATAGAATGTTTGAAAGATGAACTTAATAATATGCTTAGGTCAGAATTTACGACTCCACACACAAACATCAATTACAATCCTAAGTTAGATTTGATACTGAAAAATGAGATGGCTTTATATGAAACTGGAGGAACAAGAGGTAAATATCTGGAGACTGTATATAACTATCTGCTAAGCATTCCACCAACGAGTCTTGAAGCTGAGAGAGCATTTTAGGCTGCTGGATACATTTGTAATAAAATTAAAAGTTCTTTAAATGATGATACAATTTATATTTTATGCTGTTTACGTAAACATTTCCAAATAAAATATAAAAATTAGCGTTGTGTGTGATTACTTATAACTTATGGTAGTTTTATTTTAACCCCTATTTAACGATTTACTAATTTCGCAATATCGCAAATTTTGCGGTATTACATGTCCGATACCGCAATATCGCGGGATTGAATATATACTGCGGTATTGCATGCTCTAGTTGGGTAGTACTGTACTAGGATTACTACTACTATTAGTAGTAGAACGGTTAGTAATGATTTTGTGAACGTCGTGTATTTCAGAACCAAACTCTAAAATTCCTTAATTATAAGCTTAGGATAACTTTATGTCTCAGGGTGGCGGGCGCAGTGCAATGCCACATAGGGCGCGTCCTAGGTGGACGTGACCTATGAGGTAATGCCCTGTTCATAGGCAGAGGTTACCGCTTAATATCAGGTGGGCCATCTGCTTGTTCCGTCATTCAAGCAGCATAAAAAAAAGAGACTTTGTTGTAGAATATTTCCGATAGAGCGTCTTGTCATTTATCTATATCTATCTATCTATACCTATAAAACACTAGCTATATACCTGACTGACTGACTGATTTATTGATTCATCATCGCCGAGCCGAAACCCTTGCACCTAAAATGCTGTAACTTAGAGTGTAGGTTCTTATTATAGCAAAACCACCCACTAAGAAGGGATTTTTGTAAATTCCAACCCTAAGGGAGTAAAAAGGACTGTAAACCATTGTATGAAAAACCATATTTCTTGAACTTACAAACTTGATACTTTGCATAAGTATGCTTCAATACAAATCATAAAAGGGTAAAATATGTTTTTCCCGAACTACCCCTAAAAGCGGGTTGCATGCAATGGGGTGTTAAAGTTTGTATGGGAACTTTTTATCGCGTGGTGCATATTGCTTGAAACTTGGTAGGGGTAGGTACTTAAAATACAGAATAAATGAACACATATTTCAGCATTTTTCAAAATAACCCTTAAAAAGGGGTAAAAAGGGGTGAAAAAGATTTAGTTTTATTTTGTGAATTGATGCGTAGCAAAGCACATATTCAGCTTATATCGGTATATTTACTAACGGCAAAACTACTTACTCTGCAGATTTGTGTCGGCATGGGTACGGCCGCGCCCGCCGCCGTGCGCGAAGTGTCCCGCGCGTCGCGCAACGCGCTCATGTCGGACCGTGCGCCGCCCGTGCGCGCCGCCGCGGCCCACGCACTGAGGAACCTACTGCCCTTGATGAAGCTAACACCCGCGGATCTGGATGCTATAGCCGCGGCGTGTCTCAGAGCCGCTCAGCCCAGTGATTATACACTAAGGTATACTCATCCCAGTGGCTATACACTATACTCAGCCCAGTTAATATACACTAAGGTATACTCAGCCCGGTGACTATACGCTAAGGTATACTCAGCCCAGTGCCTATACGCTAAGGTATACTCAGTCCAGTGACTATACGCTAAGGTATACTCAGCCCAGTGACTATACACTCTGAGGTATACTCAGCCCAGTGATTATACACTAAGGTATACTCAGCCCAGTGGTTATACACTAAGGTATACTCAGCCCAGTGTTTATACACTATGGTATACTCAGCCCAGTGACTATACTCTAAAGTAGGTATACTCAGCCCAGTGACTATACGTTAAGGTATACTCAGACCAGTGATTATACACTAAGGTATACTCAGCCCAGTGATTATACACTAAGGAATACTCAGCCCAGTGATTATATACTAAGGTATACTCAGACCAGTGATTATACACTAAGGTATACTCAGACCAGTGATTATACACTAAGGTATACTCAGCCCAGTGACTATACGCTAAGGTATACTCAGCCTAGTAACTACACATACACATATAGTACAAGCACATACACTTTCTAAGCTGAGCTATATTCAGCTGATGGACTATACTCAGGTACACTTTCTCAGCCCAGTGCCAGTAACTGTATTGGCACACTAGGCTGAGAGAGTGCACTGCAGTCAGGAATACACTCTCAGCCCAGTGACTATACACTCATGTACACTTTCTCAGCCCAGATAAAGTTAGTTCTGTTGTTGCGTCCGCAGAGCACGCTCTCCACATGAGTATCCAAGCAACGCAAGAGCAAAAATCATTTGCATCACGTAATTATTATTGATATCAACAGGTGCGCGATTGCTGAGCTGTTGGGAACATTGATAGCCACCACTCAAGCTGGTGAGGTGACCAACCTGAACACCAAGAAAATAGGCGCTCAAGCAGGTACCTCTACTTAATTTAATGTGAAAGTCTGTCTGTTTTATTATTTACTAGCAGCGCCCCGCGGTTTCACCCGCGTAAGTATCGATCCCGTGGGAATATCGGGATACAAATGTGCCTATGTGTTATTCCGGGAGTCCAGTTATCTCCATTCCAAATTTCATCCAAATCCGTTCAGCCGTTTCAGCGTGAAGAAGTAAAAATCACACTAACACACTCACACACAAACTTTCGCATTTATAATATTAGTGTGATGTGATGTGATGTGATTTATTTATAATTTCACTAAGGGGGCACTCATCACTGAGTCTGGTAGCCGGTTCCAAGTGCGCACGACGCGATTTGATGGTGCAATATGGGAAATCAATAGCACCATATTCAGAGCGACCAAAAAGATCTTATTTACAGAAGTTCAAATTTATCTACGTAATCAGAGTTACCACCCTAAGGCCCAGATAAATAGATGTTAGTAATAATGTAATTGAAGTTTAGTTATTCATTATTTACTAAGCGCCCTCAAAAAATGTGCGATTCCTGAAGAGGGCCAATAAGTCAGAAGTGCTCACTAGTTTATAAGACCAAATTGTTACACGGCCAATAAGTCAGAAGTGCTCACTAGATTATAAGAACAAATTGTTACACTTATTTATGCAAATAAGATAAGTTTATTTCACTTAGAATAGGTACAACAAAACATAATTAAATATTAAATTTAAATGTAACCTAAAAATTCCGTTCCAGCGGGACACGAACCCGCAACCTTGCCTGTGATCGGCAATGCCTTTACCAGTTCGGTCATAGATTACTATGACGCTGAAGACGAAATTTGTGGGCACTATCAACTCGGCTATAGCGCCGATCGTCGTCGTTTCGTATGAGGTAGTGCTGGCCTCTGGTGTCAGAGTTTGTCAAGCCGCCCGAGGGCCTCTGACATGGCTTATCGACTGCTATTAATCAATAACAGACGGGACCGACAGCTTAACGTGCCCTCCGAAGCACAGAGCGATGAAAATCCACACATAACTTAGAAAAGTCATTGGTGCGGAGCCTAGGATCGAACCCGGTATCGTTGGATTCTGAGTTGCACTATTGAACCGTTAGGCTACCATCGCTCATAGTGTGGTTTACACTTGAAAAATAATAAACTATAATCATATAGCAGTTGTGTCATCTCTTGTCAATGTATCGAACTAATATCCTCCCCCATAATAGGCTCCCATCGGCGCTAGTGATGATAGTGGCAAGAAGTTTCGTCTTCAGCGTCATAGTGTTCTATGGCCGAACTGGTAAAGGCATTGCCGATCACAGGCAAGGTTGCGGGTTCGTATCCCGCTGGAACGGAATTTTTGGGTTACATTTAAATTTAATGTTATCCATAAAGTGTGGTTTACACTTGAAAAATAATAAACTATAATAAACTATAATTAAAGATGTTCGTAAGTATATGAAAATAAAAGAACTTTGCCTTCCGTGCTAGTTAAAAAACTGTTACGGAAAGGTAATGCTTCTCACCCCATACGAGTAGAATGGTCCATACTGGACCTTTAGTAAAATTAAATTAAACCTAAACATAAGCCCATATAAATATATACCATATTTTATGCTTAAAACTATCACTTAATGTCAATAGAAGGATTTGGTTTCGATAACGCTTCCCTTTAGCGTGGATAAACAATACCAGCCGGCCAGAAATCCGGATCATGGAGCACATCCTTTTACTTCGCCTGGACCTGGAGAGCATATGACTTGGAGTCAGTGGCCCTGTTGGTCTGCAGGCGCTGGAGAGAAAGTCGAATCGCCGCCCCCTGAATCCGGCCCTGGCACCTCTACGTCACGAACCGGAGATCATCATCTACTGATGTTCTCTCGATTATTCGGGAGAGGTAGATCTTGATTGTCGGCTCAACTGCATGCAGTGTTGCCGACTCAGCCAGTATCTGAGCGGTGCCGCGTTGATTGCGGCACGATCTTGGTCGTCGTCTCTTCTCCACGATTGTGAAGCCGTCCACGTTGACTCTCTGCGTTTTTAGAATAAATATCTTGTATCTTGTACTCTCATAAAATAACCTGGTTTTATGTTTATTTTCAGTTCAACAAAACAAGAAAGACCCGCCGAAGAATGTAGTGTCATTGGACGAAGCGTTGAACCTGCTGATGGGCGCTTTCCTCAGAGGCGGCACCTCGTTCTTGAAGGGAGAGATCATCAAGTCGGGCTCCGGAGTCAATAGAGAAGTTCGCGTTTGTGTAACTAATGTGAGTTTTGGGGATCTTTTTTTTTTTTACTACTAAGCAGATGGCCCACCTGATGTTAAGCGGTAACCTCAGCCTATGAACAGTGCATTACCTCATAGGTCACGTCCACCTAGGACGCGCCCCATGTGGCATTGCACTGCGCCCGCCACCCTAAGACATAAAGATAAAAAGTCTGTAATTTCACCGGCACCCTTACCCTTCAAACCGGAAACAGCAATGCCAGCACTAATGCTTTGCGTGCCTCATAGGTCACGTCCACCTAGGACGAGCACTATGTGGCATTGCACTGCGCCCGCCACCCTGAGACATAAAGATAAAAAGTCTGTAATTTCACCGGCACCCTTACCCTTCAAACCGGAACACAGCAATGCCAGCACTAATGCTTTGCGGCAGAAATAGGTATGGTGGTAGTACTTCCCCGGACTGACTCTTTCACAAAAAAGCTCTACTACTACTGACGGATCTGCAGCAATAAAAACTAAAATCCGTTGCAAAGAACACAAAATAAACCACTAGACCGCCCATTGTACATACATACATACATAGACACACGCCTTTTTCCCCGAAGGGGTAGGCAGAGCCTCAATGTGCCTCTTTTCACAGTGGGTTGCACCATCGTGGAATATAGACGTGACGAGTGGTGAGCTCATCGCCGCCATTGCTTCCCACGACTGACTCAGCTAACGCTTGCTTCCAGTATTATCACATTCCATAAATAAGCTAGCAGCCAGGACAAATCTTATACCAACGAATCTTACAAACAAGTCCGGGAAATCCCCAAGTCGGCTTTTACGACATCCACGGGAGGAGATGGAGGGGTCTATTCTTGGGCCGGACACACCACGGCACCGCCTATTGTACTTTTAATTATATAGCTAAGTTTTGTTTCCTTTCTTTCGTTTTGTTAGCTATTAAGGTGTACAATAAAGTATTTTCTATTCTATTCTATTCTAAACGAATTAAAGTACATTTCCACTATCACTACCTCACGCCAACAAACAATTGAACGACAAAATTAAGATATTTAATCTGGCACAGCTTTACTCATAGAACAACCAATTCCGTTCAGTCCAAATACATTTACATCATAAACTTGTTTGTAAGATTCGTTGGTAGAAGATTTGTCCTGGCTGCTAGCTTATTATGGAATGTTTTATTACTGGAAGAAAGCGTCAGAGTCAGTTGTGGGAAGCAATGGCAGTGATGAGCTCACCACTCGTCATGTCTATTTCCCACGATGGTGCACAACCCACAGTGAAAAGAGGCTCATTCGAGGCTCTGTCTACCCTTTCGGGGAAAAAGGCGTGTGTCTGTGCCTGTCTGTCTGTATTGTCTTTTAAAATATATTTTTTACAAAAAACTTATAATTTGTAGGCATACGTCGTGTTCGTACAAAACATGGGCGGAGTTTGGTTGGAACGTAACTTGACTACATTCCTGAACCACGTGTTGGATCTAGTCGCCAATCCTAAAGCGGCCAGCTCGCACGTCGACGCGGTTTATTCCAGGTGAGTGTTATGGAACAGTTTGGTTGGAACGTAACTTGACTACATTCCTGAACCACGTGTTGGATCTAGTCGCCAATCCTAAAGCGGCCAGCTCGCACGTCGACGCGGTTTATTCCAGGTGAGTGTTATGGAACAGTTTGGTTGGAACGTAACTTGACTACATTCCTGAACCACGTGTTGGATCTAGTCGCCAATCCTAAAGCGGCCAGCTCGCACGTCGACGCGGTTTATTCCAGGTGAGTGTTATGGAACAGTTTGGTTGGAACGTAACTTGACTACATTCCTGAACCACGTGTTGGATCTAGTCGCCAATCCTAAAGCGGCCAGCTCGCACGTCGACGCGGTTTATTCCAGGTGAGTGTTATGAAACAGTTTGGTTGGAACGTAACTTGACTACATTCCTGAACCACGTGCTGGATCTAGTCGCCAATCCTAAAGCGGCCAGCTCGCACGTCGACGCGGTTTATTCCAGGTAAGTGTTATGGAACAGTTTGGTTGGAACGTAACTTGACTACATTCCTGAACCACGTGTTGGATCTAGTCGCCAATCCTAAAGCGGCCAGCTCGCACGTCGACGCGGTTTATTCCAGGTGAGTGTTATGAAACAGTTTGGTTGGAACGTAACTTGACTACATTCCTGAACCACGTGCTGGATCTAGTCGCCAATCCTCAAGCGGCCAGCTCGCACGTCGACGCGGTTTATTCCAGGTGAGTGTTATGAAACATAGCTTGCTGATTGAACACTGATTTCTTCACATAAGAGGATTTTTTATAACAGACCCTCGATTGACCGCGATCTCACACTGATCGCGTTGGTCGAATAGTCCAGGAAATAAGGCCGCCGTAAGGTTGCGTGCCTTTCGATCTTCTATAGGTTACATTTCGGGGAATACTGCCAGGAACTTCATGATCTAATCCCACCATCTCCTTTCATAGGACGAGCTGACTCACAGTTTGGTACAGTCCTTACCTCATTAGTATACCCTCTATTCGTACTAAACGTTTCAGTTCTACCTTTATAATGCGAACTGCTAAGGAGTGGAATACACTACCGTCGTCTGTCTTTCCTGAAAACTATAATCTGGGTCTCTTCAAGGCTTGAGTGAATAGGTGCCTTCTAAACCTTTGTGCTCCATCTTCGGCCACATCGTCACTTAATTTACCAGCAGGTGAGATCGTGGTGAAACAAAGGGCCAAATATGTAAAAAAAAAAAAAAACGCAATTGGCCGAAAAGCGTTGTGTAAAATCGTAATTTTTCTAAAAAGTGTGGCCGCATACCGAATATTGTTAACAACTCTATTGATTCGATTCAAGTTGAAACGTAAAAGACCCACAAAGTTTGGAATTCATTCAAATTACGTTAAAAATAACCCAATATTACTTTTGAAACTATCATGGTTATGTACATAATTTTCACTAGAAACTTTTGTGTTTGAAATTTTCTCGATATTTCGGCACAGTTGCATGCGCCATGATCACGGGAGAACTAACGAAAGTCTTTGCGAGTAGATGTTATTGGCAGATATATCGATTTACCCTCTTTCTCACTCTTTTATTACGAACGATACCACTACCATCGTAAAATCATGGTGAAAATTAACCCAATATTATTTCAGAAAATGTATAAACTACATTCTCCGGAACACTCTCGGCAAGATGCTGGGCGAGAAGGCGCAGGCGTCGGCTTGTCGAGAAATAATACAGGTCGTTATCAAGCAGATGAACAGTATTGATTTCAACCCGGAGAACGCTAAGGATTGTAATCAGGTAATTAATACGTTTTTACAAGCTTTTATTTAAGGTGGTTGCTTTCGCATTTGGCGAAAAAATCATTTTTTTTCCCCGTTTTTTGTTCATCACAGCTCATCAACACGAAAAAAATTGAATTTCGCGCCACAATTGAAAGCAACCACCTTAACTTGAAGTGTATGTTTGTCTGGGTGGAAACCGGGTGGAATTTTGCAACTGAATTTTAAAGCAGTTATAATGCGCGTCATGTAAGAAGAACCCTGGCGGTCATACTTCTTCAGGCGTTCCAGCGTTACTTTTACATGACGCGTACTCTATCCTCAACCGATTGAGCTGAAATTTGGCATACCTGTCAAGTTCCTATGACAATACAATATGATGGTGACAGCGAGCTGATCTGATGATGGAGACGGAAGGTGGACAACGGAACACCTCGATGGATAATAGTAGACTGGCCGTGTTTTGATTTTGATCAGCACACGGTTACGATCACTAATTTTATAAAAGCTTGTATATTGAAAAACATATTTTTCACAAAAACTTATTTTAAAATTTGGTTTGAACTCCCGTAATAACACATAGGCACATTTTTATCCCGATATTCCCACGGAAACGAGAGCTGTGCGGGTAACACTGCGGCGGTATAGTAATATTATAAATGCTAAAGTTTTTGAGTGTGTGCGTGTGTTTGTTACTTCTTCACACTGAAACGGCTTAACGGATTTGGATGAAATCCGTAATGGAGATAGCTTGACTCCCGGATTAACACATAGGCCCATTTTTATCCCGATACTCCCACGGGATCGAAACTTACGCGGGTGAAACCGCGGGGCGCTGCTATAATAAAGAAGAAATGTATTATTCACAGGAAACACTGTTCAGTCAGCATTTGTTAGTGTGCGCGCTGATGGAAGCGGGAGAGCTAGCCCTGCAGCTAGGCACCTCCGTACAGAACCTGGTGTCGGACAGCTCCTTGAGCATGGTGGACGCTGTGTGCGCGGTGTTGGAGCACCCGTGCGTGGCGGCGCGTCTGGCGGCCGCCTGGTGCGTGCGCTGTGTGTGCGTCGCACTGCCCTCGCAGATAACACCGCTCCTGGACAAGTGTGTTGATGCCTTGGACGCTGCGAGACCTACTCCTCATCACATCTCTGGTACGTAATCTTGAGCATGGTAGACGCTGTGTGCGCCGTGTTGGAGCACCCGTGCGTGGCGGCGCGTCTGGCGGCCGCCTGGTGCGTGCTCTGTGTATGCGTCGCACTGCCCTCGCAGATAACACTGCTCCTGGACAAGTGTGTTGATGCCTTGGACGTTGCGAGGCCTACTCCTCATCACATCTCTGGTACGTAATCTTGAGCATGGTAGACGCTGTGTGCGCCGTGTTGGAGCACCCATGCGTGGCGGCGCGTCTGGCGGCCGCCTGGTGCGTGCGCTGTATGTGCGTCGCACTGCCCTCGCAGATAACACCGCTCCTGGACAAGTGTGTTGATGCCTTGAACGCTGCGAGGCCAACGCCTCATCACATCTCTGGTACGTAATCTTAGCTAACTATATTACTATATTGGCCGCATAAGAAAGCTCAAAGTTGCGCAGCGGGCTATGGATAGAGCTATGCTTGGAGTTTCACTTTGTTTTTTTATTTATACAACTTTAGATGACGGAACAAGCAGATGGTCCACCTGATGTTAAGCGGTACCCTCTGCCTATGAACAGTGCATTATCACATAGGTCACGTCCACCTAGGACGCACCCTAAGTGGCATTGCACTGCGCCCGCCAACCCTGAGACATAAAGATGGAAAGTCTCATGTGCCTGTAATTTCACCTTTCAAACCGGAACACAGTAATGCGATACGTGATACGTGCGTCTACTTGATAGAATCCGGAATTAGGAGATCTGTATAATTACTGTAATAGCTCTCAGAAATAGCAAAGTGGCATTGGGCAGGCCATAAAAGCTCACAGCGGGTTGATTATGGCAAATCGCCCCCATTCAACTTATAGGGGAAGTCGTCCTGCAGAGGACGTGGAACGACTCATGATGACTGCCCTACTGATGCACGTGTCCAAGGCACTTCGTTGAAGTATTAATCTTCAACGAAGTGAGTATTGACGCCAACAAGTGGTCTGCCGGAAGACCAGCGTTGGTTGCTAGCTTGCTGCCAACCAACTCATGCTGAGGCAGAGCCATTTTGTTACTAGAGTTTTTTTTTTTATGTAATGCCTCGACAAACTGGCATACGGCCCGCCTGAGTTACACCTAGTACCTTCATATCTGTTTCTTCTTAGTGTGTTCTGTGTTTCTGTGTAGCTCTTGTATACAAATAAATATATATTCTTTCTTTTTATTTATTTCTAATCTTGTGAACCAAATTCTTTACAGGTTATTCGGCAGCATTAGCAGCTATACTCGGAGCAGTCCGCCTCTCCCCACTGGGCGTGCCACACGGGCGGGGGAAAATAGCGTTCAATGCCGCGGAACAGCTGTTACGATCAGCTGGCCAAAGCAGCCGGCTTACTGCAGCTAGGACGAACGCTGGGTGGCTCATTGTCGGAGCTATTTGTACACTTGGTAAGTTCAGGAGGACATCATGAGGCAATGTGGACAGAGCAGTCGGCTTACTGCAGCTAGGACGAACGCTGGGTGGCTCATTGTTAGTGCTATTTCTACACTTGGTAAGTTCTGGAGGACAACATGAGGCAATGTGGACAGAGCAGTCGGCTTACTGCAGCTAGTACGAACGCTGGGTGGCTCATTGTTAGTGCTATTTGTACACTTGGTAAGTTCTAGAGAACATCATGAGGCAATGTGGACAGAGCAGTCGGCTTACTGCAGCTAGGACGAACGCTGGGTGGCTTATTGTCGGTGCTATTTGTACACTTGGTAAGTTCTGGAGGACATCATGAGGCAAGGTGGACAAAGCAGCCGGCTTACTGCAGCTAGGACGAACGCTGGGTGGCTTATTGTCGGTGCTATTTGTACACTTGGTAAGTTCTGGAGGACATCATGAGGCAATGTGGACAAAGCAGCCGGCTTACTGCAGCTAGGACGAACGCTGGGTGGCTTATTGTCAGTGCTATTTGTACACTTGGTAAGTTCTGGAGGACATCATGAGGCAATGTGGACAAGGCAGCCGGCTTACTGCAGCTAGGACGAACGCTGGGTGGCTTATTGTCGGTGCTATTTGTACACTTGGTAAGTTCTGGAGGACATCATGAGGCAATGTGGACAGAGCGGTCGGCTTACTGCCACAAGGACGCTGGCTGGCTCATTGTCAGTGCTATTCTTAAATCCCGCCTAAAACGAGGGGTGTTAAAAGTTTGAGGTCATATTGTGTCTGTCTGCCTGTTTGTTTCTTTGTTGCCACAAAGCTCCGGAACTGGTGCTCTGATTTCAATGCAGTTTTTGTTGTATGAAAGATGGTGTTTGCGGGATGAAAATTAAATAAATAATTCTGGACAGTTCACACAACATTATCTAGCCCCAAGTTAAGCAGAGGTTGTGTTATGGGTATACTAGATTACTGATATGCTTAATACAATCCATAACATAGATAGATATTTTTTATTATACATAGAAAATAACCAGAACACCCTATACAAATAACTGCTGATCGTACAAATGTTTGTTCCGAGGCGGGAATCGAACCCGCAACTTCCTGTGTCGCAGGCGAACCTTCGCCCGCCGCGCCACAGAGGTCGTCAACATTGGTCAAAATTGGTTTCCCCATCAACCTAACCCAACCATTTTATTTGTAACCTTAAATTTGAGTTCAAAATGTGAATTTTTGACGACATCAAGCTCCAGGGTCTGATGATGGACAAGCACAGGATGAACAGGATCTAGTGTAGGTACTACTGAAGCTGAATCTTCAAGGTTGTTTTCCCCTGCAGATTCCAGGTTCTGCAGATAATGCTGCACAGTTAGGGAAGTCCTGATCTAGGGTGCAACGGGAGCCGCGATTTTTTCATTAACTTTTGTGTTTGTTTTTTAATTAACAATATTTTTGTGGTTTTCTAGGTGTTCCAGTGGTCAGAGGACTGCTGCCTCGAATGTTGCTACTATGGCGTAACAGCTTCCCGCGATCCGTCAAGGAACTCGAATCAGAGAAATCCAGAGGGGATGCTTTTACTTGGCAAGTAAGTGTAGTGGAGTTACTTGCATAGACCACGCCTTTTCCCTGGCCTCCTTTTTAGGGTTCCGTAACCCAAGTCATATGCTCTCCAGGTCCAGGTGAAGTACAGGGATGTGCTCCTAGATCCGGAGTTCTAGCCAGCTGGCATTGTGTACCGACGCTATAGGGAAGCGTTTTCGAAACCAAATACCCTTGTCGTTAAGTGATAGTTTTAAGTATATCTTTATCTTTGTATGTATGTTAGTGGTAAGGTATATATTACTATGGGCCTTTGTCTAGGTACAATGTACATTTTTCACTGTTGCCTGAAATAAATAAATGAATTGAATTGAATTGTAACCAAATTACGGAACCCTTATAGATTCGTCATTTCTGTCTGTCTGTTTGTCTGTCTGTCTGTCTGTCTGTCTGTCCGTGTATGTGACAGCCACTTTTTTCCGAAACTATAAGAACTATGCTGTTGAAACTTGGTAAGTAGATGTTTTTTGGATATAATTATAACTTAATCTACACGTGTGATCGCCGACGCGTCGCGGCCCGGGGGATCACGTGACAGACGGCCCTTGAACCGCCGGAACTACACCCCTTTCGGCCAGAAGTCAGGGCTCAAGTAGATCTTGAGATCCTCCGTAGGAGCCCTCACCATAAATGAGCTAAAGCCCACATTATGACGATAGCGCGTTCTAAAAGTCTACATCTTTACTAGCGACACCTAGATGCGATATTATAAACGCGAAAGTTTGTAAGGATGTATCTTTGTTACTCTTTCACGTAAAAACTACTGGATGGATTTGGATGAAATTTGGAATGGAGATAACTGGACTCCCGGAATAACACATAGGCATATTTTTATCCCGATATTCCCACGGGATCGAAATCTACGCGGGTGAAACCGCGGGGCGCTGCTTGTGAGTCTATAATATTCCTAGATCCAAACATAATGTATGTGTGTCCAGGTAACGTTGGAAGGGCGCGCCGGCGCGCTGTCGGCGCTGCACAGTCTGCTGATCCACTGCCCGTCCCTCGTCAACAACGACGACACGGCCAAGAGACTTGCACAGCCCATCGAAGGCGCCATCGCGGTACTCACCAAGTAAGTAACACTTCTCCGGTCAATTTAAACCATTTTAGACTTCAGTTTCAATTGATTCTTGAATTTGTGTACTACGCAAACGATAGTGATAGCTCGTGATGACGAAGACTGCTCGCTGAGGATTGAAACTGACCCCTGAGATACAGATACATAAAACTAGTTCAGGGGTAGGTGAGCACATGAGACTGTTCATCTTTATGTCTCAGGGTGGCGGGCGCAGTGCAATGCCACATAGAGCGCGTCCTAGGTGGACGTGACCTATGTGAAAATGCACTGTTCATAGACAGGGGTTACCGCTTAACATCAGGTGGGCCATCTGCTTGTTCCGTCATTCAAGTAGTATACAAAAAAAAAGTTGAATATCCAAGTCATGCAACTCCGTTGTCGATGGCATTATTTTTGCATGTAGCTTAGCTTTATTAATGTAAGTTTAGCATATAAACGGTTGTCTGGAAGAAATCGTGTCCTGCGATAAGACCGCTGATTGTCGGACATTAGTTGTAATTTTATCTTTAGTTTACCTTTGTCTATATTGTGTCCTCGATAAACTTTTCCGGCGGAAATCGAGTAAACAATATTGGCGAATAAATATTTAGTAAGAATTCTGGCACCCTCGACCGATAAATCTGATTCGTGAAGAGGTGAAACACGTGTCGAATAAGCCCCTTCGACCGCCTAAGAAACCGTAGTTTCGTAACCGGTTTCGATAAAGGAACTATTTTTCCTTGCACGTAACTAGTTTGCTAGAAGTTACCTCTCTATCGCGTAACTCGCGTTTTGGAGATCGAAGTTACCCGCGTCCGTAGGAAAATACCCTTGCGTCCCTACACGTGATCTCTGGGTGGTGCCAAACGGGTAACAACATTTCTGGTGGTAGGCTTCGGCCGTGGCTTGTCACCACCCACTGGACAAAGCCAGTCCGTGAAGCGACATTGTCGTGTTTCGGACTGATGTCCAGTGTAGCCATCGTGGAAGTGACGGGTTTGAGCAGTTCGTGCACTTGATTTAGCATGTGCGGTTTAGAGACCGCAGTGGTGCAAGTGTGCCGGAAGGCTAGGCTTGGAGGGTAGCGGGATCCGAAGCACGGTTCTCCGCTGGCCGACCGCAGGTTGTAGGGGGCCCAACTAGTGAGTTAGCCACTCATGAAAGGCTGCCCCGCCGCCTCGCGAAAAATCCCAGAATGCTCCATCGTGCCGGTTGGCGACCGGATGAGAGGACCCGATGGCCATTCCTGGGGGGGTTCGGGCGTCCCCGCAGTCTCCAGTCTAGTCTCCCACTGGCGCAAGAGCCTGCTGTAAGTCTCTAAGTTTTCGCTGGTCAGTGCCTCGCTCAACAGCCGTTTTTCCCACAAACCTAACACTCAAAAAACAATATGAAAAAGTCCAGAAATAATAAGTTGTCTTTACAGCGGAAGCACTTCCTCTCGCTTCAAGTGCACTTCTCCAATATTCGAGGACTGCACTCCAATCTCGATCCGGTCCACCACCACCTAGAGACCACTAAGCCACACTTATTATTCCTCACGGAGACGCAGATTCAATGTCCTCCCGATACAGCTTACCTTACATACCCAGGCTATGCCCTGGAGCACAACTTTAAACCCAAAGCTGGTATTTGTCTATTTGTCCGGGAGGACATTTGCTGTCTGCGTCTTCGTGACCTTGAAGAACCCGATTTTTCCGTTTTATGGACTTTGGTGGACACCGGCTTAGATAAAATTATCTATGCTGGTTTATATCGGTCTCACTCTGGAGACTCCGAGACAACCAGGTTGTTCAACTACATCTGTGAAGCGGCGGATGTGGCCCAACATCGTTATCCTGGTGCCCAACTGGTGATTCTGGGGGACTTTAACGCCCACCACCAACAGTGGCTGTTCCCATACCAGTTCACCGACCATGCAGGGAGAGAGGCGTGTAAACTTGCACTCACGCTAAATCTCACTCAGCTGGTCAATGAGGCAACCAGAATTCCTGACGTTGAGGACCACACAGCCAACTGCTTGGACCTTCTGCTGACGAACGGGCCGGATCACCACTCAGTATCAGTGTTGCCTCCTTTGGGTACATCAGATCACTGTGTGGTGAGGTCTGTATCGTCATACTCGCCACCCGATCCCTCGCCCAGAGGTAGTAGACGAGTGTGGCGTTACAAGTCGGCAGATTGGGATGAGATGCGACATTTCTTCGCTTCTTATCCTTGGCGGCAAACCTGTTTTTCTTCTTGTGACCCGACGGTCTGTGCTGATGCTGTTTCGGAGGTGATCAAAAGAGCAATGGAGTATTTTATTCCATTCTCCGATGCTTCACCTTCAGGCAATGCTAGCCCATGGTTTAGTCCCGCGTGTGCTAGCGCAGAAGCGCTTAAACATGCGGCTTACCTAGCCTGGGTCGAAGCAAGAAACGGTAAAACCTCGGATGCACGGATTAAGAAGAAAGCCTTTAACAAAGCCGCCAAGTCTTGCAAGAAGGTGATACGGAAGGCTCGCTTTGATCGGATTGGCCGTCTGGGGGATAAACTTGCCGCGTACCCTGCGGGAAGTAAAGCTTTCTGGTCTCTGGCTAAGTCGGTGGAAGCGAACTTCAGCCGCCCTTCACTCCCTCCACTACTGAAACCGGATGGGTCCCTAGCTCACGCTGCGGTTGAGAAAGCAAATTTATTTGCCACTCAATTTGCAGAGGCTTCGCGTCTTGACACCTCTGGCGAAACTCCACCCAGCCTTCCTCGGTGCGAAGCTTCAATGCAGGAAATTCGCATCCAGCAAAAGGAAGTGCTCAGAACGCTACGTAGTCTCGACGTGAATAAAGCTAGCGGTCCGGATGGTATCTCGGCCATAGTGTTGAAAACCTGTGCCCCTGAGTTGTCTCCAGTATTAACGCGACTTTTCCGCCTTTCTTTGAAAACTGGTGAAGTCCCTAAATCTTGGAAGCTCGCTAACGTGCAGCCTGTACCCAAGAAAGGCAGTCGTGCTGACCCTTCTAACTATCGCCCTATTTCAGTCACCTCCCTACTTTGTAAATGTATGGAGCGTGTACTGAATAGGAAGCTCCTTGCATACCTCGAAGGTAACGTCCTCCTCAGTGATCGCCAATACGGGTTTCGCCAAAACCGGTCTACTGGGGACCTTCTTGTGTATGCAACGCACATTTGGAGCGAGGCCATCGAGAAATATGGTGAAGCACTGGCTGTTTCATTAGACGTCTCGAAGGCTTTTGATAGGGTTTGGCACGCTAGCCTTATTGGCAAGCTTCCTGCCTATGGACTGCCAGTTCAATTCTGCTCCTGGCTCGCAGACTTTCTGAGGGAAAGATCCATTCGAGTAGTTATTGACGGCTGCTCGTCGGATCAATTGGCTATTAATGCCGGGGTACCTCAGGGGTCAGTGCTATCTGCCACACTGTTTCTGCTGCACATTAATGATCTGCTAATGCCCGGTATCATTGGGTATGCAGACGACAGCACAGTTGTGGAGAGATATGTTTCCACTGCGCGAGCTAGGCAGAATGAAATTCAGGAGTTAAGAGATGAGATGCTGCAGCGTCTGAATTTGACTCTCAAGGCTGTATCCGACTGGGGCGATGCCAATCTAGTCAAGTTCAACGCCTCTAAAACGCAGGCTTGTCTCTTCTCGGCGAAAAAAAGTCCGTTTCTCCAAGTTCCTGTATTCCGAGATGTACCTGTGGCTATAGGAGATCACCTCGAGCTCTTAGGTGTTTCGCTCACGCCTACTCTCAACTTTGGCTCCTACATCGAGTCTAAGGCAAAAACAGCTGCCATGAAGCTAGGCATCCTGAATAAGGTAAAGCGTTACTTCACACCAGGACAGCTTCTCAGTTTATATAAAGCACAAGTCCGGGCTGGTATGGAGTACTGCTGCCATGTTTGGGATGGCTCGGCCAAACACCAGCTTGCTGCCTTGGACTCGATCGAACGTAGAGCTTTCAGGCTTATAGGTGAGCAACATATGGCGGAGACTAAGATCCAGAGTCTCGAGCACCGCCGTAAGGTTGCATGCCTTGCGATCTTCTATAGGTTACATTTCGGTGAATGCTCCCAGGAACTGCACGATCTGATCCCACCATCTCCTTTTCATCATAGGACGAGCAGGCGTACGGCTCAGTACCATCCTTACCTCATTGGTATACCTTCTATTCGCACAAAACGTTTCAGTTCTACCTTTATAATGCGAACTGCTAAGGAGTGGAATACACTACCGTCGTCTGTCTTTCCTGAAAACTATAATCTGGGTCTCTTCAAGTCAAGAGTGAATAGGTGCCTTCTAGACCTTTGTGCTTCATCTTCGGCCACATCGTCACTTACCAACAGGTGAGATCGTGGTCAAACAAAGGTCTATCAATGTTAAAAAAAAAAAAAAAAAAAAAAAAAAAGTAACTCTTATCTTGTCTGACTCATTGAAATTACTCGACAAGTCAAGCCCGCCGGGTACTTGTAGCTTCATACCTAAAGTGCGAAGTACGCCACGCCTGCCCATACCAATATTTAGTCTGTTCTCTGTTACAGCTGTCGTTACCCAGACCAATATTCAGTCTGTTCTCTGTTACAGCGGTCGTTACCCATAGTAATATTCAGTCTGTTCTCTGTTACAGCTGTCGTTACCCAGACCAATACTCAGTCTGTTCTCTGTTACAGCGGTCGTTACCCATAGTAATATTCAGTCTGTTCTCTGTTACAGCGGTCGTTACCCATAGTAATATTCAGTCAGTTCTCTGTTACAGCTGTCGTTACCCAGACCAATATTCAGTCTGTTCTCTGTTACAGCGGTCGTTACCCAGATCAATATTCAGTCTGTTCTCTGTTACAGCGGTCGTTACCCATATCAATATTCAGCCTGTTCTCTGTTACAGCTGTCGTTACCCATACTAATATTCAGTCTGTTCTCTGTTACAGCGGTCGTTACCCATAACAATATTCAGTCTGTTCTCTGTTACAGCGGTCGTTACCCATGCCAATATACAGTCTGTTCTCTGTTACAGCAGTCGTTAACCATACCAATATTCAGTCTGTTCTCTGTTACAGCTGTCGTTACCCATACCAATATTCAGTCTGTTCTCTGTTACAGCAGTCGTTAACCATACCAATATTCAGTCTGTTCTCTGTTACAGCGGTCGTTACCCATGCCAATATTCAGTCTGTTCTCTGTTACAACGGTCTTTACCCATAGCAATATTCAGTCTGTTCTTTACCCATACCAATATACAGTCTGTTCTCTGTTACAGCGGTTGTTACCCATAATAATATACAGTCTGTTCTCTTTTACAGCGTGTCGAGCGTAGTTCGAAGCTACGGCGGAGCTTTGAAAGCGCCTGCAGCACTACTCCGCCTCAGACTGTACCAGGCTTGCAGCGCCTTAACGGGGGCCAGTGCCCCGGCCGCGCCCTTGTTAAGGCTGCTGGCAGCCGAATTGGCCGGCTCAGCCGATCCAGCCGGAGGCAATGTTGCAACGGGTTAGTGACACTATACTTAACACCCAACAGTCACGTAGACCGTCACGCAACAACACATACTTCATAGTTATTTATAAACAACAGATTTTTGGAAAAAATTACATCTAGACACTACGTACTTTACTATTAGCAGTTGGACTAAACGCCAGCGCGCGCCACCTAGCGGGCAAGAACTGCAAGAGATAGTGTGTGATCATTTAATTAATTTTTTAAAAAATAAAAAATCCCCCAGCGCTGAACGGCTGAACCGATTTTGATCAAACAAAGCTAAGAACAATCCAGATAACACACACACACACACACACACAGACAGACACGTCAAACTTATAACACCCCACCGTTTTTCGTGGGGGGTTAAAAAGGGTACACGCACTGCGCTGTCGTGGCCGCTTCACCCTGTACATATCTACCACTCCTTAGGGCATAATATCTTGGATACGATACGTGCTATCAAGATCCAAGAAAACAAGTTCTACTACTCCGGGACCACTGCTGACGTATCCATTTAGAGGTCCTTTTAATATTTGCGATTACGCAAATATTTGTTTAAATACTGTTTTTTGTGATTTTGGTTACGCGACCACTATTCTGTGACTTTCTAACTTACCTTAAACTTTATTGAGTTAGATAGTTTTTTTTTTTTTTTTAATATACTACTTGAATGACGGAACAAGCAGATGGCCCACCTGATGTTAAGCGGTAATCTCTGCCTATGAACAGTGCATTACCTCATAGGTCACGTCCACCTAGGACACACCCTATGACACGGAATTTAGCTGTTGTCTGCATCTTACAGCTCGTTCACCGTAAGATGGCACCTGAAAATACTCCATGGCAGGTGTCAACTTACGGTGAACGGTCCGGCTCGTTCACCGTAAGATGGCACCTGTAAATACTCCATGGCAGGTGACAACTTACGGTGAACGGTCCGGCTCGTTCACCGTAATATGGCACCTGTAAATACTCCATGGCAGGTGTCAACTTACGGTGAACGGTCCGGCTCGTTCACCGTAAGATGGCACCTGTAAATACTCCATGGCAGGTGACAACTTACGGTGAACGGTCCGGCTTGTTCACCGTAAGATGGCACCTGTAAATACTCCATGGCAGGTGCCAACTTACGGTGAACGGTCCGGCTCGTTCACCGTAATATGGCACCTGTAAATACTCCATGGCAGGTGTCAACTTACGGTGAACGGTCCGGCTCGTTCACCGTAAGATGGCACCTGTAAATACTCCATGGCAGGTGACAACTTACGGTGAACGGTCCGGCTTGTTCACCGTAAGATGGCACCTGTAAATACTCCATGGCAGGTGCCAACTTACGGTGAACGGTCTGTATTTATTAATTTATATCACTCTATCACCGCCATTGATTCTTTATAATTTTGACCATCGGTTGAAACGGTTTTAGACCATTTACCTTAACTGAAAGAAATATTGATTGAAATTCAGTATTGATTGATTTGGAAGCACATTAAATCTTGTAGAAACTAAAACTGTATCTTATTATATTTCAGGGATGGTGCGAAATGCAATGCACCCGCGAGATACGATACTGCTCGGCGAAGAAGGGTGGATCTATGACACAGACCACGCCGACATCGAGGAACAGGTTAGATAATGCTACCATCTTCTGTTATAAAAAAAAAAAAAAAAAGAATTTATTTCAGACACACAGATCCATAATTTGGTTAGTACACAAAAATACAGCACTTATGAAAAAATATTATTAAGTCCTACAGTAACACAGTTATATATTTATTCTAACAACTGGGAAAAAAATGCACTCGGTTATATGTGTAATTGGCCATAACTGAATGCATCTTAGTCCAGTGCTGAGTGAGGTGGGAATCTGGCCTATCGGCTACCACAGCCAGGAGGCTGTTGTGGCTGACGCGCACTCTGCGTAGCGCGGCGGCAGCGCGCACGCGCAGGATCGCCGGGAAGCTGTCTACGTGTGCGTCAGCGAACATGCCCGACGCACTGCACCAGCGCGGCAGCCACAACAGCGCCCTGAACGCGTTGTTGAATTGAACCCGTAGAGCGCTCATAGATGTTTTCCTATATCTGGTCCAGAGGCTACAAGTGTATAAGGAGGTACAAAATGCACGGAACAGTGTAATTTTAACCGGAACTGTACACTTCCTAAACCTATGAGCTATCATATTCGCTCTGGTCGCGAGAGCTCTACGTTCTCTCTCAATGTCCTCATCATCACTAAAGTTCTCAGTTACCCAGTGTCCGAGGTACTTGAATGCAGAAACTCTCTTCAGTTATCTTATCTTATCTGAAACCACAGAATACATAATAAATAAATAATGCTGGACAGTTCACACAACATTATCTAGCCCCAAGCTAAGCAGAGCTTGTGTTATGGGTACTAGACAACGGATTTACTTAATACAATATATTACATAGATAGATATTTTTTATTATACATAGAAAAATACACCAGAACACCCTGAACAAATATCTGCGATCGCACAAATATTTGTTCTGAGGCGGGAATCGAACCCGCAACCTCCTGCGTCGCAGGCCAACCTTCGCTCGCCGCGCCACATAGGTCGTCAATGCACAGGTATGCAATGTTGATTCCGCAAAATCATTTATTAAATGCGACTCTTGGCCCCACACAATAAGTACTCCATAAAATCATTTAAATAAGTTTTTTGTGAAAAATATATTTTTCAATACAAGCTTTTACTAAATTAGTGATCGTAACCGTGTGCTGATCAAAATGAGCCTAAACACGGCCAGTCTACTATTATCCGTCGAGAAGTTCCGTTGTTCACCTTCCGTCTCCATCATCAGATCAGCTCGCTGTTACCATATATTGCATTGTCATCGGAACTTGACAGGTATGCCAAATTTCAGCTCAAGCGGTTGAGGATAACTGTCTTAAAATTCAGTTGCAAGATTCCACCCGGACATACATTGCAAGTTAATATAAAGCTTGTAATAAATAGCTACTCTTGGCCCCACACAATAAAGTGCAATTCAGGTCGCACAGCGCTAATTACCTACAGCTAAAGTCACCTAGAAGTTACCTTCATACCTAAAGTGCGGAGTGCGCCACGCCTGCTAAAACTACTAAAACGATGTATACGAAAGTTTATATATTTTAGTAGTAGTTAGAGCTTTTTGTGAAAGAGTTCGTCCGGGGAATACTTCCATACCTATTTATGCTGCAAAGCGGTAGCGCTCGCGTTGCTGTGTTCGGGTTCGAAGGGTATGGTTGCCGGTGACATTACAGGCACATGAGACTTTCATCTTTATGTCTCAGGGTGGCGGGCGCAGTGCAATGCCACATAGGGCGCGTCCTAGGTGGACGTGACCTATAAGCTAATGCATTGTTAAAGGTAGAGGCTATCGCTTAATATCAGTTAAGCCATCTATATATCTATTCCGTTATTCACAAAGCTGAAAAAAAAAAACATTGTGTTACAGTAAAAAAAGGGGGTCTCTGATTTTTTTGCGCTATCGTATTAAGTGTGGTTTCAAATGAAAGAGGGATGGTAGCCTAACGGTTCAATAGTGCAACTCAGAATCCAACGATACCGGGTTCGATCCTAGGCTCCGCACCAATTACTTTTCTAAGTTATGTGCGGATTTTCCATCGCTCTGTGCTTCGGAGGGCACGTTAAGCTGTCGGTCCCGGCTGTTATTGATTAATAGCAGTCGATAAGCCATGTCAGAGGCCCTCGGGCGGCTTGACAAACTCTGACACCAGAGGCCAGCACTACCTCATACGAAACGACGACGACGAATGAAAGAGGAGTAACTCGTAGGGGTTTTTATTTACTTTTTGCCTTGAAATTAACTTTTTACTTATATTACATATTGTTGGAAGGTTGAAATGACAGAATCCTGGAACAAAACGATATTTTCACTTTTATTAGGATTTTACATCTTGACACCGTTCAATGAAATACAGAAGTATTTTAAAAACTTGTCACACACCATTCTTATTCATATTTAGATAAGTACCTAAAGAGTTTACTTACAACACATATCTGTGTAGATAACGTCTATTTTATGTTGACCCCCTTAGCTGACATCCCCACTTAGTGCGAGTGGGTCAAGCGCGTTGGAGCACGAGCCGTGCTGCGTGTACCGCGGCGTGAATGGCGCGCAGCCGTTGGGCGTGGCGGTTATCGACGCGTCGGTCACTCTCTTCCCACAGATCTTCGCAAGGGCCGCCAACAAACACAGGTACATATATTATGCATATAGTCAGTGTAAAAGTGAAATACAGAAGATTGATTAAGGTGCTTCTGAACGGGCAATAGTTTTACTACAATATTTGGCTGCAATACAGAGAGCTGGCGGCAACATTGTCAGCAATACCAGCCAGACTATGCAAGATTGCTTCACCTAACCTTGCAATATAAGCAACACAAACTAACCCCCCACCCCCTCAACCCAAGAGACCCCCTTGGGTCTCTTGGGTCTTGGGTTAAGGGATACATGGTTCACTCTTTACACTTTTGTTGAAGCGGCTCATGTTGTAGTTTAGCGGAAACACCTCAGAAGGGAACTTATTACACAACTTGCACGTATGGGAGAGAAAAGATCTCGCAAAGCGAGCTTTACGAGATACCCACGTGTCGAAAAGAGCGTTTTTTTTAACGTTGTTTGACCACTATCTCACCTCTTGGTAAGTGACGATGTGGCCGAAGATGGAGCACAAAGGTCTAGCAGGCACCTATTCACTCTAGCCTTGAAGAGACCCAGATGATAGTTTTCAGGAAAGACAGACGACGGTAGTGTATTCCACTCCTTAGCAGTTCGCATTATAAAGGTAGAACTGAAACGTTTAGTACGCATAGAGGGTATACTAATGAGGTAAGGGTGGTACCGAGCCGTGCGTCTGCTCGTCTTATGATGAAACGGAGATGGTGGGATCTGATCGTGAAGTTCCTGGGAGCATGATAGAACCTGGAACCTAGATACGTTCGCAAAGGTCTCCCCCTTCCAACTGTTCCATCATCGCCTGCGTTGCAAGTCACGATAGTACTCTATATATATAAAACTAAGTCGTGTTAGTTACACCACTTATAACTCAAAAACGGGTGAACCGATTTGGCTGAAAATTGGTGAGGAGGAAGCTTAGAACCAGGAGATTGACATAGGGGGGTTCACCAGGGGCTACCCGTGCGAAGCCGGGGCGAGTCGGTAGTGTAATATATCTATGTTCCAGGCAACAGATGCTGGAGCACTTCACGGAGTGTATCAAGATGTCTAAAGGCGCGCGCCAGGAGGCCATACAGCTGAACGTGTACACCGCTCTGTTACTAGCTCTGAGGACATTGGCCGAGCAGAAGAGTGCGTTGGGCCAAGAAACCGTCAAGAATATAGCCACGGAACTTATTATGGTGAGTATGACCAGACGATAGTTTAACAGGTAATTAGTTATGTAAAAATAAAAAAAACCCTCAACACAATGTAACGGCTGAACCGATTTTGATCAAACATAGCTAAGAACACTCACGACTAATTCACCTTTCAGACAAAAAAACAAAATCAAAATCGGTTCATCCGTTCGAGAGCTACGGTGCCTCAGACACCCACACCCCCACACCCTCACACCCCCACACCCCCACACCCCCACACCCCCACACCCCCACACCCCCACACCCCCACACCCCCACACCCCCACACCCCCACACCCCCACACCCCCACACCCCCACACCCCCACACCCCCACACCCCCACACCCCCACACCCCCACACCCCACACCCCCACACCCCCACACCCCCACACCCCCACACCCCCACACCCCCACACCCCCACACCCCACACCCCCACACCCCCACACCCCCACACCCCCACACCCCCACACCCCCACACCCCCACACCCCCACACCCCCACACCCCCACACCCCCACACCCCCACACCCCCACACCCCACACCCCACACCCCACACCCCACACCCCCACACCCCCACAAACACACACACACTCAGACACGTCAAACTTGTAACACCCCGTCGTTTTTGCGTCGGGGGTTAAAAACTCGCAGAGGCACATGTTTTTACCATAATAAATAAACAATAAACAAATATTTCTTGAGATAAAATGTCCTTTAATTTTTCAACATGACAAGTAAAAAAATGTATATCTTAGAAAAGAATAAGACGTAACACTTGGTCAACAGCATTACAGCAGTAACCGACGACCATGTATGAATAATGTGATGAGAGTGAATGAAGCAAAAGAGGTGTGTCAGGATCGTAGCATGTGGAAATCCATGGTCTCTACCTACCCTAGCTTTTAGTAGTAGTAGAGCTTTTTTGTAAAAGTGTTCGTCCTTGGAAGTACTACCACCATAACTATTTCTGGCGCAAAGCAGTGGTGCTCGCATTGCTGTGTTCTGGTTTGAAGGGTATAGGTGCCGGTGAAATTACAGGTACGTGAGACTTTTCATCTTTATGTCTCAGGGTGGCGGGCGCTGTGCAATGCCATATAGGGCGCGTCCTGGGTGGACGTTACCTATATGGTAATGCGTTGTTAAAGGCAGAGGTTACCGCTTAACATCAGGTGGAGACATCTGCTTGTTCCGTTAATAAAAAAAAAAACTTCTGCAAACTATATTTTATAGAAACTGAAGTCTCAAACAGGTTTTTAAAAGTGCTGTTGTATAAATGGTTATTGATTTGATTTGACTTCCAGTCGGGTCTATCAGCGAATAGTGCGACGGTGCGCGCGCTCGCCGCGTCGTGCGCGGGCAGACTGTGCGGCTGCATCACCGAGGGCGAGAGCCAGGCGCTCAGCGAGCGCGCCATAGCACTGGCACGCGCCGCCGTCAGCCGGCCCACCAAGGCGGCCGCCGCGGCGTGCGTGGGCGCCGTGCAGCGCGCGCGTGGCGCCGGCTTCAGCGCGGGCGCGCTGCCCGTGCTGCGCGCGCTCGCGCAGGACAGCGCGGGCCACGAGCTGCAGGTGACACACACATACTCTCACCATACAAAGCGGCCGCCGCGGCGTGCGTGGGCGCCGTGCAGCGCGCATGCGGCGCGGGCTATAGCGCGGGCGCGCTACCCGTGCTGCGCGTGCTCGCGCAGGACAGCGCGGGCCACGAGCTGCAGGTGACACACACATACTCTCACCATACAAGGCGGCCGCCGTGGCGTGCGTGGGCGCCGTGCAGCGCGCATGCGGCCCGTGCTATAGCGCGGGCGCGCTGCCCGTGCTGCGCGCGCTCGCGCAGGACAGCGCGGGCCACGAGCTGCAGGTGACACACACATACTCTCACCATACAAGGCGGCCGCCGTGGCGTGCGTGGGCGCCGTGCAGCGCGCATGCGGCGCGGGCTATAGCGCGGGCGCGCTGCCCGTGCTGCGCGCGCTCGCGCAGGACAGCGCGGGCCACGAGCTGCAGGTGACACACACATACTCTCACCATACAAGGCGGCCGCCGTGGCGTGCGTGGGCGCCGTGCAGCGCGCATGCGTCGCGGGCTATAGCGCGGGCGCGCTGCCCGTGCTGCGCGCGCTCGCGCAGGACAGCGCGGGCCACGAGCTGCAGGTGACACACACATACTCTCACCATACAAGGCGGCCGCCGTGGCGTGCGTGGGCGCCGTGCAGCGCGCATGCGGCGCGGGCTATAGCGCGGGCGCGCTGCCCGTGCTGCGCGCGCTCGCGCAGGACAGCGCGGGCCACGAGCTGCAGGTGACACACACATACTCTCACCATACAAGGCGGCCGCCGTGGCGTGCGTGGGCGCCGTGCAGCGCGCATGCGACGCGTGCTATAGCGCGGGCGCGCTGCCCGTGCTGCGCGCGCTCGCGCAGGACAGCGCGGGCCACGAGCTGCAGGTGACACACACATACTCTCACCATACAAGGCGGCCGCCGTGGCGTGCGTGGGCGCCGTGCAGCGCGCATGCGGCGCGGGCTATAGCGCGGGCGCGCTGCCCGTGCTGCGCGCGCTCGCGCAGGACAGCGCGGGCCACGAGCTGCAGGTGACACACACATACTCTCACCATACAAGGCGGCCGCCGTGGCGTGCGTGGGCGCCGTGCAGCGCGCATGCGGCGCGGGCTATAGCGCGGGCGCGCTGCCCGTGCTGCGCGCGCTCGCGCAGGACAGCGCGGGCCACGAGCTGCAGGTGACACACACATACTCTCACCATACAAGGCGGCCGCCGTGGCGTGCGTGGGCGCCGTGCAGCGCGCATGCGGCGCGGGCTAAAGCGCGGGCGCGCTGCCCGTGCTGCGCGCGCTCGCGCAGGACAGCGCGGGCCACGAGCTGCAGGTGACACACACATACTCTCACCATACAAGGCGGCCGCCGTGGCGTGCGTGGGCGCCGTGCAGCGCGCATGCGGCGCGGGCTAAAGCGCGGGCGCGCTGCCCGTGCTGCGCGCGCTCGCGCAGGACAGCGCGGGCCACGAGCTGCAGGTGACACACACATACTCTCACCATACAAGGCGGCCGCCGCGGCGTGCGTGGGTGCCGTGCAGCGCGCGCGCGGCGCGGGCTTCAGCGCCGCCGCGTTGCCCGTGCTGCGCACGCTCGCGCAGGACAGCGCGGGGCACGAGCTGCAGGCGACACACACATACTCTCACCATACAAGGCGGCCGCCGTGGCGTGCGTGGGCGCCGTGCAGCGCGCATGCGGCGCGGGCTAAAGCGCGGGCGCGCTGCCCGTGCTGCGCGCGCTCGCGCAGGACAGCGCGGGGCACGAGCTGCAGGTGACACACACATACTCTCACCATACAAGGCGGCCGCCGTGGCGTGCGTGGGCGCCGTGCAGCGCGCATGCGGCGCGGGCTAAAGCGCGGGCGCGCTGCCCGTGCTGCGCGCGCTCGCGCAGGACAGCGCGGGCCACGAGCTGCAGGTGACACACACATACTCTCACCATACAAGGCGGCCGCCGCGGCGTGCGTGGGTGCCGTGCAGCGCGCGCGCGGCGCGGGCTTCAGCGCCGCCGCGTTGCCCGTGCTGCGCACGCTCGCGCAGGACAGCGCGGGGCACGAGCTGCAGGTGACACACACTAGCACCCATACAAGTCTGAAGTTAGGAGCGTTTGAGCTAGATATACACACTCCTTCACTGGCGGCCTAATTGCAGGTCTAGTGTTTAACTGAGTCAGTCCCTGAGGTATGGTAGCGGTACGGGAGGGGTGTTTTCGTCTCTATAATTATCAGATGACATGTGACATAATTTACCAACGACGTAACGAAGACACCCCTCCCGTACCGCTCCCATACCTCAGGGACTGCCTCGGTTAAGCGCTTGACCTCACTGAAAAAAAAAACCAGTTCGAGTAACCCGAAAACCGATAAAAGTTACCGTTCTGCGAGGTTAAAATGGAGCCAACACATTAAACACGTTAGCATAACTGAAAAAAAACAGTTAAAGTAAAACAGTTAATTTTACTGTCTTATCCGGACTGATGTTTAACCGTTGAAATTTAAATTACTGCCAGGATACGTTGTTATTATTGACCAAAAAGTTCCTGTAACTGTTTATACATATATATTTACTGTTTGCTTCCTAACTGTTTTTTTGCAGTTGCCCCAACGGTGTAAATTAATTAGATCTCAATGAAAAATATGTTGTAGCAACTGTGTAAATTTTAACTGTGCACTTTTTGCAAACAGTTGGATATTATTTTTTTCAGTGCTGTATTTATGTATGTTCCACCGTACCGCCTAAACTGCACATCCGATTTTGATGAATGAGGTGTCAATAGATTCATTATTATGGTCCGGGTGACATAGGCTACATTTTATTATGAACAAAATCAATATGACGGTTGTTAGATTAAATATTAACTTGAATTATTTGATTCCATATGTCCTATAGTTTGTATTATGACATAGGTTTTTGCATGTTGCTTACCCTTCCGTTTGGCTTTGTCGTAGTTGAATTTAATAATTGCTAATCCTCTCTTTTGCGTGCAGGTGTGGTCGCTGCACGCGCTGTCAGTGCTGGCGGACGCGTCCGGCCCCATGTTCCGCTCGCACGTAGACTCCACCCTGAGCCTGGCGCTGAGGCTGCTGTTCGTGTCGCCGCCCTTCCCGGAGGAGCTGCATCGCGGCGTCGGCAGGCTGCTGGCCGCGCTGATCACCGTCGTAGGACCTGAACTACAAGGTAGCTTAGTAACAACTAATAACCTAACCGATCGTCGTCATCGGTCTACAGAAGTCCACTGTACACTAGGGAATGAAAAAAAAAACCCTTAACGCAATGAAACGGCTAAACCGATTTTGATCAAAGATAGCTAAGAACACTCCCGAAAAATTCACATTTCAAACAAAAAAAAAAACGTTTCATCCGTTCGGGAGCTACGATCTCACACCTCCCGACTAGATACAGGTAGATTCTCTGTGAGTCTACCTCTCAAGGATTCACGCAACTGTCTTGGGGAATCATACAATTTAGCGAAGAAGCGGTTCCTAAATTTAGAAAGGCGTTTCAAAAGACAACCAGAAGTCAAATCACAATATGTCGAATTCATGCGTGAGTACGCCGAGCTTGGTCATCTTTCCGAGTCTCCAATAGCTAAACCAGAAAATTCTTATTTTCTATGTCATCATGCTGTCTTTAAAGACAGTAGCGAATCTACAAAGATCAGAGTCGTCTTCGATGGCTCAGCTTCAACTTCCTCTGGGAATTCTGTCAATGACATCCTTATGGTAGGTCCGAATATGCAAGATTCTCTTTTCTCCATTCTCATTAGAGCTCGACAATATAAATACCTCCTAACTGGTGATGTCGAAAAAATGTATAGACAGGCCCAACAAGGTTCAGGTGAACCGGGTGTGAGTGTACCGTATGACCCCCCTAGTCCTATTCCTAAAAGCCTGGAGCAGAAGGGCGGAATAAAACCAGAGTGTGGCCAAATGGGATTTTAATTGGTTTATTTGACCACGACAGCTTATGAACAGCACACAGAGTTTTTAGAGCGTGGGTGTCCGCAAAATCTGTTCCTACTTCTCCCTTCGAGAAGTACTTCCCTTTGTTGTGGTGATCCGGCCGAAGGTGGTGGGTGGCCTCTGAGACAGTAAGTGGTAGATTGGCTTCTTCCCCTGGTACTAAAGCGCACACAGCAGGAAGTGGGCGAGCGGTGCTAGAAAGGTCCAGGCGCTCCGCCTTAGTCCGGCCCTGGACGGTCTTCCACCCGTCAGGGGATGAACTCGTACCTGGTTCAGCGGTTGCCCACCTTCTTTAGAATTATGACAGTATCTAATTGCATTTTAGTGTAATAACAGTATTCAAGAGCCTCACTTGGTTGTTGTTGATCATTTCTCTCATAGCACATTTCATAGAATTGTTAAGAACAGATAAATAGACAGATACTCACAAGTAGAGTTCTTAAATATGCCCGGTTTCACATTTGCAAGATGTTTTGTGGTAAGACAGTAATTTAAAAATAAAATAAAAATATTTACGTTTCCTCAACATCGGGGTTTTCGGAGAACAGCTGGCGAAAAGAAAAGAAAAGAAGGTGATGATGATGGTGGTGAAGGTTACCAACAGGTGAGATCGTGGTCAAACAAAGGTCTATCAATGTTAAAAAAAAAAAAAAAAAAAAAAAAAAACGATGCCACACACATACACACACATAGATACGTCAAACTTATGGCACCCCGTCGTTTTTGCGTCGGGGGTTAAAAAGTAGACCTCTTAGTTCTGTAGGTCTCTTTTCGAAAATCGCGGAAAGAGTCTTTGTCATACAATTCTATAACTGTTGGGACCTATTTCTACAAGCTAAAATTTACGAATGTGTTGATAGCACCACAATTATCGAATGACATTTGTTGGTTGTTGATTGCAGTGACAGCAGTGGGTCGGTTTCTATGCGCCTGCGCAGCGCTACTGGAATGCGGCGGGCCGGGCGCGCGTGCCGAGGCTCTAGGCTGCCTCCAACAACTACAGATGTTCGCACCCTCACATATCAATCTACATACTTTGGTGCCCCAGCTCTGTGTAAGTATCAAGAATCATGCCCCTATTTGTCTTACAACAAAATATGGCTCTCTCTGGATTCTGAGCAGAGAATTCTGCATTCTGTGCATTCTGGTGTTATAAGTTTGACGTGTCTCTGTGTGTGTGTGTGTGTGTGTCTGTCTGTGGCATCGTAGCTCCCGACTGTATGAAGCGATTAAGTTTTACCTTTTTTTTTTAAAGGTTAATTTGTCGGGAGTGGTCTTAGCTATGTTTGATCAAAATCGTTTTTTTTTTTTTTTAAATTATGACTTGTTAATGGTAATATCTCATTTGTTTGACCACGATCTCACCTGTTGGTAAGTGATGATGTGGCCGAAGATGGAGCACAAAGGTCTAGCAGGTTCACTCTAGCTTTGAAGAGACCCAGATTATAGGTTACACAGATTTTAGTTTAGTTTTTAGTTTAGTGTATTTTAGTTTTGGGTACTAAACACACTTAGTTAATAGTATCACAAGAGTGTTTTTATACCTAGTGGTGTGCAGTTTTATACACTACTTTATCTAAATTCATGCAATAAAACTTTTGTTTCACTAACAAAGCCCATGAAATAAAACAACGTAAATGCCATACATGGTCAATGAAACACCTAATGAAAGGTACACTTCCTTTAATATTGAAACGGAAGCACGTCCATAAGGACGTGTGTATTCTCCCCATACTCACCTACGGCGCACAGACCTGGTCTTTGACTGATCAACAAAAGTCCAAACTCGGGGTTTGCCAGCGAGCCATGGAGCGCAGTATTCTAGGAGTCAGACTGATAGACCGCGTTCGTAACAGTATACTGCGCTCCAAAACTCAAATCGCGGATGTCGGACAGAAAGCGGGTAAATTGAAGTGGGATTGGGCGGGCCACGTCTGCCGCATGTCAGACGAGTTATGGGCTAAAGCCATAACAGAGTGGACGCCTCTGAACGGAAAACGATCTCTTGGCAGACCGCGGCGAAGATGGAGAGACGAAATAGATACCTATTTAAAGGATTGGTCTACAGTGGTCCAAAATAGAGAGGACTGGAGAGAAGGAAGGGAGGCCTTTGCCCTGCAGTGGGACACCACAGGCTCTTAATAATAATAATAATAAATGCCATACCACCATCATTTTTACAGCGCCTGCGCTGTAGCGCGCGCAGCCACAGTAGACCATAGAATATGTTCCCTCCCCGAGCATACAAGCCCTCGTGGGGGGCTGCGAGGAGGGTGTAGGCCGCGTTACACGGCGCATTAACCAAAGCCCACCACCTAGGTGGAACCAACGCACTTTCCTATCAATATCCTAGGTACTCACGGTTTGTCCGGAGAGAGTCCAGGTTCCCGTTCAGCTAGCTACTTGGTACCTTTCGCAATAGCTGAAACGAAACGGGTTAGGGGGTGCACCAATAGCCTTCCTAGGCCTCGGCTCGCGGTGATTTCGCCGGCAACCAAAAATCACACCAATGTCCAAACTTAGTCCATCCAAGGTCGTATTACAACACAAATAATCAAGGAGGCACTCAAAGGTCCAAAAAACACTCCCGATTGATTCGATACGACCAGATTTCAATTTATTTCCCAAATCCAAAAACCATGCGCAAGCTGTCTTGCGATCCCAAAAAACCAAGACCGAATAGAATACTACGTTTTTCTTCTATATCAAAACTCATAGAGTGTATATCTGTCGAGGTCAAACCCCACAGAGAACAAATCTCTCGGTTCCGTAGTTGCAAGGAAGGGAGCTCCGTGGAATTTGGCTCGAAATCAAACAGAATATATCTCGAAAAAGATTTAAAAAACTTTTTGGTTTGGCCGTATTGTATCTTTATGGAAAAAGTTACCTTAGTTAGTTAGTTAGTTAAGGTGGATGCTCACGCTTGCCCTTTTTTGCCTATATCAATATCATCGATCCATGCATATTTATAATTTGAATACTGTACTTGATTTAGTCAGTTAAATCAAATCTAATATTGGTAATTTTGCGTTATACCCCACCTTAATGTGTTGCAGCGTGACCTGTCCAGTTCGGAGCTGACTGTCCGCCGCGCCGCGTTGTGCTGTCTGCGTCAACTGTCGCAGAAGGAGGCGGCCGAGGTGTGCCGACACGCGATGATGGCCAAGGACCACGTCCCAGCCAAGCCTTACTGTGGTACGTCTCATGATATCTGTCCAGTTCGGAGCTGACTGTCCGCCGCGGGCGCGTTGTGCTGTCTGCGTCAACTGTCGCAGAAGGAGGCGGCCGAGGTGTGCCGACACGCGATGATGGCCAAGGACCACGTCCCAGCCAAGCCTTACTGTGGTACGTCTCATGATATCTGTCCAGTTCGGAGCTGACTGTCCGCCGCGCCGCGTTGTGCTGTCTGCGTCAACTGTCGCAGAAGGAGGCGGCCGAGGTGTGCCGACACGCGATGATGGCCAAGGACCACGTGCCAGCCAAGCCTTACTGTGGTACGTCTCAAGATATCTGTCTAGTTCGGAGCTGACTGTCCGCCGCGCCGCGTTGTGCTGTCTGCGTCAACTGTCGCAGAAGGAGGCGGCCGAGGTCTGCCGACACGCGATGATGGCCAAGGACCACGTCCCAGCCAAGCCTTACTGTGGTACGTCTCATGATATCGGTCCAGTTCAGAGCTGACTGTCCGCCGCGCCGCGTTGTGCTGCCTGCGTCAACTGTCGCAGAAGGAGGCGGCCGAGGTGTGCCGACACGCGATGATGGCCAAGGACCTCGTGCCAGCCAAGCCTTACTGTGGTACGTCTCATCATCATCATCATCAACATCATCCACAGCCTGACTTCACCCACTGCTGAGTATAGGCCTCTCTTTGCCTGTGCCATTCCTTACTGCCCCGTGCTAGTCTCATCCAGGTTCGACGCGCGACACATGCGATATCGTCTGCCCATCTCGCTGCTGGACGACCAACGTTTCTGTACCCAGTTCTTGGACGCCATTGAGTTAGCGCCTTACTCCACCTATCGGCACCTCGTCTTGCCAGGTGTCCTGCCCAACTCCATTTTAGTTCCGTTAAACGATTCCCAACATCTTTGAGCTTCGTTCGACTTCGTATCTCGACGTTGCGAACACGGTCTATAAGCTTGATGCCGAGCATGGCGCGTTCCATGGCTCTCTGTGCAACTCTCATCCTGTACACAGCCTCCTGCGTGAGCGTCATCAAATCATGTGACATTACGGGCACATGAGACTGACTTTCCATCTTTATATCTCAGCGTGGCGGGCGCAATGAAATGCCACATAGGGCGCGTACTTGGTGGGTGTGACCTATGTGTTACTGCACTGTTCATAGGCAGTGGGTATATATCGCTTAACATCAGGTGGGCCATCTGCCTGATTCGTCATCGAAAGTTGTATAAAAAAAACTCGGATGTGTCTCAAATATACTGCGCCAAGCTCTTCTTTCTTCCTTCTTCTCTTCTCTCTTTTTCTTCTTTGGGTGTAGGTCCTGCTGGAAAGGATTTTTTTGGGCACAATAGTTATCATGACGTCTGTTTGTGACGTTTTGATTTTGTAAACGAAGAGAAGCCACCTGAGTAACTATTATTTAATCTGTGCCAGCGTTGCCGGTGCGGTACTTTTTTCATCTTTAGAGGCGGAACGATGACGTCACGTCTCTGATTAGGCTCTGATTAACGTTTCGCATAAATAAATAAATAATGCTGGACAGTTCACACAACATTATCTAGCCCCAAGCTAACCAGAGTTTGTGTTATGGGTACTAGATAACTGATATACTTAATACAGTTTTTTTTAATTATACGTATAAAATTCCTAGATACACCCTGAACAAATAATCTGCAGATCGTACAAATATTTGTTGCGAGGCGGGAATCGAACCAACAACCTCCTGCGTCGCAGGCGAATCTTCGCCCGCCGCGCCATAGAGTTCGTCCACCGAGTGGACATGGTGTCAGCGATTTGATCTGATGATGGAGACGGAAGGTGACAACGGAACTCCTCGATGGATAAAAGTAGACTGGCCGTGTTTAGGCTCATTTTCATCAGAACACGGTATGATCACTAATTTTGTAAAAGCTTGCCCTTAAGAATCTTTCACAAAAACCTTATTGTTACTGTCATCATGACTTTTCTCTTTACTGTTTATTTTAACCATATCCTTTTATATTTCAGGTGTGGTGATAACAGAAACCGGTCTGCCAGGCGCGCTGTTTGCGTACCTCGACATAGAGCGAGACGCGGGCGCGCTGTCCCACGCGAGGGACACACTCACTTGCTGTTTGCTGGCTGCTGCCTCGGCCGCCGCGTTGAAGGATTGGCTCGCGTTGGCTAAACGCGTGCTCACTGTTAGACTAGGTATGAATAACAGACCGGTCTGTCAGGCGCGCTGTGCGCGTACCTCGACATAGAGCGAGACGCGGGCGCGCTGTCCCACGCGAGGGACACTCTCACTTGCTGTTTGCTGGCTGCCGCCTCGGCCGCCGCGTTGAAGGATTGGCTCGCGTTGGCTAAACGCGTGCTCACTGTTAGACTAGGTATGAATAACAGACCGGTCTGTCAGGCGCGCATATATACAACAAACAACAAACTCTGAACAAATATCTGCAGATCGTACAAATATTTGTTCCGAGGCGGGAATCAAACCATCAACCTCCTGCGTCGCAGGCAAACCTTCGCCCGCCGCGCCACAGAAGTCGTCAAATGACTTATTATGAACTAAAATTTCCTCTAATTGGAAAAATACATTATTATGAAAAAGCAACCACCGGACACTTGGTTCTTGTGCTCTTATTAGCTAGCATTATAACGCGAACATTTTGTAGCCTAGGTACACATTACACATTGTTTTGAAACTCGTTCTGCTAATTATGACGAGTGCTCCGAGGAGATGCAAAAATGACAACTGATTTAAAGTATATATTTAAAAAAAAGGTTACAGTTTAAAAGTTACATTACAAAACTATAGGTAGCTAAAATTATGTGTGTCTGATGGTCGATGTTAGAACCAAGAGTGTGGGATCTCAGTGTGCCATCCAGTGCTGGGCGAACTGGGGCGCTCATCATGTCTTTAGGCCAGGTCATTAGGCCATGCTTCATCAGCGCCTTGTCCACGAGGCGCGCTATCTAGGTAAATGCTATTCAGCATTCCTTATGTAGTACAGATGTGTAACATGCTTGCTATCGACGGGTTATGGCTGAAAATCAGTGTTTTTGCATCTTGAGCAAAATATCTCACTGAGCCATGGCCTTTTTGACGTACTGCAGCACACACAGACATTTTACTTGGATTTTGTATCTATTATTGTTTGTTTTTATTAGTTTACTGTATTTTATTGTTTATTTTTACTTGTACTATTTGTTTTAATTTGTATGTGTGTGTCTGAAGTTGTAAATAAAGACTTATCTATCTATATATCTATCTAGCACCAGTTTGCACTGCATTACGCTAACATACTACTAACGACTGGAGGATATGGGGGGAGGCCTTTGCCCAACAATGGGATGATTCAGGCTAGTAGTACACTAATATAAGGTGTCGTTCTTTGAGTCTTCTCACTATATCCGTGTTGTAAGAATAACAGTGAGATGCCATGGGTTTTTTTTTCGAAAGAAACATACTCTGTCTTAGCTGTGTTCCTTCTCGGGTATAAAGTCCTAATAGGATGCCAAACTGTTGATTCAGTTGCGTCGAACATGTGATTCAGGGTTCTGAATGTTTGGTTTTGCAGAGGACAGCAACAACCCAGACACAGATCTTGACATGGAAGGCGATGACGACCAAGCGGAGTTCCATGCGGAATCGGAGCAGTCCACACACCCCGCCGTGCAAGCCAGGTGGCCAACCAGGGTGAGCAACTAACTACACAAAATGGCGCAGAAATTACTGAATCACTGGCAGAAAGCGATAGCCGAGTCAGTCATTAGCAATAACGGCGATGAGCTCACCACTTGTCACGTCTATGTGTGCAAACCAACAGTGAAACGAGGGCCCATTGAGGCTAACCTTAACATTTTTTTTTCTTCAGATTGAGAATTCTTTACGAATAAACCGGTCCGGGGTGGAATTATGTGGGACTCGCCGCCAAATTCATTCATTCATAGACACACGCCTTTTTCCCCGAAAGGGTAGGCAGAGCCTCAAATGGGCCTATTTTCACCGTGGGTTACACCATCGTGGGATATAGACGTGACAAGTGGTGAACTCATCGCCGCCATTGCTTCCCACGACTGACTCAACTAACGCTTTCTTCCAGTAATATAATACATTCCTTAAATAAACTAGCAGCCAGGACAAATCTTATACCAACGAATCTTACAAACAAGTCCGGGTAATCCCTTAGTCGGCTTTTACGACATCCACGGGAGGAGATGGAGGGGTCTATTCTTGGGCCGGACACACCACGGCAAAAGGGCAGTATACCCACTAAAACCACTCCGGTGTTCCTCTAGCGCCATGTTTGCCAGACCACGCGAACGAAATCCTTCCGCGATCCGACTGGCCATATAAGTAATCCCTCTCTTTCTGGGCGGCCTTATATAGCCTACCCTTCGTAACTGCTTGTATGACGGAACAAGCAGATGGCCCAGCTGATGTTAAGCGGTAACCTCTGCCTTTAAAAACGTACCCTATGCTGAATTGCACTGCCCCCGCCACTCTGAGACATAAACTCACAAATAGGCACATCAGCGAAAGCGGCTCGTCTATAATTTTAAATAACAATAATAATAATAAAGATGAAATGTCTCATGTGCCTCTAATTTCACTGGCAAAACCATACACTTCAAACCGGAACACATCAATTTAATGCTTTGCGGTAAAAATCAGTATTGTGGTAGTACTTCCCCGGACAAACTCTTTCCCAAACAAGTAATTAATTTTGTAAAAATTAAAAAACCCCCAACGCAATGAAACGGCTGAACCGATTTTGATCAAACATAGCTAAGAACACTGCCGACAAATTCACCTTTCAAACAAAAAAAAATACCGAAATCGGTTCATCCGTTTGGAAGCTTCGATGGGACAGACCACACACACGCACACACACACACACACACACACACACACAGACACAGACACGTCAAACTTATTTTTAACACCCCTTAGTTTTTACGTCGGGGGTTAAAAAGCTCTACTACCACTCCAAAAATATTTAACATTCTTTTTTCCTATTATTTGTAGGTGTTTGCAATGGAATGTATACAGAAAATAATGGGTGCTTGTGAAGCGACTGGAGACGCGGCCCACTTCGATCTTGTTAAGGCTACCAACAAAAAACAACAGAACGCGTCAAATGGTAAGACTTAATCAAACTAAGATATAGCATCTTAAGATAAGATAAGATTTATTTATTATTATTTATTTATTTACTAAGAAACCAGTACAACATTATAACCGAAAACCCAAAGCGATGTTGTGAACATAATTATATAAAATAAAAAAAATAAAAAAATTGAAAAAAAGAAGATAATTGTTTATTCACATGTGTTAATAATCATTTAATCTTATTAGTAAGTGTGCAAAATTACAATTATTAAACTAAACATTATTTTAATTAAAATACAGTCATCATAAAAAGTCAAGAGGTTATACAAAGTCAAGTAGGTACTTATTGAGTCACAAGCTGGGCGAATGGCTGGTGTTTTGAAACCGACTGTGCTATGATGCCGGAATTAAAATGGTCTGCCACAACGGCCAGCATGCTGTTAGCACTAAGCCAGGTTCATATCGCTGTGTTGGGGTTTGTCGTGGCGCGCCAGAACGCAATCGGTTACGTTTATTTCCTACTAGCGACTCGCCCCGGCTTCGCACGGGTAGCCCCCGGTGACCCCCCCCTCCTACCCCTCCCCCCTATGTCAATCTCCTGGTTCTAAGCTACCTCCCCATCAATTTTCAGCCAAATCAGTTCACCCGTTCTTGAGGTATAAGTGGTGTGACTAACACGACTTTTTTGTTTTATATATATAGACTAGCTCGCGACTTCGTCGACGCGTAGACTTTCATTCAAACTTTAACACCCTTCTTCAACCCCTTAGGGTGCGAATTTTCAAAAATAGTTTCTTAGTGCGCACCTACACCCCTTAATAAATGCTTGTGCCAAATTTCAGACCTCTCGGCCCAGTAGTTTCCGAGCTTTCGTGATGAGTGGTCAGTGAGTGAGTGGACTTCTCTTTTATATATATAGATGACTAGATTCACATGTAGGGTGTGTCTGGCCTAAGAATAGACCTTTCCGTCTCCTACCGTGGTTGTAGTAAAAGTCGACTAAGGGATTACCCGGACTGTTATTAATTAAGATTCGTTGGTATAAGAATTGTCCTGGCTGCTAGTTTATTATGGAATGTGTTATTACTGGAGGAAAGCTAGCCGAGTCAGACGTGGGATGGGAAGCAATAGCGGCGATGAGCTCACCACTTGTCACGTCTATATGCCACGATAGTGCAACCACACTCTGAAAAGAGGCCCATTGAGGCTTTGCCTATCCCCCTTCGGGGAAAAAGGCGTGTGTCTATGTATGCTTTTTTTATACAACTTGGAATGACGGATCAAGCAGAGGGCATACCTGATGTTAAGCGGACCCTCTGCCTATGAACAGTGCATTATCACATAGGTTACGCCCACCTAGGATGCACCCTATGTGGCATTGCACCACGCCCGCCACCCTGAGACATAAAGATGAAAAGTCTCAAGTGCCTGTAATTGCACCGGCAACCGGCTTCAATCCGGAACACAGCAATGCGAGCACTACTGCTTTGCGGTAGAAATAGGTATGTTGGTAGTACTTCCCCGGACGAACTCTTTCACAAAAAAGCTCTCCTACTACTAAAAGCGTATGTACGTAATTCAATTACTTTGTCCCCCCCTTGTGTCGTTTATTTTGGTCACAGATTAGATGTTTTTTTTTTCAGGTGATTACCTCTCATTCCACCTGTCAGACCTCGTCCGTATGGTGTTCGTGGGCGCGACGGGCGAGTCGGACGCGCTGAGACTCTGCGGCTTACGGACTCTGCAGATGATCATTCAGCAGTATGCGAGGGCACCCGAACCGGATTTCCCGGGGCACTTGCTGCTAGAGCAGTATCAAGCTCAGGTCTGTGGAAATAAGGTTCAATTTATATGAAGCAGTTTGTCCGGATAGATAGCACGACAGGCGAATCTGAAGGCACTATAGTTGTGCTGTTTTAGTAAGCATGATGGGTGGCACACCCCTTCAGTTTTATCTGTGCGATAAAACTGTGCAGTCGAACTGTACAGATAAATCGTACGTCCCTATATTGTACCGGTACCTATTGTATCGGTTTCAATAAGACTCACTTATAGCATTATTTTTTTACAATCCTTTGTGGTTTTTGAAGTGCTATATCTATGTAATATGTTTTAATAGTAAGTTTAAATGATAAATAAAAAAAAAAAATAGTCCAGTCAAGTTAAACATGAAAAGGGGGTCGTGCTTGCAAAAGTTCCGGTCACGCTGAATTTTTGATATGTTGTTAGGACCATAATCGATATAAAAAAAACAGATTTGCATTTTTCAAAGTGTTATTTATGCGAGCGGTGATGTCCCCAAAAAACTATTTCGGGTTTTACAGTTTTTGCTCCATATCTTAGTGACGGAAGGGTCTAACCGGTATAGTCACTATGCATACTTTTAAAGAAGACTGCATTTGCTACAATTTGAGACTAGGGCGAGTTCTATACAGCCATTGGTTGTAAATCTGTTAGCTTGGGGCTAGATAATGTTGTGTGAACTGTCCAGCAATATTTATGTATATATTTATAAATTCTCTTTTATTAATCTAAGTAATGTGATTACCCACTGAATAGTTTAAACATTTACGCTTAATATTTTCTCTAATCGAAGGAGGGGTCCGGGTTTAAAGGGTTTTAAAAGGGCCAATTTCAAAAAATAAAGCCATGTAGAAAACTTTCACCAATCGTGTTTCTTGTCTATGATTTATTTAGATTACATCCTCAAGTAATTACTGTATTAACATCAAGTTTGTAACCTTTACTGTTACTGAGTGAGCGTGTAACGCAACGACTCCAAATTTTTAACATAGCGCCTTAAGCTGTAGTCTCTGCCTATAACAATGCATATAAAAAGTCTCGGTGTGTATGTAATTGTAATTATGCTTTATGAGTTGTGTAAAAAGAGGGGTCCGTTTAGGGTACTTTGTTGACCCTAAGACACTCTTCCTTTTAGCTGTATATAGTTTGTGGTATTTGACGTATTTAAAAGTCTTGTATAAGATGGTAAATGATTTGTAGAAAGGAAAGTCTGTACAATATTACTTAACTCACTAATAGTGGTATAACTATGGTTTTATGGTATATTATTGATATTTTTTTATTTTATTTTTTAACAATGGTAGACCTTTGTTTGACCACGAAATGGTCTATGATATGGATATGGTATATGGCAGGTATATTAATGGTATGGTTTTTAGGACACAAGGTGCCTCAATGGTAGATGGTCGCGCACTGCGCTCGGTTTCGGCAAATGCGTATTAAATGCAAACGCTGCATTAGTACATATATGCTGTGTTCGGTTAAAACCTGAACAAGTTGTCTGTTTTGTCAGGTTGGTGCAGCGGTAAGGCCGGCCTTCTCGGGGGATACAGCGTCCCACGTGACCGCGGCGGCGTGTGACGTGTGCTCGGCTTGGATCGGCTGCGGCGTGGCCAGGGACATCAATGATCTGCGGCGGTAAACACGCAGCACACTGTTAAGAGACTTGCAACTAACTTTACAACTGAAATTATCCTAACACCACACTGGTTAAAAAAAACATACTCAGATATTTAGATATTTAGATATTTATTTATTAACCATCTCGTTACATTTCATAACATTGGCATGTCAAATTGGTACATTTTAATTTGAATACTATATAAATAACAATATACAAAATATAATATGCACAATTAAGTACATGCAGAAAATACAGAGCAATATCAAACAGCATAACTTAAAAATAAAATGTAAAATAGTTAGGTTCGTCAGCAGACACGTCACTAAACGTCAAGCAAATCAGAAAATGAACAACTCATGTACTCCTCAATATGGTAATATGGATTACATTAAAAACATATTTTTAGTTTATGTTTGAATTGGATTAGAGGCAGCCGTGTTATTTGTAGGGGTAGTTTATTATACATAACTAGTACATAACTCAACTTAACTTATGGTAAATGTACCATCATGCCATTATGTTGGCTGTGGTTGCCTTTACAGAGTGAGCACAGGGAACACATACAATTTTGTTGATTATATTTTTACAAGCTTTTTTTTAACTTGCAAAATATGTATGTTTGTCCGGGTGGAATCCGGGTGGAATCTTGCAACTGAATTTGAAAGCAGCTATCCTCAACCGATTGAGCTGAAATTTGGCATAGATGCCAAGTTCCGATGACAATACAATATGATGGTAACAGTGAGCTGATCTGATGAAGGAGACTGAGATAATAGTAGACCGGCCGTGTTTTTGATAAGCACACGTTTACGATCACAAATTTTATAAAAGCTTTACAAACCCCAAGCTCTGGCTTAGTTTGGGGCTAGATAATGCTGTGTGAACTTGTCCAGCATTATTTATTTATTTATTATTATTTATTTATTTATTTGTATTGAAAATATATTTTGCAGGGTCCATCAGCTGTTGGTTACAAGTTTGGACAAGTTGAACACCAAAGGCAACACTACCTTGATTTACAACGAGAGTATGGCCACGCTGGAGAAGCTGTCCATTCTGAAGGCTTGGGCTGAGGTAACTTATACAATCACCATCAGATCCTAAGGGTTATGACTTACTATGGCCTTGCTACGAGTCTTGTACTACTCAGTCGCATGCCTTTCGATCTTCTATAGGTTACATTTCGGGGAATGCTTCCAAGAACTGCATGATCTAATCCCACCATCTCCTTTTCATCATAGGACGAGCAGACGCACGGCTCGGTACCATCCTTACATCATAAGTATACCCTCTATTCGTACTAAACGATTCAGTTCTACCTTATTAATGCGAACTGCTAGGGAGTGGAACACACTACCGTCGCGTCGTCTGTCTTTCCTGAAAACTATAATCCGAGTCTCTTCAAGGCTAGAGTGAATAGTGACTTCTAGACCTTTGTGCTTCATCTTCTGCCACATCGTCACTTACCAACAGGTGAGATCGTGGTCAAACCGAGGAAAAAACGAGCATTCGTCCTTTTCACACTCGCACAATAGTGCAATGGAGAACTCTAGTCTTTGGTCTACTCTTTTGACGAACTCTGTGGCGCGGTGGGCGAAGGTTCGCATGCGACGCGACGGTTGGATACCCAGAACACCCTGAACTAATATCTGCAGATTGTATAAATATTTGTTCCGAGGCCGGAATCGAACCCGCAACCTCCTGCGTCGCAGGCGAACCTTCGCCCACCGCGCCACAGACGTAGTATTGTAAGAGAACCTAGTATTTAGACAAAACTAACATAGGTTTTAAGATACTACTAACCTAATTTATATATTTAGATCAGTTTGTTTGATAAATAAGTAAATAAAATAAATAACGGCTTACGGCTTTTATGACATCCATGGGAGGAGAAAGGGGTCTAATCTTAAGCCGGAAACACCACAGCACACGACACACGTTTAAGGCGCAATAGGTTCACAGCATGTCTATAATAAGCTCTAGAATTTTTAAGTTTTTGATAAGAGTTCTTAAAAAACTACTTGCTTCTTTTTGCTTTCAAGAAGGAAAAAATATATAGTATTCTTTTTAAAAGATGAAATACCATTTTAGACTTACTTCTTACACGTTTTCATTTTTGAAACATTTGGTAATTTATTAATTATTATTTGAGTAAATTAAGTTATCAACAAAATTTTACAAAATTCGAATGATGTACATTTTTTTACACAAAAATACGGATACAAAAATGTTCGTTGAAACTGGTTGAACCTGTAGTGCCTTAAGGTGGATGCTCTCGCTGGTGGCGCGAAATTATTTTTTTTTTGCTCATTACTGCTCATGAACAGTTCTTGAGATAGCGAAATTTGATTTCGCGTGAACTAGGGGACTTAACACACATGTTTTAATTGATAGTATCTCATAAAAACCATTAGTAAATAAATAAAATAAAATAAATAATGCTGGACAGTTCACACAGCATTATCTAGCCCCAAGCTAAGCAGAGCTTGTGTTATCAGTGTAGCTACAATACCCCTAAACACATTTTTATAGTGTTTTTTTTTGTTTGTTTATCGTAGCTAAACTGATGATATTTATGAGGTACTATCAATTAAAACATGTGTGTTAAGTATCCTATAGTTCTCGCGAAATCAACTTTCGCTATCTGAGTAGCAAGTCCGAGTTTACACACACCATCGTAACGACGAGCATACGTGTATTGCGTAGTAACTAGCCATTAAACTGTGACGTTTTTGGCACATATTAATAGCTAGTTGTTATGTTATACACGTACGATCGTCGTTACGATGGTGTTTGCAAAACTCCGACGAGGGCCTCTGAAGAAGTGTTTATGAGCTGTAATGGACAATAAACACCAAATAATTTGAGTTTCGCGCCGCAAGCGAGAGCATCCACCTTAAACAGTTTTTTCGTTTTGCAGGTGTACATAGTAGCGATGGTTTCCAACAACAGCGCCCCGGGGAGCTACGTGAAGCAGCTCGACACTAAGCCGTTCAACAACCGCGCGGAGATCGCGAAGTGGCGCAACCAGCTGCTATCCAACAACAACCAGATCGATAACGCTAACACCGAGACCGAGGAAGACGATTTTGGAGAGTTTGAAAGCAAAGGTATGCCTAAAATTGCCCAAATTTGTTTACAAATTCTAAAATAGGCTTGCTTTTGGCTACATCTGTCCTGATGGGAAGCGACGATTAGGCCTATACAAGGTGGGGTATAAACGCAAAATTACCAATCTTAGATTAGATTTTTAACTGACTAAATCAAGTACAATATTCAAAATATGCATGCATACTATGCATATAATACCGAGGGATCACCCTGACAGAAACACGATAGGACAACATTTTAACATAGGCTAGATTCGATAGTTTGTCAATATGGTACAGATTATTGGGTCAAAAATTGGATAAATAAAATCAATACAATAAAACGGAGGGTTAACCCACGGGGTTTTTTAAAATTATCTATATTTCACGAGATATTCAATAAAAACCGCTTTTTCGAGCGGCGCGTGGCGTTTTTTTTGTATGATGATTTCTGCCTGGCGGGAGCGCAGTCTTAAGCACGTTCGCCTAGAAGAAGCCTATTCACTCTTCGTTTGAAGATGCCCAAGTTGTATGATAAAGGGAATAAAGAAGCCGGAAGAGAGTTCCAGGCCTTTGCTGTCCGCATGATGACAGAGCCCGAGAAACGGTTTGTACGCGACGGTGGTATGTCGACAACAAAAGGGTGAAACGCCTCTCCACGTCTGGTCGTCTGGATATCAAACTTTATTGAGGACACAATATAAGGTAAAGCTAAACTAAAGCTACTTACAATCGGCGGTCTTATCGCAGGCAGCGATTTCTTCCAGACACTAAACTTATATTAATGAAAGCTAAGCTACATGCAAAAACAATGCATTCGACAACAGAGTTGCATGGTTTGGATATTGACCAACCCCTGAACTAGTGTTAAACTGTATCTCAGGGGTCAGTTTCAATCCTCAGCGAGCAGTCTTCGGCATCACGTGGCATAGCTTTTGAGTACGTATGTACACGGATTCGGTAAATTATAGATTTTGATATAATTTACTTTATATACTTTAATTACGCGTGACACACAAAAACTTTGCAATTAGTATTATAGGGACAAATCTTGTAAGCTGATTGTTAAGTGCATGATTGACCTGATTTTAAGCGGTAACCTCTGCCTTTAACAATGCATTATCACATAGGTCACGTCCACCTAGGACGCACCCTATGTGGCATTGCACTCCGCCCGCCACATAGAGACACATAAAGACTTCAAACCGGAACACAGCAATGCGAGCACTACTGCTTAGCGCCCGAAATAGGTATGGAGGTAGTACTTCCCCGGACGAACTCTTTCACAAAAAAGCTTTAGTAAAACGTCTACAGGTCGGACGATGATGATTAGTTTACATAAAAACTTAAAAAAACAACATATTTAAATTTTTTCTTTATAGGTGAGAGTTTGCTGAGATTGGTTGAACCGGAGCTGGAGAGTTTGGGAGAGAACTGGTTGGCTGCTTTGAAGGATCACGCGCTATTGAGTTTACCAGCTGGTAAGTTTACCACGTTTACTGTTTACTTTAAGTGTTCGGCCTAAGAATGGGCTTCTCCGTCTCTTCCCGTGGATGTCGTAAAAGGCGACTAGGTGCCTATTTAGCGATAGGTACATGAGATATGACGGGATGCCTAGTTACTGGGTTCTGTATAATCTTACAAGTATTTAGGATAATTTTAAAATAAAAGCTGTGCTTGCGTTCACAGCGAGGCTTGTAATGATATAGAAAAATACATATATCAAGGAATTTACGATATACATACATACACACACGCCTTTTTCCCAAAGGGGGGTAGGCAGAGCCTCAATGGGCCTCTTTTCACAGTGGGTTGCATCATCGTGGAATATAGATGTGACAAGTGGTGAGCTCATCGCCGCCATTGCTTCTCACGACTGACTCGGCTAACGCTTTCTTCCAGTAATAACACATTCCTTAATAAGCTAGCAGCCAGGACAAATCTTATACCATTTTTATGATATGAGTGTAGATAAACTACTGTATATATATATATATATACGCTTCTGTACTATGACGCATTTTCACCAACACATTAACGGACGTTTATACGGCTGTTAAACATCTCTTTTTGACAGATGTTTTCATACGTTATCCGTCACTTTGACGATTGGTTACGGTAACCACCGATTTATTTGTTCGTGAACTTGGGCCTTAGTCGACGTACTAAGACCCGGAGCCCGCGACAGGTAGTACGTTACTAGTCCTAGTAAAAAACACGCAGTACTAGCGTTTAGTTTAGTGGAGTTGAAAGCAAACAAGATCTTGTTAGTTAGATAGTTTAATGCTCTCAAAATTAACATTTGGTTGTTCCGCTAGTTGATACGGGCCGCGCGTTTTCGTCAGCGCGAAACCGGCCGGATTTACTAGCGACATCAATTCAGTTCAGTTCAATATTTATTTATAAGAAAAACTCTTACACGTCAAATGGTTAAAAATAGATAGGATTATATAGACCTACTTACAATTCCATATTACATGCTACATTAAAATAGCACAATATAAGTATGAGCTACAATCATACAATTTATAAATATTTGGTAGTACCTTTTGGTACTTACCATTGTTACAACATCAGTCAGTGTATTTAGTTTAGGGGTTTAGGCATTTGCCCACAAGTGTGTCATCAGCGGCAGTGAATTTATCCGTAAGGAATTCATCTAATGTGTAGTATGCACGGCCTATTAAAAGGGTTTTTAGTTTTCTTAAGAATGAACCAATCGTAAGTGTGCTAATGATGAAGTCTGGGAGATTGTTTTAAATCTTAACGCCCAAGAAGTCCATCGGGCGTCTGGACCTAGTTAGCCGTTTTTTTGGAAGCATGAGTCGGTGGCAGCCTCTCGTTAGGTAATCGGGCATCTAGTTCGGTAAGGCCGCACTGTTACAGTTAAACAGCTTGTATTATGTATGTTTAGAGTTTGCGTCGCAGTTGCCCCACGGCGGCGGCGCGTTCTACTCTGCGGAGACGGCGGAGGCGTCGCGTGCGCACTACGCGCGCGCCTGGCCCTCCCTGCTGTACGCGGCCTCGCTACGGTTCAACGCTAACATCAACACTGCGCCCGCTTCTAACAATGGTGAGAGCACTTACAGTAGTTCTACTCGGCGGAGACGGCGGAGGCGTCTCGTGCGCACTACGCGCGCGCCTGGCCCTCCCTGCTGTACGCGGCCTCGCTACGGTTCAACGCTAACATCAACACTGCGCCGGCTTCGAGCAGTGGTGAGAACACTTTTAATAGCTAAATACTTTGACCATCATGCAATCTGTTACTCGTTGCCGTGTCATTGGTTCTCTCTTGGTACTCTTCGATCAGAAATTAAATTAAAATTTATTTATTCACAAAAATAAACAAGCAATACAAAAATCTAGTCTAGTTATAATAAGATAACTAATGTAAGAATGGCTTGTACTTTGTAGAGATTGATTGCAGTATCTACACTAAATACAACTTGGCAGTACGCCTTAAGCCGTGTCTCCTGCGACTGTTTTACAAGCTTTTATTTAGTTTCACTTGTCTCGGTGTCTGTAATGAAATGTTACAAGTGAGACGACTTCTGTGGCGCGGCTGGCGAAGGTTGCGGGTTCGATTCCCGCCTTGGAACATATATTTGAACGAACTGCAGATATTTTTTTAAACTTGTTTTGAAACAATTCACAAATACATCGACACATTGAGGCGTGGCCATACACATTTGTTTTATCTTAATTGCAGAGAGTTCAGAAAACAACCTAGACAACAGATCATCGAAGACAGAAAATGGAAACTTCGAATTCTTCGAGCCAATTGACGAGCGCTTCCACTTACTGTTTGGTAAGTTGTTTAACGGTTTTTAAATGATTATTTTAAAAGATTAAAAGGTTCCGGTTTGACTCAACTCAACTCAATCAAGTTGTATTGCTAGTGTTAAGCCAGCTGACTGGTGTAAACGCATTTAGAGCGAACAAATGTTAATTAATTGTTTGTATACGGAAATCCAACGTAGAACAAAGGTAGTAGATATTGGAAACCGGAGTTGGGGCAAGACACTTGGCAAGATTTGGTGATGGCAGGTGGAGTACGGCCCTGACTGAGTGGCCTAATGAATACACCAGAGGCCCTGGCAGACCGGCAGCCAGGTGGATGATATCGGGGCTGTACAGGGAAATACCTGGATTCAAAAGTCCTTGATCAGACTCCAAATGCGGTTGACGGAGTAGCCCTATGCCCAGCAATGGCTGCCAATGATGATGATGATGAAGTGCTTGTAAATAATTACCTTGACGACCTCTGTGGCACGCCGGGCGAATAGCCGGCTGAGTTGCGAGAGGTGAGAATTCTCGGCCCGCTGCGGGACAAATTGTTTGCATAAACTGCAAATATTAAAGAAATCAAACAACAAACCAAACTTATTTAATATTTTTTGAATATTGTAGGTATCTGCATGGAGGCGCTGTGTGCTCAGCGCGACATGAGCGTCGAGAACACGATCTCAGTGCTGCTGTCTCTAGTGACGCTGCTAGACGCACCTCAGAACAGAGCCAGGCTGCTGAAAGACAGGTGAAACTATTGAATATTGTAGGTATCTGCATGGAGGCGCTGTGTGCTCAGCGCGACATGAGCGTCGAGAACACGATCTCAGTGCTGCTGTCTCTAGTGACGCTGCTAGACGCACCTCAGAACAGAGCCAGGCTGCTGAAAGACAGGTGTAACTATTGAATATTGTAGGTATCTGCATGGAGGCGCTGTGTGCTCAGCGCGACATGAGCGTCGAGAACACGATCTCAGTGCTGCTGTCTCTAGTGACGCTGCTAGACGCACCTCAGAACAGAGCCAGGCTGCTGAAAGACAGGTGTAACTATTGAATATTGTAGGTATCTGCATGGAGGCGCTGCTGTGTGCTCAGCTGTGTGGACATCGCTATCCTCGGTGACCGTCTGGGTCACCTTGAGCTGCGGGACTTCACCATCTTCGGGGTTTGGTGGAGACATCCGGGCGAATGGCGGCTCAGTCAGCCCCGAGGATGATGATGGCCCGCAACTCAGGTGGCCCAGATGGCCACCGAGGATGGCGATGGCTTTTAACTCTTCTGTCTCCACCCTCGGCCGACGTAGTCGCTGTGTGCCAGAAGGGTTAAAAGCCATCGCCATCCTCGGTGGCCATCCGGGCCACCTGAGTTGCGGGCCATCATCATCCTCGGAGCTGACTGAGCCGCCTTTCGCCCGGATGTCTCGCTGAAAGACAAGTGAAACTTATCACTACTTCTTAATTATAATTACAGGCACATGAGACTTTTTATCTTTAGCCGAGACGCAATGCGACTGTGATGCCCAGTCCCAAACCATGCCACACGCCATTGTATGTCCATCCTGCCCTGGCTCCTGCACGATGGAACATTTAATGATCTGCCCCGACAATGCTTTGGGTGTTCCAACCTATTGGTCAAAATGGCTTTGAGTGAGACATTGACACGAAAGAAGAATGTTTATGTCTCAGGGTGGCGGGCGCAGTGCAATACCACATAGGGCGCGTCCTAGGTGGACGTGAGCTGTAAGGTAATGCATTGTTAAAGGCAGAGGTTATCGCTTAACAGGTGGGCCATTTGCCAGTACCGACATTCAATAAGTTAAAAAAAAAATAGACAGAATGACGTTTGCCATTGCCAGTGATTTAGATTAGTTGAGCTATCTTTAGATCGATTGTTTAGAAAGATCAACTGTTTAATTTGTCTTTTGATCAACATCCGCCTGCCAAGTGTGGTGGTTATAACAAATCCGTCCGTAGGCCTCGTCTAACAATGGACGTGTAACTGCTGATGATGATGATGATGTTGAAGATTATGACATGTTTTTTCTTTTGTTTGTAGATCCCTAGCAATAGAGCTGTGTCAAATGATCCATCGCACCGGACTGACGCAAGAGAGCACTGAAGCGCTGCTTCTGTCCGCTGATGTGCTGAAGCTGATCATCGACGCTGCGCGAGAGCAGTTACACGCGAGCATGCACGCCAAGATCAAAGGTATCTAATAAGTAAGCATATAAGACGACACAGGAGGTTTCGGATTCGATTAACAATTCGGAATTGTTCTCGGAACAAATATTTGTACGATCAGCAGATTTTTGTTCAGGGTTTTCTGGGTATTATCTGTGTATAATTAAAAATATCTATCTATCAGAATCGGAATCATTTATTTGTCCGAAACACAGGTTTACATGCAGATGTTCTAAAAAAGAAAGTATCACAAAGTTACGCCTTGTCAAGGCATACAAAATATAAAAAAAAAAACACTACAATTAATTTTTAACACAATGAGTACGTAATGTAATGTATTGTATTAAGTAAGTATTGTAAAGTATATATATCAGTTATCTAGTACAGGTGTACCCAACTGATATGGCGCGTCGTGAATCTTCGTTCGCGCAGAAAAGAAAGTATGGCTCCGAAGATTAACGAAAGAATGCTCAAAACTTACAATCAACATTAGGTCACTATTATAAGGTTCATAATACACTGCAGCTGTTAGTTCCGTCTCACTCGCAAGTCACGCCCTGTTCCCTCCCCGAGCTGACAAGCCCTCGTGGAAGGCTGCGAGGAGGGTGTAGGCCGCGGTACACGGCGCTTAATCCAAATCCCACCCCAGTGGACCCAATGCACAAATATGAGTACAAAAATCACTCACGGTTTTGTCCAGCCAATGTCCAGGTTCCCGTTCAGCTAGCTACTTGGTACCTTTCGCAATAGCTGAAACAAAACGGGTTAGGAGTTCCAAAGCCTCCGTAGGCTCGCGTGTGGTAGTTTCGCCGGCAACCAAAAATCACACCAATGTCCAAACTTCGGCCGTCCAAGGTCGTATTACAAAACAGTTAATCAAGGAGGCACTCAAGGGTCCAAAACTCACTCCTGATTCAACTGATACGAGCCGATTTTAATTATTTTCCCAAATCACAAAGAACACGCAAATTTGCGAACAAAAAACCAAAGACGAATAGAATACTACGTTTTTATTCTATATCAAAACTCATAGAGTGTAATCTGTCGAAGTCAAACCCCACAGAGAACAAATCTCTCGGTTCCGTAGTTGCCAGGAAGGGAGCTCCGTGGAATTTGACTCGGAATCAAACAACCACCCTCCCCGGACAGGCCTCTAAGCCTGTCCGCTATACTACGGGGAGTCGTGACAAAGTTGCGACCGCTCGCTTGAGGACCGAATCCCCCACCATGACTTCAGCAAACCGAGGGGTCCCGTCTTTACCGGGAAACAAGTTAACAATACGCCCCCGGCGCCAACGCAGTGGCGGTAGGTTAGCATCCTTAACTAACACAAGGTCTCCGACACTGGGAGGATCGGTTCGATCAGTCCACTTGAGGCGCTGCTGCAAAACATGCAAATATTCTAATGACCAACGGGCCCAAAAGTTTTGACCCATTTGTTGCAGCATCCGATAGCGCGACAAACGGCTGGAGGTTACGTCCCGTAGAGGGATCACCGTCAGGGCTGCAAGTGGCTGACCGATCAAGAAATGGCCTGGAGTCAACGTTTCCAGGTCATTCGGGTCCGAGCTGAGCGGGCACAACGGACGGGCACAGCTTCAATTCTACAAATCACCGTCGCAAGTTCCTCAAAAGTCAAGACAGTTTGCCCTATTACCCTATGGTATTCCTCCCCAGTGGGGGCATCCTGGGGAATCGAACGACCAGGTTATGCCCCGACGAGAGAGGCTCGTGCCAATGTCAATCCTATTCTCAAACAAAACTTAACTACATCTTGCAACTAACGGTCGGCGCCCTTAAAATTAGTGTCGCTATGCGACCGAATCAGAGACGGGAGTCCTCTGCGGGAAACAAATCTATCCAAAGCCGCAGTAAAGGCTTCCGTCATAAGATCCGCAACAAGTTCAAGATGCACTGCTTTGGTGGACAGACAGACAAAAACGCACAAATAGGCTTCCAAAGCCTTCGCGTTCCTATGAAGTCGCGACGTTTTTACCAAAAGGATACCGCAAAGTCGGTTCCAACCCCAGAGAAGGGCCTAGCCTCGTTGACCCGGTCAGGGGGTAGGTCACCCATCTGAGGTTGCATTGTGGCTGCCTTGAGACGATAACAAGGCAAGCACCGAAACACAATGCCCCGTACTGTCCGTCGACCAGACAAAATCCAAATTCGCGCTGCAAAATAGCCATCAGGGCGTTGCAGCCAGCGTGAGAGTTCTTGATATGGCGATCCTGCACCAACAATTCCACCAAGTGCGCCTTCTTAGGCAGCAACATAGGGTGGCGCGCCGAGTAAAGCAAACTGGCATTCCGAAGCCGTCCTCCAACCCGGAGTTCTCCGGACTCATCAATAAACGGGTTGAGGCGTACAATGGCTCCTTTCAATTTGGGGTGGCCTTTTCGTAAGGCATCCATCTCTACCCCGAAGTGTTCTTTCTGAACTGTCCAAATCCAATGGTGAAGCGCGGCATTCCGCTCTTCGATGGCGAGAACACTACTATGTGACCGGTTGTCAGGATGGCGACAATTGTGTACAAAACGCTTGATCCAAGCGGTCACTCCAACAAGCTTGTCGAGAGACAAGCCGTAAGGTTGCATGCCTTGCGATCTTCTATAGGTTACATTTCGGTGAATGCTCCCAGGAACTGCACGATCTGATCCCACCATCTCCTTTTCATCATAGGACGAGCAGGCGTACGGCTCAGTACCATCCTTACCTCATTGGTATACCTTCTATTCGCACAAAACGTTTCAGTTCTACCTTTATAATGCGAACTGCTAAGGAGTGGAATACACTACCGTCATCTGTCTTTCCTGAAAACTATAATCTGGGTCTCTTCAAGTCAAGAGTGAATAGGTGCCTTCTAGACCTTTGTGCTTCATCTTCGGCCACATCGTCACTTACCAACAGGTGAGATCGTGATCAATGTTAAAAAAAAAAAAAAAAAAAGAGAGCTGTACCGATCCAAAAGCCAAGCGGTATCTAACACTGGAGCAGTCTCGACAAGGTGGACCCTCAAGCCCGAAGCTGGGGTCCCAACTACACAACTGGTAGGCCAGTGTGATTCAGGTTCCAATAGCCATTCTGGTCTCCACCACAGTGGGTGGGCAACAAGCTCAGGTGCCCGGCATCCTCTGGATGCTACGTCCGCTGGGTTCAATTGACCTGGTACGTTTCTCCAAACCAAAGCAGTTTCCGAATTTTGGATCTGCGAGACACGGTTGGCCACAAAGACCTCCAACGTATGAACTGACGACTTCAACCAACACAGAACAATCTGGCTGTCAGTCCATGCGAAGACACTCTTATCAAGGTTTACAGTGCCTTTCAAGTTATTGGTGACATGGTCCAACAAGCGCACAAGAAGTGCGGCCCCCGACAATTCCAATTTCGGGATAGTCAAACGCGTCCGAATCGGGGCCACCTTGCTTTTGGCCATCACCAAATGTACATCGACCGCTCCGGCGGAGCTAACGGTTCGTAAGTAAACCGCTGCTGCAAATCCTCGCTCGGAGGCGTCGCTGAACCCATGAAGGGTTGCTCTATACTTCCCCGATGGGAACAACTTACGTGGCAGTTCGACCCTATTGATCTCCAGGAGCGAGGAGAAGAAATATTCCCAATCGCTCAACAAATCTCCGGAGAGCGGGTCATCCCAACCCAAATGAACTGCCCAAAGACGCTGCATAAACGTCTTGGTGTTCCCAATTCCAAATATCGCTGACTTGCGGGGTGCCACATCCAAGCCCAGCTGTCTCACTACAAGTGCGGATACCATACAACCCTGTGCTCCCGTGTCCAATAGAGCACGTACACAGAGTGATCCACTATCGGGGCCCCAAATACAAATCGAGGCCGTGGGCAACAAAACGGTCTCGATTGGGCCGCCGGTTTGTAGTGAGTGGGCGGCGTACCCCTTAGCAGGGATACTGCGAAGCGTCCCGTTCCGCGCGGGGTGGACGCTCGTAACGATCGAGCGGATCCCAATCAAATTGATGCGCTCGTCGTTCAACACGCGCGGTTTCCGGTGCCCGGTAGCCGCGGTAGCGTCCATACACCGGGTTTCGCGAGTCCAAGCGGGGACGTTCGGCAAGCGGCGGCGACATCCTTCGCGCCGCTGGGGGCGGAGTTGATCGCGCACACCCGCCCGTAGGGCCCCACCGTGGGGGCGGGGGGGTGCGTGTGACCGCCGCATAACACTGCGCATTCGATGCGTGGGGGCCCCCCTGGGGGCCCCGCGTGGGGCCCCCCTCTTGTCGAGGGGCCCCTCCCGGGTACCTATTTGTCGGGCTCTGGCGCTCATCTCCCGGCTGTCCGGAAGCCAGAGAAACATTCACGACATGTGGGGGGCTCGAACCCCGACTCCTGTTCATACAGAGAATTGTGTGATGCTTGCCACCGCATGAACGACAATTTTGCGGGTGGGCACATTCTCGCACAAAGTGGGGCCCAAAGCATACAAAGCACCAATTCCTCTGTTTCGCCAAGTTGCGGCGTCCCTGGACCCGCTGTGCAAGGAACTTCCTGCACTTAGGCACTTGATGTCCTGGTTCCCTGCAGTACAAGCAGGGGTCCGGTTCCATATTTCCTACATTATATTGACGGGGGGCTGCAGGTCGCGGGTTCGACTTGACCTGACCTCCCCTCGGAGAGCCAACACGCACCGGTGCCCGAGTGGCCCCCGGTGGTCTCTGGGGGGTAGGTGTCAAAACAGGGATGTCAGCCCGGCGACATTCCGTTTCCAAAAACCCTATCAAATCCGCTACAGCCGGTAGGTGACGTGCGCTGTCGCCCCCGTGTAGGTGTTCAAAGCGTGCCCGAACCTCGGACGGTAACCGTTTTAACAAAAAGTTGAGGAGCAAATATGACCATTGGTCCACTGGTAGGCCCAATTTTCCCAAACCCTTGGTGGCCATCAAAACAGGATTCAACATACTAATGCAAATATCCGACACCTGAGTGACCCGTGGTATATTCCAAATCCTCTCCAACAACGTGTCAGCCAGCCGGCGTATATTCTGATACCTAGCTATGAGTAGGTCGCGGCGATTTCATAATTTTCGTCGGTAACCGACAAATGTCCTACCAACTCACGTGGTTCACCCACGAGGACTGCCAATAGTTGAGCCAATTTAAGTGCAGCCGATATGTCCGTCCGGGCATGTACCATGCTATCAAACAAGTCGATGAAAGAAACCCATTCCTCCATCTTTCCATCAAAGACCGGTATCCGTATCGCAGGCAAGTGGGCTGCAAACTCCGGCCGGGTCCCACCAACCGGTTTTCCCCCCGCGGGGATACCAGAAGCCCGGGCGTTCTCTATTTCACAAGCCCGTTGCGTTACCCGGTCTGCCATTTCATGGCACTGCTCGATATCGGCTTCAACTGAGAGCGTTGTATCGGTCTCAGCCTTCTCATCAACAATCGAAGCCATGTATTTTTCATAGCTGTGATGAGCCTTCTCCAATCGACTACTTACCTCCCTATACCGGACCAACAAAGCGTCGGCCTTGTCCGGTCTATCAACCAAAGCAGCCGCATTTGTCAACCAACGCAATTCAGACCGAATAGAAGCCCTGAACATGGCCGACATGGTTACAAAACAAATAATCAAGTTTCATACAATTATAACCCCAAAAATACTTAAGGATAATCGTCTTGATTACTAAAAGCTCGGTTCACGGTAGATGGCGTGGAAACTTATTGTATTACTTTTTTATTTTTTGTGCTAAATTCGGGCGTCTTTCGTGTTTTATTTTATCGTTCGCGGCTAAGTTGTAGTTGTAAGAATTTAATTCAGTATGAATTTCCTTTAAACAGTCATTTGAAAGTTCAAATTACCTAGAAATAAGATCGTTCACTTTTCTGATGTAATTACACGCACGCACACATACATATTCACTGTTTTGGTTTTCATTAGATGGCGTTGTTATTGTCCAAGAGCATTGGCATGGACGTTAGATAGATGGCGTTAAATAAATAGCTTGGTATCTGTTTATGGATCGCGTTGAATAAAATTGTTAGAATGATAAAAGGTATTTCAGGGAAAAACTCGGAAAATTATTGTTTACAAGAATAAAACTTATTTTTCTAATGTCCAAAATGTACACGAATGTAAGTAACTGACCTTCATCATTGCAGTAGGTAGGTAGGTACCCATAATTATCATAGTTTGCCCCGTGAACCCATGACGGTTTTTCATTATCATCAGCCTACAGAAGTCCACTGCTGGACATGGACCTCCCCATAGAATGTCAAGACAAACGGTCTTGAGCAGCCTCCATCTACCGCCTTTCCGTAACCCCTTCTGTGGCGTGTCCGGCAAGATAGGATGTTGCATAAGAATGTTTCGTTTTACAGAAATGAACAAAAAAAAGAAAAAAAGATTATAAATTGTTTTATATTACAACTTCTGCTTACACTAGAAATATTAGGTATACAGTAAAAAAACATCATCAATAACTAAATACATTTTGACTTCGTTTTTTGTATTCATTGCTCGAAGATTCTGTACCCGTACCTAAATCCGAAACATCCGTAAAAGAACCAGGATCATATAGCTTTATGTCTAGCCCATTGCCACTTCAACTTGCTAATTTAGAGACCTATGTCAGTGAGCCGGTGGACTTGGATCTACAGGCTGATGTTTGTACCACCATCCATTTAGAATGCGTAGTACGAATAGATAGGTACCTACTCTAGGTAGGTACCTACTACCTATTCTACGCACGGACATTGTTCAGCTAGTCTAATATAAAACCATTTTACTGACTTCAAGCCAATGTAGACGGTTGATCATCATCATCATCAGTCTACAGAAGTCCACTGCTGGACAACGGTTTCCTCTCTAAAATGCCACGACGAACTCTCTTGAGCCTGCATCTACCAACTTTCTGCTGATTATAATATCTTTGGTGCATGGAAAGAGGGGTCTTCCTCTACCTTCATCAGGTTTGTAGGTACCACTCGAGAACCTTTATTCACATAATATGGTTGTTAGTTCTGCGAACTATAAAGCCATTTTTTTTATTTATTTTTTAACTTTGATAGACTTTTGTTTGACCACGATCTCACCTGTTGGTAAGTGACGATGTGGCCGAAGATGGAGCACAAAGGTCTAGAAGGAACCTAATTCACTCTAGTCTTGAAGATACCCAGATTATAGTTTTCAGGAAAGACAGACGACGGTAGTGTATTCCACTCCTTAGCAGTTCGCATTATAAAGGTAGAATTGAAACGTTTAGTACGAAAAGAGGGTATACTAATGAGGTAAGGGTGGTACCAAGCCGTGCGCCTGCTCGTCCATGATGAAAAGGAGATAGTGGGATCAGATCATGAAGTTCCTGGGAGCATTCCCCAAAATGTAACCTATATATAGAAGATCGAAAGGCACGCAACCTTACAGCGGTGCTCGAGAGACTCTAGTCTCCGCCATATGTTGCCCACCTATAAGCCTGAACGCTCTGCTCTCTGAACGTTCGATCGAGTCCAAGGCAGCAAGCTGGTGTTTGGTCGAGCCAGCCATCCCAAACGTGGTAGGAGTACTTCATACCAGCCCGGACTTGTGCTTTGTACAGACTTAGAAGGCTTCATGGAGGCAGTTTTTGCCTTAGACTCGATGTAGGAGCCAAGTTGAGAGTAGGCGTGAGTGAAACGCCTAAGAGCTCGAGGTGATCTCCTATAGCTACAGGTATATCTCGGAAGACAGGAACTTGGAGAAACTTACTTTTTTCGCGGAGAAGAGACAAGCCTGCGTTTTAGAGGCGTTGAACTTGACTAGATTGGCATCACCCCAATCGGAAACAGCCTTGAGAATCAAATTCAGACGCTGCAGCATCTCATCTCTTAACTCCAGAATTTAATTCTGCCTAGCACGCGTATTGGAAACGTATCTCTCCACAACTGTGCTGTCGTCTGCATACCCAATGATACTGGGCATTAGCAGATCATTTATATGCAGCAGAAACAGTGTGGCAGGTAGCACTGACCCCTGAGGTACCCCGGCGTTTATAGCCATTTGATCCGACGAGCACCCGTCAACAACTTACTCGAATGGATCTTTCCCTCAGAAAGTCTGCGAGGCAGGCGCAGAATTGAACTGGCAGTCCGTAAGCAGGAAGCTTGTCAATAAGGCTAGCGTGCCAAACCTGTCAAAGGCCTTCGAGACGTCTAATGAAACAGCCAGTGCTTCACCATGATCTCGATGGCCTCTCTCCAAATGTGCGTGGCATACACAAGAAGGTCCCCAGTAGACTGATTTCGGCGAAATATCCTCGATCCGTCGAGGTATGCAAGGACCTTCCTATTCTGTACACGCTCCATACATTTACATAGTAGGGAGGTGACCTAGATAGGGCGGTAGTTCAAAGGGTCAGCACGACTGCCTTTCTTGGGCACAGGTTGCACGTTAGCGAGCTTCCAAGACTTGGGGACTTCACCAGTATTCAAAGAGAGGCGGAAAAGTTGCGTTAATATTGAAGACAACTCAGGTTCACAGGTTTTTAATACTACGGCCGAGATACCATCCGGACCGCTAGCTTTATTCACGTCGAGACTACGTAGCGTTTTGAGAACTTCCTTTTGCTGGATGCGAATTCTTGCATTGAAGCTTCGCACCGAGGAAGGCTGGGTGGAGTTTCGCCAGAGGCGTCAAGACGCGAAGCCTCCGCAAATTGAGTGGCAAATAAATTTGCTTTCTCAACCGCAGCGTGAGTTTGGGACCCGTCCGGTTTCAGTAGTTGGGTTTAGTGAAGGGCGGCTGAAGTTCGCTTCCACCGACTTAGCCAGAGACCAGAAAGCTTTACTTCCCGCAGGGTATGCGGCAAACTTAGCCCCCAGATAGCCAATCCGATTGAAGCAAGCCTTCTGTAACACCTTCTTGCAGGACTTGGTGGCTTTGTTATAGGCTTTCTTCATAATCCGTGCATCCGAGGTTTAACCGTTTCTTGCGTCAACGCAAGCTAGGTATGCAACACGTTTTTGCGCTTCCGCGCTAGCACACGCGGGACTAAACCATGGGCGAGCATTGCTTGCAGGTGAAGCATCGGAGAATGGAAAAAAATACTCCATTGCTCTATTTATCACCTCCGTAACGGCATCAGCACTGACCGTTGGATCACATGAAGAAAAGCAAGTTTGCCGCCAAGGATAAGAAGCGAAGAAGTGTCGCATCTCATCCCAATCTGCCGACTTGTAACACCACACTCGCCTACTACCTCTGGGCGAGGGATCGGGTGGCGAGTATGAAGATACAGACCTCACCACACAGTGATCTGATGTTCCCAAAGGAAGCATCACTGATACCGAGTGGCGATCCGGCTCGTTCGTCAGCAGAAGGTCCAGGCAGTTGGCTGTGTGGTCCTCAACGTCCAGAATTCTGGTTGCCGCATTGACGAGCTGAGTGAGATTAAAGTGAGTGCAAGTTTGCACGCCTCTCTCCCAGCATAGTCGGACAACTGGTAAGGGAACAGCCACTGTTGGTGGTGGGCGTTAAAGTCCCCCAGAATCACCAGTTGGGCATCAGGATAACGTTGCTGGGCCACATCCGCCGCTTCACTGATGTAGTTGAACAACCTGGTTGTCTCGTGGTCTTCAGAGTGACAATGATATAAACCAGCATAGATAATTTTATCTAAGCCGGTGTCCACCAAAGTACATAAAACTGAGAAATCGGGTTCATTGAATCTGCGTCTCCGTGAGGATTAAATAATAAGTGTGGCTTAGCTGTCCCTAGGTGGTGGTGGACCGGATCGAGATTGGAGTGCAGTCCTCTAATGTTTCAGAGGTGCGCTTGAAGCGAGAGGAAAGAAAGAAAGAAAGAAAGAAAGAAAATTTATTTATTTTACCACACGCACAACACTCACATAAAACAAGAAGACAAAAACAAAAATCTACTAAGTATAGGTATAGGTACTACAAGATCTTAGAGAATTGAAAACAAAAATAAATAAAACTGTTATAACCGTTGGTAAGATGATAGGTTGTGTAGGAAGTGCTTCCGCTGTGAGCGCAACTTATTATATGTTGACTTTTTCATGGTTTGGTTTTTGGAGTGATTAGGTTTGTGGGAAAAACGGCTGTTGAGTGAGGCACTGGTCAGTGAAAGCCTAGAGACAAACAGCAGGCTCCTGCGCCAGTGGGAGACTAGACTGGAGACTGAGACCTCCCTCCAGGAATGGCCATCGGGTCCTCTAATCCGGTCGCCAACCGGCACGATGGAGCATTCTGGGATTTTTCGCAAGGCGGCGGGCTAGCTTACTAGTTGGGCCCCCTACAACCTGCAGTCAGCCAGCGGAGAACCGTGCTTCGGATCCCGCTACCTTCCAAGCCTAGCCAACCGGCACACTTGCACTGCTGCGGTCTCTAAAACGCACATGCTGAATCCAGTGCACGAACTGCCGTGGTATTCGGGGCCGCATGAAGCCTCACGTGAATATTCACGATTTGCGCAGTAAGAAATCTGCACTCTGTAAAGTTCGGCGTGTAACGCGTATCGCGCAACGCGTGAATTAGATGACACAAATAGGAAGTGAATTGGCTCAAATCACGGTACACAGTGGAACGATTTTGAAAAAAGGTGGACGTAGGAACAAGTTTCGTAATTTCTGTCTAAAAAAAATTGCAACTGATAGGAAATTGTATGGTGATGAAAAGATATTCTATTAAATTTTCAAAAAAAGACACTCCTTTATAGGTTAAAATAATAGTTCAGAAAAAATGTATGGAAAGATTTATATTATATTGTTTTTCTCAGAAATAAGAAGTTTGTTCAAGAAAAAACCTATAATAGCTTAAAGTAGCTACCGTCTTCTACAAATGGGCATATAGGGTTCTGGACGGTTTAACCCTGCAGCATTGGCAGTTAAGGGGAATTAAACTCTTAAAAAATATTGTTTATTTTGATACGAGCATCTGATAGGAAATGTAGTGCTTGTTTAAAGTTATTCTATACAATTTTCCATAAAAATGAGTCTGTGATATTATAAAAATGTATTTCTGAAAAAATGCAATGAAATATAAATCAACATATTTTTTCTCGGAATTTTAAATCATAAGAAACTTACACTACTTAAGTTCTATACAACAACGAAATATTCGTTTTTGGCTAAACGCTGTTGCAGTGGTGTTTAAATGGGATCAAACTTTACAAATATATGATTTAATGTTAAATGTTAATGGAAAATGGTTCAATTTCTGTCATTCGCTCAGTCTTATCTAAGTAAAATGAATAAATCATAATAAAATCTAGTGTAAAAAACTTCTAAGTCTAACTATTGGCTTCGTAATTATCTCCAAATAATTTGCCAATTTTTCCGATACTCGACATTTCTGACCTTATAGGTAGGTACCCGATACTTTTCATTGCTACAGTTCTTCCACTGAGCATTACATTCATAAAAGTAATAAATCAATATACAATCTAGTGTCAAAAAGTACAAAGATCTAAGAGATTAAGAGATTGTCTTATTAATTATCTCCAAATAACTTAAATAACTTGCCAATTGTGTTGTTATATCCAAAAGGACTTGTAACTTAATCTTTGCCTCCGTTATTTCAACACCTTCTGTAGGGTAGTATCTTTTTTTGGCTTCTAATATCTTGTAGTAGAAGGGCAATACAGATATGCTGGAATCTGATAACATTGTCCTCAGGGATAAGTATTTTCATTTCGTTAGATTCAGCGAAGTTGAAAGAGCAAGAGCACTATCTTCATCAGAGAAATCATCGCATCCAATGAATAAAATCAGAGCATCACAACAAAACTTTACAGATCTGTTAATATGATTTACCCTCTTACCATTTTAAAATAGTCCGGAATTCCCAGCAGCCATTTTTCATAAAACATATGATAGATATTTTAGTATCGATGTAACTAAAATATTTCCCAAATAAAGTTAATAATGACAAAAATCCCCTTAAAACTAGAAGCAACCTTCGTAAAACTAGTAATCACTTACTGGAAAGATCCACCAAATTATCAGTAGAACCATTTACTTACCTACATTTTTCTATCATCTACATACATTAAATTCTACAGATAAGTTGGTGGGTCTCTAACAATGAAAGGAATCTAGTACCTTCCTACAAGGTCAGTCATTAGGCTCAAGTATCGGGACCATTATTAATAATACGTGGCAAATTATTTCAAGATAAGTAATAGGGGGCGTTCAAGTATTATGTAAGCGCTTGAGGGGGGCGGGGGGGTCTTTGTTTTGCTTATTTTTGATGACATGGTCGATATCGTGATTACGTCAGCAGTTATTATTTACTTATTTTACACAAATGGCAACCCACAAATTGTCTATGCTTGAAAATAAAACTCACATGTCGGGGATTCCCACAAATAAAGAATACGTTATAGGTACTCACCTAGAAGCGAGTGGGGATTACCGCGCGCACTTGTCACGTCTAAATTTCTTCCGTCAATCTATTGTTTCGTTTCGATTCGAATGACGATTTGACGTATTGTAAGCAAATCAAAGCAAGTTAATGTTTGTTTTAACCGGTGATCCTTTTTCGCCCAAGCTTAACTGTTTAACATGTCGTTTCAAATAAACAAATCCAAGTAATATCAAAAATTATTCGAAAGTTTTAAAAAATCTCATACAAATACAAAAGTACAAAATGTACAGAAGTTAGTTAAGCCTATTTGCTAACTACTGCTCACGAATCAATAAAAAACCAGAATACATTAAAAGAAAAATGCATATAGGTACCAATGATTAAGTAAGCATGGGAGGGGGGGAAGAGGTTTGCTTACTTTTGCTTACACAGCTTACACAGAAGGGGTGGGCATAGTGCGCGTCATGTAAAAAGAACGCTGGCGGTCAAGCTTCTACAGGCGTTCCAGCGTTCTTTTTACATGACGCGTACTATAATGGTACATTATTTGTAGTAAACTAGGCAGGCACTCATTCAATGTATAGGTATACATCTCTTAAATAAGTAGAAAAGTAAGTAATCTCTTAAAAAGAACGCTGGAACGCCTGAAGAAGCTTGACCGCCAGCGTTCTTTTTACATGACGCGCATTATAAATAGTTGTAAAAAATCTGCTTACGTAATACTTGAATGGCCCCATACGACAATCGCTAACTTTGTAGTTTTTGTCTCTAGTGACTCTAGAGTCTAGATGATATGGTGATTTACTTTTATGAAAGTAATACTCAGTGGAAGTACTGTAACAATGAAAGGTATCTGGTACTTAACCTACAAGGTCAGTCATTAGGCTCAGGTATCGGAAAAATTGGCAAGTTATTTGGAGATAATTATTAAGACTATAGCGATCTTTGTACTTTTTGACACTAGATTTTATTTTGATTTATTACTATTATGAACGTAATACTCAGTGAAAGTACTGTAGCAATGAAAAATATCTGGTACCTACCTACAAGGTCAGAAATGTCGAGTATCGGAAAACTTGGCAAGTTATTTGGAGATAATTACTAAGCCAGTAGTTAGACTTAGAAGTTTTTTACACTAGATTTTATTATGATTTATTAATTTTACTTAGATAAGACTGAGCGAATGACAGAAATTGAACCATTTTCCATTAACATTTAACATTAAATCATATATTTTTAAAGTTTGATCCCATTTAAATACCGCTGCAACAGCGTTAAGCCAAAAACGATTATTTATTTTTTGTAAAGAACTTAAGTAGTGTAAGTTTCTTATGAAAACCTTTTAAAATTCCGAGAAAAAATATGTTGATTTATATTTCATCGCATTTTTCAGAAATATGTTTTTATAATATCACAGACTCATTGTTATGGAAAATTGTATTGAATAACTTTTAACAAGCACTACATTTCCTATCAGATGCTCGTATCAAAATAAATTTTTTTTTTCAAGAGTTTAACCCCCTTAACTGCCAATGCTGCAGGGTTAACAGAACCCTATATGACCCATTTGTAGAAGACGGCAGCTACTTTAAGCTATTGTTGTTTTTTTTTTAACAAACTTCTTATTTTTGAGAAAAATAATATAATATAAATCTTTCCATACATTTTTTTCTAAACTAATTTTTTAACCCATGAAGAAGTGCCTTTTTTTGCAAATTGAATAGAATATATTTTAATCACCATACAATTTCCTATCAGTTGCAATTTTTTCAGACCGAAATTACGAAATTTGTTCCTACGTCCACCTTTTTTCAAAATCGCCCCACTGTGCGGTACCCCGAATACCATAGCTGCTCAAACCCGTCACTTCCACGATGGCTACACTGGACATCAGTCCGAAACACGACAATGTCGCTTCACGGACTGGCTATGTCCATGGGGTGGTGATAAGCCACGGCCGAAGCCTACCACCAGAAATGTTGTTACCCGTTTGACACCACCCAGAGATCACGTGTAGGGACGCGAGGGTATTTTCCTATTGACGCGAGCAACTCCAATCTCCAAATTTCCGAGCGTACTCTTAGATGATCTATATACCTGCACACCAGTACCTTAGATGATGATGATAATGACTACGTCGTTGTTAATGTTCATCACCACCGCCATCATCATCATCATCACCACCACCATCATCATCATCATCATCTAAAGTATTGTCGTGCATGTGATGATGATGATGATTATGATGATGATGATGATGATGATGATGGTTGTGGTGGTGATGATGATGGTGGTGACCATCACCGCCATCATCATCATCATAATCACCTGCACGCTAATATCCTAGATGATGATGATGATGATGATGGTGGTGGTGGTGATGATGATGGAGGTGGTGATGAATATTAACATCATGAAGATGGTGATGATGGTGGTGACCATCAACATCACCACCATCACCATCATCATCATCATCACCTGAACGCCAATACCCTAGATGATGATGATGATGATGACGATGATGTTGTTAATGTTCATCACCACCACCATCATCATCATCATCACCACCATCATCATCATCATCATCATCATCATCATAATCACCTGCACGCTAATATCCTAGATGATGATGATGATGATGATGATGGTGGTGATGGTGATGATGATGGCGGTGGTGATGAATATTAACAACATTATGAAGATATATTATATTAACCTCCATCACCATCATCATCATCATCACCTGCACGCCAATACTCTAGATGAAGATGATGATGATGTTAGTGGTGGTGATGGTGATGAAGGCGGTGGTGATGAACATTAAAAACATCATGATCATCATCATCATCATCACCTGCACGCGTATACCCTAGATGAGGATGATGATGGTGATGGTGATGATGATGGTGGTGGTGATGAACATTAACAACATCATCGTCATCATCATCATCATCATCATCTAGGGTATTGGCGTTCAGGTGTTGGTTCTGGTTCGCTGCAGGCCCTGCTGACTACTGAGCCACGCTCGCCTTCGGCTCGCTCGCAGCTTCCGTGGTGATCACTGTTCTCTAGTGTTTTAAATCCATGTTGTACTTTCACTCATTTTGAAATATAAGACTATTCAAAATTCGTAGAATCGTGCATCATACTATCATTGATTCTGGCCAAGTTTTCACGTATTCTTTCGTTGTTTTATTTTTAACACCTCACATAGTAACTTAAAACTTGGGTAGGCTACCTAAATTGAAATAAAGTATTTTCTCGCACTATAATGCTATTGCAAAGTTTAAAGAACGTAGTTGTAAAATAAATTAGAATACATTATTATAAGTACAGTTGGCAACCCTATCAGAACTAGCTCGCTATAGTAGAAATTACGGCCAACTTATAAAAAGTATTGTGTGTTCACACTAGTAACGGTTTGGCAACGTCGCTTTTAAACTTTTGCTGACGGAGCGGCAACATATCAAAGTAAAAGTCAAAAAGTATTTTATTCATTGAAATCACAAGGATCATTTTGAATCGTCTTAAAAAATAAATTTACATTTACTCCTGTTCCAACGCAACCAGACCTAGAAGAATCAGGCAACAAACACGGTCTGTTTTTCTTTTGATGATCCTGCTTACTATTAGGTGGGGAGCCCCTGTGTAGAGCCTCGAGAACAAGTGGAAGCTGATTCAAAGAAAAAAAGGAAAATCAACTTTAAAGCCTTCCTTAGGTAGGCAGTCAAAAGTAAGATGATAGAGAAAATCAGCAAAAGTTCATAAGGCAGCACACTCTACGCTTGATATACTCATAAATAACACATATTACAGTCCAGTCGGCAGGTGGTTTCAGATGGAAAAAGGTCAAAAGCTAATGAAACTTTGGGAGGTTGTTCAGGGATAGTTAATTAACATTTTCCCAAGTTTTGGACCTCGAGGACCATGTGCGAAAAGTGGAGGGGGGGGGGGGGGGGGGGGGAGGGGAACTGCACCTTCCTCCGGTTTTTTCTCAATAACTTTTTTCTCTTACATCCCACGGCAAAAGTACCAGCTACTTTTTTGTAGAACGTTAAATTTACTATAATTTGGACTAATAAAACATGTTTCTATGTCAATAGATTATCGAGATATGGCGATGTGTGTTTTTTTCTAAGTACATCAACTACGTGCAGAGACACTTAGGTAGCAATGTGATTGTTGTCTTTGATGGATACCCCACTAAATCCGGCTATCAAAGCACCAAAGCAGCAGAACGAGCTCGCCAGTCTGCATTACAAGCACCAACCAAAGTCGTGTTCTCCTCATCTACTATGGTCACAATAGCACAAGAAAAGTTCTGGCAAAAGATCACAATATGGGAGCATTCATTTCGATGTTGATGACACAAATGGTGGATGCTAGCATCGAAGTGAAGCAGGCATTTGAGGACGCCGTGATCATGGTGGTGGGGATGGGGTTGAGAAGAGAAGACTGAGTCCCTGCAGAAGACTGCTTCCACCCCCAATTAGTGGGATACAAGTTGACTTCCCGCCAGTTCAGCAATTGCTTGGAGGTAGCATATTGACGACCTCTGTGGCGCGGCGGGCGAAGGTTGGCCTGCGACGCAGGAGGTTGCGGGTGCGATTCCCGGAACATTTGTTCATTTTGTTCATCGGAACAAATATTTGTGCGATCGCAGATATTTGTTCAGGGTGTTCTGGGTATTTTCTATGCATAATAAAAAATATCTATCTATGTAATATATTGTATTAAGTATATCAGTTATCTAGTATCCATAACACAAGCTCTGCTTAGCTTGGGGCTAGATAATGTTGTGTGAACTGTCCAGCATTATTTATTTATTTATTTATCTTGCTGCATGGTGGCCTGTGGCATCTTCTTTATGACTGGTTTTGATTATCTGTCGTTTTTGAGAGAACCGCCGGGCCTTAAGGTACCAGTTTGGTTTCAAATGAAAGCTACAATAATTTACTACAACTTCATTAAAATAATTTTTGACGTGGGATGCATATTTTAGAATATATTTCACAAAATAAGTAAAAATTTCTTAAAAAAACACTTTTAATTGCCACAAAAAAATTGCCTATTTTCGAAGAACTTTATCTTGGAAACCAATGGCTGTATAGATCTCGCCTTAGTGTCAAATTGTAGAAAATTTAGTCTACTTTAAAAATATGCCTGTTGACTATACCGGTCAGACCCTTCCTTGACTAAGATATTGAGCAAAAACTGAAAAAATATATAAAATTTCATGATTTTTTGAGCCGCTCGCTCAGCACTTGGAAAATATGGTTTTTTAATAGTGGTTAAGGTATTAACAACATATAAAAAATCAGCGTGACCGGAACTTTTGTAAGCACGACCCCTTTTTCATGTTTAACTTGACTGCACTATAATATGAATACCAACATGATGATGTGAATGTTTGGTTTTCATCAGAGAAGAAAATCAGCTTTTGAGATCTGGTTTGGGTGGAGGGGTTTCCAAAGTAGGTGATTGTAACCAGGAACCATAATTATAATAACATTCCATCATTATTTGGGTATAACGATGGTATAACAGAAGAAATAAGGTGGAATTTAGCATTTTTCGGCACATTTTAGCAAATTCTAAAAAAATATTTTTTCGAAGCGCCATATCTCGGTAACTTATCAACATACAATCAAGTTTGAATAATCAAAATTATAGTAAATTTAACGTTCTACAAAAAATAATTAGTACTTTTGCCGTAGGATGTAAGGGAAAAAAGTTATTGAGAAAAAACCGGCGGAAGGTGCAGTTTCCCGCCCCCTCCTCTTTTCGCACAGGGTCCTCGAGGTCCAAAACTTGTTTTTTTTATTTAACCATCCCTGAACAACATCCTGAAGTTTCATTAACTTTTGACCTTTTTCCACTACTTTACCCCACTTTTTACGACCTGCCGACTAAAACATCACTTTTATTATTTAGCGCCATCTCTATCATGTTTACTTACTATCTTACACAAAACTCTTATGTTTGAAGGTCAATTTAGCGCCATCACTGTCATCTTTAATTAAACTGGGTGCTCTGCTGCGTAAAAGTATCTCGCTACGATAATAGATGTCCGTGCAAAATAAACTCACACATTTGTAAAAATTGTCGTATTTCAAACCTGTTTTAAAAATTCCCTATTGTATATTTTTGTTTGGAACGACCATTCGCGATAACTATTATCATTAGGAATCCTACAAAATAAGTCAATTTATAAAATGACAATCTGTGGTTTGAGTAACGGCCTAAAGTATTTTGTATGGGCAAGGAAACTTGAACATTCACCTTAATATTAATTTTCCTGCAGTGGGAGGCACTTATGTAGTCCTACCTACCCCTTGAGGTGGTAGCCAACAACCATATGATACTAGAAATCTAACAAAAACCACAACTTTTGCTGGTTAGATTTCCAGTTTCCAAATTTCCGACCTCGCCTGGTTCTTACCAATTTAATTTTAAATATAGCAAAGTTTGTTTATGTAAGAATTCAATCACAAGCGGGTATTCAAATCCAAAACACTTGGTAAGTTCTACTTACTACATTCAAGTTCAAATTCTACTTACTAGTACATAAATAATAAAGTGAGTCTGGTACAATAATTTTTACATACAGACTTGCCGAACACTTTTATTCTATGTATAGAATTTTGCCTATGTAAGACTCAACAATTATATCAGTTGCCTATCTGTATTTAGGTCCTAGTCTGTGTGTACAACACACCCGTAGGGCACACAGCTCTGTTATTGATATCAACAAATCAACAAAATACAAAATGCAACAAAACAATGTAATCATACACAACGGATAATCAATCCGTTGGACATTGGCACAACAAATCAACAAAATACCAAATGCAACAATACAATGTAATCATACACAACGGATAATCAATCCGTTGGACATTGGCACAAGATGTAAAACTATTACAATAGCCTAAGCTCAGTGGAAGCCTTAGTCTTGTCCGAGGACAATACAATATTGTCTCAATGCACGGATGTGTTTTACAACAATACAGTGAACTTTTCTTCAAAGTTCACTGATAAACCACTCTCTGCTACCATATGTACCCTCCCCGAGCTGACAAGCCCTCGGTGGACAGCGTGGAGGGTTGTAGGGCGCGGTACACGGCGCTTAATCCAAATCCCACCCCAGTGGACCCAATGCACAAATATGAGTACAAAAATCACTCACGGTTTTGTCCAGCCAATGTCCAGGTTCCCGTTCAGCTAGCTACTTGGTGCCTTTCGCAATAGCTGAAACAAAACGGGTTAGGAGTTCCAAAGCCTCCGTAGGCCTCGGCTCGCGTGTGGTAGTTTCGCCGGCAACCAAAAATCACACCAATGTCCAAACTTCGGCCGTCCAAGGTCGTATTACAAAACAGTTAATCAAGGAGGCACTCAAGGGTCCAAAACTCACTCCTGATTCAACTGATACGAGCCGATTTTAATTATTTTCCCAAATCCAAAAAACAACACGCAAATTTGCGAACAAAAAACCAAAGACGAATAGAATACTACGTTTTTCTTCTATATCAAAACTCATAGAGTGTAATCTGTCGAAGTCAAACCCCACAGAGAACAAATCTCTCGGTTCCGTAGTTGCCAGGAAGGGAGCTCCGTGGAATTTGACTCGGAATCAAACACGCCCCTCAATCACAAGTATGGCGGCTGACTAACACCTGCCGACCAATAGCGGTACTTAGCATTTCCCGCGCTTTAAAAATTCATCTACTGCGCAGGTACATCGGTAAGCCATATTAGTTGGGTGGTACTGTACCCATAACACAAGCTCTGCTTAGCTTGGGGCTAGATAATGTTGTGTGAACTGTCCAGCATTATTTATTTATTTATTTCTGAACTCTAACTATTTAGTTAAATATAGGGAATGGTGCATTAGATTCGACAACATTGAATTACAGGTCTAGCGCTTAACTGAGGTATGGGAGCGGTACGGGAGGGGTGTTTTCGTGACTTCAAAATGAAGCGTGGCTTCATGTCAGCTTATAATTTGAGAGACGAAAACATTGTTTTCGTCTAAATAGATTATTTGTTTGTTATCTATCTAGAAAATACTTTATTGTACACATTAATAAATAAAAATACGAAAAAAAAAAAGAAAAAAAAAAAGTAAAATGGGCGGTCTTATCGCTTAGCAGCGATTTCTTTCAGACAACCTTTGGATGGAGATACATTTATGAGCTAGTAAGAATGGCCGGGGGTGTATGTATATTATACCCACCCCGTACCGCTCCCATAACTCAAGGAGTGACTCAGTTAAGCGCTAGACCTGTAGCTAATATTCTTTCCACAGAACTAGCACCAAACGACGCGTCTGACTCGATACCCCAATCAGTGCTGGAAGTGGTCCACACACTGGGCGAAGGAGGCCCCACGGGTGACCTGCCCCCGGGCAAGTCCCTCGTGTTCTCCTGTCTGGAGGTGTGCGTGTGTTTGCTCGTGCGGCGGCTGCCCGCGCTCAGTCCGCTCAAGCAGGAGGGGACCGTGGGGGTGATCGGCGTGCCGAGGGGGCTCGGGGTCCATGGGGACACCTTGTTGGTGAAGAGTCTGTCTGCGATGTCCGACCTGCCCGCTCTGACTAGTCCTCAAGGTAAGTTTCAAGAGATTGATCTGCTCGTATAATTTTTTTACAAGCTTGTATTTAACTTGCTAAATATGTATGTTTGTCTGGGTGGAATCCGGGTGGAATCTTGCAACTGCATTTAAAAGCAGTTATCTTCAACCGATTGAGCTGGAATTTGGCATACCTGTCAAGTTCCGATGACAATACAATACGATGGAGACAGCGGAACTCCTCGATGGATAATAGTAGACTGGTCGTGTTTAGGCTCATTTTGATCAGCACACGGTTAAGATCACTAATTTTATAAAAACTTGTATTAAAAAAATAAATTTTTCACAAAAAAAAACATTGTATACTACTTGGTATGACGGATCAAGCAGATGGCCCACCTGATGTTAAGCGGTACCCTCTGCCTATGAACAGTACATTATCACATAGGTCAAGTCCAACTAGGACGCGCCCTATGTGGCATTGCACTGCGCCCGCCACCCTGAGACAAAGATGAAAAGTCTCATGTGCCTGTAATTTCACTGGCAACCATACCCTTAAAACCGGAACACAGCAATGCGAGCACTACTGCTTTGCGGCAGAAATAGGTATGGTGGTTTTACTTCCCCGGACAAACTCTTTCACAAAATGCTGAACTAAGACGCTTTCTAGCAGTGTAGAAGCCCTCTCTCGATGAAGTCGGTGGATGGAGGCTGCTCGAAACTGTTTGTAGTAGCAATTGTATGAACAGCCCTATGTCCAGCAGTGGGCTTCTACTGCCTGACGATGATCGATCTGAGATATTATATAACTATAACCATTGTGTCCTGCCCACAATGACGTACGGCGCCGAAGCATGGACGCTCACTAAGGAAGCTGTGCATAGAATGAGAGTCGCCCAAAGGGCTATGCAGCGTGCCATGCTTGGAATAACTTTACTGGACCGCGTCCGCAACACGGACATCCGAAGGAAGACAAAAGTGGTAGATATTGGAGACCGTATTGCGAGACTAAAGTGGCGCTGGGCAGGACATTTGGCCAGATTTGGTGACGGCAGGTGGTGTAAGGCCCTGACCATGTGGTGGCCGAGAGGTAGCACTAGAGGCCGTGGCAGACCATCATCCAGGTGGGCGGATGATATAGAGGCCGTAGAGGGAAAGACCTGGATGCGAATCGGACAGAACCAATTGGAGTGGCGTTTGAGGGTCCTCCCTCAAACCTAGGGAGGCTTATACCTAGCAGTGGGCTATTATTTAAGCTGTCAATGATGATCTTATGAATATTTAGGACTAGGGATATATCTCGAGAGCCTAGAAAACCTTTGTCTATCCTCGGAAACCAAGTCTTCTCTTCCGGGTATAGAAGAAGTTCTTTCCACAAAATCCGCCATCTAAACCTGATGAATAGACGCGCTATATAAATATAGAGTTGCTAGCGCCATCTGCTGACGAGTGGCGTAGCATTGCTAGCTCTATCTGTTGTTAGAGCGGGACGCATGTACTCTTTAGATCTTTCTAGGGAATCCTCGTTAGTTCTCAACGTTCTCTATTGAGGGAACTCGCTTTGGGTAGTCAGGAGTAAATCGGCTTTGAGTGCGAATAAAGTGCGACTTGGAGTGATTAATAGAGTAATTAGTGAACAGTGTAGTGCAGTAAAGTTGAAGTAAAGAGTGTGTTTTTTAATAACTTTATTAAAAGTTTAATTTAATAACTGGTGTTTAATGTGATTATTTTATGCTGAACAACAATTGCTCGTAACAATATTGTTAATAAAATAATAACTATTGATTCCAGGCGCCCTCTCGATCCTACCCACGATCCTGTTCCTCGCGACGGAGATCCTGCGACTGAGCAAGGACTCTGTGACGCTGTCCGACGCCGGCATAGTGGTGCTGGAGCGCGCCGCGGAGTGCACGGCGGTGCGCGTGCAGGAGCACACGCGCGCCGCGCACGCCATGCTGCTGCAGAGCGCGCTCGCCAGCCTCGTGGAGCGCGTCAAGAGCGGTGAGTGACGCCTAGTTAGTACTGCGACTGAGCAAGGACTCTGTGACGTGTCCGACGCGGCATAGTGGTGCTGGAGCGCGCCGCGGAGTGCACGGCGGCGCGCGTGCAGGAGCACACGCGCGCCGCGCACGCCATGCTGCTGCAGAGCGCGTTTGCCAGCCTCGTGGAGCGCGTCAAGAGCGGTGAGTGACGCCTAGTTAGTACTTGGACTGAGCAAGGACTCTGTGTCGTGTCCGACGCGGCATAGTGGTGCTGGAGCGCGCCGCGGAGTGCACGGCGGTGCGCGTGCTGGAGCACACGCGCACCGCGCACGCAATGCTGCTGCAGAGCGCGTTCGCCAGCCTCGTGGAGCGCGTCAAGAGCGGTGAGTGACGCCTAGTTAGTACTGCGACTGAGCAAGGACTCTGTGACGTGTCCGACGCGGCATAGTGGTGCTGGAGCGCGCCGCGGAGTGCTCGGCGGTGCGCGTGCAGGAGCACACGCGCGCCGCGCACGCCATGCTGCTGCAGAGCGCGCTCGCCAGCCTCGTGGAGCGCGTCAAGAGCGGTGAGTATTTTGATATATGTTAGAGGGTAGTCTAAAATATCAGACACCTATTTTTCTTAAGCTGCCCAATCTCAAGCTATTGGGAGATATTGTGCCCCAACGTTATTTTTTTCTAAAAAACAGTGATATCAATTTCGCCGTATATAAAATAAGCATCTCTATATCTAAAAAAAGTTAGAATAATGACAATGTCATATAATGATGTGTCCCACAGACGAGCCGGATCAGCGGCTCGAGCCGGTGACGGGCGCGCGCGGCATGGCGGCCGTGCTGAGCCGCGCGGAGCCCGCGCCCGCGCTGCACTACCCCTGCATCAACCACTTCAGACACTGTCTCGAGACTGACGACAACGAGGTATGTGTCGCACAGACGAGCCGGATCAGCGGCTCGAGCCAGCGACGGGCGCGCGCGGCATGGCGGCCGTGCTGAGCCGCGCGGAGCCCGCGCCCGCGCTGCACTACCCCTGCATCAACCACTTCAGACACTGTCTCGAGACTGACGACAACGAGGTATGTGTCGCACAGACGAGCCGGATCAGCGGCTCGAGCCAGCGACGGGCGCGCGCGGCATGGCGGCCGTGCTGAGCCGCGCGGAGCCCGCGCCCGCGCTGCACTACCCCTGCATCAACCACTTCAGACACTGTCTCGAGACTGACGACAACGAGGTATGTGTCGCACAGACGAGCCGGATCAGCGGCTCGAGCCAGCGACGGGCGCGCGCGGCATGGCGGCCGTGCTGAGCCGCGCGGAGCCCGCGCCCGCGCTGCACTACCCCTGCATCAACCACTTCAGACACTGTCTCGAGACTGACGACAACGAGGTATGTGTCGCACAGACGAGCCGGATCAGCGGCTCGAGCCAGCGACGGGCGCGCGCGGCATGGCGGCCGTGCTGAGCCGCGCGGAGCCCGCGCCCGCGCTGCACTACCCCTGCATCAACCACTTCAGACACTGTCTCGAGACTGACGACAACGAGGTATGTGTCGCACAGACGAGCCGGATCAGCGGCTCGAGCCAGCGACGGGCGCGCGCAGCATGGCGGCCGTGCTGAGCCGCGCGGAGCCCGCGCCCGCGCTGCACTACCCCTGCATCAACCACTTCAGACACTGTCTCGAGACTGACGACAACGAGGTATGTGTCGCACAGACGAGCCGGATCAGCGGCTCGAGCCAGCGACGGGCGCGCGCGGCATGGCGGCCGTGCTGAGCCGCGCGGTGCCCGCGCCCGCGCTGCACTACCCCTGCATCAACCACTTCAGACACTGTCTCGAGACTGACGACAACGAGGTATGTGTCGCACAGACGAGCCGGATCAGCGGCTCGAGCCGGTGACGGGCGCGCGCGGCATGGCGGCCGTGCTGAGTGCACTACCCCTGCATCAACCACTTCAGACACTGTCTCGAGACTGACGACAACGAGGTATGTGTCGCACAGACGAGCTGGATCAGCGGCTCGAGCCGGTGACGGGCGCGCGCGGCATGGCGGCCGTGCTGAGTGCACTACCCTTGCATCAACCACTTCAGATACTGTCTCGAGACTGACGACAACGAGGTATGTGTCGCACAGACGAGCTGGATCAGCGGCTCGAGCCGGTGACGGGCGCGCGCGGCATGGCGGCCGTGCTGAGTGCACTACCCCTGCATCAACCACTTCAGACACTGTCTCGAGACTGACGACAACGAGGTATGTGTCGCACAGACGAGCTGGATCAGCGGCTCGAGCCGGTGACGGGCGCGCGCGGCATGGCGGCCGTGCTGAGTGCACTACCCCTGCATCAACCACTTCAGACACTGTCTCGAGACTGACGACAACGAGGTATGTGTCGCACAGACGAGCCGGATCAGCGGCTCGAGCCGGTGACGGGCGCGCGCGGCATGGCGGCCGTGCTGAGCCGCGCGGAGCCCGCGCCCGCGCTGCACTACCCCTGCATCAACCACTTCAGACACTGTCTCGAGACTGACGACAACGAGGTATGTGTCGCACAGACGAGCCGGATCAGCGGCTCGAGCCGGTGACGGGCGCGCGCGGCATGGCGGCCGTGCTGAGTGCACTACCCTTGCATCAACCACTTCAGATACTGTCTCGAGACTGACGACAACGAGGTATGTCAAAGTCAAAGTCAAATGTATTTTATTCATTGAAATCACAAGGATCATTTTGGTTCGAGGATCGCATATCACAGGAGCTGTACACTTTTCTATGAGAATTATGACATTATTTATTTATGATGTTAGGTGTTCGCGTCGTGCTGCTCGGTGCTGCGCAACATCTGGTCGCCGGCCGCGAGCCCCGCGTGCGTGTCGTGGTGGGCGCGCGGGCTGGCCGCGCGCGTGGTGGCGCGCGCTGCGGCCGCGCGCAGGCCCACGGACGCCGCGCACGCGCGCGCCGCCGTCGCCGCCGTCAGCGCGCTGGACGAGCTGGTGCACGCGGCGCCGCATGCCGCACGTTAGTATACACACTAGTACATCTGAGCCACACACAAACACACACACACACACACACACTCACACATACACACACACACACACACACAGACACGTCAAACTTATAACACCCCGTCGATTGTGCGCCGGGGATTAAAAAGACAAAACACTAACTATTCAAAGGTTAATTGGCTTTTTTTAGTGGCACGAATAGTTGGCTTTTACGATATCCACAGGAGGAGACGGCGGGATCTCTTAGGCCGGATAGACCGCACGGAAGGCAATCTTACTACTTGCTAAAGTGCAATTAGATTGTGTTTTTTTGTTTAACTTTGTCAGAATTTGCTTGGTCCACCTGATAAGCGATAACTTGTGCCTTTAACAATGCATTACCACATAGGTCACGTCCACCTAGGACGTGCCCTATGTGGTATTGCACTGTGTGCCTGTAATTTCTCCGGCATCCATACTCTTCAAACCGGAACACAGCAATACGATCACTAATGCTTTGCGGCAGAAATAGGTATGGTGGTAGTACTTCCCCGGACGAACTCTTTCACATATTAACAAAAGTAAGTAAGTAGTTCTAGTAGAGTAAGTACACCTTGTTATGTATCTTAGTATGATTATATATTTTCACGCGGCTGTATAGAAGATGGCGGCCCTAAAGGTGAGATCATTTTGGCCAGAGCTTAACTTCATAGTTTGTTAAAAGTTTTAGTAAAACGGCGGCCGTTTTATTAAAACTTTGGTAGTCAATTTCTAAAACTCCACTGATTTTAAAAGTCATACACTTCCATCTCATTTCACTAAACTTGTGCTCTTTAAACGAGCTACATTGGTTAAAATGCCACCAAAATAACACAAAATAACTCGTAAAAACATTAGGAAAAGAAGTAAAATAAAAGTAGACACCGTGTCTTCTCGTAGCTTTGAAACTAGCATCATTTTGAAGTTAACATGTGTTTCTCTCTTACTCCTCGTTGATGTGATAGAGACAACTATATAATTTGACTGTGTTGCCTATCATATGAAAATGTTCCCCAAATGTGACCTAAACTTGAAATATTTTGATGACCAACTCATTCATTCATTGTTCATTCATTCATTCAAGTTCATTGCATTCATAAAAGTCTCAAAGACACGGGAAAACTAAACATGCAAAATAAAACTACTGGCAGCACTTTGTTGTAAATTGGTTTTTGATAAGAGCGATGGTAGCCTAACGGTTCAATAGTGCAACTCAGAATCCAACGATACCGGGTTCGATCCTAGGCTCCGCACCAATGACTTTTCTAAGTTATGTGCGGATTTCCATCGCTCTGTGCTTCGGAGGGCACGTTAAGCTGTCGGTCCCGGCTGTTATTGATTAATAGCAGTCGATAAGCCATGTCAGAGGCCCTCGGGCGGCTTGACAAACTCCGACACCAAGCACTACCTCATACGAAACGACGACGATTGGTTTTTGATTGGTTCTTCTCGCTTTCCTGCAATCTGTGGAAGCGATTTCGTGACGGAAGTGTGTAACAGGAAGCGCGCATTTTTCTGAGAGGTTGGAAATATAAAAAAAAAACAGTGGTGGACAGTTCACACAACATTATCTAGCCCCAAGCTAAGCAGAGCTACTAGATAACTGATATACTTAATATAGTATATTACGTAGATAGATATTTTTTATTATACATAGAAAATACCCAGAACACCCTGTACAAATATCTGCGATCGCACAAATATTTGTTCCGAGGCGGGAATCGAACGCGCAACCTCCTGTGTCGCAGGCCAACCTTCGCCCGCCGCGCCACAGAGGTCGCTGTCAACTGGCTGTCTAGCTGAAAATTCAGTGATTGCTCTTTGAGCAATATCATTCGCTGAGCTATGACCCATTTGTGATGCTGCAGCACACACGTACTTTTAGTTATAGTTCTTATATGGTTTAAATGTTTTTTTAGAGCACTGCTTTGTTTCTGTGTATGATGGTTTAATTATATAGTTTGTAAGTGCACTGTCTTTCTGTTGTGTTTTGAATGTACGTATGTGATTGGAGATACAAATAAACGTTTTGACTCTTCCCGCCATTTTCGAAAAGAGATGTTGTCTGCTTTTATTTTATTTCTTTTCCTAGTGTTTTCTTGTGTTATTTTGGTGGCATTTTAACTAATGTAGCTCGTTTAGAAAGCACAAGTGTAGTGAAATGAAATGGAAGTGAATTGCGTGACTTTTGAAATTGGTGGAAATTGTCTACCATAGTTTTAGTAAAATTGCCCACCGTTTTACTAAAACATGACTCGACTGTGACTTTGTCGACTTGAAAGGAGTGTAACGTTGCAAAATATATTGAAAATACAATAGTGAAAATACAGATACTTACTTGAAAATGGCAAATGCACAAGCCGAGCGGCGCCAATTATAAAGAAAGAAAAAAAAAAAAAAACGTTTTTTTCAACACACTTGCTCATAAAGTGTCTCTAATTTCACCGCAATTATGCACATAATGACACCTGTAATCAAACTGTGACTTTTTCATTGCTATTATTCCCTAGTGAGTTATAGAGACAGTTGAACATTTGCACAGTGTGTATTTCTGTTCAATTATTATTTTCTTCTCAAGTGTGTTGAAAAACGTCATATGATACACGTGTGTATTCCGTCCTCGGCTCTCTTAAGACCCTCACCTAACTGCTCGGGTCTCAATGGCGCCTCAGCGGTAATCACCAACATTACACACTAGTACCATAATGTACTAATCTATCAGCCGTGTTGCTTATAACCAAGGAGGTGAGATGGCAGATGTTACACATCGTATGCGACTGCTCTGCGCGTTGCTCATTTTTTACAATGATACAAGTGTAAGTAATATAAATATCAATGTTTCAGGTATCCAAATGCTGTGGCTGCTCGTGCCAATCGTGATATCGTACCTGCGCGAGGGTGGCGAGCTGGCGCGCGCGCCCGCGCACGTGCGCGCGTTGCACGAGTTCGCACTGCAGTGGCTTACTAGAGTCGGCCCCAAGCACCCACAGGTAACAACATACGTGATATCGTACCTGCGCGAGGGTGGCGAGCTGGCGCGCGCGCCCGCGCACGTGCGCGCGTTGCACGAGTTCGCACTGCAGTGGCTTACTAGAGTCGGCCCCAAGCACCCACAGGTAACAACATACGTGATATCGTACCTCCGCGAGGGTGGCGAGCTGGCGCGCGCGTCCGCGCACGTGCGCGCGTTGCACGAGTTCGCACTGCAGTGGCTTACTAGAGTCGGCCCCAAGCACCCACAGGTAACAACATACGTGATATCGTACCTGCGCGAGGGTGGCGAGCTGGCGCGCGCGCCCGCGCACGTGCGCGCGTTGCACGAGTTCGCACTGCAGTGGCTTACTAGAGTCGGCCCCAAGCACCCACAGGTAACAACATACGTGATATCGTACCTCCGCGAGGGTGGCGAGCTGGCGCGCGCGTCCGCGCACGTGCGTGCGTTGCACGAGTTCGCACTGCAGTGGCTCACCAGAGGCGGCCCCAAGCACCCACAGGTAACAACATACGTGATATCGTACCTCCGCGAGGGTGGCGAGCTGGCGCGCGCGCCCGCGCACGTGCGCGCGTTGCACGAGTTCGCACTGCAGTGGCTTACTAGAGTCGGCCCCAAGCACCCACAGGTAACAACATACGTGATATCGTACCTGCGCGAGGGTGGCGAGCTGGCGCGCGCGCCCGCGCACGTGCGCGCGTTGCACGAGTTCGCACTGCAGTGGCTTACTAGAGTCGGCCCCAAGCACCCACAGGTAACAACATACGTGATATCGTACCTCCGCGAGGGTGGCGAGCTGGCGCGCGCGTCCGCGCACGTGCGTGCGTTGCACGAGTTCGCACTGCAGTGGCTCACCAGAGGCGGCCCCAAGCACCCACAGGTAACAACATACGTGATATCGTACCTGCGCGAGGGTGGCGAGCTGCCCCCCCTCCCTCGGATTGGTGCTCGCAGTTTTGGTGTTGAGAACACATGTGGATGCTGCTGGATGACCATCGCCAGCCGCGCCATAGAGGTCGTGGAGAATCTGTTGTCAGTATTAAAAAATAAAATGGACGCTACTATTTGGTTTTTGGTATTTAATTTTATAAATATATGTTTCAGGAATTCATGACGATGATGCAGCAGTCATCGGAGCTTCGTAACAAGCTGGAAAGCGCCGTGAAAGCGAGCCAGGCCAACGCGTGCAGACAGCCGGCCAGGCCAGTGTTCCAGCAACAGACCAGCAGGCCAACTATACAGCTGAAGACAGACTTTAGCGACTTCAGATAAGCTTTTACAAACAGGTGTACAATAGTGTATTTTTCATCAAAGAGGGCTTTTCATTTTCGCATTAAAAAAAAAAGTTATTCGATTTGGCTCGATAGACGGCGCTGACTCAAATGTGGTTGTCAAAATTAACAAATGCATTGTCTGTGCTTTTGTGTGATAGTAACGAAATACCACGAAAATATATGACTACAACTTTTGAAACTATCATGGTTATGTACATAATTTTCACTAGAAACGGGATATTTACCATGATTTTTGAGTTTGAAACTCAAAAATCATGGTAAATATCCCGTTTCTAGTGAAAATTATATATGACTACGTTGTTGACTTTGACATTTCACTTTATTTTGACAGTTAAGTACAGAGCTGGCGCCATCTATTTTCAAGGGTTTAAGCATGATGTGAAACGGCCGTGAAAACAAAGTCAAAGTCAAAGTCAAAGTCAAAGTCAAAAAGTATTTTATTCATTGAAATCACAAGGATCATTTTGAATCGTCTTAAAAAATAAATTTACATTTACTCCTGTTCCAACGCAACCAGACCTAGAAGAATCAGGCTACAAACCCCACATTATAATGGTTGGTTCCTCGGTGCGCGTTGCCAGTGATGACATACGGCATTGGGACGTGCTCGCTAACTCTTCGCCTTTTTATAAGCTCTATAGTTGCAACGGGTCATGGAGAGAGCTATGCTCGAAGTTAAATAAAATTTGAAATGAGTATCAAAGCAACTTACGTCTCAATTAGCAAGTTTAAGTGGCAATGGGCAGGCCATAGCTCGCAGAACTAACAACCGTTGGGAATGAAGGTTCTCGAGTGGCAACCTCGCATAAAAACCCAGTTACGCTTTTGGTTGAACCCATGACCACACATGGAACTGTCACTGTAAAGTGCGACCCAACTACGACTGAACCGGACGAGTCAGTGTAAGATGTGCTCTCGATAGACCATGAAAGAACATGGGGCCATACATTGTTTCACCCAACAAATTGTATGATTGTTTGTTTGGCAAATTTTTTCCAGTCAGTTACACCACTTATAACTCAAGACCGGGTGAACCGATTTGGCTGAAAATTCGTGCGGAGGTAGCTTAGAACCAGGAGATTGACATAGGGGGAGGGGTAGGAGGGGGGGGGGGGGGAGGAGGGGGGGGGGGTAGGAGGGGGGGGGGGTCACCGGGGCTACCCGTGCGAAGCCGGGGCGAGTCGCTAGTTGATAATAGGATAATTTCTTGCACTGAAGTTGTGAGTAAGTTATGAAGCTTGTTGCGTTTTGTTTCACGCAAATGCATTGAGTTGATTCATCTAATTATTTATAAATGAAACTTTTGCTTCCCAACTTCTAAAAATAAGTAAGTTCTTTAGAAAAAAATTGACTAAAACTAACATTTAGAACCGTACTAATTACTTACATGAAGGTTCATTTATTTTTGACCTGGATCAGCGGTTGCTCACCTCCATTCCTATAGACTGGACAGCAGTGGACATGATAATGATATTAAATGGTTGGTTAGAGCCGACGTAAGCCCCATACTAACATCAGCTTAGTTGTATCATCTGTAGATCTTGCCGCTAGATCTGTCTTGAGTGCGAGCGTACAAAAATAATCTCTTTTGGACGAATTCGTAACTATAGATCGAACCTGAATATAAAAATTTTGTTAGTACACAAAATACAGCACTTATGAACATATTCTTAATACCTACAGTACAGCCATTTTCAAGTATAATTGATTAACTTTTGAAACTATCATGGTTATGTACATACTTTTCAGTAGAAACGGGATATTTACCATGATTCTTGAGTTTTATTTGTTCTCGATATTTCGGCACAGTTGCATGCGCCATGATCACGGGAGAACGAACTAACGTCTCACAAAACGAATGAGAATGAGGGTAGATCGATATATCTGCCAATAACATCTACTCGCAAAGACTTTAGTTAGTTCTCCCGTGATCATGGCGCATGCAACTGTGCCGGAATATCGGGAACAATCAAAACTCGAAAATAAATAATTCTGGACAGTTCACACAACATTATCTAGCCCCAAGCTAAGCAGAGCTTGTGTTATGGGTACTAGATAACTGATATACTTAATACAATATATTACATAGATAGATATTTTTTATTATACATAGAAAATACCCAGAACACCCTGAACAAATATCTGTGATCGCACAAATATTTGTTCAGAGTGCGGGAATCGAACCCGCAACCTTCTGCGTCGCAGGCCGAGCTTCGCCCGCCGCGCCACAGAGGTCGTCAAATCACGGTAAATATCCCGTTTCTAGTGAAAAGTATATAATTTAATTATTGTATTTTGCAACGTTACAATCCTTCCAATTCGTAATGCTTCGTAAGAAATTGTTGATATGGAAATAACGTTGTCGACATAGTACCCAACACAAACGGGCTGTCAGCAATAACCATCGGTTTTTATGACAGATAATAATTACATTAAACAAAAAAATAGGTCCGTTCTGTTCTGTCAAAAAGATTTTTATTCTCTTTATAATTGGCGTGGCACGGCTTGTGCATTTGCCGTTTTCAATTATAATTTAATTACTGTATTTTGCAACGTTACAATCCTTCCATGTCGTCAAAGTCACAGTCAAGTCATGTTTTAGTAAAACGGCGGCCGTTTTACTGAAACTTTGGTAGACAATTTCAACCAATTTGAAAAGTCAAGTCTTCCATTTCATTTCACTACACTTGTCCGCTTTAAACGAGCTACATTTGTTAAAATGACACTAAAATTACACAAAATAACTTAAAATAAACACTAGGAAAAGAAATAAAATAAAAGTGGGGCAACGACATCTCTTTTCGAAAATGACGGGAAGAAAAAAATAGCTATTGGTGTCACTTTGCTATTTATTGTGTCTATGGTAATGTAAATTATCTATGGTATTAATTTTGTTCATGATAGTGAAGTAGGAATTGACTAACTTGTATGGATAACTTATTTAATTAGATATAAGTACTATTAATGTTCTTGTTGTAAGTTTTATGCACAAACTTATTTTTACATCATTCCACCCAGTTATTTTTATTTAATTTATTCTTTGCAAGCATTTTCAGCTTAATTTTTGTATTTTTATTGCAATTATTAATTATTATTAATATTCAAAAATATCTGAAAATCTTTGAAATTATAATTCTGTTTTTTTAGCAAAATGATTGCGTTTAGAATAAATTAATAAAATGTTCCTATAACTTTGACATTATATATTATTGCGTAGCAATAATATCATATCCTAGAGTGTAGTAATAAAAAATACAATGATATTAAAAATCTAGATGTGTAAGTTCACGAAATTATGGAGTGTTACAGATAAATGGCGAATGGAATTATATAACTATCGAAAGTTGAATGTCTGTGATAAATTTAAGAAAACTCTGTTTGCCAAATTTTATATTTTTAAAACTGCCTTAATATTCCAATTCAAGAGGCTATTTTTAGAAATCTCACGTGAAACCTTTGCATTTTGTGTATTACATTTATAAATTGACAATGACGAAATCAGGATTAATTATTTTAATATATTTAAGTTATTAAATTTAGTTCTAAGTTACTTATTTTAGTTACTTTAAGTTAAGCCAATAACATGTATTTTAACATTTATTTTAGTTACTTTAAGTTAAGCTAAATAACATGTATTTTAACATTTATTTTAGTTACTTTAAGTTAAGCCAATAACATGTATTTTAACATTTATTTTAGTTACTTTAAGTTAAGCTAAATAACATGTATTTTAACATTTATTTTAGTTGCTTTAAGTTGAGTCAATAACGATTATTTAATAAAGGATAACCTATTTAGGGAGTCACTTGTTTTATTTTCATTCACTGCCTGCAGGTTTACTCTAGAACGCAATTCCGATCGAAAGCATTGGACAAGTGTCATTTTGTACTCTTGAATGACAACCTAGCACCAAATTAATTCATTTATGTGCGGATATTTAATAAACTAATTGGGATAGGCATTGAAATTGTGGTATAGGGGATGCAAAGACTCGAAGTAATTTACCAAAAGCTGCCCAGCCCAGCTGAATTCATCGCTTGGCCTCCTTCTCAAAGTTGTTTTTACCCAGCTGTATTGTTTGTCCGAGGTAAACGTTAAGGAAGGCCGTTAACGGCGACGGATCCCGGGTTTATATGGTCATTGATAATGATTTTAGTTTTATCTAAGTTCATGCCGAGACCAATTTGTCGCGAGGATGCATCAAGGCTGTCCAACATCTGTTGCAATTCCTGCAGCGCGAAAGTCTTCAATCAGTGTGTCCTAGTAATGACGTACGGTGCCGAGACGTGGACACTCACGGTGCGCCTGGTCCTTCAGTTCTAGGTCGCTCAGCGTTCTATGGAACGAACTATGCTCGGAGTTTCTCTGAGGGATAAAATCCGCAACGAAGTTATCCGACAGAGAAGTCTTCAACATAGCTCAGAGAATTAGCAAGCTGAAATGGCAATGGGCTGGGCATATATGCCGAAGAACCGCCAACCGCTGGGGTAAACGTGTTCTAGAGTGGAGACCGCGTCTTGGTAAACGTAGTGTGGGGCGCCCCCTGGCTAAGTGAAGTGACGATCTGCGTAAGGCGGCTGGTAGAAAGTGGACGGGAAGAGCTGAAAATCGGTCTAAATGGCGAGCATTGGGGAGAGGCCTATGTCCAGCAGTGGACTGATACAGGCTGATGATGATTTAAATTGTCCAAAAGCAGAGAGCAGCTAACTTTATAGTAGGTACTGACACAATTCTCGGCCAATCCCAAAGACCAGCTAACTTCATAGTCATTAGTGACATAGCCATAGCCAATCCAAGCGAAATTCCAAATTCAATCCAATGTGAGCAAGAGTACGGTGAGTTGCCAACATTGAGCTAATATTGGATAAAAATTGCCGTTAGACAAAAGTTTGTATTGGATTCAAAGGTTCATGAAGGGGATTCAAGTTAGGTAGAAAATTTAAACATCTTAAAAATGTCACAAATCTTTTTACTTATAAATTACTTGTCGTAAATTTAATTAACATCGATTATCATTTGTTCACCGTTGTCTTTAACAGTTTTCTCTTCACAAGTTTCAGCAGACTTCTTCGATTTTCCTGAAAATAAATAAAACAATTAAAATTGTTTTTTTTTTGTTTAATTGTTGAGTTTATTTTAACTTGTTTGTTAGGTGTGCAATAAAGTATTTTCATTCATTCATTCATTCATTCATTCATTCATTCATAATAGTTATCTTTATAATATTTATAAAGAGGTTATTTGTGATTTTGTATGTAGGAGGTAATCTCCGAAACTTCTGTTCCAATTCCGTTTTTTTTACTAGTAGGAAGTTAAATTATCCTTATTCGGCTGTGGTAGGTTGTAGTTTTAGTAGTAGAGGTTTTTTGTGAAAGAGTTCTTCCGGGGAAGTACTAACCCCATACCTATTTCTGCCGCAAAGCAGTAGCGCTCGCATTGCTGTGTTCCGGTTTGAAGGGAAAATTACACACATGAGACTTTTCATCTTTGTCTTAAATTTTCCGCTCCATGGAACGATGTTCCTGTGCGACAGAAAGGGATAGAGTTACGGGAAAATGCTGTTCCGCAGTTTGCTACTCCTTCTGAAAATCGGTTTATGGGCCGATTATGGAGAAAGTGACGTTCTAACTTAGGATAAGAGTTAGTGCGAAATGCTGTTTCGTGCGGACAAATCATAGTCTAAGATCCGCACTAGAGACGACCTTCACCGATCTGTTTAATATCATATCATATCATTTATTTCGGTTTCACACCATATTATGTTAGTAAAGAGTTGAGTTGAGTTGAGTTGTTTAGTTGTTGAGTTGTTGTTGTTGTTGTTGTTTGTTGTTTGTTTCTGTTAATGGATGAAAGTTTTTTATATTAAATTTAATATATTATAAAATATATATCGAGTGGGTTCTCTCAAAAATTCCTGTCCAGACAAAGATTAATAAATAAAAAACTTTTTTAATAATCGTGATAGGTAGACTGTTGAAATTTTCACAGATGATGTATTTCTGTTGCCGCTATAAAAACAAATACACAGAATAAAATAAATATTTAAGGAGGCTCCCATACAACAAACGTGATTTTTTTACCGTGTTTATAGATAATGGTACGGAACCCTTCGTGCACGAGTCCGACTCGCGCTTGGCCGGTTTTTATAGATAATGGTACGGAGCCCTTCGAGCGTGAGTCCGACTCGCACTTGGCTGGTTTTTTTACTTTTATAGAATCATAGTCTGGACAGGAACTTTTTAGACTCGAGATATATTTTATAATATATTAAATTTCATATAAAATACTTTTCATCCATTAAACAGATCGGTGAAGGTCGTCTCTAGTGCGGATCCTCTACTATCAGATCAGTTCTTACGTCTCGCACTGAGCGGCGGCAGCGTCGCTACGGTGAGGTATCCAGTGTGCCCAGGAGTGTTGGTCGGCCATGTTCCGACCACGTAGCTCGTTTCGCTGTTGGGTTTCTCTTCTACCGGCTTTTCAGAACTCTGTAACAAACAAATACGATTAAGGCGATATGTTAAATTATCGACAGGGCGGCGTCTAGAAAGAAAAATAAAAAAAACTGGACATTCCACACAAGAGTAAAAGAGCGCTATCACTCCTTGTAATTTAAGTTTATTGTAGGTTTATGTATTTATTTGTTTAAGTAGGTATATTTAGTAATGATGTAGGTACTTTATGTAAGTATATATTTTATATTTAATATTTAGTAGTGTATTTTAAAAGTTAGCTAGGTATTATATGTATGTTTTTTTTTTTTTTTTTTTTTTTTTTTTTTCCTGTATTTGTGCACCTTCCTACCATCTTTATCATCTCTCTCTTGCCTCAAATGTTTGCTGTAAGAAAACTCTCTAGGGTTAAGCTCGCCTTTGTACATATCTTTTTTTTAAATTTTATTTGTAATGTGTTTTTCTGTTTACAATGAAGAATTATAAGAATAAGAATAACATTATCTAGCCCCAAGCTAAGCAGAGCTTGTGTTATGAGTACTAGATAACTGATTTAGTTAATACAATACATTAAATATATATATTTTTTTATTATACATCGAAAATACCCAGAACACCCTGAAAAAATATCTGCGGATCGCACAAATATTTGTTCCGAGGCGGGAATCGAAACCGCAACCTCCTGCGTCGCAGGCGAACCTTCGCCCGCCGCGCCACAGAGGTCGTCAAGTGACGAAGTGACAGCGCTATTATTAGCTTGAACCCGGGAAGAGATGACGCATAGCTTTCTGCCGCTCGGAAGTATAACTGACGTAAGCGAGAAATGCTTAAACTTAGTTTTGCTTCTAAGTAGAAAATATACAAATAAATCCTTATCCATTAACCTAAGTAATGTGATTACCTACTGAATAGTATAAAAATATTGCTTAATATTTTCTCTAAACGAAGGAGGGACCAAAACGGGATTAAGGAGGGCCAATTCCAAAAAATAAATCTTTCGATAAAAGGTTTACCAATCGTATTTTTGTTCTTGATTTATTCAGATAACATCCTCAAGTAATTACTGTGTTAGTATCAAGTTTGTAACCTTTTGTAATTTTAGTCTCTAATTACCGTTGTCGCGATACGGTTGGTCAAACGCAAAGTTGACAAAAAGAGAAGTTGGTAAAACGCGTTTTTTTTTTTTTTTTTATACTACTTGGATGACGGAACAAGCAAGAGGCCCACCTGACGTTAAGCGGTAACCTCTGCCTATGAACAGTGCATTACCTCATAGGTCACGTCCACCTAGGACACAACCTATGTGGCATTGCACTGCGCCCGCCACCCTGAGACATAAAGATGAAAAGTCTCATGTGCCTGTAATTTCACCGGCACCCTTACCCTTCAAACCGGAACACAGCAATGCGAACACTACTGCTTTGCGGCAGAAATAAGTATGGTAGTAGTACTTCCCCGGACGAACTCTTTCACAAAAAAGCTCTACTACTACTAAAGGTATAGGTATTTGTCGTTTAGCGAAAGTGTTCTATCATTGTTTTGCTTTTGCGTTTTGGTACAAAGGGCGTCTAGATTTCGATATGCTTAATCTGTTCCCATTACCTACTAGTAGGTAGGTACTCTCGACCTCTGGCCTACTGATTCCGAATCTTATGAATTAACAGAATTGAAATTACCGTAACTAGGTATCATTTTAGAAAAAATTACATGAATTAGACGATAATGGGTCATAAAACTCGCGATTTTTTGTTTCTAGGCCTGAATCGTAAAAGGGCTGTGGTAGAACTATCTTATGACTCCTATTGAAGTGATTCATTCATGCCCATTTGACTGACCTTTAATACGCAGTGATTCATTTGAATCAATTTGTTGTGGGAACTGAAATAATGATGTAATCTTTGATTAAGTGAACTGCGAACGTAAAATCTTAAGTAGGTAATGTAAACTCGGAGAGTAAAAAAAACATCAACAACATCTTGGATTTTTTCCCCCGACAATTTACAGTTAATACTGTCATAAAAAAATGCTAAGTAACGTTGGATTGCTGCATATAAAGTACTCATAGACAATATTGAATTGACGATGTGTAATTATGCGTTTTTTTTTTTTTTTTTTTTTTTTTTTTTTTTAAATCATGAACATAATGTTTGTAACAATGTATTAGCAGTGGCGAAATTACAAATTTGCCGCCAGTAGGCAAGGTATTCAAATTTTGCCTACCCTACTGACCTCTACAGTTCGATACCCTAGTCCACAGTCATATTATTATTTAATTTAAAAAAATTGTTAATGAAATTACAACTTTGTGATTTGTGCACTATCGTCATAACTACATCAGCTTTTTCCCGTTATTAGTATGACAGTGCTGTGAACTAGGGGGAACAAACAAAAAAATGGAGTAGTATAGAGCTTTTTTGTGAAAGAGTTCGTCCGGGAAAGTACTAACACCATACCTATTCCTGCCGCAAAGCAGTAGTGCTCGCATTGCTGTGTTCCTGTTTGAAGGGTAAGGGTGCCGGTGAAATTACAGGCACATGAGACTTTTCATCTTTATGTCTCAGGGTGGCGGGCGCAGTGCAATGCCACATAGGGCGCGTCCTAGGTGGACGTGACCTATGAGGTAATGCACTGTTCATAGGCAGAGGTTACCGCTTAACATCAGGTGGGCCATCTGCTTGCTCCGCCATTCCAGTAGTATAAAAAAAAAAAAAAAAAACCTCTACAATTTGATACCCTAGATCACAGTCATATTATTATTATTATTTTTCTGTTTATGGTTAATTTCATCTCGGCTTCAAGAAGCCGGTAATAATGAGCACTTACGGGCCTAGGCCAAGTGAGCGTCATGATTATGAGTTGTTTGTTGTCGTTCCTGTTGAGACGTTGCGTAAATTTGGTCGGTTTGCAAGAATCTCCTAGTTATACGGCGTGTATTTAAAACGACTGCTTCTTGTAGGCTATAGTAGGTAAGTCTTGGGAAGTTTAGTGTGCGAAGAGACATTTTTAATGAAATTACAACTTTGTGATTTGTGCACCATCGTCATCACTACATCAGCTTTTTCCCGTTATTAGTATGACTGTGCTGTGAACTAGGGGGAACAAAAAAAAATTTGCTCCAAATTTGCCGCCCCCTACAATCTGCCGCCCCCTACAATCTGCCGCACTAGGCTCCAGACTACTCAGCCTGCTGGTAAATCCGCCACTGTGTATTAGGTAGGTATAACTACAACGTCGTGTAATAAGAGGTGCTAAATCATTCATTCATCTTTAACATCTAACCCTATAATTACAAACTCATTACTCTCCTATGGCTGGACTCGGTTAAAAGCTATCCGCTACGACGTGACGTCACTAACGCTAAGCGTGCAAAATAAACAGAGGTACCTCCGAGATGCCACGCAGACACCTGCCGACCGAATACGTGCTTGATGGTACCGTACAGTCACGCACAAAATTTAAACAGATTTTGCTATTATGTTTTTGGATAATATTCTGTTCCGCGTCAATCGTTCGTTAATTGTGTCTTGGTCCCCTGTGTCCTGTGTGTATTGGTAATCTGACGTCAGATTATTCTGGTAATGAACCTCTGCGCGATATAGTATTTTGTTCAGTGGGGTAACTTTTATGGGAGGTTTTTTTTTCCTCAAAAATATAATCTGTCAAAAGAGACGTCTTGGTTGTTATTTTAATAATAAGATTGCATATCTTCTTTTAAGATACGGTCTTAAAAGAAGATACGGAATCATATCTTAAGGTAGTAGTGTCTTTAGTAGTAGTAGAGCTTTTTTGTGAAAGAGTTCGTCCGGGGAAATACTACCACCATACCTATTTCTGCCGCAAAGCAGTAGTGCTCGCATTGCTGTGTTCCGGTTTGAAGGGTAAGGGTGCCGGTGAAATTACAGGCACATGAGACTTTTCATCTTTATGTTTCAGGGTGGCGGGCGCAGTGCAATGCCACATAGGTTGTGTCCTAGGTGGACGTGATCTATGAGGTAATGCACTGTTCATAGGCAGAGGTTACCGCTTAACATCAGGTGGGCCTCTTGCTTGATCCGTCATCCAAGTAGTATATAAAAAAAAAAAAAAAAAAAAACTGAATCATTATACGATCACTTTGTTGTCCATCTGTATGTCTGTCTGCCTGTCTGTCAAGACCCATTTTCGCAGAAGGTTGAATGTATCAACTTGTAATTTTTAGCACCCATTTAAAGAGATCTGTGAGCGTATAGTGGCCTTAAAAAGATGTCAATACCTCAATACGAAAGATATGGTAATAAATTACCAATTTATGTATGAAAATTATGAAAATGAAAACCCCGAGTCAAATTCTGAAATTTAGAACAAATAAAAGAAAATTGAGAAGGATTTAGGGGAATTGTAAATGAGTAAGTCTTTTTTACCCCTAAATTAGCTTGGTGATTTTTGGAAGAAAATCTGTCTTAAACTTGGTTCGGGCTGCGATGTTTGCAATGGCTTGGTGATTTTTGTAAGAAAATCTGTCTTAAACTTGGTTCGGGCTGCGATGTTTGCAATGGCTTGGTGATTTTTGTAAGAAAATCTGTCTTAAACTTGGTTCGGGCTGCGATGTTTGCAATGGCTTGGTGATTTTTGGAAGAAAATCTGTCTTAAACTTGGTTCGGGCTGCGATGTTTGCAATGGCTTGGTGATTTTTGTAAGAAAATCTGTCTTAAACTTGGTTCGGGCTGCGATGTTTGCAATGGCTTGGTGATTTTTGTAAGAAAATCTGTCTTAAACTTGGTTCGGGCTGCGATGTTTGCAATGGCTTGGTGATTTTTGGAAGAAAATCTGTCTTAAACTTGGTTCGGGCTGCGATGTTTGCAATGGCTTGGTGATTTTTGGAAGAAAATCTGTCTTAAACTTGGTTCGGGCTGCGATGTTTGCAATGGCTTGGTGATTTTTGGAAGAAAATCTGTCTTAAACTTGGTTCGGGCTGCGATGTTTGCATTTTCACCTAAATATCACCCTACATTTTGAAGAATTTTGTTACTAGGTACTAAACTCGGAAGCTTCAATGTGGTGTATATCGAAAAAGGAAAAGATTGTATGAAGCCTAGTTTGAATCAATAAAATAAAATAAAATAAATAAATAAGTAATGCTGGACAGGTCACACAACATTATCTATCTAGCCCAAAGCTAAACAGAGCTTGTGTTATGGGTACTAGATAACTGATATACTTATTAAAATACGGTACATAGATAGATATTTTATGTTATATTCCATTTTATGAAAATACCCAGAATAATCTGAACAAATATCTGCAGATCATACAAATATTTGTTTTGAGGCGGGAATCGAATCCGCAACCTCCTGCGTCACAGGCGAACCTTTGCCCGCCGCGCCACAGAATACTGCGCCATCAATAGGAACAAATCAGTTTAGAAACTGGTCGGCTCCTTAGACGAGTAAAGTTTTTTTTTTTTTATGCTACTTTATTGACGGAACAAGCTAATGGCCAACCTGATGTTAAGCGGTAACCTCTGCCTATGAACAGTGCATTACCTCTTAGGTCACGTCCACCTAGGACGCGCCCTATGTGGCATTGCACTGCGCCCGTCACCCTGAGACATAACGATGAAAAGTCTCATGTGCCTGTAATTTCAAACTTATAAAATATATTTCCAAACTTCAACGTACACGAGAGTACACCAAGTCAAGGGGTCAGGGTGCAGGGTAATTATCGATGTCACGGCACCGACACCGTACCAACGCACCGCGTCCTTCAGCAAACATAATCACAAATAATTCAACTTGAAATAACTGCTTTACGGGAATTTAGCATTAAATTACAAGTTATTAACACGTGCGAGTATTTATCAGTTAAGTTGGACGAATTTATCTAAGTCCACGTCAGGCCAATGCAAATTCTGTTCGCCCTAAGTAATTTTAGTTGGAAGTCGTTCAATAAATCAAGAGTAACGTAGGTACCGAAAAACATGACTCGTACCTATTGCCTATGTAGGTAAGATGGATTTGTCGATCTTATTTTTGAAGACCCCTAAGAATACTCATTCATAAGAGTAAGGCCCGTTATATCAATAGCAGTTTAAGGAGCAAAGATTGGGGTTCGGCGCGAAATTAAAATGTTTTTTTTTTTTCCTTTATAGTTGGCGCCGCACGGCTTGTGCATTTGCCATTTTCAAGTATTTGTATTTTCGGTATTTTCACTATATTGTATTTTCAATATATTTTGCAACGTTACACTCCTTCCAAGTCGTCAAAGTCACAGTCAAGTCATGTTTTAGTAAAACGGTGGCCAATTTTACTAAAACTTTGGTAGACAATTTCCACCAATTTCAAAAGTCACGCAATTCACTTCCATTTAATTTCACTACACTTGTGCTTTTTAAACGAGCTACATTAGTTAAAATGCCACCAAAATAACACAAAATAACTCAAGAAAACACTAGAAAAAGAAATAAAATAAAAGTAGACAACGTCTCTTTTCGAAAATGGCGGGAAGAGTCAATTAAAATGTTATTGTGTTTTATGCTAATCACAGCTCATAAACACATCTTGAGATAGCGAATCCTGATTTTGCAGAAACTATGAGAACCAGTGTTTGAAATTATCAAGATATATATGCCCTTTGATAATTATCCGATAATTATCAAACAGATATTAAGCCTAGGAATCCTTTTTAACTGATATTATATATCAACATTTATGTTACAAGCATGCAGTTTAGTAAATAAATTATACGCATTTTACAATCAACGTAATTTTTTTTTTTTATAATTGCGTGAATAAAAACTTGCAAACCAAAATACGAGAAATTAATCAACTACATAGTACTTAATTAAATTGATGAGTGGAATATCATCGTCATCAACCTCAACTGCGTTAACTGGACGGGGGTTGTCTGTATCTTAAGAATCGAAATTCAAAATCCAACTTAAACTTAAATAATATTTTAGATTATACTTATCAAGATAATTATCAACCTATATTTATCTTGATAATTAGCACTTCGAACCCTGATGAGAACTAACACACATGCTTAGATTGATAGTGTCTCAGAGATATCATTAGTTTAGCTGCGAATTAGGTCTCTTAGATTCCGCAAAATCAGGTTTCGCTATCTCAAGATGTGTTGATGAGTTGTGATCAGCAAATAACTCAGTGTAAACAATTTCTGTCAATCAATGGACTTAACAGCTTGCTATTGATATTACGGGCCTTAGACAAGAGAACTTAGAATTCGGGTTAGTTCCGAAATCCCCGTTAGGTATATAAAGGGGTCTTTCAAGAGAAATTTCAAAATCAATGCTGATGAGTGAATTTACGTAGTGAGGTAAAGAAATGAGCAGGCATATTATGTTTTCTTTCATGCATTTCGCCTTGCATCAACATTTTGAAACACAGAATGAGCGCCAGACTATCTATAAACAATTCACCGAAATGACAGAGCTTACAGAGTAAATAATACAGTACAAGTGGCGCCGCCGGGCGGCTAATCACAGAGCAAGATGTCCTCTCAACAGGGATTGCTTCATAGCAGCTGTGAGATTGACAATCATTGAGATTCTACGAATTGCGAAACAATGCTCTACATTCAAGTTGGGCACGAAAAATCTCTGATAAATGAAATGCTAGTTTGATTCTAAACAATTTAATGGGAAACTGACAAACTCAAGGTCAGAGACTAGCTAGATATTGGTCTCAACATTTCATTGACTTGTTACTCCTAGCTCGAATCATCCCATTGTTGGGCAAAGGCCTCCCCCATATCCTCCAGTCACTACGATCCTGTGTTATTGTTTTTTTTCATCGCGCCATCTCCTGCGTTGTCTGCCACTACGCCAGCTGTGTCAGGGCTCCACATAGTGGTTATTTTTGCTCACAGCTCACCATGCATGCGATAGACATGTCCAGCCAAATTCCATTTCAGCTGGGCGATTTTTTCTCCTACCTCAGTTTTGGAGCGCAGTATGGTGTTGAATACTGCGCTCCATCGCCCGTTGGCAAACCATGAGTTTGGTTTTATTAATATTTGTCAAAGACCAAGTTTGCTAGCCATACGTGAGAACGGCAATAAACTTGAATTAAATAAATAATAAATAATGCTGGACAGTTCACACAGCATTATCCAGCCCCAAGCTAAACAGAGCTTGTGTTATGGGTACTAGATAACTGATATACTTAATACAATATATTACATAGATAGATATTCCAAATGAGGGTCCATGCTTGGTTTTGTATGGAGCGCGCTGGCGGTGGAAAATATAATCAACCTTATCTAGGAATTCTAAAATAATGTTTAAATGGAAAGCAGCTAGTTTGTCCAAGCACCCTACTCGCGTGCGTCCTATCTGTAACTAGTTCGGAGCGCTACCGACGCACTTCACAAATTATCTACCAACACTCTCCTTCATTTTTATTTTATTTTGTCTCTGTATAAATGTCTAAATCGACTGCGCGGTTGTTTATCAGCGCCGCCGCCGACAGTTATGGCGACAAGGTACATGAATCGATGATAAAAACACTTGTTCCGTACTTTATGTATCGCTTCAGCATTGATATTGTCGTTTTGTTGGTCAGTTCTGCGAATTGTGTACCGGTTAAGGAAGGTGTATCGCTTATTTTCAACACCAGACGATGGTTGATGACCCCAGATAACTGCATCCTTTGTTGCAGGTTTAAATTTAACACTGCATATGGATGAGTTCTAGCTTCGGGTCCTATCTTTTGAAAATGTAAATAACGTAGTCCTGGCTCCATTTTGAAGATTTGAATCTTATGTGGCAATAATGTTATTTTGGTACTCTGGTAACATAAGTAACATATCTCTATTTTTTAGGATTAGATAGGTACAGAACAAAAAAAAAAAAAAAAAAGTGGAATATTCCCGACAATTTAGCCAATAAGATAGATAAGATTTTATTCACTTAGAATAGGTGCAACAAATCATAATTAACAAAACAGATGCAACTTATTATTATATGATAAAAAAAGATGTGTATTTTTCGTGAACAATGTGTTACAATGTGAAGTAATAATAAAGTGATAAAACTAAGTCAAGTCGTCAAGAGTCTCGATCAAGTAATTGGTGGCAGAGAAACCAAGGTTTTGGAGAACAGAATCCAACATTCCGAAAAGACACACATTACACTTCTATCTTTCTACACCACACATGTGCTCTTTATATATGTTAACACCGGTTAAAATGCCACCAAAATTACACGATGTACCTTTAAAAAACTCAATAAAGTGTACAGACCGTTCACCCTAAGATGTCCCCCCCTGTCGCCTGTCCCTTGCCTGCGTGGTTGACACTATTCTCAAGGGGACATCTTACGGTGAACAGTCTGTAATTAGCTAACAATTAAGAATTTGTTAAAACAAATTACGGACGTCCGGAAGCTTGTTTGTTCATGTCCGTCTCTGCCTGATTATTGATATAATTTTTAGCATGTTCGATAATGTCAGTTCGTTACCCGGTAGTTCTTTGAGGACAATCTGTGGAAGCATCACAAATTGGTGTAAGGTCTTCGACACTAGTGGGTCCACATTTCGGCACGGGCCAACCGCCGGTAATTACTTTAAGTGTCAATAAATAATAAAGTTGGCCGCGCGCTGAGTGCTCGTCCATCTCTCTTATCTCAATTCTTAATGCGCCTCTTTGGTCGTTGTTCTTTTTTAGATTTTTATTTCACTTTTTGTTTATGGCATCCAGTAGAGAGGTTAAATTCTGTGTTGACAGCGCGGAGGTTTTATGTTTTAATCTGGGCTTTATGGTCGTTTAATCGGTATTAGAAAACGTTTTTTAGGTTTTTGTGCTGTTAGAAAACGGGTTATCTGTTTTATGTTGTTTCAGGGAGGTAGAAGTTGATCGTTAATAGATTATTTTGACGCAGTTAAATAATGAAATGGAAGCTATTAACAGAGCGGTCTAAATAAAGTTACCGCAATAAATCATAATATAACTAGTGGGTCTGTTTCGTTCTGTATCCGAGGTCCGAACGCAGCGACCCATCGATCACGGGCCGCGTTCCTTGGATTTATGTTACGTAATTGCGGTGTGTGGGCATGCGCGCGCGCAATGCATTCGACATTACGTTTTTCATGTTAATGCCTTGATATCTCTGTTAATGCACCGAGAAATTGTATGTTTATTATTGCACGCGATTGCAGTAAATTGAACAATTATTTTGACATGATTTACGAAATGTATTTTGTTTGATGGGAAAAATATGTGTTGCGTTGCGTTGTATGCGCTATGCTGAGATTTAGTGCTGTGCTCTCTAAGATGGATGCGCTTAAAGGGCCATTTGATACTGCATAGCTATAATGGTAAATAGCATCTATCTGAGATCCTCAGTCGAAACGGCCGCTGCACCAAGCAACGTAGAGCAAACTTAAGACCAAGTCAAGGTCGCAATCCCAAGTTCACATTGCGGTTTCCAGATGTGTACTGTCAGCTAATCTATGGCTGCACTGTCTGCTGGATAATCTGTGCCGGCTTAAATTAGTGTAATCTTCACCACAATTCTGTCAAGGTCCCTAATTATAGACTCACGTGGTGTAATTGACTTTGAAATCAACGAATTACGCTTAGCTGCGAAATGAAGATGACTGCTTGCTGGATGACTACCTACCTTCAATGTTGTGGGTTCACTTTGAAATTATCCCACAGCGTATAAGCGGGCTAATGAGTACTGCAAGCATTAAACCAAGACATCAGGTTTAAGATTCTAAGGCCCAAGTTCACGAACAAATAAATCGGTGGTTACCGTAACCAATCGTCGAAGTGACAGATAACGTATGAAAACATCTGTCAAAAAGAGTTGTTTAAGCTAAACAGACGTTTAAACGTCCGTTAATGTGTTGGTGGAAATGCGTCTAAGGGTTTAAGATAGGTATGTTTTCCATAAGAATTACATTCATTTATTTGAGAAAACACAAAACTAAGTAGTTCAACATTAATTATTGACATAACAAAGGTTTTATATTAAGTAAGGTGTTTCCGGCCTAAGAATAGACCCCTCCGTCTCCTCACGTGGATGTCGTAAAAGCCGACTAAGTTGATAAGATTCGTTGGTATAAGATTTGTCCGGTTGCTAGCTTATTATAGAATTGTTATTACTGGAGGAAAGCGTTAGCTGAGTCAGGCGTGGGAAGCAATGGTGAAAATGAGCTCACCACTTTTCACACCAATATTCCACGATGGTGCAACCCACTGTGAAAAGAGGCCCATTGAGGCCTACCCCTTCGGGGAAAGAGGCGTGTGTCTATGTAGTTGTATGTTAGGTAAGTACCTACCAAACGTACATACCATCTATTGGTTCATATGGTGGGGCAGTGACGACTAAGAAAAAGCAGATGGCCCACCTGATGTTAAGTGGTACCCTCTGCCTATAAACAGTGCATTAAACACAGGTCACGCCCACCTAGGACGCACCCTATGTGGCATTGCACTGCGCCCGCCACCCTGAGATGAAAAGTCTCATGTCCCTGTAATTTCACCGGTTCCCTTCAAACCGGAACACAGCAATACGAGCATTACTGCTTTGCGGCAGAGATATGTAGCACATTTTTTTTTTAAATGTAATTGCTCGACAAACTGGCATACGGCCCGCCTGATGGTAAGCGGTTACCGTCGCCTATTGACACCTGCAACACCAGGGCCGTTGCCAGTGCGTTGCCTGCCCTGAAGGACTCAACATACACACATGCACATACATACATACCGGTCAAAATCATATCCCTCCTTTTTGCTTCGCCGTAACCAAGTAAAATTAAAATTGACGGTGCATTTCTCTGCCCGTTGCCTCTTGGACGATGTCAATCCAATAAGGTGGACTTCAAACAACCCCATTCAATCCGCGGAGTGTACAATATATCCGCGCGTGATTCATGCGCCCCCATTACGGACACGCTGACAGATGACGGTATAATGGCGATTGATTTACGATACCGGCGCCATAATGGTTGCGTAATCGGACCCCGAGTGACGTCCGGCTATAGAGTGCACTCTTAGGCTGCGTTTCCATTGACGCGGAGTTGGGCGGAGCGGTGCTTAGCGGTGCATGAATTGACCAATCACTATGCTCGAAATCTCTGCTCCGCTTCAATGGAAACAGCACGAGCGGAGCGGGGCAGAGCTGAACGGATATTCACATAAAATAAGCGAGGTGATGCGGAGCGGAGGACAGCGGGGCGGTGCGTTGCGAGGTGATGCGGAGCGGAGGACAGCGGGGCGGTGCGTTGCGGAGGGTAGCTAGGAGAGCGAAGCGGTGAGGTGCGGACCGGGGTGCGGGGGAGGGTGCGACAACATGACATATGCTCTATCTGAAAGATGGAGACAAACTGAGCACAAAATTGCGCAATTCCAAAGTTAGCTCCACTCCGCTCCTCTCCTCTCTGCTTCAGTGGAAACACTTACCACTTTTCACCGCTATTCTCCGCTCATCTCCGCACAGCTCCGCGTCAATGGAAACGCAGCCGTAATTAGGCTTACTTCATTGCGCATTGACTTGTGACTTCTGCTAGCTCTTTAGTCTTCATCTCCAGCCCCTCTCCCATTACGATACGCACAGGCGATTCAAGTATCCTGCAAGATACCTTCAGGATACCTTCAGGATACTTGAATCGCCTGTGCGTATCGTAATGGGAGAAGGGACTTCCTGTTTGACAAGATGCCTACAGCTATGGAAGGGCCTTACCCATACAAAACGTCCGTGAAATTACGTTGAGGTTGCATGATATTTAAATGGACATTGTCGAGCAGGTGGTGTGAAAACTTACTTAAATCTAGTGTTCCTTAGGTAACCACAGCATGCAAGAATCGCTTCTCCTTACTTCAGTTTCTATGGCCCAAACACAAAACTCAACCCCAATCAATCGTTTCAAAGACAAACACAACTTTCGAAGACAAATTAAATCACATACTCCAGCGTGGTGCTGATATATCACGCGCCTCCATCAGCCATCGGCTTCCGAATGCATTCCACTAACCGGCCGCGACACAGCTTCATGTGTAATTACTACATGCATGTTTATAGTAACTCTGGCGAGTGCCCCTGACTTCATCCTCGTTTTTACATACATACATAAATACTCATACATAGACACATGCATTTTTCCCTAAAGGATGGACAGATCCTCAAATGGGCCTCTTTTCACTGTGTGTTGCACCATCGTGGGAAATAGACGTGAAATGTGGTGAGCTCATCGCCACGATTGCTTGTCACAACTGACTCTGCTAACGCTTTCTTTCAGTAATAACACATTCCTTAAATAAGCTAGCAGCCAGGAAAAATCTCACAACTTTAAATATGTATAATTTTCCTATCCTGTAATTGGTCTGAGTTTTAAACAAGACGTTATGATGTTAAAAAGAAATATTATGAAGAGAGATAACCACTTATTTGTGAAACTCTAATGGAAATCGTGTCAGGGACAAATACTTACTCGTCGTCGTCGTTTCGTTGTTTCGTATGAGGTAGTGCTGGCCTCTGGTGACAGAGTTTGTCAAGCCGCCCGAGGGCCTCTGACATGGCTTATCGACTGCTATTAATCAATAACAGCCGGGACCGACAGCTTAACGTGCCCTCCGAAGCACAGAGCGATGGAAATCCACACATAACTTAGAAAAGTCATTGGTGCGGAGCCTAGGATCGAACCCGGTATCGTTGGATTCTGAGTTGCACTATTGAACCGTTAGGCTACCATCGCTAATACTTACTTATTATTATATTTTATTGATTTGTTTAATTTGTGTATTGAGTAATTATATATATTTATTTTAGTTTAATGTGTACAATTTGCATAGCTTAATAATGTATTGCATCTTTTTGACTCATGTTTTTATTCCTGACTACTCTATTGTATTAGGTTATACCTGTAAGAATAGATGTACCTAATGTTTTAAAATAAATACAAATACTTAGGCCGTTTTCCACCACAGCCGTCACCGTCACGTCACCGAGAACGAGATGACGGTGCCGAAGTAGCGATACATACATTTACTATAGACGCGTGTCCACCGCGCGTCCGTCACCGTCACGTTACCGAGAACGAGATGACGGCGCCGAAGTAGCGATATATTCATTTATATAGCCGCGTGTCCACCACCGCCGTCACCGTCACGTCACCAAGAACGAGATGACGGCGCCGAAGTAGCGATACATTCATTTGTATAGCCGCGTGTCCACCACCGCCGTCACCGTCACGTCACCTAGAACGAGATGACGGCGCCGAAGTAGCGATACATTCATTTATATAGCCGCGTGTCCACCGCACGTCCGTCACCGTCACGGCGGTGATGGACACCGGCTATATAAATGTATGTAATGTAAAGGTTGTCTGCAGAACTCGCTTTTAGCGATAAGACCGCCCATTGTACATTACTGTTATTGTTTTTGTTATTTTATCTTTGTAATTTTTATATTTGGTGTGCAATAAAGTGTTAATCTATCTATCTATGTATCGCTACTTCGGCGCCGTCATCTCGGTCTCGGTGACGTGACGGTGACGGCGGTGGTGGACAAGCGGCCTACGAGAAACATTTTGAGGGGTTTTCACGGCCGTTTCACATCATGTTTATAGCCTTGATAATAGATGGCGCCAGCTCTGTACAAGCTAAAGTAGCTCTGTCAAAATAAAGTGAAATGTCAACGTCAACAACGTAGTGATATATTTTCGTGATATTCACACAAAAGCACAGACAATGCGTTTGTTATTTTGACAAGTATACTTGAGTCAGCGCCATCTATCGAGTCAAATCGAACTACTTTTTTAGGGTTCCGTAGCCAAATGGCAAAATACGGAACCCTTATAGATTCGTCATGTCGGTCTGTCTGTTTGTCCGTGTATGTCACAGCCACTTTTTTCTGAAACTATAAGAGCTATGCTGTTGAAACTTGGTAAATAGATGTATTTTGTGAACCGCATTAAGATTTTCAAACAAATTTAAAAAAAAAACAATAAATTTTTGGGGTTCCCCAAACGAGCCCAAACCTAGAACTGCAACTCAAAAAAAAAAAACCTCAAACCCATACGTGTTGGGTATCTATGGCCAGGTCTTCAAAAATGATATTGAGGTTTCAAATATCATTTTTTTCTAACCTGAATAGTTTGGGCGAGAAACACTTCCAAAGTGGTAAAATGTGTCCCCCCCCCTGTAACTTCTAAAATAAGAGAATGACAAAACAAAAAAAAAATATGATGTACATTACCATGTAAACTTCCACTGAAAATTGGTTTGAACGAGATCTAGTACGTAGTTTTTTTTTAATACGTCATATATCGTAAGCCATTCAAGAACTTTTATATTATGTTACTTGCTGCTACGGAACCCTTCATGGGCGAGTCCGACTCGCACTTGGCCGCTTTTTTTTATTCGTTAATGAAAAGCCCTCACGTAAACGAATTTAGAGCCAAATATCGCCATCTGTTGTCGAGCGGACTTTTAATTTGACTATTTTTTATTACGAAAATTGGGGTTATGTGTTCATTGTGTTTTTTTTATCTCGATCGCTAGCTCGTAACAATATTTATATATTAAACACTTTGAGTGTACAAATGTTGCATGGATTTAATGGTTAATTTTCAGTTAAATTAGCATTATGGGTTCTTAGAACGTATTTTTCGAAATCACGTTCGTACAGACACTTCATTTTTATTTTTATTTATTAGAGAGGTTGGTACAGTGGAGTTTGACCATACAAACTGTAAGTGGCTCTGTGGCCGTGTCGGTGACGGGCGCTATCTCGCCACTCACTCATTGCTTGTAATGAGTGGCATTACACCGCGTCACTCGCAGCTTTTAAAGGTTACCTTTTAGTTGGTCTGCTTTATTTAAGTACAAGGTATAAGAGCTTGCGAAAAGGAGGTCTTATCGACTTGCCTAGATTTTATTTGTTGTAACATAACGTATGCCAAGTGTTCAGCCCAAGTCCATTTTAGTTCCGTTATACGACTCCAAACATCTTTAAGACATAAATTTTATAAAAACGGAAATTTTTCACGTACCGTTATATCTTTGGGTATCTGCACACTCTTTTGGACACCTAGATAGACGAGGTGACGATAGGTGGAGTAAAGCTTTTAGTTGTAGTAGAGCTTTTTTGTGAAAGAGTTCGTCCGGGGAAGTACTACCACCATACCTATTTCTGCCGCAAAGCAGAAGTGCTCGCATTGCTGTGTTCCGGTTTGAAGGGTAAGGGTGCCGGTGAAATTACAGGCACATGAGACTTTTCATCTTTATGTCTCAGGGTGGCGGGCGCAGTGCAATGCCAAATAGGGCGCGTCCTAGGTGGACGTGACTTATGAGGTAATGCACTGTTCATAGGCAGAGGTTACCGCTCAACATCAGGTGGGCCATCTGCTTGTTCACTCATTCAAGTAGTATAAATTAAAAAAAAAAAAGCGCTAACTGAATGGCGTCCAAGAACTGGGTACAGAAACGTTGTTCGTCCAGCAGCTAGATGGGCAGACGATATCGCATGCGTCGCGGCCGAACCTGGATGAGACTGGCACGGGACCAGAAGGAATGGCACAGGCAAAGAGAGGCCTATACTCAACAGTGGGTGAAGTCAAGCTGTGGATGATGAACATAACATAACATAACACCTAACAGTCACACACATAGTCCTGACCCCACACTAAGATTCCCTGTGTCGTGGGTATCAGAAACTACGACCATGGTACCAATAACACCCAGACCCGGAACAAATATTTACAGATCATACAAACATTTGTACCGGAGCAGGAATCAAACACGCAACCTTTCGCGTCTCAGCCGGCTACTTACCCGACGGAATCTTGCAACTTGGAATCTTGGAATTGAATTTTAAAGCAGTTATCCTCAACCGATTGAGCTGAAATTTGGCATATCTGTCAAGTTCCGATGACAATACAATATGATGATGACAGCGAGCTGATCTGATGATGGAGACGGAAGGTGTCATCGGAACTCCTCGATGGATAATAGTAGACTGGACGTGTTTAGGCTCATTTTGATCACCACACGGTTACGATCACTAATTTTATAAAAGCTTGTATTGAATTTTTTTTTTCAAAAAAACTTATATTCATTGAAATCACAAGGATTATTTCGAATCGCCTAGTAAAATAAATTTACTCCTGTTCCAACGCGACCAAACCAAGAAGAAAAATGAGTAGATGAGGCCTATTAAGGCTAACCTAACCTACCCTTCGTAACTGCTTGAATGATGGAACAAGCAGATGACCCACCTGATGTTAAGCGGTTATTTTAAAGTAATACAGAAGAAAGAAAGAAAGAAAGAAAGAAAGAAAAAATCTTTATTTGTAACGGCACACATGGATAGGACAAAAAAACACTCGACATATAAAATAAAAATAATAGGTAATACATACAAAAGGCAAAAACTAAGTACTTCTACAATTAATAGAGTGTCTCTCAGTGCCATCCACGCAGCAACGTCACAAATTGGAGTCCGACTCAGCATGATGTTGTGTACACTAGTTACACAACGCTGGTCTTCCGCCGGATCCATGTGGTTGCGTCACGGAGTCACAAGTCAAAATATAATATAACAAGCCAATTAAAAACAAAAAAAACAAAGAAATATAAAAGTGTGCCAAGAAAATAGGTGCTTGAAGGAGATAAAAAGTTTAAATGAATACCTACATACAACAAGTGATATATAACAGACAAGCGAACAAAGTGACAATTGAATTCAGTATGAAAAACCGTAGATAAGAGATAAAACATATAAATAATTGAGACAATAAATTGATTTTAGCACCGGGAGGGTTAAGAATTTTTATAAGCCACTCTTTACCAGTACCTATAAGATTGATACCTCATTTCTGAGGTTACCATGCGCCTTTTGATGTTCAAAGAGATATAGCTTTAATTTCAAACGGAAGGTTTAAAAGAAATCGGAATGACAGAAAATGCAGCAGCAAATGGTTCAGCTTTATAAATTCTCAAAAGCAATATCACATCGGATAAAGCCACGTGCTTAAGAAATATTTGTCTAATTACAATCTAAACGCATACATTAATCAAACCCAACCCAAATTAAAAGCAACATGTTGCAAAAACTATTACGCTTTTTTCCGGCTCCACCTAATCACAGTTTATATCTACAAAACAATTAATCAATACAAATTGTTACAATTTCAATTAACAAACAATCACGTGTCATAAAATCAGAATCAGAGCCTTGGTGCAGCTGAAAGAAAGCAGCTGGGTCGCTCCCCATGGGATCCATCTGTGGAAGTGATTTGGTGAAAAGGGACGGAACGGTTAGAGAGGTCAACGTGAGGTCGCTTGCCTTTCGATCTTCTATAGGTTACATTTCGGGGAATGCTTCTACGAACTTCATGATCTGATGCCACCATCTCCTGTTCATCATAGGACGAGCAGACGCACGGCTCAGTACAATCCTTACCTCATTAGTATACCCTCTATTCGTACTAAACGGTTCCGTTCTACCTTCATTATGTGAACTGCTAAGGAGTGGAATACACTACCGTCGTCTGTCTTTCCTGAAAACTATAATCTGGGTCTCTTCAAGGCTAGAGTGAATAGGTGCCTTCTAGACCTTTGTGCTCCATCTTCGGCAACATCGTCACTTACCAACAAGTGAGATCGTGGATAAACAAACAATGTTAAAAAAAAGGTTTGTAGCGCGCGTTTTTGCTTATTCAAATTCAAATTTGAATTCAATATCTTTATTTCAGGGCTATTGAGAATTGCACTAAACCTAAACAATAAGCCCATAGCAACATAAATACCTTAGAAACTAACTCATTTAAAAACACTTTATTTATAACTTAATCTAACACACGTTATCACGTTATTACCAAGGAGGTGAGATGTCAGATGTTACACATCATATGCGACTACTCTCGATCGTAATTTTTTTGATGTGTAACATCTTTACTCTCGATTTCCTGCAATCTGTGAGCGTGATTTCGTAATAAGGGATGGAAGCGTGTAACAGGAATCGCGCATTTTTCCGAGATGTTTGTACTATCAGCCATGTTGCTTATTACCAAGGTAAGATGTCAGATGTTACACATCATAGAGACTACTTTAAGGCTAGCTCGACTTTTTTGTATTTGGCCAACTTTTTAAAGGTTCCCTCCCGTGGATGCCGTAAAAGCCGACTAAGGGATTACCCGGACTTGTTAGTTAGATTCGTTGGTATAAGATTTGTCCTGGCTGCTAGCTTTATGGAGTGTATTATTACTGGAAGAAAGTTTTAGCTGAGTCGTTCCTGGGAAGCAATGGCGGCGATGAGATCACCAGATGTCACGTCTATATTCCCACGATGGTGCAACCCACGGCGATGAGGCCCATTGATGCTCTGCCTACCCTTTCGGGGGAAAACGAGTGTTTCTATGTATTTATGTATATATGATCACCCACAAAGTTATCAACTTCACACGATGTTAGGTACATACTTTTAAGGTGCAACGTTTCGGTTTTGGCGCGAAATTCAATTTTTATTGTGTTTTTTGCTAATCCCAGCTCATCAACACATCTTGAGATAGCAAAACCTGATTTAGCGAAAACTATGAGAACTAACACACATGTTTAGATTGATAGTGTCTCAGAAATATCATTAGTTTATCTGCGAATTGTCATTCAATTATTTTTACAGTGATTTTTTTGTTCATTGACATTCGTCGCTAAATGATATTTATGAGACACTTTCAATCAAAATACGCGTCTTAAATCCCCTTGATTCCGCAAAATCAGGTTTCGCTATCTCAAGATGTGTTGATGAGCCGTGAGGAGCAAAAAACACAATCAAATTTGAATTTCGCGCCACAGGCGAAACTCATCCTACTAATATTATAAAAACGAAAGTTTGTAAGTATGAATGGATGGATGGACGTTTGTTCTCTTTCACGTTAAAACTACCGGATGGATTTGGATGAAATTTGGTATGGAGATAACTGAACTCCCGGAATAACACATAGGCATATTTTTATCCCGATATTCCCACGGGATCGAGACTTACGCGGGTGAAACCGCGGGGCGATGCTTGTGATTACATAGTTTGAGTCAGCGGTATTTTTTTTGCTGTAGCATTTATCCGAACATTGCAATTAAATTGGTACTCTGTACGTTGCAATTAGATAAACGGTACATTGCTCAAGTGAACTTGACTTTGAATTTCATATGAGCTTAGTATAAATAAAAGTTATAGCTTATTCAAGAGCACGTGTGGGCTCTAGGGTTGTCTATGAAGAAAACAAGTAATACATTTTGTAAAAATTAAAAAAACCCTCAACGCAATGAAACGGCTGAACCGATTTTGATCAAACATAGCTAAGAACACTCCCGTCTAATTCACCTTTCTAACAAAAACAATAATAATTGAAATCGGTTCATCCGTTCGGGAGCTACGATGCCACAGACAGACACACACACACACAGACATACACACAGACACGCACACAGGCACGTCAAATTTATAACACCCCGTCGTTTTTCCGTCGGGGGTTAATTACTAAAATCAAGACCTACCTTTCTTTGCTACAGTATAACAAACCGTATTCCACTGACTTTAAGGTACGTTTTATTAATATCAGTTTCATTTTTAGCTTCGCACTTCTTGTGCATTTTCAATTATATTTATTGTATTTTCAATATCATTTCGTTACACTCCTTCCAAGTCGTCAAAGTTACAGTCAAGTCATATTTTAGTAAAACAGTGGCCGTTTTACTAAAACTTTGCTAGATAATTTCCACCAATTTGAAAAATCACGCAATTCACTTCCATTTATTTTCAGTACACTTGTACTTAAACGAGCTACATTGGTTAAAATACCACGTACAAAATAACACAAAAACACATTAGGAAAAGAAATAAAATAAAAGTAGACGAAGTTACTATAATATGCTCTGTGACGTAGTCTCTCTTCAAAAATGGCGGAAAAAGTCTGTTTAAACCATTTTCGTTCATTGACAGAATATTTAAACTTAAAAAGTAATAATTAGCCAAAACATAGATATATGGGATGTACGCTTGTATAGAGGGTCCAAGGCATTTTGCACCAAATCAGAATTAATTTATTTATTTACGCTATGGTACCTTTTTTATGTCCGACCCCAACCATCATAGTCTACTTTTTATTCGGCTTCGTGCACAAACAAAACCGCATGTTAGGTACTATAATAATATGCTTTGTATCGGTCACTGAACCCACTATGCTATCTTCGTACCTATTTCCGAAGAAATGGGATGTTGACTTTTGTGGTTTGTAACCCACTGACACGTCGCCCCATTTTGCATTATTTTCGTTGACGTTGTGGCATCACGTGTCGCATCACAGAATCATACTTTCAATTTGAAGATAGTCTTTGCCGACATCTAGGTGAAAGAAATAGTACAAAATTCTAAGTCGTTTAGAAGTTAATATCGCTTTTACCTATTTAGGTGTAAGAAATAGTACAAAATTCTAAGTAGTTTAGAAGTTAATATCGCTTTTATTTAGGTGTAAGAAATAGTACAAAATTCTAAGTCGTTTAGAAGTTAATATCGCTTATATTTAGGTGAAACAAATAGTACAAAATTCTAAGTCGTTTAGAAGTTAATATCGCTTATATTTAGGTGAATGAAATAGTACAAAATTCTAAGTCGTTTAGAACTTGATATCGCTTATATTTAGGTGAAAGAAATAGTACAAAATTCTAAGTCGTTTAGAAGTTAATATCGCTTATATTTAGGTGTAAGAAATAGTACAAAATTCTAAGTCATTTAGAAATTCATATCGCTTAATGTCAGGTCAGCACCCGACTTTCCTCCTAAAAGTAAACGGCGTAGGTGTTCAAAATCCGACAACCCTAAAAGTGTAGGACCCCCCATCGAATCGATAATCGTATTACGAAGCAATTGATCGATTATCACTCGATTCGATTGGTAATAAGTCCTATACTTTCACCGAGTGTGAATGTCAAATCCCAGTGACATTAAACTTGTATTGATTTCGAATCGGCTCAGAGGTATTTGTATCGTTTTAAAGTCCATTTAGTTACGGTCGTTTGGACCCGAAAAGTGGCTGCTATGACAGTAAGAAGTTATTATCGCTTACATTATGCATGAGCAGAGATAGGGTGATCCATTAATGTGTGTTGTTATATGTAAAACATACCTAAGATACCTACTCACACTTATGGTACAACAATATCTTCTTCTTTTCTTGGACTGCGCCAACCCCAGGCAGATAATCATACAAAAAAACGTCACGCGCCGCACGAAAAAGCAGTTTTTATTGAATATCTCGTAAAATATAAATAATTTTACACCTTCAGTAAGCCCTCGGCTTTGTTGTATTGATTTTATTTATCTTATTTCTTACCAATTTTAATAAACAATCAAATCTAGCCAAATTTAAGAGTACGGTGTTTGGATGTTAGGTAGGTACCCAATCACGCCGAAACTGCTTAACTGAATTGTTTTATTATTTTTGACTGCTTTTTTTCCTTGTAAATCTCAAGCAAAGCCGCAGGCAGACACTAGTGAAATATAAATTACCACTTTTCTTTCAAAAATGGCGGATTGAGACTCCCATACAATTATAAACTACGTTTACTAAATGGAAATAAAATCCTCCCTCAATTTGTGTTGTACATTTCCCATGTGTAGCCCGAAATAAATACATATAATAACATTATTTTATATTAAAAAAACACCCGAATTGAAAACCTCCTCCTTTTTTTTGAAGTCGGTTAAATATAAAATATGGAGGCTTGTATAAACTACTAAATAATAATATGATTATTTTATTTTCAAGAGAAGAGAGTACAATTAAATTCATAGCAGTTTTCAAGGTATTATTAAGCCGGTGAAGGCTGTCCAAAAATTGCCGTAGCGGACGGTATTTCACGTCCACTTGGCGGGGTATTGGTAAAGTTTTCAACTAGCAATAATCGCACCTCGGATTAACCTCATTGGTTACGATATTGCCTCTGCGCAAAGTTAACAGTACCAGCGGTTTCGGCGCGACGGCTCTTTTCCCAAAACGCATCGATAGCGCGTTCTAGGATTGAGACTACTTTACTAGCGCCATCTAGTAGTGAAGTCGGAACTAAAGTTCAGTACTCTTTATGTTCTCGTAAAAAAGTAAGTAGGTGCCAAAATGTAAATGATATAAACAAAAATGAATATCAAAACTAAAGCATTGTTGACTAGCATTGTTGACTAGCATTGTTGACTAGCATTGTTGACTAGCATTGTTGACTAGCATTGTTGACTAGCATTGTTGACTAGCATTGTTGACTAGCATTGTTGACTAGCATTCCAGGTACTATTATTTATTCTGTGATTTCAGTAGCAGTTCGCACCGAGTTTTAGTCGTAGCTAGCTTTTAATAGATTTTCTATATTTATAAGAGAAATGTATATGTAAATGCCATACGGGTCTATAATAAATAACAAAATTAATTTAAGGATTTGCCATTTACTATGCTTAATAGCAAGCTGACGAAATGGCTAGCCGATCATTGTTTTTATGATATTAATGAATTAATGAACATCTTATTTATATATTATAAAACAAAGTCGTGTTAGTTACACCACTTATAACTCAATATCGGCTGGACCGATGTTAGTTATCTCTTTTTTGGTGGATTCTTCTACGCTCCGAATAGCTGTTTTTCACCGGGGGCTACCCGTGCGAAGCCGGGCGTGTCGGTAGTTTACAATAATTTGTAACATGTCATTTTGTATTTTAATGAGAATTTAATGAGAATGAATTTATCATTTGCACACCATCTAGATCAGGGTAGGCGAACCAATGGCAATGGCACGCGTGCCATCGATGGCACGTGCACAATATTTTGGGCACGTCGCCGATCATAAAACATGTGTAAAAAATGTGTTAAGTGGTAGGTATTTTTAATTAATTTAATTTATGCGTGTAATAAAAACATTCCAAAATGTACCTCTTTTGTTTACTTTATTTAATAAGGAGTTTTGATAGATAGTATTTATTATTATTATTTTCCAAATAATCAGAATGTCAAAATTATTTGATGGCACGTCAATGACCCCATTAAACATTTTTCAGAAAAAATGGCACGTTGATGCATTAAGGTTCGCCTACCCTGATCTAGATGGTAGAATATATAAGGGACATAATTGTAAATAAGTTCGAAAAAAGAAAAAAGTAAAAAAATAAGAAAATAAGAAAAATAGAAAAAACTAACCTACATTCGAGGAAATTAAATATTATTATTCTTATTCTTAAAATGTTACTTTGATTTAGCTTCCGCTAGCTTATTACGTATCTTGCAATAGCAATGCGATAGCAAGAATCGCGCAATTCTCGCTATCGCATTGCTATTGCAAGATACATTGCCGAACACCTTTAGCATTGCGAGGCATTTTTTATGAGGCTGTATTATGGGTCCTTTACATACTAGCCGATCTAGCTCGAGACAGAAGGGTAGGATCTATGTCTATTCTAGGGTAGGTAGGACTCACCACAGCACAAATAATAATAAGAGTAATAATTTATGACTTTCTATTGTCCTATTTCGACCATTACAGAGACTATACTAGGAACAACGAAAATTTTTGTATCAGGCGAAGAAGGCGAGCGCACGCACTAATATCGAGTTTTATGAATTAAAAAAAACATATACAAATCCCCTTTAAAGTTTTGTTAAAATTTTGATGATGAATTCACTAACTCAAGAAATAATTAATAAGTTACCACAAATGTTTCAAAAGTTAAAACATGTAAGAAGATAGTCTAAAATTGCCATTTAATATTAAAATGGTGGCAACTTTTTTTTTATCGACTGTTGTAATTCAAATAGTGTATTGAATTGATGAATTCACTAGAAACAAAGCTTAATACCATATACAGGGTGTAACATAATATCCCTATAAGCCTGGGGAGGGGGTTTTCTACACATCATGACGAAAACCTTTAGTTCTACGACTTTTTAAATTCCGATGTTTTTCATTCATGAAATGTCTTGTAAAAATCCTGTAAGTCCTCAAGAAATTCCTGAAGTTCCCCCCAGTAATTTGCCTAGCACCACATGAGGCAGCCCTAGGTACCTTAACGTACAGTAACGTCCTCATGTTGTGTTAGGTACATTTCCTATGGAATTTCAAGATTTTAAAGCGGCATTTCATAAATGAAAATCTTCTAAATTTAAAAAGTCGTAGAGTTAAAGTTATTCGACATGATGTGTAGAATACTCCCTCCACGGGCTTATAGGGATATTATGTTACACCTTGTATATTTTATTATTGGAAACTAAGAACTATAATCAAAAACTTTAAAATTCTAGATCTTATTAAAGACATTTGTGAACCTAACACCGAACAACAATGTAAAATTAAAGAAAAGGCATAGATAATTGAAATTATATTACGTTAAATTTAAAAGCAGTGGAAACGCTGACCATTTTACAATAGAAATGTGGTTTGGTATATTTACACGGATCGCCAGACATTAAATTAAAGATCACACAGTTTTTTCGACATTCCCTTTAACGTTTGGAGTGAGTTGGAGCGGCCTGTGACCATCTGGGCACATCGAATGGTGCTAAAATGCTCGCACGTCTCTGGGTCTGTGAATGGGCTCGGTGGCCGTCACGAGGGCATTGTGGAGTTTTTGCTGGTCGTGCCTTCCGTGTCGGAGGTCGGCTGACCGGCACAGTGTCCATTGCTGATCAGGATCCGTTAATACTCCTCAAATACTATCTATTATCGTTTTAGGTACACACCACCGGCATCGGTATAACTGACAAACATCCAAGATCGTGGCGCTACACGTGCGAAGTTTTTAATATCAGAAAAATGTATAAAACTGAAAATCGCGGTTTATTATATCGCTGAGTGGTTTATATAGCATCTATTATAATTTTAATTTTAACTAATTTAAATAATTTTATCGGTATTGAGCCCTTAAGTCTGAGAAGAGACTCTGCCTCTCTCTGTATGTTCTACCGTTTGTATAATGGGTTTTGTTCCGATGAATTGTTTGACATGATGCCTACAGCAACCTTTATTCACCGTACCGCTCGTCATCGGCAGAGGATTCATCCCCACACCTTAGAGCCAGTGTGGTTCCGGACTGTACGGTTTCAGAGGAACTTCCTCCCGCGAACGCTCAGGTTGTGGAAAGATCTCCCTGCTGAGATTTTCCCTAGTGACTACAGTATGGGGTTCTTCAAAAGGGGTGTTTTGAAATTTTTAAAGGGTCGGCAACGCGCGTGTTTTGCCTCTGGTATTGCAGGCGTTCATAGGCTGCAGTACCCGCTTACCAGGTGAGCCGTATGCTTGTTTGCTACCTTGGTAGTATATAAAAAAGAAAAAAAGGAGTAAACTCTCCTCATTAAATAAAGGAAGTGGAAAATAACTGAAAAGTCACAACGTACCTTTGACTTTTCATCGTGTTTTTTATTATTTACGGATTTAACGTCGTAAATACTTGATTCAGGTTTCTATGGTTAGAACTTTCTCGGATGCTCTGTGACAATGGGCACGCGCCAGGTCGTCGGTCGGCGGCAGATCGTGACCCATGCCAGTCAATCAGTCACGATGTCAATCCAAATCCAATCCTGAATGAAACGAGACCAGCCCTCTACTTTGTACAATACCAGAAAAACAAAAATCACAAAAGGAGAAGAAAATACTGGTAGCCATGGAAAAGTTTTAATAATGTTTGGTTGACCGTGTAATCACGACTTTTTTTACGGATGAACTAAGTTTTTTTTTGTGTTTGTTTAGAAAGCTTTTGCGTAAGAAAGAATTACAAACTGAAAGGTTTTGAAACAGACCATGTTTTTTTTCCAAAAAAGAATCTTTTTATTCCTTATAAAAGGAAAGAAAAGAAAGAAGGAAAAAACATGTATTTGTGTCTTCAACATGAGTTAACAAACAATATTCCACACTAAAAGACACACACACACACACACACACACACACACACACAGAGAAACAAAGAAAAATAAAACTAATGTGTGCCTCTTAGTACCAGTCACGCATCACTGATACAAATTGGCGTCCAGCTCAGCATTTGTTGTGTTGTAGCAACACAACGCTGATCTTCCGCTGGAACCATCTAACTGACGGATGTCTGCTTTACAATAAATAATTACTTATACATAATTAATGAACAAATAATAACAATGAAGTATTTAACAAAATAAAAGACGTGATTATTAATATTGTATACGTTAAGTTAGGATATGGGTAGACGTAAAAATATTATATTACAATCTAGCCGTAATACAGGCTAATATAAGTATTCTAACAGTTTTAATGTTTTTCGTTCAGTTTTCTGTTCTGTCACTTTCTACTGAGTTAGATATTCACGGAATTTAGCTGTTTTCTGCCTCCTCAATTAGGCAGAATATTTGTACTTTTACAAGTATTCTTTTCTTTTTATATATATATATATATACAGGGTGTAACATAATATCCCTATAAGGCCGGGTAGTGGGTATTCTACACATCATGGCGAATAACTTTAGCCCCCCTCCCCGGGCTTATAGGGATATTATGTTACACCCTGTATACGTGTACCTAGCTGTGTTTCCACATGAGACTTTTCATCTTTATGTCTCAGGGTGGCAGGCGCACTGCAATGCCACATAGGGCGCGTCCTAGGTGGACGTGACCTATGAGGTAATGCACTGTTCATAGGCAGAGGTTATCGCTTAACATCAGGTGGGCCTCTTGCCTGTTCCGTCAGCCAAGTAGTATAAAAAAAAAGTATTCCTAAGATAAAAAAAAAAAGTGTTTAATTGATTTGTGCCCTTGTATTTCATCCTAACCAATCTCTTCCATGTTGATTTGTAATAACTTCAATTATATTGATGCTGTATTTGCTTCCTCGGCTATGATGCCATTAATCTAATCTATAGCCGAGACAATAGACTCAAATGAGTTCATTTATTGCAACGCAATAGTATTACCATTGTATGAGGGATCTACTACTGATGATAATGTTTTGTTTTAGACGGATCTCGTATTGATGAAATTGAGCTTTGTTTCGACAAATTGATTCCACCAAGGCTTCGTGTCAATCAATATGCACTTCTCGACTTTTGCTATCGCATATGGCGTGGCTTCGCCACTCTGAAACCCAAATATCGTAATAAGATGTTGTCAAATAAAGGATCGGATTATGCTCTGAAAAAAAACACGTATGATTAGCTCTTTCTGAGAAGTTATTCAGTGTTATAAAAAAACAGGCAAGTGCGAGTCGGACTCGCGCACGATGGTTTCCGTACCATCATCAAAATATATAAAATCGTTGCGTGACCGACTGACTGACTGACTGACTGACTGACTGACAATCAACGCACAGCCTAAACCATAAGTCCTAGAGACCTGCAATTTGGAAGGTACGTTCCTTTTGTGGTCTAGGGGTGCACTAAGAAAGGCTTTCAAAAATTCAACAAGTGCAGCGGGATGTTTAAGTTTGTATGGAAAAGTACACGTGGACGAAGACGCGGGCATTCCACTAGCTATATAAAAACGGCAAAAAAACACGTTTGTTGTATGGGAGTCCCCTTAAATATTTATTTTATTCTGTTTTTTGTATTTGTTATTATTACGGCAACAGAAATACATCATCTGTGAAAATGACAACTGTCTAACTATCACGTTTCGTGAGATACAGCCTGGTGACAGACGGACGGACAGCGGAGTCCTTTGTATTAGGTTCCCGTTTTAGCCTTTGGGTACGGAACCCTAAAAACGAACACGACAATCAACGAAAATGACAATGCCCTTTTTTGAAAGAAACGTCGTAGTTTTAATTGAATTACATTTTGATGTATTTTTTAACCCCCGACGCAAAAACGACGGGGTGTTATACGTTTGACGTGTCTCTGTGTGTGTGTGTGTGTCTGTCTGTGGCTACGATGCCACAGAGAGACATACACACACACACACACACACACACACACTCCCGAACGCATGAACCGATTTAGTTTTGTTTTGTTTGATAGTTTAATTTGTCGGGAGTGTTCTTAGCTATGTTTGATCAAAATCGGTCCAGCCGTTTCATTGCGTTGAGGATTTTTTAATTTTTACAAAGTAATTACTTGTTTCTAGTTATTTCGTGTAATTTTGGTGGCATTTTAACCGGTGCAACTTGGATAAATAGCACATGTGTGATGTAGTGAAATTTAAGTGAATTGTGTGTTTTTTCGAAATGATGGATTTTTCCATGTAAAAGCTCGGTTTTTCTGCCACCATTTAAACTGAGTTATGACTTGACGACTTGACTAATTTTATTACAAATTAATATTACTTGACACTGGCGAAATTGTTTGGAGCACTATAAGAAAAACAAAATTGGAAGCCATTATAAGAAGAAGATGAATGTGCCATGGCAACAGCCGGAACCTGTAGGTGGAGAAGGTCAAGTACATGCCTAATGTATTGGTGAAGCTTCATGGACTTTTAATTGGGAATTTATAAGTGCTAGCCATTGACACTAATTAAACTTGTTCTCAAGTGGTGATTCATCTCACAGTTACAAGATGCTGGTAAGAATGCCGGCTGACTTCAAGGTCTTTTACATAACCATCATAGCCCGACTTCAAGTTTGTGACTATGATGTAAAATAAAGTAGCCAAGTGCGAGTCACACACGCGCACACCGGGTTCTGTACCAACGAATAAGGAAATGAAATGAAAAGAAATGAAATGAAATTTATTATACAACAGACATTACATATACACAAAGAGTAAAATCTTATAAAAAATTAAGGAAAGAACTTGCGATTTGTTTTTTGGTATTTTTATTGATTGCATTAATTTCATGCCACCACCACCAGCATCCACCTGAGTACTCACCAATACTGCGATCACCAATCCGCGTACCAAGTACATAAATAAATAATGCTGGACATTTCACACAACATTATCTAGCCCCAAGCTAAGCAGAGCTTGTGTTATGGGTACTAGATAACTGATATACTTAATACAATATATTACATAGATAGATATTTTTTATTATACATAGAAAATACCCAGAACACCCTGAACAAATATCAGCCATCGCACAAATATTTGTTCCGAGGCGGGAATCGAACCCGCAACCTCCTGCGTCACAGGCCAAGCTTCGCCCACCGCGCCACAGAGGTCGTCAATGTCATACATACATAGACACACGCCTTTTTCCCCGAAGGGGTAGGCAGAGCCTCAATGGGCCTCTTTTCACAGTGGGTTGCACCAACGTGGAATATAGACGTGATCACTGGTGAGCACATCGCCGCCATTGCTTCCCACGACTGACTCCGCTAACGCTTTCTTCCAGTAATAATACATTCCATAATAAGCCAGCAGCCAGGACAAATCTTATACCAACGAATCTTACAAATTATTCCGGGTAATTCCTTAGTCGGCTCTTATGACATCCACGGGAGGAGACGGAGTGGTCAATTCTTAGGCCGGAAACACCACGGAACTGCCAAGTGATTAAGGAAAATAGTTTAACAGTGGACGTCTAAATGCTGTTGATGATGATGATGACTCCTAGTACCAGAAAAACATGAGTTTAGAGCCAAACGATATCCCTCGCCTAAATATTTCTAAAGTTTACGATGTTAAAAGAGACAGAAATACCTAAGTGTATGAAGTTTAACAAACTATAAATTATATTTATTTATTAACTAGTCCGCCAGCGGCTTTGCTCGCATTTTAAAGAGATAAAAAGTAGCCGATAGCTCAATTCAGGTCACCTATCTATTATACCAAATTTCACCGAAATCGCTTTGGCCATTTCAGCGTAAATGAGTAACAAACATTCAAACGTCCGAACATACAAAGTTTGAAAAATATGTTTTTTTTAAAAGTCATTTACCTACATTTATTTACAGAAATAATAATGCAACTAATACAAGTAGGTACCTATGTACAAAATTAAGAAATTAAAATGAAACTGCTGGGCTACAAGAAGACCGCTGCTAACGATCTAAAGGTAGTTCAACTGATCCAAATCACTACCAGACGGAAGCGTCCCTAAGACGCTGGCTATTATGACATTAGTAATATTTCAAAACAGTCTCATAAAGATTACATCATACATGCATACATATAGACACACGCCTTTTTCCCCGAAGGGGTAGGCAGAACCTCAATGGGCCTCTTTTCACAGTGGGTTGCACCATCGTGGAATATAGACGTGACAAGTGGTGAGCTCATCGCCGCCATTGCTTCCCACGACTGACTCGGCTAACGCTTTCTTCCAGTAATAACACATTCCATAATGAGCCAGCAGCCAGGACAAACCTTACACCAACGAATTTTATCAACAAGTCCGGGTAATCCCTTAGTCGGCTTTTACAACATCCACGGAGACGGAGGGGTCTATTCTTAGGCCGGACACACCACGGAGATTACATCAGTAAGTATGAAACGGCTACCTAAAGCCTGACCCTCACGCATGCGTGGCCTGTCACAGCAACACATTTCAATTAGATAGCAGCCAAGATATAGCGCCATCAACAATGCAAGTTATGAGACCCAGAGATAATCTAGTTATTAGGGAACAAAGATATTTTATAGAGGGTTTAAATGGTAAGCTTATGCATGAAAATTCGTACTTATTAACTCTCCTTTTAATCATAGGACGAGCAGACGCACGGCTCGGTACCATCCTTACCTCATTAGTGTACCCTCTATTCGTACTAAACGTTTCAGTTCTACCTTAATAATGCGAACTGCTAAGGAGTGGAATACACTACCGTCGTCTGTCTGAAAACTATAATCTGGGTCTCTTCAAGGCTAGAGTGAATAGGTGCCTTCTAGACCTTTGTGCTCCATCTTCGGCCACATCGTCACTTACCAACAGGTGAGATCGTGGTCAACAAAGATGTATATTAGTTTAAAAAAAAAAACAAGAATTTAACCAATTTACCTTGAGAATGGATAGTTTACTCACAGTTTACAATTTACCTTGAGAATGGATAGCTTACTCACAGTTTACAATTTACCTTGAGAATGGATAGCTTACTCACAGTTTACAATTTACCTTGAGAATGGATAGCTTACTCACAGTTTACAATTTACCTTGAGAATGGATAGCTTACTCACAGTTTACAATTTACCTTGAGAATGGATAGCTTACTCACAGTTTACAATTTACCTTGAGAATGGATAGCTTACTCACAGTTTACAATTTACCTTGAGAATGGATAGCTTACTCACAGTTTACAAAGGGATCGACGAGAATCAATGTAATCAAGTTTTACCTTGAGAATGGATAGCTTACTCACAGTTTACAAAGGGATCGACGAGAATCAATGTAATCAAGTTTTACCTTGAGAATGGATAGCTTACTCACAGTTTACAAAGGGATCGACGAGAATCAATGTAATCAAGTTTTACCTTGAGAATGGATAGCTTACTCACAGTTTACAAAGGGATCGACGAGAATCAATGTAATCAAGTTTTACCTTGAGAATGGATAGCTTACTCACAGTTTACAAAGGGATCGACGAGAATCAATGTAATCAAGTTTTACCTTGAGAATGGATAGCTTACTCACAGTTTACAAAGGGATCGACGAGAATCAATGTAATCAAGTTTTACCTTGAGAATGGATAGCTTACTCACAGTTTACAAAGGGATCGACGAGAATCAATGTAATCAAGTTTTACCTTGAGAATGGATAGCTTACTCACAGTTTACAAAGGGATCGACGAGAATCAATGTAATCAAGTTTTACCTTGAGAATGGATAGCTTACTCACAGTTTACAAAGGGATCGACGAGAATCAATGTAATCAAGTTTTTTTACTAATAGCGATGGTTTCACTATTTTCATTAGTTTTTAAATTAATGTGACTGTATGGAATTGCGGCAAAGTAAACATTGTTTGAGCGAGCTCTGTAAATGAATTAAGTTTATTATAAAAATACTAAGTGTTTAGAGCTGGAAATAGTGCAAACGGATACAATAGCATGCAGGTCATGTGAGGAAGTGCAGACTTTATTGAATAATCAGAGTGTGAAGTGTAGGGTCAAGGAGGCTACAGTGGCTCGGATTTTTTCAAATGGCTAAAAATGTTGAAAATCATTATTGGATTAATCTGAAACATGCATTGATTGTTGGTTAGGTATTCTAGTTTAATTCTGTTTTTTTTTTTTTTTTTTTTTTTTTTTTTAACTTAGATAGACCTTTGTTTGACCACGATCTCACCTGTTGGAAAGTGACGATGTGGCATTATTATAATTACACTAAATATTACTAAAATAAAATGAGAGTGCAAAAACTAAACATCGGGAATTGAGCCACTGTATACACCTAGGTGTACACAGTAGCTCAACCCCGTAGTGCACAGTGACTCTAGTAGTACACAGTGACTCAACAGTATTTTAAAAATTATATTTATATTGAAAATCAAAAGACAGTTATATTTATTTTATCAAAATCAAAAACTTAGGATATCTACCCTCTAATCAGTTCACTTTTGGTTCTTACAAAGCTATTTATCATTTATAGAGATCAACAGTTACTACACATTTAATCAACAATGTTAAACTTCAAGGACAGTCTCTTGTTCGGCTGTAAAAATTCTGTTGACTGAATAGTTGGGTTGCAGCTGTGAGGGTAACAACTCCTCAAGCGAAGGACTGTCTTTGGTTTTCCAATAATATCTCTTGAGTGTAGCAAAAGGAACATTAGCTCTCTTTGACGCCTTTCGCATAGATTCCCCATTCCTGATTAATTTCAAGCCCTCTTTAATGTTTTCGTGGGGAGTATTTCCAATTTTTCGCGCAGTTTGTGGTCGCGGCATATTACAAACAAAATTAAAAGGTCAAATTATTTAATTTTTAAGTGTTGTCTATATTTGGTTATTCAAAAAAAAATACTAATTAAGAATCAATAACATGTAGTACACAGTGACTCAGAGTCACTGTGTACTTCTTAGATTTGAGCCACTGTGCACGACCACGCCATTTTGAATAAATCTGATCACAGCATTCGAGTCAAATAATAATTACGATAAACAACTACATGAATGAGAGCACTATAGTATTAACTAATGGGTAAATATAACAGGCAATACAAATTGTCACAGCTTAATGTATGAAAAACAAAAGAAGCTCACCTCAAAAAGTAATTTTGTGAGCACGAAAACAAAAACACGCGGTCACACCACCGTACGACGCTTGACCCGCCGACCGACTGGTTAGAGCTTGTTTGGGGTCCACATGCTAGTATTGTGTGACAAGGACATAAATATATCGCGCGTCTTTCGGGTAAAAACATGAATGAGTCACTGTATCCGACTGAGCCACTGATGCCCCCCTGACCCTAATTCAACAAAGCATTAAACTCCAGATACAAATGTAAATCGCTAAAAATAGACTCATTGGCTGCATTACGTCAAGAGTTTCATATACAGTGCATAACTGGGAACCGTACGCTAAAGTGATCCACTACTGACTCAGTGCTTTGTGTTCTCTTTTTTGTTTATCTTTACATTATAACCTATAAAGTGAATCGACTTATTTTAAAGTCATACATTGATCGAAAAATTTGGTCTATAGCAGTGACACCTACCGCCGAGTAGGGAAAGCTGAACTGTTTTCAAAGGAGAAAAAGAGAGGGCGCTGACGTAAATCCTAAAGCAACGTCATCTTGGGCCCGTATATTAGTAAAGTACCTACGTGAAGAAGCCAACAGAGGACAAGTAGCTCAAATATAATGTCCCTCGATGGAATAGAGAAACTTTTGCACGAGCTGCGCGTAAAAATAAAAAGTGAAATAAATATCACATTAAATGAGCAAGAAGAGAGAATAACGAATAAAATAAATGAAAACATCAATAGTAAATTCGATCAAATTCAAACCGAAATAGAAAAAATTCAACAAATAAACGAGGATCAAGGAAGAAGGCTCAATTTGCTGGAAAAACAAATACGTGCAAGAAATCTTATATTATTTGGAGTAGATGAGGGCGAGAGGTCTTACGAACATTTAGAGAAAAAAGTACTGGATATCATCAATGAAATGGGAGTTGTATGCCAAAGTAACGAATTGGAAGCGGTCAGAAGAATGGGTCAATGGAAGGAAAACAAAATTAGGCCTATTAATTTTACAATGACAACATACGGGAACAAAATATTGATTCTCAAAAACAAAAAAAACTCGAACAAACAAAATTGTACATAAAGGAAGACTTCTCACCTCAAATACTAGAAGTACGCAAAACACTGCAAGAACAATTACAGAAGGAGAGAAATGAAGGAAAAATTACCTACATTAAATATGACAAGATAGTTGTGAGAGAATCAACCCAAAATAAACAATATGGACCACTGGCATCGAATTCTAAGAAACGAGAGCTGGCGATTACGCCCCCACACCAAACAGTAAACCTAACAGGGAACACTGAAGGTCAAGATAAGCCACAGTTTGCCAAAAAGAACAAAATGTATAGGGGTAACAAGAGCTCTATATCAAATTTAATTCAAAAACGAAATGGTTCGCAGAACTCTGGAGCGTCTTCAAGCAACTCCCAATAGCAATTAACAAAACCTCCTCACCGACGTCAGATTCAAGCGAAGAAGATATAGAGCGTTTTTACGATACACTATCAGACGCTCAAAGAACGTCAGAGAAGCGCCAAATTATTTTAGGGGATTTTAACGCTAAGATAGGGATCCCAAAGAAGGAGGAATTAATCAACGGACTCTTTGGACCTTTTGGTTTGGGAATACGCAATGATAGAGGTCAGAGATTAGTAGAATTCGCCATGGAAAACAAAATGCATATTGTCAATACATTCTTCAAGATGAAAACAAAACAAAGATGGACTTGGGTTTCACCCGATAAAACAATTAAGATCGAAATAGACTACATTCTAACCTCTGAACCAAAGCTATTCAACAATATAGAAATACTAAACTTAACTTACCCTTCAGATCACCGTCTTGTGCGAGGAACATATCGAATACAAATCCAAAAGAAGAAAAGGGTGGCATACAAACCAGCTCTACCAAGAATATTGGAAACCTGCGAAGAGAGAAAACTCTACCTGACTAACTTAAAACTTCGTGAAACAGATTTGTACACACTAAATGGAGAGGCAGACGTACAGATGTTTTACAATAAGCTAGAACGACATATTATCAACAGCATCCCTCAAAAAGGAACAAACTGCAATAAAAAAAGAAGCATACTTTCTGAAAAAACAAAAAACTTAATAAGGAAAAGACACGAACTACAAAATAAGAAACCACTTCTTAAAGAAGACAAACAAGAACTGACAAATCTTTATAAGACAACAAATAAGCAAATTAAACTAGAGTACAAAAAACATAGATCGCAAATAATAGAAAAGCATCTATATCTTTCGGGAAGTATGAAAAGAGCACAGAAAGAACTCAACACAAAAAAGAAGTGGATACCAAAACTAAAAAGGGATCTCGTGTGCACAGATAATAGAAGTGAAATCTTATCTATCGCTACAGAATTTTATGAGGAATTGTACAAGGAAAAGAATATTGAATCCACACTTTTGAACTACAGTAACTATGAGGTAAACTCTGAAGTACCTAGATGTTTTGAAGAAAGGGAGATCGACCAGCTAATTAAGAAACTTAGAACCCATAAAAGTCCAGGTACTGATGGGATAACAAACGACCTGCTAAAGTCATCTGCTGCAGCTCTTCTTAATTCACTTACTCTGCTTTTCAACAAAATACTACAAGGCAATGAAGTACCACATCAATGGGTTGAGTCGGATATTGTCATACTATATAAGAAAGGAGACCCTACTGATATAGCAAATTACCGTCCCATAAGCCTCATGTCTAGCCTGTACAAAATCTTCTCACAAGGTCTACAATCGAGAATAACATCTAAGATTGAGGCGTACCTCCATGTAGAGCAGGCAGGATTCCGTAGAAGTTTCTGTACAATTGACCACATTCACACAGTAGAGCAAGTAATTGAAAAGTACCAAGAGTTCAGAAAACCCCTTTACCTTGCTTTTATTGATTATAAAAAAGCTTTTGACTCTATAGAACACAATACGATCTGGAGAGCTCTACAAGAAGCCCAAGTCAACGATACCTACATCGAAATTATCAAAAACATCTATCGAAATTGCAGGAGTAGGGTGAAACTTGAAACACCAGGTAAATATATAAGAATTGAGAGAGGCGTAAGACAGGGAGATCCCCTTTCACCAACTCTATTTGTAGCCGTGCTTCAGTCAATAATGAGAGACCTCTGCTGGAATAACATAAGAGTTAATATAAATGGAAAAAATCTGACTCATCTAGCATTTGCAGACGATATCATACTACTATCAGGCAACCCACATAATCTTCAGTACATGCTAACGACTCTACATGAAGCCAGTAAAACAACAGGACTAGAAATTAACCTACAAAAAACACAAGTCATGACCAACGATGCAATGGAAAAGCTTTACATAAATGAAATACAGCTAGAATACGTGCAAGAGTACATCTACCTTGGAAAACAAGTTTCATTCAAACCAAACAACAACATAGAAGAGATTGAAAGAAGAATAACAAAAACTTGGAACAAGTTCTGGAGTTTAAAAGAGGTACTAAAGGGACCACTACCCTTAAATTTAAAGAAGAAAGTCGTTGACTGCCTTTTACCTGCCTGCGTTACTGCCTTTTACCAACGCTTACTTATGGAAGCCAAACATGGACGTACACAGAAGAAGCAAGGAATAAAATTAAAAAATGTCAGAGAGCAATAGAGCGAAGCATACTAAGAGTAAGACTAATAGAAAAAATTAAACACACAGAAATCCGCAATAAAACTAAATTTATAGATGCTCTAGAACATGCGCTTAAACTAAAATGGCAGTGGGCGGGTCACACGGCAAGAATGAACACAGGAAAGTGGGCCAATAAGGTAACCATCTGGAAGGGGCCGAGAGGAACAAGAAGAGTAGGTAGACCACTTGCTCGATGGTCGGACGACATAAAGAAGGTTTCGAACAACCCAAATTGGGTAGAACTAGCAGAAGATCGCGATCAATGGAAGGAGCTGGAGGAGGCCTTTACCCGAGAGGGGTCCTAGTTATGAACTAGATTTAAAAAATGTTACACCTAAGTATTTTAGCTATGGAATAAACAGGCTTTTTTATTTTTATTTTTATTATTTATTTATGGTATTGTCTTATTTCTCAGTATTCCCGTTAGACGAGGTATCCTTATTAATATTACCACGTAAAGCTTCAAGAATCAATAATGGTGATCGCAGATCCACAGTTTGCCAATTTTTTTCATAAAAAAAAAAAAGTTCGCAGACTAGCTCCCGTTGTTATATATGAAAGAGAACTTCACACATTCAGGTGTTTGATATAAACCTGGTTCAATTATAGACAAGGCTTGGTAAAACCTCACATTCCTTTCGTCTTCAACAATAACTTGCATATGAAAATTTCCAGTTTTACAAAATCCACGAGATTTTTTGTTAAATTCCGAGGTGCCGTCATCATCATGCCTTTAGAAGTCCACTGCTGGACGAGGCCTCCCACATAAAATACAATGGAGGGATTTGATATAATCACCACGCTTGGCAGCCGGAATGGTGATCGCAGTATTGGCTACTGCTCATCCCCTGGTGTAATCGGCTTACATCCACGGGAGGAGATGGAGGGCTCGACTCTTAAGCCAAGCACACCAATATGGGTCAATTCAAGGGAAATATCAATAGGGATCTTAATAGTAGACAGCACGTTTGTAATACCGTGGCTGTTGCAGATGTTCATAGGCGGCGGTGACTACTTTACGGGTCGTCTGCATGTAAGTCACCTCAGTCAATAACAAAAAAAACAAAAAAACTCCACGGCTGTTTCTTATACTTTGCTCGTATCTTTTTTTTTTTACTGCTTGTATGAGGGAACAATTATATGGCCCACCTGATGTTAAGCGGTAACCACTGCCTATGAACAGTGCATTACCTCATAGGTCACATCCACCTAGGACGCGCCCTATGTGGCATTGCACTGCGCCCGCAACCCTGAGACATAATGATGAAAAGTCTCATGAGCCTTATTTTACTTTGGTCGAAACTCGTGCCTGCAATTTCTAAACGCGAAAGCTCTCAAATCAGAGCACCGTCAGTCTTATGTATTGCACCAATCAGAAACCCCAAGACAATGGGTACAAGCGGTTACTAGATCGGGGTCGGGGCGGGTCACGAACCGCGCTGGTTTTGGGGTCACTTGCTACCTATGAGCTTGAAAAGCTCGGTGTGCGAAATCTTTATGACGTGGAGTATGTTGCTGAGGCAGGAGTGTACTAGACGACTCTTTGGGTGACGAGATACCATATATTATATACTATCCTATTCTTTTATACTATACAATAATATAACGTTTATTGGACAGTAAAATTACAATAACAAAAACATGACATCGTTGGTCCCCAAACTAGGTTTACCTGTATCTTGGGGACCTCCTTCCTTAATGTTACAAAAAAAGTAAATTGTTAATAGTAAGTTATTAGCTGTAATTGTATGTATGTATGTATGAGTACATATTATATAGGGTGTAACATAATATCCCTATAAGCCCGGGGAGGGGGTATTCTACACATCATGGCGAATAACGTTAGTTCGAAGACTTATTAAAATTCGTTTTAAAAGTTTAATTTAGTTTTAAAAGTTTTTAATTAATAAATAAATAATGCTGGACAGTTCACACAACATTATCTAGTCCCTAATTCATGAAATGCCTTGTAAAAATCCTGAAATTCCGCAATCAATTCCTGAAACTCCTCAAGAAATGTACCTTAAATAACGTGAAGCAGCCCTACGTAAGGTACCATAACGTACCGTAACATCCTCATGCTGTGTTAGGAACATTTCTTGAGGAATGTCAGGATGTTTACGTGACATTTAATGAATTAAAAACTGCAAAATTTTAAAGTGGTATAACTAAAGTTATTCGCCTTGATGTGTAGAACACCCCCTCCCCGGGTTTATAGGGATATTAGGTTACACCCTGTATATATTTCAACCCAGCCTAAGGTCGAAGGCTATGGCAATTTAAAGGAGATTAAATAAGCGAGGGTTTATGTATACATGTGTGTTAAGCGTGAAGGTGTGTGTGTGGGGAGTTTGTGTAATAGAAGGTGTTTTGTGTGAGTGTAAGGAGTTATCTCTGCAAAACTACCAGCAATATTCGCTGTCACCATAATATTGTATTGTCATCGGAACTTGACAGGTATGCAAATTTTCATCTCAATTGGTTGACGATAACTGCTTTAAAATTCAGTTGCCAGATTTGACCCGAACATACATACTTACATAGAGTCTGTTCAAAGTGAGAACCGTGGTGGCCAAATTGTGAACTAACGTTTTATTTAGTTTATTTACCTATTAATTTAGTCTAGGATTCAAACTGCCGGCATTTTGAATTGTATACTAAATAAATAGTTACAGTTGTAAAATGATCAAAATGGAACAGACGCGCTATTGTATTGCCCGCTAAACAAAAAAGGTAAATAAGCACAGCTGCGCCCTCCAATCCCACGACTGATGTCTTTTTGAACAGACTCTAGGAACATTGCAAGTTAAATAAAAGCTTATAGAAGGAAAAAACATTTTAAAAAGGAAGTATGTATTTGGTATTTCTTATTGATATACATACATACATACATAGACACACGCCTTTTTCCCCGAAGGGGTAGGCAGAGCCTCAATGGGCCGCTTTTCACAGTGAGTTGCACCATCGTGGAATATAGACGTGACAAGTGGTGAGCTCATCGCCGCCATTGCTTCCCACGACTGACTCAACTAACGCTTTCTTCCAGTAATAACACATTCCAAAATAAGCTAGCAGCCAGGACAAATCTTATACCAATAAATCTTAATAACAAGTCCGGGTAATCCCTTAGTCGGCTCTTACGACATCCATGGGAGGAGATGGAGGGGTCTATTCTCAGGCCGGACAATTATATATATTAATATATAATTGATATATTAATATCTTATTGATATCTGCAGTTATATTATCGAAGTACCTGATGATCATCGTGCTCTTGACATTTGAATCTAAAATTGCATTCGTATTTGCGCTGTGATTTGCAGGTGCTTACATTAAAATCAATTGAGATATAGGTAACTCCGAAACACGTACCATTCAAAGCGCACTTGATATTTAAATTAATTTTAGAATTATTATTGGCGATTAGCTAATGCATTCTTTAGAGAATGCAATGAATTAGGTTTCGCTACCTCAAAGTGTGTTGAGCTGTGATTAGCAAAAAACACAATAAAAGAACAAGGGCAACTCCCCATACATTGTTTGTCAGAACTTTTTTGGTTAACGTAACGTACAGTTGGGATACTTTTGGTTATTGATAGATAATGAAAAAGCTAATTTAATTTCTTGCGTAGAAGTTGTGGGAAAGTTAAGAAACTTCTTGTGTTTTGTTTCACGCAAATGCAATGAGTTGATTTATCTAATTATTTAGAAATACAACTTTTGCTTCCCAACTTCTAAAAATATACAAGTTCTTTAGAAAAATTGGACAAAAAACAACATTTATAACCGTACTAATTACTTCTTTATTTTTGACCTGGGTCAGCGGTTGCCCATATCCTTTGAATTTCGCGCCTCAAGCGAAACGTTACAATTTATATAGGTGCTGTCAAATTCAGTGAAGCTTTATGGAATTGTGCAAAGAGTTGACACCATTTCTCATTTTTTTTTCCATTTCTCATTTTTCACCATTTTTCATATTTTCCATTTTTCACCATGTCTCACGCTTTTCCGGGAGACTACATCTACCTATATATTATCATCATGTTATGGTCAATAAACATTTTTTATTATTATTATCATTGAGTAGAGTACTCTGTCCGTGGAGGCCGCAATGCTCTAAGGCCTGCTCTGTTGGATTAATGTGCAATGTAATGTTCAAATTAGCGGTCACTTTCATGTCGTGATTCAAGGGTATGACGACATTTCCATCCGGTCCGGCTGGCCCACGTCCCCTCACATGTGTCTATAAGCAAGGGCGACTTTTAATTCACGCTCGTGGGTCCTATATGATCACCCTGCCTGAGGCGTCACAGATTGTAATATGGTCCCTACTTTAAGGTGGTTGCTTTTTCAAACTAAAATATTTTATTAAATAATGGACGAACAGAGTAGGTATAATTTTACACTGAAATGGCTGTTGTTGGCTTTTATATTGGTCATTATTTGCGGCAAATCATAATTGGTTGAAAAAAAATCTGAACTAATAGCGAAAATAACATCGAAATGATTTGTATGGACAAAAATTTCAACTTTATTTTTGCTATTAATCGACTGTTTTCTTCAACGAAATATGATTTTCCGCAAATAATTACCAATATAAAAGCCGACAACAGTCATTTCAGCGTAAAATTATACTCTGTTCGCTCTGATTTGGTAAAATACGTTTGTATGAAAAAGCAACCACCCTAAAGGATGTTGTTCAGCAGTTCATTAATAAATTGATAGTGGACCGAGTTGAGACTGTATTGTGAATTGACTGAAAATGTATTATCTACTTATTATAAGAACTTGGTCTACTTTCGATATGGCGATGATAGATTAGAGTAGGATGCTATATATAGCATATATAGCGTCTCTCTTTCACTGTTTCCAGTAATATATATATATAATTGGAAACAGTGAAAGAGAGACGAGTTAAATTCTTAGAAAAACATTGAATTTGAAACGTGATAGTTTCGATCACTTTTCTTTTAAGTTAGTAAAAAAGTAAGTAAGTAAGTAAAACTTTTATTTTGACAAAAAACTATACACAACACAAATAAGTAAATAAAACAGATAGGCTTTGACAGCCTATCCGCAACCTCCTACGTCGCAGGAGAAAATACACCCGCCGCGCCACAGAGGAGCGCGTCAAAGGAGTCGTGTGTGAGAAGGTAGATTAAGGCTATGTTCAGATGGCTGAATTGTGACGCGCGTTTTCAAATCGCGCGCTTAGACATCCTAATATATACCTAGCAACCGTTCACATGCGCGCGCGTAAACGCGCGTCAGCGAGCGTCAACGCGGCGCTCAGAGAAAAAGTTTCTAGACGCAGACAATCGCGCGTTGACTACGTCTACGTTCTACCGAACTAGACTGACGAGTACTCTCGCAACGCGCATTAGCGCTCATCATCTGAACTCTCTTCAAATTTGATCGCGCGATTAACGCGAATTAACGCGCGTTACATGTGAACATAGCCTTAAGATTGACTGTATCGCTGACGACCTCTGTGGCGCGGCGGGCGAACATTCGCCTGCGACGCAGGAGCTTGCGGGTTCGATTCCCGCGTCGGAACAAATATTTGTGCTATCTGCAGATATTTGTTCAGGGTGTTCTGGGTATTTTCTATATATAATAAAAAATATCTATCTATGTAATATATTGTATTAAGTATATCAGTTGTCTAATACCCATAACACAAGCTCTGCTAGATAATGCTTGGGGGCTAGATAATGTTGTGTGAACTGTCCAGCATTATTTATTTATTTATTTATCTAATGAAACCTCCACGACAAGCTCTTGAAATAGCTATACAGGCTTGCCCAAGGAAAGATTCCTGAGTATATCCTGATCTATTGTTCTGCAGAGACACAATCAATCATCATTTACGGAATATTTAGAAACACAATTAATTTTAATTCGATCAAGGTCTGTACCTACTGTCTCATTGAATTAAACCAGCTGTTATTATAAGGAACATACTAACACTTATACTGTGCTACTAATAAACGCAACATATAGATAGATAGTTAGATAAAGTTTTTATTAACAACTACAGACACACACATCTGGAGTAGTAGTAGAGCTTTTTTGTGAGAGAGTTCGTCCGGGGAAGTACTACCACCATACCTATTTCTGCCGCAAAGCAGTAGTGCTCGCATTGCTGTGTTCCGGTTTGAAGGGTAAGGGTGCCGGTGAAATTACAGGCACTTGAGACTTTTCATCTTTATGTCTCTGGGTGACGGGCGCAGTGCAATGCAACATAGGGTGCGTCCTAGGTGGACGTGACCTTTGAGGTAATGCACTGTTCATAGGCAGAGGTTACCGCTTAACATCAGGTGGGCCATCTGCTTGTCCCGTCATTAAGTAGTATAAAAAAAAAAAAAAAAAAAAACATAAATTACAACAAATAGTACGGTCCACAAGTAAAAACAAACAATAAAATACAGTATACTAATAAAAACAAACAATAATATATACAAAATCCAAGTAAAATGTCTGTGTGTGCTGCAGTACGTCAAAAAGGCCATGGCTCAGCGAGATATTATGGGTCCCCGAGACGATCAAGTGCACTTGACAAGTCTACGTGCTTGAAGTGAATATTGATCGTTTACAGCGTTGACTTGACAAGTCCCGTCAAGTATCTACGGGCTGGACCATACTTGACAAAAAAAAATATTGACGGCACTTGAACCACCTTGGCTTGATGCGACCTGACGCGACTTGACAAGTTTTTATTCATTTGCGGCTGGAACATCGAATTTTCAGAACATAATTTTTGCGACGGCCACTTTTCTGGGCAAAGGGCGGTAAACGACTGCGGCACGTGGACTTGACGGCACCTTCAAGTCACGTCAAGTCCCTCGTCAAGTAAAATCGTCAAGCACGTAGACTTGTCAAGTGCACTTTATCGTCTTGGGGACCCATTCACTGCGCATATACTTCGCTAGTTACACCGTATTTGTCTCTTTCGATCGCATTTGAAAAAGCTTGTCAATTCAAAAGACAAAACACTTTGCACCTACTCCAACGAAAACTACCATGGTTGGGAAAAAAAAAAAAATGAGTTTTTTTTAGCCACTTGAATGACGGAACAAGCATATGGTCCACCTGATGTTAAGCGGTAACCTCTACCTTTAACAACGCATTACCACATAGGTCACGTCCACCTAGGAGGCGCCCTATGTGGCATTGCACTGCGTCCGCCACCCTGAGACATAAAGATGAAAATTCTCATGTGCCTGTAATTTCACCGGCAACCCTTCAAACCGGAACACAGCAATACGAGCACTACTGCTTTGAGGCAGAAATGGGTATGGTGGTAGTACTTCCCCAGCGAACTCTTTCAAATAACAGCTCTACTGCTAATATACGTAAATTTTTCGTCTTTTTGCTGTTTTGACACTAAATTCTGAAGCGTCTCCATCATGGGCACCGCCCGCGACCATAACATAAGAGTGAACAACACACAACAAAAAACAAACCAACAAAACTGTGTCATAAAAGTGGTAATCATATTCTTATACGAGTATATTACAAATGTACAAACCTTACCCGTACTACTAACAAACATAAATTATCCTTCGCGTAGTTACACCGTGTTTTGTCTCTTTCTATCCAATTTGAAACTGCTTGTCAATGTAGAAGACAAAACAGTTTGCAACTATTCCAAACATAATTCGAATTTTATATTAACACGGTTTAAGGCAATAAATTAATGCGAAAATGTTTAGAAGTTTTCAATTTCTCAAGAAACTTAAGTAAGTTCGTTGCAAAATGTCTTAATAAAGTTAAGTGTCGGCTGCCACCATAACGTATACTAAAAATTAAACCTCAGTTAATATTTTTAAGAGTCTATTTCTCATATAAGTTACGCTTAACCGCAGTATAACCGTACGATAAACTCCGACAACTACGACCCGTCATAGACATACAGGCAGCTCGTTAATTTCCTTGTTCATTAGTCGATTTCTCAGCTATTCCCTTGTAATTGCTGAACGAACACAGGGTCTGGGCTTGTATCATAAATACGTACGCAACATAGTAACGTGTTCGTATTTACAAGTGTGAACTAGGGAAGTGCGTATTTACGCAACCAGGGTTTTTAACCAGGTTTTTGCTTCCATGTATACCGACCAGGGTACACATCAGGGCTACCCTTGACACTCGATCGCAATCCTAATTTGGGATTTACTGTCAAATCGTGCCATTAGGTACTCTTGAATCCAATCCTACCACAAGATTGGATGCGAACCTGGTGGAATTATAAGGAACAAAACGAAATCGACTTTTTTTTTTTTTTTTTTTTTAAACTACTGAATGACGTTACAAGCAGACGGCCCACCTGATGTTAAGCGGTAACCTCTGCCTATGAACAGTGCATTACCTCACAGGTCACGTCCACCTAGGACGCACCCTATGTGGCATTGCACTGCGCCCGCCACCCTGAGACATAAAGATGAAAGTCTCATGTGCCTGTAATTTCACCGGCACCCTTACCCTTCAAACCGGAACACAGCAATGCGAGCACTACTGCTTTGCGGCAGAAATAGGTATGGTGGTAGTACTTCCCCGGACGAACTCTTTCACAAAAAAGCTATACTACTACTAGTAATAATTAAGTGAAATAATAAGGTTTATGCAAGTTATTTTCAAATGTAATGAATAATAGTTTTATTGCGTTGTGTGTAGCCACACCTACGTCATGTTGTTCTTTCAAGAGTCATTAAGCGAAGTCGGTCGCGTACACGATTTCAATTTTAATCTCGATTTTAATCAAGAGTGCTTAATTTTGTGAAAACTGGATTGGGATTGAAAGAAAGAAAGAAAGAAAGAAACGTTTATTTATGACTAAACAATCAAAGACACACTTGAAACTGACAGGATTGAAACTGTTGTCAAGTGTAGCCCCCCAGGTATGGACCCTAAAGACTTGAAAGTAAAAAATATAAGTTGCAAGTAAAGTGGCTAGTTTCGCACGCAGACTCTTAATCGCCCTATGCAATCGAATTACTTGCAAGGTTTATTATTATAGTGCTTTTTCATAGATGCAAGCATGCTCTTTATTTATAAAACCGTTTGGTCCAATTTCTTGTACAAGTATTTTTCCACTTGCAAGTATATTGTTTTTCAAACGCAATTTTGTTCCCTATTTATACCAGTAGTACTGATATAAACAGGGAACTAAATTGCTGATTCAGTACCTATTTATTTCCTGATCATTTTCCTATGCGGAAAAATACTTGAAGGTATTTTGAACCCTGGTTTGGATCTGGTTATTTGGAAGCCCTGGTACTCGATTTTGCAAGTACGACTTATCACTAGTGTGAACGCGCGACAGCCTACACATGACCACGGTTAGGGGAGTGTCCATCCAAACGTTGCATGACCACGGTGTCTACACGGAGCCTACACGTGTCCATCCAAAGGTTGCCTGGAAGAGATCGCTCTTAGCGATAAGACCGCCCATTGTATCACCGGGAACTAGTTTGCAAGTTAATATAAGTATGTTGTTATTTTATTTTTTAAGGTGAGTACAATAAAGAGATTTCTATCTATCTATCTATCTATCTACATGGAGAACTATCAGAAGCCCAATTCTCTTTATTATTTTATAACCACACTGAAACTTGACCGAATCGAGACTGTATTGTGAATTTACTGAAAAATTGGTATGAGGGAGCACCCTCTATTAACAATATAATCTAAAGTGCTACAATTATCATTTGGCACGTGGCGTTTAAGAGGAACCAAAACAAAAATCATCAAAAAAAAATGACGACCTCGGTGGTGCGGCGGCCGAAGGTTCGCCTACGACGTGGTAGGTTGCGGGTTCGATTTCCGCATCGGAACAAATATTTGTACGATCTGCAGATATTTAAGGTACCTAAAAGCAAATAATCAGAGAATAGATCATTTAAAAAAAAGACTTGGTTTCCTGCATAATAATGTGACTGTACTCGTAGAGTACTCGTAGTAGTAGTAGAGCTTTTTAGTAGTAGTAGAGCTTTTTTGTGAAAGAGTTCGTCCGGGGAAGTACTACCACCATACCTATTTCTGCCGCAAAGCAGTAGTCCTCGCATTGCTGTGTTCCGGTTTGAAGGGTAAGGGTGCCGGTGAAATTACAGGCACATGAGACTTTTCATCTTTATGTCTCAGGGTGGCGGGCGCAGTGCAATGCCACATAGGGCGCGTCCTAGGTGGACGTGACCTATGAGGTAATGCACTGATCATAAGCAGAGGTTACCGCTTAACATCAGGTGGGCCATCTGCTTGTTCAGTCATTAAAGTAGTACAAAAAAAAAAAAAAAAACTCTTATAGGTATTATTTAAGATCCTACTTTGAGGTCGTAAAAATGGTTTTAAAAAAAACTGTATATCGGCTGAGCACTTTTAGAGATACTTACCAATAAACAAAATCACTATTGGAGACGTTTTGGGGGTACAGACGAATAAATACACAAATTTTTTTGTGTAGCCAGTCTTGTTTTTAGGGTTTCGTACCTTAAAAGGAAAAACGGAATCATTATAGGATCAGTGACGAAAAATAGTGGTAATTAGCCGTTTTTCTTTTAAAATCATAGGATCACTTTGTTGTCCGTCTGTCTGTTTTTCTCAGGGGTTCGAGGAGGTATCAAGCTGAAATTCGTATCAAATACTCAGGTCTACTGTCCTTTGGAGCTGTGAAAAAAACAAACTTCTAAGCCAATGCAATCAAAAGATACAGCCGTTTACGCTGCAAATTTTCGACACTCGCAAGGGAATCAAAACCTACAGGGTACTTGCCGTGAACTCAGAATCATGAAATTTGGTACGAAGCAACGTTTTATAGCAAATATAAAAGAAAAATTGCGAAAAGCGTACATTTTTAGTTACATCATATAATAAAAATACTTTTAATAATTTTAAACTTACTACCCCTTTCTTCATGATGATTTCATTTAGCAATAAAAATACCATAACTTTAACTTAAATACCTACAGGTTTGTACGGAACCCTCGGTGCGCGAGTCCGACTCGCACTTGGCCAGTTTTTAATTTTAGTTTTTATTTATGCCTCGTTGAGGGATTCTTTTTAACATGAAGTTAGGTAGAGCTCTATAATTGCTTTTATGTTTCATCCATGTCAAAGTTCATATCGAGTGTTCGGATATGCACTTTCAAATGCAACAATGATGTATTACAGCTGTTAATACAACTTCATTTACAAGTGCGAACCAGTGACAGTTTACAAAGCCGGCCATATTGTAAACTACGAGTGTGACAGTGACAGCTAACAAAACGTCACAATAAATTGAGCGGGAAAATAAAGCATTTCGCGCCGTTTCTAGGCCGTTTGGAGACGTTGTTCGACTCAGGCGCGCCATCTTGATACCGTTCCACTGTTCGTGGGAACACTGCACTCCCAAGTCTAATTTATTACCTAGAACTGAGCCCGGGGTCCAACCAAACCATGGACTCTAATGGGGAGACACACTGCCTTTTTATCACGCTAGGTGGCGCATAATCGCTGGTGTTGTTTAGTAGCAAAACAAAGGTCTATCAATGTCAAAAAAAAAATGTCAAAAGTGTCAAATATCAATGGATAATTTTAGTAAATAAACATTAAATAACAGTCTGGTATAAAACATGCCTCTGTGTAGTGCATTTCAGTGTAAAAATAAAGGTACACACAGTTTCCCTTCTGATGAGAAAAAGACTAGACCACTAAATGACAAGCACCAGCGATGGTGGCGCCATCTGAGATTAGCTTTGCTTGTGGCTCCCCATTGTTGCAGCAAAAAACAATGGGCTCAGTCTGTGTGTCCTAGCCGTAGGTTCGGGTGCATCCGTATTGATGCCAGAAATTCATCCCACGAGCTAAAAGTAATAATAATTATTCCAGATTCATACCATTCATATTCATTTCATTTTTAGAGTCCGTCAACCGTTGCATCAAAAACTTTGGCCTGGCTACCAACGCGAACTCACAGACAGACAGAAATTGACAATTCTTTTTTGTCCCCAAATGCAACTTCGGGGACAAACAGGAACTACTCGAATTTAAAGACAAAATGGCTGAAGAGTTTTCATTTTCGAATTAAAAAAAAAGGTACAGAGCTGGCGCCATTTTTAAAACTTCATGCAAATCTGTTTCGGATGAATAGAGATCTGAAGAGAAGAAATTAATCACGCTATCCAGATCGACTAGTACAAACGTCAGCAAAAACAGCTTTACGAAAGAGAAATTGTTACTATATGGCAATAAACATATTTAATCACGTGCCAAACGTATAATTGGTTAGATTTAGGTTGTTTTTATAATTTAAATGATTTTTTTGGACCTTCTACGGTATTTAATAGTTGTTTGACGTTTACATCATTTACAACTCTAAAATGACATTTAATGAATTTAATTAATTACTATGTTACTAACTGACCTACTCATTATGTTAAAATTAAATGTTGTGTTTTTTATTTTTTTAAATTTGTATGCCTTGACAAGGCGAAACATGGTGATACGTTCTTTTTTATAACATCTGTATGTAAACCTGTGTTGCGGACAAATAAATGATCTTATCTTATCTATTTTCAAGTGGGCCGTGAAAACCCCTCATTGAACATTTCAGCTAACAGTTGACATCGATGTCGTCATTCTGCCTAATTTACTCCACACGCAATTTTTTTTTTTTTTTTGGCTATCCATTCTGATACTCTTATTGCTCAGAGAGTCGTTCTATTTTGACGTTTTAAACGTAATTGCGAGATGGTATCCAGGCTTTGATTACATCAAAAAAAAACTCTATGTATCCAGGCCAAAACGTTTTAAGCAAAGGCTGGAAGGAAATGACGTACGAAATGACGTTCCCATTGAAAAGCCCATTTTTAGGGTTCCGTAAAAAAACTACGGAACCCTTATAGATTCGTCATGTCTGTCTGTCTGTCTGTCTGTCCGTGTATGTCACAGCCTTTTTTTTCCGAAACTATAAGAAACTGAAAAACTGTTGAAACTTGGTAGGTAGATGTATTCTGTGAACCGCATTAAGATTTTTACACAAAAATTAAAAAAAATCAATTATTTTTGGGGTTCCCCATACTTAGAATTGCAACTCAAATTTTTTTTTTTCATCAAACCTGTACGTGTGGGGTATCTATGGATAGGTCTTCAAAAATGATATTGAGGTTTCTAATATCATTTTTTTCTAAACTGAATAGTTTGCGCGAGAGACGCTTCCAAAGTGGTAAAAAGTGTCCCCCCCCCCCATAACTTCTAAAATAAGAGAATGATAAAACTAAAAAAAATATAATGTACATTACCATGTAAACTTTCACTCAAAATTGGTTTGAACGAGATCTAGTAAGTAGTTTTTTTTTAATACGTCATTAATCGTAATCCATCCAAGAACTTTTATATTATGTTACTTGCTGCTACGGAACCCTTCATGGGCGAGTCCGACACGCACTTGGCGGCTTTTTTTATAATGGCCTCTTCGAAAAGTCTTTATGCCCCCAATTTTGCCAGTTCCAATTATATTCAGAGGTCAAGTTGTTAGTGTTAGTCCAGATTTCTCCCAGCAATAAAGAGGCAGCATTTCCAAGACCCATTCGAAGACGATGTTCACGCCGACATTTTTGAATCCATGATTGGTTAGTCTGACTGAGCTACATGCCAGTGACGGCTCTATACCGTCTGCCGTGGTATCGTAAATTCAAATAGCAAATGAGAGCGCAAAAATCAAATGGAGTAAGTTGTCAAAGTACCATTGCTGAGGGTTTTGTAACGTTAGCGCATATGCGGAACAACGTTCATTTTGCAATAGCTATAGCGAAAGGGGTCGGGAAAGCCATCAAGATCACTATGCTTTAGAAAGTTCCCTTGACAAATTCGTGTACAACGGCGTTTGTTTCAAATTATTCGAATAACAATATACGTTGACGACCTCTGTGGCGCGGCGGGCGAAGGTGCGTCTGCGACGCAGGAGGTTGCGGGTTCGATTCCCGCCTCAGACCAAATAGTTGTACGATCTGCAGATATTTGTTCAGGGTGTTCTGGGTATTTTCTAAATGTCTGTAATGGTTTTCTGTCCAGCATTTTTTATTTATTTACTTAACTAGTATTCTGCGAACAGAAGAGTACAATAGTGGATTATGCACTCAGGGGATAAAGCAGTGTCTTACGTCGCGGGCGGCATTTTGAAGCCTGAACGTAACGAGGGACTCTGCGAGTTATGTAGAGTCCTTGGTGAAGCGTTAAGCTGCCCAAGACAAAGACAGGCTTTATCTCAGAGGAGCACACTCTAATTTTCAGATCATCTGCGAGACAATAAATATTCACTGAAAATCACAGCACCTAACACCGTCTTTCGTTTCACATTCTTTGAAATTGAGTTCTGCTTATTATGGCTAGTTCAATTTTCGAACAAACCTCTACCATATGGGCATTTTTTTAATTAGAGTTTTCCTAGGAAGAGAGTTTTCCACGAGTTTCCAAACGAATTTGACGTTCCGAATTCAAATCACTTTACTCCCTAAGGAGTTTCATACAACTTTACCTTTACGTTAAGGTTGCATGATGTGTAATTGAACATTGTCGAGCAGGTGGTGTGAAAACTTTTTTTGCAACAATTTTCCATCCACACATCATCGTATGTTTTTTATTCGCCTTAACATAATGAAAAAAGTTAACACTGGTGGTGATTATGTCAGATCCCCCTATCCCTATTCTATAGGGGGGCTCGTCCAGCAGTGGATGTTTACCAACTGATGAAGAATATTCACATATGCATATATTTATATTTTATTTACCCTAACCTTTTTAAAATAAATATAAATAATGCTGGACAGTTCACACAACATTCTAGCACCAACGTTCTAGCACCAAGCTAAGCAGAGCTTGTGTTATGGGTACTAGATAACTGATATACTTAATACAATATATAGATAGATATTTTTTATTATACATAGAAAATACCCAGAACACCCTGAATAAATATCTGCGATCGCAAAAATATTTGTTTCGAGGCGGGAATCGAACCCGCAACCTCCTGCGTCGCAGGCCAACCTTTGCCCGCCGCGCCACAGAGGTCGTCAAAAGATCGTCGTCAAGAGGTCGTAAGATTCGTTGGTATAAGATTTGTCCTGGCTGCTAGCTTATTATTGAATGTGTTATCACTGGCAGAAAGCGTTAGCAGAGTCATTCGTGGGAAGCAATGGCGGCGATGAGCTTGTCACGTCTATTTCCCACGATGGTGCAACCCACGTGAAAAGAGGCCCATTTGAGGCTCTGCCTACCCTTTCGGGTAAAAAGGAGTGTATCTATGTATGTATGTAAATATTTATACTTTTATACACGGTGTATCATAATATCCCTATAAGCCCGGGGATTCTACTCATCATGGCGAACAACTATTGTTCTACGACTTTTTAAATTTAGAAGTTTTTCATTCTTGAAATGCTTCGCATAAAATCCTGATATACCTCGTAAAAATCCTAAAAAAAATCCAGAAATATCCCTAACACAACATGAGGTAGCCCTACGTAATGTTCCTTAACGTACCGTAACGTCCTCGTGTTGTAATTGGTACATTTCTGGAGGATTTTCAGGATTTTTACGAGGCATTTCATGAATGAAAAACTTTGAAAATTAAAAAGTCGTAGAACTAAAGATATGCGCCATGATATTCAAATTGAAATTCGAAATTCAAAATCTTTATTTCATACAATACAACAGGCCATTTTTTAAAATAATGTATTATACCCCCTTTCCGGGCTTATAGGACACTAGCTGACCCGCTCGCGACTTTCATACAAACTTTAACACCCTTTTTCAACCCCTTAGGGTGCGAATTTTCAAAAATCGTTTCTTAGTGCGCGCCTGCTCCCTTTAATAAAAGCTTGTGCCAAATTTCAGACCTCTCGGCCCAGTAGTTTCCGAGCTTACGTGATGAGTGGTCAGTGAGTGAGTGGACTTCTCTTTTATTTATATAGATAGATTATGATACAGCCTGTATAGCAGTTTTATATGCTAACATAATTTAGGTACTTGGTACTTCCAAAGTTGTTGTGTGAAATCATTCAATATTTAAATATGTAATAGCCTCAAATCTCACGAGGCTAATCAATTATTTCCCATCCCAATAAATGTGACTGAAACATTTTCGTCTTCGTGATGTTTGTTTGGCCTCGCAGAGCATGGAGAAAACTCACTTGCCGCTGCTAAAGACGCATTTCATTCAGCGTGCTATGTGAAAATTATATACGTTTGCTTTACATTACCTTCTGTCCATAGTGAGAGCAATTAGGAAGGCTGAGAAAGGCCGTAATCGAGAGAGACACAAAAAGCTTAAAGGCAAGTCAAATAAGTTTAGTACACAGAAAAACCGACACTTCTCAGTTTTCGGAAGGTTTGATAATGATCATGATAATTAAATACCTAATTTATTTAACTTGCCCTGTTTAATCCTAGCTGATTTCATCCATATTTTATAACTAGCTCTCGCCCGCGGTTTCACCCGCGTTATAAGGAAGCCTATGTCCTTCTTCAGGATACAATCTATCCCCTTGCAAATTTTTTTAGAAATCTGTTTGCGGTTCAGGCTTGAAAAGGTAACAGACAGACAGAGTTACTTCCGCCCTTATGATATTAAAGTAAGGATTACAATTTACCTGCCTCTTTACATGTTTTAGGGGCAGCTAGCCGCCAACTTCCAACATTATCTAACTTAGTAAATTTCAGCTAAGTATTAGATAGTGACAGAATTGCGCTGGCGCAATGAAAGATCAAATAATTGCTTATTACAAGAAAAGATGATAAGTTGTATAGAACTTATCAAAAACCTGCCTTTGCAGTTTTAAGAAATAGTTATTAAATAAAATAAATTATAAATAATTCTGGACAGTTCAACACAACATCATCTAGCCCCAAGCTAAGCAGAGCTTGTGTTATGGGTACTAGATAACTGATATACTTAATACAATATATTACATAGATAGATATTTTTTATTATACATAGAAAATACCCAGAACACCCTGAACAAATATCTGCAGATCGCACAAATTATTTGTTCCGAGGCGGGAATCGAACCCGCAACCTCCTGCGTCGCAAGAGAATGTTCGCCCGCCGCGCCACAGTGGTCGTCAAGGTTAGGTCGTCGTTAGGTTATTACCTAATTATTGTAGTAAAATTTATCTTGAAATATCGTAGGGTTCTTGAGATCGTGATTCAAAACGTGTGTGAAACACGGATTATTCAGATTTATTTTTATCGAGGTTTTTTTTTCAAGACGTGTTTATCTTCTTTTTTTTCTTGCAGAACCAAATAAAATATATAAACAAAATCATTTTCCAAAATGTTTGACTCGTAGAACCCATCATACTGAGTTCTAGGACGATGGGCAAGATTACATATAACGGCCTCTTAATTTGAATGATTCTACGTGCTTGCTTAAATTGCAGTGCTGAAATTTAGGGTTTGAGTACGTATACTAGAAACTATAAATAGAACTAATACTAATTATTAATGTACCTACTACATAAGATCAATAATTAATATAATAACTGAGGCAGAAGACGTTTTACGAGTGTAACAGCAACCGCGTTCATATCTATCTCAGCGCCCAGCTTTTTTCGACTCGTGCTCAGACGGTTTTGTTCGGCCGGTACAAGCTTGCGTAAAGTCACATCTATCTGAGCGTGTCGGGCAAAACTTTCGTTACTCCGTGGCCTAAGCTTTTGCAACAGAAGAAGCCATGCTTCATTTTGTGTATGATACTCGCCAGTAAATCAGATTAACCGGTAAATTGTAACTATTACTGGTGGCGTATATAAATAACGAACGTGCCAAATGATGCACGACGCGACCGTGTTAATCACTTGCACAATACCGACATGAGACGAACGAGATGAGGGTAGTTTCGACATGTTGGAAGCTAGAAGCATATTATGTACTTAATTATGTGTTGGCTCCACAGATGGACGAGGGTCCCTCCGTAGACCAAGACATGTTCTTGGTGATCCCGATGACCCTATCACTAGCGCTAATGCGGTAGTGACGGTATCCCTTCAAGACAGAGACAACACTCTACCTTTGCACCGTCCTCGCCGACGAGGTCGACGAACCTTCTAAGTACCTTTTTTTTTTTTTTTTTTTTTGTGTACCTGTTTCTGAATAAATAGTTACTTACTTATTACTTACCTTCTGTACCTTACGCTTAAACCAGTACAAGCATGTTCCGGGGCGTTTTGCCCGTTCCTCCCAAACCGGCAACAGCCCAAGCCGAGGCCGTACCTAAGTGGTGCCCTTGTTCTAGTTGCCCCATCCTAACTTTGCAGGTTGAGCGCCATCTGCGCTCACCAAAAGCCCAGTAACGCAGTCATGACCCCAGGAGGTCAACTGCATTTAAATCCGTTCGAAAAAATAAAATAAAAAAAAGATGGACAAGGGATGCAAGGAGGGATTTGCCATAGTCAACACGCTTGGCAGGCGGATCGAGTATCGGTGTCGAGTCAGGCGGATGCTGCTGTCCATCTCTTAGTGTGTTTTTTTACTACTTGAATGTCGGAACAATCAGATGGCCCACCTGATGTTAAGCGGTAACCTCTGCCTATGAACAGTGCATTACCTCATAGGTCACGTCCACCTAGTAGGACGCACCCTATGTGGCATTGCACTGCGCCCGCCACCCTGAGACATAAAGATGAAAAGTCTCATGTGCCTGTAATTTCACCGGCACCCATACCCTTCAAACCGGAACACAGCAATGCGAGCACTACTGCTTTGCGGCAGAAATAGGTATGGTGGTAGTACTTCCCCGGACGAACTGTTTCACAAAAAAGCTCTACTACTACTACTAGTGTACTTCCTTCGTAGCCTTTCACGAAAGTTAGTTAGAAGTTTAGAATTTTAGTTAAGTATTTTCATGTTATATTTTTTGTGTCGTAGTGTGATTTTTATTTTTATTCTTACATGTTTTATATTCTTGAATTAAATAATAAATAAATAAATAATGCTGGACAGTTCACACAACATTATCTAGCCCCAAGCTAAGCAGAGCTTGTGTTATGGGTACTAGATAACTGATATACTTAATATAATATTATACATAGTTTTTTTTTTTTATTATACATAGAAAATACCCAGAACACCCTGAACAAATATCTGCGATCACACAAATATTTGTTCCGAGGCGGGAATCGAACCCGCAACCTCCTGCGTCGAAGGCCAAGCTTTGCCCGCCGCGCCACAGAGGTCGTCAATTGTGTGTTAATTATGTTTTTTTATTAAGTTTTGACATGCCAATGTTTTGCCATATAACGACATGGTTAAATAAATGAATATCTGAATATTTGAAGGGCTTTTAAATGAGGCGTTGGTTTTTTTTAAAGTCGGTATTTTCGCCGAAAGAATTAACAAACTAAATTTTTGAGCACGAAGCACGTTAGAGCGAACGGGACGGGCGGTTGTTGCCTAAATCCGAGTCTTAACTGTTACATACCATTTTTTATTGTATCAAATAGTTATTTTTAACTTCTTTAATGACGGAACCAGCAGGATGGCCCACCTGATGTTACCTGATGGCACCCCTCAAACCGGAACACAGCAATGCATGAACAACTGTTTTGAGGCAGAAATAGGTATGGTGGTAGTACTTTCCCGGAGGAACTGTTACACATAAAAGCTCTACACTACTACTATTTGCTTCTTCTTGTCATCTCGTGGTAGGTAGACCAAGAACTGGTTAATTCTTGGTCTACCTACCACGAGTCTTGGTCTACCTAGACTTTGAATAGAGCATTTTGATAGCCTTTGATAGAAATATTCTTAGACATCAACAAAATAATATGCGGCCTGAGATGAATGAAACAATGCAAATCTGAACTAATAGCAGAATCAATTTGCTTTCCAGACTGCACCGAGTCGGATCACAGGTATTCCAACACTCGCATTTCCGTGTGTTTGATCGCTTTAGGGGAAGGGTACACTGGCGACAAGTGTAGCACAAACTTTTATTTTTTTCAGAGACAAGGACAAACTAATAATTAGTATATAGTATATATTATACTTAGAATATAGTATAAACCGAACCCTTGTCACGTGTAAAAACTGTCACCACGCAAACTAGTCTCAATGAGAATAGTTTCACCCAGTCTGTGGTAGGGCGTCCGGCTGGTCGTGTCGAACTCGAAAGATTTTCTTGTGAATATGCCGTTGTGTGTCAAAATTCTGCTAGGTGTAAAAAGAAAAAGGATAGAATCACATTTCATATGTAAGTATTACATTTAAATATATTTTTGGTTTAAATAATGAATTTTGTTTAGCAACTATTAATTCTTTGAAAAAAAGTCAGTTTCCATTTTGTCATTGTTGCCAACATCACCAAAATATAAATCCTACTGGTGGGAAGTATGATAGGCGCGGGGGAGGCATTGTGTTTTGGCAGCAGCGCCCCATACTAATAGCATAGACTAACTAAACACAATAGACTGCCAATCTCATACAAGAAAACGTGACTTTTGAGACTCAAAAAAGGTCAAATTCCAGGCTATTTCTAGATGGCACTGGCAAAATTCCAGGCTATTTCTAGATGGCGCTGGCAAATTCATTCAATCAGCAATTTAAACCACATACCTAAACTCTTTAAAAATAAACATTTAAATTTATAATTTATTTTTTAATTATGAAACTATGGTCGCAAAACATGTTTTATCGATCTATTCGAAATACATGTAAAATAATTTCAATCGTTTATAGCAGATTCAAAACAGCAACATCTAGCGTCATTGTAGGCAATCATTCATCGATGCACGTTTTCTTGTATGAGATTAGCAGTCTATTGTGTTTAGTTAGTCTATGCTAATAGCATCGTACGCACCTTCTGGTTTATTCTATATTATATGGTTGTATTGTATACCGTAGTTGAAAAATATTTAGAGGTTATTATGGAGAATGGCAAAGCGTTCCATAATCCTACAGTAAGTACGGAGAAGGATTTACCATAAAGTTATGAAGAACGGACCGGAGATTGAAGCGGAGTTTCGAAGGATTACGGATCCTGCATATACGAATATCTGCCTCCTGCAAAAACTGAAATAACTCCTTTCGATTCTTCGATCAGAAATACAACTCTGATCGAAGTTTAGATAAGATGGAAAGTAGAATTGAAAATAATGTTCTAGAAAGGGACAGAATATGAGCATTCAGCGAAGAAGAATAAGGAGCCACATGAGCTTCGCATGGAATTCAGACTAATCATATGAGCATTCAGCGATGAAGAATAAGGAGCCACATGAGCTTCGCATGGAATTCAGACTAATCATATGAGCATTCAGCGAAGAAGAATAAGGAGCCACATGAGCTTCGCATGGAATTCAGACTAATCATATGAGCATTCAGCGAAGAAAAATAAGGAGCCACATGAGCTTCGCATGGAATTCAGACTAATCATATGAGCATTCAGCGATGAAGAATAAGGAGCCACATGAGCTTCGCATGGAATTCAGACTAATCATATGAGCATTCAGCGAAGAAGAATAAGGAGCCACATGAGCTTCGCATGGAATTCAGACTAATCATATGAGCATTCAGCGAAGAAGAATAAGGAGCCACATGAGCTTCGCATGGAATTCAGACTAATCATATGAGCATTCAGCGATGAAGAATAAGGAGCCACATGAGCTTCGCATGGAATTCAGACTAATCATATGAGCATTCAGCGAAGAAGAATAAGGAGCCACATGAGCTTCGCATGGAATTCAGACTAATCATATGAGCATTCAGCGAAGAAGAATAAGGAGCCACATGAGCTTCGCATGGAATTCAGACTAATCATATGAGCATTCAGCGATGAAGAATAAGGAGCCACATGAGCTTCGCATGGAATTCAGACTAATCATATGAGCATTCAGCGAAGAAGAATAAGGAGCCACATGAGCTTCGCATGGAATTCAGACTAATCATATGAGCATTCAGCGATGAAGAATAAGGAGCCACATGAGCTTCGCATGGAATTCAGACTAATCATATGAGCATTCAGCGAAGAAGAATAAGGAGCCACATGAGCTTCGCATGGAATTCAGACTAATCATATGAGCATTCAGCGAAGAAGAATAAGGAGCCACATGAGCTTCGCATGGAATTCAGACTAATCATATGAGCATTCAGCGATGAAGAATAAGGAGCCACATGAGCTTCGCATGGAATTCAGACTAATCATATGAGCATTCAGCGAAGAAGAATAAGGAGCCACATGAGCTTCGCATGGAATTCAGACTAATCATATGAGCATTCAGCGAAGAAGAATAAGGAGCCACATGAGCTTCGCATGGAATTCAGACTAATCATATGAGCATTCAGCGATGAAGAATAAGGAGCCACATGAGCTTCGCATGGAATTCAGACTAATCATATGAGCATTCAGCGAAGAAGAATAAGGAGCCACATGAGCTTCGCATGGAATTCAGACTAATCATATGAGCATTCAGCGAAGAAGAATAAGGAGCCACATGAGCTTCGCATGGAATTCAGACTAATCATATGAGCATTCAGCGAAGAAGAATAAGGAGCCACATGAGCTTCGCATGGAATTCAGACTGATCATATGAGCATTCAGCAAAGAAGAATAAGGAGCCACATGAGCTTCGCATGGAGTTCAGACTAATCATATGAGCATTCAGCGAAGAAGAATAAGGAGCCACATGAGCTTCGCATGGAATTCAGACTAATCAAATGAGCATTCAGCGAAGAAGAATAAGGAGCCACATGAGCTTCGCATGGAGTTCAGACTAATCATATGAGCATTCAGCGAAGAAGAATAAGGAGCCACATGAGCTTCGCATGGAATTCAGACTAATCATATGAGCATTCAGCGAAGAAGAATAAGGAGCCACATGAGCTTCGCATGGAGTTCAGACTAATCATATGAGCATTCAGCGAAGAAGAATAAGGAGCCACATGAGCTTCGCATGGAATTCAGACTAATCATATGAGCATTCAGCGAAGAAGAATAAGGAGCCACATGAGCTTCGCATGGAGTTCAGACTAATCATATGAGCATTCAGCGAAGAAGAATAAGGAGCCACATGAGCTTCGCATGGAGTTCAGACTAATCATATGAGCATTCAGCGAAGAAGAATAAGGAGCCACATGAGCTTCGCATGGAATTCAGACTAATCATATGAGCATTCAGCGAAGAAGAATAAGGAGCCACATGAGCTTCGCATGGAGTTCAGACTAATCATATGAGCATTCAGCGAAGAAGGATAAGGAGCCACATGAGCTTCGCATGGAATTCAGACTAATCATATGAGCATTCAGCGAAGAAGAATAAGGAGCCACATGAGCTTCGCATGGAGTTGAGACTAATCATATGAGCATTCAGCGAAGAAGAATAAGGAGCCACATGAGCTTCGCATGGAATTCAGACTAATCGTACCTAGTCAAGCCAAAAATAGATTGCAGAGATTTTTAAGAAGCTCGAGTATGCTCAGTAGGACTTCGGAGGGGTAAAAATAACCAACATCAGCGTAATATAATTTTCACTAGAAACGGGATATTTACCAGCCGGATTTCCGGGGGTTTTTTTTTTTTTTTTTTTAAAAGTTATATCAGCGTAATATTTTGTAAGTACTAGAGCTTTTCTTGTGATAGGTGACAGTGAAATTACAGGCACAACAGACTTTTAATGCATCAGGGTGGCGGGCGCAGTGCAATGCCACGTATGGCTAGATCAGGGTGGACGTGAACTATGAATGTGAGCATTTTTAAAGGCAGAGGTTACCGCTTAACTTCAGTTGGGTCATTCAAATCAAATAACAAAATCAAGTAATTAATTTTGTAAAAATTTAAAAACCCTCAACGCTATGAAACGGCTGAACCGATTTCGCTCAAACATAGCTAAGAAAACTCCCGAATTCACCTTTAAAAAAAAACAAAAAAAAAACGGTTCATCCGTTCGGGAGCTACGATGTCACAGACACACACACCCATACACACACACACACATACACACACACACACACACACTCACATATACACACACACACACTAACACACACACACACACACACAAGACACGTCAAACTTATAACACCCCGTCGTTTTTGCGTCGGGGGTTAAAAAGAGAAAAACTGAATCAAACAATAGCGATGCCGCAGGTGGATACTACTTTATAATAATGTGTTTAGTCCAACAGTTTAGTTTAGTAAGAGGGACAGAACTCTGCTTGAGTTACTACCACAAACAAGGTCTATGTAGACCCAGCGCTGTGTTCTTGATACCCAGCGCGGGTTAGTTCGCGCGTGTTGCGTGTGTCATTGATGTAAACGTACATTTTGCTACACTTGGATCGTACAGGTACATTGGCGGGCTCTATTTAAATATATTGTGCATACCTTGATTTCCACAGCAGAAATGAACAGAAAAATAAACTAATAAAGCTTTAGGAACGAAACTCAAAAAATAATTATAGTGGAAAGTTCGAAATAAAACGGAGGATATATTACATTTTGTTTTCAAGATATTGACGACGCATGACCCGAGAGCTGGCTCTTATCTGGCTCAACGCATTACTATTGCCATTCAGCGTGGCAATGCAGCCAGCATCTTAGGGATGCTTCCGTCTGGTAGTGATTTGGATCAGTTGAGCTACCTTTAGATCGCTAGCAGCGGTCTTCACGTAGCACAACTGTTTCATATGTATTTTGTATATACCTTGTATTAGTTGTATTATTATTTCTGTAAAAAAGCCTACTTATATATTGAAATGCAAAAGGACAGTAGTTTTGACAAAATATCCATAAAGAAGCCTGAAGATTGAAACATCCAGCATAATCTGATATCTATCAGGAATCCATAGTTCTCATACATCATTTTTAATAGGTATTCGAAAGTAAATTACAAAAAATAAAGTAATATTTCCTCACCACGCTGTGATTCATGAGTACGTTTACGACTATAGATAGTTATTGCTCCCAAAACGTCACATAAAAATAAATAAAACATTATCAGATCTTTAGAAAACGACTCAGACAACGAGTTTAATCAACACAACATAAAACTTCTAGAGTCGTTACACATGCGATTGCGAACCACAGACAACTTGAGAACACCTGGTCCACTACACACCAACAACTTTAGACCGTGAGCACAGATTACATAGAGTACTACTGCATGAGCCTATACGCTGAGTTGAAATAAGAAGACAAACAAAGCTCCTACCGTCCTTCAGGAGTTGAACGATAAAGATTTTCATGAACTTCGTGAAGAAGACCAATTTATTAATGGCGATATCTAACAAAAGCATCCTGTCACATAAAGCCGTTATCCCAAACTAGGATCAGTATCAGAAAATACGAATACCACCATTTTTTTTAAACTATGGTAGACCCTCTATTGACCGCAATCTCACCTGTTGGTAAGTGACGATGCGGCCGACGTTGGAGCCCGAAGTTCTAGAAGGCACTTATTCACTCTTGCCTTAAAGAGACCCATATTTATAGATTTCAGGAAAGACGGACGATGGCAACTTGTTTCATTCCTTAGCAGTTAGCATTACAAAGGTGGAAACCCTCAGCGCAATGAAACGGCTGAACCGATTTTGATTAAACATAGCTAAGAACACTCCCGACAAATTCAACATTCAAACAAAAAAAAAACTAAATCGTTTTTCCGTTCGGGAGCTACGATGCCGCAGTCAGACACACACACACACACACACCACACACACACACACACACACACACACACACACTTCACACAGACACGTCAAACTTATAACGCCCCGTCGTTTTTGCGTCGGGGGTTAAAAAAAAGATATTTCTAAAGTGTACCAGTTGTTTTTTACAGTATGTGGCGTGGTCACGGCCAAACGTAAGTACAGTCTATATTTTACAAATAATGATACTCATATAAATTTATCATCTACAAATAAACACGTCAGGTGTAAATGTCCAAGATATAGCCACAATAATGAAATATATAGCGTTATATTCAATCACACGATATTATTACACGTCATTTATTTTTGCTGAAATTATAGGTGCTCAGTGATACGGTTGATTTACACCTGTGCAGATAGCTACGTGCTGTTTATGTAGAATAATTTGTAAAATATTGCTTCTGTGATATGATGTCCAGTCTTGATTTAAATGTAGGACGCGCATTGTTTGTAGCTAAGATCGATTTATCTTTTGATATCAATAAAATAGAGATGAGGACAGATTCTGAAAAACTATTCTTTAATGTACTTTCGGGTCTACTGTTTCCAAAAAACCCAACATACTTCTTTATTCTTTATTGCACACAAGAAAACACAAAACAAAACAGTAAGAGGTAGCGAACATGTACAGAGGCGAGCTTAACCCTAAAAAGAGTTTTCTACCAGCAAACCTTTGAGGCTAGAGAGAGGTGATTATAGAGGTAGGTTGGTGCAAAAAGTAAATTAATACTAAAAGTAAAGTAAAGTAAAGTAAATTAAAGTAATTAATACTTTTATTCAGCCTGAAGTGTTCTTTCGACTGATATCAACATTGTTATGAATAAAGCTAAATTCGGGAAGTTTTTGGCTTTTCAAAACACTACTTTTCAAGCGGTTTCGCAGACTACTCTTTTAGAAGTTTTTCATTCGATTCCACGTTTACTCTCGCTATGTCATGGCGTTTAATCTTTTACAGCATTGCCAGTACCTTTTTTTAGCTATTTTTAGTCCTATTTCGGACTTTCTTGAGCGTGGGAATGACTTAATGGGCTCTGATTGACATTTTGCATTGGTATGCAAAACGGTGGATAACCGAATTTGCTATAAATTAAAAAATACGTAATCTCACTTTTAATATGCAACTAAGGTTTTTTAGGAATTATTTTTACCTATTATAAATTCCATATCTGGACGAAATTTGGTATACAGGTTTTACGATTTTATTGTTTTTTTTTGTCGTCGTCGATTTTTAATTGTATTGTATTCCTTAATAAATAAATAATAATAATAAAACTAATTTAATTAATTAATTGTATTTAATTAAGTTAATTTATTATTTATTTTATTATGTATAATTTCAATTGTTTTTTGTTAATGTCATCATATGCCTATTTTGAGTTAATTTTCACTCTCTTCCAAAATCTAAGAAACCAATTCACTCAAAGCTGCTTTCCGGAAACAGCTGTATCTAGAACCTTCCACTCCTTAATGCATGACATATTCGAAGGTCATAACAGATTCAACATCACAATCAATACCTAATAAAAAAAAAAAATGCTGGACAGTTCACACAACATTGTCTAGCCCCAAACTAAGCACAGCTTGTGTTATGGGTACTAGACAACTGATATACTTAATACAATATATTACACAGATAGATATTTTGAACACCCTGAACAAATATCTGCAGATCGCACAAATATTTGTTCCAAGGCGGGAATCGAATCCGGAACCTCCTGCGTCGTAGGCGAACGTACGCCCGCCGCGTCTCAGAGGTCGTCAAAAAATAAACACAGGCACAGCTTTACAATAAACCTATAAGCAATCTCTCGAATCTGGGTTCCGCAATCACAAACTGAACGAAACACCGACCGATCTCTTAAATCACACCATCCTTTAATTGTGTAACCAAGAGGCACCATACATTTACCGACATCAAACTGTTTTGTCTCGGATAACCTTTAGTTAATCGCTATCAGAAGCTAATCGGAGAGGACAGTTGCGAAAACAAACGCCGTTCTATATAGAGGTTCCCAAGAAATTTAACCCTACGTACGACTGTAATTCGCTTTATATGGCTTACCGCACTCGAGTTTAGATTATGAACAATATTTTCGTCTAGCAAATTATAAGCGTGCGTGATTTTCAACTGCAGGAGTATTCAATTTAAATGTGAACCAAAAATTCCGTTTCAGTGGGACTCGAACCCGCATCTTCGCCTGTAATCGGCGATGCCTTCACCAGTTTGGCCATAGAACGAGATATGACGCTGGTGACGAAATTTGTGTGCACAATCAACTCGGCTATAGCGCCGATGGAATTTGTGGGTCACATTTAAATTTAATGTTATCCATAAAGTGTGGTTTACACTTGAAAAATAATAAACTTAAGCTGGAGTATTGTTTAGTACTGATATTTTTCATGAAATACGTTTGACTATGTTTGTCATAGTTTTTATTAAATACCTTCATTTGACCGCAATCTCACTTGTTGGTAAGTGAAGATGTGGCCGACGATACTAGAAGGCCTAGAAGGCACCTATATGCTCTTGCCTTAAGGTGGGGTATAAAGCAAAATTACCAATCTTAGATTGGAGTTTTAACTGACTAAATCAAGTACAATATTCAAATTATAAATATGCATGGATACTACATTATAATACCGAGGGAGCACCCAGACAGAAACACGATAGGCCAACATTTTCTCGATAAAAAAAAACACAAAGTTACCTAACTTAACTTAAGGCGATATGTCAAAATACCGAATGGGCGGAGTCTAGCAAGAAAACAATAGCTGTAAGACAGTGACAGCGCTATTGCTCACTTGAACCCGGGAAAAGTTGAGGTATAGAGTTTTGCCGCTCGGAAGTAACTGACGTAAGCGACAAGTGATAAAACTTCGTTTAGATTCTAAAGTAGCAAATATAAAAATAGGAATAATAAAAATGATAGGAATAATTATAATGTGATTACCTAATGAATAATATAAAAAAATATGCTTAATACTTTCTCTAGTCGAAGGAGGGACCTAAAAAAGGGCTTTAGAAGAGCCAATTTCAAAAAATAAAGCTATCGAGAAAAGTTTCGCGAATCGTGTTTCTAGTCTATAATTTATTTAGATTACATCCTCAAGTAACTACTGTATTAACATCAAGTTTGTAACCTTTACTGATAGTGAGTGAGCATGTAACGAAACGACTCCAAAATTGTAACATAGCGTCTTAACTTAAACTTTTGGCTAGATTCGATTGTTTGTCAATATGGTACAGATTATTGGGTCAAAAATTAGATAAATAAAATCAACACAATAAAAAGGAGGGACACCCCACGGGGTTTTTTAAAATTATATATATCGAGTTGTGAACCAAATAAAAATAAAAAATAAAAAAACACGAGATATTCAATAAAAAACGCTTTTTCGAGCGGCGTGTGCCGTTTTTTTTATGAAGATTTCTGCCTGGCGGGAGCGCAATCTTAAATAGACCCACATTTTAGTTTTCAGGAAAGGCAGACGACGGCAGTGAAACAGAAAGCGAGCTACACTGCTTCACTAACATTTCTTGGCGATCGTTGGATGTATCCGTCAGTGCGTTTTAAAATATATCCATTTTAAAATGTTGTAACTAATTTTACTATAAAAAAAAAAAAATATACCTAGTTATATGGCTTAGTTTTGGCGAATATTAAAAAAAAAAAGTTTTTATAAAATAATGTTGTACCTAGTTATTTGGCTTAGTTTTGGCGAATTACTGTGACTGGATACAGGATTTTAGTCCTAGAGTGGGGAACACAGCTTAACCGTGGTACTGTATTTCATATTATTTATTTAAGTACATAATGGTGTCGATTCTGTGCAGCATTCTCTAATTTTAAACCGCATTAAAATTATCGCGGTCTCTTTTATTTCAGTCTATTAGAAAGGGCGCGCGACAACTTTAACGCGGTTTAAAATTAGAGAATACTGCACAGAATCGACACCAATGTAATATTAAGCATGTACCAGTTGATAATTTTTGACACAATAAAACATTTATCTTTTATCTTATCTTTGTTTTATTTTCTCGCAGTCGAAGTGAAAAGAAGAAGGTTGAACTCGGGACTAAAACCAATTCATACTCGATTCTATATCCTCTCTAGCTGTATCTCGTATGAAAGTTCAGCTCGTGTATCGCAAACCTTACCACTCCTATTATTGTTCAGACAGTAACATTTAAGATTATATAACTTTAAAATAATTAAATAAATTCACATAGTAAATCAACTGAACCCTACTCGAGGGCGAACCGTTTCACCGTTATACAGAGCGATCTATAAATCCGCGACTTGACAAAATAATAGGGTGCTCGATAGTTCCACGCTATTAACGCCCAGAGAGATATATTAGATCTACCCGTCTCAATCAGATACCTTAATATAGGCTGTTGGGAATTAATCTCTTGTGTTCGGCTTTTGTTGTTGAATGCTATCTGATCAATATAATAAATAAATAAATAATGCTGGACAGTTCACAGAACATTATCTAGCCACAGGCTAAGCAGAGCTTATGTTATGGGTACTAGATAGCTGATATACTTAATACAATACATTAAATAGATAGATATTTTTTATTATACATAGAAAATACCCTGAACAAATATCTGCGATCGCACAAATATCGACGAACCCGCATCCTCCTGCGTCGCAGGCCAACCTTCACCCGCCGCGCCACAGAGGTCGTCAATATCGAACTTTGCGACTAAAATTTCGAACTACTTTCGAGTTTCCAAGAATATTTCTTATTAACACGGCTCAAAGCTTACGGGAAATCATCATCGTCATCATCAGCCAGTGCACGTCCACTGCTGGACGTGGCCTCCCCTATAGAAACAGTGGGAGGAATTACCATAATCACCAAGCTTGACAGGACTTGGTCTTTGATGTAGCCTGTGTTAGGTAGTAATTTGTTATATTTATTTATTTTTAATTTTAACTTTAGAGATTGTTTTCCAGGTTATAAGCCACCGTTCTATGTCGTGCAAATAATTCCAGTCCATCCCAAGGTTGTCTGGCAGAGATCGCTTATAGCGATAAGAACGCCCATTGTACTTCCGTGTTTAGTTTAATATTAATTTTGAATTAGCTTGTTTTCTGTGTTGTGCAATAAAGTGTTTTCTATCTATCTATCTATCTGTATATATTCTGTGACGTAGCGTCAGACGTCCTCCCTCGTGGTATGCCAGCGAGCCATGGAGCGCAGTAGGTATGTTAGGAGTTAAAATATCAGACCATGTGAAAAAATAGTATATCAATCATTCACAATCAATCAAATTGTTTATTTGCTACAAATAGGGTAACAAGGATGTTAATTATTAATAAGTTTTTTTGAGAAAAAATTGGTTTTTCAATACAAAATTTTATGAAATTAGTGATCGTAACCGTGTGCTGATCAAAATGAGCCTAAACACGGCTAGTCTACTAGGTATTATCCATCGAGGAGTTCCGTTGTCCACCTTTCATGTCACCATCATATTGTATTGCATCGGAACTTGACAGGTATGCCACATTTCAGCTCAATCGGCTGAGGATAACTGCTTTAAAATTCAGTTGCAAGATTCCACCCGGACAAACATATTCCACCCGGACATTCATTGCAAGTTAATATAAAGCTTGTAAAAAGTATCAACTATTTCTACAATTTTAGGCATGCAAAAATTACATACATTCTACCTTTATAATGCGAACTGCTAAGGAGTGGAATACCCTACCGTCGCCTGTCTTTCCTGAAAACTATAATCTGGGTCTCTTCAAGGCTAGAGTGCCTTCTAGACCTTTGTGCTTCATCTTCGGCCACATGGTCACTTACCAACAGGTGAGATCGTGGCCAAACAAAGGTTTACCACAGTAAAAAAAAAAAAAAAAAAACATTATTTAAATCCTAAATTAATATTACTTTTTATTTACTAAATTCTATAAGACACATTACGACAATAATATAAAAAGTATAAAACCAAGTAAGATGGACATTACAGTGATTCTTCTTGAAGGGGGAGTTTTTTTCCTATAAGGCTGCGGAACCATAAAAACTAACACATTTGGTGATAGCCCTTAGAAACATATAGACAAAATATGCAGAAAATTTAAATCTAACCACGCCTCAAAATGAAAGTACTAAAACCGCATTCAATTAAATAATTACATTAAACCTACGCTTCCCTATCTCGCTCACAGGTCTCTGACCTTTCGTCCGACATCAAGATCAGGCCATGTAGATACATTTTGGGTTACCAGTGGCAGCAAATATGGTCACATTGAACGGTTTAGAAATACTGCAGCTAATCACATAGTTTTATGGTATTTATAGCACGCTTAATTGTGATACTGCGTTAAGGTGAGGTATAACGTAAAATTACCAATCTAAGGCCCAAGTTCACGAACAAATAAATCGGTGGTACCGTAACCAATCGTCAAAGTGACAGATAACGTATGAAAACATCTGTCAAAAAGAGTTGTTTTTTTAACATTGATATACCTTTGTTTGACCACGATCTCACCTGTTGGTAAGTGACGATGTGGCCGAAGATGGAGCACAAAGGTCTAGAAGGCACCTATTCACTCTAGACTTAAAGAGACCCAGATTATAGTTGAGCTAAACAGCCGTTTAAACGTCCGTTAATGTGTTGGTGAAAATGCGTCTAAGATTTTAAAAGATAAACGGCTAATAACCACTATTTTCCGTCACTTTGCTGACGTTTCGAGACTGAGTTCAGAAGCCTCTTCATCATGAGCACCGCCCGCGACCGCGTTCGACGGTGGACCAGCGAATACAACCAATATAATATGATTCCCAACCACGACAGTTACAATTCTATAATCTTTGATTTTTGGAAATTTTTGTACATACAAGTCATTTCGATGTCATTATCGCTATTAATCCACTGTTTTATTCAGCCAAGTATGATTTTCTGCAAATAATGACCAATATAAAAGCCGACAACAGTCATTTCAGCGTAAAATTATACTCTGTTCGCCCATATTTGGTAAAATACGTTAGTATGTAAAACGTCGTCAGTCTATCTAGTGTGCAGTCCTATACCGGTTCGTGGTCAAATAGGTACTAATGTTTTTTTTTTTTTTTTTTTTTTTAATACTACTTGAATGACGGTACAAGCAGATGGCCCACCTGATGTCCACCTAGGGCGCACCCTATGTGACATTGCACTGCGCCCGCCACCCTGAGACATAGAGATGAAAAGTCTCATGTGCCTGTAATGTTTCGGTAATTCGGTTCATATTTATGAACCGAATTACCGAAACATTACAGGCACATGAGACTTTTTTTTCTTTTTTTTTTTTTTTTTTGATCAAATGATCGGTAAAGTGATAAAACATTTATATCAGATATAACTTTTGAAACTATCATGGTTATGTACATAAAGAGTGAGAAAGATGGTAGATCGATATATCTGCCAATAACATCTACTCGCAAAGACTTTAGTCAGTTCTCCCGTGATCATGGCGCATGCAACTGTGCCGAAATATCGGGAACATTTCAAACTCAAAAATCATGGTAAATATCCCGTTTCTAGTGAAAATTATTTATATCAGGATTATAATGTAGTGTGAGCAATATTTGTGCATTTACTGTACACTAAGCTGGCGAAGCCTACTTTAAGGCTACTTTTCACCAGATTTAGTTGAGTACGTGATCACATCCAAATCGTTTCTGCAACCAGCTTAGACTTCGGTACGAATCAATATATATATAAAATCGTTGAGTGACTGCCTGACTATCAACGCACTGCCTAAAAGTCCTAGAGACCAGAAGCTTTATTGTCTTAATAATAAATAGTCAAAATATAGTTTGGATAATGCTCCGATCTAGCGTTAAAGTAGTCTATCTATCTATATCTATCCAGCCGGTAACATCCACTGCTGAGTAAAGGCCTCTTCTCTAAAACGCCACTCCTGGCGATCTTGTGCCAGCCGGATCCACTGCTCTCCTACTGCCTGCACAATACCGTCTGACCTTCGGGCTATTCGGCTGATATTCGGTGACCCGAATGGAGGCCGAGAGATGGCAAGAGACAAGGCAAGAGCAAAGCAAGAGACAACAACAAGACAAAAACAAGGCGAGAGGATTACAGATGGACCAAAGCAGTCATGCTATGGTCCATCGGTAATCCTCTCGCCTTGCCAAGTGTCCCGCCCATCTCCACTTGAGCCTCGCAATCCGTATACCTACATCCTCGACCTTAGTCCGGCGTCGGATCTCGACGTTTGATATACAAAAAAAAGCCAGCGAGGTGGATACCTAGCATGGCCCGGTCCATGGCTCTTTGAGCAACTCTTATACGTGCTCATTTGTGAGTGGCCATGTTTCGGCTCCATAAGTGAGAATGGGCAGAACACATTGGTTGAATGTCTTGGTCTTAAAGTAGTGATAATATTTAAAATGTAGATGAATACCAATAGTTACGCGAGTGCCATCTCTTGAAGATGAAAGAACTAAACTGAAAATGACACTTGGAAAACTTCTCATTCGCAATGCAGTCTCGATTCGGTCAACTTTCAGTGTGGTGATAGAATAAACTAGTGGTTCGCCGCGAACTGAGACCTCGCGAATACACGCGGTTTAGGTAGGTTGCCTAATTTCTTTTGAAAAAATATCTATGTACGTGAGTATATCCACATATAAGTTTTTTGTTAAAATATATTTTTCACTATAAGCCTTTACAAAATTTGTAATCGTAACCGTGTGCTGATCAAAATGAGCCTAAACACGCCCAGTCTAATGTTATCCCTCGAGGAGTTCCGTTGTCCACCATCCATTGTCTCCATCATCAGATCAGCTCGCTGTCACCATAATATTGCATTGTCATCCGAACTTGACAGGTATGCAAAATATCATCTCAATCGGTTGAGGATAACTGCTTTAAAATTCAGTTGCAAGATTCCACCCGGACAAACATACGTTCCGTTGTCCACCTTCCGTCTCCATCATCAGATCAGCTCGCTGTCACCATAAAATTGCATTGTCATCGGAACTTGAAAGGTATGCAAAATTTCATCAAAGTTTTTATTGGCCTACCTTTTTTTTTTTTTTTTTTTTATGGAATTTCTCGACAAACTGGCTTACGGCCCGCCTGATGGTAAGCGGTACCTATAGATATTTATTATTTTTACGCCGACTGTACTTCACTAACAAAATCGACAAGGGATTCAACAGGAATTTGAAAACTGACTACAAATGTTAATGGATCAAACAGGACGATCAAACTCCAATGGATCAATCTCAATGGATCATACAGGAACTACTCAAAATTTCAGCTCAATCGGTTGAGGATAACTGCTTTAAAATTCAGTTGCAAGATTCCAAAGGTCTCCTCCAAATTCTTCTACTTGTCCCTGTCTTTGGCAATATGCATGTATATTTAATACTAGCGGCTCGCCCCGGCTTCGCACGGGTAGCCCCCGGTGAAAAACAGCCCGCCCGCGATATTTTATTACGTATAATTTCTCCCGTTTTTTACACATTTACCACTATATCTTTGCTCCTATTGGTCGTAGCGTGATGTTATATAGCCTATAGCCTTCCTCGATAACTGGACTATCCAACACAAAAAGAATTATTCAATTCGAACCAGTAGTTTCGGAGATTAGCGCGTTCAAACAAACAAACAAACAAACAAACAAACTCTTCAGCTTTATAATATTAGTATAGATTAGTATAGATATAGATTTCATGAGTACAAAATGAGTGATATGATGAACAGTTGAGTTGTACATTCATAAAGACTGCCTCAAATAAATCCTCTAATTACGATCTAAATGAGTGTCCATCCAAATTTAGATAAGCTATTATTATGCATGAATATGATTTATAAGAGGGTACGCACAGCTGCGCCGAACTTTGTCGAACAAAGGCGTGTAAGCAGGCTTTCCCACATTACTTACAGAAATGAGTGATGAATGCAGCTCTGTTATTACGGACGTACGTACTCTATACGTCGTCACTGAGATATTGGGAAAAGTAGTTTAAGGTGCGATAGGTTCTCAAATGTCTCTAGAATTTTAAAGTTTTTGATAAGAATTTTCATAGTTTTCTATGAAGAAAAAAATATATGATATTCTTGAGCTTTTTATCTAGTGAAATCAACAATTCAATACAATATTTAAATTACTTCCCTCGATAAAAAAAATAACAAAGATACCTCCTTTTTAAAATTTAAATACTATTTTTCACTCACTTCTCTCACGTTTTAATTTTTGAAACATTTGGTTACATGTTAGTTATTATTTGAGTTAGTGAATTCATCAACAAAATTAAACAAAACTTTGAACGACATTTTTATATAATTTTTTTATACATAAAAACACGGTATCAGAGCGTGCGCTCGCCTTCTTCGCCTCATACAAAAATGTTCGTTGAACCTATAGCGCCTTAAGGTGGGATATACGCAAAATTACCAATCTTAGATTTGATTTTTGACCCCCGACGCAAAAACGACGGGGTGTTATAAGTTTGACGTGTCTACGTGTGTGTGTGTGTGTGTGTGTGTGTGTTTGTGTGTATGTGTGCGTATGTGTGTGTTCGTTTGTGTGTGTGTGTGTCTGTTTGTCACATCGTAGCTCCCGAACGGATGAACCGATTTCGCTTTTTTTGTTGTTTGAAAGGTGAATATGTCGGGAGTTTCTTAGTTATGTTTGATCAAAATCGGTTCAGCAGTATCATTGAGTACAGGTTTTTTTTTAAATTTTACAAAATTAATTACTTGTTAACTGACTAAATCAAGTACCATATTCAAATTATAAATATGCATGGATACCTACTAAATTATAAATCACTGGATCACTGTACCAGAAACAAGAAAGGACAATATTTTCTCGATAGAAAAAAGCCCAAAGTTACCTCTAACTTTAGCTAGATTCGATTGTTTATTAAAATGGAGCATATTATTTGGTATTTATTACCCGTACTTGTTTGTAAGATTCGTTGGTATAAGATTTGTCCTGGCTTCTAGCTTATGAGGAACGTGTTATTACTGGAAGAAAGCGTTAGCCGAGTCAGCCGTGGGAAGCCATGGCGGCGATGAGCTCACCACTTGTCACGTCTATATTCCACGATGGTGTAACCCACTGTGAAAAGTGGCCTATTGAGGCTCCGCCTACCCCTTCGGGGAAAAAGGCGTGTGTCTGTGTATGTATGTATGTATGTATCATTTGGTAAAAAAATAAATAAATAAAATCAATACAACACAGCCAAGGGTTTACTGTACGGTTTTGTAAAATTATCTATATTTTAAGAGACATTTAATAAAAGCTGCTTTTTCGTGCGGCGCGAGACGTTTTTTTGTATGAAGATTTCTGCGCAGCCTGGCTCTGTGTTTAGAGCTTTTTTGTGAAAGAGTTCGTCCACAATACCTATTTCTGCCATAGAGCAGTAGTGCTCGCATTGATGTGTTCCGGTTTGAAGGGTGAAGGAGCCGGTGAAATTACAGGCATCATTATGTATCAGCGTGACGGGCGCAGTGGAATGTCGCATAGAGCGCGTCCTGGGTGGACGAACCTGTGGTAATGCATTGTTAAAGGCAGAGGTTACCGCTTTACATCAGGTGGGCCATATGCTCGATACGTTATTCACAAAGATATTTGTATGACAAAGTTTTGAATGCATTTTTTTGTAATGTCATTATGCTAAGTGTTCGCTGTAATATTAGACTGTGGTACACTAATGAGTAATGTTCCATGATTATAGAGGAAATATAAATAGCAATTTCGAATATACCTAGGTTTTTTTTTACTACTTTGAATTACGGAACAAGCAGATAGCCCACCTGATGATAAGCGGTACCCTCCGCCTATGAACAGCGTATTATCAATAGGTTACGTCCGCCTAGGACGCGCCCTATGTGGCATTGCACTGCGCCCGCCACTCTGAGACATAAAGATGAAAAGTCTCATGTGCCTGTAATTTCACCGGCAACCGTACCCTTCAAGCTGGAACACAGCAATGCGAGCACTACTGCTTTGCGGCAGAAATAGGTGTGGTGGTAGTATTCCACCGGACGAACTCGTTTACAAAAAAGCTCTACTACTACTAACACATAGGTGGGACAACGAATTAGCGTATCGCCGGTCAGTTTCCTTATTCGTCAATTTTGCTGATTCAACAGTTTACCTTCTGGTAATTTTCACTAGGTTGTCAATTTCGCTAGTGGGTCATTTTCCTAAACCTTCAGTTTACTCCTTCGCCAGTTTTGCTAGGCTTCAGTTTCGTAAATTTGCTAGTTTCCGTATGTGCTAATTTAATTATTCGTCAGTTTGGTCAAATGGTCATTTTCCCTAGATAATCAGTTTCTATATTCACTAGTTTCACTTGTTGCCAGGGTCTTATAGTCGTGTTTCGGTGTATCAAATATACAAGGTGTTTTTTTTTTATTTATTTTTTTACCGTCGGTTCGTTTTTTTATCATTTCGTGACTTTTAGCCGAGTACAAAATATGTCTTGTATCGCCTTAAGATCGCCTTAAAAACAGCTGGGTTCCTAGTTTACTATGAAACCCCAAAATTAGCAAATCATAAACATGACGAGATGGGAAAACTGACAAACTAAACTATCAGATGAACAAGGAAAGTAACGCATTAGGAAAATGACGAAATAGCAAAACTGACAACTTAAGATAATTGAGGAATAAGGAAGTTTGCGAGTCAAGAAACTGCCTTAATAGAGGCTCTGACAATTTAGTGAAACTGGCAAAAAAGGAAATTGGCGAATTAAGAAACAGTCTAATCATTAAACTGTTGAATCAGCAAAATTGACGAATAAGGAAACTGACCGGCGATACGCTAATTCGGGACAACATAGGTATCCAAACTAGGAAAATCCTGTGCGATGGCATACCTGTTACTCTGAAATTACTCTCAAGTTACTCGATTGATTCGGTATGAAAGCCAATTAACGACTGACTGCTCTTTAAGTGAGCTCCGTTTATATACGTGAGCAATATAAATCCAGGACGTTCTAGTACTATAGAGCATTCCATAGAACTCCTTCGAACCATCCAAAGAGGGCAGATGAATTCATGCATCCTGTTCTAATCGATACCATATGGCGCTAGAAATTCTACGTCCACTCGGCAACAGATGGCGTTAAGGGACTCTAAATTCGTTTACGTTAAGTCCGGCGCAACTATACTAAGCCTGGTTTGAGTAAAATGGCTGAATATGGCCTTACATGTAGGAGAGGTGACGGTTCAATGAGAAGTTTTCCTGATTCAAAATGATCCTCGTGATTTCAATGAATAAAATACTTTTTGGCTTTTGACTTTGACTTTGTACATTCCGAAAGTTAGCGCCATCTCTTGACGATGAAAGAACTAAATGACAGTGACATTTGGAAAAATCCTCAAGACTTGGAAGGAAAACGTTGTAGCGTTGCAAAATGTGTTGAATATACAGATAGGCACTTGAAAATGGCAAAAACACAAGCCGTGCGACGCCAATTACAAAAAATAATAATAACCTTCTTCTATGCTTGTAACGTACATATAACGTCGTCAAAGTTTATTATTTTTCAAGTGTTTCCACGCTTTAATAACATAAAATTTGACCCAAAACTTGCGCTCCGCTGGAACGGAATTTTTGGCTCACTTTTTTTTAGTAAAACGTGTCAGCATGCAGCAGTTACCAACTGTTTAGTTAGAATCTGTCTTCCGAACATTCGAACATTATAACAAACCTGCAAGCAATGTGATTGCTTCATAGCGACCTATCGTTACAGCCTCTCCATCCTTCAAAGCACAAATTCGAAGCTCATAATCGCGTGATACATCACTCGATAAAACCGAATTGACTCTATCTCGCGACTGTCAAGAGCTCCACAATGAGACGGTATCGTGGTGTCATTCCTGTGCCACAACAAAAACTCATGTTGTTTCAGATGTCGGTCCGAGATTTATCTGGCGAGTATTGTCGGAGTATCGTTTTAATTATGTTGTTTATTTTCGTGGTAATTGTTTGAATCGAAGCGACAGACAGCCCATTTGGAGATAAATGTTCTATTGACAACATTCTTATTTCGGTCTGAATCTATTTATTTTTCATAACAGTAACAAATAAGTAGGTATTTGAGAACCTGATTTTTAGGGTTCCTTACAAAAGGTAATGTTCCGCACCACTCTAGATTCGAAATTACACGGAGCCGTGCAGCTCGCTGGCAACACATCTCATTGGCGCAACATCGTCCGGCAGAAGGTGATCCATGGAGGGGGTCACGACCCTCAGCATTGAGGAATACGACGCGAGGAAAAGGAGGAGGGTAAAACGGGACCCTATTACTAAGACTCCGCTGTCCGTCTGTCACCAGGCTTTATCTCATGAACCGTGATAGTTAGACAGCTGAAATTTTCGGAGATGATGTATTTCTGTTGCCGCTATAACAAGAAATACTAAAAAACAGAATAAAATAGATATTTAAAGGGGCTCCCATACAACAGACATGTTTTTTTTTGCCGTTTTTGTAGATAATGGTACGGAACCCTTCGTGTGCGAGTACAACTCGCATTTGACCGGTTTTTTTCTTGGATTTGAATCCTGTACAAAGCAATGCATCTCATAGGTCACTTACATCGGGACGCGCCTTATGTGGCATTGCACTGCGCCCGCCACCCTTAGACATACCTAAGGTTTTTTTTTTTTTTTTATACTACTTTGATGACCGATCAAGCAAGAGGCCCACCTGATGTTAAGCGGTAACCTCTGCCTATGAACAGTGCATTACCTCATAGATCACGTCCACCTACGACGCAACCTATGTGGCATTGCACTGCGCCCGCCACCCTGAGACATAAAGATGAAAAGTCTCATGTGCCTGTAATTTCACCGGCACCCTTACCCTTCAAACCGGAACACAGCAATGCGAGCACTACTGCTTTGCGGCAGAAATAGGTATGGTGGTAGTACTTCCCCGGACCAACTCTTTCACAAAAAAGCTCTACTACTACTAAAACACTCATGTACTTTATAACATCAATTCAAATTCAATTCAAAGTTCTTTATTGCAAGTATTGCAACATAATGTAAAAATCAATTACAATATAACCCCATTCTAAACACCTTGGCGGATAGGTGGGACTCTCCGATTTTGGGGCACTGGATAAGCCTGCATACAACACTTTTTAAGGGGCGGTGCCCCGGTATCTGAGGGTCCCTTGTGTCTGTATAGGTACTTATTTGTTGTTTTTGTTTTGTTGTGTTGTTTGTGCCTAGTTGTTGTAATTATACTTAAATAATAATTTGTAATTTGTGTGTATTGAAAATGTATTAATGTGTCTTTGTTATGTCTGTGTGTAATTATGTGCTATCAGCCTGAAATAAATGAATTTGAATTTGAATTTGAATATAATATGTTACAAAAGGCGGTCTTATCGATGAAACTATTTCTTCCAGACGACCTGACTATCCTACGGGAAGACAAAAGTTAAGACAAAAGGGAAGACATATACAAACTCCGCACAAAGTTTATTGCATAAATTAAACTTACCGACGTAGCCGTTAGTACAGCTTCCATTTTTTGTCTATTCTATCAGAATTATATATATATAAGCAAATCCCAATTTCTCCAGTAATTAAGGCCACTTCCTATCAATTAATCCATGTCCCCATTACATAAATCGCGTTGTATTTCACGGGACTGCGGCGCGTGCGCACCGATACCATCTAATCAGCGATCGACGCTCCTTGTCGCGCGAACTGCGTGTCCAAACAACGTCGCCTGCTGACCAATCATGTAGCAACAGGCTTTCTATAGCAAAGAGATTTATATAACGCCTTTATAGAACTTCCGCTGTCTTCTGCTTCCAAAAAGATACCGCCTACTTCAACAATAGAATTTGCAATGTCTGTAACTACATATAATTTTATAATGCCTTTATAGAACTTCCGCTGTCTTCTGCTTTCAAAAAGATACCGCCTACTTCAACAATAGAATTTGCAATGTCTGTACCTACATATAATTTTATAACGCCTTTATAGAACTTCCGCTGTCTTCTGCTTTCAAAAAGATACCGCCTACTTCAACAATAGAATTTGCAATGTCTGTAACTACATATAATTTTATAACGCCTTTATAGAACTTCCGCTGTCTTCTGCTTTCAAAAAGATACCGCCTACTTCAACAATAGAATTTGCAATGTCTGTACCTACATATAATTTTATAACGCCTTTATAGAACTTCCGCTGTCTTCTGCTTTCAAAAAGATACCGCCTACTTCAACAATAGAATTTGCAATGTCTGTACCTACATATAATTTTATAACGCCTTTATAGAACTTCCGCTGTCTTCTGCTTTCAAAAAGATACCGCCTACTTCAACAATAGAATTTGCAATGTCTGTACCTACATATAATTTTATAACGCCTTTATAGAACTTCCGCTGTCTTCTGCTTTCAAAAAGATACCGCCTACTTCAACAATAGAATTTGCAATGTCTGTAACTACATATAATTTTATAACGCCTTTATAGAACTTCCGCTGTCTTCTGCTTTCAAAAAGATACCGCCTACTTCAACAATAGAATTTGCAATGTCTGTACCTACATATAATTTTATAACGCCTTTATAGAACTTCCGCTGTCTTCTGCTTTCAAAAAGATACCGCCTACTTCAACAATAGAATTTGCAATGTCTGTACCTACATATAATTTTATAACGCCTTTATAGAACTTCCGCTGTCTTCTGCTTTCAAAAAGATACCGCCTACTTCAACAATAGAATTTGCAATGTCTGTACCTACATATAATTTTATAACGCCTTTATAGAACTTCCGCTGTCTTCTGCTTTCAAAAAGATACCGCCTACTTCAACAATAGAATTTGCAATGTCTGTACCTACATATAATTTTATAACGCCTTTATAGAACTTCCGCTGTCTTCTGCTTTCAAAAAGATACCGCCTACTTCAACAATAGAATTTGCAATGTCTGTACCTACATATAATTTTATAACGCCTTTATAGAACTTCCGCTGTCTTCTGCTTTCAAAAAGATACCGCCTACTTCAACAATAGAATTTGCAATGTCTGTACCTACATATAATTTTATAACGCCTTTATAGAACTTCCGCTGTCTTCTGCTTCCAAAAAGATACAGCCTACTTCAACAATAGAATTTGCAATGTTTGTACCTACATATAATTTATTATAGATGTGTTATTTATGAGTATATGAAGCGTAGATTGTGCTGGCTTATGAACTTTTGCTGATTCTCTCTAGCATCTTACTTTTGACTGCCTACCTAAGGTTTTTAAGTTGGTTTTTCTTTTTTCTTTGAATCAGCTTCCACTTGTTCTCGAGGCACCACACAGGCGCTACCCAACGAGTAGTAAGAAGGATCATTAAAAAAAAACAGACCGTGTTTGTTGCCTGATTCTTCTAGGTCTGGTTGCGTTGTAACAGGAGTAATTGTAAATGTATTTTTTAAGACGATTCAAAATGATCCTTGTGATTTCAATGAATAAAATACTTTTTGACTTTGACTTGACTTGAATACTGCGTGGTTTTTTCCCCATAAAAACTTCGACATCCCTCTGCCCCGCATTGGGGGTGAATTTAGGAAATTATTATCTTAGTGGACCCCTGGACGACAAAACTAATTTACCCTTCAAACTTATGGTCTTCAGGTCAAAATACAGGACTTACGGCTGCGCGTCGATAGTGCGGAGTCAGACAGCCACGCAACTTGTAACTTTGAATGAATGAATGAATGAATGAAAATACTTTATTACACACCTTACAAACTAGTTCAAATAAACACATAACAATTAAACAAAAAACTAAATGTACAATGGGCGGTCTTATCGCTAAAAAGCGATCTCATCCAGACAACCTTTGGATGGAGCGGATCAAATATTAGACAGCTTTTGCAAGTTGGTTTTATAAAAACCGGCCATGTCCAAGCCGGACTCGCGCACGAAGGGTTCCGTTCTATTATCTATAAAAACGGCAAAAAAAACAGGTTTTTTGTATGGGAGCCCCCTTCAATATTTATTTAATTCTGTTTTTTTGTATTTGTTGTTATAGCGGCAACAGAAATACATCATCTATGAAAATTGCTACTGTCTAACTATCACGGTTCATGAGATACAGCCTGGTGACTGACAGACAGACGGACGGACAGCGGAGTCAATAGGGTCCCGTTTTACCCTTCGAGGCGGAACCCTAAAAATTAAACAACAGTGGAGGCTTTTATCGCTAACAGCAATTCTCTCACAGGAGAGACAAACCAAGATTAAATTACATAATTTGAAACTATCATGGTTATGTACTTACATGGTTATGGTTATGGTTATGGTTATGGTTATACTTTTCACTAGAATCAACTCAAGATTTTATTATTTACATTGTTTTTATAAAATTTAGGTAATTTGTGTTATTTAAGTTAAAGATATTGTGAGAGGAAAAATAAAGCTTATATTATATTATTATTATTCCACTCAATTATTCATAATCTCGTAAAAAAATATATTTTTCACTATAAAGGAATACTATCTACAAAAAATAAATATTAAAAATATATTGTAGTAAAAAATATAAATCTAAACGGGGAACCACCGACCGCGGAGCGAGGCCCAAACGGTCGGGGGCTAGGGCTGCAGAGAGAGGAACCTCCTGACTATGCGTGCCGAGTCCAGGAGTACCGCCTTCTGAATCTGACCCTTGATCCAACTATTTAGCGAGAGCTTCTTAAGGTACACACAGGTACAGGAGTGGAATACACTACCGTCGTCTGTCTTTCCTGAAAACTATAATCTGGGTCTCTTCAAGGCTAGAGTGAATAGGTGCCTTCTAGACCTTTGTGCTCCATCTTCGGCCACATCGTCACTTTCCAACAGGTGAGATCGTGGTCAAACAAAGGTCTATCAAAGAAAAAAAAAGGTATTGGTCGAAGCTCTTCGCAATCAGTTCAATCACTGAAATATTATTATTATTACTATCTTTAGCTCAAGTGGAATTGGGCCAGACAGGTCTGCCGCATATCGGAAGATCCTAGATTGGGTTCCTAACGCAAGACGCGCGCGCGGCAGATTCTGCATTGCACTACAGTAATTCGTGCAATATTAATGCTAGCTTATAGTTTAATGCAGCGACGTTCTCTGCTATTCACGAAGAACCCGCAAATCAAAGAACAAAGAGATTTAGGGCAGTGTAACACGATCCACCGTATTGTCGCGCGTGTGATGCAACAAATCTGTCGTATGCGCGAGCGCAGCCAATACACAACAGTTAGAGGCGGGCACATCCGTGCGATGCATCCAACGATACTTTATATAGAGCTACTTTTATATACTTTATATAGAGCAACAAATTCAAAATTCAAAATCGATACACGGTTATCAACTTAGCAGGCGTTATTAGGAATCAGTGTTCAGTAGTGAACTAATAATACGTCGATAAAGTTTGGGTTGGTAACATTTGAAAGGAGGTGTGTTCTATAAAATTGTATGTGGAACCGACAACCAAATTTCTAGACATCAGTCTCTAGATTGTGTTTATAAAAAACTGGCCAAGTGCGAGTCGAACTCGCGGACTGAGGGTTCCGTACAAACCTGTAGGTTTATAAGTAAAAGTTTTGGTATTTTAATTGCTAAATGAAATCATCATGAGGAAAGCGGTAGTAAGTTTAAGTTAAATATTTTTAAATTATTAAAAATATTTTTATTATATGATATTACTAATAATTTATGTATTTCGCAATTTTTCCTTTATCTGTGCTATAACGCTATAAGACGTTGCTTCGTACCAAATGCCAAGGTTCTGAGTTCACGGGAAGTACCCTGTAGGTTTTGATTCCCTTGCAAGTGTCGAAAATTTACAGCATAAACGGCTGTATCTTTTGATTGCATTGGCTAAGAAGTTTTTTATTTTTTACAGCTCCAAGGGAAAGTAGACCAAATTATTGACCAATTATTTAAGATTTAAATTATTGATTAGTAGACCAAGTATTTGATATGAATTTCAGGTTGATACTCGTTCCAGAGAAAAAGGGTCTTAACAGACAGAAAGTAGGAAAACAAAGTGATCCTACAATGGTTCCGTTTTTCCTCTTGAGGAACCACGTTGTTTTTTGAACACTAAAAAACAAATGACTTGAATTACCAATACCCAAATGTTTTTTTTTACATACTCAATTCTTAATTTGATATATGTTTCATATTAATTTTCCGTTGATTTCAAATCGTGTCGTGTCGTTATCGTCTAACGTGCAAGCGCCCATAATATTGTAAAACATCGATAAACCAATATCGATAGGCACACATAGGTACACACCTCTAGTGGATTGATCGAGCGACAGGCATGGCGAAAGGATGCGCTCTGTGAAATCGCTCGTTACGAGCTCTTGTGTGGACTTATTGACTGCGGTTGTGGCAACAATTTCACTGTTTGATTAAACTAAACTGGAGCACTTACATATGGACCATAAATGGTTTCCTTATCAAATAGTTTAAAATATGTTGACATTAGACGTATTCAAATATTCCCAATATATCTAGTACCCATAACACAAGCTCTGCTTAGCTATTAATTATTTATTTAGTTAGCATTATTAATTAATAGCATTAATAGCATTATTAATAGCATTATTAATTATTTATTTATTTATAATTCAACAGTGTGAATAGTAGTAGTACAACTTTTTTGAAAGAGTTCGCCCGGGGATGTACTACATATATACCTATTTCAGCCGCAAAGCAGTAATGCTCGCATTGCTGTGTTCCGGTTTGAAGGGTATGGGTGCCAATGAAATTACAGGCACATCAGACTTTTCATCTTTATGTCTCAGGGTGCCGGGCGCAATGCAATGAATGCCACATAGGGCGCGTCCTAGGTGCACGTGACCTATGAGTTGTTAAATGCAGAGGTTACCGATTAACACCAGGTGGGCCCATCTGCTTCTTTCGTAATAAACGCACTAAAAAAAAAACATTTTGGGATTCAACATAATGCAAACTCAATATTTTGAAAATTCAACATTTTTCAAATTCAGCATTTTAGGATTTTGACATTATGTGCCGGAGCGATTATACCTTAGACTAAGCGGAGCTTAGACAAGGAAACTGTCTCTAATTACTAGTCACACAGAAACCCACATTATATTATGCGGATCTGAGCATAATATTGGTACAACTCTGTTACCACTTCGATGTAGATGGAACTAGTTTTGAATTTCGAACGCAAACTGACCAGATATTTTGTAAAACGTAAACTTATCGATACGATCATCGATTATCGACAGATGTCGATTACGGGATCGATACTGTCGATAGATTTACCTAATGTGTACACGGCATAGACTTTGAGGTTCGGATATCGGTTTGTGCGCTGACATGGTGATTTAAGAGTTGGAGGAGTGTGACATTCTTAGAATATTGAATAAACCAGAACACGTGTCACGCGTTAAAACTGTCACCACGCAAACTAGTCTCAATGAGAATAGTTTCATCCAGTCTGTCCGTGGTCGGCCGTGCGGCTAGGCATTTCTTTTTGTTTTTTTATATTTGGTTCACAACTCGAATTATACATAATATTTTTTTACGGTATTTTGTTTTACATACATTTTTGGTGTAAATTCTAATGTTAGTGAATACAGGATGCCGAACTCGAAAGATTTTCTTGTGAATATGCCGTTCCCACATGTAAAAATTCTGCTAGGCGTAAAAATAAAAACTATAGAATCACATTTCATACGTAAGTATTCATATGTTTTTGGTTTAAATAATGAATTTTGTTTACCATTCATTCTTTGGAAAAAAGTCAAGTGTTCATAATAACATTCAGGTGGGCCTCTTGCTTGTTCCGTCATCCAAGTAGTAAAAAAAAAAAAAACGTTATAGTTTGAGAAATAGGGCCCGGGTTTTTTGTTTTATTTAACGATACATACATACACACACACGCCTTTTCCCCCGAAAGGGTAGGCGAGCCTCAAATGGGCCTCATTTCACCGTGGGACCATCGTGGGATATAGACGTAACAAGTGGTGAGCTCATCGCTGCCATTGCTTCTCACGACTGACTAACACATTCTATAATAAGCTAGCAACCAGGACAAATCTTATATCATCGACTCTTATCAACCAGCCCGGGTAATCCGTATACTCCCAACGTGGGACCACCTGTCTGGCCCCACTGGGGGACGTCCTTAGTCAGCTTCTACAACATCCACGGGAGGAGATGAAGGGGTCTATTCATGGGCCGGACAAATCAAGCCTTTTTTAAAAGCTTTGATAGATCCTTGTTTTACCACGATCTCAGCCGTTGGTATATGAAAACGTTTTTTTTTTTTTTTTTTATACTACTTTGATGACGGATCAAGCAAGAGGCCCACCTGATGTTAAGCGGTAACCTCTGCCTATGAACAGTGCATTACCTCATAGATCACGTCCACCTACGACGCAACCTATGTGGCATTGCACTGCGCCCGCCACCCTGAGACATAAAGATGAAAAGTCTCATGTGCCTGTAATTTCACCGGCACCCTTACCCTTCAAACCGGAACACAGCAATGCGAGCACTACTGCTTTGCGGTTGAAATAGGTATGGTGGTAGTACTTCCCCGGACGAACTCTTTCACAAAAAAGCTCTACTACTAATACGTGGCCGAAGATGAAGCACAAAGGTCTAGTAGGCCCTATTCACTCATTTCCTTGTTCCTAAAAGGAAAAGCGTTATAAAAATAAGGCTTCCACGGTTATTTAGTGATGCAGCTCTTAATATGGGTAGAGAATGAGATGAGCTGACTTTAAGCTTACTTTTAAAAAGCGCTACGATTTTCCCACGGATACCGAAGGCATTGTTGCTAGACATGCTCCTTAGGTTATCGATAGTAGGTACAGGTAGGTTAGGCTTGATTGTTCAAACGGAAAGCAATTTATAATATTATTATTAAGCCTTTATTAACAATCACATAATCTACATTTCATGTTATTACTACTTAGTACTAAAGGAAATTTGGTTTATAAAAATGTTCAAATAAGACACCGGATTATTGATTGTCTCCAAGAAAAAAATTGTATTATAAAGGTTAATGTAAATAAAAATAAAATTAGATACTGGATTCTTGATTGTCTTGCTCTCCAGCATAGGCCTCCCCAAGTGTTCTCCACAAAGATCTATCCCTTGCTTCCCTCATCCAACATGTTCCTACATGCATGCATGTTGCCAGACTATTGCCCAAAATACGGCCGCAGCTCGACTCACCACGGTCCGACTGGACAGGCTCGGATTAATAAAAAAAAATCCTAACGGAAAGGCCCGACTGGCCAGGCATCTATGAGAGCGGTGCAAGACAATGGATGGTAATGTCAGAAAGAAAAATGATATGCTTGTTTCAATATTCGTATATTACATTACAGAAGGTCCGTTCCAGGCGAATTTTATTTTCATTACCTACGCTCGGCCTTACCGCTAGGGCTGGCAAAGGCTTTAGATTTCAGAACGTCAATTAAAGACATTTGACGACTTCTGTGGCGTGGCGGGCGAACGTTCGCCTGCGACGCAGGAGGTTGCGGATTAGATTCCCGTCTCGGAATAAATATTTGTGCGATCGCAGATATTTGTTCAGGGTGTTCTGGGTATTTTCTATGTAATAAAAAATATCTATCTATGTAATATATTGTATTAAGTATATCAGTTATCTAGTACCCATAACACATAATGTTGCTAGATAATGTTGTGTGAACTGTCCAGCATTATTTACTTATTTCAGCTCTGGCCTTTTATGATTTTAATTACCTACGGTCAACCGAAGCACTAGGGCTGAATAAAAATAGGCAATTATTTTGTGTCAGTGTTGTGTTTCGACAACCAAACACAGAGCAATTCATATACGATCGTTTAGGCATTGTACAATTCAGTCACAAAACAACAAAAATACCTAAGTGTAAAAAAACAAAATATATAGGTACCTAAATAATCACGTCTATTGCCAAAGCGCGGGCACTCGAGACTGGCATTTGACCGAGTTTCACCGAGATCGTTGTGTATACGCGTGTAGGTGCGCCTTTTGTCGCTCGTTGTACTGAGCTGACCTTCTGTACTATGTATTTTGTGGTATTGCTCCAAACGTCATTGATACTAAAAACCATCGATAAATTTATCGATATCGACAAAACAAAATCGCGCTTCACTCGGCTACCGTAAACGTGACCGCTCGCGACAAACTGCGCCGTGCAGCGAACGCAGACAGATATGTCGCCGATACTGCACTAGTTACATCACACTAACATGCACCTTAAAACATGACCCATAGAGCCTGAAACTAGAAGGCAACACTCTAATATTTCAGAATACTCAACATACACTTACGCTACACAAATATGAACATTATAACGAGAATCATAGAACTCAAATTTGGAGGTCACGCCATTAACATTTCTGGGTTCCCTATAATTTCTTGCAGATAGTAAACCTAATTTTACTTGGTTTTAAGGTCGAAATTGACGAAACAAAGTTGTAGGATAGTGTTGTATTTGAATGATTTACTATATATTTTGCATAATCTTTCTGATAGCAACTTCATTTTCATACTATGGCATTTCCTACGGAACATTGTCTCTCTAACAATGTTTTCATTCAAACTTTCACTAAGGTTTAATATGAGTTTTTTATGTATAATATAACATTACATAACACCCAACAGTAACATACATAGTCCTGATCCCACACTAGGATTCCCTGTGTCGTGGGTATCAGAAACTACGAGTACCATGCTACCATAACACCCAGACCCGGAACAAATATTTGAAGATCATACAAACATTTGTCCCGCAGCGGGAATCGAACCTCAACCTCTCGCATCTCAGCCGGCTATTCGCCCGACGCGCTACAGAGGTTGTCGTAAATAAGTAAATAAATGAATAGGTACTATTAAAATATTGGGTGTTTCTTATAAGCTTGTAAGCTTTAGCTCATTTATGGTGAGGGTCCCTACGGAAAGTGTGAGGAGCTAATTGAGCCCAGACTTCTAGCCAAAAGGGGTGAAGTTTCGGCGGTTCAACGGCCGCCTGTCACGAAATCCCCAGGCCGCGACGCGTAGGCGATCACACGTGTGTTAGATTAAGTTATAAATAAATTGTTTTTTATATGTATATTAGTTTCTGAGGTATTTATGTTGCTATGGGCTTATTGTTTAGGTTTAGTGCAATTCTCAATAAGCCTGAAATAAGATTTTGAATTTGAATTTGAATAAACCAAAATGTTTAGAAATATACTCTTCACAATATTAAGATTCAGTGAGAATAACAGCAACACAATAAATAAATCAACGATCTAAGGATCATTCTAAGAAATCTTCATAATCCGGTACTTCCGTAAATCTCTATAGCACTAGCGCGGAGCGATCAATATACATCAATCAATCAATAGAGTTCCCTATCCACCGTTTATATAATTTAATTCGAAACAGTACGACTGCTCATCAGTGAGGGAAATCCACACGAACGAATGGAACGAACGAATGGAACGAACGAATGAAACGAACGAATGGGAACAAACGAATGAAAACAAACGAATGCAAATGAACGAAAGGAAACGAACGAATGGAACGAACAAATGGAATCGAACGAACCTGAAACGCGAGGAGAGCTATGAGAAAATTAGTGTTAAGCCGAAAATGAGAGGACTATCGGTTTACTAATTTATTTCCTCAAGAATTTACAAATTCACTTACAGAGAATATACAATTAAGTTATAAAAAAAAGCGGCAAAGTGTGAGTCGGACTCGCCCATAAAGGGTTCCGTAGCAGCAAGTAACATAATATAAAAGTTCTTGGATGGTTTGCTACTTACTAGATCTAGTTCAAACCAATTATCGGTGGAAGTTTACATGGTAATATACATCTATTTTTTTTTAGTTTTATCATTCGCTTATTTTAGAATATACGGTGGGGCACATTTTACCACTTTGGAAGTGTCTCCCGCGCAAACTATTCAGTTTAAAAAAAATTATATTCGAATCCTCAATATCATTTTTGAACAGCTGTCTAAAGATTTGACACGGGTTTGATGGTTTTTATTTGAGTTTTCGTTCTAACTATTGGGAACCGCAAAAATTTATTGTTTTTTTTCCTATTTTTGCGTGAAAATCTTAATGCGGCTCACATAATACATCTACTTACCAAGTTTAAACAGCATAGCTCTTATAGTTTCGGAAAAAAGTGGCTGTGACATACACGGACAGACAGACAGACAGACATGACGACTCGATAAGGGTTCCATATTTTGCCATTTGGCTACGGAATCCTAATAAGTATGTGCTTCAAAATCAACCATTCATTACTCGGAACACTTCTTAAAGATGGTTCAGAAGGCTCAACTTAGGTTTTATTCACATTTAGTTCGAAGTATATTTCCTGTGAACATGTTCGCCGAACGTATAATAAAAACGAATTGATGTTTTGATGTTTTTTTTTACCAACTCAATGACGCCTTAACTAGTCTTCCATATAGGTTTAGCTCCTCTCCATCCAAAGGTTGCCTGGAAGAGAACGCTATTAGGCCACCTATAGTACATTTCATCATCAGCCCACACTAGTCCACTGCTGGACATAGGCCTTTCCCAATATGCGCCACTAAGCCCGGTGTTCGGCTCTTCCCATCCAATTTCTGCCCACCGCCTTTCGTAGGTCATAGCTTCACCTAGCCAGAGGGTGCCCCACGCTACGTTTGCCAAGACGCGGTCGCCACTCAAGAACTCGCTTACCCCAACAGTTGTCGGTTCTTCGGCATATATCGGTTGACGACCTCTGTGGCGCGGCGGGCGAAGCTTGGGCTGCGACGCAGGAGGTTGCGGGTTCGATTCCCGCCTCGGAACAAATATTTGTGCGATCGCAGATATTTGTTCAGGGTGTTCTGGGTATTTTCTATGTATAATAAAAAATATCTATCTATGTAATATATTGTATTAAGTATATCAGTTATCTAGTACCCATAACACAAGCTCTGCTTAGCTTGGGGCTAGATAAAGTTGTGTGAACTGTCCAGCATTATTTATTATTTATTATTATTATTTATATATGACCAGCCCATTGCCACTTCAGCTTGCTAATCCGGTGGGCTATGTCAATGACTTTAGTTCTCTATCAGATAATCTCATTTCGGATTTTATCTTTCAGAGAAACTCCGAGCATAGCCCGTTCCATAGCTCGCTGTGCAACCTTGAGCTGGTGGATTAGCCCTACCGTGAGTGTCCACGTCTCGGCACCATAGGTCATTACTGGTAGGACGCACTGATTGAAGACTTTAGTCTTCAGGCACTGTGGTATAGGCACGAGAAGACTTGGCATGGTTTTCCGAATGCTGCCCAGACCAACTGAATTCTTCTCTTGGCCTCCTTCCCAAAGTTTCTTCTCATAGTACATTTCCCTTTATTTAATTCATGTGTGTAATATTTAACTAGTTTGTAAAGTGTGCAATAATGTATTTTGATTCATTAATTCGTTCATTCAATCATTCGTTCATTCAATCATTCGTTCATGCAATCATTCGTTCATTCATTAATTCATTCACAACATTAATTTAGTAGTAGTAGAGATTTTTTGAGAAAGAGTTCTACCGGGGAAGTTCTACCTCCATACTAATTTCACCTGCAAACTAGTAGTGCTCGCATTGATATGTTCCGGTTTGAAGGGTATGGGTGCCGCTGAAATTACAGACACATGAGACTTTTCATATTTATATCTCAGGGTGGCGGGCGCAGTGCAATGCCACTTAGGGTAGGTGGACGTGACCTATGAGGTAATGCATAGGGTTATCGCTTAACATCAGGTGGGCCAACTGCTTGCGACGAAATTCACGCAGTTAAAAAAAAAACTGGTACACAGGTAGATAGTAGTAGTAGACCTGGGTTGGGTTATAGCCTAGTTAGGCTATAGATACTTTAATACTTTGATACTTCTTTCTATTTTTTTCTTTTTTTTACGCAAACGAAACTTTAAAAAATAAAACAAATGCATGTTTATATTTGAACTATAAATTCAATAGCTCATGTAAGATTTTAAAGAACGAACAGATCAAAATATTTAACTTTTGCATTTGAAACCGCAAAAGAACTTGTCGATTATTCATTCGTTCTTGTGGAAACACTTAAGGGTTTTGATCCACATCATTCCGTTTACATTCAATTCAATGTGTACATACTGTATGTTAATCTGTGGCATTGCGAAGCGGAGATGTATGACCTTATTCAGTAAGTACGTGAGCGTCTCGTATCTCCGTATACCCAATTACCCGCTAAATCGATGTACTGGCGGTATAAAGAGGTTTGTTGGTCGAGATATATTGAACTTAGAGCTAATATAATTTACTTGGCTGGGGTATATCTCAGGCTTTAATTCACATGATGGCATAACTAAGATAGAAAACACTTTATTGTACAACACAGAAAATAAGCTATTTTAAAAATTAATACATAAACTAAACACGGAAGTACAATGGGCGGTCTTATCGCTATAAGCGATCTCTGCCAGACAACCTTGGGATGGACTGGAATTATATGTTGAACGCTAAGGTGGGGTATAACTAAAATTACCAGATTAGATTGTTAACTGACTAAATTAAGTACAATATTCAAATTAAAAATATAAATGGATACTGCATTATAATACCGAGGGATCAACCCGACAGAAACAAGACAGGACAAAAATTTCTCGATTAAAAAAAAACACAAAGTTACCTCAAACTTTTGGCTTGATTCGATTGTTTGTCAATATGGTACAGATTATTGGGTCAAAAATTGGTTATTTAATATCAATACAATAAAACGGAGGGATCACACTAGGGGTTTTTTAAAATTATCTAAATTTCACGAGATATTCAATAAAACCAGCTATTTCGAGCGGCGCATGGCGTTTTTTTGGTATGAAGATTTCTGCCTGGCGGTGGCGCAGTCTTTAGTTATTAACAGCAGCTGATTGGTCTTATTTGGAGGCTTTCTCCTTAATAGAGGAGTCAATATTATGTGCTTAAAAAATTATATGTCATTCATTGACTTTTTAACTGATGTCTTATCCTGATTAGGATTATGACAGTTACTTCGACCTATTTGTGAATTTTGATTTAAATAAAATAACACTGAATGTAAAATGTCTTATTATTTCAACTGATATATAGTTCACAAATTTGATAGGTGGGTAATATTAAACAATACGACTTTATTAGGGCGCGGTTGAGTGACGACTGACGTAAGTACATACATGTACTAACCTCGTAAAGTCAAACTGCAAATATGCAATTTCATTAGTGTGCGTGGAGACGCTACAACTTTTTATCTGTAAAGTGAACGTATACAAACGTTCTACCGTTCATTAACCATGTGAAAAAAATATAACAAAGTGCAGCTGTTTTCAATATGACTGAAAATATGATTCAACTTAGAACTCTGTACTTTTTATTTCACCTAAATGTCGGCAAAGACTTTATCTTTAAGTTGAACGTATGATTCTGCGGTGCGACGGTATTTCACATGGCAAATAATAGTTTTTCGTGATTTTCACTTACTTTTCGTTTCGCGAGCGCTATTCTATCACTTCCTCACTGACGACCTCTGTGGCGCGGCTGGCGAACGTTCGCCTGCGACGCAGGAGGTTGCGGGTTCGATTCCCGCCTCGGAACAAATATTTGTGCGTTCTGCAGATATTTGTTCAGGGTGTTCTGGGTGTTTTCTATGTATAATAAAACATATCTATGTATGTAATGTATTATATTAAGTATATCAATTATCTAATACCCATAACACAAGCTCTGGCTTAGCTTGGGGCTAGATAATGTTGTGTGAACTTGTCCAGCATTATTTATTTATTATTCCTAACTTACTTGAACTTTAATGAGTCTGAAAGTGACGGAATTTTGTTGTTGTAAGCGCCTTAAGTAGGACAGTCTGGATTTTTAATCTTAGCTTTTATATGGTTATTGCTATTGGACTCCAAGTATCTAGTTTTAATTGAGTAGGTACAACAAATTATACATAAATGGAAAACAAAAACATTGATATCTTGTTTCTTTTAAAGATCTCCTCATTTCGAGGTCTATCACGAAGTGAAAACTCCGAGAAAAACTCTCTCCATAGCCCGCTACTTTAAGCTTTGAACTTACCACACTTAACCACGCTCTGAACCACGCTTATTTTGTTTTAATGTGAGTTGATAGTTGTGTCTGGTGAAATGCATGAAGTTAACACCTGATGTGGGGATGTTGTATAAATAAGACCAACCAATTATACCACACCCAAGTAATGAAATGTAATTCAAGCTACCAGTAAAGGCAAATTGGTTTGCAGAAAATTGTATTGAAAGTTAGAACATTTTACATAATGTACCGACCGACAAATTTATGGACCTTATGTTCCATATACCAAAAGAAACATAGATAAGCTCGCTCGAATTTATGAGTAGGTTTAGGTTAGTAGATTTAGTAGTAATAGAGCTTTTTTGTGAAAGAGTTCGCCCGGGGAAGTACTACCACCATGCCTATTTCTGCCGCAAAGCACTAGTGCTTGCATTGTTGTGTTCCGGTTTGAAGGGTAAGGGTGCCGGTAAAATTACAGGCACATGAGACTTTTCATCTTTATGTCTCAGGGTGGCGGGCGCAGTGCAATGCCACATAGGGCGCGTCCAAGGTGGACGTGACCTATGTGAGAATGCACTGTTCATAGGCAGAGCTTACGGCTTAACATCAAGTGGGTAGCTTTTTTATTTAGTGTAGCGTAGGATAAAATAATGATGTACGAGTGTAGGTATGTATTATATCATCATCAGCCTATATCAGTCCACTGCTGGACATAGGCCTCTCCCAATGAGCACCACTTAGACCGATTTCCAGCTCTTCCCATTCACTTTCTACCAGTCGCCTCACGCAGATCGTCGCTCCGCCTAGCCAGGGGGCGCCCCACACTACGTTTACCAAGACGTGGTCTCCACTCTAGAGCACGTTTACCCCAGCGGTTGTCAGTTCATCGGCATATATGCCCAGCCCATTGCCATTTCAGCTTGCTAATTCTTTGAGCTACGTCGATGACTTTAGTTATGTATTATATATTAATTTTATGTATAATATGTAGGTTTGTGTATGTTTAATGATACCACTACCAACACTGATGCCACTGTTTATTCCTCCAATACACCTCTCCATTCTACGGTTGTCTGGAAGAAATCATTTTACCTATTAAACATAAACTTTCTAAAAAAAGCGTCCTATAAAATCTCAGAGATGATATTATAGCTTGGGACTAAATTTGCTTCAACACAGTCCAAACAAATGAAAAATGTATATTAAATTATATTCAATTTTATATAAAAAATACGATTGTTTAAATAAACTTTGTATCCACGTTTATACTCTTGCTGTTCTAGAAGAATCTTCCAGAAGATCTGATGATGATGATGATAATGATGAACAGGGTAGGAATATATTATCAAATCCCATAATAAGTGTTGATAAGATTATATAGTTTACTTTAGATAGTCCGCAGTGAGTAAAACTAACCAAACAAGATATTAATTTAATCTGTACAAGTATTTGCCAAGTCACGTAATTAATTTAAATGATGTTTCTTGATATAGTGGTTTGAGATTGAGAAGATTTATTTATAGTGAGGCTACTAGGAATTATTAGTTAAGCGATAAATACGTAGAAAATTTATCAATATGTTGTGTATTTGACTTAGAATACAACACTGACTGTTGTATAGTTTTATCGAGAGACTTCGACAGAGTGGGTATACCAGATAATTATAGCCACATTTACATAGCTTACGCAAATGGTAGATCTTATTGCTAAAAAGTGATATCGTCCAGAGAACCGATAAAAAAAAATAAGAATTATGCAGCAAAATGCATTGGCAGATTAATATATCTGAGAGTACTTCAGGGTCAAATGTTAGGTCATGTTTTGTATATATTTTTCACGAACCTATATAGTCACACTAATATTATAAAAGCGTAAGTTTGTGTGTGTGTTTGTTACCTCTTCACGCTGAAACGGCTGGACGGATTTGCATGAAATTTGGAATGGAGATAACTGGACTCCCGGAATAACACATAGGCAAATTTTTATCCTGATATTCCCACGGGATCGAGACTTACGCGGTGAAACCGCGGGGCGCTACTAGTTTTAAATAAACAGAAGTTTTCCTCCTTTGAGACGAAAAGTGACGCACAAAATCCATGTTTCCAAAAGTAATATTGAGAGTACAAAACCAAGTTAGCAATATATTTTATTCGACGATTCTGCCAATTACCCGTACCTATCGGCTTGTTAGCCTAGTGATCGATCTTGAGGGAAACTGAACTCGTACGTTAGTTAAGTTAATGTGTAAGCTGTTTGGAGTGAGGTCAGTCGATCCACAGACCAATTACACTCGATACAGTTGTGAAACTTATTGCTATCATTGAACCTATTGGGCAGGTTTTATTGCTGTTCCTTGGGCAAAAATAAGTTATTTGTGAAAAATATATTTTACAACACAAGCTTTTATAAAATTAGTGATCGTAACCGTGTGCTGATGCAAATGAGCCAAAACACGGCCAGTCTACTATTATCCATCGAAGAGTTCCGTTGTCCAACGTCCATCTCCATCATCAGATTAGCTCGCTGTCACCATTATATTGTATTGTCATCGGAACATGACAGGTATGCCAAATTTCAGCTCAATCGTTTGAGGATAACTGCTTTAAAATTTAGTTGCAAGATTCCACTTGGATTCCACCCGGACAAACACACATACATTGCAAGGTAAAATAAAAGCTTTTAAAATTGCTTTGAGTTTTCCACCCAGATACGTTAGTTTGTATGTAAACTATCTGGAAATCTCGCTCTTTAAAAGAGTAAAGGAGTGAGGCACTTTACTAGTGTCTGTGCAGAAAGCTATCGTTTCTAAGTAGGTACACTTTTTTTTTTTGAATCAGTTTCTCCTTGTTCTCCAGGCACCGTACAGGCGATTGCCACCTTGTAGTAAGAAAGATCATTGAATAAAGCCAAGCCGTGTTTGTTGCCTGATTTTTATAGGTTTAGTCGCGTAGGAACACTAAGTAATTTTAGTTTATAAGACAAATGAAAATGATGCTTATGATTTCAATAAATTACTTTGGCTTTGTTTGAATATCGAAATATTCCAAATTAAGCACCGAAATCCGTTTGCTTACTTAATTTTTGAAGGTTACCTTTCATTCTTATAACTTCACCATCATTATCAGATGACAGACGCTCATTACTCATAATAGAATTTTCCCACATAAAATGCATATCCAAGCACGTTTGAGCGGCCTCCATCCACCTACTTCCAGCGACGTTTACAATGTCATCGGCCCCATCGACTCGCCGTCCTACACTGTATTTTCCAGATCATGGCCACGCAAGAACTTTAAAATCCAGCAGTTGTTGGTTCGAAATATATGGCCAATAAGTTTTTTTTTTTTTTTTTATACTACTTGGATGACGGAACAAGCAAGAGGCCCACCTGATGTTAAGCGGTAACCTCTGCCTATGAAAAGTGCATTACCACATAGAACACGTCCACGACGCACCCTATGTGACATTGCACTGCGCCCGCCACCCTGAGACATAAAGATGAAAAGTCTCATGTGCCTGTAATTTCACCGGCACCCTTACCCTTCAAACCGGAACACAGCAATGCAAGCACTACTGCTTTGCGGCAGAAATAGGTATGGTATGAATATTCACTTACCTTATGTTTGAGAAAAGACAGATCCCTCACAGCCACCTTTCTTCTAGCGACACCGATCTCACTCTGCAGAACCTCCATGGTGGAAATGTCTGTGTACCCTTGCTCTTGAAGTGCCAAGCAGGTTCGCTGGACCTGCTCGATGCATGGTGAGAACGAGCAGAATCTACCACCTGGGAAAGAAAAAATATTTCAAAGAGCTGTCTTTAAAAGCTTCCTTTCTCATAGACATGAACTCTCAGGGAGGCGAGAAAAGAAAAGATAAATGCCCTCGAGATACTGTATACAAACATAGACACACGCCTTTTTCTCCGAAAGGGTAGGCAGAGCCTCAATGGGCCTCTTTTCACAGTGTGTTGCACCATCGTGGAATATAGACGTGACAAGTGGTGAGCTCATCGCCGCCATTTCCTCCAACGACTGGCTCGGCTAACGCTTTCATCCAGTAATAACACATTCCATAATAAGCTAGCTGCCACGACAAATCTTATACCAACGAATCTTATCAAAAAGTGCGGGTAATACCTTAGTCGGCTTTTACGACATCCACGGGAGCAGACGGAGGGGTCTATTCTTAGGCCGGACACACCACAGCCCTCGATATGTGGCGCTCAGTTCTAGGGGTTGCTGGACTGAGTTTCCTAAACCAATCAGTCCATACTCCATACTCCAAGAACTCGGCATCAAACAGCGACTATCAACAACTGAGCTACATTCACTTTCTTCGCACATGTGTCACGACGCAAAGAGGTATCCATTGAACGCCTTGTGGTTTGAGGGCACACGAGCTCGCGGGGAAGATCGCCCATGAGATGGACGACCCAATCACGACAACTTTGGATGTTCAGTGAATGAATGCACCAGGAAGGCTGCGATTGACTGTTGTCTTCGATAGGTATGACTTTTACTTTCCAGCCTATTTTGCGTAGGTAGTAAACGTAATACAGACTACTAATCAGATTGTTTGAAAGCCCACGCCTTATAGATAAAATAGGTAGGTCAGAAATACGGCGGTCAGTTCACATTAATTTGACCCAACCTTACGGAAAATTCCATCTACATTTTTGCTAGCTCCGACCCTAACAGCACTTAACATAACAACTAACTTATTGGCATATTTAGTGGTTATCAGTGATCATTCAAGTTTAAATGGTTTAAAGTTTCCGTCTCCTCCCGTGGATGCCGTAAAAGCCGACTAAGTGATTACCCGGACTTGTTGATAAGATTCGTTGGTATAAGATTTGTCCTGGCTGCTAGCTTATTAAAGAATGTGTTATTATTGGAGGAAAGCGTTAGCCGAGTCAGTCGTGGAAAGCAATGGCGGCGATGAGCTCACCACTTGTCACTTTTATATTCCCACGATGGTGCAAATCACAGTTAAAAGAGCCCCATTGAGACTCTGTCTACGGTTTCAGGGAAAAAGGCGTGTTTCTATGTAGGTATGTAAATGGTAGTGGTGGCCTAAGAATAGATTCCTCCGTCTCTTCCCGTGGATGTCGTAAAAGCCAACTAAGGGATTATACCAGGGCATAGGCAGCAGCATCTCCCTGAGTACTTAAACCGAATACTGCGATCCGCCTGCCAAGCGTGGTGATTATGTCATTATATGGGGATGCCTTCACCAAAAGACGTTTAAAAGCTGCTGAAGAAGAAATAAACTCTAAATAGGTACGTAGGATTATCAATATACATACTCTATATTTAGTAGTAATAGAGCTTTTTTGTGAAAGAGTTCGTCCGGGGAAGTACTACCACCATACCTATTTCTACCGCAAAGCAGTAGTGCTCGCATTGCTGTGTTCCGGTTTAAAGGGTAAGGGTGCCGGTGAAATCACAGGCACATGAGACTTTTCATCTTTGTCTCAGGGTGACGGGCGCAGTGCAATGTCACATAGGGTGCGTCCTAGGTGGACGCGACCTATGAGGTAATGCACTGTTCATAGGCAGAGGTTACCGCTTAACATCAGGTAGGCCATCTGCTTGTACCGTCATTCAAGTAGCATACAAAAAAACCTGACTGGTTCGATTAGGACAGCCCAGAAGAGCCTCCCAACTCCCAAGCTAGTTATTGTATTAATTAACCCATATAAAAACTTTATAATCAGTCTCTTTTTTTCTTTCTAGATTACCACTCCCTATGCCGTATCGTTATGGCTTCATTACCTCAAGCGACTGTACTTATGCTATAAGAACACGTAATACTTCGCTCCGGTTATATCACACTGGCACGCGATACACATTTAGAATTGGAACAATTTTTTAATCCGACCCCCGCTGAGCTGCGCCCGCGCCACTCAGATTGGCAGACAGAGTGACGTTCGCTGTCCTTATTGGTCGATAAGATGTCACAGATAACACAACGGTAACATAAAAGAAAACGCGTCTTTTCCGTAACGTTTTGGACTTTTCAAAAAAAGGTTCTATCGTGGTCATCTCGCATCTATCACATGGGAATGAAAACATCTGTAGACGTTTGTCTTTTTGTATAGCATTATGAAGTACAGCTCGTTCACCGTAAGAATGGCAGCTGTAAATACTCCATGGCAGGTGCCATCTTACGGTGAACGGTCTGACTCGTTCACCGTAAGATGGCACCTGTAAATACTCCATGGCAGGTGCCAACTTACGGTGAACGGTCTGAGGTTGAGTCAATTATATTTTAATGTGTTTTTTCGAGTTATTACGTGCAATTTTGGTGGCATTTTAACCGGTGTAACTTGGATAAATAGCACATGTGTGATGTAGGGTTTAAGTGTATTGCGTGTTTTTTCGAAATGTTGGTTTTTCCCTATAAAAACTCGATTTTTCTGCCAGTATTTAAACTGGGTTATTGACGGAGACTCTTGACGACTTGCCAATAAAAATATATCACTTAACATTGGCGTAATTGTTTGGAGAACTCCTCAGAAGCCATTATATGAAGAAGAAGAAGCATTCTTAGACGACAGCAGCATTCTAAGGCGAGGCTAAAAAACAGCGCGGCTGAGCCCTCGACCTTTTCTCGTACACTAGATTAAATATGTTATTTTTATACTTATATATATCCTTTGTTTATTAGTATAGTGTAAATAATAAATGCCCTTTTATTTTATTTTATTTTAAGAAGAAGTAGGTTGTCTTGTTTGTATTGTGTAATGGCTAGGTCGATCGCCCCTGGCGCGTTTCAAACATTGTTAGTCGGTCGGACGGGTCCTGACGCGGCGGAGAAATCCTTTTGGACACTATCGCCTTCTACCATTGTGATACGCGGCACAATACCGATGCTCGATAGAGCAGCGTTTCGACCCGTAATCTATCATCTCTGATGCACAAATTGAAATTATACTGTTACAAGATTACAGTTAAGGAATTCAAAGGGAACAGAAATGCGTCTGTACGATTACAATTTACGATTGTGGAAGACCTACACGTGTTTTAGACTGGAGTAGCAAATACAGGATGTCCTAAAAATTAAGTCAAGCGTAAGTCCAGAGGTAGGTAGGTAGAGAATTCGAATCACCATGATGTGTTTTTTTTTAGTAGTTAAGACTGCTTGATGCATTTCTAAAGAAAGTAATTCCCTTAATAATCAAGTTTTACGATAAAGCCGGTGAAGATAGCCTTATGAAGTGTACAAATCCCACTAATGTCATAAATGTCAAAGTTACGATGTTTGGATGTTTGTTCAGTCACGCCGAAATGGCAGAACCGATTGCGGTGAAATTTGCTACACAGATAGATTATGACCTGGGTTGTGCTATAGACTACTTTTTATCCAAGTAAAAAGCGAGATGCCACAGAAAAAAATATAAACAACAAGTACGTTTTTTACAATAAAATAAAACACTTCGAAAATCGAACTCTTCGAAAATTTAAGTCAACCTTTTGGGTAGCTAGTTCAATGGGCTGACAGAATGGTACCAGTACTAAGCCCAGTTTGGAAAGTCCCTTAGCAATAAGGTTAGTCATCATATTGGGAGGTTGCGACAGACTGGGTCAGGGCACAGGAATGTCGGCTAATTGACAGATCGGAGCGGACGTCCGCTTGATGTGTGTCCGCTCCGGTTAGTTCATTGCTGATATAGTCTATGGTGGTCATAAGAAGTCTACCTGCTTTGTTTATTACAAAGGAGTTATGGAGAGGCCTTTTGTGCCTACCTAATTAATTGGAATGATTGAATTTTTACTCGGATTTGGTGAGCCCAGATAACACACTTTCCCTTACTTCAGGTTGCTATAATGACTGTGTTAGACCTTTTTTTTTAAGCTGATGGCTCTCCTGATTTTAAACCGTAACCTCTGCCTTTAACAATGCATTAGCCACAGCTATGACGTGTGGCACTGCACTGCGCCAGCCACCCTGAGACATAAAGATGAAAAGTCTCATGTGTCTGTAATTTCACCGGCAACCATACCCTTCAAATCGGAACACAGCAATGCAAGCACTACTGCTTTGCGGCAGAAATAGGTGGCAGTACTTCCCTGGACGAACTTTTTCACAAAAAGCTCTACTACTACTCAAATCTTTTGTAATACCGAGAATTTTAGATATTACATCCATTTTAACATTAGTATTACCCACAAGATTTTATCTTTTAAATTGACGTCAAGCTAAGAGTTAAAATAATGCTAGAAACATTACCAAATCAAACTAAAAGTTATTGATGTAACTTACTGTATAAGAAAACTAAAATGGAGGTGGGTAGGTCATATGACGAGAAGTAATAAGGGAAATGGGCTATGGATGTAGCTCTATAAAATTGTATAATAAAATACCGGTCAATGTACAAAATATGTCAGATAACTCATTTAAATTATTTATAAAAGGACATTTAATTAATAAAAGTTATTTTAAGTTGAAGGAAACTTTTGCTGACAAATCATTGATGGAAATGTGATAATTTAAATATTTTAATGATTTATATTTAATATTATAATTGACGATGCTTTTGCAGATAACTTAACGCTTGTGTTATATAACTGGGTATTTATTAGTTTTTGCTATTTTTTGTGTAAAAACTGAGGTACCTACTTGACTACTTACTTTGTTAATGTGACTTGTCCAAGCACATGCAATGTCAAAGGACATGAATAAATGAAATGAAACTGAATGGTGTTAAGACTGCGCCAAACCCAGGCAGAAATCTTCATACAAAAAAAACTGTCCTTCCACTCCGACCAACTGAACCGACCAACTGGTTGTGCAGAATGGAACCTGATGAGGGGTTTTATTCCAATCTAACCAACTAGTTGATAATTTATTTTATTTTGAGAAATATTATTCCAAAGGGACCAACTGAACCAACCAATTAAAACAGACCAACTATTTTCTTTCTCAACCATACAACTTTTTAGTTGGTCTGATAGGAAAAATTATGAATTCAAATTTATCCCCATCCACACAAGTTTGGTATGAAACCTTTTTAATTTACTGGCCAGTTATAATACATAATGAATTAATCTTTTATTAATTGACTGAAGTATTGAGTCAATTATTAATAATTATTTTTTATTGTATGTGAAAATGTTTGAGGAGTGTGAAAAAAACGGCGGAAAAGTTTTTCTATATGAACATTTTCAATATACAAAAGTCACACACAATATATACAATATACGCCTGAAAGGGATACCTACCAACGGCACCATATTCCCTATCAGACCAACTAAAAAGTTGTACCATTAAGAAAAACAAATAGGTGATCCGTTTTAAATTGTGTGGATGGGGATAAATTTGAATTAAAAAAATATTCCTATCAGACCAACCAAAAAGTTGTATCGTTGAGAAAGAAAAATAGTTGATCCGTTTCAGTTGGTCAGTTTAGTTGGTCAGAGTGGAAGAACAGAAAAAAAAACGCATCGCGCCGCTTGAAAAAGCGGTTTTTAATGAATAGCTCGTAAAATATAGATAATTTTACAAAACCCCTAGAGTAAACCCTCGCCTTTGCTGTATTGACTTTATTTCTCTTATTTTTACCCAATAATATGGACCATTTTAATAAACAATCGAATAAAGGCAAAAAATACACGTAACAAGCAAATAATTTCAACAGCCTGCCCATTTCAAGCTTACAACAAGCGTACAACAGGACAAATCTTATACCAACGAATCTTATAAACAAGTCCGGGTAACCCCTTAGTCGGCCTTTACAACATCCATGCGGAAGGAGACGGAGGGGTCTATTCTTAGGCCGGACACACCACAGCACACATCATATGACGACCTCTGTGGCGCGGCGGGCGACGGTTGGCCTGCAACGCAGGAGGTTGCGGGTTCGATTCCCGCCTCGGAACAAATATTTGTGCGATCGCAGATATTTATTCAGGGTGTTCTGGGTATTTTCTATGTATAATAAAAAATATATATCTATGTAATATATTGTATTAAGTATATCAGTTATCTAGTACCCATAACACAAGCTCTGCTTAGCTTGGGGCTAGATAATGTTGTGTGAACTGTCCAGCATTATTATTTATTTATTTATTTATATATAAAATTTAAATTTAAAAAAGATAAATAGTAGTTTACTCTGATATTCATATTATATAAGATTGTTAAACAAATACTATTATTGTTATTACCAACAAGATCAAAAAGTTCACAACAGAATTGATCCTGTGTTAGTTAAGTTTGTATATTGTTGAAAAGTAGCTCAGTGAAAGATTGCATGAAGATCTTATAAAAGCTGACCTACAGATTGTTACATTTTGTAACGTATAGCTTAGCGTTACGTAACATCGCCTTTGTGCTGTAAATACTCCCATTCAATCACTGTTGTACCTACGAGTATCTTACCTAGGGATGGGATCGTATCCAAGTGAAATTTTATCGATAGCTTCCAAGAGAATTTCACGATCTGATCCCACCATCTCCTTTTCATCATAAAACGAGCAGACGCACGGCTCGGTGCCATCCTTACCTTATTAGTATACCCTCTATTCTTACTTAACGATTCAGTTCTACCTTTATAATGCGAACTGCTAAGGAGTGGAATACCCTACCGTCGTCTGTCTTTCCCGAAAACTATAATCTGGGTCTCTTCAAGCCTAGAGTGGATAGGTGCCTTCTAGACCTTTGTGCTTCATCTTTGGCCACATCGTCACTTACCAACAGGTGAGATCGAAAAAGAGAACACCCGTAATATCGATGGTTGTGGCTTCTAGGCTGATGCTTACCAAAATCGAACAAATAGTATCTGCGGCCCAATTTATTAACCGTACATACATATATGAAGCGAAAAGAGTATTTATCTGCTTATTTTGGAGACACCATTAACACTGCCTAGGAGAAGATATTTTTACGAGCTAGGTTCTGGGCGAAAATAACACACGCCTCTCCAGTTTAACCAAAATTACACTTTTTAACAAATAACACAAATTCACTCTTTACTAAGACTGTATTTTACTGATTATGTTCACTAAACACTCTGAAATCACTTCAAGTCACATGATTTCTTGATTCACATGACTCTTCGAGCGATCCCCGCTTATATACGTGAGCAATATTAATAGATTTAAACTTCTACCATCATGTAGAACTCCCTTAAACCATCCAAAGACACATATTTATAAATGATGTGTTGTGCGCTTACTTGCCAACAGATGGCGTTAGCAATTCTATATTTTCTATAGAGCGTCCATTTTTTGTTGTTTTTTTTCTACGTGAATGACGGAACAAGCAGATGACCCACCTGATGTTAATCGGTAACCACTGCCTTTAACAACGCATTATCACATAGGTCACGTCCACCTAGGACGCAACCTATGTGGCATTGCCCTGCACCCGCCACCCTGAGACATAAAAATGAAAAGTCTCATGTGCCTGTAATTTCACTAATCTAAAGTGCCATCTATATTTTCATTCTTTAAATTCGTTCACGTCAATTGACTGGCGCAGTAATATTATTTTTGTACATAGTTTTTTAGGGTTCCGTACCCAAAGGGTAAAACGGGACCCTATTACTAAGGCTCCGCTGTCCGTCCGTCCGTCTGTCTGTCTGTCTGTCACCAGGCTGTATCTCATAAACCGTGATAGTTAAGAGAGTTGACATTTTCACAGATAATAAATAAATAAATAAATAAATAATGCTGGACAGTTCACACAACATTGTCTAGCCCCAAGCTAAGCAGAGCTTGTGTTATGGGTACTAGACAACTGATATACTTAATACAATATATTACATAGATAGATATTTTTTATTATATATAGAAAATACCCAGAACACCATGAACAAATATCTGCCGATCGCACAAATATTTGTTCCGAGGCGGGAATCGAACCCGCAACCTCCTGCGTCGCAGGCGAACGTTCGCCCGCCACGTCACAGAGGTCGTAATGAGAGAGGATGATAATGTATTTCTGTTGCCGCTATAACAACAAATACTAGTTGCCGCTATAACAACAAATACTAAAAAACAGCATAAAATAAATTTGAAGGGGGCTCCCATACAACAAACGTGATTTTTTATCCGTTTTTATAGATAATGGTACAGAACCCTTCATGCGCAAGTCCGACTCGCACTTGGCCATTTCTTGTTATGTATGTTTTAAAACATGGCAGAACATTGTCGAGTAATCAATCGTAGCGATTAATTACTCGTCAATGATTTGCCATAAATTATCTCGTGAGAGAGGCCTGAATTAGAAGTTTAACACTCTGAGCATATCGAATAGATGAGTAGTTCCTGTTTGATCCATTGAGATTGATCCATTGTACTTTGATCGTCCTGTTTGATCCATTAAAATTTTTAGGCAACTTTCAAATTTCTGATGGATCCCTTGTCGATTTTGTTAGTGAAGTACAGTCGGCGTAAAAATAATAAATATATAGTATTTTGACGACCCCTGTGGCGCAGCGGGCGAAGCTTGGCCTTCGACGCAGGAGGTTGCGGGTTCGATTCCCGCCTCGGAACAAATATTTGTGCGATCGCAGATATTTGTTCTGGGTGTTCTGGGTATTTTCTATGTTTAATAAAAAATATCTATCTAAGTAATATATTGTATTACTTATATCAGTTATCTAGTACCCATAACACAAGCTCTGCTTAGCTTGGGGCTAGATAATGTTGTGTGAACTGTCCAGGCTTATTTATTATTATTTTATATAGGTAGACCAATAAAAACTTTGATGAAATTATTTTGATGAAAAATATGTGAAATTCCTCGATATAAACACACATCTCTACAGCCGAAGGTATGACAATAGCTCTCGTCGCGTCACTAACAATACTGGACAAGTCATTGATGTATTAGCGTAGATAACACGGTGAAATCATATGTGCCCTCCAACGTAATGAGGTCGGCCCGTACAAACGGTATTGTTCTTTAGATTAACCGATTAATTATTTTTGAATGGTTGGTGAGACGCAGCTGCACCGGGGGTCGATGGCTGGGGCCTATATCGCAGGAGATGCCAATTTGACTTTCACAACAAACCTTTCAGACTATTATACTTGCAGAGGAGCAGATATTAGATAGTTATTCAAACAGCTTGTTTCTGCATGAACTGAGAAACAGATATACATTATAGAATTGAAAATATCTTGGCTTGGTACTTTAGAAATAGTACTTATATTTCCAATTTTCTGTTGTTCCCTTTGTAAAGGTTTTTGTAGAGTTTGATAGACCTACGTTTATCCGCGATGTCACTGGCTGGTAATTGACGATGTGGCTAACGATGGAATAATAATAATGGCGATAAGCCATGTCAGAGGCCCTCGGGCGGCTTGAAAAACTCTGACACCAGATGCCAGCACTACCTCATACGAAACGACGACGACGATGGAATGGAATGGAACACAAAGATCTAGAAGGCACCTATTCACTTTTGTTGGTGGGGTATGCCAAAGAATTACCAATCTTAGATTTGATTTTTAACCCCCGACGCAAAAACGTAGGGGTGTTATAAGTTTGACGTGCCTGCGTGTGTGTGTGTGTGTGTGCCTGTCTGTGGCATCGTAGCTCCCGAACGGATTAACCGATTTTGATTTTGATTTTATTTTGTTTGAAAGGTGAATTTAGTCGGGAGTGTTCTTAGCTCTGTTTGATCAAAATCGGTTTAGACGTTTCATTGCGTTGAGGGTTTTTGATTTTTTTTCAAAATTAATTACTTGTTAAGTCACTAAATTAAGTACAATATTAAAATTAAAATTATGCATAGATACTACATTATAGTTCCGAGGGACCACTGCACCAGAAACACGGTAGGATACCTCTAACTTTTGGCTAGATTAGATTGTTCATTGAAATAGTCCATATTATTAGGTTAAAAATTAGATAAATAAAATCAATACAACAACGCCGAGGGTTTACTGCAGGCGTTTTGTAAAATTATCTATATTTTACGAGATATTCAATAAAAACTGCTTATTCGAGCGGCGCGATGAGTTTTTTTGTATGAAGATTTCTGTTCTCAGGACATACAGACGACATCAGCGAGCTCCACTCCTTAGCAGTTCGCACATTTTAGGATACAAACTGCCGGATAATATTGCAGTTTTTGCCGATTCCTTACCAGAAAAATCACGTCAACCTTTACTTTTTAGGTCAAATGTACCCCTCAATACATCCAGTGATCACCAGCGATCGCTAGTGATGCTGTGCACCATCATAATCACGAGAACAACCTAGCGCAAACGCAAAGAACTTATTTGTGGATAGTCTGTTGCAGTTAGAAAGCCAAGCTAAAGGTGAAAGACACTTTCTATTATAATTTCCTCGTGTACTTATAGTGCCATATCCTCAATACATTCATGATTCAGAGCAGGTATATCACCGGGCCCGCGTGTGGTGCAGGCGTCGTCGCCAGGGTGGCCTGGGTATGCGTCCGCCCCGCCCCAGCCTAAGGCGCGCGCCTTTCCAACCGACTCATAGCTGGTAGGGTTACCTTACCAGAAAGTACGCCTTTTGATGAAACAATGTGAAGGTTTCGGAGTATCAGTTTTGAAATAACGTTTTTTTAACATTGATGGAATAAGTTTTTTGTGGAAAAAATTATTTTTCAATACAAGCTTTTATAAAATTAGTGATCGTAACCGTGTGCTGATCAAAATGAGCCTAAACACGGCCAGTCTACTATTATCCATCGAGGAGTTCCGATGTCCACTTTCCGTCTCCATCGTCAGATCAGCTCGCTGTCACCATCATATTGTATTGTCATCGGAACTTGACAGGTATGCCAAATTTCAGCTCAATTGGTTGAGGATAACTGCTTTAAAATTCAGTTGCAAGATTCCACCCGGACAAACATACATACATTGCAAGTTAAATTAATGCTTGTAAAAAGGAGATGGTGTGTCTCTTTTTTTTTCGCAAGGCTCAGTATCTCCCTTATTTCATCAATATACCTACCCTCTAATCACACTAAGCGTTCGTCCGACCTTTATTGTGCGAACTGCTATGGAGTTGACCTTTGTTTGACCGCGATCTCACCTTTCGGTGAGTGACGATGCGGCCGACAATCGACAAAGGTCTAGAAGTCACCGGTTCAGTCTAGTCTAAAACAGACCCAGATTATATACCTTTCAGGAAAGACAGAGGACAACAGCGAGTTTCACTCCTCGCCAGTTCGCATTATAAAGGTAGAACCGAAACGCTTAGTATACTGATACTAAGGATATACTGATCAGGTAACGATGGTACTAAGCCGAGCACTTGTGGAGATGGTGGGATCAGATCATGTAGTTCCTGGGTACATTGCCGAAATGTAACCTATTGTATATCGAAAGGTGTAACTGCAAGAAGATAGCTCTGAGTCAGCAAAATATATCGAAACTGTCATGCACCGCGCATCAACATCATCACATCCACTGTTGGACTAGGCCTCCCCCATAAATTGCAATGGGAGGATTTGGCCTCACATGGGCCAAATGGCTTGGGATTTTAGTTAGTTAGTTAGTTAGTTATTCATTTATTCGCTAAAAAATATGGTAATTACAATGTTCTTCATAGATATTTTGGGATTCTTTCACAATATTACAGGCTGTTCCATGTCCGGCCTAAGAATAGACCCCTCCGTCTCCTCCCGTGGATATCGTAAAAGCCGACTAAGGGATTACCCGGACTTGTTGATAAGATTTGTCCTGGCCGCTAGCTTATTATGGAATGTGTTATTACTGGAAGAAAGCGTTAGCCGAGTCAGTCGTGGGATGCAATGGCGGCGATGAGCTCACCACTTGTCACTTCTATATTCCACGATGGTGCAAACCACTGTGAAAAGAGGCCCATTGAGGCTCTGCCTACCCCCCTTCGGGAAAAAAGTCGTGTGTCTATGTTATTTTGTTGTATTACAGGCAATATATGGAATTATAACAAAATAAGTTTAGATTTTCGTGATCAAAGTAATTATCAGTTGTTGTTTTTCGTGATTTTCGCTGACTTTTCGATACCCGTGCGCTATTCTATCACTTACTAACTTACCTAAAACTCAATGAGTTAGATACTGACATAATTTGAGGCAACTAATCACCTAGTAGTAGTAGAGCTTTTTTGTGAAAGAGTTCGTCCGGGGAAGTACTACCACCATACCTATTTAGCCGCAAAGCAGTAGTGCTCGCATTGCTGTGTTCCGGTTTGAAGGGTAAGGGTGCCGGTGAAATTACAGGCACATGAGACTTTTCACCTTTATGTCTCAGGGTGGCGGGCGCAGTGCAATGCCACATAGGGCGCGTCCTAGGTGGACGTGACCTATGAGGTAATGCACTGTTCATAGGCAGAGGTTACCGCTTAACATCAGGTGGGCCATCGGCTAGTTCCGTCATTCTAGTAGTATAAAAAATAAAAAAAAAAAAAAACCTAAGAACGAACTATCAACATCTTAATGTGACCTTAGTAAAGCGGTAACCCTATTGCAACTAACAAACACACACTACAGCCAAATGTTGTAATTTAATGTAAACAATCCTGGGAAATAGCACGGATTGTGCTGTCATACAAACAAACATAATTTCAATTTAATATTATTTGCATCAGAGAATTATCGCTGCGAAGCACAGAACATGGAGTTAAGGTTTATCTATCGGGAATACGTTTACATCAGTTTATGTAAACACTATAGAAAATTCTACAAATAGAGCTAAGGAGACTTGTTTGTTCATGAAAGCAAATGTCAGAATCAGGCTGATATTAAAGCCTTTTGTGAAAAATATATTTTTCAATACAAGCTTTTATAAAATTAGTGATCGTAACCGTGTGCTGATAAAAATGAGCCTAAACACGGCCGGTCTACTATTATTCATCGAGGACATCCGTTGGCCAACTTTCGTCTCCATCATCAGATCAGCTCGCTGTCACTATAAAATGTATTATCATTGGAACTTGACAGCTATGCCAAATTGCAGCTCAATCGGTTGAGGATAACATGCTTTAAAATTTAGTTGCAAGATTCCACCTGGATTCCACCCTGACAAACATACATTGCAAGTTAAATAAAAGCTTGTAAAATTGTAGCTCCTACTAAAACTAATTTTCTTGTATTGTTTTAAAATTATTATGGCGCGGATTTTTTGAAACGTTTCTGTAAAATGTTTTATAAAAAGGAATACATCTTCAAAAACAAATAGCATAATAGACATAATAGAAAAAAATGAGTGAACACCAACTAAGCCCCATTAGCGGTCGGAGGCTAAAGTTACAGAGACTAGGAACCTCCTGACTGCGTGCCGAGTACAGAAGTACCGCCTTCTGAACCTGACCCTTGATCCAACCATTTAGCGAGAGTCACCTATGGTATTGTTTGAGCCTCTTCGCTATCAGTCCATTCACTGAAACTACTATCGGTACGATAATCGTTGAATCTACATCCCACTATGCCGGTACCTCGTCGGCCAACTCAAGGTACTCGCTTAACTTTAACTTTTACTTGACTTCCTTGCTTGCTTTGCTATTAATAATTTATTAATTCAAGTAACAAGTACAATTAAGTTTAGCCCTGAGATTGACAAAAATAACGTGATGAGCTAAATGTGGATCTTTGCGGGTCTTGCTATAATAACCCCTATTTTTATTTCGAGACCGTCTTTACAAACAGGATAAAATATTCCAGCTTGTAAAATGGCACGGTAAGTCATAATAATACTTACAGGCCAAGCAGGACAGATACCAGGAAGGAATACGATCCAGGATAACGTAGTTCCCAGTACGGGTTCAATTAATTTAAACTGCATTCGTTAATTTTATTAATGCGACGTTCCTGAATCTACCATCGTAGATGCGATCGGGAGGACCTTCTCATTTTCAAAATTAGCAAATGGATAAAAAAAGGCCAACCGCCAACAGAGTGGACAAGATAAAGAAATATACGGAGAGGTGGCTGCGTTCGAGGCTGCAGATAACACCATTAACGCGAGGAAGCTTGCTGAGCAAAACAATAGAAAGGGACACTGATACCCTTGCCACACCAAAAGACATCAAGCCTTCGAAACTGCTAATAAAAACTCAACCCTACTCCATGGAAAAACCACACAATTTACAACGGTCAAGAGAGTTACATAAGATGTAGGGAGGATGTGTAAGTTTTGATACTTCAGCGAACGAGAGAAAGGGACGCTGCATGATGACAACGATAGCAAAATGAGTGGAGTAAGTTTTTCTCAGCCACCCAGTCAGCAACATAATTAATGAATCTCGTGTCTCAGACGAATTTATATTGGCTTTTATTCCGTTTTAACAAACTCTGAACACGCGTGATACAACCGATACCGTATCTACGCAAGCGCTTAATAATTATGGGAATGCTGGGTCTATAGATTCTACGATTGTAGAGTTAAATATAGAAGACTGCATTGAGTTCGAAACTAAGAATTATTATCATCTTCCCGTATCATCATCGTCTACTTTAGTTATCATTTGTAGTTTACCTTGATTGCCTTATTATTGACGACCTCTGTGGCGCGGCGGGCGAAGCTTGGCCTGCGACGCAGGAGGTTGCGGGTTCGATTCCCGCCTCGGAACAATATTTGTGCGATCGCAGATATTTGTTCAGGGTGTTCTGGGTGTTTTCTATGTATAATAAAAAATATCTATCTATGTAATATGTTGTATTAAGTATATCAGTTATCTAGTACCCATAACACAAGCTCCGATTAGCTTGGGGCTAGATAATGTTGTGTGAACTGTCCAGCATTGTTGGGACCCACTGTATAATGGCTCAAATTTGCATGTTTTTACTTTCTATTGTTATTTTTTAAAGATCACTGTTTGTTACTATATATTAACCTGTCTTTGTTTCGAAATAAATTTATCTTATCTTATTTATTTATTTATTTATTATAGTTTTTTTGAACGCATTTTTCTTCTATCTGCCTATCTAATCAACCTCTAGCACCCAATGTTGGGTGCCTTCTCTTTATCAAGTCAATGTATGCAATCTTGTTCAAGTCTGATCCATTTGTTATAAGGTCATCATACCACAATTTTTCATGATTTTGTAAAATGTTTGGGGTAATTCGGTATCTGGACCAAAAAGAAGGCATACATTACTTCTAAAATTCCAAACTGTGAGTAATTTTGGATAATGGCATTGACCTACAACCCATTTAGAAATCTACGGTGCATAAGACACTATGACCTTTAAATAGGATGACTCAGAGGACGTACGATCCAAGGTAGAAGATTCTAAATACGTTTCTCACTCGTATAAATCAAACAGTATAAAATCTCCTTGTATTTGCCCGCATATAATAATGGCATATTTAGTGTTCGATAAGCTTTAATGTGTAGAGGTTGGCATAAATCGGCGCGCGCGCAATCTAACATCGCACCCCGCCCCGCCCCACAAGTAACTCACTACTATCTACCCCGAATATTGTTAATCAGTGTATTATTAGCTGTGAGCTTCGAGCCACACTATGTGAGATTTTAATGCATTAAATGTAGGTGTGTTTAGTAGTGTGTATGTTCGAATCCCGGCCATGCACTAATGGGTATTCTACGGTGAAGGACGAGATGAAACTGCATGCCCTAGAACCAACAACCTTAAGGTATGTGCTTGTACAACGTTACTGTTCCAGATGAGGGCGATGGGACGAAATTTGTGTCAAGGTAGCAAACAAGCATACGGCCCACCTGTTGGTAAGCGGTTACCGACGCCTGCAACAGCAGAGGCATCACACGCGCGTTTACGACCCTTTAAAAATTTTAAATCATCCTTATGAAGAACCCCATACTGTAGTCACCTGGGAAAACCTCTGCAGGGAGATCATTCCACAACCTGAGTGTACGCGGGAGGAAGTTTCTCTGAAATGGGATGAATCCTCTGCCGATGGCGAACCTTTAAGAGCAAAAGGATTGCTGGGCAGGTGTCGCTCGCAGCAGTGGCTTGCATTATCTTTGCTTGCCTTTTTTTTGACTGTCCAGCTTGTGTCAGTGGTTATCAGCTGTGTGTTTTTAACTGTTATTTTAACTAGGCCATCATCATTGCCAGCACGGTGTTAGAGCTGGCCCGCAACCTGCGGTTTAAAGGTTTTAAAACCCAACGCATGTGCGCCGACGGTCACTCCTAATGCCGAGCCGATGGGGCTCGCGCTAGCTCGATAGCACCATACCGCACGGCTGATATTAGATAAAGTTAACGGGGAGGTGCTGCAATAAATCCAAAATCAAACCAGAAATACCTCGGTCTCGCTCTAGCAACGTAAAAATCTAACCCTTAGATGGCATCCCTTTCGTTTGTTGTAGTCGGTTTAAAATGTTTTGGTGCTTTTAGCGCTGGACCACAGATTTTCTGACATCAGTTTTTATGAACCTGGGACCTACACTGGGCACGTAAAATCTCACCCTTAGATGGCATACCTTTCGTTTGTTGTAGTCGGTTTAAAATGTTTTGGTGCTTTTAGCGCTGGACCACAGATTTTCTGACATCAGTTTTTATGAACCTGGGAACTACACTGGGCACGTAAAATCTCACCCTTAGATGGCATCCCTTTCGTTTGTTGTAGTCGGTTTAAAATGTTCTGGTGCTTTTAGCGCTGGACCACAGATTATCTGACATCAGTTTTTATGAATCTGGGAACTACACTGGGCTGTCTGTGGTCAAATAATCTACCGTCCATAGGTACAAAGCTTGGATTAGAATAAGATTTGACTGCTTTGTATCAAGACATCACGCGTGCACGCCATAAGACTAGTTACTTATGTTCATGAAAAACTACGCAAACGAGTTTTCGATGCACTGTTTGAACTTCTAAAACCGCTGATAATTGTTAGCAGTCAAAATATGCCCATCAGAAAGTGGGAAACTTGCCACCAGTCATCATTGGTAGCTAGTTTTCCGCTTACTAAGCTACTAAGCTCATCAGTTTAGTACTGGCTTGGATGGGAAGCGTGGAACTACGCCATATCTTCTCGTCACCGTTACCGAAGACGAAGTCTAATCAGTGCGTGTTGCCAGTGATGGGCGCATAGGATAGCTGAAAGTTGCGCAGCGGGCTACGGAGAGAGCTATGCTCGAAGTTTCTCTCCGTGATAGAATCCTGAATGAGTAAATCCATAGAAGAACCAAGATCTCCGAAATAGCTCTCAAAATTTGCATGTTAAAGTGGCAATGGGTTGGCCATATAGCTCGCAGTACTGATAACCGTTGGGGAAGAAAGATTCTCAAGTCGCGACCACAAACGACGCAAAAGAGGAATGCCCCCTTTCTGTGGACCAAAGACATTATACAGGTCACGGGAAGGCAGTGGATGGAGGCGGATCAAGACCGTTTGACGTATCATTCTATGGAGGCCTATGTCCAGCAGTGGGCTTCTGTAGGCTGATGATGAAGAGCTTTTTTTTCCTCTTTGTTTATACAACTTTGAATGACTGAACAAGCAGATACACCTCCTGATGATAAGCGGTACCCTCTGCCTATGAACAGTGCATTATCACATAGGTCACGTCCACCTAGGACGCGCCCTATGTAGCATTGCAATGCGCCCGCCACCCTGAGACATAAAGATGAAAAGTCTCATGTGCCTGTAATTTCACCGGCAACCATACTCTTTCAACCGGAACACAGCGATGCTACTACTGCTTTGTGTCAGAAATAGGTATGGTGGTAGTACTTCCCCGGACGAACTATTTCACAACAAGTAATTAATTTTGTAAAAAATTATAAAACCCTCAACGCAATGAAACGGCTGAACCGATTTTGATCAAACATAGCTAAGAACTCTCCCGATTAATTCACCTTTCAAACAAAAAAAAAACGAAATCGTTTCGTCCGTTCGGCAGATACGATGCCACAGCCAGACACACTCACACACACACACACACAGCCACAGACACGTCAATTTTTATTTATTTATTTATGCTACTTGAATGACGGATCAAGCAGATGGCCCACCTGATGATACACGGTACCCTCTGCCTATGAACAGTGCATTATCACATAGGTCACGTCCACCTAGGACGCACCCTATGTGGCTGCGACCGCCACCCTGAGACAAAGATGAAAAGTCTCATGTGCCTGCACCGGCATTTTTGCGTCGGGGGTTAAAAAAGCTCTACTACTACTAGCTTAGTAGTAGACATTGCCAATACAAACCAACCCGAGTACAGAGCAAGAAAGTATTTTACAAGTGATACAAGAACGTAGTGGTATCTCCGCGCCGGATCGCTCGGTGCCTTAGCTTTATAAATACTTTGCTATTTATTTCTGGGAATCGGCCGATCAATGTGTTGGGCCGGCCTTAAGATAGGTATCCGGGCCTTAATACGAGAAAAAGCCTAATCTCGGGTCATCGACCCAGGAGCAATTAATGTTTTTGTATCTGGTTGTTCTGATTCCACGGTTTCGTTTAGAGCTGTTCATTAGAGCATTAGAGAATAAAATGGGATTTATAAATAAGTTACTTACAACTTCTACAGTAAGGAAATTAAACAGTGATATCCTAAGTAATGTCTCTTAAAATCAAATTATTGATAATAAAATGTTTAATGTGATCTATTTATTAGACTTTCCTAGCTAATCGACCATAATAAAAAAAAAATATTTTTTTTTTGGCTGCCCTAAGCTTCTTAGAAGCATATATGAGAAGTAAACACTTTTATGCAAAAGAGTATAAAAACTATATATTATTATGTAACTAATCATACGTACTGACTGATGATTCGTTTACTTCACAAACATATTTAAGGTTAAAAATGTTGCACAGTACAAGAAATCTAGCAAGTAAAACATGCTAGGAATAACAAAATAAATAAACAACATGAAATTATTCAATATATACAAATTATATACTTAATGTTACTACTAAGTATCGCTCTTTTGCTGAGGTCTACCCACTTCGTTCCGTTTCGCGGAAACACATAATATTTTAATCGTTTTAAAGTGCTTGAAGTTAGGAGAATTTGGATTGTCTGTAAGAAACACATAAAACAATAGAAATTGAGTGGAGTGAATGACCTTTGCTGTTGGAATCGTATGACGCCGATAAAGACGCCGTTAGCGATACCGGCCAATAGCAACGCCGATAGGTACGCCGATAATGACGCCGATAAAGACGCCGTTAGCGATACCGGCCAATAGCAACACCGATAGGTACGCCGATAATGACGCCGATAATGACGCCGATAAAGACGCCGTTAGCGATGCCGGCCAATAGCAACGCCGATAGGTACGCCGATAATGACGCCGATAATGACGCCGATAAAGACGCCGTTAGCGATGCCGGCCAATAGCAACGCCGATAGGTACGCCGATAATGACGCCGATAATGACGCCGATAATGACGCCGATAATGACGCCGATAATGACGCCGTTAGGAGGTTTTGTATAAATTGAGAACATTTAACGTGAAAAAGGCAGTTGATTTCGGGCGCGCAAAGGAAACAGTCGGGAGTTGGAAGTATTGAACGCGAGTACAGTAAGTTACAAAAGTGTACGTAAATTCAGTGTTGTATTTTGATTTTGTGATAAAGTTTGTGTAAAATTTGTAAGTAAAACCAATATTGTGGTTTCATTTGGTGATAAAAATAGAAGTAAATTCATGAATAAACTGAGTGTTCAATTTTGATTAGTGGTCAAATCAGACAGTGTTTCGCATTTTTGGATTGCAGTGATTTGTGTATATTGGAAAATCATTGGTAAGTGATTTGATTATAAACCTTTTGTATTGTTGTGTCTTATTGAATAAATTGATGGCTTGTGTGTACATTACTGATAAAATAAATTAAAGTAAAGTAATTAAAGTAATTAAAATACTATGCGTTTATGTTGCGTTTATGTTTGCATTGACGCTTACGTTTGCGTTTACGTTACGCTGAATTGCGTTGACGTCTATGTTGCGTTTGTGTTATGTTTACATTCACGTTTGCGTTTACGTTGCGTTTATGTTGCGTTTATGTTTGCATTGACGCTTACGTTTGCGTTTACGTTACGCTTGATTGCGTTTACGTTTATGTTGCGTTTGTGTTATGTTTACATTTACGTTTGCGTTTACGTTTATTGTTTCGTCTACGTTTATGTTGCGTTTATGTTTGCATTGACGCTTACGTTTGCGTTTACGTTACGCTTGATTGCGTTGACGTCTATGTTGCGTTTGTGTTGTGTTTGCATTTACGTTTGCGTTTACGTTTTCGTTTGAATTAATAAAGAAGTCTTTCAAAGCAGTATAATTGCTTTAATGATTTTACTTAATAGTTTTTTACCCTTTTCTTGATAAACTGAATCTAGAAACTTGTTCTTAGTTTTCACGTAACCTTTAGTTAGGGTTTATATCTTGATAGAAATTCCTTTTCATATTTGCAGTCTATTGCTTAATGTGAATCTTACTTATCGATTAAATCTAAAATCCAACTTATTTTGAAATAGTGAGCTTCTGTGTTTAATTGGAGAGAAATAATTCACAAATTTTACATAGTGATATCTATTGAGATGAAAGAGAACTCAATTTTGTTATTAACGGTTATACTCCAGTCAAGCAAAGCCGTACTGAAGATGATCTCTACTAGAGAAGGGAGTGACTCTTGAGACACTGACCTGATGTAACAAACCAGGATATCTACTATCATAATTTATATTCAAAGAATAGTTTTGAATTTTGAATTGGATTCAGAAGTTCCATTTTTAAACTATCTTGTTTGAAATAATAAGCTAGTAAATCTAAACTTGTTAAAAGTAAAAGTTGTGATTTTAGATTATTTTGTTGTGACAAAATTATAAAGTTTGAAACAAATAGGTAACTGGGGTTTTACCAAAAGCTATAAAGAAATCGTTTTTGATATTCATGATTATACTCAGCCTAGCAAGAGCCGTGCTAAGTGAATCCTGACTAGAATAGAAGGAGGAACTTGAAGTCCCTAATCTGCTATATCAAATATTGATAATTCTTTCCTATGCTATTTTATTATGTTCCAAGGTTTTATTTGGGGAATTCTTTAAAACAGAAATTAGTTTCTTGCAAAGGTAAAGACAGACTTTGACTGTATTTTATTTATTTAAATTATTCAGAAGAGTTTTATTATACCGAGCTTTATTTGTAGTTTAGATTATTTTCTACTAGGCTTTGTAGAATGTAGGATTACTATTAGAACTTAGGGGCCTTTCCGTGAAGGCAAGTCCGGGTTAGAAGAGTGTTGGATGATCGCGAGTTAACCCACCTCACTGTTAGTTCGTTTAAATATAAAATAAAATATTTAACTTCAAGGTAGTTCTTGTTCTTATTCCGTAGAATGTTAGGTTACTATTAGAACTTAGGGGCCTTTCCGTGAAGGCAAGTCCGTGTTAGAAGAGTGTTGGATGATCGCGAGTTAACCCACCTCACTGTTAGTTCGTTTAAATATAAAATAAAATATTTAACTTCAAGGTAGTTCTTGTTCTTATTCCGTAGAATGTTAGGTTACTATTAGAACTTAGGGGCCTTTCCGTGAAGGCAAGTCCGTGTTAGAAGAGTGTTGGATGATCGCGAGTTAACCCACCTCACTGTTAGTTCGATTAAAAATAAAATAAAATATTTAACTTCAAGGTAGTTCTTGTTCTTATTCCGTAGAATGTTAGGTTATTATTAGAACTTAGGGGCCCTTCCGTAAAGGCATGTCCGGGGTTAGAAGAGTTGATGGAAGATCGCGAGCTACCCTCCTCACTGCTAGTTCTAATAAAAATAGATTAACAATAAAACCATTAGGTAGTTCGAGTAAAAGAATTCGTAGATGTTGTAGGTATTAAGGTAAGACTTTCGTTTAGGTTAATTCGAGAAATTTTATGAATACCGTTGTAACCGTTATTTCCATCTAATAAATAAATATTTAGGCTAAAATGCTTGATGACCAAATGAGTCTTAAGTCAAGTTTGAATCTTAGACACTTGACTAAATGGTATTTATAAATATACCTAATCATTCATTATCTGAGGTTTTAGCCTCTAAGAATTTATAAGTTTGAACGTGTCATGGACCATTGGAGTTTGTGGATCCTCTTTTAAAGCATAAATGAGTCTATAAAGGTCAATAAAGTTCTTTATTTTAATATGAGTCTCAAAATTAAGACTTTTATATTAAATATAATTTTAAATTCTGAAATACATTTTTATACAAACATTCTGGAATAATAACTTTCCTGTATGAATGTTTCTTTGTCCCTTAACGTCATTATATTTTATAATATTTATGTATGGCGAGGTTCGGAAAGACAGTTGAGGGGAGGTCGGATGAACTGTCCCGCACAATTTTATTGTGCGGCCCTTAAAGTGTCCCAGTACAAGACTATACAGACTGACTAACAAACTTTAGCTAAGTCCTTTGCTTTAATCATGATAATTTATGTTATTATATTGTTGTTATGAGGATAATACTTCTCTTTTGACTCTGTGATGCGTTCATACTAATTAAATTATGTTGGAGTGAACTTTAGGATAAAGTCATTAAATAGATTTGTTTTTAGGTATTATATTAGGTAAGTTAGGAAATTTTATAAGTATAGTATAGCGAGGAAGTCCTTGAACTGTAGTTATAGATTAGGATAAAATCTAAAATTAATAACGTCGGGATAAACTAGGTTAATCAAATTATATTTTAAAACTAATCAATATAGAATTTATATTTTAGTAGTTTAGATATTATTCATTATTCGATAGATAAGTTTAGTTAGGTTTCCATTAGGTATTGTTAGGTCTTGACATAAATAACTTAAAATTACCTGAATTACTACAATTACACAACGTACGGTCCTACCACTAAAAACTAGACGATCACCATGGCCAAAATAATTAGATAATTAATCAAGTTAACCCATATCTAGTATGATGAACATATCAAAGATACGTTCATGTAAGTAACTAAGAAAGTTGAAAAACGGGAGTTCAGTTAAAGAGTAGTCAGTAGTTTCTAGTGTTTGCGTGGGGTTTAGGGTTGCAAGGGTTGAGAGGTTAAGAAATTAGTAAGTGTAGTAAGTGGGGTAGTGTGTATGAGAGGGGGGAAGTTACAATATGGTATAGCCGTGACCAGGATAGTTTATGTCTAAATTAAGTAGTTTCTCAATTTATTAGTAATATGAATTTAATTAGGTTATTATTTTAAGCTGTCATAATTATAAAATAAATATTTTTGGGTATATTGTTAGTTTGTGGGTTGTTGATTTAGTATTTAATTCATGTGGCGGGTTTCCCGCACAATTTGTTGCCGTAAATATAGGAAAGTTCTATGTCAAGTCAAACTATAATTAGTTTTTTTTATTTAGTAATTTTTGTAGGCATCATTTTATTCAATAGTTTTATAAATTATGTAAGTCTTCGTTGTAGGAAAGTAATTTCATTACGTTAGTTGGAGGTAGGTAGTGATTGTTAAATTTATTAAAAATAAATAGATAATTGTGTCTTTGTTTAAAAGGTTATCGAACTTAAAGACTATGCGAGAAAATAGGTAGGTTAACTTATATTTCTAGGCAAAGTAACAAAGTAAATAAAGTCACTTTCAGTCTTATGTAATTGCGATTTTAAAATTATTTAAAGGTAGATTTCATTTTATTGGCAAATTTTGGAAAAGTTTAAATAAAATTGATTAAGTGAGGTTCTATTGAGGTTAATTGAATATAATGAATCTAAAAACTTTTGCAGAAATAATTGATCAAGGTATAAAGAATACCATCATCATTAGGTTAATCTCCTTTTAACGCCTTCTAGAAAAAAATACTGATCTAGTCATTGTAGATTCATAAAATAGGTTACTAGTAAAATGGGATTATGTTAATAATAAAAAGGGGTAAATTCTAACTAGGTAAATTTCTCAGTTTTGCCTCAGGTATTTTTATCTAAAATAAGAAGTTAACTTAGAGTAGTTCTACCCAACATTTCTAATTAACGTAAAAATAGGTATTCAAATTCTTTAAACGGGGGGTCGGTTGGTTAATTAATTTCAAGTAGGTAAATAGTGGGTTTGCATTGTAAAAGTGGGAATTAAAATTCTTGGAACGGAGGGTCGATAAATAAATTATTTTGAATTAAACTAAAATAGGTAAATACTTTCATAAATAGAAGATGAATAGATAGGTAGATAGATAGGAAGATAGATAGGTAGATAGACAGGTAGATAGTTTGATAAATTGATAGATAATATTTTTTGGATTTTAAGGGTTGATTTCTTTAAGCGGGATTATTCAAAGATATTAAGTTTTGAGATGGTATATTATTACATTAGGAATTAATGGACGTTAAACAAGTCGTTTTAAAAATAGTTTTTGTAAATGGTTAACTTTATCTTTTCATACAAGTAAGTATTTAATTCTTTGAATCGGGGGGTCGTAAATTTAATTATTTTGTAGTTAACTATAGTATCGTGAAATGGTTTTTGTAAATAATTATTCAAATGGGGAAGTCGTAAAATATATTGTTTTGCTTTAGAATAAATCTTCTTTGATATTATACGTAGGTATATAGTTATTTTAAAAGGGGGTCGTAGATTGCTTGTATTTAGGTTTTACATCTGTGGAAAACGATAACGTAAGAATGTATCTTTTAGAGCTTAAAATTGAGATTAAAATAAATCTATTCACATCTTTATTATTAATTATTTTTACTCATAGGCCGACTTAGTAAATAAAAAAAATAAGTTGCATAGAACAAAATAATGAATTGTTGGAGCAAATGGGTCTGGTTCATTTCTGAGTGTTTATTTGTTAGAATCAAATATGGTATAACATAATCTAAATTAGATTTTGAGAAAAAAAAAAAAAAAAAACTTAAAAAAAAAAAAAAAAAGGTTTCGCTTAGGATGTTAAAAGGAATATCTGCTTAAGATTCTCTTAGGTTAGGTTGTTAGGTTTCACTTAGGTTAGGTAAGAGAAAAAAAACTACTTAGGTTCTACTTGTTCCTCTGTCTATGAACGGGGCATTGCCTCATGGGTCGCGTACACCTGGGAGGCGCCCTGTGTGGCATTGCACTGCGGCCGCCACCCTGAGACGTGGAGATGAGGGATCTCACGTGTCTGTAATTTCACCGACACCCTTCTTCTTTAAACCAGAACACAGCAATGCGAGCACTACTGTTTTGTGGCAGGAATAGGTGTGGTGGTAGTGCTTCTCGAACGACCTCTTTCCTTTGGTTAGGTTGGGTTAAAATAAAGGGTTTAGCCAAAACAGGCGAAATATATATAAAAAAAAAAAAATTTACTTACTTTAGAAAAAAAGGGATTTATTTAAGATTTGTTTATTTATTTCAAAGTTTCAGACTCGTAAATACGCCTAGATTAAATGAGGGTTCTATTGTACAAAATGCGTGATCACAAATTTTCCATTCTCGTGTTATATTTTTATTTTATAAAAGTTTAGTAACAACATACTAAGATGGTTCATTGCATTAGTGCCTGTAGTAAAAAATGGGAGTAACTTAGGATTAAGAAAATGAATAGGTATAGCAAAACTCTTCTGAACTAGAATAGTCTAGAAACTGATTGAGTTGGGTTATTAAACAATACCTTGTCTTTGGTCAAAGTTTGATTTTATTCTTTTGTTAAGTTTGGGTGGTAAAAAAGGGTAATTTAAAATATATATAACAAATTTAGCATTTTTTCTTTCTGAGTAAAGGGGTAATTTATTGAAAGGTTTGGTTTCTATATCTTCAAACTATTTGGAGATTTTTAAATGGGGTAAACTAAAAAAGGAGTAGCTTAATTTGGACAGGTGAGATTCATAGTAAGTTAATAGTTAAGAGTAGTTCATTAAAAGGTAAATTATGTATTTAAATATAAATAATGCTGTTGGAAAGCTAGGGATGAATGAATTACAATGAATAGTGTCTAAAAGGAGTCGTGTATGTTAATGAATGAACAGGTAATTTAAGTAGATTTTTAAATGGCCAGAAAAAAAATTGTTGGGGTTCTGAGGATATGGAGGGCCCTAGTGTTTCAACAGTGTTTTCAATGAGTTTTTCATAATAAAAGTTTTGAACAAAGGTTGCGTGAAATATGGGAACAAAATGTTTGATTTTAGAGGTTACAATTTAACGTTCTTGATAAGATTTCTGATGTATAATATTATTTGATTAGAAAGGAGGATATGAAATCCTAAACAGGTCTAGTCAATGTTTTTATTTTTCAGAAATTGTTGGTAGAAAAGTAAAGTGTCAAAATATAAAAAAAAAGGTTAAAGTCGGGCCAGTTTGGTGGGTGACATTTGACATTTGTCGGTTTTATCTTCATATTGAGGTGTCTTGGAAACATCGATTAGGGTGAATGAATCGATACGGACTTGGAACATATGTGAATTTTAAGGGTCATCGGGCGAATCCCTGTCCCATTATTTTCTTTCGTAAATTTAAGGAACAAAATAAGACAGGCACATAATGTATCAAAAAAAAAAAAATTGCATTTATTCAGTTGAACTATCAGAAATGTTATTAGTATTGTCATCTTCATCACTGCTGACAGGACTTAGAGATATTATTAACTCATTTTCAATAATATTGTCCATTCTAACATCTCGTTCAAAATCTTGTAATATTATTTTCTTTGTTTTCTCTACGACTTTTCTGACTGACTTCTGCACACACAATTTGTAGCAGAGTTATCATTTTAGCAGTACTGAAGAGTGGTTCAGTATTGTTCCACGCTGCATGACCCTTTATTTGTGCCCAAATAAGCTCGATGGCGTTATACTGGCAACGGTAGGGAGGAAATCGAATAACTTTGTGTCCATGCTCTAGGGCTAGTTCATCGATTACATAGCGGAGCTTAGACGACTTAGTTGCTTTTACCAGATTTAACAACTCAACTTTTAATAAAGTTTTCTTACCAGCCACAACACAATTTCAATATTTATGAGTTGGTGGTGTGACAACTTGTGCAGAGTGATACGGTGCATTGTCCATTATATACATCCCAGCTAAATTGTATTTAACATCAATGATTTTTCTATTTAGTTTTTTGAATTTTTATAGTAAGTTAAAAAAAAAAAAAAAAAACATTATGTTTTATTATAATCACAACGAGGTTACTAATTTATGAAGATATTTCTTCATAAGTAATCGCTGCATTCTATTCGACTTATCAGCTTTCGAGTTTTGGAGTAGCATCCCTAGTGTTTGGAAAGAAAAAGGGTTAAATGACGCAACTTTGTGGCGGCGTTCAGTTCTTAGAATCAGAAATTGTTTATTACGTTTAGAATAGTTTATTAGTGAAAGAAAATCGGAAAAGTACTCGTATCGGTCATTAATACAATAAATATGTAATTGTAATTTAAAAAAAAAAATAAAAAAAAAAATAAAAAAAAGGTAAGCATTGTGCAGTTCTTATTTTATACCCGCCGTTACAGGGTAACGTTGTTGAATTTTGATGAATTGTCAAGTGTTGCCTATTGAAATGGCCTGACTATAGTATATTATTCTTATTATATATATATTTAAGTATGATAATTATGTTTTGAAAACAATATAATAGAATGAAATTCAAGTAACAATATTGGGAACTTAAGTTAAAAAAAAAAAAAAAAAAAAAATACTTCGAGGTAGTTCGTTTTCATTTCGTAGAAAATAGGATATTTTTAGAATTAGGGGCCTTTCCGTGAAGGCAAGTCCGCGGTTAGTAGAGTGAAGGATGATCGCGAGTTAGCCCTCCTCACTGTTAGTTCTATTAAAAAAATAAAAATAAATTATTTAACTTCAAGGTAGTTCGTTTTCGTTTCGTAGAATATAGGATATTTTTAGAATTAGGGGCCTTTCCGTGAAGGCAAGTCCGCGGTTAGTAGAGTGAAGGATGATCGCGAGTTAGCCCTCCTCACTGTTAGTTCTATTAAAAAATAAAAATAAATTATTTAACTTCAAGGTAGTTCGTTTTCGTTTCGTAGAATATAGGATATTTTTAGAATTAGGGGCCTTTCCGTGAAGGCAAGTCCGCGGTTAGTAGAGTGAAGGATGATCGCGAGTTAGCCCTCCTCACTGTTAGTTCTATTAAAAAACAAAAAAAAAAAAAAAATTTTACTTCAAGGTAGTTCGTTTTCGTTTCGTAGAAAATAGGATATTTTTAGAATTAGGGGCCTTTCCGTGAAGGCAAGTCCGCGGTTAGTAGAGTGAAGGATGATCGCGAGTTAGCCCTCCTCACTGTTAGTTCTATTAAAAAACAAAAATTATTTAACTTCAAGGTAGTTCGTTTTCGTTTCGTAGAAAATAGGATATTTTTAGAATTAGGGGCCTTTCCGTGAAGGCAAGTCCGCGGTTAGAAGAGTGAAGGATGATCGCGAGTTAACCCTCCTCACTGTTTAGTTCGATTAAAATAAAAAAATAATATAACTTAAATTATATTTATGTTTTTCATGCAGTAAATAAACATGAAGATTCAAAATAAAAAAAAAGTAAATGAATTTGAAGTCATGCTGTGGTTTGCTACAGAAATTAATTATCTAGGATATTTAGGATTTAAAAATGTTAGCGAATAATAATTTGAATGATCCTAATCTGGTTTAACAAGCTTTCATCGGTTGAATTGATTTATTATTTATCAGCTTAAATTTAACGAATTTATTTTGTTATTTTACAAAAGTTTCTTACCTAAACTGACCTGTTGGGCTAATTAAGTAGCGTGAATCTACTGCGAAACTTTTACGTAAGGAGTTTTAAGAGATGATGAATGAAAAAAAAAAAAAAAAAAAAAAAAAAAAATTAAGGGCTTAGTTAATTCCACAGTTCCTAGGTTAGAAACGGTTGCTGGTGCTTAATTTTAGATATGACATTTACTACACAAAGGACGGTTGGTGAAGGAAGGGATTTGGTGTTAGGTTTAAGTCTTTAGACAAATATTCCGGTCACGAGTTGCCTTCATTAAAAGTTCTACTTACGTGGTTAGGTTCGAACTGGGCACTCCTACATGCGCCGAATTGAAAATGGCTCATTATGGGACTTTAGCTTCAGGGGAACAACATGATTATTTCGCCCCGTTACACTTGCCATTATTGGGTGATCTGGAAAAAGTAGGGGGGAGGTAGTACTTTCACTTCAAACAAGGGTTTGATCGGGAAGGGCTACTTGATATCACTCGGGTATAGCAGAATTCACAGCCCTGCTTCTTCTGCTGAACCTAGATTAAACAGATGGTTTCTGTGGTTGGGTGTTTTGGTCATGCCATCATAATTATCGTCTGATGCTCGACTTCTTAATGGACTGTTTTCAGATTGGGTTTAAAAACACTTTACACTTTATACACACCCACCCGAACACACACGAGATTAAATATATATTTGATTTTAAGCACTATCAAATTGTAGTTTACTTGTAATTTGGAAAGTATAAAGAGAATAATGAAGTTCAATTGTGTTTGTGAGTAAAATTGGATTATGCCAAATTTCCTATAGTAAATTTTGGGAAAATTAACTGCGAAAATTTGCAGGGGGTCGAGCTGTAACTAATCATACGTACTGACTGATGATTCGTTTACTTCACAAACATATTTAAGGTTAAAAATGTTGCACAGTACAAGAAATCTAGCAAGTAAAACATGCTAGGAATAACAAAATAAATAAACAACATGAAATTATTCAATATATACAAATTATATACTTAATGTTACTACTAAGTATCGCTCTTTTGCTGAGGTCTACCCACTTCGTTCCGTTTCGCGGAAACACATAATATTTTAATCGTTTTAAAGTGCTTGAAGTTAGGAGAATTTGGATTGTCTGTAAGAAACACATAAAACAATAGAAATTGAGTGGAGTGAATGACCTTTGCTGTTGGAATCGTATGACGCCGATAAAGACGCCGTTAGCGATACCGGCCAATAGCAACGCCGATAGGTACGCCGATAATGACGCCGATAAAGACGCCGTTAGCGATACCGGCCAATAGCAACACCGATAGGTACGCCGATAATGACGCCGATAATGACGCCGATAAAGACGCCGTTAGCGATGCCGGCCAATAGCAACGCCGATAGGTACGCCGATAATGACGCCGATAATGACGCCGATAAAGACGCCGTTAGCGATGCCGGCCAATAGCAACGCCGATAGGTACGCCGATAATGACGCCGATAATGACGCCGATAATGACGCCGATAATGACGCCGATAATGACGCCGTTAGGAGGTTTTGTATAAATTGAGAACATTTAACGTGAAAAAGGCAGTTGATTTCGGGCGCGCAAAGGAAACAGTCGGGAGTTGGAAGTATTGAACGCGAGTACAGTAAGTTACAAAAGTGTACGTAAATTCAGTGTTGTATTTTGATTTTGTGATAAAGTTTGTGTAAAATTTGTAAGTAAAACCAATATTGTGGTTTCATTTGGTGATAAAAATAGAAGTAAATTCATGAATAAACTGAGTGTTCAATTTTGATTAGTGGTCAAATCAGACAGTGTTTCGCATTTTTGGATTGCAGTGATTTGTGTATATTGGAAAATCATTGGTAAGTGATTTGATTATAAACCTTTTGTATTGTTGTGTCTTATTGAATAAATTGATGGCTTGTGTGTACATTACTGATAAAATAAATTAAAGTAAAGTAATTAAAGTAATTAAAATACTATGCGTTTATGTTGCGTTTATGTTTGCATTGACGCTTACGTTTGCGTTTACGTTACGCTGAATTGCGTTGACGTCTATGTTGCGTTTGTGTTATGTTTACATTCACGTTTGCGTTTACGTTGCGTTTATGTTGCGTTTATGTTTGCATTGACGCTTACGTTTGCGTTTACGTTACGCTTGATTGCGTTTACGTTTATGTTGCGTTTGTGTTATGTTTACATTTACGTTTGCGTTTACGTTTATTGTTTCGTCTACGTTTATGTTGCGTTTATGTTTGCATTGACGCTTACGTTTGCGTTTACGTTACGCTTGATTGCGTTGACGTCTATGTTGCGTTTGTGTTGTGTTTGCATTTACGTTTGCGTTTACGTTTTCGTTTGAATTAATAAAGAAGTCTTTCAAAGCAGTATAATTGCTTTAATGATTTTACTTAATAGTTTTTTACCCTTTTCTTGATAAACTGAATCTAGAAACTTGTTCTTAGTTTTCACGTAACCTTTAGTTAGGGTTTATATCTTGATAGAAATTCCTTTTCATATTTGCAGTCTATTGCTTAATGTGAATCTTACTTATCGATTAAATCTAAAATCCAACTTATTTTGAAATAGTGAGCTTCTGTGTTTAATTGGAGAGAAATAATTCACAAATTTTACATAGTGATATCTATTGAGATGAAAGAGAACTCAATTTTGTTATTAACGGTTATACTCCAGTCAAGCAAAGCCGTACTGAAGATGATCTCTACTAGAGAAGGGAGTGACTCTTGAGACACTGACCTGATGTAACAAACCAGGATATCTACTATCATAATTTATATTCAAAGAATAGTTTTGAATTTTGAATTGGATTCAGAAGTTCCATTTTTAAACTATCTTGTTTGAAATAATAAGCTAGTAAATCTAAACTTGTTAAAAGTAAAAGTTGTGATTTTAGATTATTTTGTTGTGACAAAATTATAAAGTTTGAAACAAATAGGTAACTGGGGTTTTACCAAAAGCTATAAAGAAATCGTTTTTGATATTCATGATTATACTCAGCCTAGCAAGAGCCGTGCTAAGTGAATCCTGACTAGAATAGAAGGAGGAACTTGAAGTCCCTAATCTGCTATATCAAATATTGATAATTCTTTCCTATGCTATTTTATTATGTTCCAAGGTTTTATTTGGGGAATTCTTTAAAACAGAAATTAGTTTCTTGCAAAGGTAAAGACAGACTTTGACTGTATTTTATTTATTTAAATTATTCAGAAGAGTTTTATTATACCGAGCTTTATTTGTAGTTTAGATTATTTTCTACTAGGCTTTGTAGAATGTAGGATTACTATTAGAACTTAGGGGCCTTTCCGTGAAGGCAAGTCCGGGTTAGAAGAGTGTTGGATGATCGCGAGTTAACCCACCTCACTGTTAGTTCGTTTAAATATAAAATAAAATATTTAACTTCAAGGTAGTTCTTGTTCTTATTCCGTAGAATGTTAGGTTACTATTAGAACTTAGGGGCCTTTCCGTGAAGGCAAGTCCGTGTTAGAAGAGTGTTGGATGATCGCGAGTTAACCCACCTCACTGTTAGTTCGTTTAAATATAAAATAAAATATTTAACTTCAAGGTAGTTCTTGTTCTTATTCCGTAGAATGTTAGGTTACTATTAGAACTTAGGGGCCTTTCCGTGAAGGCAAGTCCGTGTTAGAAGAGTGTTGGATGATCGCGAGTTAACCCACCTCACTGTTAGTTCGATTAAAAATAAAATAAAATATTTAACTTCAAGGTAGTTCTTGTTCTTATTCCGTAGAATGTTAGGTTATTATTAGAACTTAGGGGCCCTTCCGTAAAGGCATGTCCGGGGTTAGAAGAGTTGATGGAAGATCGCGAGCTACCCTCCTCACTGCTAGTTCTAATAAAAATAGATTAACAATAAAACCATTAGGTAGTTCGAGTAAAAGAATTCGTAGATGTTGTAGGTATTAAGGTAAGACTTTCGTTTAGGTTAATTCGAGAAATTTTATGAATACCGTTGTAACCGTTATTTCCATCTAATAAATAAATATTTAGGCTAAAATGCTTGATGACCAAATGAGTCTTAAGTCAAGTTTGAATCTTAGACACTTGACTAAATGGTATTTATAAATATACCTAATCATTCATTATCTGAGGTTTTAGCCTCTAAGAATTTATAAGTTTGAACGTGTCATGGACCATTGGAGTTTGTGGATCCTCTTTTAAAGCATAAATGAGTCTATAAAGGTCAATAAAGTTCTTTATTTTAATATGAGTCTCAAAATTAAGACTTTTATATTAAATATAATTTTAAATTCTGAAATACATTTTTATACAAACATTCTGGAATAATAACTTTCCTGTATGAATGTTTCTTTGTCCCTTAACGTCATTATATTTTATAATATTTATGTATGGCGAGGTTCGGAAAGACAGTTGAGGGGAGGTCGGATGAACTGTCCCGCACAATTTTATTGTGCGGCCCTTAAAGTGTCCCAGTACAAGACTATACAGACTGACTAACAAACTTTAGCTAAGTCCTTTGCTTTAATCATGATAATTTATGTTATTATATTGTTGTTATGAGGATAATACTTCTCTTTTGACTCTGTGATGCGTTCATACTAATTAAATTATGTTGGAGTGAACTTTAGGATAAAGTCATTAAATAGATTTGTTTTTAGGTATTATATTAGGTAAGTTAGGAAATTTTATAAGTATAGTATAGCGAGGAAGTCCTTGAACTGTAGTTATAGATTAGGATAAAATCTAAAATTAATAACGTCGGGATAAACTAGGTTAATCAAATTATATTTTAAAACTAATCAATATAGAATTTATATTTTAGTAGTTTAGATATTATTCATTATTCGATAGATAAGTTTAGTTAGGTTTCCATTAGGTATTGTTAGGTCTTGACATAAATAACTTAAAATTACCTGAATTACTACAATTACACAACGTACGGTCCTACCACTAAAAACTAGACGATCACCATGGCCAAAATAATTAGATAATTAATCAAGTTAACCCATATCTAGTATGATGAACATATCAAAGATACGTTCATGTAAGTAACTAAGAAAGTTGAAAAACGGGAGTTCAGTTAAAGAGTAGTCAGTAGTTTCTAGTGTTTGCGTGGGGTTTAGGGTTGCAAGGGTTGAGAGGTTAAGAAATTAGTAAGTGTAGTAAGTGGGGTAGTGTGTATGAGAGGGGGGAAGTTACAATTATTATTAAGAGCCTGTGGTGTCCCCTCGGAATAAGAACTAAAGCATGGAACCAAGGCTAAAAACGAAACGGTATCGATTATACCAGTCTCATTCTTTTATATGAATGTATTCATGTGTTGAAATGAGACAAGCATAAATCTATCTGTTCTTATTTGTGTAAGTCGTACCAGGCCAAATGTCAAATTACTAGTACATTCATGGTAACAATCTAGGGAGATGTATATGCATGATTCCAAAATACAGGGTACGGATCGGAAAAACGACTGTCGTGTGACAATATATTTGTTTCTCTCTAACATAGGATAGCAAGCTATCTTCTAGGATAGGAGTAAGAAGGAACACTCTATGCTATTTTAGCACTCAATCCATGTACTACTACATTCATGGGTGTCCCACTGCAGGGCAAAGGCCTCCCTTCCTTCTCTCCAGTCCTCTTTATTTTGGGCCACTGTAGAGCAATCCTTTAAATAGGTATATATTTCGTCTCTCCATCTTCGACGCAGTCTACCACGAGATCGTTTTCCGTTCAGAGGCGTCCACTCTGTTATGGCTTTAGCCCATAACCCGTCTGGCATGCGGCAGACGTGGCCCGTCCAATCCCACTTCAATTTAGGGTAAGGGTGCCGGTGAAATTACAGGCACATGAGACTTTTCATCTTTATGTCTCAGGGTGGCGGGCGCAGTGCAATGCCACATAGGTTGCGTCCTAGGTGGACGTGATCTATGAGGTAATGCACTGTTCATAGGCAGAGGTTACCGCTTAACATCAGGTGGGCCTCTTGCTTGATCCGTCATCCAAGTAGTATAAAAAAAAAAAAAAAATTACCCGCTTTCTGCCCGACATCCGCGATTTGAGTTTTGGAGCGCAGTATACTGTTACGAACGCGGTCTATCAGTCTGACTCCCAGAATACTGCGCTTCATGGCTCGCTGGCAAACCCCGAGTTTGGACTTTTGTTGATCAGACAAAGACCAGGTCTGTGCGCCGTAGGTGAGTATGGGGAGAATGGGGAGAATACACACGTCCATAAGCTTCCGTTTCAATGTTAAAGCAAGTGTACCCTTCATCAGGTGTTTCATTGACCAGTATCCCTTCCAGGCATTCTCAGTACGTCTAGCGACTTCGAGATCTTGTCGTCCCTGGAAGGATACTAATTGGCCTTGGTACAGGTATTCTTCGACGTATTCCTCCCTACTTGTACCATGTGCTGGGTGCTATTTGTCATTATCTGATTAAGAGAGTGCAAGTGATCCGTAGTAGAAAGTCCAGCTTGTTCTGGCGGTTGATGTTGGTCTAATTGACCTGAAATACGGCATTCTAGGGTTTTTATGAAGGCTTTGTATACGTGGGATACCAGACTTATGGGTCAATAATTTCCTATTTCTGCTTTGTCGCCTTTTTTATGTAGTAAAATTATATTCGAATGGCAAAAGTTTTATTTAAACTATAAGGAGCCATAAAAAGCACATACCAAGCAAGCATAAATCAGAACTATTAAGGTCAATTCACACCGGAATGGCAGCGGCCGGCAGCGACGCGCGGATCACTTTTAATGACAAAACATTATGAACTTTATTTTGAAATTGAAAAGTGAAAAAAATAATTTTGTAAAAATTAAAAAACTCTCAACCCAATGAAACGGCTGAACCGATTTTGACCAAACTTAGCTAAGAACACTCCCGACTAATTCACATTTCAAACAAACAAACAAAAAACTGTTCATCCGTTCATGAGCTACTATGCCACAGACAGAAACCACAGAGACACACACACACACACACACACACACACAGACACGTCAAACTTATAACACCCCGTCGTTTTTGCGACAGAAAAGGGCGCGCGGCACCCGAGAGGCTTCGCGCGTCAGTCACGAGCAGTCAGGCGGACACGCACGGGCAGTTTGTGCGTACGCCACCGCGCGGTGTCAAGCTCTGCCGGTCGCTGCCAGCCGCTGTCGGCCGCTGCCGGCCGCTGCTATTCCGGTGTGAATTGAGCCTAATAGCTTGAGAAGCGAAAAACATATTTTAGCGATTTCCAATCGTGACTCAAATGACGTACTTACTTACTTACAAGTTACACCTAATTACCCCAGACCCTTGTACATTCAGTGCGTATAAGGTGTTGCGGGGTTGTCGCGCTACAAGCTGCGGTGTCGCTGTCGCTACTGTGCGCTCTCTTTGACATAGTGGCTTAACTTTTAGCATAGGAGCAACATTTTGAAATTAAGGAAAAGGCTATGATTTTTTTATGTGTTTTTCTCGTGTTTTCATCCCTCATAAAATGCCATAAGACCGGTATTTTATGATCTTACTATAAGGCTTTGTTTCTTAATAACAGACAAGGCTGAAGTGTTTTTGAAAATCTAGATTTTTTTAACGTTGTATACGTCTGTAATTTCGTGTTGGTAGCCGGGGCCTTCGACCAAAGTAAAATAAATGGACTGGCCTTACCCATACAAAACGTCCGTGAAAAATAAGACAATTCGGATTTAGGGTACGGTCAACAAATAAACTATCTATCTATCTATCTATCTATCCAGCCACTGCTGAGTAAAGGCCTCTTCTCTATAGCGCCACTCCTGGCGGTCTTTTAAATAAACTAGGTGAAATTAAATTATTGAACTTCTTAAAAACTGTATTTTTTAATACTTAATACTTTAACAGATGCAATGTGTTTTCTAAAGTTATTTCAGTAGGTTTATAGTACAAAAAATCGCCGAAAAAAATGCAATTATTGAATGAAACTTTTACAAAAATACATGGTTCCCTTCTGTTTTATGTAGTTACGTATCTATTTTTCAGCTCTCAAACATACACAATATAAATCAATAGAAAAGCAAGTCCACCTAAGGTCTTCAGCTCAATCAATTTGTGAAAAATATATTTTTCATCACTCAATAAACTAAGAAAATATCATAAAAATCGTACGGAAACATAAATGTATAAAAATTCCAGTATTTAAGAAACTGCAGAGTGCAGTTTTAAGAATTTTGCACAATGAGTTTTTTTATACTACTTGGAATGACAGATCAAGAAGATGGCCCACCTGATGTTAAGTGGTACCCTCTGCCTATGAACAGTGCATTACCTCAGGTCACGTCCACCTAGGACGCGCCCTATGTGGCATTCCACTGCGCCCGCCACCCTGAAACATAAAGATGAAAAGTCCCATGTGGCCGTAATTTCATCGGCACCCTTACCCTTCAAACCGGAACACAGCAATGCGAGCACTACTGCTTTGCGGCAGAAAAAGGTATGGTGGTAGTTCTTCCCCGGACGAACTCTTTCACAAAAAAGCTCTACTACTACTAACCGTTTTTTGGCGTATAGAATTCATTGTGTAGAAAATGATCAGAGCAAATACGGGAAAATGTATTCCACTTCCAAAAGTCGTCTGTTCTTGCTCGTCTTATGACTTCTATCCATTTTTGTTTACCTTAGATTTTTTTTTTAAAGCTATAAGGTTAATTAACATGCCATTACATATTATATGCAATTACCTAAAGCGACGTGCTTAGCAATGTTTTGACGTAAATAATGCAAATTACAATACTAAATCAATACGATACCCCTTAGGCATCAGATTTTTTTGCAGTCTGTACCGGACCATCCGTCATGCGTGAAGTCTTGTCAAATATTTCGTCGCTGTAGTTGGAAAACTAACTAAGTAATAACAACAACAAAACCAACATCGCGAGAAAAAAGGGGTTTTACTGTTTTATTGCGTCAAAAATGGCAATAACTTTTTTATCGTAACTAATTTTTCAGTCCGTGTTTTGATATGTTATAGATTGGTACTGTATCTATTTTCGAATTTAATGATAATACATGTTAGTTCTTTTGATTAAGAGAAAAAAATAAAAAAACGACTATGTATTTTTCCCTCGCCAAAGTTTTGAATAATTGAAATGATCTATTATTTACTTATTTGAATATGACAATCCTATCCATGGGTATAGATTTATATAATATTAAAATACATTTTAAAATAAAACCAATTTATAATCATTTCTTTTTATCAAGACTGAATATTAAAAAACTACTGAAACACCTACATTATTTTAGCAGACTTATAAATTCAAAGTAAGTGACATAACAAACTTATCATACGACTAATGCTTATAAAATCAACAAAATGAAAAAAAATTGTGGAACACAATAATTCTAAGTATCAAAAAGAAAAAGGTATGTCGACTAAAATTAAAACTATCTACGAGTATAAACTTGTGTCTGTTAACTTTCATTCAGAGTGGGGAACATTGAGATAATGTCCTGGGGCGTAGTTCTCCTTGTCGCTCGTCCTCCAGAGCAAGACGTGTCCATCGACATGTATGGGCCATCATAACCATGCAATAAAGTCGATTTCGCAAAATGTGTTACTTATGTAGTTTTCCTACTACACGACGATTTATAAGTTTTTTATCAATAGATGAAAATTATATTACAAAACCTTTACTTACGAATGAAATGCGATGCCTGAAGCTTTATTTGTATTTCTTGTGTTGTTTGCACTTGCAGAAAAGCACAGGAAGGCATTGTATCACCAAGGTATCTAATTTTGGTATTTTTCAGCATAGCTGTCACTCGTTGCCGTGACAAAGACTGACTGAAGCGAAGTATACTAGCTAGGTCTGTTTAGAAGCTTCAAAACTATCGTTCCCTAAGGCCCGTCCATTCATTTTATTTACGTCGATGGCCGGGGCAATATTTTTCGGGTCATCGCTCAAAAAGGGTAGTTAGAAAAAAAAGAGTAGTTTTAGTAGTAGTAGTGTTGAGCTTTTTAGTGAAAGAGTTCGTCCGGGGAAGTACTACCTCCATACCTATTTCTGACGAAAAACAGTAGTGCTCGCATTGCTGTGTTCCGGTTTGAAGGGCAGGTACTGATGCCGGTGAAATTACAGACACAGGAGACTTTTCATCTTTATGCGTCAGGATGGCGGGCGCAGTGCAATGACACTTAGGGCGCGTCCTAGGTGGACGTGACCTATGAGGTAATGCATTGTTAAAGGCAGAGGCTACCGCTTAATATCAGATGGGCCATCAACAGGTCTAGCACTTAACTGAGTCAGTCCCTGAGGTATGGGAGCGGTACGGAAGGGTATGTATGTTTCCGTCTCTCAAATTATCAGATGAATGTGACATAATTTAAACGAAAACACCCCTCCCGTACCGCTCCCATACCTTAAGGACTGACTCAGTTAAGCGCTCATTCACGCAAACCAAAACAGAGACAAAAACGCATAAGAGAGGAACAATTCTGTCAAGTTTATCCGTCCATAGCTGCTTAATTATTGAACACATCTGAAGGACTAGAGTGTGAACCGGCAGTGTATCGAACTCATTTGTCATCGTTTGAACTTTCAAAGGTGACATATTTTGGCGTTCATAGTGTATGGAATGCTAACTCCATAGTAGAGTTATTAGAATGTCTTTAACTGGGACAGACTGAGACTATTTTGACGACCTCTGTAGCGCGGCGGGCGTAGGTTCGCCTGCGACGCAGGAGGTTGCGGGTTCGATTCCCGCCTCGCAACAAATATTTTTGCGATCAGCAGATATTTGTTCTGGGTGTTCTGGGTATTTTCTATGTATAATAAACAATATCTATCTATGTAATGTATTGTATGAAGTATATCAGTTATCTAGTGCTTACCCATAACACAAGCTCTGCTTAGCTTTGGGCTAGATAATGTTTGTGAACTGTCCAGCATTATTTATTTATATTTCTTTCTTTCTTTTTTAAAACTATTTTAGAGTTTATACATAAATATACTTGGGACCACGTGCAAACAGCTATTCACTGGCCATAGTATAAAAGTCCCTCGGCATATAGATTAGGATTTCATAATAATAAAAATAAAAAATCGCCTACCTAATAATTAAATAAATAAATAATAAATAAATAAATAATGCTGGACAAGTTCACACAACATTATCTAGCCCCAAGCTAAGCCAGAGCTTGTGTTATGGGTACTAGGTAACTGATATACATAATACAATACATTACATAGATAGATATTTTTTATTATACATAGAAAACACCCAGAACAACCGGAACAAATATCTGCAGATCGCACAAATTATTTGTTCCGAGGCGGGAATCGAACCCGCAACCTCCTGCGATGCAGGCGAATCATCGCCAGCCGCGCCACAGAGGTCGTCAATCATGGTATCCTTCGACCAAATGGTACCCACTTTCTTTATTTTGTCGTCTAATTAAATACATGCCCTAATCAATGTCTTCAACGCTCCATAAACACCCACACAACCAACCGTAATGAATCAAAATCATAACAACATCATTAGACTAGGAATCCAATCGCTCCAGGAAATGTATGGTCTCAGCCAGCGATTGCGCTATTTTCTAGCCGTTTTCGTGAGATTATAAACGTCTACGCATACGAGAAACGATCATAAATTAAATCCGTTACAAACTTGCATTATTGTCTTAAACCACAACGGGGTTTATGCTTTTGAAATATAAACTGCACATAATGACTGTTAGGTGATCTGTGGTTGGAGGTAAACACCCAGTATATCATTAGGGACGTGCCAATGCCTACCTCGGAACGGATAAGGCTGTAAAACTCATTCACACGTTCGTCAACTAACCAGGTGCCTTATTAAAAAGTTACCGCTCTCGATACCGGAATCGGTTCCATGCTCAGAACTCGATTCAATCGAGCCACACACAAGTATCGATTTCAAGCAGTAAGGAGGACAAGGGAGAAATGGTTAAATTTATGCCGCCAAGGTTGTAGTTACACCCAAAAGCAGGTCAATGGTCAAAAGTCGGAGATCTAAAGACCAATTCAGCTCGACAGAGAATTAAAGTCATTGACACAACCCACCGGATTAGCAAGCTGAAGTGGCAATGGGCTGGTCATATATGCCGAAGAACCGACAACCGTTGGGGTAAGCGAGTTCTTGAGTGGAGACCGCGTCTTGGCATGCGTAGCGTGGGGCGCCCTCTGGCTAGGTGGAGCGATGACCTACGAAAGGCGGCGGCAGAAAGTGGATGAGAAGAGCCGAACACCGGGCTCAGTGGCGCGTATTGGGAGAGGCCTATGTCCAGCAGTGGACTAGTGCGGGCTGATGATGATGATGATGGTGGTTGCGAAAAGAGCACAGGCACTAGTTTTTTGATATTTATTGGTTTTTTAATCAAAACTTCGCATCCAAGTAACAAAAACTAAAATTGGCCCCAAGATTCACTTAGATTACGTATGGTGGCAATGAGAATAATTTGGATATTATTTCTTAAGGCCACGGAGACCAATGTATTTTTTTTTATTGTGCGTACTATTACGAATCGTTTTTCGGGCCCATAATTCTAGAGTGGCCTTCTATATAAACTCAGAATTTTATTCTATAAATTAACGAAAATAGACTGGTTTTTAAAATGAAATACGGGGGACTTTTCCCACCTTGCGTCGGTAACCTCACTGCTAAGGGTCGTGATCTTTATGTAAAACCTTGGTTTTGATGTGTCTCCACTGGCTTCTATCCTCATGCCGTCGCTCACGCTGGAATCGAGCGCAGCGCGAATTTGATCGCTCCAGCGCATGGGGCTCCGTCACCGCGGTCTCTTTCCTTCCACTTTACCAATGACCACCAGCTTTTCAAGATTGCCACCTTCCTTCCTGGCAATGTGGCTGAAAAACTTGAGGACCCTGCGGAGACGTATGGAGGAAAGTCTGGGGGACTAACTTCACCTAAAAACCCGTACTCCATACAACCAACACAGCTCTATAGGTGGTATCCAAAATATCCGGGCTCTTTAGGGTAGGCGAGTAAGTGCAAATTAGTTGGAGGGCAGGGCTTGACTTCCGTGTATTATCTTAGGCGCCTGTTACACGTAAAGTATTTACTGTGATCCGTCAGGGGGGTTAGTACGAGAATTTGACAGTATTCGAAACTATATGAAGTTTCGTTTCCTTCCATACATTTACTAGTAGCGCCCCTAGCGAAAACGAGGAGAAAACTAAGGACGCTGTCAGAAAATGTATTGAAGAAAACGAAACTTCAACTACCTCTTTTCCTTTTTTCCTTGAATCAGCTTTAATTTGTTCTCGAGGCACCACACAGGCGCTCTCCACCTAGTAGTAAGAAGGATCATCAAAAGAAAAACAGACCGTGTTTGTTGCCTGATTCTTCTAGGTCTGGTTGCGTTGGAACAGGAGTAACTGTAAATTTATTTTTTAAGACGATTCAAAATGATCCTTGTGATTTCAATGAATAAAATACTTTTGACTTTGACTTTGACTTTAAGGGTACATTTCAGTATTTATTGATAGACGTACGTAATTAACACCAGTAGAACACAGGTTCAATATTTATCATATTACAACGGTTCGTCAATGCGGAATCAAGAAATCTAGAAATCCATGATTAAATATTGACATCCATCAGTACGCTAGTTACGTTACACGTTCAATAAATACCACGATACTTCAGTATTTATTGCCGGAACACAGTAAATACTTTACGTGTAACAGGCGCCTTACAGTGGGATATTTGTATTGTGACCAAGTTCTAAATTCAAATTAATATCGATATCGGCAGTTGCGTACGCGTCGTTGTGTTCGATATTTAAATTTATTCGTGTCCTATATTGTGACTTATTTCTTATGTTAGACTTCAGTAGCGTATGATTTATTTTGTAGTATTGGGCTATTAATTGATTATTAATAGGTTTCTGTCAACATTTACATGTTATGGGAAATTCCAAGCGAAGCCGTTTAATATGGCTAATTCTATTTAAAATGAACAGACATGCCAGTTTGTTAACTAATAGCTATTTTACAAGCTTTTATGTAACTTGCAATGTATGTTTGTCTGGGTGGAATCTTGCAACTGAATTTAAAAGCATAATGATAATAAATAATAAACAATAAGCATAATTTTTAAGCAGCTTAATGATTGAGCTGAAATTTGCCATAACTGTCAAGTTCCGATGACAATACAAAATGATGGTGACAGTGAGCTGATCTGATGATGGAGACGGAAGGGGGACAACGGAACTCCTTGATGGATAATAGTAGTTCGGCCGTGTTTTTTTTTTTTTCTACTTTTTTTGAATGACGGATCAAGCAGATGGCCCACCTGATGTTAAGCGGTAACCTCTGCCTATGAACAGTGCATTCTCACATAGGTCACGTCCACCTAGGACGCGCCCTATGTGACATTGCACTGCGCCCGCCACCCTGACACATAAAGATGAAAAGTCTCATGTGCCTGTAATTTCACAGGCACCCATACCCTTCAAACCGGAACACAGCAATGCGAGCACTACTGCTTTGCGGCAGAAATAGGTATGGTGGTAGTACTTCCCCGGACGAACTCTTTCACAAAAAAGCTCTACTACTACTAACAGGCTCAAATTGATCAGCACACGCTTACAATCACTAATTTTATAAAAGCTGAAAAATATATTTTTCACAATAAACTTATTGACTTTATAATTCTTACTAATTGATAAAGGGCTTTATGACATCCTATTCCAACAATAACTTTTATAAAATCTGGAAATATTTTTGTAGGTATTTCCAGGAGGCATTTTTTTTATGTGTAACATCTTTCCTCTCGCTTCCCTGCAATCCGTGGAAGTGATTTCGTGAAAGGGACGGAAGTGTGTAACAGGTAGCGCGCATTTTTCCGAGAGGTGGTACTATCAGCCATGTTGCTTATTACCAAGGCAGTGAGATGTCAGATGTTGACTGACACCGTATGCGACTACAGCTCGTTCACCGTAAGATGGCACCTGTAAATACTCCATGGCAGGTGCCAACTTACGGTGAACGGTCTGTACTGTAAGGCGAGTAAGGCACACTTTTTTTTTATTTGTATTGCGGATCAAGCATGGCCCATCTGATGTGAAGCGGTAACCTCTGCCTATAATAATGCATTATGTACCTCATAGGTCATACCCACCTAGGACGCCCCCCATGCGGATTGCACTGCGCCCGCCACCTAAGACATAACAATGAAAAGTCTCATGTGTCTGTAATTTCTCCGGCACCCATACCCTTCAAACTGGAACACTGCAATGCGTGCAGGTACTGCTTTGTGGCTGAAGGCATAGTGGATAGTGGCAGAACTTCCCCAGACAAACTCTAATAAAAAAAAGCTCCAGATACTGCTAACTGAGTCTAGTTGAGTTTTACATTAACAGGACACACACACACACACACACACACACACACACACACACACGGAAAAACGGAAATTCAGTGCAGAAAAAAAGAAAAGTCTATGAGAAAATATAGAATTAGAGTAAACTTGGTAAGAAATGGCAGATTATGGACTTACTCACTTTGCACCAGTTTAAATTTTGCTCAGTTTATAGATAAACCACTCTTCTCACTACCAAGTAAAACTCACTATTTATTTACGCTTGCCCACGGGAATGTTCCTAATTCCCTTATAGCTACTTGTACCCTAATTAAACGGGATATATAACACGCCGTTAAGAGAAATGTACCGCTAGGGCGCATGAGCCCATTCCTGTGGGAATAGTCCTCTCTAGAGAAAAGGCTGCTTAAAATTTCCATTAAGGCGATATGTCAAAATACCGAATGGGCGGAGTTTAGCAAGAAAACAATAGCTGTGAGACAGTGACAGCGCGATTGGTCACTTGAACCCGGGAAAAGGTGAGGTATAGATTTTTGCCACTCGGAAGTAACTGACGTAAGCGACAAATGATTAAACTTCGTTTAGCTTCTAAAGTAGCAAATATAAAAATAAATTATCTATAATTAATGTAAGTAATGTGATTACCTACTGAATAATATAAAAAAATATGCTTAATGCTTTCTCTAGTCGAAGGAGGGACCTAAAAAGGGCTTTAGAAGTGCCAATTTCAAAAAATAAAGCTATCGAGAAAAGATTAACGAATCGTGTTTCTAGTCTATAATTTATTTAGATTACATCCTCAAGTAATTACTGTATTAACATCAAGATCGTAACCTTTACTGATAGTGAGTGAGCATGTAACGAAACGACTCCAAAATTTTAACATAGCGTCTTAAGGACCATAATTTTATGAGACGGGGGGGGGGGGGGGGGGGGAGGGGGCTACCCCCCTGTACTAACCCCATGGTTATAGAGATATTCATGGTTAAAGTTTTTAAAATGTTGAGGTTAAGTATTGTTTATTAAAATATTAAATATTATTATATTTTAATAAGCTATTGGGTATTGGCGTGCAGGTGTCAGTTCTGGTTCGCTGCGGGCCCTACCGGGCCACGCTCGCCTTCGGTTCAATCGCAGCTTACGTGGTGATCACTGTTCTCTAGTGTTTTAAATCCATGTCGTACTGTCACTCATTTTGAAGTATGAGACTGTGATATTACATATGCTATTGACTGGGTATTGCGTTTCCGCAACTTAAAAATTTGCAATAAGCTTATAGACCTTTGTTGAGCAACATCTCACCTGTTAGTAAGTGACGATGTGGCCGAAGATGGAGCACAAAGGTCTAGAAGGCACCTATTCACTCTAGACTTGAAGAGACCCAGATTATAGTTTTCAGGAAAGAAAGACGACGGTAGTTTAATTATTATGAGTAGGTACTACCCACAAATAAAATATGAACTTCCAAATCAATGGTCCTTAATGGACAGTTTAGTCAAGAGGCTTGCTTACACCTATTGGTTCGTCTTTATTATGGATGTATTTCTAAGAATTTGAGCTACAAAACATACTTCTCACACCCCGGTCTAACCCACCTGGCCGTGGGAAAGTTCCCTAATTACCCGGGGCAGATAACGAGTCTAATTCGCGTGCTGCGTGCGCGGCGCATCTCTCACGCACGCATTGTCTTCAGTAATTGCCGATCCTGTTCAATTGGCGGTCCTGTTCAATTTGTTGCCTTCCCCACACTGATTCCTTTAAGTGGCCACTTTCAATTGCTAAATAAATCGCATGCTCAGGCGCCTATTCCACGGCCCGCGTAGGGTGGAACATGTTCCAACGGGTTAAATAAGGAGCAATTAAAACACTTCTAGGAATGGTAGAAGTACGTTTGAACATGTTCAAGGGGTTAATGAAAACATTGTAAGAGAACTTAGAACCGGTCAAGTGCGAGTCGGACTAGCGTGGAGAGGGTTCCGTACGAATTCTCGGTACTCTTCTCGGTTATCCGCACGAATATTTTCCGTTTCTCGATTAAATAAAAACACAGGGTTTTCGTTGAGGTTTTAAAAAGTCAGACTTAAAAAAAAACAGCAGGTATTACAATTTTTACAAAATTGAAGGCTTCTGGTATAAGTGGGAGGCTGGTCCATTATATGTCGTCATCAACTGTAACAAATATTTTCTTGTTCGAATTTATAATTGATTTTGTACAGTCACCGACAAATGTTTTGTGTCAACTAAATGGCTATACATAATACATAATAGCATAGACACACGCTTTTTTCCCAGAGGTGTAGGCAGAGCCTCAGAGCGCCTCTTTTCACCGTGAGAAGCACATCTCAAGAAGTTATCTACTGAAATAATGAAAGACTACCTAAATATAATTTTTAACTCCCGACGCAAAAACGACGGGGTGTTATAAGTTTGACGTGTCTGTGTGTGTAACTGTGTGTGTGTGTGTCTGTCTGTGGCATCGTAGCTCCCGAACGGACGAACCGTTTTTTTTTGTTAGAAAGGTGAATAAGCCTGGAGTTTTCTTAGCTATGTTTGATCAAAGTTGGTTCAGCCGTTTTATTGCGTTGAAGTTTTTAAAAAAAAATACAAAATTAATTTCATATTATGATATACAATAGAATGGTCACAGAATTAAAAAATCAAGGGAAATGTTTTTTTTTGGTACAATCATTTTGATCGAATGATTTAAAACACACTTGCATCGAGACATTCAATAAAAACGTATTTTTCTAGCGGTTTGAGGTGTTTTTTTTGTATGAAGGTTTCTGCCTGCGGTCGGCGCAGCCTTAGGCAACAACAAACAACCAGACTTTTGCTTTTTATAATATTAATAATCATATAGGAAGCTAACCTTAAGTCGAATGAATCTTAAATATGAATCTACCTTATTTGGGAAATCTCGGTCTAGTTCCAGCAAACTAAAATTATAAAATATTGCAATATATTTTCTACAAAATTACAATAGAACCACAACATTGGCGTAGAAAGGCGAATAGGTGCGCAAGCGCAGGGGGGCGTAACCCCCCGGGCGGCTGATGAAGACATCACGCGACCGCGCCAATTGATTAGTCGCGCGACGGCCGCCAAGACGAGCGGACGTGTTATTATGCGACGTTAGACACGCGTCCTGGATGTGAGGTACGCTGTGAATACTCGTAGGCATATGCGAATGTGAACTACAAAGACTTTCTAAAACCTCTACGATGGACTTAGTAGGTACTCCATACGAGTAGTTCCCGTTTGTCCCCGAATATGTCCCCAAACAGGAATTAAATTCCTGTTTGACGCCGAATTTGGATTGAAGGAAAAACAAACACTATCAACGCAAAAATATGCCACCTTTGAAAATTTCGATGATGACAAATGAGTTCTATACCTACTCTGCCGGTTCACACTCCAGTTTTAAGAGACCCAGAATTTAGATTACAGGAGAGAAAAACATACGACGCAAAAATATTTCACTTCATAGCCGTTCTTTATAAAGGTGGAACCGAAACGCTTAGTGCGAATAGAGGGTGTACTGATGAGGTAAGGATGGTACTAATCTGTGCATCCGTGCTTGTGGAGATAGTGGATTCAAATCATGTAGTTCCTGGGTACATTTTCGAAATGTAACCTATTGAAGATCGAAAGATGTTTTTTTTTTTTTTTTTTTTTTTTTTTAACAATGATAGACCTTTGTTTGACCACGATCTCACCTGTTGGATGATGCGATGTGAACTGCTTGGAGATAGAAGTCTGTGCCTTCCACAACCAAAATCCAACGAACCTAATGAAAAGCTAACTCAAAAGAGTTATTTAAAAGACTGGTACTTGAACTATATCTTTAGGGGCTAAATTATTATCAGAATCAGAATAGTCTTTATTGTAAACTGTTTAAATATAAGATGATGGGTTTTTTGTACTTATAAATAAAATAAAAAAAAAAAACAAGGTGTTTACATATGTACCTTCTTACATAATTATATAGAAGTTATATAGCCAAGCATTTACCAATAGGTACATACTTGGTCGTTGAAAATTCACCTAATGTATAAAAAACCTTCGTAATTAGCCATTTTTTAAGTTACCAACTTATTAGTTACCAACTTTGTGGCAGTGTTTCACTCTTTATGTTACTATAGCCTTTGTATATATATTGTACTTTCCCTTCTACGTGTTTTATTAATATCGTTTTTTTTTGTGAAACTTTTGTTTTTTTTTGTTTGGGTATTTGTATTCAGTAGTAAATATTGTATTTTGTTACCTTGTTTGTAAGACACGCCTCACGTTCTTTCTGCACGTGCTGGATGACTGGCAGATAATGCAGTTAGCATTAAGTCCTCCTAGTACTATAGTTTTTGTGCGAATGTTTTAAATAAATAAATAAAGCTAGAAGAGGTTTCCCGCTTGCGCTTTAGTAAAACTCAATCAACTCCACAGTAGCTACAGAATTTACGGCTCGCTTTCTAGCAATCTAATTTGACCGAGAAAAGCAAGGAACGGACTGTTAGTTATTGTGCAAATAAACTACACTAATCGATAGAAGCACGCGTTATTGGATAGCGTAGGAACCGTCATCCTTAGTGGGAATATTACAGGATAATCCATCGTGTAATTAAGGCCTAAACGCTAGGACAGCTCAAACAGTTGGTTCACTTATGTCGAGAATAGAATCCTTAAATATCAATCTATCATCAATATATAAAATGCGGCAAATGCTGCAAATGTTACGTTGGCGAGACGAAGAGGAATGTCTCTACTAGGCTTAAGGAGCATATACGCGCCGTGAAGAATGTCGATGTGGATAGTTCTGCAATAGCAGAACATTAGTTGATTGCCGGCTCGACACACTACATTCGGTTCGACAAGGCCCGGGTCTTGGCCAGAGAGAAGTTTTACGGTCCTCGGCAAGATCCGTGAGGCAATCGAGATTGGTCGTATGCCAAATTTCAACAGGGACCGGGGATGGTCTCTACCACCTGCCTGGATATCATGTCTGCATGGTGCTCACATTAGTGCGATAGACGAAGCTGATAGAGACACAGTGAGTGTTGCCTGTCTCTCTGGAATGCCATACGGTGTTGATGGTAGTAGTAGTGACAGCGATGAGACACCACAATCCACTGCGCCGACGACGATGACGAAACGAACACAAGCTATATTCCTACCCGCGCGCCCCACTACACGAGCCGAGCGGGCTGCAGCTCGCACTGAGCGGATTAGTGCTAAGCGAGACGCGGGTGGAGTGCGTCGCGTTCACTCACCTTGAAAAAGGCTCTCGAAACGGGTCGAAACAATGTCGGTGCTTACATCGATTTAACTGTACGTGAAAATTTCCCGTTTTTATAAAATAATATATAAAATCGTTGCGTGACTGACTGACTGACCGACAGACTGATTGACTAACTATCAACGCACAGCCTAAAGCGTAAGTCCTAGAGACCTGAAATTTGGAGAGTACCTACGTTTCTCTTGTGGTATAGGGGTGCAATAAGAAAGGAATTCCAGAAATTCAACCCGATAAGGGAGTGCAGCGGGGTGTTTAAGTTTGTCTGTAATAAAAGTACACGCGGACGAAGTCGCGGGCATTCCACCAGTACCTTTATTATAAGAGCTTAATCTGACAGACAGACAGTTTTTTTTTATACAACTTTTTATGACGGTATGACTTATTGATTCATCATCGCTGAGCCGATACCGATGGACCTAGAAAGCTGAAACTTGGAGCGTAGATTCCTTTTATAGCAATACCACCCACTAAGAAGGGATTAATGTAAATTCACTCCACGATGCCTGAAGACGAAAGTCTTCAATCAGTGTGTCCTACCCGTAATGACCTGCGGTGCCGAGACGTGGTCACTCACGGTGCGCCTGGCCCATCAGTTCAAGGTCGCTCAGCGTGCTATGGAACGAGCTATGCTCAGAGTTTCTCTGAGGGATAAAATCCGCAACGAAGTTATCCGACAGAGAACTAAGGTCATCGACATAGCTCAGAGAATTAGCAAGCTGAAATGGCAATGGGCTCGGCATATATGCCGAAGAACCGACAACCGCTGGGGTGTTCGAGTTCTAGAGTGGAGACCACGTCTTGGTAAACGTAGTGTGGAGCGCCCCCTGGCGAAGTGGTGCGACGATCTGCGTAAGGCGGCTGCTAGAAAGTGGATGGGAAGACCTGGAAATCGGTCTAAATGGCATTGGGCACTGGGAGAGGCCTATGTCCAGCAGTGGATTGATACAGGCTGATGATGATGATGATGTAATTTCAACTCCTAAGGGGTGATAAAGATTAAAAACTCTTGTATGAAAAACGTATTTCTTGAACTTTCAAACTTGAAACTTTGCATAAGTGCTTCAACACAAATAATAAATGAGTAAAGTATATGTTCCCCCGAACTACCCCCAAAAGCGGGTGCAATGGGGTGTTAAAGTTTGTATGGGAACTTTAAATCGCGTGGTGCCTTTTGCTTGATACTTGGTATGGGTAGGTACTTAAAATACAGAATAGTTGAACACATATTTCAGTTTTTTTTAAATAACCTTTAAAAAGGGGTGACAAAAGTTATAGTTTTTTTTTCTTATGCCTTTTACCTTTGTTAAACTACGTGACAAATGGACGGTCCTTCGCCAACGAATTTTGTAATGTTGTCGGTGTAGTGTGTCTGCTGTATATGTTCTGGCTGTGGCTCTAAGCTGAGCATCGTGTTGAGAGATAATTAAGTGAATTTCTCGTTGAATAGAGCTATGTTCTTTATTTGAACCTTTATTGATTTAAAGGTTACCCGTGTTAGATCGTTACAGAAGTTGTATAAGGTATTTGATAGATGGCGCTGTATGATGTTAACATGTGATAACCTTAAATTGAAATGGGACCCAAAAATTCCGTTACAGTGGGACTCGAACCGCGTATTCGCCTATAATCTGCGATGCTTTGACCAGTTTGGCCATGGAACGAGCTAACACTGGCGACGTTTGTGTGAACTATCACTCTGCTAAGCGCCGATGGATGCCATCTTCAGGTGTTTCATTTGGAAACCTTCTGTTCTTGCTATGGTAACTTGCTATATTCGTCATTCTGAATCTGGTGACGATTTAATGTCCTACCTAGTATTATTTTAGATACGTCCGATAGTCTAAAAATTATCTAAGGACCGATACTAAGTTCATTCAAGGCAATATTTACATACTTATTGACAACCCCTGTGACGCAGGAGGTAGTAGAGTAGTAGTGGAGCTTTTTTATATTATATTATATTTATATTTGTTTTTTAGAGTCACCAACATAGTAGGTATACACCGTTACAAGTAAATACACACGTGATTAATTATTTATAGTGTGATAGAAAGTTTTTTGTGAATGAGTTCGTCCGGGGAAGTACTACCACCTGTGTATAGTACTAGTGTAGATTGTTAGGTATATGGCACATTCCCTCATAACAGCGGCCCGTAACAACAGGTAACCCGCAAGTCATAGCGTGCCTAGACGCATTTGTAGAGAAACCGCCTCGAGGGCCTAAAGCAGATCGTTTAAAACATTCACCCACGAATTAATTGCTGGCATAAATGAATTTAATGCGATACATTAGTCTAGACACGTGATAGTTTTTGTTATTCAATTTTAGTTGGTTGCGGTGGGTGATAAAGTGATGTTACTTAACTGGCTAATTCATTTATTTGGTCACTAGCTTCTTACCGGTGGCTTCGCCCGGGTGATGTTAGAATAAAAAGCATTCACCTCCTAGCCACAGATTATATATGAGTTACTGAGTAACAATCTTTCTAGATTGGAAAATGAAAGGTGGACTAAGAGGGTAACAGAGTGGACCGCATTAGAAGGCAATAGAAAACAAGGAAGGCAGAAAAAAAGATGGAGAGACATCTTCGTGCAACGATGCGGACCGGACTGGATGAGGAAGGCGCGAGAAAGAGACGTGTGGAGACTTTTACGGGAGGCCTACGCCACTGAGGCGACTACTACGGCTAGCTAATACATTATAAACGATTGAGATAAAAATAGGAATACATATAATCACAAGAGAAGGAAGTGTATACGTCATGTTAGTAACAGATGTAGTTTGTTTATTATAGTTAGTTTCATTTGTTTTTTTTTAAGTAGTAGAAATAAAGTTTATTTTTTTATTTATTTTATTTTAAGGTGAATGCTCACGTTTGCGGCGCGAGATTCAAATTTTTTGGTGTTTTTTGCCCTTTACAGGTCATCAACACTTCTTCAGATGACGAAAGTTGAGTTCGCGACAACTAGGAGACCTAACACACATGTTTTAATTGATTGTATCTCATAAATATCATCAGTTTAGCTACGATACCCCTAAACAAACAAAAACACTGTAAAAATGTGTTTAGGGGTATCATAGCTAAACTGATGACATTTACGAGATACTATCAATTAAAACATGTGCGTTAAGTCTCCTAGTTGTCGCGAACACAACTTTCGTCATCTGAAGAAGTGTTGATGAGCTGTAATGGGCAAAAAACACCAAAAAATTTGAATTTCGCGCCGCAAGGGTGCGCATCCACCTTAAGTAGCACAAAAATAATAGACGTGACAAGTGACGCTCACCGCCGCCATTGCTTCCAACGACTAACTCGACTAACGCTTTCTTTCAGTAATAGAATAGAATAGAATATTCTTTATTGCACAAAACAAACAATGTACATAGGCGAACTTAATGCTAAGAAGCATTCTCTACCAGCTAACCTTTGTGTATTGACAATAACACACTCCTTATTGGTTGTCTGGAAGAGATCACTTTTTAGCGATACGACCGTGTGTAATTTTTATTTTAACTATTTTGTAAGGTGTGTAATGAAGTATAATTCATTCATTCATTCATTCCTTTTTAAGCTAGCAGCCACGACAAATCTTATACCAACGAATCTTACTAACAAGTCCGGGTTATCCCTTGGTCAGCTTTTACGACATCCACGGGAGGAGACGGAGTATAGTGAATCATATATCTAGTGCGCAATTAAACACAAGCGTTTCACCGCGAAAATCAGTAATTCACTGCATAGAGGGCCGTAAAATAAATTCACTTTCAAAGACACCGTGTTTATAAGCAGTATTCACTATAAACATGTGGCAGTGTGTATAAATTACCGGCGGACAGGCCGCTATGCACGTCCGCGGGTACTGAAACTAAATCATTTACAACTAGGGTTCGGTAACGCAGAAACTCCAGATATATCTGCAAATATAAAAATGAGCCCAAACACGGTCAGTCTACTATTATCCCTCGAGGAGTTCCGTGGTCCACCTTCCGCCTCCATCATCACATCAGCTCGCTGTCACCATCATATTGTATTGTCATCGGAACTTAACAGGTATGCTAAATTTCAGCTCAATCGATGAGGATAACTGCTTTAAAATTCAGTTGCAAGATTCCACATACATTGCAAGTTAAATAAAAGCTTGTAATATAGCAATAAGTAGTCAGAATTGGAATTGAAATTAGCTTAAATTGGTCCTAAAATTGACTTAGTTTACGACAGGAAACAAGGCATAACACATTTATTTTTGTTACTGGACTTATAGTACGCGTCATGTAAAAACAACGCTGGCACGCCTGAAGAAGCTTGACCGCCAGCGTTCTTTTTACATGCCGCGCATTATACCATTAATATATAAAACCTTATTTACTTATTTTCTATTTTAAGTGCGCAGTCGTACTTGCAATTTAAATGCTACGTGGGGCTATAAGTTTGAGAAATCCTGGTCTATTGGTTGCAAGTTTCCCACACTCACTAGAATAGTGCCTTTATTTTTCAGAAAACCCTTCCAATCACATAACTTAATATAACTTGCTAACTATAAGTACTCCCTGGCTGGCATTATAGATAGATAGATAGAAAATTCTTTATTGCACATAAAACAAAGAAGTACAAAGGCGAACTTAATGCTAGAAAGCATTCTCTTCCAGATAACCTTGGTGTATTGCTGAAAAAATATGTATCGGTAGTGCACAAGAAGGGAAATAATGGATAAGTCTAAGAAAATTAACGAAATATAATAATAATAATAATAAATAAGTACTTAAATTACTGCCTAAAATATAAATTAAACTAATACTTATCATTCATATTATAATACATACCATTAATATAATTCTAAAAAGAAATGTATAAAATAAAGTTGCTTATTATAGTAGGCGGGAATTAAATTTGGTCTAAATGGCTAAGCTATTTCGGTATAGGCGTTTCGCAGCCCTACATCCATTCCAATACCCAGCCTGTGCCCACAATAAACAAATAACCAACCTAATAAAAACTGATTAACAATTAAAACAGATTTATACATTTTTTTATTATGTATCCGGTTAATCGTTGTGTGATTTAGTTTAACGCGATCGTGTTTTGATCGATTCGTAATCGGCTTGGCATTTTGTTTGGGTCACCGATCGATAAATTTGCAATTGTTGGTGGTATTGTGGTATAATAAGTTTAATAATCGAATTCCATTAGTAGAGTCAGAACAGTCTTGAATGAATGAAGGATATAAATTATTTATTGTTCATTCATTCAAGATTTAAGGTGGGGTATAAACCAATATTACCAATCTTAGATTAGATTTTTAACTGACTCAATCTAATATATATCGGGCTTTGTCCTGACTGACTGACTGAACGAGGTCCAACGCACAGCCTAAACCGCAGGACGTAGAGACTTGAAATTTGGAGGGTGTGTTTGTCTCGATGCGTAGGGTTGTACTAAGAAAGGAATTTTGAAAATTCGCATGCTAAGGGGTTCAAAATGCGGTTCTAACTTAAAACAAAAATGCTCTGTATTTCAAAAACCGTTAGTAGTAGAACCATGAAATTTTACATGGAGATTTCTCAAATAAAATTAACAAACACGTATTTCAGCGTTATCTGAAATTTTCCTGAAAAATGGCAGGGGAACGTTTTTTTTTTTTTTTTTTTTTAAACTTTTGTTTTCACAACGCACAGCCTAAACCGCTGGTCGTAGAGACTTGAAATTTGAAGAGTGTTGTCCTTTTAGGGTGTAAAGGTGTATTTAAAAAGGCATTTGGAAAATTCGCTCCCTTAGGGGTCCAAAAACGGCTTTTAATGTATACACTTTGCGTTTTGCAACGCACAGCTTAAACCGAGGGACCTAGATAAATGAAATTTGGGGGATGTATTCCTTTTTGGGTGTAGGGGTATACTAAGGAAGGATTTTGGAAAATTCACCCTGTAAGGGGTCCAAAACGGCTTTTAATCTAAGACTAAAATGCTTCGTATTTCGGAAACCGTTGGTAGTAGATACTTGAAAATTCTCAGGTAGATTCCTTATATAAAAATAGCAAAAATATGTTTCAGCAGTACCTGAAATTTTGCTGAAAAAAGGCACGGGAACGATTTGTTGGTAAATAAAAACACTTTACGTTTTAGCCAGCTTTCAGCGTATTTTGACGATTTATAAGTTAGTTTCACATTGTAGTCATTGAGATCAAAATATTTTCAGGACCTCAAGGTTCAAATGGGACCCCTAAATTGAAAAACTTGAGTATGGTGTCGTTTCAAAGGTTGTTTCACGGTGTCGTTGTTGAAATCAAAATATTTTCAGGACCTCAGGGTTAAAATGGGACCCCTAAATTGAAAAACTTGAGTATGGTGTCGTTTCAAAGGTCGTTTCACGGTGTCATTATTGAGATCAAAATATTTTAAGGACCTCAGGGTTAAAATGGGACCCCTAAATTGAAAAACTTGAGTATGTTGTCGTTTCATAGGTCATTTCACGGTGTTGTTGTTGAGATTCAAATATTTTCAGGACTTCAAGGTTAAATGGGACCCTTAAATTGAAAAACTTGAGTTCGGTGTCGTTTCAAAGGTCGTTTCACGGTGTCGTTGTTGAGATTCAAATATTTTTAGGACCTCAAGGTTAAATGGGACCCCTAAATTGAAAAACTTGAGTTCGGTGTCGTTTCAAAGGTCGTTTCACAGTGTCGTTGTTAAGATTAAAATATTTTCAGGAAATAAAGGGTAAAATGTGACCCCTAAATTGAAAAACTTGAGTGTGGTGTTGTTTCAAATGTCGTTTCACGGGGTGGTTGTTGATGTTTAAGTTGTTGTCTGCACGCCGCTTCGGGGATGTTTTCAAACTACGCGCGGACGAAGTCGCGCGCGGGTCATCTAGTCAAGTATAATATTCAAATTATAAATATGCATGGATACTACATTATAATTCCGAGGGATCACTGTACCAGAAACACGATAGGACAATACTATCTCTATAGAAAAAAGCCCCAAAGTTACCTCTAACTTTTGGCTTAATTCGATTGTTTATTAAAATGAAACATATTATTGAGTACTTAAATAATTAGATAAATAAAATCAATAACGTCAACTTCCAAATTTCAACTTTTTCATCATGTAGATAGTAAAAAAAAAAACTAGACAAAATGGACAAAAATAGATAAAAATAGACAAACATAATCGAGAGAACCCTAAAAAGTATATATAATAGAATCTTAGGTGGGTTCTCATGCAAGATGCTAAATCTAGTTCCGTTTTTCGTAACGTCCATTCTCTTCTCATACAGACTTCTAGTTTACAGTATTAGATAGGGAGCTGGCGAACAAAATTTCGATATAATCAGCACACATGGCAGAAGTTATTAATAGTGAAAATTATACCCTAATAAACATCAAGGACCTCGTCTGCCACCATGGTGGCGCGGAGTTGTAAATTTAAAGAGTTCCAAAAATTTTAAAAAAAAAGTGTGCTATATTATGCGCACACGTCTGCCTCTGGGGCTAGTGATCACAGTCATCCTGGAAACACAAAGAATCGAAGAGGCAAACATCCAGGGCTCTTGACTTTTGTAGTATTCAATTTTTTCAGTTATTTTGATGATTTAAAAAACTGTATTTATGAAGTGCACACTTGGCAGACTTTAATTGTTCGATTAAAAACAATGCGAAGGACCACGGAAAAATAGTCTGCCAGCATGTAGCCTCTGCGTAGACAATTGACAGTGCTCCAAAAATGTAAAAAAAGGTGTGCTATATTATGCGCACATGTCTGCCTCTTGGCCTGATGTTTGAATTTCTTATGAAAACCAAGAAAATCGATGAGGCAGACGTTCAGGCCTCTGATATTCCAAAGGCAGACTATTGGTTTTTTTTTTCAACCCGACGCTCGCGCCAAAACGCGGTTATAAAATAATTGAAAAAACCGGTAATAACTCACGTAGATACTTGTTCCGAGTCAAACACCCGACTCGAGTTTCTGGGACTTCATAATTATCCCCTTCCTCAAGGCGTATACGCGACGGCTTCCCGGCGATAACTGCGGGCGCGCGCCCGGAGCTCACGACTGGCAGGTACCGGAACTTCGGCAACGCTCGCACTCCCGTCGTGGTAGGTATAAAATATATATCCAGAGAGGAATAAAACGACTTATGGACTGTTTTTCATTTTCCTTATCAAATTTCCTGCATAGTCCCAATGAAAATAATAATTTATTTTTACATTTTGCATGAAAACTTTACTTCGAGCATCTTAAAATATAAACTGTGATTTTATACCGACAAAGAATTTGCGTGATTTTTATCAAAAATTATTTTCAGTGAATTATTTTCCTTGATTCAATGAATCTGAAACAATTGTATAGCTGAAAATCAGTGAGCAAAGTGTCTGCCACATGTTTTTTCGAATCCACGGAGTCATAATGAATCGAATGGGCGCAATGAGAACCGTGTACCAATGACTTAATAGAGTTTTTTTTTACATTTTTACAACTCCGTCCAAGATAATGCAGAGCCCTGAACGTCTGCCTCTTCGATTTTGTTCGTTTCCAAGATGACTGTGACCATGAACTCCAGAGGCATACATGTGCAAATGATTTAATACCCCGATTTTTTAAAGCAACTTCACTCCGCTGTAACGCGAAAACGCAGCGACATAGGACCTTAATTGTTGGACCAAATCAATTCGTAATGATGTAAACTGCAATCCACCTCGACGTGAAACGTGTGCAAATCATATACCGAAATGCTCGCCAGCTCCCTAACTATATGTATTGTATGTATCCTAAACTGTAGTTATGTATCACCCAGCTGGGCCAAACTGGTCTCGAATTAGATCAAAGGACAATGTCATCTGGGCAGTCCAACTTAGAGCTCGCTAACCGCAGCTGATATACCTAATGAGCTAATATTGTATGGCTTTATTCAATGCATTCACACAGTATACCTAGCAGCTTTACTAGATGGAACGTATGGTCTACTAAAAAACACTGCATGTCGTCGAAAATGGGAAGGTGTATGAATCCTAAATCTATTACAAGCAAAACCACATTACATAACGCCCAACAGTCGCAACATAAAACTTTTGTAACTATCATAGTTATGTACATACTTTTCACTAGAATCGGGATATTTACCATGATTTTTAAGTTATGATTGTTCCCTTTATTTCGGCACAGTTGCATGCGCCATGATCACGGAAGAACTAACTAAAGTCTTTGCGAGTAAATGTTATTGGCAGATATATCGATCTACCTACCCTCTACCCTCTTTCTCACTCTTTTATTACGAACGATATACCACTACTATCGGTTTCATTGTCACTCTTAACTCCACCTCGACACACAACACTATAACGGTATCCGGACGAGTATACCAGACTTTTTTGATTCTTACACATTCTCACCACAAGCTTCCATAGTACAGATTATTGAAAACCATCTTTTCTATTACGATATTGTGTTGTTGCAGATACCACACACAGAGGATCCTAGTGTGGGATCAGGGACTATGTATGTGGCAGTTGGGTGTTATATAAGATAATCTGAACTAACTTTTTAGGAGAGTGGAATGCTCTGGGTCAGAATTCCAACGCCATAGCTGTACTTCTTATCCTATATTTGTGTAGAGTCTGTTCAGATAGAGACCCGTCGTAGGATTTGAGGAGCATACTCAGAGCTGTTTTTATTTACCTACCTTTTTTGTTTTACCTACCTTTTTTGTTTTACCTACCTTTTTTGTTTTACCTACCTTTTTTGTTTTACCTACCTTTTTTGTTTTACCTACCTTTTTTGTTTTACCTACCTTTTTTGTTTAGCAGGCTACAACAGCATTTAGAACGTTTTTATCCTTTTACTACGGTAACAATTTATTTCGTTTATGATTAAAAATGCCCCCAGAAAGAAACCAGCATGGCAACCAGAAACAACCAGAAATCGGAACGTTAGCTCACAATTTGGCCACGACGGCTCTCTTTCTGAACAGACTCCAACCTTTTTGTTATTTCTTCGAAGAATGAAACACCGAATTTAATAATGGCTACGCTATGACGTTGATTAAGAACCTAGGCGGATAATTGAAAGTTACATGTCAAAAGTCGACCATTTCACGGCCACTCACCGTATTAGCTAATTGCTATAAATAATATCTGTAAAATTAACTTGGACAAGCTGCCTTTCTCTGTGACCCCTTACCTTGACTCGCCGCGCCCTGCGGCATACCATGCCACACGTCACAAGTACCTACGTCATATTTGTTTAGGCTATCTCGGGGCTATTGTAAAATGAGATATGGTAATAGGGACTAGACGCTTTCTAGGCAGCTGAGAATGTTGACAGGTCAAGAACCAACAAGAGTACGTATTACTAAGAGCAAAAAGTTTTAGAACTTCGATGCTTCTTGGAGATTATAGTCACGGCAAAGCCAAAAGGAAGGGTTATTTTTACAAGCTTTTATTTAACTTGCAATGTATGTCCGGGTGGAATGTAGTAGTAGGGCTTTTTTGCTGTAAGAGTTCGTCCGGGGAAGTACTACCACCATACCTATTTCTGCCGCAAAGCAGTAGTGCTCGCATTGCTGTGTTCCGGTTTGAAGGGTATGAGTGCCGGTGAAATAACAGGCACATGAGACTTTTCATCTTTATGTCTCAGGGTGGCGGGCGCAGTGCAATGCCACATAGGGCACGTTCTAGGTGGACGAGACCTATGTGGTAATGCACTGTTCATAGGCAGAGGTTACCGCTTAACATCAGATGGGCCATTTGCTTGTTCCGTCATTCAAGTAGTATAAAAATAAAAATAAAAAAAGGGTTATTTATACAAGCTATTATTTAACTTTCAATGTATGTCCGGGTGGAATCTTGTAACTGAATTTCAAAGCAGTTATCCTCAACCGATTGAGATGATATTTTGCATACCTGTCAAGTTCCGATGACAATACAATATTATGGTAACAGTGAGCTGATCTGATGATGGAGACGGAAGGTGGACAACGGAACTCCTCGAGGGATAATAGTAGACTGCCCGTGTTTAGGCTCATTTTGATCAGCACACGGTTACGATCATTAGTAATTATAAAAGCTTGCATTGAAAAATATTTTTCACAAAAAACTTATTTGGCAGTCTGTATGTATGTTTGAATTTACGTATTTTCTACCGTAGCTCCTCATCCGATTTCGATGATGTGTCAATCGATTTGTTATTTATGATCCGGGTGATTAGATACAGCAATTAACATTAAGTTCGCCTATGTACTGCTTTTTGTCTTGTGCAATAAAGAATTTTCTATCTATCTATCTATCTAAACAGCCTTTTCCCCGAAGAGGTATGCAGAGCCTCAATGGGCCTCTTTTCACCGTGGATTGCACCATCGTGGAAATATAGACGTGAGTGGTGAGCTCATCGCCGCCATTGCTTATTCTCGGCTATTGTTTTATTACTGTAACAAATACGAAAAAAACAATATGATGGACTTCAAAACTGGACTAGAAAAATGGGACTTCAAATTAAAGAAGAGATAATTCTGAGTTCATTGTTTGACGACCTCTGTGGCGCGGCGGGATAAGGTTGGCCTGCGACACAGGAGTTTGCGGGTTCGATTCCTGCCTCGGAACTAATATTTGTGCGATCGCAGATATTTGTTCAGGGTGTTCTGGGTATTTTCTATGTATAATAAAAAATATCTATTTAAGTATTATATTGTATTAAGTATATCAGTTATCTAGTACCCATAACACAAGCTCTCCTTAGCTTGGGGCTAGATAATGTTGTGTGAACTGTCCAGCATTATTTATTTATTTATTGTCATTTTTATTAACATTTTGCATTAGTATATTATCTACTTCATACAAATATTGTACTTAATGTTGTGGTTAGTAGGGCTACAGCCGAGAAACCAGTTTTTATTTTATTTCTATGGGCTATAGTATTACAAACTTTTTACTTGATTACCTTCATTGCCTATCGTATGAAATAGATATTGTTTTTTGTATTATTTTGTATTATTTAATGTAATAAGATGACAAACAAGCAGACGGCCCGCCTGATGTAAAGCAGACACCGCCGCCTATGGACATCTGTAACACCCACATATTGCAAACGCGCTGCCTACCATTAAGAGCCCTATTGATATTTCTCTTGAATTTACCCATATTGTAGAGCGATGGTAGCCTAACGGTTCAATAGTGCAACTCAGAATCCAACGATACCGGGTTCGATCCTAGGCTCCGCACCAATGACTTTTCTAAGTTATGTGTGGATTTACATCGCTCTGTGCTTCGGAGGGCACGTTAAGCTGTCGGTCCCGGCTGTTATTGATTAATAGCAGTCGATAAGCCATGTCAGAGGCCCTCGGGCGGCTTGACAAACTCTGACACCAGAGGCCAGCACTACCTCATACGAAACGACGACGACCCATATTGTAGCCCTGTGGGAAGACATCCAACGGTATTAGTATAAAAGCACCTGCACCGAAAGCAAATTATAAGAGGACAAGACAAAAGCTAGATCCAATATTTGACGAAAATATGCCAACGGTGTTGATGAATAAATTAAAAAAAAAAATACTATACAGTTCACACACCATTATCTCGCCCCAAGCTAAGCAGAGCTTGTGTTATGGGTAATAGATAACTGATATACTTAATAAAATATGTTACATAGATAGATATTTTTTATTATATACATAGAAAAATACTCAGAACACCCTGAACAAATATCTGCGATTGCACAAATATTTGTTCCGAGGCGGGAATCGAACCCGCAACCTCGTGCGTTGCAGGCCAACCTTCGCCCACCGCGCCACAGAGGTCGTCGAGGAATATAACGAACAGGCACTAGAACATTAAGTTACACAAAAACATACACATGCCACCATGGTAGAATCCAACACACCTTGCCCAAGCTTGTATATTTCAAAAGAGAACCGACAATACACTCTAACCCGTTGAAGTATTACTTACATTCACAAATACCTTTTGAGCGCTGCTCTCAATACTTTCGGCTCACAATAGGACAAATCATTTCGACATATCATATGATTAGGAGTATTGTTATCGTAAGAAGTGTTGCGTAATAAGCCGAGAGCATTTTTGCTGATCTAGAGCAGGTTTTAGAGCCAGGATTTGCTGAGTAAAAATTTTTAAATTTTTAAAGTTCTTTTATTTCTTGTAATCTGCCTCTCCGGGCATTGAGCAAGAGTTGTGTGCTTATTTCGTGCTTGACATGAATGGTATACGCCCAGTGGCATATCCACGACTCTAATTCAGTACATATTTTTTTAGATACTAGATGAGGTCTTGAGGGGCTCTCCTCTTTATCCTTCTGAAAGTTGTGGACGTTTTCATGAGACTGTTTGCAAGCTGGTTAGGGTGTTGCACCATTCGTTTGGCATAGGATTTTAAGACTTAACCTAGAACATTCCCAGTGTAAATTTAATCCTAGGGTGTAACAAGCATATATATTAAAACCTGTAAATTAAAATATAACTACTACTTATTGAGAAACTGAGATTAATTGTAAATATTTTACCTATATGCTGAGTAAGAAGGTTTTGGTGAAGTATTTATTATAATGACGAAACATTATCTCTAAAATATCTGTATAAGATGTAATATTTCCGAAGCCATGTTACGATAACACGAAGGAAGCAAATCAGGAAAGATGATGGGAATAGATAGATGAATAATACTTTACTGTACACCATATTAAAGATGATGGGAATAGATAGATGAATAATACTTTATTGTACACCATATTAAAGATGATGGGAATAGATAGATGAATAATACTTTACTGTACACCATATTAAAGATGATGGGAATAGATAGATGAATAATACTTTATTGTACACCATATTAAAGATGATGCGAATAGATAGATGAATAATACTTTATTGTACACCATATTAAAGATGATGCGAATAGATAGATGAATAATACTTTATTGTGCACCATATTAAAGATGATGCGAATAGATAGATGAATAATACTTTATTGTACACCATATTAAAGATGATGCGAATAGATAGATGAATAATACTTTATTGTACACCATATTAAAGATGATGCGAATAGATAGATGAATAATACTTTATTGTACACCATATTAAAGATGATGCGAATAGATAGATGAATAATACTTTATTGTACACCATATTAAAGATGATGCGAATAGATAGACGAATAATACTTTATTGTACACCATATTAAAGATGACGCGAAAAGATAGATGAATAATACTTTATTGTACACCATATTAAAGATGATGCGAATAGATAGATGAATAATACTTTATTGTACACCATATTAAAGATGATGCGAATAGATAGATGAATAATACTTTATTGTACACCATATTAAAGATGATGCGAATAGATAGATGAATAATACTTTATTGTACACCATATTAAAGATAATGCGAATAGATAGATGAATAATACTTTATTGTACACCATATTAAAGATGATGCGAATAGATAGATGAATAATACTTTATTGTACACCATATTAAAGATGATGCGAATAGATAGATGAATAATACTTTATTGTACACCATATTAAAGATGATGCGAATAGATAGATGAATAATACTTTATTGTACACCATATTAAATATGATGCGAATAGATAGATGAATAATACTTTATTGTACACCATATTAAAGATGATGCGAATAGATAAATGAATAATACTTTATTGTACACCATATTAAAGATGATGCGAATAGATAGATGAATAATACTTTATTGTACACCATATTAAAGATTGTTAATTTATTCACTTTGACTATTAAATGACTTTGCGGATACCTACTCTATAATATTGAATATAAACGAACAAATAAAATATAGAAGTATGTAGAGCTTTTTTGTGAAAGAGTTCGTCCGGGGAAACCACCATACCTATTACTGCCGCAAAGCAGTCGTGGTCGCATTACTGTCTTCCGGTTTCAAGGGTATGGGTGCCGGTGAAATTACAGGCACATGAGACTTTCCATCTTTATGTCTCAGGGTGACGGGCGCAGTGCAATGCCCACTTAGGGTGGACGTGACCTATGAGGGAATGCACTGTTCATAGGCAGAGGGTACCGCAGGTGGGCGATCTGCTTGTTCCATTTTTTATACCACTTTAGGTGGTTGTAAAAAAAAAATAGCCAGGATTTGCTGACCAAGAAGGTTTTGGTGAAGTACCTATTTACTAAAATGACGAAACATTTTACTTGATACCTCATATGGATCGTCTCTAACAGATGTAAATTTTCCAAAGCCATGTTACGAGAACATGGAGGAAGCAAATAAAAAAATAAATAAATAAATAAATATGATTAGAATAGATAAATGGACAATACTTTATTGTACATATTAAAGATAGTTAATTTATTCAGGCGTGACTTTGTGGAAACCCACTCTATAATATTGAATAGACGAACAAATAAAATGTAATTTTCACTAGAAACGGGATATTTACCATGATTATGGAGTTTGAAATGTTCCCGATATTTCTGTATATATTTCTGTTTTATATTTCTGTGCCGAAATATTGGCATATTAAACTACAACATGAGCCGCTTTAAAAAAAAATTAAAAACAGTCCTTCAGGGCAGGCAACGCATTGGCAATGCCCCTGGTGTTGCAGGTGTCAATAGGCGACGGTAACCGCTTACCATCAGGCGGGCCGTATGCCAGTTTGTCGAGCCATAACATAAAAAAAAAAAACTCAATAATCATGGTAAATATCCCGTTTCTAGTGAAAATTATGTAGTACATAACCATGATAGTTTCAAAAGTTATAAATAAAATGTAGTAAAAAATCCGCCATTCTCTACTGAAAACTCAGGTGGCGGAATCGTTACTAAGGTTGCGGAGGTTGCGGGTTCGATTCCCGCCTCGGAACAAATATTTGTACGATCTGCAGATATTTGTTCAGGGTGTTCTAGGTATTTTATATGTATAATAAAAAATATCTATCTATGTAGTGTATTGTATTAAGTATATCAGTTATGTCAGTGACTTTGTATGCAGTGACCCATAACACAAGCTCTGCTTAGCTTGGGGCTAGATAATGTCATGTTTACAGACAAGCATTTTTTTTTAAATACATTTATTTACAGAAAGAATAATACAAGGTATGTACAAAATACATATGAAACAGTTGTGCTACCTGCAGACCGCTGCAAGCGATCTAAAGGTAGCTCAACTGATCCAAATCACTACTAGACGGAAGCATTTTTTTTTATATTAACATTTACATAAAAGATTATCTTCGGCCTTAGCGATGAGAGCGATTTCTTTAACAGAACTGGTGACCTGAATTTCGCTGCGTTTAAACACGGTGGTGTAAATTCAATAAAATTTCTACAACTACCATTGGATATAACATTTACATACATACATAGACACACGCCTTTTTCCCCGAAGGGGTAGGCAGAGCCTCAATAGGCCACTTTTCACAGTGGGTTGCACCATCGTGGAATATAGACGTGACAAGTGGTGAGCTCATCGCCGCCATTGCTTCCCACGACTGACTCAGCTAACGCTTTCTTCCAGTAATAACACATTCCATAATAAGCTACCAGCCAGGACAAATCTTATACCAACGAATCTTATCAAATAGTCCGGGTAATCCCTTAGTCGGCTTTTACGACATCCACGGGAGGAGACGGAGGGGTCTATTCTTAGGCCGGACACACCACGGCAACATTTATCAGATATAATTTACAGTCACTTGTTTTTTTATCGTCAGTTGTATTAGCTTCAGTTGCTGTAAGTGACCTAGGACTACGAACGTTTGCGTAGGTAGTCTAAATATCTGCAACTAGAACTCAAACTAATTAATGCAGTCAACTAACGCACAAAGGTTAGTGCAGAAGCAGTAAATTTATTGTTTAGTCGTAAATAAATCAACGATTCGTATGCACTGGTTTTAATATTCTGGAATTTGCACCGCAAAGATTATCTACATCTAACTTGTAAAATTCCTGTGCAGGTGGCTTATTTGTTGGACTATTTGTCGTTTATATTAGAGGTGAAAAATTTATCAATTTGCACTAAAATAATGTCCAAAGTGGTTCATTTTGAATAACCAAGAATTTTCAAATACAGAGTAATCAAGTGCAAAACGGTATGTGGAGGGAGTGCGTCGCGTTTGCTCAAGAAGAGATCATAAGCTGGACGCGAAAACTGCCATTTATGTATCCTATTCTACTAATATTATTAAGGTGCTTGCTTTTTCATACAAACGCATTTGCACAAATATGGGCGATATGGGTGTAATTTTACACTGAAATGGCTGTTGTTGGCTTTTATATTGGTCATTATTTGCGGCAAATCATATTTGGTTGAAGAAAACACTGAATTAATAGCGAAACTTTCATCGAAATTACTTGTATGGACTAAAATTTCGATATAACTTTTGAAACTATCATGGTTGTGTACATAATTTTCACTATAAACGGGATATTTACCATGATTTTTGAGTTTGCAATGTTCCCGATATTTCGGCACAGAATGGAGTGTCGGCCACTACTTACTTTTTTTAATCTTAATCAGGTGGGCCATCAGCTTGTACCGACATTCAAGTAGTATAAAAAAAAAACATTTTGTAAAAGCATTAGACTGCAATAGAAGATTACAAAAATGCATAAGCAGATTAAAGAGTAGCTACAATTGAAATAGAGAAGAATACGATAGGATACAAATGCTGTACGTAGAGTTTATAGTACAGTGTTGTGTTGTGTTGTGTGTTGTGTTGTGTTAGTTAATCTGTCTGTAGATTATACCTCCTTACATAATTTGTAAAGTTAAGAAATCATATCTACTTTTCTATTTTTTTGTATTTGCTCATACCTATTCAATATATAACTACGAGTCTCTTTGGATAAAATAAAAACTAATTTACTAATATATTTATGTACTTAATATTTACTAGGTGTTTATACATTTATTTGACGACCTCTGTGGCGCGGCTGACGATGGTTCGCCTGCGACGCAGGAGGTTGCGGGTTCGATTCCCGCCTCGGAACAAATAATTTGTGCGTTCTGCAGATATTTGTTCAGGGTGTTCTGGGTGTTTTCTATGCATAATAAAAATATCTATCTATGTAATGTATTATATTAAGTATATCAGTTATTCTAGTACCCATAACACAAGCTCTGGCTTAGCTTGGGGCTAGATAATGTTGTGTGAACTGTCCAGCATTATTTATTTATTTATTTTATTTTATTTATTTACAGAAAGAATAATACAACTATTACAAGGTACCTATGTACAAAATACATAAGAAACAGTTTTCTACCTGAAGACCGCTGCTAGCTATCTAAAGGTAGCTCAACTGATCCAAATCACTACTATTTACTAGGTGTTTGTATATGTAATACCTATTTTGTATATATCTGTAAAAACTTCCTTTTTTTATTTATTTTTGTACAAGTAGGTACCAATTACTTTTCACTGGAAACGGGTTTTTACCTTGATTTTTGTTTGTTCCCCCCTAACCAGCGAGTTGGTGGGATATAATATGTAGTTTTAAAATTGTAACGAGTAAACGAGTATAGTTGCGTCTTACATCGTACCTATTGATGTCTATTACAGTGTGTGTGCCGTGTCCGTGCGTCAACCGAGGTCCGTGCTGAAAATCAGCGCTGCAGTTTACTGCAGCATTATGCTGAGCACGGACCTTTTTTGAAGGCACTATACACGCAGCAATAAACGTGTTCTGTCTGTCTAATATTGTATTGTGTTCCCATGCTGTGTATTTGCTGTTCAAAATAAACTATTTCTATTCTATTCTATTCTATTCTTATAGCGTGCAAAACTACCTTCGCAACAAAACTATCATTTAGCTATATAGGTTATGCTTTTTATTCCAAATAGGATTTTATATTGATTTATGCAACTAATCTACTGATACATTGATAGAAATTCAATTCACTTCGGTCCAGTTGTAATTCAGTTAGCCAAACAAAACGCTGTATTAGTCATACGCACTATTGTCCAGAGCTGTCGTTCGAGGCGTTTTATCTTAATTGAGTGCAATTTGATTTAGTGGCGCAACTACTTACCAGTTTATATCTGCTATCGAATTACTTTTCTACATACTAACTATACCACGGATTTATATTTCGGCAACTGCATTTGTAAATTTGTCGTTAGGTAGCACGTGCCGGTTTTTTTTTCTTCAACCACTAGATAAGTTTTGTTCAAAAACCGTTCTTGTTACTTTTGTATAAGGTCCATGAGATATCTGAGTAGCAGTATTATAGAGATTGGTTTGAGTGCATTGTGTGAGACGCCTTAGGGGACAAGTTATGTCATACAACTATTTCATGTCTACGAAAGCAACAAGGATATGAGATCTTTATCACACGTGAATTTCGATTGGAGTTCTTAAGTTATTTGATTAGAATTATATTTGAACGAGCGAAGCGAGTTCTCTGAGTCAACTTGGAAGCATCGGCGTTTGTATGTATGTATGTTTGTCCGAGCATAACTTCCGAACCGTTAATCCGATCTTCATGAAAATTGCTTGGGGGGTAGATACTATTAGTACAATTTGTTGGTAAGGTTATGAGCTATATCGGTTAGGGGGTTGTTGAGATGCTGGGGCCCAAGAGGGGATACAAAAAAGGGAGAATATCAGATCAAATGGGGTGTCATATGAAAGCCCCTTGCCTCAAAATTTCAAAACGTTTTTTTGTAATTTTTTAACTTATGTGTAGTTTTTAAGATATTAGGGTAAATCGAAAATGTAAAAAACCAAAACCTCTAGGGTACTTCCACTAATCCTACAATGCTGAAATTTGTTATGTTTGTAGCTTTTATGACACTAATACTGGGAAAAGTCTAAAATTAAAGAATTTCGAAACATGTCCAGGGTTGACAGTATTCGAAACTATATGAAGTTTCGTTTCCTTCCATACATTTACTGGCAGCGCCCCTAGCGGAAACGAGGAGAAACTAAGGACGCTGTCAGAAAATGTATTGAAGGAAACGAAACTTTATATAGTTTCGTATACTGTCAAATTCTCGTACTAAGGGTACAGTAATGTTGAATTACCGTTTCTAGGAATTTGAACGACGTTGTAAGTCTAACTTTTCGAACCACACGTACGTATATTTTTACTTCATAAATAATGTAACCTACCTAACTCGCGTGTATCCGCGAGGTCTCAGTTCGGGGCGAACCACTATTTATTAAAATTAATATTGAATAGTTTCAATGTACCTAAGTGCATTGGTTCACTTCTGAATGCTCTGATCTTAATCGCATAGTTGGTTAGCAAATGAAGCATGTCAGCGAATAAATTTATCAACATTGATTTGATAAGATTTGTATCCTTGTTGGAGTGAGCTAGCCATTCGTATAATAGTCATGTTAATGCGATTCCCGGTTTAGTTGATGAATCATTGATGTGTCGACATTGGGTCTGAGTGAGATACTGAGTAGTTCATAGTAACATAACAGCATCATAACGAGCTACTGACAGAGGCTCATCCTTACAAGATGCTTGTTAAAACTGAATTATTACCTAAAGTAAGTCCTACCACATAGTCGAGTAATGTACTTAAGGTGGTTGCTTTTCCATACAAACGTATTAGCACAAATATGGGCGAACAGAGTATAATTTTACACTGAAATAACTGTTGTTGGCTTTTATATTGGTCATTATTTGCGGCAAATCATATTTATATATTTTATATATAATCAATCAATAGATGTTAGAACAGATTACCAAATTGCGCATACGACTGTTCATTAATGTGGTTCTGTTAACTTTGACAGGTAACTTATTATAGACAAAAGTAGTAAGCTCTCGTCATTGTCAAACTATACAAGCGTCTCAAAAGAAACACAGTTAACAAGATTATTATAATTATAAAGTCTTTATTTACCCTTTGAATACAAAATTATCTTAAAATAACAATTATATTTTGTAACATAGTGGTACAGTAAAATTAAATGTGAAGTAATTGTAAATGTAATTGAAATTAATCATCATGATTAATTTTACATATTAATAGAAATATTCATGCAATTTTTTTTTATTTCGCTTACAATATTAGGAAGATTAATTCAGGCACTCTGAAACATTATTATTTATTAAATTTTTTCTTAAGGTTGTTCCTCGTGGTCAGCTAGGCACGACAGCGTCAATAGATGGCGCTGTTGCCAAATTTTGAAGTATTTTATGTATTTATGAATTAAAATGTGCATATTATGTCATAACACTAACGTTCACGCAAATGGTGGTTTATTTGCTATGTACCTAGCTATATTTCAGGTTATTTTAGTCTCTAGTTTTAACATACTTGTGCCGAGCAAATTCCGAGCAATATGAAAGCCTACTCACGCACACAGTCAAGGATATTATTGTATTAGAACTATAAGCTAATTTCGGCGCGCGAATTTCAAAATAGTTGGACTAGCGGCTTGGACTGTCGACTCAGAACTACTGAACCCACGTTACTGCGTTCGATTCTATACTGCCTATATTTTTTGTATTTTTTTTTTACTTTTTTTTTGTGAACCAGTGACTAGATCTCTCGACACTAAAACCACAGTACTGGGTTCGATACCAGACTATTTTTTTTTATAAATGTTTTTGTAATGATCTACAAAATACACTGATTCTGCTTCAGCCAATATTATGTTTGTGAAGTGAGTGTTGTGGTGTGTCCTTATTTCAAATCAAAAAGTAGGTACTCGATTCTTAACCGACCTCAAAAAATGGAGGAGGTTATCAATTCCAGAGTTTTTTATTATGTTTGTTACCTCATACCATTTACGTAACGATTAGGAAAAAAAATTACATGATATACTTCCAGATTGGTGCCATTTTCATTAAAATGTTTTTCTGATGATGGAATCCATGAAGATTGAGGGAACTCCTCAAATATTATAGGCACACATATATCAATTTCGGTATTTTCAGCAACAAGTCAAGCATTGCATTCAGAATGTTTTTTGTTTTTTATACTACTAGAATGACGGAACATGCTGATGGCCCACCTGATGTTAAGCGGTAACCTCTGCCTATGAACAGTGCATTACCTCATAGGTCACGTCCACCTAGGACGCGCCCTATGTGGCATTGCACTGCGCCCGCCACCCTGAGACATAAAGGTGAAACGTCTCATGTGCCTGTAATTTCACCGGCACCCTTACCCTTCAAACCGGAACACAGCAATGCGAGGACTACTGCTTTGCGGCAGAAATAGGTATGGTGGTAGTACTTCCCCGGACGAACTCTCACACAAAAAAGCTCTACTACTACTATATTTCACGGGTGGCAACAATGGTGTCTCCTGCGATATCCGATTGAGCTGAAATTTGGCATACTCGTACCTATCTAGTTCCGATGACAGTACAATACTATGGTGAAAGCGAGCTGATCTGATGATGGAGACGGAACGTGGACAGCGGAACTCCTCGATGGATAATAGTAAACTGGCCGTGCTTAGGCTCATTTTCATCAGCACACTAATTTTATTAAGTCTTATACCTGGACTTGTAGTTAGCTTGTAGTTCCTGACTGCTAGCTTATTTCAGGAATGTATTATACTGGAAGAAAGCATTAGCAGAGTCAGTCGTGGGAAGCAATGGCGGCGATGAGCTCACCACTTGTCACGTGTATTTCCCACGATGGTGCAACCCACAGTGAAAAGAGGCACATGAGAGGCTCTGCTTACTCTTTCGGGGAAAAAGGCGTGTGTCTATGTATGTATTTATGTTGTATTGGGTATAAATTCCTAGCTATGAAGTAGTTTTTCAGGGTTCCGAAAAAAAAAAATACGGAACCCTTATGGATTCGTCATGTATGTCTGTCTGTCCGTGTATGTCACAGCCACTTTTTTCCGAAACTAATTTTCACACAAAAATAGAAAAAAACAATAAGTTTTTGGGGTTCCCCATACTTAAAACTGAAACACATTTTTTTTTCATCAAACCTGTGTGGGGTATCAATGGATAGGTCTTCGAAAATGATATTGAGGTTTCTAATATCATTTTTTTCTAAACTGAATAGTTTGCGAGAGAGAGAATGATAAAACTAAACAAAAAAAATGGTGAACATTACCATGTAAACTTCCAACGAAAATTGTTTTGAAAGAGATCTAGTACGTAGTTTTTTTTAATATATCATAAGTTGTAAACCATCCAAGAACTTTTATGTTATGTTACTTGCTGCTACGGAACCCTTCATGGGCGAGTCCGACTCGCACTTGGCCGCTTTTTTTTCTAAAGATTTATTTACTTTCAGCTTTTATTGATAGATCATCAACTGAAGTCCACGGCTGGGCATAGGCCTCCCCCATAATATAATGCACATAGAAACTTTATTTTACGCCGCATAAATGGCTATTGCTTTACAAAGCACAAGTAAGGCCGCACGTAGAAACTGTTCCCATCTATGGCACGGGGCACCCAAGTACCAGCTGCTTCGTTTTGACTCCTTACAGAGAAGAGCCATTAGCATCATCGGTGACCCCAAGCTCTCCGATACTTTAGAACCGCTTAGCCAACGCAGAGCTATCGGATCTCTTTGCGTGATCTACCGCCTCTACAACGGGGAATGTTCTGACGAGCTTTCCGATCTCATCCTCGCATCGAGATTTTACCATCGCTCTTCCCGGCACCGTGACAAAGCTCATCCGCACATCATAGAACCCTGGGTTTCTCGAACGACTCGTTTCTCGAGATCATTTCTTCCCCATAAAGTACTATTATTTATTCTGTGCCTATAAACTATGGAATGAGCTTCCATCTGAGGTTTTCCCGTGTCGTACATGTCGTACGTAACCATGTTTTATTTCATGAAAAATGGTCATAAATTCCTTCAGGGTAGGCAGCGCATCGACAATTACCCCCAGTGTTGCCGGTGTCTATAAGCGACGGTGACCACTTCACATCAGGCCGTATGCTAGTTTGCCAATTTGTATCATAAAAAATAAAAAATAAACTGCCAAGTGCTAGTCGGACTCTAGCACGAAGGGTTCCATACAATAATCTAAAATTAAAATTAAAATTACACGCAAATGTACCAGCCATCACCCAATCACGCAACAGGGGGACAGATCCAACTTTTTTGTTCTAACTGTCACCTTAGGGGGGACAGATCAGTGTGACAAATGGGAATAATTCGTCGCGCTCCATTTCCATTATTGTGATGTCTTGAGTTTGAGAAATAAAGCCGACGAAGTAACAATTCTTCATTGAGGAAATCCGCAGTTGACCCTATTTTCAACAAGTTTTTTTTTTTTTTTTTTTAACATTGATAGACCTTTGTTTGTGCACGATCTCACCTGTTGGTAAGTGACGATGCGGCCGAAGATGGAGCACAAAGGTCTAGAAGGCACCTATTCACTCTAGCCTTGAAGAGGTCCAGATTATAGTTGAGTTAGTAATTAATTTTGTAAAAATTAAAAAAAAAACCCCAAAGCTGAACGGCTGAACCGATTTTGATCAAACAAAGCTAAGAACACTCCCGAAAAATAAACCTTTCAAACAAAAAAAAACGATTTCGGTTCATCCGTTTGGGAGCTACGATGGGACAGACAGACACACACACACACAGACACGTCAAACTTATAATACCCCTTCGTTTTTCGTCGGGGGTTAAAAGAGAGGATAACCCATTCAATAAAAATTAATTATATTATTTTTAATTTCGAGGCCTTTGCGACTTGCGAGACAATGAGGGAAAGGATTGCATTTCAAAAAGGCTAATTCTCCTTAAAAAAAAAGATTGTTAATTTGTATTACACTATGTATAAAATATTTATCTTTTTTATGTTTTTTTATTTATCTTCACTATTATTTTGTATTTTTTAACCCCCGACGAAAAACGAAGGGGTGTTATAAGTTTGACGTGTCTGTGTGTGTGTGTGTGTGTCTGTATGTCCCAACGTGGCTCCCGAACGGATGAACCGAAATCGTTTTTTGTTTTTGTTTGATAGGTGTATTTGTCGGGAGTGTTCTTAGCTTTGTTGGATCAAAATCGGTTCAGCCGTTTTATTTCGTTCGGTTTTTTTTTAAGTTTTACAAAATTAATTCCCTGTAAATATGTAAACTTTGTTGTTTTGTTTGTTTGTTTGTTTGCCAAGCTGCGGTGAAATGGCTAGTACAGTATAAACACAATTACCTACTAGTAATAAATTAGTGCTTAGGAACGTACCATCTGGACTAGCGCCTAGAAAGGAATGGAATCGCTTCGAAGCGAATGTCTTTTGGCTAGGCCGGCTGATATGCATTGCATGCAAATAATATTATGGAAATTAAAAAAAAAAGTGGCCAAGTGCGAGTCGGAGTCGCCCATGAAGGGTCCCGTAGCAGCAAGTAACATAATATCAAAGTTCTTGGATGGTTTACGATTTATGACGTATTAAAAAAAAACTACTAACTAGATCTCGTTCAAACCAATTTTCGTTGGAAGTTTACATGGTAATGTACATTTTTTTTTTAGTTTTATCATTCTCTTATTTTAGAAGTTACGGGGTTGGGGGGGGGGGACTTTTTACCACTTTGGAAGTGTCTGTCGTGCAAACTATTCAGTTTAGAAAAAAGTTATATTATAAACCTCAATATCATTTTTGAAGACCTATACATAGATACCCCACACCAACGGGTTTGATGAAAAAAAAAATTGAGTTTCAGTTCTAAGTACTAATACTTAGAACTGAACCCCCATTTTTTTTTTGTTTTTTTCTATTTTTTTGTGAAAATCTGAATGCGGTTCACAGAATACACCTACTTACCAAGTTTCAACAGCATAGATCCTATAGTTTCGGAAAAAAGTGGCTGTGACATACACGAACAGACATAACATGTCATAGTAAGATGAACTCTTGTCTTCTAAGCAGGAGGCAAAATGTTCAATACCCACCCTGGGCCTGCATATCTGAATCTTCCGAAGACCCTAACTGGCAATTATAATGAATAAGACCCCTAGGAATCATTTCAACGAATTTGTTTGAAGATTGTAGTTTCACCTACCTACACAGAACTGACTTCGACTGAAACAAGGCAATACTATGTTTTTTTTTTTTAATATTGAATGAGCGAAGCGAGTTCTCTGATTCAACTTGGAAGAATTGGCATTTGTATGTATGTATGTATGTATGTTTGTCCGAGCATAACTTCCGAACCGTTAATCCGATCTTCATGAAATTTGATTGGGAGGTGATAGTATTGGTACAATTTGTTGGTAAGGTTATGAGCTATATCGGTCGGGGGGTTGTTGAGATATTGGGGTCCAAGAGGAGGTAAAAAAAAGTGAGAATATCAGATCAAATGTGGTGTCATATGAAAGTTCCTCGCTTCGACATTTCAAAACTATTTTAGTTTCTGAGATGTTAGGGTAAATCAAAAATGTAAAAAAACAAAACCTCTAGGGTACTTCCACTAATCCTACAACGCTGTTTTTTTTACGTTTGTAGCTTTTATGATACAAATACTGGGAAAAGTCTAAAATTTATGAATCTTGAAACTTGTAGGTACCTACTCTATAAAATAACAACCAGTGTATAACATTCTTTGTTGACCTCCCGTTTCTAGGAATTTTAACGACGTTGAAGGTCTAACTTTTCGAACCACATGTGGATGTACATAGATATTTTTTCGAAATAAATAAGGTAACCTACCTAAACCGTGTGTATTCGTGAGGTCTCAGTTCAAAAAACCTTGTGCGTAAATATATAGGTAATTATGATCAGCTAGTAGTATTTAATTTAATTTTTACGTAATTAAGATAATATTATATTTGTCTGTAATTTCTGTCTAGTTGTTTGTAATTTAATTTTCTCCCATTATTTATACAAAGTTCATATGTAGAGACCTTGCAATGCATTGCGGCCTCCGGCTGTCTGGCTGATTCGCATACACATGTCCAATCCTAAATGTTTGTTTTTCTAATATTTTCTATCCGAGCTAATTATGATATGACAGATCGAAGCGGCAACAGCGCTTAGCCGGCGTAAGTCACGAGCTGACAACGTCGCGTGTAAGTGACATGTTACTGTTATCTAATCTGCGGCTATGTGTGTGACACTGTCAGTGTACACTCACACACTGACATAAATGAACTAAAATTTCGATGTTATTTTCGCTATTAATCCACTGTTTTCTTCAACCAAATATGTGTTGACGCAAATAATGACCAATATAAAAGCCAACAACAGTCATTTCAGTGTAAAATTATACTCTGTTTGCCCATATTTGTGCTAATACGTTTGTATGGAAAAGCGACCACCTTAATAGCATTTACGAAAGGTGTCAAAATATGCCCATTTTCTAATAGTAGGTTATTAGGTCATTTTCTAATATATTTTCTTACTAACATTGTACATACCTAAACAAAATATTTAAGTATGTAGTATATTATTATTTTAAGCATAAATTATTTATTGTTAAATTGTAAAAAAGAATTTATTTATGAAAAAAAAACAAATATATAAATTACGTAATATTGAAGGTTTATTAAAGTAAAAAAAAAAAACCTGCATGTTAACGAGATATTTACACGTATTCAATCTAAGGTCATGGTTTAACCTAAACCTTTAATAAACGTAATTCCATACACGATGTGTCCATTAATCAATGTATCGTCGGTGTTAATGCTAATCAAATTAAACGCTTCGTTAAGATGTTAGATAGTGTTTATGATGCGGTTTCTATACCTTATTGAGTGCTGATGACGGAATTATTAAGGCGCCTGTTACACGTAAAGTATTTACTGTGATCCGTCAGTTCAGTATTTATTGATAGACGTACGTAATTAACACCAGAAGAACACACGTTCAATATTTATCATATTACAACGGTTCGTCAATGCGGAATCAAGAAATCTAGAAATCCATGATTAAATATTGACATCCATCAGTACGCTAGTTACGTTACACGTTCAATAAATACCACGATACTTCAGTATTTATTGCCGGAACACAGTAAATACTTTACGTGTAACAGGCGCCTAAGAGGAAAAATAAACCTACTTCCCTACAGTTTGAAAATTAACTGTTCGATAAGATCTTATTTTTTTTTTAATATAGAATAGAGTAGAATATTCTTAATTGCACAAAACAAACAATGCACATAGGCGAACTTAATGCTAAGAAGCATTCTCTACCAGCTAACCTTTGTGTATTGTGGATACATTTATGTAGGTGGTGCACAAAAAACTTAATAATACTTGTAATGACTGCAGACGGCCCACCTGATATTAAGCGGTACCCTCTGCCTATGAACAGTGCATTATCACATAGGTCACGTCCACCTAGGACGCGCCCTATGTGGCATTGCACTGCGCCCGCCACCCTGAGACATAAAGATGAAAAGTCTCATGGCATTTCACTGGCAACTATATACCCTTCAAACCGGAACACAGCAATGCGAGCACTACTGCTTTGCGGCAGAAATAGGTATAGAGGTAGTACTCCCCCGGACGAACTCTTTCCTAAAATATATATAAATATATAAAACAAAGTCGTGTTAGTTACACCACTTATAACTCAAGATCAGCTGGACCGATGTTAGTTATCTCTTTTTGGTAGATTCTTTTCCGCTCCGAATAGCAGAATAAGTAATAAAATATCAGGGGGGGGGGGGGCTGTTTTTCAACGGGGGCTACCCGTGCGAAGCCGGGGCGAGTCGCTAGTACTTAATAAAGAAAAAAAAAACACTTCTGTACTGTAAAGCAAGCTGTAATTTTGGTGGCAGCTTCTCTTTACCATTAAAACTATTGTTTAATTTGTTCAATACTACTTTCCCCATTAGGTCTGCGCTTCCAGTGCACAAAGGATGCTATTTCTCACCTGAAGATAACGTCCGGACTGAGACAGTTGAGCAAAGGAGCTGTCCCATTACAGTTCCTCTCGTGTGCCACGGGACCACCATGGCAGAGGCTCTTGTTTCTCAGATACGTCATGTTTAGTTGGACATTTGTTAATGGCTAGATTGCGGCCACTTAGGGAGTTGTGGGATTGCTGTTAGCGAAATTTAGCTTTCGACCTCAGCTTTTTTAGTCTATCTTTCTGTATCTCTTGGAGTTATTGTGGGAATGGGTTCTGCGACTGGTCTGTAGAGTAAGGTCAAGTATTACTAATCTTAGATTTGATTTTTAACTGTCTGTATCAAGTACAATATTCAAATTAAAAATATGCATAGATACTACGTTATAATACCGAGGGATAACTGTAAGGCTGCGTTTCCATTGACGCGGAGCTGTGCGGAGATGAGCGGAGAATAGCGGTGAAAAGTGGTAAGTGTTTCCACTGAAGCAGAAAGGAGAGGAGCGGAGCGGAGCGGAGAGGAGCGGAGCGGAGCGCAATTTTGAGCTCAGTTTGTCTCCATCTTTCAGAAAGAGCATATGTCATGTTGTCGCCTAAAAAGAAAAAAGCAATCCTTTTACATCTTTCCTTACTTGACGACGAAGATAACGAATCAGATGAAGTAGCATTGACTGTTGCAACTTTTTTGGATATGAAGAGAAAACATAGATTCTGGATTCGACAACATATAAAATATCGTTCTGTGCATGGAGAATTTTCAACTTATTTCCAAACGTGTATAAACACGGGAATTGTTTAACACTTTCAATGAACTTCTCATCCATTTTGATACGTATTGCACCTATGACGTAACGTTGATAACTACTACGACGCACTGCGCGCGAGTCGTGGCGTCACACCCTCCCTCGCACCCCGGTCCGCACCTCGCCGCTTCGCTCTCCTAGCTACCCTCCGCAACGCACCGCCCCGCTGTCCTCCGCTCCGCATCACCTCGCTTATTTTATATGAATATCCGTTCAGCTCTGCCCCGCTCCGCTCGTGCTGTTTCCATTGAAGCGGAGCAGAAATTTCGAGCATAGTGATTGGTCAATTCATGCACCGCTAAGCACCGCTCCGCCCAACTCCGCGTCAATGGAAACGCAGCCTAACAGAAACACGACAGGACAATATGTTCTCGATAGAAAAAAATCCTAAGTTAAGTCTATTATTTGCCTAGATTCGATTGATTATTAAAATGGTGCATAATATTGGGTAGAAAATTAGATAAACAGAATCTATGCAACAAAGCCAAGGGTTTACTGTAGGGGTTTGGTAAAATCTATATATATAAAAGAGAAGTCCACTCACTCACTGACCACTCATCACGAATTCTCGGAAACTACTGGGCCGAGAGTGCTGAAATTTGGCACAAGCATTTATTATGGGGTGTAGGCGCGCACTAAGAAACAGTTTTTGAAAATTCGCACCCTAAGGGGTTGAAAAAGGGTGTTGAAGTTTGTATGAAAGTCTACGCGTCGACGAAGTCGCGAGCGGGTCAGCTAGTAATCTATATTTTACGAGATATTTAATAAAAACCGCTTTTTCGAGCGGCGCGAGGCGTTTTTTTGTTGATGTTTCATCCTGATCGATGACTGGCAGAAAATGCTGCTTAGCATTAAGTCCTGCGAATGTACAATTTCATTGTGCTTTTTATGCAATAAAGAATTAATTCACGACGGTGAAACCCAAGGTGAAAAGAGGCCCATTTAAGGCTCTGCCTACCCTTTCGGGGAAAAAGGCGTGTATCTATATGTATGTATGTAAGAATTAAATCAAAAAAATCCTTGTATTTTTTGTGCAATAAAGAATTATATTTAGTACGAAATCAGAATATTTTCAGAAGGTTGAGAATATATGAATGTACCGCGCGAACGAAGTTTTGAATAAGACCATGGGCTTACTAGTTGATGATTTACGAAAGAACATGGGCAACTCCCCATGCATTGTTTGACGCAACTTTTTTGACTAACGTAACGTACAGTTGAGATACCTTCGGTTATTGATAATATAAGGAGCTAAGGAGTGGAATACACTACCGTCGTCTGTCTAACCTGAAAACTAAAATCTGGGTCTCTTCAAGGCTAGAGTGAAGGAACCTAGCATTCTAGACCTTTGTGCTCCATCTTCGGCCACATCGCCAGTTACCAACAGGTGAGATCGTGGTCAAACAAAGGTCTATCAATGATAAAAAAAAAAGAAAAAAAAAGGCTAATTTAATTTCTTGCGTAGAAGTTGTGGGAAAGTAATGAAGCTTGTTGCGTTTTGTTTCAAGCAAATGCAATTAGTTGATTTATCTAATTATTTAGAAATACAAATTTTTTCTTCCCAACATCTAAAAATTTAAAAGTTCTTTTTTTTTTTTTTTATGTAATAAGGTGACAAACAAGCAGACGGCCCGCCTGATGTAAAGCAGTCACCGCCGCCTATGGACATCTGCAACACCCACGGTATTGCAAACGCGCTGCCTACCATTAAGAGCCCTATTCATATTTCTCTTGAATTTACCCATATTGTAGCCCTGTGGGAAGACATCCAACGGGAGCTCATTCCACGCCCTGCAGGTACGCGGGAGAAACGAGCGCGTGAAACGCACTGTGCGAGACCTCCACGCATCCAAAATGTGCGGGTGAGCTCGCTCACGATGGCGGGATGTGCGGTTATAAAAGTGCGAAGCTGGGATTAGCTCAAACAGCAAAAATAATTGGACAAAAAACTAAATTTAGAAATCTACTAATTACTTCCATGAAGGGTTCATTGGTTTTTGACCTGGGTCAGCGGTTGCCCAACTCCTTTAACATCAAATCGATGAAGTTTCATATGCTTCAGACAATTTATCTACGTACTTTTCACTAGAAACGGGATATTTACCATGATTCTTGAGTTTTAATTGAGTTTCCTTTTTTTGTGGGAACAAATAAAACAGGATATTTACCATGATTCTTGATTTTTATTTGAGTTTACTTTTTTTGTGGGAACAAATAAAACAGGATATTTACCATGATTCTTGAGTTTTAATTGAGTTTCCTTTTTTTGTGGGAACAAATAAAACGGGATATTTACCATGATTCTTGAGTTTTAATTGAGTTTCCTTTTTTTGTGGGAACAAATAAAACGGGATATTTACCATGATTCTTGAGTTTTAATTGAGTTTACTTTTTTTGTAGGAACAAATAAAACAGGATATTTACCATGATTCTTGAGTTTTAATTGAGTTTCCTTTTTTTGTGGGAACAAATAAAACGGGATATTTACCATGATTCTTGAGTTTTCATTGAGTTTACTTTTTTTGTGGGAACAAATAAAACGGGATATTTACCATGATTCTTGAGTTTTAATTGAGTTTTCTTTTTTTGTGGGATCAAATAAAACGGGATATTTACCATGATTCTTGAGTTTTAATTGAGTTTCCTTTTTTTGTGGGAACAAATAAAACGGGATATTTACCATGATTCTTGAGTTTTAATTGAGTTTCCTTTTTTTGAGGGAACAAATAAAACGGGATATTTACCATGATTCTTGAGTTTTAATTGAGTTTCCTTTTTTTGTGGGAACAAATAAAACGGGATATTTACCATGATTCTTGAGCTTTAATTGAGTTTCCTTTTTTTGTGGGAACAAATAAAACGGGATATTTACCATGATTCTTGAGTTTTAATTGAGTTTCCTTTTTTTGTGGGAACAAATAAAACGGGATATTTACCATGATTCTTGAGTTTTAATTGAGTTTCCTTTTTTTGTGGGATCAAATAAAACGGGATATTTACCATGATTCTTGAGTTTTAATTGAGTTTCCTTTTTTTGTGGGAACAAATAAAACGGGATATTTACCATGATTCTTGAGTTTTAATTGAGTTTCCTTTTTTTGAGGGAACAAATAAAACGGGATATTTACCATGATTCTTGAGTTTTAATTGAGTTTCCTTTTTTTGTGGGAACAAATAAAACGGGATATTTACCATGATTCTTGAGTTTTAATTGAGTTTTCTTTTTTTGTGGGAACAAATAAAACGGGATATTTACCATGATTCTTGAGTTTTAATTGAGTTTCCTTTTTTTGAGGGAACAAATAAAACGGGATATTTACCATGATTCTTGAGTTTTAATTGAGTTTCCTTTTTTTGTGGGAACAAATAAAACGGGATATGTAAATATCCCGTTTTATTTGTTCCGTTTTACTTAAAAGCTTTCTCTACTAGTACCTTATTCTCTGTTCGTTTAAAGCGGTAAATAAATTAACTTTTAAAACTATCATGGTTATGTACATACATACTTTTCACTAGAAACGGGATATTTACCATGATTCTTGAGTTTTATTTGTTCCCACAAAAATAAAAGAAACTCAATTAAAACTCAAGAATCATGGTAACATGATTCTTGAGTTTTAATTGAGTTTCTTTTATTTTTGTGGGAACAAATAAAACTCAAGAATCATGGTAAATATCCCGTTTCTAGTGAAAAGTATGTATGTACATAACCATGATAGTTTTAAAAGTTAATTTATTTACCGCTTTAAACGAACAGAGAATAAGGTACTAGTAGAGAAAGCTTTTAAGTAGTAGTAGAGATTTTTTGTGAAAGAGTTCGTCCGGGGAAGTACTACCACCATACCTATTTCTGCCGCAAAGCATTAGTGCTCGCATTGCTGTGTTCCGGTTTGAAGGGTAAAGGTGCCGGTGAAATTACAGGCACATGAGACTTTTCATCTTTATGTCTCAGGGTGGCGGGCGCAGTGCAATGTCAGATAGGGCACGTCCTACGTGGACGTGACCTATGAGGTAATGCACTGTTCATAGCCAGAGGTTACCGCTTAACATCATGTGGGCCATCAGCTTGTTCCGTCATTCAAGTAGTATAAAAAAAAAAAAGTAAATAGGTGTTATCGCTCACTTTATCTCCGATAAATTTTAAAGATGAATAGCATATAATTGACATATCCCTCATACATTTCTTGAGCACATTTGTTGCTATTGTGAGCTCGGCTGGCCTGAGCAGCCCATATATTAGTAGGACGTATTTGGACAGGGAACGACAAGAGATGTATGGCTGTAGAGCTCTGGATGTTAGTGGAACGAATTTTAGTTACGTTTTAAAGTGTCTCGGAGCCCGTGATGAAATGGTTTTTGGGTTTACAATAAGGTTCTTTACATCTATGCCACGTGGCAAGTTATAACCAGGGTATTTATACACATACATCTAACTATGTAACAAGCTTTTATTTAACTTGCAATGTATGTTTGTCCGGGTGGAATCCGGGTGGAATCTTGCAACTGAATTTTAAAGCAGTTATCCTCAACCGATTGAGCTGAAATTTGGCATACCTGTCAAGTTCCGATGACAATACAATATGATGGTGACAGCGAGCTGATCTGATGATGGAGACGGAAGGTGGACAACGGAACTCGTCGAGGGATAATAATAGACTGGCCGTGTTTAGGCTCATTTTGACTCAGCACACGGTTACGATCACTAATTTTATAAAGCTTGCATTGAAAAAAATATTTTTCACAAATAACTTATGTTACTCATTGGAAATCCTAATAAATAAAATAAATAAAATTAAATAAAATGTTATGTCCAAAGATAGTTATATGTCATAAGATAGAAGGTAGTTAATCAAATCAAATCAAAATCTTTATTTCAGGCTTACTGAGAAATGCACTAAACCTAAACAGTAAGCTCATATCAACATAAATACCTTAGAAACAAATATAACACATAAAAACACTTTATTTATTACTTAATCTAACACACGTGTGATCGCCGACGCGTCGCGGCCCGGGGATCACGTGGAAGGCGGCCCTTGAACCGCCGGAACTTCACCCCTTTCGGCCAGAAGTCAGGGCTCAAGTAAGTCTTCACATTTTCCGTAGGGACCCTCACCATAAATGAGCTAAAGCTCACATTATGACGAGAGTCCAACTTCATGACCCTCAAACCCACTCCGAATATAACTGCTACATAGCAGGAGTTATTATAATACGAGTATAGATTCACACTGTGAGGTTTAATATACTACCTACAATCTAAGCTCATACAATAAAACTTTTGTTCGACCAACGAAGCACATGAAAAATAATAACGTAAATGGCGTCAAATTAATTAGCGTAAAAAACACCATTCTACCGCGCATGCCTTGTAGCGACTAGTGAGTCATAGACCATAGGTAGACTACTTGCAGTGGCGTAACAATAGGGTGGCAGGGCTGGCAAAATGCCACGGGCCCCCGACCCAAGAGGGCCCCCCCGGCCCAAGAGGCCGCGAGCTCAAAAATATTTTTTTACCTTGTACCTGAGTGTTTTACTTTATTTGAAAAGTATATTTTTATAAGTTCTGCTTAAAATCCAAAGTGAGACAACTAAATTTAAAAAAAAACAAATTTGCCAGGGGCCCACAACTATTTTTTTTTAAATTTTCGAATTTGCCAAGGGCCCAAAACTATTTTTTTTTAAATTTTCGAATTTGCCACGGGCCCACAACTAATTTTTTTTAAATTTTCGAATTTGCCACGGGCCCACAACTATTTTTTTTTACATTTTCGAATTTGCCACGGGCCCACAGCTAAATTTTTTAAAATTTTCGTATTTGCCACGGGCCCAAAGCTAAATTTTTTTAAATTTTCGAATTTGCCACGGGCCCACAAATTTTTTTTTTGAAATTTTCGAATTTGCCACGTGCCCCAGGTGGTTTAGTTACGCCACTGAGTACTTGTACTATTATTTATTCTTTGGATAGACTAAAACCACATACTACTAGAATACCACGAATAAAAGCATCTTGGTAAAACACCCTACGGCCACGTAGGGTGTTTTAATGGAAAAAATCACGGCAGCAGGAACATTCCGTTTGGTTCTACGCATAATGAAATAATAATAGTAGATTATGCACTATGGGAATAAAGCAGTATCTTACGTCGCGGGCGGCATATTGTACCCTGAGCGTAACGAGGGACTTGAGTTATATAGAGTACTGAGTGAAGCGAGGGGAAAGCTGCCCAAGACCTGTATATATTCTGTGCCAAGACGATGAGAGGCTTTATTCCAGAGGAGCATACTCTACTTTTCACACCTAAAAATTCACTGAAAATCACAACACCGTCTTTTGTTTCACATTCTACAAAGCTTGTGAAACATAAGTCTACACACTCTTGGACTATGTTCTTTGTAAACGTACCTTTTTCTTTTTTTTGAGTTCTGCTTATGGTGGCCAGTTCGATTTTCGAACAAACCTTTTTCCAATGCCATATGGGCATTTTTTACTCAGAGTTTTCCACAAGTTTCTACAAGAATCTGACTTTCCAAATTCAAATCACTTTATTCCCTAGGGAGTTTCATACAACTTTATATCCCTAAAGAGATAATGCTTTACTTTACGTTGAGGTTGCATGATATGTAATTGGACATTGCCTAGCATGTGGTGTGAAAAGTTTTTTTTTTAATTCAAAGGTATAAAGTATGAGTATTAAAAATAAAAGAAGGATACGTAATTTTAAGGTATAGTTGGCAAACCTAAACCACACGTATTATCAAAGTAATTTTAAATTGTGGAATATAATTTCTTAAAGACTACAGTCTACCACATTTACTATTTAGGACTATATTTGCACAATATATAATTTATTTATAATGTAGGTCAAGCTACATTATTAGGCATATACTACCTCAACTCTCAGTAGGACTTACTGTATACTTTATTAATTATTAATTGACGACCTCTGTGGCGCGGCGGACGAAGGTTCGCCTGTGACGCAGCGGGCTCGATTCCCGCCTCGGAACTAATATTTGTACGATCTACAGATGTTTGTTCAGGGTGACCTGGGTATTTTTATTTTCTATCTATAATAAAAAATATCTATCTATGTAATGTATTGTATTAAGTATATCAGTTAACTAGTATCCATAACACAAGCTCTGCTTAGCTTGGGGCTAGATATTGTTGTGTGAACTGTCCAGCATTATTTATTTTATTTTTAACCCCCCCGATGCAAAAACGACGGGGTGTTATAAGTTTGACGTGTCTGTGTGTGTGTATCTGTGTGTGTCTTTGTGTGTCTGTCTATGGCATCGTAGCTCCCGAACGGATAAACCGTTTTTTTTTTGTTTTTGTTTGGATGGTGAATTAGTCGGGAGTGTTCTTAGCTATGTATGATCAAAATCGGTTCAGCAGTTTCATTGCGCTGAGGGTTTTTTTAATTTTTATAAAATTATTTAGGTGTTTCTTCTTGGAAACAATAAGACTTCTTATCAAAAACTTGAAAATTCTAGAGCATAATGCCCCCCAGTGGCGTAACAATAGGGTGGCAGGGCTGGCAAAACGCCACGGGCCCCCAACCCAAGAGGCCGCGAGCTCAAAAATATTTTTTTACATTGTACCCGAGTATTTTATTTTATTTGAAAAATATATTTTTATAAGTTCTGCTTAAAATCCACAGTGAGACAACAATTATTTTTTAAATTTTCGTATTTGCAATGGGGCCCTCAACTTAATTTTTTAAAATGTTCGAATTTGCCGCGGGCCTCAGATGGTTTAGTTACGTCACATGCCCCATATACATCTCATACCTCCGACTAGTTTCACTCGAAAGCGTTAGATCTTACTCGTGAGATTTGTTGGAGAAGACAGATTCTTGTGGTCTCACGTGGTAGGTAGGTATGTGTTTTACATCATAAGATCCATGGGTTGGTTATGTCGGTAATATGTTTGAAATACACCGATTAAGTACATTATCCGCCATTGACCACATAATGACGTAGTTATGTTATATTATCGGACGACCATGGACTAATACCTAACTAACTATTACAGAGTCATAATGAGCCGGCTATGGAGATCGTCATCATCATTTATCACCAGCCTATAGATATCCACGACACGGTTTTTATTTAGTATATATATATTTATACTTTTATTTTAATATTTAAATTTGTAATATTATTTATTCTGTGGTTTAAAGCTTCTTGTTTGTAAGGCACGCCTCACCGTCTTTCTGTACGTCCAGGATGACTGGCAGATAATGCCGTTAGCATTAAGCACTATTGTTTTGTGTGAAAGTTTTAAATAAATAAATAATAATAAATACTGGATGAACACTACCAGGTGATTATGCCAAATCCCATACAATGCATCCCATACATTACAATGGGGAAGTGCCATAATAAATAAATAAATAAATAAATAAATAAATAAATAATGCTGGACAGTTAACACAACATTATCTAGCCCCAAGCTAAGCAGAGCTTGTGTTATGGGTACTAGATAACTGATATACTTAATACAATATAATAACATAGATAGATATTTTTTATTATACATAGAAAATACCCAGAACACCCTGAACAAATATCTGCATATCGCACAAATATTTGTTCCGAGGCGGGAATCGAACCCGCAACCTCCGGCGTCGCAGGCGAACGTTCGCCCGCCCCGCCACAGAGGTCGTCAATACTCTGAGCTGGATGCTGCTGCGCATGTTATTCCCTTGTCTTAATCCAACTATGCGCATCCATGCGCATCTTAATGCTTATGTTAATGTTATCCTTGTGTGGATGTTTAATCCCTTAGTCAGCTTTTACGGCATCCATGGGACGAGACGGAGGGATATATTCGTAGGCCGGACACACGACACATCACAGCCAAAGCAACAACAGGTTTTTTTTGTTGAAAATATTGAATTAAAGTTTTTCTAGTTCTAATACCAACATACATACATATACACACGCCTTTTTCCGCGAAAGGGTAGGCAGAGCAATGGGTCTCTGTTCACTGTGGGTTGCACCATCGTGGGAATATAGACGTGACAAGGGATGAGCTCATCGCCGCCATTGCTTCCCACGACGGACTCGTCTAAAACCAACGCCATGGTATATTTCAATATTATCCTCTATATCTTACGGATAAGGGTTCCTCCGCTGAACCATTTTAAAAAATAGATACCTAGGTACTCTATGTAGGCTACTACCTAATTATGGCCTATACCTAATATACCTAATTAATATTAGTAATTAAATTTACATTTAAAGCCCCAGATGCCTTAAGAGAAGCACTATTTTAGAAGAAAAAATAGCTATATATATTTCTTGTCAAAATTTTAATTCCTGTTTATCCCCAAATGCAACTTCGAGGACAAACAGGAATGGTCAATTCCTATCTGTCCCCGAATGGAGACAGATTCGAGAACAAACAGGAACTACTCAAGGATGGACGTTCTGATTCTGTGCGATTTCTATTAGTTTGTGTTCACACCCGTGTTGCTTACGGTTCATACCTCAGCAAGCGAGCCCTATAGCGTTGTATCTCTGACGGCACAAAGATGTTTGCGGAGAAAGGAGAATTAAGTTTAGGAAATAATTACAACTATACGGCAACTAGCAGTATTTGAAGGCTATTCGTTTTCGCAATAAGGAAGAGGTTCAATTTATAATCTTGCAAGTTACCTAGTTCAATGAGTATTGTAGGTAACCCACACACAATGTCGTAGCTAAGGTCATATTTTTACCTATTTCTATGCCACAACGCAGTAGTGCTCGCATTGCTGTGTTCCGGTTTGAAGGGTAAGGGTGCCGGTGAAATTACAGGCACATGAGACTTTTCATCTTTATGTCTCAGAGTGGCGGGCGCAGTGCAATGCCATATAGAGTGCGTCCGAGGTGGACGTGACCTATTAGGTAATGCACTGTTCATAGGCAGAGGTTACCGCTTAACATCAGGTGGGCCATCTGCTTGTTCCGTCATTCAAGTAGTATAAAAAAAAATGCGCCCCGTGCAAGATTTGAATTTGGAATTTTGAAGTTTTGACTTACCGGGCAACTAATAAACGCTGAAGTTTTTTTTTATACTACTAAGGTAGCAAACAAGCATACGGCCCACCGGTTGGTAAGCGGTTACCGTAGCCTATGGACGCAATACCAGAGCCATCACACGCGCGTTACCAACACTTAAAAAAAAACCAAACACCCGTTTTGAAGAACCCCATACTGTAGTAGCTTGGGAAAACCTCAGCAGGGAGATCATTCCACAACCTGACCGTTCGCGGGAGGAAGTTTCTCTGAAACCGCACAGTCCGGGACCACCCTGGCTCTAAGGTGTGCGGATGAATCCTCTGCCGATGGCGAGCGGTGCGGTGAAAAAAGGTGGCTGTAGGCATCATGCCAATCAATTCAGCTCAGCAATTCAGCAATTTTAGCTCTCTGATGATAGGGTGCAGTAAGCACCTGCCACCGTACATCGTCCACTGTTAATGTAACTTATTTATGTATCTATCTATTTACGTACCTAATTACCTAATTTGCATTGCCTGCGCCGGAAATGGAGCGGATAACTTCTTAAGAAGATACTTTATCCATGGTTTGGTGTAATCAAAGGTAACGTAGTTAGGCATAAATGTTAGTCATAGTGTGAAGCCATGTAAGCCATCCCTAATAATTCTTTATAAAAACCAGTTATTTGTTCTAGGTTCACTGATGCTCACAATAATCTGTTGCAGTCGTAGTTTTGTCAGCTTTGTTAAATTTTATATGCATATCAGTTAAGTATATATTATACTACAATATCGTTCTGTCTATTGAGGAACCAGTAAAACCAGTAAAGTACTATGCTCGTACGCATTACTTTTGATGAGGACTATGAATCTGTAGCACTAACCTTCTTCTTTCAAAGCTGCGACAGCGTGGCTGACTCCGATCCAAGGGCTCGGGAGGTCCAGGAACACTGCATCAGCCTGCCCATTCAGCTCCGGGCCGAATCCATCTTGAAGGACATCTCTGTGCTTTGCCTGACATAACATAACATTCTCAGTTTATATGAAGCACAAGTCCGGGCTGGTATGGAGTACTGCTGCCATGTTTGGGATGGCTCAGCCAAACACCAGCTTGCTGCCTTGGACTCGATCGAACGTAGAGCTTTCAGGCTTATAGGTGAGCAACATATGGCGGCGACTAAGATCCAGAGTCTCGAGCACCGCCGTAAGGTTGCATGCCTTGCGATCTTCTATAGGTTACATTTCGGGGAATGCTCCCAGGAACTGCACGATCTGATTCCACCATCTCCTTTTCATCATAGGACGAGCAGGCGTACGGCTCAGTACCATCCTTACCTCATTAGTATACCTTCTATTCGCACAAAACGTTTCAGTTCTACCTTTAAAATGCGAACTGCTAAGGAGTGGAATACACTACCGTCGTCTGTCTTTCCTGAAAACTATAATCTGGGTCTCTTCAAGGCTAGAGTGAATAGGTGCCTTCTAGACCTTTGCGCTCCATCTTCGGCCACATCGTCACTTACCAACAGGTGAGATCGTGGTCAAACAAAGGTCTATCAATGTTTAAAAAAAAACTGTCACATACGGAGTCCTGTTCGTGTACTAAGGTCCTCTGTGTCGTGGGTATCAGGAACTACGAGTACCGTGGTACAACTCCCAGACCCGGAACAAAGAACATGGGCAACTCCCCATGTATTGTTTGACCCAAGTTTTTAGGGTTCTATACCTAAAGGGTAAACGGGACCCTATTACTAAGGCTCGGCTGTCCATCTGTCTGTCGGTCTGTCTGTCCGTCCGTCTGTCTGTCACCAGGCTGTATCTCATGAACTGTGATAGTAAGACAGTTGAAATTTTCACAGATTATGTATATCTGTTGTCGCAAATAGAAATAAATAACTAAAAAACAGAATAAATATTTAAGGGGGCTCTCATACAAAAAACCTGTTTTTTTTGCCGTTTTTTTGATTAACGTAACGTACAGTTGAGACTCTTTTGGTTATTGATAATATTTAAGGAAAAACCTAATTTAATTTCTTGCGTAGAAGTTGTGGGAAAGTAATGAAGCTTGTTGCGTTTTGTTTCACGCAAATGCAATGAGTTGATTTATTTAATTATTTAGAAATACAACTTTTGCTTCCCAACTTCTAAAAATATACAAGTTCTTTAGAAAAATTAGACAAAAAACAATATTTAGAACCGTACTAATAACTTCCATGAACTTCCAAAAATAAATGAACCAGGGTTCATTTATTTTTGACCTGGGTCAGCGGTTGCCCACCTCCTTTGCAGGACCATACAAAAATTAGTCCTGGCATTCGAACCCGCAACCCCTCGCATCTCAGCCGGCCACATGAGATGCCACTCAGGTCTATATTCTAAACTCGGTGCGTGTTGCTAGTGATTACTTACGGCACTGAAAGGTAACCTCTAACTGGCTGCATACAAAAGCTCAAAGTAGCACAGCAGGCAGGTTGTCCGGGGAAGTACTACCACCATACCTATTTCTGCCGCAAAGCAGTAGTGCTTGCATTGCTGTGTTCCGGTTTGAAGGGTATGGGTGCCCGTGAAATTACAGGCACAATAGACTTTTTATCTTTATGTCGCAGTGAAATGCCACATAGGGCGCGTCCTATGTGGACGTGACTTATGTGATAATGCACTGTTCATAGGCAGAGGGTACCATTTAACATCAGGTGATACTGGTTGATCCGTCATACCAAGCTGTATACAAAAAATGCTATGGATAGAGCTAACCTCGAAGTTTCACTACGTGACAGAATCCAAGATAAGGACATCCGTAGAAGAACGAAGACTCAACCAACACTGCGATCACCAATCAGCCTGCCAAGCATGGTGACTATGGCAAATCCCCCCTTTGAATTCTATGGGGGAGGCCTCGTCCACCAGTGGACGTCTGAACGCTGCTGATGATGTTGATGATTTTTAAGTACTCACAGTAACAAAATCAGCCAATCCATGGTTCGAAAACTCTTCCCGAGCTACATTGGCTCTGTGTTCATGGAAGTCAAAAGTGTGGACGTGACCGTGTGGCCTCACTCGACGGATTAGTGCGTGTGTGAGGGAGCCACTACCTGTCCCTGTAATACATAATGTTTCTAGTTATTGTGACATACAACAGTGTGTACGTGACCGTGTGGTTCACTCGTCGGATTAGTGCGTGTGTGAGGGAGCCACTACCTGTCCCTGTAATACATAATGTTTCTAGTTATTGTGACATACAACAGTGTGTACGTGACCGTGTGGTTCACTCGACGGATTAGTGCATGTGTGAGGGAGCCACTACCTGTCCCTGTAATACATAATGTTTCTAGTTATTGTGACATACAACAGTGTGTACGTGACCGTGTGGTTCACTCGTCGGATTAGTGCGTGTGTGAGGGAGCCACTACCTGTCCCTGTAATACATAATGTTTCTAGTTATTGTGACATACAACAGTGTGTACGTGACCGTGTGGTTCACTCGACGGATTAGTGCGTGTGTGAGGGAGCCACTACCTGTCCCTGTAATACATAATGTTTCTAGTTATTGTGACATACAACAGTGTGTACGTGACCGTGTGGTTCACTCGACGGATTAGTGCGTGTGTGAGGGAGCCACTACCTGTCCCTGTAATACATAATGTTTCTAGTTATTGTGACATACAACAGTGTGTACGTGACCGTGTGGTTCACTCGACGGATTAGTGCGTGTGTGAGGGAGCCACTACCTGTCCCTGTAATACATAATGTTTCTAGTTATTGTGACATACAACAGTGTGTACGTGACCGTGTGGTTCACTCGACGGATTAGTGCGTGTGTGAGGGAGCCACTACCTGTCCCTGTAATACATAATGTTTCTAGTTATTGTGACATACAACAGTGTGTACGTGACCGTGTGGTTCACTCGACGGATTAGTGCGTGTGTGAGGGAGCCACTACCTGTCCCTGTAATACATAATGTTTCTAGTTATTGTGACATACAACAGTGTGTACGTGACCGTGTGGTTCACTCGACGGATTAGTGCGTGTGTGAGGGAGCCACTACCTGTCCCTGTAATACATAATGTTTCTAGTTATTGTGACATACAACAGTGTGTACGTGACCGTGTGGTTCACTCGACGGATTAGTGCGTGTGTGAGGGAGCCACTACCTGTCCCTGTAATACATAATGTTTCTAGTTATTGTGACATACAACAGTGTGTACGTGACCGTGTGGTTCACTCGACGGATTAGTGCGTGTGTGAGGGAGCCACTACCTGTCCCTGTAATACATAATGTTTCTAGTTATTGTGACATACAAAAGTGTGTACGTGACCGTGTGGTTCACTCGACGGATTAGTGCGTGTGTGAGGGAGCCACTACCTGTCCCTGTAATACATAATGTTTATAGTTATTGTGACATACAAAAGTGTGTACGTGACCGTGTGGCCTCACACGACGGATTAGTGCGTGTGTGAGGGAGCCACTGCCTGTCTCTGTAATACATAATGTTTACAGTTAGTTTGACATGTGCATTTATTTGAATTTCCATGTAATATTTTAAGTCATAGTTGTTTAGCCTGGACTACCGCTGTTATCAAGATTTTTTTCTTCATATAAATACCTACCTACATATATTATTGTAACATTAGGATTATCTGCCAAAACTATACTTCTAGAATGACCTGCCCAGATTCAAACTAAAAAGAGATAAAAAAAAAAAATTGGTAAAAAATATCTATCTGTGTCATGTATGTATTATTAAGTATATCAGTTAACTAGTACCCATAACACAAGCTCTGCTTAGCTTGGGGCTAGATAATGTTGTTTGAACTTTCCAGCATTATTAATTTATTTATTATTTATTAATTATTATTATGTTTAAAAAGAAGAGTTAAGTGTGTTAAATGGAGTTAAGAGTCTAAAAAAGAATTTGAATAACATTTTTAAAGTACCTGCTTCAATTACAACGGAACCTGGAACCAAGTCGAGCTGTAAAAGTATCATGCTGATGTCTGGTGTGTAGATAATCTGAGTGCGATGCGGCAGGGTCAGAGACCATAGCTCCGGGGTTGGCTGCAGAACATGACCCCAGCCTTTGGAAAGTTCCACCTTTGGTAGTAAATAAATGTTGTTGAAACAGGCTGGCATGGAAATGGAAAGTTTATGTGTTTTTATACTACTTGAATGACGGAACGTGCAGATGGCCCACCTGATGTTAAGCGGTAACCTCTGCCTATGAACAGTGCATTCTCACTTAGGTCACGTCCACCTTGGACGCGCCCTATGTGGCATTGCACTGCGCCCGCCATCCTGAGACATAAAGATGAAAAGTCTCATGTGCCTGTAATTTCCCCGGCACCCATACCCTTTAAACCGGAACACAGCAATGCAAGCACTACTGTTTTGCGGCAGAAATAGGCATGGTGGTAGTACCTCCCCGGATGAACTCACAAAAAAGTTCTACTACTACTACAATGAAATGAATACAACTGCAGAAATATCTAGTTGAAACTAAGTAAATGGGCTTAGAAACTTACCCGGCTTCCATATTCTGTACCAATTAGGTTTTTAACCTTCAAGGCCCCATACGTCGTCTGAAAAACATTCTCAACCATATCACCCTTCTTGTTTTTAATTTCATTAGTTACGTCCAGAGCGTACAAATTGTTGCTAATGTACAGAATCACTGTATCACCCTCTTCAATTTTATCCTTGTAGTTTCTGAAACTCATTTTTATTTCGAAAAGTATTGCACTACACTCACAAGTCGTACGTAAATGTTTGTAAATAAACAAAACTAGAGAGGTTATGTTTTTCAACGTTAGTTTGACAGTACAGAAGTGAGGATCGATAACGTTTCGTTTCATGCTTTGAAAATAATTTATTTCTATATGGTCAAAATGAAATTATTTCAATAATCAGTTAATCGCTATTATTATAATTATATACATATATTACAGTTTCAATGCATGCTCCATACAATGCATTTCTGCATATTTCTTTGCAGCATAAATTATTTGCTTCTTGCTATCATGTTGAAATAGAATGGAACGGTTTAAAAAGTGTGTTCTTTAATACAGGATTATTATTTTACCAATCAAAATGCTGTATAACTTAGACATGTCAAACAAAACTGGAATACTGGCAACTGAAAACACACTTGTTTATTGACGTGACGTGCGTGACTCGGTGAGACTCGATTTTGTGTATTTTGTTTGTGCACAAAAAACTAATTTTCACGGTAAATGAATAGAAATTACTGTGGTGAACATAAACAAACTGTTATATGCTTTGCTTCTGACAAAACTACCAATGAAAAATACTTACTTTGTGATACTGTGACCTGAACATGGACGCTTCGAAGATCACTAGTAAAACCAGCTCCTTGAAGGCGCTAATTCTGAAGGCATGGAGAGAGCGATGGACCGACATTCAATGGGGCATCAACATCAAGACCATCCTACCGAGAGGAGTTAGCGGTGATCTGTATAACCTAGCAGACTGCATCCTTCAGCAAGCTATGGTCGGCTGTGGCGCGAACCAGTTAGTAATCTCTTATCTAAAGCATTCTTTAGCGTCTCACCTAGTATCTTACGCAGCTGTTCTTCAGAGAATTGCTAAATTCGATGCCTTTCACAAGCCCCACTGTGTAAGCAGCCTACTAGAATTCCTTGAAAGCTTCCTAGATAGCATCACTTGCAGAGGAAAATTGGAGGAAGAAACACTAACTTATGCAGTTTCCTCAATAATATTATGGCTCTTACAAGTCTACCATTACTGTCTGAGCAAACCATCAACAAACCCAATTCAAAGTCAAGAGATTTTAGAGAAATCAACTACGCTTCTCAACCAGATTGTCAGTTCTGATTTTCTATTGGCCATGTTTTATTTAGCGAGGCAGAATGATCCAGAGGAGTTCCAGGAGGTCACCAAGAAATGTAAGGAAATACAAGCCTTTATGATGATGAATACTCAGTTCAAAGCACCTGTTACCATTCATGAGACAATACAAAAGATCTGTGTTGTAGATATTGATAAAGTGGCTCCGTTGAACAATAAAGCCGAGCCCGTAACACATTGCTTACAAGCACTTATCACTGTCAATGTCTTGGCGAACCCTAGCGCTGATATGCAGCAGCTTTCAAGCCAGTTGCTTATGGTCCATCGGATAAAAAGTTACTCGCTATCAAGGCTATATTGTGAACTGATCAGGTCATGTTTCATTTCTCTAAATGACTCCAGTAAAGACACATCCAAGCAAGCCCTATGGGCTGCGTTCACCTTCCTTAAAATACCTCAAGTTATGCACTACATCCACAATACTTGCGGAACAACAAACAAGGAATCTGAATACTCAGTTGAGATAGTCGAGGCATTTGAGAAATTATTACAGGCAACTCCGTTACTAGATGTAGTAGATACAAAGAATTCATGCAACAGCATTGTGTCTTTATTGGAACCATTGGTAAAGCTAAATGTGGTATCGGAAAGTCATTTATTGTACATTCAAAAGAAGCGAGAAAGCAATAATACAAAATTACAGAAACTGGAGCCTACTGGTCTACAAGGGTCAGTGCCATCTTTTATCACCAGAGCAGAACCAACTTTGGCAGGAATATTGAAAACTATGGGCGGGGATTTCCATAAAACTCAGGAGTCATTGTACGCAATGCTCTGTCAGATAGTCGGAGGAACCACATTGGATACGATTCTAGCCGTTGCGACAGTCGAAGGAAAATTGAAATTGTTTGTCTCAAGATTGATAAAGTTCAATGAATTTGCTCTGATAGCTGCAAGTGAAAAAGGTGCTCCACCTACTAAAGCATACATATTTGACATATCATTCTTGATCCTCTGCTCCATAGTACAAGATTATGGACCTGATGCAGTACTGGAAGAAAACGGAGATTCCTTCTTTGAAAAGTGGGTCCGAGAGTGCATGCCCCATAAAGGAGTATATAAGTCCCCAGAACAAATCCTACAGAAATGTGAACCTCCACTCATAGACTTTTTCATTCACACCTTGAGTTCTCCGGACTATGACTTCAAAAATACAAACATGAAACCCCATGATCTCTGTATAAATGTTAGTGGGGCTATCAGAGAAATCTTATTTGCCTGGGAACAAGGTTCACTTTCAGCAGCCGATGTAAAACGCATGCTGGATTCCTTGCGGCAAAAAATGGCTTCATTGAGCGTATGCGCGTCCGTGTGGTTATGTTCGTACATAAATGTAGTGCATCAAGATGCTTTCCTGAAACCCATTAACATGGTTCAGCAGTTTTTGACACCAGCAACTGAACTTGAGATTCAAATCGATAATTTCAAAGAGCGCTCCACTCTTATGTACCAGATAATCAGGAAGATGCAGAGAGACATTCATCCTCCCTCAGTGCCTAAGTCCAAACCGATCATTCTCTCTCATAGCATAATTTCTCGTCAACCAATTGTAGAGCAACTGCACACGGTTTGGGATGATATCAAAAACAGAGGGTATCTTCACATTGATGCCACTCACATAATTGAAAGTCTGCTGAACACGACTGGACCAGTTTGGTTCGTGACGAATTTAGTAAAGGAAACTCTTAAGTTTCGATACCAAGAAGATCTCGATAGAACTGTTGACATTGTCTTGGCGATGTTCCATTTGGACATAGAAAGATGCACAGAAGCCTTGATTTCGCACGTTCTGCCTCAATATTTGTACAATGCAAGGCTATGTGAAGAGCTGGTCGAACCACAGTGTGCCACCTTAGCCAAACTCTCAGTCTACTGCATTTACGCCGCTCTGGAGGCCAGTAATTGTAACAAAGCTCAATTTACGAGAAAGCGTCGGCATGATGACTCCGATGATTTGGACAGTATTTCATCAAGTAATAAACTACGGCGTCTGAACGATAACTCATCAGATGGAAACATTTACTATTCGCAGGGAGCAAATGCTACTGGGATTGTGTTGAGAGAACCCCTACAGTCTGCCTTGGAGACGCTATTCATATCATTTTCGCAATTGGCTGGAAAGAATGGTGATGTTACACCTCAAACCCAATTCATACTTGAATTCCTAGTGTATGTAGTGAGGTGTGGACACGACAGATCGCAAGTGGTACTACAGAAGATGGCGAGTGAACTTGTGCCTACCTTAATTAAGGCTCTGCCAGATACTTTCAATATCAGTCTGATACTCAGGTTGTATGATTTGTCCATGCCTTACGGCAGAAAGGATACTGCAAGAGACTTATGTCTATTAAGAAACATGAGGCTCAGACCAGACTAAAACCTACCTATACCCTCAGAAAACCTAGAAATAGATGTACCTATTAGCGAATTATGTATACATACATAGAGGTAATTAAGTATTAAAACTCAATGGTTTTATGTACGAATTTTATTGACAACATCCATTTCAAAAAAGGAAAAATGAAACAAGCATCCTCAAGGCCATATTTATATTTTCAAAATCAATCAACAAAATCATAAATTAATTCTATGAATATCTACAAATTTAATTAAATTAGGACTCGATTGGACGGAATAGAGTTCAATTCAGGAAGACAATGTTTTCACTCAGTTAAATTCAAAAAGCCACGCCGCGTCGCCTCGCGATGTGAATATAAATTCTGTATAGGACGGAATCAAATATCAAAACCTGTATTAGGTATACGTTGCGCAACGAATTATGAGCGCTGACCTTCAATGCGTAGTAGTAACTTTATGGGTCTGTGTATAGCGAATGCGCGAATGTGCACACTGTGCAATCTACCCCACAGCTTTCGCCGAGCGCTCATAATTCGTTGCGCGACCTATACTTAGGTACCTAATAATTTTATAATATAAATTATATTTACACAAAATACACTATACACAACAGATCACATCACATGTGGATTATTTAAAAATAATACTAGGATCTTTCGTTACCTAAGACATTTGTACAATTTTAACTTATATGAAACAACTAGAATTTACAAAATTCTTACAAACATCACAGGAGAGTTCCAGAGCTTTTATTATATTTTACTAGGTACACTTAATATCAATACAATACACAGTTAATTATTAGGGTAACAAGACTATCCTATTTTAGCTATAATGCAGGCTTTTTAGCGTCCGGTGATTCGGGATGTGGACAATCTAGAACAAGAAGATAAATCTGTTAGTTTCAGCTAGCACATAGGAAGTAAACACGCATGGATACACTGTGATCACACAAATTCATCCAGTTCCTGAGGCAGCCAGCGGCGGAGGGGTGAAACGCATCTCCGTATCAAGGAGACATGTCGCGGAATAGAATCCCGTCTGGTTCGTAATTTTTGGGATAAGATTAAAATCTTAGAACTTTAATTAGCTCTTAATCCATGTAACTCGGAGGTAACACGAAACCGTGTTAGACAAAAATCGAGCTTTTCAGTTATTTAACAGCAACATAACATAACACCCAACAGTCACATACATAGTTCTGACCCCACACTAGGATTCCCTGTGTCGTGGGTATCAGAAACTACGAGTACCATCGTACCACAACACCCAGACCCGGAACTAATATTTGCAGATCATACAAACATATTTTGTCCCGCAGCGGGAATCGCAACAGCAACCTTTGGCATCTCAGCCGGCTACTCGCCCGACGCGCTACAGAGGTCGTCAACTATGTCGGAGGATGTGGGTTGCAAGAACATGAATGAAGTTGTGTGTGTGAACCAACTTACCCATTTGCCTTCGAAGCACCTCCCCTTCTCTCGCGTTATACGCCGCCGGTGGATTACTGACCCTCATTGATAAACTTAATCTATTAGGATTGCAATTCTCGTCCGAGTTCTCTGTGCCATTAGCGAACGTCCTCTGACTTCTATTCCACGTCTGCTGATAGGAACTTTCTGTAGTAACTGTGTTACATCTAGTGTTAGTATGAGGAACATATTGCTCTGGTGACCAGTCGAACACAAATGAATGACTATAGTTCTGGGTATACGCGGAAGGAGTTCCGGAAGGTGTCGGAGGCGTGGTGGTCACATAAGGACTCAGATCCTGGTGACACACGTCAGGAACTTTCTGCAACGCCGATTCTGACCATGTAGGACTAGGATTCCATTGGTCTATTTCATTTTCTGATATATTAAAGGTTTTCGATCCTGGTCTTCTGCTCGCGATTGATCCGGCAGAGACTGCCACTAATGTGTCTCCTGACGTCACAGTGGACGGTGTACACCGAGGAGACATATTTGCTGGAGTGATCGGTTTATCGTCTGAGCTTTTTCCTTTCCGTTTCGCGTTAGGCTGGACCCTCGTATCCTCTATCCGAATATTGTGGTACCTGGAACAGGAATCTGAAGTTAAACATGCGGAATAACTATCGTCTGCTAGGATGGTCATGGACAAAAAGTGGACAATAAGCCCGCGTGCGTCCGCATTCCTAAACATTCTTTGATCGACATTACAAGGTTTTATTCAAATGGCATTGGACCATCTGCAGTAAGTCAATTAACTTTATATTACCTATATGTTTTTTTATATTTTTTTTATACTTCTTGCATGACGGTACTAGCAGATGGCCCACCTGATGTTAAGCGGTAACCTCTGCCTATGAACAGTGCATTACCTCATAGGTCACGTCCACCTAGGACGCGCCCTATGTGGCATTGCACTGCGCCCGCCACCCTAAGACATAAAGATGAAAAGTCTCATGTGCCTGTAATTTCACCGGCACCCTTACCCTTCAAACCGGAATACAGCAATGCAAGCACTACTGCTTCGCGGCAGAAATAGGTATGGTGGTAGTACTTCCCCGGACGAACTCTCTCACAAAAAAGTTCTACTACTACTAGCTTAGTAGTAGCCTAGACTTTGCCAATACAAACCAACCCGAGTACAGACCAATAAAGTATGATGAAATATGATTGTTCGTCAAATTACCTGTTTTCCTGCAACGAGACGGAGTAATCTACCGGCCCTGGTACATTTTCTGGTCTCTCGTAAGCGTAGTGCATTGGTGCTAGGTGTGGGGGAACGTGTGGTATGTGCGTTTGGAGTCCGGCATTGGGCATCATGACTGGCTGGCTGCCGTTCATGCAGACGGGAGGAGTTGCCGCGTATTGCATGGTTGGAGGGTAGACTTGGATGTCTGGTGGCGCGGGCCCGTACATTCTTGTAGCCGCTTCGTATGCCAAGCCGTAGTGAAGTTTGGACTGGACTGCGTAGTAGTGGTAGAGCCAAGGGTTCGCCTTCATCACAGCAGCTTCTTCTTCGCTGTTGACAATTTGGCAAGTTTAAATACGAAATCTGTTAAGTAGATAAGTACACGTAGGAGTCATAAAATCTAGATTAACTGACATCGCTATAAAGCATTGCCTAGGTATTTTATTAGTACCTATTATAATTTAGGTCAATGCTCTTTAACTACTTAGACGAGTCGTTTTTATGAGCCTAATTTGTACCAGGATGTAATGCAGATCGTTAGGTAGTCTATTTGAAACATTTGTAGCTTATTATCTAGCTTGTGTTGAAAAGTTCCGAAAGGCTATTTTTATGCGAAAAAAAAAAAAAAAAAAAAAAAAAAAAATTGCTGGACAGTTCACACAACATTGTCTAGCCCCAAGCTAAGCAGAGCTTGTGTTATGGGTACTAGACAACTGATATACTTAATACAATATATTACATAGATAGATATTTTTTATTATATATAGAAAATACCCAGAACACCCTGAACAAATATCTGCAGATCGCACAAATATTTGTTCCGAGGCAGGAATCGAACCCGCAACCTCCTGCGTCGCAGGCGAACGTTCGCCCGCCGCGTCACAGAGGTCGTCAAACCTCTAACTGACTGGAGGTAACTGTCTTATCTAGATACCTAAATACGATGTGTTTTAGCAGTTGCTTGGCTAATTGTAGGAAACTATTTTTATAACCGAGATACGCTGTTAAAATAACTTTTAATGGGTGATGTGCTGGCATATTATAAGGAGTCCCCGACATTGTTACAAGCTTTGCCCATTAGGTATAGGTATGTATAAATAGCTACTAGTTACGAGAAAGAGAAGGTGGGAATCGCTTAAGTTAAATGTTTATTGATTGTTTACTTTATAGGTACCTAGATACACAGATATTTAACAAAGTGGCCACTTAACTTCGTTATATCTAGGTACTACAGCTGTGACTTTTTTCACATAGGTATTACCTATCCAAAAACAACCGTTTAGCTGTCGGGGGGGGGGGGGGGGGGGGTAATGATTACCAAACTAGCATTTTAAACTTAATATATCGGTAAGGTAGGCGAGAAAAAAAAACATCCCCAATTTATGTGTAGGTATCTCAAAACACAAAAGATTTTATTTTACTAGGTACTTAGGTACTTTTTTGGCGTGATCAATATATACCTATACCTACCCATGCTAAATTCTAGCTTTCTAGTAGGTACTAGAGTCTCTGAACTAAGCCGCGGACAGACATACAGATTCCTTAAATTGTCTTGTTGACTACAGAGCCCTAAAAATCAAGCGCGGAATTTTCACATTTCCCGCCATAAAGCACAGTGTTGCCAGCACCATCGATCAACAGCGGCGCTTGTTAAACACCGTTTCTCACATAACAACAAGCTCTGCAGGCATATTTCAAGCTATCCCGATTCCCGATAGTTAAGTACATCGGCCGCCAGATCGCTTAGAACACCGCTCTTGTTCAATAAATCAGCCTTTGCAATATTTATTCGAGGTAACGTCACTAAGGACTCGCTACGGTGTTACGATCTAGTTTCATGGTGATCTCGCTTTCGAGTTACTAAAACATACAAAATCCGTGTTATAATGCGTGTCATGTAAAAAGAACGCTGGCGGCGGTCAAGCTTCTTGAGGCGTGCTAATAGGCGTGTATTGCTGTGTTCCGGTTTGAAGGGTAAGGGTGCCGGTGAAATTACAGGCACATGAGACTTTTCATATTTACGTCTCAGGGTGGCGGGCGCAGTGCAATGCCACATATGGTGCGTCCTAGGTGGACGTGACTTGTGAGATAATGCACTGTTCATAGGCAGAGGGTAGGGTACCACTTAAGATCAGGTGGGCCATATGCTTGACCCGTCATTCCAAGTAGTATAAAAAAGCGGCCAAGTGTGAGTCGGACTCGCCCATGAAGGGTTCCGTAGCAGCAAGTAACATAATATAAAAGGTCTTGGATGGATTACGATTTATGACGTATTAAAAAAAACTACTTACTAGATCTCGTTAAACCAATTTTGGTTGGAAGTTTACATGGTAATGTACATCATTATATTTTTTTAGTTTTATAATTCTCTTATTAATTTTAATGTTAAACAATCTAATATATGTTATTTCTATCAATTTCAATGTTATTTAAGTTTCATATTATTTGTTTGTACTTTTTATAATTATTTTTGACATTTCTTAATTAATTTTGTTATTTGCTTGTACAAAATGTTGTAGGCCAGACATGGCAGACTAGAGATGCACATTAAGACCTTAACACCAACAAATGTTACCACCTAGATCTAACAGCAATAAATCATTTATCATTTATCTTATTTTAGAAGTTATGGGGACACACACACACTTTTTACCACTTTCTCTCGCGCAAACTGTTCAGTTTAGAAAAAAATATATTAGAAACCTCAATATCATTTTTGAAGACCTATCCATAGATACCCCACACGTATGGGTTTGATGTTTTTTTTTTGTTTTTCTGTTCTAAGTAAAGTTACGGGGGGGGGGGGGGGGGGGGGGGGGGACACTTTTTACCACTTTGGAAAGTCTCTCGCGCAAACAATTCAGTTTAGAAAAAAAAAATATGAGAAACCTCAACATCATTTTTGAATACCTATCCATAGAAACGGCACACGTAAAGGATTGATGAAAAAAAAAATTTGAGTATCAGTTCTAAGTATGGGCAACCCCAAAAATAAAAAGTTTCAACAGTATAGCTCTTATAGTTTCGGAAAAAAAGGTTGTGACATACACGGACAGACATACAGACAGACAGACATGACGAATCCATAAGGGTTCCTTGTCTTTGACTACGGAACCCTAAAAAAGGTGTTCTAGCGTTTGGCCCTGTTTGGACCATAATGCAGCCCTAGACCACAAAAGGAATCCATACCCTCCAATTTTCAGGTCTCTAGGACTTATTGTTTTTGCTATGCGTTGATAGTCAGTCAGTCAGTCACACAAAGATTTTATATATTGATATTTTGTGGCGCAGCGATGCAAAACTCAGACTCTGCGGTCGACACGTCTCCAAATAATACAAAAAAACCTGCCAAGTGCGAGTCGGACACGCGCACGAAGGCTTCCGTACCATTAAATACAAAAACGGCAAAAAAACAGGTTTGTAAAAAAACAAAAATAAATATTGCTCGCAAAAAGTGGTCACCCATCCAAAAACTGACCCCGCAGAGTTGGAGAAATCACGTTTGTTGTATGGGAGCCCCCTTAAATATTTATTTAATTCTGTTTTTTAGTATTTGTTGTTATAGTGGCAACAGAAATACATCATCTTTGAACATTTCAACTAACTATCACGGTTCATGAGATACAGCCTGGTGACAGACGGACGAACAGACAGACGGACAGACAGACAGACAGACGGACAGCCGAGCCTTAGTAATAGGGTCCCGTTTTACCCTTTGGGTAAAACAAACCCCTTAAAATTGAGACTATAATTCGACTTGTCTCAAGACTTTGTTGGACCATAAGTAAGGGCCCTGTTTACGCGAGGCGTCCGTCGCTCATCCACCATTGATATCTCAATAGGGAAGTCTGTAAGTGACCGCGTTAAGTTATGGCCGGTCATTTTTCAAAGTCTAGTGCGCCGTGGGTCTGTACTAGGCATTATCGGGACATTTTGGTACAGTTATAAGCCAATTTGTTGGTAAAAGCCGTTTAGATTCTGATTTTTTGTTTTTTTATATGGTGCCTACTGCCTAGCATATAATAACCTGTTAGCTAGAAAAATTGTGTATAAGTCTCAAACATATTAAGTAGTAATGGTTTCGGGAATGACTTTGCAATCGTTATTCTTACATTTGCTCGTGACAATAGTCAAAAACGAAAATAGTTTTTATGTTATATTACCAACTTTGTTATTAACATCAGTTACATTATTACCCAACTATTATTAGTATAAGCCCGATCGTCTGTTTTCGTTTGCGCAGAAAAGCACACTTGATATCCGACAGTAGCCGAACGTATAGTATAGCTCTAACCCGCGGTATAACTCTGTCCCGCTCACATCTAAGAGTCGACCGGCCGCGATTAGAGAAGCACATCTTTATGTCTCTGGGTGGCGGGTGCAGTGCAATGCCACATAGAGCGCGTCCTAGGTGGGCGTGACCTATGTGGTAATGCACTGTTCATAGGCAGAGGGTACCGTTTAACATCAGATGGGTCATCTGCTTGATCCGTCATTCCAAGTTGTACCTATAAAAGTAATTAATTTTGTAAAAATTAAAAAAACCCTCAACGCAATGAAACGGCTGAACCGATTTTGATCAAACATAGCTAAGAACACTCCCGACAAATTCATCTTTCAAACGAAATCGGTTCATCCGTTCGTGAGCTACGATGACACAGCCAGATATATACACATACACACACACACACATTCACACAGACACGTCAAACTCATAACACACCGTCGTTTTTGCGTCGGGGGTTAAACAAACTTCGGTTTATATACAAAACAGTCCTATACGGGTAACAAGCTCAAATAACACTTCTATTTATTTCAGATTCCTCTGATTAAAACTGTGTGAATTGGCTTAAAAATGCCTCCTACTCATCAACCGAACGTTATCGTTAGTAATTATATTTACTGTGTGAGCAATAAACGCGTCAGACTTAGACAACTCTATTAAACTAGGTAGGTATAGGTAATTCTCAATCAATAAATATTTGTTGAGATCAAATTAAACATATATTGATGAAAGTTTATGTTGTAGTCAATGATTTAATTTGCAAATCAATCAATTTGCATTTCAAAATCGTTAAATCATACTTTGATTAATTATGATCGGCAATTAAATTTTTAGTAGTAGTAGAGCTTTTTTGTGAAAGAGTTCGTCCGGGGAAGTACTACCACCATACCTATTTCTGCCGCAAAGCAGTAGTGCTCGCATTGCTGTGTTCCGGTTTGAAGGGTAAGGGTGCCGGTGAAATTACAGGCACATGAGACTTTACATCTTTATGTCTCAGGGTGGCGGGCGCAGTGCAATGCCACATAGGGTGCGTCCTAGGTGGACGTGCCCTTTGAGGTAATGCACTGTTCATAGGCAGAGGTTACCGCTTAACATCAGGTGGGCCTCTTGCTTGTTCCGTCATCCAAGTAGTATACAAAAAAAAAAAAAAAAAAACTTACCACTACATTTGTACTATTATTTATTCTGTGCCGCAACGATGCCTTTTACTTATTGGAAGTAGGAAGTTTTATCAAGGAAAATCCACATTCACTTCTATAATAAATGTAAGGTTTAAGAATTTACAGTTGAAATTGTCTTTTATTTACAGAAAGTATAATAAGTAGGTACAGTACCTCTGCTGTTACCTACAGTACATAGTCACCGTTTTTTTTTTTTTTTTTTTTTTATTAACATTAATAGACCTTTGTTTGACCACGATCTCACCTGTTGGTAAGTGACGATGTGGCCGAAGATGGAGCACAAAGGTCTAGAAGGCACCTATTCACTCTAGACTTGAAGAGACCCAGATTACATTACTCTCATTACTCTCAGATTACTTACATTACCTCGGTAGGTAATGTAAGTTTTTATATATTTTTTGCGAAATAAATTTATATTTATATTTATATAACTAATAGAAGTATATAGGTAGGTAGCTTGGTATGAATACAAGTTGAATGTAGGTCAAAGTTTGTTAAATATAAATAAATGGAAATGCTGCCCTAAGTTGACTACATAAGTTACAAATAGCATTTTTTTTAATTGTTTGTATACTTTTATAGGTTATGATGGAGACGGAAGGTGGACAACGGAACTCCTCGATGGATAATTATTTTTTTTTTTCCGGAAGGAATTATATGCAGTTGACCGCCTGGGGCCATGACTGCTTTACCGGGCTTTTGGTGAGCGCAGATGGCGCTCAAAGCGCAGATGCCGCTCATAATAATAGTAGACCAGTCTACTATTATCCATATCGAGGAGTAGGAGCCGTGTTTAGGCTCATTTTGATCAGCACGCGGTTACGATCACTAATAGGTATTATAAAAACTTGCATTGATAAATATATTTTTCACAAAAAACTTAAGTTATTGTTGTTGACATTTCAAGCTCGGCCTCGTGTTTAGACCTCAGCCAAAGACTTTCACGGCAGCATAAATTGTTTGGAATATTGTTCTTTCTATGTTTTTTTTTTTTTTTTTTTTTATTACTTTGATGACGGATCAAGCAAGAGGCCCACCTGATGTTAAGCGGTAACCTCTGCCTATGAACAGTGCATTACCTCATAGATCACGTCCACCTAGGACGCACCCTATGTGGCATTGCACTGCGCCCGCCACCCTGAGACATAAAGATGAAAATTCTCATGTGCCTGTAATTTCACCGGCACCCTTACCCTTCAAACCGGAACACAGCAGGAGGAGGTATGTGGGAGGTTTCTGCCCATCAGCGGACTTCTACGGGATGTTGATGATGGTTTGCACATAGACCAGCCAAACAAGCTTCATTCCAAAGTAATTGAACTCAGGAGAACACGTAGCCTATTAGCATGGCGTCTCTACTCGAGATCGCGAGACGCACGCGCACTGTGTATCCTAGATGTAGATAATTTTCAAGGCTCCCCAGCGTTCTCAGTTGGTTTTTTGCTCCATAATCCTTCGCTTGTTATGCATAACCGAGTTAATGGAAATATCGTATCCGTACGTTCTCAGTTTCCCACCAAGACGCCAATTTGTGCGTCCGCGCCGGTTAGTATAGGGTTGGCTCTTGCTTCTCGATAAAAAGTGTTTAAGGGGAATGCTCTCTCGCTTGTGGCGCTAAATTATTATATTTTGGTGTTTTTTGCTCATTACAGCTCATGAACATTTCTTCAAAAAGCGAATGTTGATTTCGCGAGAACTAGGAGACTTAACACACATGTGTTAATTGATAGTATCTCATAAATATCACCAGTGTAGCTACAATACCCCTAAACACTTTTATACATTCTTTTTTTTGTTCTCGCGCCTTAAGCGATTACATCCACCTTAAATTATAGATAATATTCTATTTCACGAAGTCCATTTACTATGTTTGTCACAGCGCATGCACATGCAGTGTTTTAGTGTGCGTAAGCTCAGGAGCAATTAGTCTCGGCCGTGACGCGATCGGGTCACTAGTCCTTATGGTGTTCACGTCAGATTTTAGCAGCGAGTACCGTAAGCATGGTAACTAAGTGCAAACTTAGTTTAGAGACTGGTTACTTCCAATAGAGACTGGCCATAGGCTTTGGTAAACATCATCCTATATATACCTAACCTTGTTCTTTTTACGCCCAGCAGAGTTTTTACATGTGGAAACGACACACGACGGCATATTCACAAGAAAATCTTTAGAGTTCGACACAACTAGCCACACGGTCGACCACACACAGACTGGGTGAAACTATTCTCATTGAGACTAGTTTGCGTGGTGACAGTTTTTACGCGTGACACGGGTTCTGGTTTATTCTATATTCTAAGCTATAATTATAAATAACTTAATGCGTGACGACGCGAAAAGACCCGATGGTATGACACTGATCCCCTGGAGGATGGGACGACCTCTGGTGTGGGACGCTACCTGTGTCGATACTCTGGCGCCGTCCTATCTTCCGGGTACATAAGTGCGGGCTGGCTCCGCAGCAACAACAGCGGAGTCCCTAAAACGGCGCTAGTATGCATTACTCGACAGAGGGTACATATTTGAGCCGTTTGGCGTGGACCCGTGGGGACCAGGGGCACATACAATTTTTAAGGAACTTGCGGAGCGATTCCGCTCGTGACCGAAATGCTGGCTTTTATTTTGGTCAACGAATAAGCATTGCCATTCAGCGTGGCAATGCAGCCAGCATTCTGGGCACGCTGACGTCGGGTGACGGCTTGCTGATCTGATAGGAAGGTTTTTATTTTAGTTTTAGTTTTGGTTTATTGTCTTAGTCTTAAATGTCTTACTTAGTACTAATAAAATAAAATTTCAGTAGGTATATTACAGAAATGACTTATATGAAAAGAGTAGCCAGAAGAAAAGCTTCAGGTCCCTGTCCTAATTTGGTCCTTGAAATATAATTCTAATGGTAGTTACACATGGATTATACTTTGGACAGCCCTAGACTGAACGCATAAATCTCGTGGACATGACGTAGGCGGGATACACGTTGACAATTTGTTGTCGTTCTGTGGATCATGCATGTGTTAAATTAATATGTAGGTACCTACCTACTATACAAAGAAATATAACAATGATTATATACAAACAATTGCGAAAGATCCGGTTTATAAAGACTTAGATACACAAAGAGATCAGCGACTTGCGACTGCATAGATGCTGCATCGTGTTGTGTACCAATTCCCTGTTCGATTGCTGTTCCTATCGAAATCGCGTGTTGGACACTTTCCGCATTTGATCGGGCTAGGTTCAGTTCATTTAACTTAATATTTGTAATTTTTTGTGGTTATTTATATTTCTACTATTATTTTTAATTCAAATTATTGTAAATAAAATTGTCATTGCACGCCCTTAAAGGGTAGATTACATTGAATCCAACATTTTAATAATATCTTTTTGACATGTAATTCAGCAATAAATATACTTTGACTTTTGACTTTGTTCGTCCTAAGCTCAATTCAACCCGATAAAGATTACCGAATACTTAATACGACGCCAGACGACGTCGTCTGGTGCCTAATGATTTGGATCAGTTGAGCTACCGTTAGATCGCTTGCAACATTCTTCAGATAGCTCAACAGAATCATTTATATTTAAAAATAAATGTACATACCTACTTGTCAGTACATATTAGTTGTACTTAAGTATTATTCTTTCTGTAAATAAATGAACACCTACCTACTCATTGCGCCATTTTCGAAAAGAGACGTGGTCTACTTTTATTTATTTCCTATTTTTTTTTAGTTATTTTGTAATTTTGGTGTCATTTTAAGCAATGTAGCTCGTCTATAGAGCACAAGTGTAGTGAAATGAAATGGAAGTGTATTTGCATGACTTTTCAAATTGGTGGAAATTGTCTAACAAAGTTTTTAACCCCCGACGCAAAAACGACGGGTTGTTATAAGTTTGACGTGTCTGTGTGTGTGTGTGTCTGTGTGTGTGTATGTGTGTGTGTCTGTCTGTGGCATCGTAAATCCCGAACTGATGAACCGATTTAGTTTTTTTTTTTGTTTGAAAGGTGAATTTGTCGGTGGTGTTCTTAGCTATTTTTGATCAAAATCGGTTAAGCCGTTTCATTTCGTTTAAATTTTTAACAAAATTAATTACCTGTTTGAGTTATTTTGTGTAATTTTAGTGTAATTTTAAGCAATGTAGCTCGTGTATAGAGCACAAGTGTAGTGAAATGAAATGGAAGTGTATTGCGTGACTTTTCATATTGGTAGAAGTTGTCTACCAAAGTTTTAGTAAAACGAGTGTGACTTTGACGACTTGGAACGATTGTAACGTTGCAAATTATATTGTAAATACATTATATTATACTTGAAAATAATATAATGCCGTCAGTAATACAAGCCGTGTGTGAGACGCCAATTATAACAAGTAATTAATTTTGTAAAAATTAAAAAAAACCCTCAAGGCAATGAAACGGCTGAACCGATATTGATCAAACATAGCTAAGAACACACCCGACATATTATACACCTTTCAAACAAAAAAAAACTAAATTGGTTCATCCGTTCGGGAGCTACGATGCCACAGACATCGTAGTAGTAGAGATTTTTTGTGAAAGAGTTCGTCCGGGGAAGTACTACCACCATGCCTATTTCTGCCGCAAAGCAGTAGTGCTTGCATTGCTGTGTTCCAGTTTGAAGGGTATGGGTGCCGGTGAAATTACAGGCTCATGAGACTTTTCATCTTTATGTCTCAGGGTGGTGGGCGCAGTGCAATGCCACATAGGGCGCGTCCTAGGAGGACGTGACCTATGTGAGAATGCACTGTTCATAGGCAGAGGTTACCGCTTAACATCAGGTGGGCCATCTGCTTGATCCGTCATTCATGCAGTATAAAAATAAAAAATAAAAAACATACACACACACAGACGTCAAACTTATAACACACCGTCATTTTTGCATCGGGGGTTAAAAATAAATAAATATAATTAAATAACTTACCTAACTATAAAACCTAACCGAAAAGTTGTGGGCAAAGCCAGATCTCAACAAAGGAGGGGTTAAATTCACAATGTACCGTTTCACAGTGTATTGAATTTGTATTCGGTAACCTTTCGCGGCTGCCGCTACCTTTAGATATAGGACGCGAGGAAATGTCACGTAGTTGGACTAAGGCCTGGACCTACATAGGTACAGTGAGCTGTATAAGCAGACAATATCGAAAGTGATGTCTGGGGACTTTCTATTAACTCTACGATGGAGTTTACATTCCATACACTATGAACGCCAAAATATGGCAACTTTGACGACCTCTGTGGCGGCGAATGAAGGGTCGCCTGCGACGCAGGAGGTTGCGAGTTCGATTCCCGCTTAGGAACAAATACTTGTACAATTTGCAGAAAAAAAAAATTTTTTTTTTTTTTTTTTTGTAATATTTGTTCAGGGTGTTCTGGGTATTTTCTATGCATTATAAAAAAACTATCTATGCAATGTATTGTATTAAGTATATCAGTTATCTAGTACCCATAACACAAGCTCTGCTTAGCTTGGGGCTAGACAATGTTGTATGAACTGTCTAGCATTATTTATTTATTAGAAAATTCGTACGATGATTAATGAGTTCGATACATTGCCGGTTCACACTCTAGTCCTTCAAATGTGATCAATAATCAAGCTGCAATGGACGGATAAAAAATTGTTTATTTTTATGCATAATGTAAAAATAACAAAAAAAACGGCTCGTAGAAAGTGGATGGGAAGAGCTGGATATCGGTATAAATGGCGAGCATTGGGAGAGGCCTATGTCCAGCAGTGGACTGATACAGGCTGATGATGATGATGATGATGCGTTATGTTTCTTTTTTACTTCGGACACTTTTTAAGCGCTGACTCGAAGTCCATTACTTTGAGGCCAGTGTCTGGGGATGATTCTCAGTATAATTTCGTGCATACAAGCTGACTTCAAAGCTCGGATGAAATCTATAATTTTGACGTCACCCGTCATACAAGATTTATTCGAGAATTCTAATATGTATAATAGCTTGAAATAAAAACTTATAAAGGCTTTTGAAGACCTCTGTGGCGCGGCGGGCGATGGTTCACCTGCGACGCAGGAGGTTGCGGGTCGTTTCCCGCCTCAGAACAAATATTTTTACGATCTGCTTGATGTAATGTATTGTATTAAGTAAAACAGTTATCTAGTACCCATAACACAAGCTTGGGGCTAGATAATGTTTCGTGAATTGTCCAGCATTATTTATTTATTTGATTTATTCGAGAATTTCAATATCATAGAAAAATAAAAGCTTGCCTAAAGCCTCTCTCAGCGAGCGTACATCAAAGTTTAGATATGTGTTGGACGTCGACAGATTGGTTTAGCATTCGCATTAAGAAACCGAGTTATCTGGTGGCAAATCAAAGGGCGAGAGGATAAACCCAGGGAATGTTGACACACGTGGTCTCTACACTCATGAACTTAAACTGATGAACTTGGCAGTTAAGTTCTTGCTTAGGTTTTAATCGCGCTTTGATTGGTTTCTTCATTTTTGCAAGTTTTTGTTTAATGTTTGTCTGGGTGGAATCCGGGTGGAATTTTGAAACTGAATTTTAAAGCAGTTATCCTCAACCGATTGAGCTGAAATTTGGCATACCTGTCAAGTTCCGATGACAATACAATATGATGGTGACAGCGAACTAATCTGATGATGGAGACGGAAGGTGGAGAACGGAACTCCTCGATGGATAATAGACTGGCCGTGTTTAGGCTCATTTTGATCAGCAACCGTGTGCAACGATCACTAATTTTATAAAAGCTTGTATATTGAACAAATAACTAATTTTGTAAAAATTAAAAAATCCCTCAAGGCAATGAAACATCTGAACCGATTTTGATCAAACATAGCTAAGAACACTCGCGAATAATTCACCTTTCAAACAAAAAATGAGCTACGATGCCACAGACAGACACACACACACACAGACACGTCAAACTTATAACACCCCGTCGTTTTTGCGTCGGGGGTTAAAAATAGGCTAATCACGAATAAATCCGTCACTTTTTACGAGTGTCGCTGAAACCTACTGTGGTTTGAATATGGTTCCACACCCTCTATTGAATTATGATCCGGTGTAGGCACATGATAGATAGTGGGTGATTACGGCCGAACTAAGAGTAAATATCTACCGCCAGAGATATCAATTTGGAAGTGAGTGGGTGACAGTTGACCCAACAATCTGTGGGTACAAAGGGTGCGGCTTCACATTTATAGATTTAAGCTGATTTTAACGGCTTGGAGCAAGTTATGAACTATGGCAAACATTGTACGTGTGTACATTTTGCGAAGTGCACTTTTTTTTCTTTTTTTTTTTTAATGAAATAAATAGACAAACTAGCATACGGCCCACCGGAGGGGTGAGTCTGAGTTTTGCAAACACCATCGTAACGGTGAACGTAACACGATCGTACGTGTATAACATAATAACTAGCTATTAATCTGTGCCAAAAACGTCACAGATTAATGGCTAGTTACTACGCAATACACGTACACTCGCCGTTACGATCATCGTTACGATGGTGTGTGTAAACTCGGACTTGCCCCTCTGATGTGAAGTGGTAACCGTCGCTTATAGACACCGGCAACACCCAAGGTATTGTCGATGCGCTGCCTACCCTGAAGGCACATTTTGCGAAGTCGTCAAATTGCGAAAAAGGGCGGTGTACATTATGAGAAGTGGACGTTTTGCGACTGAGCGTTTTAGTGCCCTATATTGTAAAGTTGCTATAGAAGGCGGCCGGTGCCTTTGCGCGTCAACCCACGCGCGGAGCACCTACATCCCATGAGAAAACATCATATTCGACAAGAAAAAGTTATAAAAACTATAGCCCGACTACGGTTAACACATTACATTAGATACTTATGTATTATTATTTTTATAAAGTACTAGCGTCTCGCCCTGGCTTCGCACGGGTAGCACCCCTAAGACAATCTCCTGGTTCTAAGCTACCTCCCCACCAATTTTCAGCCAAATCGGTTCGTGCGTTCTGGAGTTATAGCGTCAGGAAGGAAAACCCGACTTATTTTTATATATTAAAAATAACTTAGTGCGAAATGTAAATTCATATCTCAATGAAATCGGAGTTTTGTCCTCTTTCATTTGACTTGAGTTTCTAAACACGTTTCATTTCGCTATGCCTGCTACGAATTGACCAGTATAGATTGGGTGTTTATTGGTGTCCATTTCTAAGGTAGTTTGTCTGACAAGTTTATATAGAAAAAGGCCATGCATCCTGTGTCTTTTTTTCACCATGTTTCATTTGGGTTCTTTCGTCATCGGGTAAATTCGTCACAGAAAAAAATTTAGGGTAAATTCGTCATCGCTTGCTTTTGGACAGTCAGCTCGGTAATAACCCCCGACGCAAAAACGACGGGGTATTATAATTTTGACGTGTCTGTGTGTGTGTGTGTGTGTGTGTGTGGCATCGTAGCTCCCGCACGGATGAACCGATTTCGTTTTTTTTGTTTGATATGTGAATTTGTCGGGAGTGTTCTTAGCTATGTTTGATCAAAATCGGTTCAGCCGTTTCATTGCGTTGAGGTTTTTTTTAATTTTTACAAAATTTATTACTTGTGCTATGCCTGCTATGAGTTGCTACGAGATCAGTAGATTGTATTTTTATTGGTGTCCCTTTCTACGGTAATATGTCTGCCAAGTTCATATAGAAAAGGGCGATACATCAACTCTCTTTGTTCAACTCTCTTTTTTTCACACGTTTAATTTATGCTATACCCTGCTACGAGTTGCTACGAGATCAGTAGATTGGATGTTTATTGGTGTCCATTTCTACGGTAGTTCGTCTGCCAAGTTCATATAGAAAAGGGCGATGCATCAACTCTCTTTTTTTCACACGTTTAATTTATGCTATACCCTGCTACGAGTTGCTACGAGATCAGTAGATTGGATGTTTATTTGTGTCCATTTCTACGGTAGTTCGTCTGCCAAGTTCATATAGAAAAGGGCGATGCATCAACTCTCTTTTTTTCACACGTTTAATTTATGCTATACCCTGCTACGAGTTGCTACGAGATCAGTAGATTGGATGTTTATTTGTGTCCATTTCTACGGTAGTTCGTCTGCCAAGTTCATATAGAAAAGGGCGATGCATCAACTCTCTTTGTTCAACTCTCTTTTTTTCACACGTTTAATTTATGCTATACCCTGCTACGAGTTGCTACGAGATCAGTAGATGGGATGTTTATTGGTGTCCATTTCTACGGTAGTTCGTCTGCCAAGTTCATATAGAAAAGGGCGATGCATCAACTCTCTTTCTTTCACACTTTTAATCGTGCGCTACGATTTTCTACGAGATGTGGAGATGAGATTTTAATTGGTGTAACATATAATTATTTCTCATTATTTTTCATCATCATTCTAGAACCGAATGGTCTGTTTCGTGACGATGGTAAGCGGCCTGACGGCATGACTCTTGTTCCTTTGGTGTGGGACGCTACATGCGTTGATACCCTTGCGCCATCTCATCTGTCCGGGACATCAGTTAGGGCCGGTGCGGCGGCAGATTCCGCTGAGGACCTCAAAAGACGCAAATATGCAAGTCTCGACAGAGCTTACTTATTTGAGCCTTTCGGGGTCGAGACTCTGGGTCCGTGGGGTTCCGGGGCCCATCGCGTTTTCAAAATTCTTTCAGGGCATCTGGTCGAAGCGACGCGTGACCCGAGAGCTGGCTCTTATCTGGCTCAACGCATTAGTATTGCCATTCAGCGTGGCAATGCAGCCAGCATCTTAGGGACGCTTCCGTCTGGTAGTGATTTGGATCAGTTGAGCTACCTTTAGATCGCTTGTAGCGGTCTTCAGGTAGCACAACTGTTTCATATGTATTTTGTACATACCTTGTATTATTCTTTCTGTAAATAAATGTATCCCTAATTCTTTCTCTCACCTTAAAACCTGGTTAGTGCAGACGATGACAGGCCGCTGGGAGTTCTCCAAATTGTCCTTTAGCTGCATCACGGAATGTACCCAGAGGAACTGTCCACAACGCTTCTGTAGCCTGAGGAGGGCGATACACGAACGCTCCTGTTCCGATTGCGTTACTGTTGAGAAAATAAAGAAGATTTTTATTTCGTTGTTTCTTGATCAATTTGGTTGACTCACTGGTAGATTTCTAAAGGTCTTTTGTTCGTAGTTTGGTCGGGCCAGTTCCAGGAAGCAGTAAGCAGTGGGGCGGTTGGGGGTCTTAATGTTAAAATATAACGATATGAAGTGGTTTCAGGCAGACCAGGATCTACGATTTTTCCGGGCCGGGAAAAAACTTGATAGCGTCGCCCCCTCCCCTCCAGCGTTTGAGATATCCTTTTTAGATGCACCGTTGCATCTGGCAGATATATCATTTTACTATAAACGCGTTTAAAAATCAACTTAGGAACGTTCAGTAAAAAAACAATTGAGAATGTGTTTCAAAATAAAATGAATCTGACTGACGAGCGAATGTTGTGTGAATGATGACCTCTGTAGCGAGTAGCCGGCTGATATGCGAAAGGTTGCGGGTTCGATTCCCGCTGCAAGACAAATATTTGTATGATTTGCAAATATTTGTTCCTGGTTTGGGTGTTATGGTACGATGGTACTCGTAGTTTCTGATACCCTGGAATCCTAGTGTGGGATCAGGAGGATAATTCTCGGATTGTAGAGATTAAATCGAATTCGACATATGTCGAAAAAAGATGGCGAATGTCGAATAAAATCTTAATTTGCTATTCTCGTGATGTCACAAATAGACATAAGTCGACCAAAATCATTCAAATCGAATAGGATTTGTTGGTTATTGTGACATTTTCGTGACATTATTTGTAGACATTCATGCTTCGACATTATCTCTAATTTAGAGATAATCTCTATAATCCGAGAATTGGCCTCCAGGACTATGTATGTGACTGTTAGGTGTCATGCGATGTTAAGTTTTCTAAACATTAGAATTTGGCGCAACTTGAAATTGCTGCCCGGGCTAGGTATCCAGGTTTGTCCACTCCCCCCCTCAAGATCCGGTAGTAGATGTTTCAACCAACACAGCTATGCACACACAGCATGCTATGTGTAGGATAGCATAGGCATTACCAAGTATCAGATACACAGTTATCTACATAGAACTTGTACTTCCTACAACCCTTTTTTGTTGAACCATCTTTTCTATAGATGAATCTTGGCACTTATGGTTTTTGCTGGTTGTACTTTTTATTACTTATGATTTACGATATGCAGTAAAAAAAAGGTATGTCTGGATTATTGATTTATAAATAATAAATACTCAGGTTTTTACAAGTGAATGTTATTATTGGTGCTTCTTTGAATTGGTAAGCACTTAGGTAGTGAAAACGGTAACCGATTAGTCTAACTTACTTCGAACAATAAATAGCCTTGTACTTATAGCTTTTGGTTCAAAGTAATACTAGTAACGGTATCATTCTTTCGTTCAAGATTTATAAGAACTTTGTTAGTGCAACCGATGCAATTACCTCCATTGTCTCTTTCCAATGCGGTCTCTTTTTAACCGACTTAAAAAAAGGAGGTTCTCAAGTCGTGTGTTTTTTTTTTAATGTTTTTAAGTACCTCTTATGTCTGTAATTTATGAACCGATTTGTTTTTATTTTAATTGACTCGATATGCTTCCAGATTGCTCCCATTTTCATCAAAACCCGTTTCTGATGATGGGATACCTGAGGAATCGAGGGAACTCCTCAAATATGATAGGCACACATCTAGCGATTTCGGTATTTTCAGCAACAAGTCAAGCATGTACATTCTGAAAGTTCCATTTGGTGAAGTGGAACTGTTGAAGAAGACCAGAGATGGCTATTAGTACTACTCAATGATAAGTATTACACGGGTGGCGATAAGGGTGACTTTCCGATATCCGATTGAGCTGAAATTTGGCATACCTGTCAAGTCCCGATGATTATACAATATGGTGGTGACAGCGAGCTCTATCATCAGATAGAGACGGAAGGTGGACAAAGGAACTCCTTGATGGATAATAGTGGACTGGCCGTGTTTAGGCTCATTTTGATTAGCACACGGTTCCGATCACTAAAGTTATTAAATGTTGTATTGAGGAAAAAATCCTAGCTTATAAGTCGTTTTTTTTTTTCGATAAAAACTCTGTTTTTTCAGTTTTAATTCACCAAATGTCACTTTCTGAATGCACAATATGCACATGCTTGACATGTTGCTGGAAATAGCGAAATCGCTAATGTGTGCCTATAATATTGGACGAGTTCCTTCAATTCCTCATGGATCCCAGTATCAGAACCAGATTTTGATGAAACTGGGACCAATATGGAAGTAAATCGTGTCTACTAAAAAAACAATTCCAATTCGGTTCGTAAATGACGGAAATATGAGGTAACAAACATTAAAAAAAAAACGAATTGAGAACATCCTACTTTTTTTTGAAGTCGGTTAAAAAAAAAAGTCGGTAAGTCGGTTAAAAAATAATTTAAGTCTACATTATGTAAAACTTCCTAACATCAATATTTAAGGTTCTTGTCCTCCATGTAGCATGACCGTGGGACACACTATACCTAACTACCTAACCTATTGATCGGCCGGTATTATTTTATTCATAGCCTTAGTTTACACGATCACCTCTCAATATCGAACACACTTGATTTATTTACTACAGACGAATGCTAATTATGTACCGCACATAAATTAGTAAAGCAAATAAGCTTTGTATTGTCGAAGGTCTATATAGCTTAGCGTCCACTGGATGGACCGCGCCAGCCGGTAACTTCGGTGTTGTTGTGTACAGTGCACGAATAATTAGCGTTAGCGAGACGCTAACGTGACGATAGTCAATTTTAAATAATAACCAATCAAATGATTGTTATTTCTAGTCGCCCTGATGTCATTGGTCAATATTTGACGTTGACTATCGTTTCGCTAGCGTCTTGCTAACGTTGATTATTCGTGCTTACCCCACAGGTTGTATATAAATAAATGTAATTGTTGTTGTTGTTTTTCTAATACTTGTAAGTCCTTAGGGCCTAGTTCAGCAGGCACAAAATACATAGTAATTTTGTCGTACAGGTTTGTCTAAGTTTTGCATGATAGTCGGGATATGCAGTTTCGAGTCGATATTTGTTTTTATGTATGGTTTTAATGAGTTTCTGAACAAGTCCGCTGGGGGCGCTTATCATTTTCGGCATACAAAAACGTCATTTTGACAACTCACAATTTGGTTTTCGTTATTCAGAGTGGTTCCAAATTACAAACCTGTACAAAGCCCTCTGCTAACAAATCGCGAGCGCACACTGTTCGGCATTGATTTCTTAGACAAATCATGAAACCCGTTTGTGCGATGTGGCCAACGTGGGCCAGTGGACGTGTAGCAGAAAAGTGCCTTACAAAACTATGAAATTATCGTTTTTCATGGTAACATGACTCTTATTCCAAAGACTGAAGGAGTCTATCAATGAACAGGCTAAACAGGTCAACAAAGGAATGTGTTGGAAGGATCTAATTATAATTGTATGCACAGTGAACGGCCATTATGTAGATAAGTACTCAATAGAGGGGGGTGGCCAGGATATCCGTTAAGTATCTACGAGTATTCCTGTGCTGTGGTGTGTCCGGCTTTAGAATAGACCCTCTGTCTCCTCCCGTGGATATCTTAAAAGCTGGCTTTGGGGGCTGTTGGGGACATGAGTGAAAGAAAAAGTACAAAATTCTGAGTCGTTTAGAAGTTGAATCAAGTTTTCAGTCGAAATACCTGCGCTTTGTTATTTTTGTTCAAATGGTTAATGAGCAGGTAGAACATTTGGGTACGTTCAGTTTACAGATAAAAGGTCAATAAACACATTTTTTTTTTTTTTTTTTTTTTTTTATACTACTTGAATGACGGAACTAGCAGATGGCCCACCTGATGTTAAGCGGTAACCTCTGCCTATGAACAGTGCATTACCTCATAGGTCACGTCCACGTAGGGCACGCTCTATGTGGCTTTGCACTGCGCCCGCCACCCTGAGACATTAAGATGAAAAGTCTCAAGTGCCTGTAATTTCCCCGGCACCCTTACCCTTCAAACCGGAACACAGCAATGCGAGCACTACTGCTTTGCGGCAGAAATAGGTATGGTGGTAGTACTTCCCCGTACGAACTCTTTCACAAAAAAGCTCTACTACTACTAAATATATATATACACATTATATACATTGACATTATTACATTGACATATTTTTTTTTCAGCACATAACATTGACTCCTCTATAAGGAGAAAGCCTCCAAATAAGACCAATCAGTTGCTGTTTGTAACACTTGGTATATCAAAATTATTTACGCAACCCGACTGCGAGTTTTTGTTTTTATTATTACAAGCTTTTATTTAACTTGCAATGTATGACATGATTGTCTATCTATTTATAGACATACATCTCACTATGTTACGAGCTTATATTTAACTTGCAATGTATGACATGATTGTCTATCTATTTATAGACATACATCTCACTATGTTACGAGCTTTTATTTAACTTGCAATGTATGACATGATTGTCTATCTATTTATAGACATACATCTCACTATGTTACGAGCTTTTATTTAATTTGCAATGTATGACATGATTGTCTATCTATTTATAGACATACATCTCACTATGTTACGAGCTTTTATTTAATTTTCAATGTATGACATGATTGTCTATCTATTTATAGACATACATCTCACTATGTTACGAGCTTTTATTTAATTTGCAATGTATGACATGATTGTCCATCTATTTATAGACATACATCTCACTATGTTACGAGCTTTTATTTAATTTGCAATGTATGACATGATTGTCTATCTATTTATAGACATACATCTCACTATGTTACGAGCTTTTATTTAATTTGCAATGTATGACATGATTGTCTATCTATTTATAGACATACATCTCACTATGTTACGAGCTTTTATTTAATTTTCAATGTATGACATGATTGTCTATCTATTTATAGACATACATCTCACTATGTTACGAGCTTTTATTTAATTTGCAATGTATGACATGATTGTCCATCTATTTATAGACATACATCTCACTATGTTACAAGCTTTTATTTAACTTGCAATGTATGTTTGTCTGGGTGGAAACCGGGTAGAATCTTGCAACTGCATTTTAGAGCAGTTATCCTCAACCGATTGAGCTGAAATTTCGCATACCTGTCAAGTTCCGATGACAATACAATATAATGGTGACAGCGAGCTGATCTGATGATGGAGACGAAAGGTGGACAACGGAACTCCTCGATCGATAATAGTAGACTGGCCGTGGTTAGGCTCATTTTGATCAGGACACGGTTACTATCACTAATTTTATAAAGGCTTGTATTGAAAAATATATTTTTCTCAAAAATCTTATTCTCAATAATTGTACATGTTATTTAATTGTATAGCTACAAATTCTTCTGCAGATATTGTATTGTAAATAAAATCGCGTACATTTTTAAGGCCACCGCACACGGTCGCAATAATAGACCCGTCTGTGTTTACCGATTATCGAATCATTCGAATGATGTCTCGAATGCCAGTGCGATTTGAATCCCACAAATTATCCGTTGCCAATTCATTCAATTTTAATCCTTATTTTGGGGCTGACAAGATTTGTTTTAAGATGTAGGGGTTGTAGAAAAGTAATGAGGGTTATTTGTGCAATCCATCCATACTGTTGATTTTAGAAAGACACAGACTAAATAAAACAGCTAGGTTATATAATACGAAAGTACCTTTACATACAGACATAGACACACGCCTTTTTCTCCGAAGGGGTAGTCAGAGCGTCTATGGGCCTCTTTTTACAATGGGTTGCACCATCGTGGAATATAAACGTGTCAAGTGGTGAGCTCATCGCCGCCATTGCCTCCCACGACTGACTTGGCTAACGCTTTTTTCCAGTAATAACACATTCCATAATAAGCTAGCAGTCAGGACAAATCTTATACCAAAGAATCTTATTATCAAGTCCGGGTAATCCCTTAGTCGGCTTTTACGACATCCACGGGAGGAGACGGACGGGTCTGTTTTTTACAAGCTTTTATTTAACTTGCGATGTTTGTATTAAGTACATAATTATGTTCGGGTCAAATCTTGCAACTGAATTTTAAAGCAGATATCCTCTACCGATTGAGATGAAATTTTGCATACCTGTCAAGTTCCGGTGAAAATACAATATTAAGGTGACAGCCAGGTGATCTGATGATGAACACGGAAGGAGGACAACGGAACTCGATGGATAGTAGTAGACTAGCCGTGTTTAGTCTCATTCCGATCAGCACACGGTTCCGATAACTAATTTTATAAAAGCTTGTATTTATGAATATATAAATATATATTTCATATAAAATTTATTTTATTTTATATTACTTACAAGATTGGTATTTCATAATTTTTAAATTAAACAGTCCTGCCCGATTAGTGATTGCGGTATTCGTGTTTAGTACTCAGGTGGATGCTGCTGTCTGTAATGGTGTAATCACTTCGTCGGTTTGGCTTTCACGACCCACGGAAGGAAGTGATGTACCTAGATCTTAGACCTTATTACTAGGTCTTAATTTTGAGGTTAAAATAGCTGCGCCCTGCGGTGTTACCCGCATAAGTGTAGAACCCGTGGGAATATAGGGTTAAAAAATTGCCTATGTATTATTCCAGGAGTCCAGCTATCTCTATTCCAAATTTCATCCGAATCCTTCAAGCCGTTTCAGCGTGCAGAAGTAACAGACACACTCACAAACTTTCGCATAAATAATATTAGTGTGATAATGTACATATACAACTACAAATACAACAATTTTATTTCTTTAAACTTAATCTAGGATCAATAATCAATTTGACGACCTCTGTGGCGCGGCGGGCGAAGCTTGGCCTGCGACGCAGGAGGTTGCGGGTTCGATTCCCGCCTCGGAACAAATATTTGTGCGATCGCAGATATTTGTTCAGGGTGTTCTGGATATTTTCTATGTATAATAAAAAATATCTATCTATGTAATATATTGTATTAAGTATATCAGTTATCTAGTACCCATAACACAAGCTCTGCTTAGCTTGGGGCTAGATAATGTTGTGTGAACTGTCCAGTAGTATTATTTATTTATTATTTATTTATAACATTGGTTGGGACCCTCTTTTAAGCAAGAAAAATATCTGTGTTAGAGGGTGAAAATACCTGTGTTAGAGGGTAAAAAACCTGTGTTAGAGGGTAAAAATACCTGTGTTAGACGGTAAAAATACCTATGCCAGACGGTAAAAATACCTGTGTTAGAGGGTAAATGTATGTAAGTACCGACTACTACCACGTTGGAGGGGGGAACGACACCCTTATTAGCATGCTAAATTTGAAACAACCTGTTAGTATTTACAACCGCAAAGTTACTTGGCGATTATTATGTCCTAGCTATTTCCTATGGCTATCGGCGAGAAGATAGACTCTCTTTGATTGTGGAGTAGTAAGTTATCTTGTTGTGCGCGTGTGTTTAAGTAAAGTGGGTCTTGGTAAAGTGGGATCTTCTAAGTGGGTTTGATTTGCGAGTGTACATACCTCTCGCCTACGCGCTGATTAAAGAGTGACATGATGTAGAATGTAGAGTCGGACTCTTATAATGCAGTGACTGAGTTGTGTAAATATTCGTGTTATCATGAAATACATGGATTTACCAAGGTTTTTAACCAATGTGTCCTGCCTATACTAACATACGAAACCGAAACGTCGCCACTCACATAGGGTGCGTTTTAGTAGTAGAAGGGCTTTTTTGTGACAGTGTTCGTCTGGGGAAGTACTACCTCCATACCTATTTCTCCCGCAAAGCAGTAGTGCTCGCACTGTGTTCCGGTTTGATGGGTGCCAGTGAAATTACAGGCACATGAGAGTTTCATCTTTATACTTTTCACTAGAAACGGGATATTTACCATGATTTTTGAGTTTTAATTGTTCCTTATATTTCGGCACAGTTGCATGCGCCATGATCACGGGAGAACTAACCTAAGTCTTTGCGCGTAGATGTTATTGGCAGATATATCGATCTACCCTCTTTCTCTCTCTTTTATTACGAACGATAACACTACCATCGGTTTCATTGTCACACTTCATCTTTATTCTTTCATCTTTTTTTCTATTCACCTTTATGTCTCAGGGTGGCGGGCGCAGTACATTGCCACATAGGGCGCGTCCTGGGTGGATCTTTTTTTTTTTTTTTTTTTTTTTTTATTCTACTTGGATGACGGAACAAGCAAGAGGCCCACCTGATGTTAAGCGGTTACCTCTGCCTATGAACAGTGCCTTACCTCATAGGTCACGTCCACCTAGGACGCACCCTATGTGGCATTGAACTGCGCCCGCCACCCTGAGACATAGATGAAAAGTCTCATGTGCCTGTAATTTCACCGGCACCCTTACCCTTCAAACCGGAACACAGCAATGCGAGCACTACTGCTTTGCGGCAGAAATAGGTATGGTGGTAGTACTTCCCCGGACGAACTCTTTCACAAAAAAGCTCTACTACTACTAAAATATGTTTTTTTGTCTTATGAGCTAATGCATTGTTAAAGGCAGAGGTTACCGCCTAACATTAGTTGGGACATCTGCTTGTTCCGTCATTCTGGTAGTTAATAATTTAAAAAAAACTTATATACGCTATTTTGTAATCGGTTAAAAATAGTGACTTTGAACGATATCCCATAAACATGTAGGTACCTATATAGTGATACATCAGCCAAAATAAATATTGCAAAAGCCCGCCAAAATCTCGCACTAGTAGGTATCATTGTACATCTCGAATGACCCCCGATAACCTGTGAAACAGTTTAGCGACATTACCCGCATCTTCACACGTTAGAGAAAGTCGCGCGACGTGCCTCTCGTGTGAGAACGGCGCACTACGTGAGCGATTATATCGAGCCTATGAGACATGTCGCGAAAATAACTAGTAATAAAATGTTGCCGACGCAAAGTTGCCATACGTTAAAATTCATATAGAACCCAGGGTTTCTCGTACGGCTCGTTTCTCGAGATCATTTCTTCTCCATACCTACAAACTATGGAATGAGCTTCCATCTGAGGTTTTCTCGCTTGGTTACGATGTGTTTCGCTTCAAGAAAAATGATCATAAATTCCTTCAGGGTAGGCAGCGCGTCGACAATACCCCGGTGTTGCCGGTATCTACAAGCGACGGTAACCACTTTTCATTGGGCCGTATATGCTAGTTTGCCTATTTGTATATAAAAAAACAAAGTTACGTATATTACTTAAAAGGCTGTCAAGAGTCAAATAGGCTAGTAATATACCCCTTCGTCTCCTCCCGTGGATGTCGTAAAAGCCGACTAAGGGATTATCCGGAATTGTTGATAAAATTCGTTATTATAAGATTTGTCCGGGCTGCTAGCTTATTATGCTTCATTGACATTATTATTTTTCACTTTATTATAAATTGACTGTGTATGCACTGTTGTATGTCTTAACGTTGTTATTTATAAGCGTACCATATATACCTAACTATTGACTACCTACCTTAGGTTTGAATTATGTATTTTTAAGTTGACCTTTGGTTTTGAATGGTTGATTTTTGTATCTAAATTCTCGATTTAATTATTATGTGTTAATTTGAAATGTACCTATTTTTATGTAGATACCCTTTAATTAGTGTAATTGATAATTGTTTGTCGTTCTAATTAAAGTAAATATAATATAAATGGGAGTTCGTGGTAAGCAATGGCGGCGATGAGCTAACCCTTTGCCACGTCTGTATGCCACGATGGTGTAAACCATTGTGTTAAGACGCCCGTTGATGCTCTGCCTATCCCTTCGGGGAAAAAGGCGTGTATCTATGTATTCTTCAACCTTGATTTAAGTTCCCACAGTATCTGGAGCAATATTCTGAGGTACAATTATTGTAGAGTAGGTACTTACCTACCCAGCTCTACTCCATCATTAGTCAAAACAATGGATGCGCTTCGAAAATCTATTAAATCCTTCACTTTCGAAGTAAATTGACGCGTTTGCTCATCTCGTGTCAATGAAGAGTAATGGGTTCCCGCATAATTGAGCAATTGACAATGCTCACTTTCTGCAATCACTTATAATAGGTCCCTAACGTTTACGAGACACATACTGAATGTCAAATTAAGGCGCAAAAGGTTCACAGCATGTCTATAATGAGATCTAGAATTTTTAAGTTTTTGATATAGGGAGATATTCCAGATTTCAGATTGATTTAATTTTAGATTTCAAGAAGAAAAAAAATAGATGATATTCTTATGCATTTTATCAAGTGAAACCATTATTTCAATACACTATTTGAATTACTTAAGTCGATAAAAAAATATCAAAGATACCACCTTTTAAAATTGAAATACCATTTTAGACTTACTTTTTATACGTTTTAACTTTTGAATCATTTGGTAACTTATTAATTATTATTTGAGTTAGTGAATGACTTCTACTAAGATAAGATAGTAACTAGTAGTAGATAGTAGTTAGTAGTGGTAGTACTTGGCAGCGATTTGAAGTTGCATTATCTAAAGCTAAAGCTAACTAAACGTATTGCCATCCTTTTCTTTAATATATAAAAAGCAAAGGACCGGTATTCTATTTTTAGCTTTAACTAAAGAGAATACAATCTCAAATCGCTACGATTATCAATCAAAACATGTGTATTAAGTCTCCTAGTTCTCGCGAAAATAACTTTTGCTATCTGAAGAAGTGTTCATGAGCAAAAAACAAAAAAATAAGAATTTCTTTCCGCAAAAGAGAGCATACATCTTAAAAAAAGTTGATTGATACTCACTTAACCTGTGTTTACTCTGTGCCTCCTTGCAGCAGTCAGGATGTAGGAGGTGGTACCAGCTCACGCCATGAAGTGAGGTTCTCTCCCAGCCGAGGTGCCACTCGCTACTGGACAGACAAAACAACATAGTCAGTTACAAAATCTAGAGCAAAATTAGGTTTTAAAACATAATATTTAAACATCGAAACATCCAAGCATCGTAACTTTGGATATTAGAAAGATAACCGCTCGCAATCTGCTCTCTCTCTTTTGTTTTCTCTTCTTATAATAATGACTTCTGAGGAGTGCTCCAAACAATTTCGCCAGTATCAAGTGACAATAAAAATAAAAAAGTCAAGTCGTCAATACTCTCCGTCAAGTCATTACCCAATTGAAATGGTGGCAGAAAAAACAAGTTTTTCTAGGAAAATATCCACCATTTCGTACAGACACTTAAATTTAACTATACATCAGACATGACGTGTTATTTATCCAAGTTTTACCGGTTAAAATACTACCAAAATTACATGAAATAACCCGGAAAACACATTAAAATTTAATTAAATAAAGAGGACGTTTCGTTCAAAAATGCCAGATTGAATCCTTGTCGTTGTAATTCGGTATCATAAATTGACTTTGACATTATAAAAAAGCTATTACAAACAATAAACTAACAAAAATCAATTTTTGAGCAGCTACTTCATCTCAAACCAGTCACCGTTTTGAATAGGAATCCTTGTTTCTTATTGCATAGTGTATAAATTACAAGAGCACATATTTATTCACATAGAAGGCTTATTTGCATTTGTCTTATGTTTTTAATCGATAGGTACTCGAGTAAAGAGTTTTCTTAATAAATGTCAAGGGCCAAGCGTAGCTTTCATCAGTTTGTTTGTTGGATATATATTCTAGTGGTTGTAATACTTTTGGTTGTGGACTTGTTTATAAGATTCGTTGGCATAAGATTTGTCCTGGCTGCTAATGTGTTGTTACTGGAACACAAAAAACGGATCAAATCGGACAACAAATTGGATTATTGTTATTAAAACAGATCGCGAAGAAACAGGATACATAATTTAAAAAAAAAAAAAAAAAAAAAAAAAAAGCGTTAGCAGAGTCAGTCATGGGAAGCAATGGCGGGATGTGCTCACCACTTGTCACGTGTATTTCCCACGATGGTGGCATTCCCCAGTAGTAGTAGAGCTTTTTTGTGAAAGAGTTCGTTCGGGGAAGTACTAACACCATACCTATTTCTGCCACAAAGCAGTAGTGCTCGCATTGCTGTGTTACGGTTTGAAGGGTAAGGGTGCCGGTGAAATTACAGGGTGGTCGTGACCTATGAGGTAATGCACTGTTCATAGGCAGAGGTTACCGCTTAACATCAGGTGGGCCATCTGCTAGTACCGTAATTCAAAAAGTATTAAAAAAAAAACACAGTGAAAAGAGGCCAATTTGAGGCTCTGCCTACCTTTTCGGGGAAAAAGACGCGTATGTAAGGTATGTATGTATGTATAGATTCTTTAAGTTTGACGTGTCTGCGTGTGTGTGTGTGTCTGTCTGTCTGTCTGTCCCAACGTAGCTCCCGAACGGCTGAACCGATTTCGTTTTTTTTTTTCAAATTCTCCTACATAAATAAATAACAACCTAATACATAAATAATCTCATTACTCTGTGTACCAAAGTAATCCATTTTATTACAATCACAAAAGACGTAATTAATATAAACTTGACGCAGAACAAATAGTCTGATTGGGTCAAATCAACGATTAATCATTAGTCGGCCTTGTCGGAGAATTCGAAAGCGAATTACTTTTGATTTTGTATTCATTCTTTCTAAGAGCACCCAGAATTTTGTTCTTGAAACTTCTATGTACAGGAGAGGTGTTAGCAGGAACTCACTTTATCAAACGACAGCAGACACTCACTTTATGATACCAAGAAGTTCCCAGGAACTTCATGATCTGATCCCACCATCTCCTTTTCATCATAGGACGAGCAGGCGCACGGCTCGGTACCACCCTTACCTCATTAGTATACCCTCTATTTGTACTAAACGTTTCAGTTCTACCTTTATAATGAGAACTGCTAAGGACTGGAATACACTACCGTCGTCTGTCTTTCCTGATAACTATAATCTGGGTCTCTTCAAGGCTAGAGTGAATAGGTGCCTTCTAGACCTTTGTGCTCCATCTTCGGCCACATTGTCACTTACCAACAGGTGAGATCGTGGTAAAACAAAGGTCTATCAATGTTGACAAAAAAAGTCGTCCGAAGAATTCACAGTGGACATCCCTAGGGCTGTGCGCACAAAACTGGTTGGAAAGACACCCTTCCCTTGCTGAGCACGTTGTACCTGCAGAGAAGCTCCCTTTTGGACATGAACTGCCATGGTCCACCTGGAAATCTCTGAACCGACTCCGGAGTCAGGTGGTAAATGGGGGTATTCCGACGAGGCACAATGTGACTGTGGGTTCAGTCCTCAGACGATGCCTCACTTGCTGTCCTGTCCATTTTGCACCAACACCTGCACCCTAAATGACCTGTGCGAAGCCACTGTAAATTCTGTAGACGTGGCTAAATTTTGGTCTAAACGATTTAATTATCTATGGAAACCAAGAATACGAAGAAGAAGATGGAGAGGGGTGTACCGCTCGTCGTAAGCGTAATTTGTATCAACCAGTCCATCTTGTCACCAAGTACGTATGTAAATCTCATGGCCAGCCTCTCGAACAATAAACATTACTTATTGATGCGTAAGCCACAGCTACCGTTCGTCAAGAAAGACACATGTATGACAACATCTCTATTGAAACGGCTTCATATTCATGCCTCTCGTCACTGAAGATAATGCAGCTCAAAAGAATATGCAAGTAAACAGTAAGATTGTCACTCGCGCAACTCACAATCAGGTTTGCCTTGCGAGCCTCGGCTTTTCGTTGAATTTATGGAAAAGTTGGGATGTTTTATTTATAGGGAAAGATGGACATCAATCTTTAAAACCTACTGTATAAAATAGGAAGTCTCGTATCGAAAACTCAATGGATATTACATAAAAATGACTGTATATAACCAGTTATGAGACGGAACTGTGTTTCAATGTGAATAGAGCTTGAACAGGACCAAAAAGATGCACATTTACTACTAAACATTTACTATTCACTACCGTCGTCTGTCTTTCCTGAAAACTATAATCTGGGTATCTTCAAGGCTAGAGTGAATAGGTGCCTTCTAGACCTTTGTGCTCCATCTTCGGCCACATCGTCACTTTCCAACAGGTGAGATCGTGGCCAAACAAAGGTCTATCAAAGTAAAAAAAAAAAAAAAAAAAAAAAAAGTTTCAGTTCTACCTTTATAATGAGAACTGCTAAGGAGTGGAATACACTACCGTCGTCTGTCTTTCCTGAAAACTATAATCTGGGTCTCTTCAAGGCTAGAGTGAATAGGTGCCTTCTAGACCTTTGTGCTCCATCTTCGGCCACATCGTCACTTACCAACAGGTGAGATCGTGGTCAAACAAAGGTCTATCATTGTTAAAAAAAAAAAAAAAAACATTTATTAAAAATGAACTGTCAAGTTATTAACTGTTATGGTAGATGCTCTCGCATCGGGCGTGAAATTAAATTTTTTGGTGTTTTTTGCCCATTCAGCTTTCGCGAGAATTAAGAGACTTAACACCATGTGTTAATTTAGAGTATCTCATAAATATCATCAGTTTAGGTACGATAAAACACTTTAACATGTGTTTAGGTTGCTCCACAGTGCAGTGGTTGCTTTTTCATACTATCGCATTTTTTTTTAACTAATATGGGCGAACAGGTTGTAATTTTTCCATAATTTTACACAGAAATGACTGTTGTTGGCTTTTAGATTGGTAATTATTAACGGAAAATCATATTTCAGTAGTAGTAGAGCTTTTTTGTGTAAGAGTTCGTCCGGGGAAGTACTACCACCATACCTATTTCTGCCGCAAATCGGTAGTGCTCGCATTGCTGTGTTCCGGTTTGAAGGGAAGGGGTGCCGGTGAAATTACAGGCACATGAGACTTTTCATCTTTATGTCTCAGGGTGGCGGGCGCAGTGCAATGCAACATAGGGCGCGTCCTAGGTTGACGTGACCTATGAGGTAATGCACTGTTCATAGGCAGAGGTTACTGCTTAACATCAGGTGGGCCATCAGCTTGTTCCGTCATTCAAGTGGTAACTTTAAAAAAAAAAAATTTGGTGTAAGAAAACACTGGATTAATAGCGAAAATAACATCGTTTTAGGCCATAAAAGTACTTTTTTTGGTCGAAGCATACACGTAATTTCGATGTTATTTATAGCTAATGCGCGTATTTCAAATCCAGGAAGTAACTTACCAATAAATTGAATAATATTAATGCCTTTATTTTGATCACACTTTCATTGTGTTGCTATCAATATTCCTATCGAAATATTAATTTAGCAACTGCTTATGTAAACACTGGCCACCTGCTGCGGACGGCGTCTGCATACAATGTGACAAGTTACTTGCTTCTGGCGCGGAGATTGATAGGACTAGGCTGGTGTGTGATGAATATTGATGAATCTGTCCAGGTCTATCAATAACTTTAAATAGATCAAGTGAAAGTTGGATATTTTGTGTGTTCCTTTTTAGTAAATAAGCCTTTATTTACAGATAGAATAATACAAGCTTTTTAAGGTGGTTGCTTTCGCTCGTGGCGCGAAATTCAAATATTTTCGTGTTTTTTGCTCATCACAGCTCATCAACACTTCTTCAGATAGCTAAAACTATGTTGCCGCAAATTATGTGACCTGACACACAAGTTTTAATTTATAGTATCACATAAATATCATTAGTTTGGCTATGAATGTGCTTGAAACAAAAAACACTGTAAATATCGTAGAAGCACAATCGTAGCTAAACTAATGATATTTTTGTGATACTATAAATTAAAACTTGTGTGTTAGGTCACATAATTTGCGGCAACATAGTTTTAGCTATCTGAAGAAGTGTTGATGAGCTGTGATGAGCAAAAAACACGAAAATATTTGAATTTCGCGCCACGAGCGAAAGCAACCACCTTAATAAATACCAATGAAACAGCTGAGCTACCTAAAGGATCTAAAGTTCAACGGATCTAAATCACTATCAGACGGAAGCGTCCCAAAGATGCTGGCTGCATTGCCACGCTGAATGGCAACACTATTGCGCTGAGCCAGATAAGAGCCAGCTCTTGGTTCACAAGAACTGATCAGACGAACTGAAATAGTTTTTAAAATGCGAAGAGCCTTATTCTTTAGTGTCGATATGCAGTAGCGCATCTCCGGCATGGCAAGAGGCGTGCTCTGTGTCAGGAATGCTGGCTTGCTGCGTGCTCAGTGCCAGGAACGCTGGCTCGCTGCGTGCTCTGTGCCAGGAACGCTGGCTCGATGCTAGCAGTACTTACTTAGCGTCGATGTGCAGTATCTTCATGTCCATGGCGTGCACGGTGGTGAACACGTTGGTGGCGCCGTGCACGACGCACTCGCGCGTCTCGGGCATGGCGAGTGGCGTGCATGCGCACAGGAACACTGGCTCGTTGCGGCTGCATAGTGGTAGGTAGGATACGTAGTGACCTCGGACCAATACCACCTGAAAAATAAAAGATCTTTTAGAAAAATTGTAGCAAATAATTTTGCTGTACGGTATAGTTTTTTTTTTTTTTTTTTTATGTTACTTGAATGACGGAACTAGCTGATGGCCCACCTGATGTTAAGCGGTAGCCTCTGCCTATGAACAGTGCATTACCATATAGGTCACGTCCACCTAGGACTTGCCCCATGTGGCATTGCACTGCGCCCGCCACCCTGAGACATAAAGATGAAAAGTCTCATGTGCCTGTAATTTCACCGGCACCCTTACCCTTCAAAGCGGAACACAGCAATGCGAGCACTACTGCTTTGCGGCAGAAATAGGTATGGTGGTAGAACTTTTCCCCGGACGAACTCTTTCACAAAAAAGCTCTACTACTACTAAAAAAGTTAAAAAAAAATGTTGACAAATATACATCATCAAAACAGTTCTCTTTAAAGTTTTGCTAGTGGTTTTATTCAAATAGGTAATATTCAAAATAGTGCTATTAAAATATGTGCTATTCAAACCTATTTTAATTAATTTCAATAGATAGATACATAAAACGTTTATTTCTATCTCCAATCACACACTTACATTCAAAACACAACTGACAGACAGTGCACTTTAAAACTAGATAATTAAACCATCATACAGGTTGTATGGAAGAAATCGCTATAAGCGATAAGACCGCCCATTGTACATTTCTGTTATTTTTTTGTTATTGAGTTATGTTTTGTGTTTCTGTGTGTTATTTGTGTACAATAAAGAGTTAATCTATCTATCTATCTATCTATCTATCTACACAGAAACTACCCAGTGCTCTTAAAAATCATTTAAACCATATTAAAACTATAACTAAAAGTACGTGTGTGCTGCAGCATCACAAATGGGTCATAGCTCAGCGAATAATATTGCTCAAAGAGCAAACACTGGTTTTCAGCTAGTACCCTCGAGGTGACAAGTCGAGACGAGCGCTATACGAGTACATTTTATTTCGAATAACATCTATTTGATTAGCACTTATTTCAATAGCACCTTTTTTAATATCGCCTATTTAAATAGCACATATTTGAATAACCCACTTTTAGAGCCACTGAAAATGAAACTACAGTAATTACTTTTTAGACTAATGGAAGTTACCAGATATTATTAGTTGTATAGAACAAATGGGCTAGTTTTTGTCTCAATAGTCCTACCATTGAACTACAGGGATAAAATAGTTTTAACAGTTCTATGACGAAACAGTCCTATATAGAACAAATAAGCTAGTTTTCATCTCAATAGTCCTACCATTGAACTACATGGATAAAATAGTTTTAACAGTTCTATGACGAAACAGTCCTATAAAACAAATGGGCTAGTTTTCATCTCAATAGTCCTACCATTGAACTACAGGGATAAAATAGTTTTAACAGTTCTATGACGTAACAGTCCTCTAGAACAAATGGGCTAGTTTTCATCTCAATAGTCCTACCATTGAACTACATGGATAAAATAGTTTTAACAGTTCTATGACGAAACAGTCCTATATAGAACAAATGGGCTAGTTTTCATCTCAATAGTCCTACCATTGAACTACATGGATAAAATAGTTTTAACAGTTCTATAACGAAACAGTCCTATATAGAACAAATGGGCTAGTTTTCATCTCAATAGTCCTACCATTGAACTACATGGATAAAATAGTTTTAACAGTTCTATGACGAAACAGTCCTATATAGAATAAATGGGTGTTACCGTTTTTGTCCTTTATAGATCGTGAGCAAAAGTTTAAGACAGCAGTTTTAATAAGATACAACCAGATCAATGGAGTACCATATCTTATATCAAGAAACATTTATACCAGTGATATAATAATAATGATAAAATATTTGTCACACCGCTGAACTTAAAAGGTGTGTCTCTATGGCATTCTTCAAAAAGTTTGGAGTCTATAGTTCATGACAGTTATTGTGGCATACATATTTCTGCCACAATGCAGTAGTGCTCGCATTGCTAAGTTCCGGTTTGAATGGTGAAATGGTGAAATTACAGGCACATGAGATTCATCTTTATATCTCAGGATAATAAATAAATAAATAAATAATAAATAATGCTGGACAGTCCACACAACATTATCTAGCCCCAAGCTAAGCAGAGCTTGTGTTATGGGTACTAGATAACTGATATACTTAATACAATATTATACATTGATAGATATTTTTATTATAAATAGAAAATACCCAGAACACCCTGAACAAATATCTGCAAATTACACAAATATTTGTTCCGAGGCGGGAATCGAACCCGCAACCTCCTGCGTCGAAGGCGAACGTTCGCCCGCAGCACCACAGAGGTCGTCGAGGATGGCGGGCGCAGTGCAATGCCACATAGGATACCTGCTAGGTGAACGCTACCTGTGTGAAAATTCATTAATGGGCAGAGGTTACCGCTTAACATCAGGTGGACCATCGGCTTATACCATAATTAAAGCAGTTAAAAAAAACATGATTTTCAACCTTTACTAGGTTAAATTTCGGAGAATGTACCCAGGAACTATATGATCGAATCCTACCATCTCCTTTCATAGGACACGCAGGTTTACGGGTCAGTACCATACATGTAGATACTTTTACAAAATAAATAAATAAATAAATAAATAATGCTGGACAGTTTACACAACATTATCTAGCCCCAAGCTAAGCAGAGCTTGTGTTATGGGTACTAGATAACTGATATACTTAATACAATATATAACATAGATAGATATTTTTTATTATACATAGAAAATACCCAGAACACCCTGAACAAATATCTGCATATCGCACTAATATTTGTTCTGAGGCGGGAATCGAACCCGCAACCTCCGGCGTCGCAGGCGAACGTTCGCCCGCCCCGCCACAGAGGTCGTCAAATCCTTACAGTGAGCCTTCAATTTCATTGTATTGATTTTATTTATCTAATTTCTGACGCATTAATCTACACCATATTGAGAAACAACCGAATCTATCCAAGAGTTAAGTTAGAGGTAACTTTGTGTTTTTTTTCGATTGTGAAAATATTGTCCTATCCTTCGACCAAAGTAAAATGAAGTCCTATCGTATGTCTGGTACAGTAATTGACGTAAAACGCCAAATTCGCAAAGAGAGACCTAAGCCCTCCTATACTTACACCTTGAACTCTCAAGGCCAACTTTATTGCAGTATTTGTGACAGGGTATTTAAGAGTAAGTTCGGTCTAGCGAGCCATATTATGGATCACGCTAGGAAATAAAATAATATTAAAGAAAAAAAAAATTGCTAGGGTCGCCGTCGTCGAAATCGACGAGGAGGACTATATACAGTAATCACTCGGAAATATAATGTAGTATCCATGCATATTATTAATTTGAATATTGTACTTGATTTACTCACTTATAAAACAAATCTAAGATTAGGAATTATGCGGCATGCCCTAAGTGAGACGCCGCAAAAAACTGGATCTACTATGTCTACTATGTGCCATAGCAATAGCCGATTACTGTATCTACCTAAAGAACATTGCAGTAGGTACTCTGATATAGTTTAATAAGAATCGACAGTTCCACAATAGTTCGCAGTTCACCCGTTCACCGATCTTCAATCCGGATCCAAGTGGCCTTGGACGATATATTATTGACTGTCCTATTCATAGATTGCCTCGTACCACAGATAACACAATACTAGACTATTACTCGTACCTACTCTTGAATGTGGGTATCAATATTATTATTATTATTTAGCCTTTATTTCCATAACTTAATGCTTATTTTTTATACATAATTAAAACACACAAATTAGGTACACTAGTCAGGCCCCATTTTGGGTATAGGCCTCCTCCAACTGTCTCCACTTGTCCCTTTGTTGAAAAAATTTAAATTTCGTGCCACATGTGAAAGCAACCACCTTAATGGCAGTTGTAACCGCTTAACATCAGGTGGGTCATCTGCACGTTCCGTAATGCAAGCAGATTACAAAAAAAGGATACGTTTAAATACTGTTACTGTTCTGTTTGCAATGGTAGGTCAGATGATATCACTGGTATAAATAGATTTGTATGACAACGTTTTGAATGCATTTTTTGTAATGCCATTATGCTAAGTATTCGCTGTAATATCAGACTATGATACACTGATGAGTAATGTTCCATGAATATAGAGCAAATGTACCTTATTAATAATACTTTATTTACAAAACAAATGAACAAATACTAGAAAAAACAAAAATATACAAATGTAACAGTCGATCTATCTTAAGACTGCCAACGATCTAAAGATAGCTTAACTGTTACAAATATACCAGACGGAAGCGCTGGCTGCATTGCCACACTGAATGGCTATACCAATGCCTTGAACCAGAGAGCCAGCTCTCGTGTCACGTGACGCTTCGATCAGATTTAAGGAATTAGAAGACAGCAGTCAATCGCGTGTCGTAGCAAATTGCTTGACAAACTGGTCTAATAACGACTATAATTATTGAGTACCTGCCTAGATGATATTGGACAAAACATACTCATGTAAATCCCTGATGGCTGATGTAAATTTATCTTTAAGACACTACCATTGTTTCGACTTGTTTTCACAACCATTGGATGTTCATAATTTTTTTCGATGAACTTCTTCGATATAAATTGACCTTGCCGGTCAAGGCCGCCAATCCAGTTAATCATAGATAGTCCAGCTATCTTTGCACCAGGCGATGTGTCCACACGGATTTCGGCATCAATATTCTCATGTTGGTACATTTTCACCTGTTTTGCAGGCTACAGTAGCTATGTATTATTGTGTATCTAATATATGTGACTCCCGAAATAGCGTTCCATATTGTACCAAGTGCTTTCTGACTTCTGGGCCGCATCGCGCTAATTTTGAAAGTTATTACCACAACAAAGCCAGAACGGTTCACGTTATTTCGTACGTCTTGATTGAGGGATCCTTAATTCAATAAGGGCATTTCATTTTCGAATTTAAAAAAAAAGTTGTTCAATTTGGCTCGATAGATGGCGCTGACTCAAATGTGGTTGCCAAAATTAACAAATGAATTGTCTGTGCTTTTCTGTGATAGTAACATGAAGTTATAATTCAAGCTTCTTGGATAGTAACAAAATACCACGAAAATATATCACTACGTTGTTGACTTTGACATATCACTTGATTTTGACAGTTAAGTACAGAGCTGGCGCTATTTATTTTCGGGGCATTAAGCATGATTTTCAAATAAAAGAAAAGAAGTAGAAACGGAGGTTGAAATCTGCCATTTTTGAAAGAAACGTCGTCATTTTTATTTTATTACATTTTAATGTGTTTTTTCGAGTTATTTCGTGTAATTTTAGTGGCATTTTAACCGGTGTAACTTGGATAAATGGCACATGTGTGATGTAGTGAAATTTGAGTGTATTGCGAGTCTTTTCGAAGTGGTGGATTTTTTCCTGTAAAAACTCAGTTTTTCTGCCACAAGTACTAGACAGAGACTCTTGACGACTTGACTATAAAACTATAATTATTATATCACTTGACATTGGCTAAATTGTTGCAAATAATGCACAGAAGCCATTACCTAAGATAAGAAGAAGAAGTAGAAACGGCTGTGAAAACTCCTCATTGAGCTGGTAGTTTCAGCTAAATTCAAGCAAGGATCCTTTACTCTACATACATACATAGACACACGCCTCTTTCCCCGAAGGGGTAGGCAGAGCCTCAATGGGCCTCTTTTCACTGTGGGTTGCACCATCGTGGGATATAGTTTATACGTACCTTTACTCTAGACGTAGGTACGAAATAACGTGAACGGTAGGCCCTGTTAACGCTTCATTTATAAGCTTTAACAAAAATCTAGTTTACACTTGATGTGTAGCTAAAAATAGCTCTTAGTTGATAGGGTAATTCTGAGTCAAGTTCCTGGTTAGTCATTCTTTGGGAGGTATAAATCAAGATCGATATCCGTATCATAAGTTACTTCGTAATACATAATGATTTTCACACGCGGATAAGTTAGCTCAATAATTTATGGGATTTAGTAGGAATCAGCAGAGGTGTGCAATTTTTAGTAGTAGTAGAGCTTTTGTGAAAGAGTTCGTCCGGGGAAGTAATACCACCATAATTTCTGCCGCAAAGCAGTAGTTCTGTGTTCCGGTTTGAAGGGTATGGTTGCCAGTGAAATTACAGGTACATGAGACTTTTCATCTTAATGTCTCAGAGTCGCGGGCGCAGTGAAATGCCACATACGGTGCGTCCTAGGTGGACGTGACCTGTGATGCACTGTTCATAGGCAGAGGGTACCAATTAACATCAGGTGGGCCGTCTGCTTGATTCATCATTACAAGTTGTATAAAAAAAAACTGCGCACTGCTGTTTTGACCAGAATTAATGGAAGTAATTGATAAATATAAAATATTTAATTTAGAAATTGCAATAAGGCGATCACAGAATGGAAGCCAAGAGACAAATGGCCAAGACGCAGACCACCCGATGGTCGAATGACAGCGTTCACGTAGCCGGAAACCAAGGGACGAGACTCGTGAAGGTCTGTACCCAACAGTGGGTGCAGACGAGTTGAAATGATAATGATGAATTTAAGTTGTGACGCAAAATTATCAATATCAGATTTGAGTTTTAACTGACTAAATCAAGTAAAATATTCAAATGGTAAATATGCATGGATACTACATTATAATTTCAAAGGATCACTGTACCAGAAACTCGATATGATAATATGTGTATAAACCTTCGACCAAAGGTCGATGGTATAAACTATACAATTTGACATAACCAAGTGTTCTCTTAAGTTCCTACGGCGAATAAATGAGTATGAGTATGACTATTTACTCGATTGAAAATAAAAAACAAAGTTACGCCTATTTTTTTGCCTAGATTCGATTGTTTAGTAAAATGGAGCATATTCTTGGGTCAGAAATTAGATACATAAAATCAATACAACAAAGCCGAGGGTTTTGTAAAATTATCTATATTTTACAAGATAATCAAGGAAAACCGCTTTAAAAAAAAAATATTTCTGCCAATGGTTGGCGCAGTATAAGAAGTGATTCAATTGCTACGTTTTTTGGAAAACAACAAAAGCGTTGAACTCTTTTGTATGGTCGAATTGAGCTTTTGTTATTTTTATATTCAAAAGTTTATTTAGTTACAATTTCCAGTTTAGTTCCATTCACACATTACATAATAAACTAGCAGCCAGGGCAAATCTTATACCAAAGAATCTTACTAACATGTCCAGGTAATCCGTTAGTCGACTAATACGACATCCACGGGAGGAGACGGAGGGGTATATTCTTAGACTGGACACACCACTACTTTATCGATGAAAATCATCATATTTTACAAGCTTTTATTTAACCTGAAATTTATGTATGTTTGTCTGGGTGGAATCCGGGTGGAATCTTGCAACTGAATTTTAAAGCAGTTCTTCTCAACCGATTGAGCTAAAATTTGGCATACCTGTCAAGTTCCGATGACAATACAATATGATGGTGACAGCGAGCTGATTTGATGATAGAGACGAACAAACGGTGGACATCGGAACTCCTCGATGGATAATAGTAGACTGGCCGTGTTTAGGCTCTTTTTGATCAACACAAATCACAAAATCACTAATCACTAATTTTATAAAAGCTTATATTGAAAAAAACTTTCCAAAAAAACTTTTTAGGACTTAAAACGCTCAAGCAAGTATTAAATTATTAGCTCAACGCATTAGTATTGCCATTCAGCGTGGCAATGCGGCCAGCATCTTAGGGACGCTTCCGTCTGGTAGTGATTTGGATCAGTTGAGCTACCTTTAGATCGCTAGCAGCGGTCTTCAGGTAGCACAACTGTTTCATATGTATTTTGTACATACCTTGTATTATTGTTTCTGTAAATAAATGTATTATATATTGGACTTAAAATAATTAAATTTGATTGAAAGTTTTCTTAATCAATTTGTTAAATGTGGGTGTTATAATGCTCTACATTAATTCACACGATGATCTGTATAGCTAATATTGTGACACGTCACCGGTGTCCACCCACGAAACCACAATGCTCCTAATGACGATAGATCAACCGGATATAGTTCGTAGATTAAGCTGGCAAATAACAGATACGCAAACTGTGGCCCAAGTTATAAATTATCTAGCTGATCAGCTCACGAACGGTCTTAGTTTGTATACACACGAAGTTTACATTTTTTTTTTTTTTTTTTTTTTTTTTATATACTACTTGGATGACGGATCAAGCAAGAGGCCCACCTGATGTTAAGCGGTATCCTCTGCCTATGAACAGTGCATTACCTCATAGATCACGTCCACCTAGGACGCACCCTATGTGGCATTGCACTGCGCCCGCCACCCTGAGACATAAAGATGAAAAGTGTCATGTGCCTGTAATTTCACCGGCACCCTTACCCTTCAAACCAGAACACAGCAATGCGAGCACTACTGCTTTGCGGCAGAAATAGGTATGGCACCTACTCCTATTTTTAATCCCCGACGAATAACGAAGGGATGTTATAAGTTTCACGTGTCTGTGTGTGTGTGTGTGTGTGTGTGTGTGTCTGTCTGTCCAATCGTAGCTCCCGAACGGATGAACCGATTTCGTATTTTTTTTTGTTTTAAAGGTGTTTTTGTTGGAAGTGTTCTTAGCTTTGTTTGATCAAAATTGGTTCAGCCGTTTCATTGCGTTGAGTTTTTTTTAATTTTTTATAAAATTAATTACTTGTGTATGCTAGTTCGCCCCAAACGTCACCTCGCATTGGGTCAATGCGAGGTGACGTTTGGGGCGAACTGTGCGGGGTGAACCGCAGCTTAAAAATCCCTGAACTCCTTTATATTGTTCTTTATTAGCGGTAAATCAAATTTAGTTGCAGAAAACAGTGGATTATTAGCGAAAATAGTAAAGTAGTAAGTTATTTAATAGTTAATGGCATTGTGTACCGCAGCAGCCACTATGCGCTCGTATGTGCGGCCACGGAAGACCAGCGCTATGGCACTAACTCTGCCATAGCACATGCTGAGTGGTTGCCTTTTTTGTAACTTTGATTTGAACGCCTACTTTAACGCCTTATGGGTTTGTATACACTCTGAACAAACCCATAAGGGTCTTTTGAGTGTATAATACTTTGTTTGTGTTAATTTCTTAAGATATAATAAAAAAAAAAAAAAAAAAAAAAAAAAAAAATTGTATTTGGTTACGAAATAAATATATGTTTATCTTTATCTTTATCTTTCAAAATAACATCGACATTTTAGTTCATAGCCAACAAAAGTAATTTCAGTATAAAATTAAACTCTCTTCGCCCATATTTGGGAAAATACATTCATATAAGATGGTTATTTTTTCATACTAACGTATTTTACCAAATATGGGCAACTATAATTTAACACCGAAATTATTTTAGTTGGCTATTATGCTGGTAATTATTTGCGGGAAATCATATATGGTTGGAGAAAACAGTGTATTAATAGCGAAAATTACATCGAAATTTTAGTCCATACAAGTTATTTCGATGTTATTATTGCATAAAATAAAGATGTAATAAACATGAAAAGTCTCGTGTGCCTGTGATTTCACCGGCAACCATACCCTTCAATTCGAAACACAGCAATGCGAGCACTACTGCTTTGCGGCAGAAATAGGTATGGTGGTAGTACTTCCTCGGACGAACTCTTTCACAAAAAATCTCTACTACTATTCTGCCAGCTGATACGACTACTGATAATGAACTGACATGTACATTCACAACTGCAAAGTTATTTGGCACGAAGTTTGCTCATGCAACCAATACCTCTGGTTTAATTGCTGTCGCCCATAGCTCACTCCAGCTATGACACCAATGATCAATCGTGACTTATTATCTAAGCTCCCAAACCGAAGCTGAGGTGAACAATGAACCACTTTCTAAGATACCACCGTCGTGACCCGTCTGATATCACTTCACCCCGAGCACAGTACGGTACAACTCGAGGTTTCATCAGCCGCCACTCATATACCATACTAGTGAAATAACCACGACTACGTGAGGCAAAATGTATATACGTATGTTAAAACAAGCAGCGCCCCGCGGTTTCACCCGCGTAAGTCACGATCCCGTGGGAATATCGGGATAAAAATGTGCCTATGCGTTATTCCGGGAGTCCAGTTATCTCCATTCCAAATTTCATCCAAGTCCATTTAGTAGTTTTTACGTGAAAGAGTAAGAAACATCCATTCATACAAACTTTCGCGTTTATAATATTAGTAGGATAGGATATCAAATGGGCGGAGTCTATCAAGAAAACAATAGCTGCAAGACAGTGACAGCGTTATTACTTACTTGAACCCGGGAAGAGATGAGGTATAGATTTCTGCCGCTCAGAAGAAACTGACGTAAGCGAAAACATCGTTTTGCTTCTAAAGTAGCACATATAAACATAAATTATCTTTAATTAATCTAAGTAATATGATTACCTACTGAATAGTATAAAATTTTACGCTTAATATTTTCTCTAGTTGAAGGAGGGACCTAAAACGGGTTTTAGGGAGGGCCAATTTCAAAAAATAAAGCTATCGAGAAAAGTTTCACCAATCGTGTTTCTAGTCTATGATTTATTTAGACTACATCCTCAAGTAATTACTGTATTAACATCAAGTTTGTAACCTTTACTGTTACTGAGTGAGCATGTAACGCAATGACTCCAAAATTTTAACATAGTGTCTTAAAATTTATTTGTGCAAACCTACCTAGCCTGCTCTTGGAGACTCTGAGTTATGTGGCACTGTAAGTTACAATTCTGCGATGTTGTAATTAGTTTAACTATGTGGTAGGTTGGTTGATATGTTTTGAGATGTCAATTATTGCGATAACGCTAAATGTGCTCGCCCACGTGTTCAATAATCGATAACTTTTATTTTGATATACAATTGAAAGCACAAAGCTGAAAAGTGAGTAAAAGTTATAATAAAATACCTACGAACCATCATCTGTCATGAGATAAAAATCCCCGCCAAGTGAAGCTATAAAGAAGGTCAAACCCAGGTCTGACCCAGGTCAAAAATATATGAACCAGCGCCCCTTCGTGGAGGTAATTAGTACGGGCACGGATTACTCAATAGTTACTACGGTTTCTAAATGCTATTTTTTGTCCAATTTTTCTAAAGAACTTGTATATTTTTAGAAGTTCGGAAGTTAAAGTTGTATTTCTAAATAATTAGATAAATCAACTCATTGCATTTGCGTGAAACAAAACGCAACAAGCTTCATTACTTTCCCACAACTTCTACGCAAGATATCAAATTAGCTTTTTCACTATCTTAACATATATTATCAATAACCTAAAGTATCTCAACTGTACGTTACGTTAGTCAAAAAAGTTGGGTCAAACGCTTTATGGGGAGTTGCCCATGTTCTTTATAGTAGCACGGTGATTTTATGTATATAATTTCTTATAGTTAGTTCCTTTCGATGAACCAAATACATTGTAGAGGTCGCAGGAAGGCGGTGGATGGAGCCGGCTCTGGCATTCTATGGGGGAGGCCTATATCCAGCAGTGGGCTTCTGTAGACTGATGATGATGAGGTATATAAATAGTTACAGTTACGTAACTGTAGCTACTTCGTGACACAAATAGTTAGAATATACACATTTATTTACAGAAAGAATAATACAAGGTATGTACAAAATACATATGAAACAGTTGTGCTACCTGAAGACCGCTGCAAGCGATCTAAAGATAGCTCAACTGATCCAAATCACTACCAGACGGAAGCGTCCCTAAGATGTTAGAATATTCAATTTCAGTTTTATCACTCAGGATCTTATACACTATAAATTACAAAGTTCATTATTTTCCTCTACACAGCTGAGAGAGCAGTTATATTGTGTGAAATATTGAACTATGAAATATTCTGTTACGTTTAAGTAAAGTCATTAGAATTTTCTTGATATCAAAGCTTTTAGGTTTAGGCTAGGTTTACACGAGGCTAGTGATTGGAGCTAGTAGCTAGTAGCGCGATTGATTAATGCGTGAACAAAATTAAACAAGTCCTTTGTGATTAATTCGACGACTATCGCTTGTCTAGTGGAACGGAAAAGTCAACGCAGACTCAGTAGCTACAGTGGTGGCCATATAATTAAGAACGCTGATATAAAGGGAAGATTTTTTCCAACTAAGATGCAAAACTAATTGTATGCATTTGTTTTTATTTCTCTCGGTATCGTAAAACATTTCCATATTACCACTGTATTCATTGATACACATGATTGGCTAAAAATCAATAGGCAAACTTTTTACACTACTTTTAAACAAAGTATTCCTTATTACTGGCTGGTCACGTAATTAAGAACGCTAAGTAGTTTATACCTTTATTCAAATTTAAATAAAGAACACTTAGTCGATTTGTTACTGTTTGTATAATTTTGGTGCTATTACGTGCTGTAAAAGATTAAAGGTGATTGCTTCTTTAGAAAAAACAATGGGAAAAAATAAAAGTTGTGATAAATCTACAAGGGAAGTAATAATAAAACTTCGCTGGAAGAATTGGTCTTATAAAAAGATAGCCGACCATCTGCAATGTTCAAAAACTATGTTTTTCCACGCTGTAAAGCATTTTGCCACGTATCAAACTACTTCGAATGTTCCACGTGTACCTAAACAGAGAAAAACAACTCCTCGAGATGACCGAAACATCGTTCGTATGGCAAAACAAAATCCTTTTAAAGGGTCCAATGAGCTTAGAAAAGAATATTTTTGTGAAAACAACCCTTCAGCAATCTCTGCACGCACTATTCGAAGACGTTTGGTAGAAGAAAAATTGCACGGTAGGATAGCAAGAAAGGTACCCATGTTAAAACTTGGCCACAGGCAAGCCCGGCTTGCATTTGCGAGAAAGTATGAAAACTGGACTGTGCAACAGTGGAAAAATGTACTTTTTTCTGACGAGACGAAAATAAACAGAGTATGTTCTGATGGAAAACGATATGTACGACGTCCCCCGAATACAGCATTCGACCCAAAGTACACGAAAGTTACATTAAAGCACGGTGGTGGAAATGTGAAAATTTGGGGTTGCTTTTCTGGACATGGTGTAGGACCTGTAAAGTTGATAGAAGGTAACATGGATCAGTTCCAATACAAAAATATACTGGAAGAAACAATGTTACCATACGCTGAAGACGTTCTACTGGTCATTTGGACATTCCAGCATGACAATGATCCAAAGCACACTGCACGCACCGTAAAGGAATTTCTTACAGCGCAATTAGTTTCTGTCTTAGACTGGCCTGCTAACAGTCCAGATCTAAACCCAATAGAGAATCTGTGGTTTGAAGTAAAGAAAAAGGTTTCAAATACAAAGTGTGGAAATTTAAGAGAGCTGTATGACGTTTTTTTAGAAGAATGGAACTCTATTTCTCTTGCGAAATGTCAAAAATTAATAGAGTCAATGCTTTGCCGGAGTAAAGCTGTAATTAAAAGCCGTGGATATGCTATTAACTATTAATTTTAGTTAAATATTTATTCAATTACTTTTTATGTTTCCTGTGCTACATAATATTGTGATTTTTTAAATCTAAGTGTCATACAAAACAATTCCCGAGCAGTTAAATAAATCGTTCTTAATTATTTGTCCAGTTTCAGTACTATTTGAATGTGTTACTTTGATAAAATCAATAAAATGTGCAAAAAATAGTTAGCGATTTCATACATTATTCTTAAGTCAGGTAGCTCTATTAATGTGACTATTATATAACATAACTAGTTGCTTCTCAGAAGGTACACATCTCTGTGTATGATACGATTTAAATAAAAAACTTCTAGAACTTCAAATCGTTCTTAATTATATGACCACAACTGTATACAGCTGGTCTACCTATAAGCGATGGGTAGTCGCTTGGAAGCGATTCTATTAACTAGTCTATTAGTTATGTTTCTACAATAAATGCGAGAAAATGTACGAAATCAGGATTTTCCCAGAAGGTCCAAAGTCACGGACACTGGAGAACATCTCTCGCAATTAAGGTTTTTTTCGGCCGTTTCACATCATGCTCAAACCCTTGTAAATAGATGGCGCCAGCTCTGTACTTAACTGTCAAAATAAAGTGAGATGTCAAAGTCAACAACGTAGTGATATATTTTCGTGGTATTTTGTTACTATCCAAGAAGCTTGAATTATAACTTCACACAAAAACACAGACAATGCATTTGTTAATTTTGGAAACCACATTTGCGTTTTCGCCATCTATCGAGCCAAATAAAACTACTTTTTTTTAAATTCTAAAATTAAAAGACCTCATGGAAGTGACGATGGGCAGCCTATGCTCCGAAAACAGATATAGCCGCAAGATACCGAGGGAGACCTTGGATAGGAGGGTGAAGACCAGCCAGGCCGAAAGTACCAAGAACCGATAACTTTAAAAACGTAGCTAGCCGTCATTGGAGTCGTAATACTCGCCAAATGGAATAAATTAGGGGAGGCATATACCCAATTATTATGAACCTGTGGTTTCCCACTGCAGGGCAAAAGCCTCCCTTCCCTCCTTCCATTCGTCTCTATTGTTGGCTATTTGGGACCAATCCTTCAAGTAGGAGTCTAGCTCATACCGCTATCTCCGTCTGGGCCTTCCACGTGGCAGTCGTCTGTTTGGGCTCCATTCTGTCGCACACATAACCAGCCCAGTCTCACTTAAGCTTCTCAGCTTTTTGAGCCAAAAGCTTTTTTAAAGTTTTTTTATATACCCAATATTGTACAAAAAGAATCTGACTGATGATGATGATGATGATGAATACAATAAAATAGACTACGTCCACATATTGCTAGCTAACGTTCTCTTACGTTGTTGGACTTTTCATCACATCACATCACACTCATATTATAAATTAAAAAGTTTGCCTGTTTGTTACTCCTTCACGCTGAAACTTTTGGACGGATTTGGATGAAATTTGGAATAGAGATAGCTGGTATCCTGGAATAACACTGGGCTGTTCTTTTTTGTTCCGCTTCCCACAGGTTCTACACTTATTCGGGCGCGGGCGCAACTAGTCGTTAATAGAATGTTTCTTTGTATAAAAGACCTCGCTCCGCATGTGTGCTGGGAAATTACTAGCCACGTGTAAATCTTGCCTTAAACCTAATCGTTATGGCTACGCCATAAACATTTTTAAATATCTAGCTAACTCATAATAAAGCCTGCAAAATATTATGAGACCCTGAGATTATAGCAAACACGCCGTGTGGTAATATGATGTTAGTTCGACCCACCAACAAAGGGACTAGGAATACCTCAATTTATCTATGACTGTAGAGCAACTGTAGATACCTAGGTCTAATAGGTACACGAACAGCTTACTCTGGGTGGTATTGAATACATTTCTGGAGCACTTGTAGACCTCCCTGTAAAACATGGATTCCTTGTACTTACCCTGAGACTTTTCAAAGATTTATAAGTTTTTTAGACCCTCGATTGACTGCGGTCTCACCTGTTGGTAAGTGACGATGCGGCTGACGATGGAGCACATACATACAAACATACATAGAGAGACACACGCCTTTTTCTCTGAAGGGGTAGGCAGAGCCTCAAAGTGCCTATTTTCACAGTGGGTTGCACCGTCGAGGAATATAGTCGTGACTAGTGGTGAGCTCATCGGCGCTATTGCTTTCCACGACTGATTCTGCTAACGCTTTGTTCTAGTAAATAACACATTCCATAATATGCTAGCAGCCAGGACAAATAATATACCAACTAATCTTATCAACAAGTCCGGGTACTCCCTTAGTCGGCTTTTACGACATCCACGGGAGGAGATGGAGGATTCTATTCTTAGGCCGGACACACCAGAAGTTCTAGAAGGCACCTATTTATTCTTGCCTTGAAGATACCCATATTATAGTTTTCAGGAAAAACAGACGACGGCAACGAGTTCCATTCCTTAGCAGTTCGCATTACAAAGGTGGAACTGAGACGCTTAGTGCGAATTGCGGGTATACTAATGAGGTAAGGATGGTACTGAGCCGTGCGCCTGCTTGTCCTATGATAAAAAGGAGATGGTGGGATCAGATCGTGCAGTTCCTGGGAGCATTCCCTGAAATGTATCCTATATAGAAGATAGAAAGGCATGCGACTTTACGGAGGTGAAAATATATGGTATTCTTGAGCTTTTTATCTAATGAAATAATTAATTCAATACACTATTTGAATTACTTCACTCGATAAAAAAATATATCAAAGATACCACCTTTTTAGGGTTCCGTAGTCAAAGACAAGGAACCCTTATGGATTCGTCATGTCTGTCTGTCTGTCTGTCCGTGTATTGTATGTCACAGCCTTTTTTTCCCCAAACTATAAGAGCTATACTGTTGAAACTTGGTAGGTAGATGTATTCTGTGAACCGCATTAAGATTTTTACACAAAATTTTAAAAAAATCAATTATTTTTGGGGTTCCCCATACTTAGAACTGAAACTCAAAAAATTTTTTTCATCAAACCTATACCTATGGATAGGTCTTCAAAAATGATATTGAGGTTTCAAATATCATTTTTTTTTCTAAACTGAATAGTTTGCGCGAGAGACACTTCCAAAGTGGTAAAAAGTGTCCCCCCCCCCATAACTTCAAAAATAAGAGAATGATAAAACTAAAAAAAAAAACATAATGTACATTACCATGTAAACTTTCACTCAAAATTGGTTAGAACGAGATCTAGTAAGTAGTTTTTTTTTAATACGTCATTAATCGTAATCCATCCAAGAACTTTTATATCATGTTACTTGCTGCTACGGAACCCTTCATGGGCGAGTCCGACACGCACTTGGCCGCTTTTTTTTGATTGAAATACCATTTTAGACTTACTTCTTACACGTTTTAATTTTTGAATTATTATTTGAGTTAGTGAAGTCATCAACAAAATTTAACAAAACACTAAAGGGCATTTTACATTTAAAAAAAATACACAAAAACACGGTATCAGAACGTGCGCTCTACTATTTGCCTCATACAAAAATGTTTGTTGAAACTGGTTGAACCTATAACTAGTAGTAGTAGAGCTTTTCAGTAGTAGTAGAGTTTTTTTGTGAAAGAGTTCGTCCGGGGAAGTACTACCACCATACCTATTTCTGCCGCAAAGCAGTAGTGCTCGCATTGCTGTGTTCCGGTTTGAAGGGTAAGGGTGCCGGTGAAATAACAGGCACATGAGACTTTTCATCTTTATGTCTCAGGGTGGCGGGCGCAGTGCAATGCCACATAGGGCGCGTCCTAGGTGGACGTGACCTATGAGGTAATGCACTGTTCATAGGCAGAGGGTACCACTTAACAACAGGTGGGCCATCTGGTGGTTCCGTCATTCGAGTAGTGTAAAAAAAAAAAAGTTCTGCTAGCTTTATAGCCTGCCTGTCTACTTCAGCTTGCTGATATTATTATATATAGTTTCCTAAAAATAACCTAACCTAAAACACCCTAATATAAATATAATCCCCATAAATCTTTCAAATACCTAACTTTCCCTTCGTTTGTTTACACTAGGTGCCCAAATAACGGATCGGAGCGTCAACCGCTTTAATATGACCAATTCCGTGGCCAAGGGAGTCACGCGTCTTGTGAGTCACGAATCATGACGTCACAGAACACACCTCTGACTTTTTTATTTTTCATGTTATCCTTTATAACGGCGTGGCACGCGCCGCGCGGTCAATCACGAAGCGGTCGATTGGACCACGACCACATCGTGTTAAGGTTGTTCCTCGTGGTCAGCTAGGCACGACAACGTCAATAGATGGCGCTGTTGCCAAATTTTGAAGTATTTTATGTATTTATGAATTAAAATGTGCATATTATGTCATAACACTAACGTTCACGCAAATGGTGGTTCATTTGCTATGTACCTAGCTATATTTCAGGTTATTTTAGTCTCTAGTTTTAACATACTTGTGCCGAGCAAATTCCGAGCAATATGAAAGCCTACTCACGCACACAGTCAAGGATATTATTGTATTAGAACTATAAGCTAATTTCGGCGCGCGAATTTCAAAATAGTTGGATTAGCGGCTTGGACTGTCGACTCAGAACTTCTGAACCCACGTTACTGCGTTCGATTCTATACTGCCTTTATTTTTTGTATTTTTTTTTTTTACTTTTTTTTTTGTAACCAGTGACTAGATCTCTCGACACTAAAACCACAGTACTGGGTTCGATACCAGACTATTTTTTTTTATAAATGTTTTTGTAATGATCTACAAAATACACTGATTCTGCTTCAGCCAATATTATGTTTGTGAAGTGAGTGTTGTGGTGTGTCCTTATTTCAAATCAAAAAGTAGGTACTCGATTCTTAACCAACCTCAAAAAATGGAGGAGGTTATCAATTCCAGAGTTTTTTATTATGTTTGTTACCTCATACCATTTACGTAACGATTAGGAAAAAAAATTACATGATATACTTCCAGATTGGTGCCATTTTCATTAAAATGTTTTTCTGATGATGGAATCCATGAAGATTGAGGGAACTCCTCAAATATTATAGGCACACATATATCAATTTCGGTATTTTCAGCAACAAGTCAAGCATTTGCATTCAGAATGTTTTTTTTTTTTATACTACTAGAATGACGGAACATGCTGATGGCCCACCTGATGTTAAGCGGTAACCTCTGCCTATGAACAGTGCATTACCTCATAGGTCACGTCCACCTAGGACGCGCCCTATGTGGCATAGCACTGCGCCCGCCACCCTGAGACATAAAGGTGAAACGTCTCATGTGCCTGTAATTTCACCGGCACCCTTACCCTTCAAACCGGAACACAGCAATGCGAGGACTACTGCTTTGCGGCAGAAATAGGTATGGTGGTAGTACTTCCCCGGACGAACTCTTACACAAAAAAGCTCTACTACTACTATATTTCATGGGTGGCAACAATGGTGTCTCCTGCGATATCCGATTGAGCTGAAATTTGGCATACTCGTACCTATCTAGTTCCGATGACAGTACAATACTATGGTGAAAGCGAGCTGATCTGATGATGGAGACGGAACGTGGACAGCGGAACTCCTCGATGGATAATAGTAGACTGGCCGTGTTTAGGCTCATTTTCATCAGCACACTAATTTTATTAAGTCTTATACCTGGACTTGTAGTTAGCTTGTAGTTCCTGACTGCTAGCTTATTTCAGGAATGTATTATACTGGAAGAAAGCATTAGCAGAGTCAGTCGTGGGAAGCAATGGCGGCGATGAGCTCACCACTTGTCACGTGTATTTCCCACGATGGTGCAACCCACAGTGAAAAGAGGCACATGAGAGGCTCTGCTTACTCTTTCGGGGAAAAAGGCGTGTGTCTATGTATGTATTTATGTTGTATTGGGTATAAACTCCTAGCTATGAAGTCGTTTTTCAGGGTTCCGAAAAAAAAAATACGGAACCCTTATGGATTCGTCATGTATGTCTGTCTGTCCGTGTATGTCACAGCCACTTTTTTCCGAAACTAATTTTCACACAAAAATAGAAAAAAACAATAAGTTTTTGGGGTTCCCCATACTTAAAACTGAAACACATTTTTTTTTCATCAAACCTGTGTGTATCAATAGATAGGTCTTCAAAAATGATATTGAGGTTTCTAATATCATTTTTTTCTAAACTGAATAGTTTGCGAGAGAGAGAATGATAAAACTAAAAAAAAAAATATGGTGTACATTACCATGTAAACTTCCAACGAAAATTGTTTTGAAAGAGATCTAGTACGTAGTTTTTTTTAATATATCATAAGTTGTAAACCATCCAAGAACTTTTATGTTATGTTACTTGCTGCTACGGAACCCTTCATGGGCGAGTCCGACTCGCACTTGGCCGCTTTTTTTTCTAAAGATTTAGTTACTTTCAGCTTTTATTGATAGATCATCAACTGAAGTCCACGGCTGGGCATAGGCCTCCCCCATAATATAATGCACATAGAAACTTTATTTTACGCCGCATCAATGGCTATTGCTTTACAAAGCACAAGTAAGGCCGCACGTAGAAACTGTTCCCATCTATGGCACGGGGCAACCAAGTACCAGCTGCTTCGTTTTGACTCCTTACAGAGAAGAGCCATTAGCATCATCGGTGACCCCAAGCTCTCCGATACTCTAGAACCGCTTAGCCAACGCAGAGCTATCGGATCTCTTTGCGTGTTCTACCGCCTCTACAACGGGGAATGTTCTGACGAGCTTTCCGATCTCATCCTCGCATCGAGATTTTACCATCGCTCTTCCCGGCACCGTGACAAAGCTCATCCGCACATCATAGAACCCTGGGTTTCTCGAACGAGTCGTTTCTCGAGATCATTTCTTCCCCATAAAGTACTATTATTTATTCTGTGCCTACAAACTATGGAATGAGCTTCCATCTGAGGTTTTAACGCTTGGTTACGTACGACATGTTTTATTTCATGAAAAATGGTCATAAATTCCTTCAGGGTAGGCAGCGCATCGACAATTACCCCCGGTGTTGCCGGTGTCTATAAGCGACGGTGACCACTTCACATCAGAAAGCCAATTCTCGTAATAAAAAATAGTCAAATTAAAGTTCGGATCATGTTACGATCGAGTGTCGATGTCACAAACGTCAAAAATGGTATTCTGCTCACCTGACAATACAACACGGAATGTGATTATATCGAAATGTGACTGTAACTTGAATGTTTCAAAGTTCTGAGAATTCTCTCTTTCACTCTTTACAATTATTATATAGCACTATCCTACTCTAATATATGGTCGCAAGAACCGAAAGTAGATTATCTTGTTATTGTGAGGGAGCAGAATACCAATTTCTCAGTCAATTTACAATACAATCTCGTTTCGGTCAACTTGCAGTGTGGTTATAAAATAATTAAGAGAATTGGGCTTCAGGCCGTATGCTAGTTTGCCAATTCGTATCATAAAAAATAAAAAAAAACTGCCAAGTGCTAGTCGGACTCTAGCACGAAGGGTTCCATACAATAACCTAAAATAAAAATAAAAATTACACGCAAATGTACCAGCCATCACCCAATCACGCAACAGGGGGACAGATCCAACTTTTTTGTTCTAACTGTCACCTTAGGGGGGACAGATCAGTGTGACAAATGGGAATAATTCGTCGCGCTCCATTTCCATTATTGTGATGTCTTGAGTTTGAGAAATAAAGCCGACGAAGTAACAATTCTTCATTGAGGAAATCCGCAGTTGACCCTATTTTCAACAAGTTTTTTTTTTTTTTTTTAAACATTTATAGACCTTTGTTTGTGCACGATCTCACCTGTTGGTAAGTGACGATGCGGCCGAAGATGGAGCACAAAGGTCTAGAAGGCACCTATTCACTCTAGCCTTGAAGAGGTCCAGATTATAGTTGAGTTAGTAATTAATTTTGTAAAAATAAAAAAATAAACCCAACGCTGAACGGCTGAACCGATTTTGATCAAACAAAGCTAAGAACACTCCCGAAAAATACACCTTTCAAACAAAAAAAAACGATTTCGGTTCATCCGTTTGGGAGCTACGATGGGACAGACAGACACACACACACACAGACACGTCAAACTTATAATACCCCTTCGTTTTTCGTCGGGGGTTAAAAAAGAGGATAACCCATTCAATAAAAATTAATTATATTATTTTTAATTTCGAGGCCTTTGCGACTTGCGAGACAATGAGGGAAAGGATTGTATTTCAAAAAGGCTAATTCTCCTTAAAAAAAAGATTGTTAATTTGTATTACACTATGTATAAAATATTTATCTTTTTTATGTTTTTTTATTTATCTTCACTATTATTTTGTATTTTTTAACCCCCGACGAAAAACGAAGGGGTGTTATAAGTTTGACGTGTCTGTGTGTGTGTGTGTGTGTGTGTGTGTCTGTATGTCCCAACGTGGCTCCCGAACGGATGAACCGAAATCGTTTTTTGTTTTTGTTTGATAGGTGTATTTGTCGGGAGTGTTCTTAGCTTAGTTGGATCAAAATCGGTTCAGCCGTTTTATTTCGTTCGGGTTTTTTTTAATTTTTACAAAATTAATTCCCTGTTTATATGTAAACTTTGTTGTTTTGTTTGTTTGTTTGTTTGCCAAGCTGCGGTGAAATGGCTAGTACAGTATAAACACAATTACCTACTAGTAATAAATTAGTGCTTAGGAACGTACCATCTGGACTAGCGCCTAGAAAGGAATGGAATCGCTTCGAAGCGAATGTCATTTGGCTAGGCCGGCTGATATGCATTGCATGCAAATAATATTATGGAAATTAAAAAAAAAAGTGGCCAAGTGCGAGTCGGACTCGCCCATGAAGGGTTCCGTAGCAGCAAGTAACATAATATCAAAGTTCTTGGATGGTTTACGATTTATGACGTATTAAAAAAAACTACTAACTAGATATCGTTCAAACCAATTTTCGTTGGAAGTTTACATGGTAATGTACATTTTTTTTTTAGTTTTATCATTCTCTTATTTTAGAAGTTACGGGGTTGGGGGGGGGACTTTTTACCACTTTGGAAGTGTCTGTCGCGCAAACTATTTAGTTTAGAAAAAAGTTATATTAGAAACCTCAATATCATTTTTGAAGACCTATACATAGATACCCCACACCAACAGGAATGATGAAAAAAAAAATGAGTTTCAGTTCTAAGTACTAATACTTAGAACTGAACCCCCATTTTTTTTTGTTTTTTTAATTTTTTTTGTGAAAATCTGAATGCGGTTCACAGAATACATCTACTTACCAAGTTTCAACAGCATAGATCCTATAGTTTCGGAAAAAAGTGGCTGTGACATACACGGACAGACATAACATGTCATAGTAAGATGAACTCTTGTCTTCTAAGCAGGAGGCAAAATGTTCAATACCCACCCTGGGCCTGCATATCTGAATCTTCCGAAGACCCTAACTCGCAATTATAATGAATAAGACCCCTAGGAATCATTTCAACGAATTTGTTTGAAGATTGTAGTTTCACCTACCTACACAGAACTGACTTCGACTGAAACAAGGCAATTTTTTTATTTTTTTTTAAATATTGAATGAGCGAAGCGAGTTCTCTGATTCAACTTGGAAGAATTGGCATTTGTATGTATGTATGTATGTATGTTTGTCCGAGCATAACTTCCGAACCGTTAATCCGATCTTCATGAAATTTGATTGGGAGGTGATAGTATTGGTACAATTTGTTGGTAAGGTTATGAGCTATATCGGTCGGGGGGTTGTTGAGATATTGGGGTCCAAGAGGAGGTAAAAAAAAGTGAGAATATCAGATCAAATGTGGTGTCATATGAAAGTTCCTCGCTTCGACATTTCAAAACTATTTTAGTTTTTGAGATGTTAGGGTAAATCAAAAATGTAAAAAAACAAAACCTCTAGGGTACTTCCACTAATCCTACAACGCTGTTTTTTTTACGTTTGTAGATTTTATGATACAAATACTGGGAAAAGTCTAAAATTTATGAATCTTGAAACTTGTAGGTACCTATACTCTATAAAATAACAACCAGTGTATAACATTCTTTGTTGACCTCCCGTTTCTAGGAATTTGAACGACGTTGAAGGTCTAACTTTTCGAACCACATGTGGATGTACATAGATATTTTTTTCGAAATAAATAAGGTAACCTTCCTAAACCGTGTGTATTCGTGAGGTCTCAGTTCAAAAAACCTTGTGCGTAAATATATAGGTAATTATGATCAGCTAGTAGTATTTAATTTAATTTTTACGTAATTAAGATAATATTATATGTGTCTGTAATTTCTGTCTAGTTGTTTGTAATTTAATTTTCTCCCATTATTTATACAAAGTTCATATGTAGAGACCTTGCAATGCATTGCGGCCTCCGGCTGTCTGGCTGATTCGCATACACATGTCCAATCCTAAATGTTTGTTTTTCTAATATTTTCTATCCGAGCTAATTATGATATGACAGATCGAAGCGGCAACAGCGCTTAGCCGGCGTAAGTCACGAGCTGACAACGTCGCGTGTAAGAGACTTGTAACTGTTGTCTAATCTGCGGCTATGTGTGTTACACTGTCAGTGTACACCCACACACTGACATAAATGAACTAAAATTTCGATGTTATTTTCGCTATTAATCCACTGTTTTCTTCAACCAAATATGTGTTGACGCAAATAATGACCAATATAAAAGCCAACAACAGTCATTTCAGTGTAAAATTATACTCTGTTTGCCCATATTTGTGCTAATACGTTTGTATGGAAAAGCGACCACCTTAAAGACCTTTGGAAGGTAACTGAACAGGTTGTGAGACTATGGGCTAGCTAGCGAATCGTGGATTTGTAGCCTATTTAAATTTTCGGGTGTTATTTTTGTACTTTTAGTTGCATATGGGATGATGATGTTACTGTCCTACACTTTAGTTTGGTTGGTACTTATATATTACTAGCAGCGCCCCGCGGTTTCACCTGCGTAAGTCTCGATCCCGTGGGAATATTGGGATAAAAATGTGCCTATGTGTCATTCCGGGAGTCCAGTTATCTCCATTCCAAATTTCATGCAAATTCGTCCAGCCGTATCAGCGTGAAGAAGTAACAAACACACTAGACACACACACACAAACTTTCGCCTTTAGTGTGATTGTCATCGGAACTTGACAGGTATGTCAAATTTCAGCTAAATCGGCTGAGGATAACTGCTTTAAAATTCAGTTGCAAGATTCCACCCGGACATACATTGCAAGTTATAATAAAGTTTGTAAAATATACGTAATTTTTCGGGCCTGAATGAAATTTCCCAATGAATATTTCAGATGCACAGAGTAGCATTCTCTAGGCATCCTTTTTCAAGGCCTCATTTAATCGTTGACGCACACTTACACGTCGACAATGCAGAATGCAAATACTACATCTTAATATAGAGAGCGGTTTTGTTATTACAATCAGCTGTATTTACATTTCATAAATAAATGCATCTCTGCCCTAACGACGCAGAACGTTTTTGCAGCAAATAAACTCGAGTACGAAGACTTGGCTGAATGTATGAGCGATTGGTCCAATGTGCTGCCGGAAACATTTGTGAGAGTACTTTGAGAAAATTGTGGGATGCTATCACTTTGTGATGATGTTGTTCGTTCGTTTCGTTTCGTATGAGGTAGTGCTGGCCTCAGGTGTCGGAGTTTGTCAAGCCGCCCGAGGGCCTCTGACATGGCTTATCGACTGCTATTAATCAATAACAGCCGGGACCGACAGCTTAACGTGCCCTCCGAAGCACAGAATGATGGAAATCCGCACATAACTTAGAAAAGTCATTGGTGCGGAGCCTAGGATCGAACCCGGTATCGTTGGATTCTGAGTTGCACTATTGAACCGTTAGGCTACCAATGTTGTTAAAGTAGGTACATTAGAACGAACACTATAATGCTTTAAACGACGTTTTACATTGTCTTGTCTTGGATACTATGAATCAAAATAAACACAGATTAGTTCAAGAACTTGGGCACAGAAACCTCCATAATTAAGGAGTCTGTACAAATCAACATTGATTATATCTAGTATCTCCCGCACACCGCCAAACATACTACTGGTGGTGTGGGACATTACATTTTACTTGGGCATTGTTTATCTTTCGACAGAGATGGTTGCGCCAACACCAGGCAGAAATATTTATACAAAAAAAAAACCTCGCACCGCACAAAAAAGCAGTTTTTATTGAATATCTCGTAAAATATAGATAATTTAACAAAATCTCTACAGTTAATCCACGGCTTTGTTCTTTTGATTTTATTTATCGTTTTTTTTACCAAATACTATGCTCAATTGAATACTTACAGACAAAAATTAGAGGTAACTCTGGATTTTTTTTCTGCCGTGAAAATATTGTCCAATCGTGTTTCTGGTAATTCCTCGGATTTATGATGTAGTATCCATGCATATTTATAATTTGATTATTGTATTTGATTTAGCCAGTTAAGAAGTAATTGAATTGTAAAAATTAAAAAAAAACCCCATAGCTGAACGGCTGAACCGATTTTGATCAAACAAAGCTAAGAACACTCCCGACCAATACACCTTTCAAACAAAAACAAACTATATCGGTTCATCCGTTCGGGAGCTACGATGGGACAGACAGACATACACACACGCAGACACGTCAAACTTATAACACCCCTTCGTTTTTCGACGGGGGTTAAAAATCAAATCTAAGATTGGTAATTTTGCTTTATAAGAGAGCACCCGGACTTGTTCGTTTACCCGGACTTGTTTGTAAGATTCGTTGGTATAAGATTTGTCCTGGCTGCTAGCTTATGAGGAATGTGTTATTACTGGAAGAAAGCGTTAGCCGAGTCAGTCGTGGGATGCAATGGCGGCGATGAGCTCACCACTTGTCACGTCTATATTCCACGATGATGTAACCCACTGTGAAAAGTGGCCTATTGAGGCTCTGCCTACCCCTTCGGGGAAAAAGGCGTGTGTCTATGTATGTATGTATGTAAGAGAGCATAGATCTGAGGAGATCATGAGATGCAAACTGGTGGACATTTTCAGGGACCCCAAAATGCCGCAATGCCGTGAAATCAAAGTATTTAACCAATATATCCTCTAGCGCTTCCCTCTCGGCCACCTTCGGTCAGGGCCTTACTTCCGTCACTAAATTGCTACTTAGTCTCGCAATTCGGCCTCCAAAAACCTTTGTGTGATCTTCATTTATGCACAGCTTCCTTAGCGAGCGTCCATGCTTTGGCGCTATCCGTCATTGTGGGTAGGTTTTTGGAGGCCGAATTGCGAGACTAAGTAGCGCTGGGCAGGGCACTCGGGCAATTTACTCCCCAATTTAGTGACGGAAGTAAGGCCCTGACCGAAGGTGGCCGAGAGGGAAGCAATAGAGGCCGTGGCAGAGCATAAGCGAGGTGTTCGGATGATTGGAGTGGCGTTATTGGGAGAAAGCTACCGTCGTCTATCTTTCCTGAAAACTATAATCTGGGTCTCTTTAAGGCTAGAGTGAATAGGTGCCTTCTATACCTTTGTGCTACATCTTCGGCCACATCGTCACTTACCAGCAGGCGAGATCGTGGTCAAACAAAGGTCTATTATATATGTTTAAAAAAAAACATATTCGAGCAAAGTTGTACCTCCATAAAAGGCAGTAATTATAGACGAGCAAATTCTGGGTTCATTGAGATTTTAATTTACATTTAGCATTAAGATATACATTATAAAAATATTGTACATTGCTACTTATTTGGTGGTTCACCGAGTAGTAGGTTTTATAACTTTTTTCTTAGAATTGAAATTACCATGGCTTGATATCATTTTAGAAAAATTACGACTATACACCACGTAATTTTCTATTCTCCTGCTGAAGTTTCGTTGACCATCTAAAGGTCCTTCATGAGTACCGACCGCGAGTACTTTATCTTGTTTTCTAGTATCCTCAAGTACATACGAAATTAAGGTTTCCTAACACCTATCCAACCCAGACATGTTTGTAAGATTCGTTGGTATAAGATTTGTCCAGGCTGCTAGCCTATTATGGAATGTGTTTTTACTGGAAGAAAGCGTTCGCGAGTCAGTCGTGGGAAGCAATGGCGGCGATGAGCTCATGACTCGCCACGTCTATATTCCACGATGGTACAACCAACTGTGAAAAGAGGCCCATTGAGGCTCTGCCTACCCCTTCGGGGAAAAAGGCGTGTGTCTGTGTGTATGTATCAAATCATATAATTCTCTGACAACTCATATTGCTTGGACCAGCCTCTTTTTCTCTAAATAAGTGGATATGGCTCGACTTTATTCTAAAGAGCTAGGTGTGAAATTCCTTGTTTTTGAATAGCTCTGTGCTACCACATGTGTAAAAGATGGCCGTTTTGCATTTCAGTTGTAGGTGCGTCGGTTAAGTTAGCATAAACTTGAATCCATTGATATTGCTGAGAGGAATCTTTCACAAAGAAATAGGCGAGTAGCTAGGTTGCCTTGAAAATGGCCTTGTAAACTATACTCCGTGTGACTGGTGAATTCTCGGTCACCCTGCGTTAGGACTTGAGGTACGATGGCCCTGAAAAGGTCCTAGTGGCCGTTGATGAAAAAAACAGTGTGGTGAAAGATTCAGTGGTCCTCACACAGGTGTCTTTCATGTAATGGTGTATTTTTTGGTTTTGGAAGACATGTCGGTTTTCTCACGATGTGTTCCTTCAAACGGCACGTATTTTTTATTTAAATGGTATTACTTATTGTAGGACTACTGTCATACTAAGCTGCTGCATTCCTTGGCGATCATTGGATGTATGCGTCAGTGCGTTTGTCAACAACAAGAAATTATATTAATAATATTTTTAAAAAAATAACAAAAAACGCTTTTGTAGCTAACCGAACTAATAAATAGAAAATAATTTTCAATTTCAAAGAGTTTATATTACAGTAGTAGAAGATCGAACAATCAATCAGTTTTTTTTTTAAAAGCGTGGGGTGCTTGATAAAGTATATGTAACAATCATTCTGTTGGCAACTATCTATGCGAGGAGAGTTATGAAAAGTAGTAAAATGCACCCCACGCTTTAAAAAAAAAAAAAAACTGTTTGATTGTTCGATCTTCTACTACTGTAATATAAACTCTTTGAAATTGAAAATTATTTTCTATTTTTTAGTTCGGTTAGCTATAAAAGCGTGTTTTTTTAATTTTTTAATAATATTATTTAATTTTCATTTTTTAGTTCGATTTCTCTCTCTCTCTCTCTCTCTCTATAACTCTAACTCTAACTCTATCTCTCTCTCTCTATCTCTCTCTCTCTCTCTCTCTCTCTCTCTATGCAAAGTTTCAAATTAATCAGACTTCTGGAAATTGGTGAAAATTATGCTCAAAGTTTCAGTTACATACATACATACATAGATCCAACCCAAGCTTATAAAAGCGTGTTCAAAAAAAGTTGGTATTGCTGAGAAATCTCTAGAGATTTTACTGTATTCCATTTTTTCGCAATTAAAGTCCCTATACGTACTTGATTCTACAGCCTCCCCGTCTCTCGGGAGGCTAAGCGGCTCGTTTTAGTCCCATGTTGAACAATCTACGAATGCCAGAATCGATTAACTTGAGTTATAAAAACTACCGTACCTAACCTTATTTATGAAAAGTGTTACAGTACACTAGTATGGTATGAAATAAAGAACCATCTACTTGCATACAAATTATCGAACGATAATTGAAAATTTGCTTGTAATTTGGTTCATAAAACCGATCGAGATCTACATCGCACGTATCGCGGTTATAATTAATTAAAATAAAAGCGACCAAGTGCGAGTCGGACTCGCCCATGAAGGGTTCCGTAGCAGCAAGTAACATAATATAAAAGTTCATAATATATAATTGCGGTTTACGATTTATGATGTTTTAAAAAAAAAAACTTACTAGATCTGGTTCAAATCAATTTTCGGTGGAAGTTTACATGGTAATGTACATTATAATTTTTATTTTGTTTTATCATTCTTTTATTTAAGAAGTTACAGGGTTGGGGGGCATACATTTTACCACTCTGGAAGTGACTCTCGCGCAAACTATTCAGTTTAAAAAATAAATATATTAAAAAAAAATTTGAAGACCTATCCATAGATTCCTAGACACGTATGCGTTAGCTGAAAAAACATTTTTGAGTTTCAGTTCTAAGTATGGGGAACCCCCAAAATTTATTGTATTTTCATGTTTTTGTGTGAAAATCTTAATGCGGTTCACAGAATACATCTACTTACAAAGTTTCAACAGCATAGTTCTTATAGTTTCGGTAAAAAGTGGCTGTGACATACGGACAGACAGCAGACATCACGAATCCATAAGGGTTCCGTTTTTTGCCGTTTGGCTACGGAACCCTAGAAAGTAAGCAGCTAGATTTATACTATAAATACCTACAACGTGTGATTAAGGACCACACATTGGATGTTAAAATTACTTGCAAGTGGCATCTTGCGGCAATTAGAACTTTCTATAATTTGACTTGATTGAGTGTGCGTCTACCCTATAATTTTGAATATTAATTTATGCCATAATCACGTTCAATTTGCTTTTCGGTTCATAGTTCATGGTTTATGCAATGTTTTGAGCAATTTTTTTTAATTGGCCACTTGTAATCAGTAAATTGATGGGCATGTTAATTTCAATAGCTGTACTGGTCTTTCACATGATCGATTGAGTATTTCTTGCTGATACGGTTATATAAAATATGGTACTAATCCGTCAAAACAGGTGTTGTAAATGCTGGTTTGTGAATAGATTTGAATACCTATTATGAATTAGAAAAGCTACTAGCTAATAACTCTTTCTCACTCATATTAGCATTAGTATTACCTATTACTTATTAGTTATTACTTCTGGCCGAAAGGGGTGAAGTCCCGGTAGTTCAAGGGCCGTCTGTCACGTGATCCCCTGGCCCGCGACGCGTTGGCGATCACACGTGTATTAGATTTAGTTATAAATATATTTATATGTATGTTAGTTGTAAGCACAAATAAAATAATACCATACGTTGTAAGGTATATATTACTATGGGCCTTTGTCAAGGTACAATGTACATTTTTTACTGTTGCCTGAAATAAATGAATTGAATTGAATTGAATTATTATAGTCAATGGCGTTTTGAGGTTGCATGTATTCTCTGAAGCTGGGGCTAACTAAGTGAACCGACATCTTTTTACAAGCTTTTATAATGTATGTCCTGGTGGAATATTGCAACTGAATTTTAAAGCAATTATCCTCAACCGATTGAGCTGAAATTTGGCATACCTGTCAAATTCCGATGACAATACAATATGATGATGACAGCGAGCTGATCTGATGATGGAGATGGAAGGTGGACAACGGAAGTCCTCTATGGATAATTGTAGACTGGCCGTGTTTTACCCAGCACACGGTTACGATCACTAACTTTATAAAAGCTTGTATTGAAAAATATATTTTTCACAAAAAAAATATCTTTTATTAAAAGGTAAAGGACCGGAATTCCGTTTTTGGCTTTGATTTTAGAGAATGCAGTCTCTTAAGAAATACGATTTTAGCCATCTGTAATTTTTAACACTATGTACTAACTGTAACCGTCGCCTGAGGTTAATCTTGAGGATAACCTGTCTCGTAAATCTGCTCTTTGGTGTTCGTGTACCAAAATTCTTTGAAAAATCCTTAATTGATCAAACAGGAACAAAAAACAAATTAAAATAATCATTTTAAAATGATCCATTGGAGAATAGATCAATCAGGAACAAAATTATAGGTATAATGGATCGGACTGGACAATGGATCAATCTCAATGGATCATACAGGAACTACTCCGCGATACAGGCTTGCCTAGTACGAACACCACAGGATGGTTTTACGTCTTTGCAAATCTTTTTCATTACTTTTGACCGTAGCCGGTGGGTGAAGCTAGTGGGTGCACGGGTCGCGGGTCAGTAAATCAAGCAGCCACTGGACTCAAAGTCGTTATAAGCCGTTTTTCTATAACTATCATAACGTAACACAAACACACAAAAGAGACACATACATACTCCTGAGCCCACACTAGGATTCCCTGTGTCGTGGTTAACAGGAACTATGAGTACCCTGGCACCATCAACACCCAGACCCGGAACAAATATTTGAAGATCATTCAAAGATTGGTCCTGCATGAATTTTTAACCCCCGACGCAAAAACGACGGGGTGTTATAAGTTTGACGTGTCTATGTGTGTGTCTGTGTGTGTGTCTGTCTATGGCATCGTAGTTCCCGGACGGTTGAACCGATTTTGTTTTTTTTTTATTTGAAAGGTGAATTAGTCTGGAGTGTTTTTAGCTATGTTTGATCAAAATCGGTTCAGCCGTTTCATTGCGTTGATGTTTTTTTTTTATTTTTACAAATTTTATTACTTGTATTTTAAGTAACTAATTAATGACTATCACACATGACCAATCCTTTGTCTGGAGTCAGGGGTGTTCGATGGTAGCCTACGATTGAAAACGAAACCAAAAACCAAAATCGTGACCAGTGAAAACTGAACCTTGACTGAACGAACTGAGACATGCATCAGACTATCTGATTGATCACCATCAAACATTGCTAGTCCTATTTTATTTCCCAACATTCAATAACGGCCTTCATAATTAAAGAATACGGTTCACAATTACCGTAGTTTATAGATACCGGTAATTACATATATTGATGTTTTGTACAGTCTGTGACGAAAGAAGCATCGTTCTGATGGTCATTATGGAATTAATATACCTACGTGTCAGTTCGAGAGGTTCCATAATGATCGGCGTACGTATTCGGTACTGTATTTTTATTATGTCCGTGAGAAAACAAATGATATGTCTCTGAGTTTTTTGCCTGGTATGTAGGCTTAGAGCATTGCAGGCCTCTGTACCGAATGTAGGTAACTAGGGTCAGTATAAGATAGGTATAAGATATACGGAGGCCTGCAATGCTCTAAGGTCAGTATCAATGACAGAGCGAAAAAGACAATCACGACAAAATGGCGTCTCTTTTTAAACGACTTTTAAAAAAATGGAGGAGGTTCTCAATTCGTGTTTTTTTTTGTTTTGTTACCTCGTTTCTCCGTCGTTTATGAACCAATTTGTTTTTTTTTAGTTGATATGATATACTTCTAGATTGGTCCCATTTTCGTCAAAATCTGGTTCTGATGATCCATGAAGAATTGAGAGAACTCCTCAAATATGATAGGCACACATATAGCGATTTCGGTATTATCAGCAACAAGTCAAGCATGTGCATCCAGAAAGTACCATTTGGTGAAGTGGAACTGATGAAGAAGACCAGAGATGGCCATTGGAACTACTCAATGATAAATAAATAAATAAATAAATAATGCTAGACAGTTCACACAACATTATCTAGCCCCAAGCTAAGCAGAACTTGTGTTATGGGTACTATATAACTGATAAGATTATAAAATACAGTCCATAGATAGATAGATGTTTTTTTATTATAAATTATTTAAAATACCCAGAACACTCTGAACAAATATCTGCAGCTCGTACAAATATTTTTTCCGAGGCGGGAATCGAACCGGCAACCTCCTGCAACGCTGGCGAACCTTCACCCGCCGCGCCACAGAGGTCGTCCAAGGTACAGTTTAACTTATAATACATAATGCGAACTGCTAAGGAGTGGAATACACTACCGTCGTCTGTCTTTCCTGAAAACTATAATCTGGGTCTCTTAACAAGGCCAGTGTGAATAGGTGCCTTCTAGACCTTCGTGCTCCATCTTCGGTCACATCGTCACTTACCAACAGGTGAGATCGTGGACAAACAAAGGCTAATAAGGTTAAAAATAAAATAAAACAAATTCATAATATAACAATGTATTTCATTCTAGCCTAGCTTTAATACTCACTACCTACCTCTAAAGCCCTTCTTCCATTACGATACGCACAGGCGATTCAAGTATCTCACAATACATCACATGTGAGATACTTGGCGGCGACCTTCAGGATACTTGAATCGCCTGTGCGTATCGTAATGGGAGAAGGGCCTAAGGGTTACATCAGTGTTGTCACATCTACCTATTTTTTGGTAGATCTACCTATTTTATCTATAACCTACCTATCTACCACCATCGGCCTCAAATCTACCTATTTTTGAAAATATTACGATTGTAAACAATTATCCACGCGTGTAACGAAACGTTACTTACTATCGAATTTAGCCTGTTAGCACTTAAAAAGGAACGCGTTAAGTGAAATAAGTGAATGATGGGGTACAGAGTACAAAGCTACGGAGTGACAATGATATTGACATTGACAATGACATCTGTCACAACTGACTGACGCTTGCTTGACATTGTCAATATGACACTGAACTGATGTATAAACATCACCAATTGTTTTTTTTTAATTTATACCTATTTTACTCATTAAAAATGTACTTAAACTTGATTGGTAGAACTACCTATTTGTCATTTCAAATTCTACCTATTTCTACCAATTTTTGCACCCTGTTCTACCATTATGCCAAAATTGTGTGTGACAACACTGGGTTACATTAATGTCTATGCTAAGCTAAGTCAACGGTCTGGTCTAGTATTTTCTCGACTAAATGTATTTTATTCGTTCGATATTTATATTGCTAAGTTCTTCCATCTCGATCTCAGATAAACACTAAATAGTCACAAATCACTGCTATCAAAGTTCGTAATAAATAGTGTTGAAGCACGTCTATTTAGAACTAGATCTAAGTGCTACAGATAACGTTGATTTATAGCCGCAAATAAATCAAATTCTTTGGCTTATATAAAAGAAGACTTTAGGTACCGAACCAAACAGCGAAAACGAATACCTATACAGGGTGTATCATAATATCCCTATAATCCTGGGGGTATTCTACACATCATAACAAATAACTTTAGTCCTTCGAATTTTTAATTTCGAAGTTTCTCATGCATGAAATACCTCGTAAAGATCCTGAAATTCCTCCAGAAACTACAAAAAATCCTCCAGAACGATTACCCAACGCATCATGAGGCAGCCCTACGTAAGGCACCTTAACGTACTGTAACGTTTCTGGAGGAATTTCAGGATTTTTAAGAGGCATTTCATTAATGCAACTAACTATAATAAAAAAATCGAAAAATGAAAAAAAAAAAACAACTAAAAAACTTATTAATGAAATTTTATTATTTTTGAATGTAACTATAATTTTGTGTATTTTCATTTTTTATTTTGTTTATATCTGTGTTGTTACAAATAAAAAAATATTCTATTCTATTCTATTCTAATTAAAAACTTCGAAATATAACAAGTCGTGAAATTAAAGTAATTCGCCATGATGTGCAGAATATCCCCTCTCCGGGCTTATAGGGATATTATGATACACCCTGTATAAGAGCTTAACCTGACTGACTGACTCATTCATCATTGCCGAACCGCTGGACCTAGAAAGCTGAAACTTGGAGCGTAGGTTCTTTTTATAGCAAAACCACCCACTAAGAACAGATTTTAGTAAATTCATCAAGGTGGTGAAAAGAGGTGAAACCTATTGTATGAAAAACCGTATTTCTTGAACTTACTAACTTGAAACTTTGCATAAGTATGCTTCAATACAAATCATAAACGGGTATAATATTTTTTCCCCGAACTACCCCTAAAAGCAGGTGCAATGGGGTGTTAATGTTTGTATGGGAACTTTTTATCGCGTGGTGCCTTTTGCGTATGGGTACTTACTTCTAATATACAGAATAATTGAAAACATATCTCAGGATATTTCAAAGTAAACCTTAAAAAGGGGTTTTACGCACGTTTTAGTTTTATTGTTATGTGATGCGTAGTACTCAGTTAATATTATATAAAATACTAAAACACTAAAACACGCACAACCTAAACCGTAAGTCCTAGAGACCTGAAACTTGTAGTACATTTCTTAATGGTCTAGTCTGAAATTCACTCTTTATGCAGCAAGGTGTTGTAGTTTGTACGGAAAAAATGCCATGTATTCTTTTTGCTTCTATAAACTGCGTAGATATTGCAAAAAACACGTTTTATTAAAGCGTTTTGTCTATGAACAAATGAATAAATGAATGAATGAATGAATGAATGAATGAATGAATGAATGAATGAATGAATGAATGAATGAATGAATGAATGAATGAATGAATGAATGAATGAATGAATTATTGAATGAAAATACTTTATTGCACACCTTACAAACTAGTTAAAATAAACAAAACAATTAAACAAAAACTAAATGTACAATGGGCGGTCTTATCGCTAAGAAGCGAACAAATCTTGTCAATGAACAAATCTTGCCTCTCTTTCTCGCTTTTTTCCCCTTTCAATGGGGGCCTGTCAAAACACTTTCGATTTCCAAACACGAAAATAACAATATTGTCAATTTAACAAAATATGAATAGCTCTATTATGCTGACGAACTTTTAAAATAATTATTTGCTTAGCGTTTAAGATCATACATTGAACCACGATAAGTCTTCCATCCGTCAAGTTTATTTGACTTCTAAAATTGAGCAGCTAAAGCTCAAACTTGGATGTGTTCGTAAATTGAACAGCAACATATAATTGTGGAGCTAAACAAAGTACCTACATAAAAAGAGTGTAAAAGTGAGTCTGTAAACCAGTGAATTAATGCATTGATGACTTATTGATGACTCGTTGAAATCGAACATGGCGTTTATCTTGTAAACATAGAATATAGAATAAACCAGAAGGTGCGTATGATGCTATTAGTTCGGGGCGCTGTGTCGCCAAAACACAATGCCTCTCCCGCGCCTCCACCAGTAGGCCACACAATGACAAAATGGACGATGGAATTTTTCCAAAGAATAAATGGTATTTAAACCAAAAATATATATAAACTAGCGCCTCGTCCCGGCTTCGCCCGGGTAGTTTCAGGATGAAAAACAGCCCCCCCTCCAATCCCCCCCCCCTGGTAGCCTATGTCACTCAGGGTGAATGTAGCTTTCCAATGGTGACAGAATTTTTGAAATCGGCACAGCAGTTTTTGAGTTTATTACAATTCAATTGAGTCATTACAAACATGCACACACACAAAAATACAAATCTTTCCTCTTTATAATATTAGTGTAGAAGTTTAGATGTAGATGTAGATGTAGATGTAATACTTAATCAATAAATAAAATAAATAATGCTGGACAGTTCACACAACATTACGATATAAAAAGAGAAAGGATTCCTTCCTTTTTCTTTTTATGTCTAGCAGAATTTTTACACATGGGAACGACACACGACGGCATATTCACAAGAAAATCTTTTGAGTTTGACACGACTAGCCGCCGGTCCGACCACAGACAGACTGGATGAAACTATTCTCATTGAGACTAGTTTGCGTGGGGACAGTTTTTACTCGTGAAACAGGTTCTGGTTTATTGTATTTACCAGAACCCGTGATAATAATAATAGATTAATAGTCTAAAGTGTTATTATGAGGGAGCAGATACATTTTCAGTCAATCCACAATACATTCTCGATTCTGTCAACTATCAGTGCGCTTTTAAAATAATTATAAGAACTGGTGTGTCCGGCCCAAGAATAGACCCCTCCATCTCCTCCCGTGGATGTCGTAAAAGCCGACTTAGGGATTACCCGGACATGTTTGTAAGATTCGTTGGTATAAGATTTGTCCTGGCTGCTAGCTTATTTATGGAATGTGATAGATAATACTGGAAGAAAGCGTTAGCTGAGTCAGTCGTGGGAAGCAATGGCGGCGATGAGCTCACCACTCGTCACGTCTATATTCCACGATGGTGCAACCCACTGTGAAAAGAGGCCCATTGAGGCTCTGCCTACCCCTTCGGGGAAAAAGGCTTGTGTCTATGTATGTATGTATGTATGTATAAGAACTAACCTTCAGGTCTGCACCTGGATTAAAATTATGAGAGCACTAAATCGTCAGTATATTAGAAAATTAAAGGTATTTATGAAATAATACGTCCATTAGAACGATATCAGTCTCTTATATGTCGGGTTCGTGACCGTCGGACCATTAGCGGGGCTTGCGAGACGTTTAACTCAAACGTTGCAGGAGAAACTTCGGAAAATGCGCTTTTGTTTCCATATGGTGTAACAATGAAAAGCTGGTACTTACTTAAGATTACGCCAGGCAGAATTCTTCATACAAAAAAACGCCTCGCGCCGCACGAAAAAGCCGTTTTTATTGAATATCTCGTAAAATATAGATAATTTTACAAAAAACCTTACAGTAAACCCTCGGTTTTGTTGTCTTGATTTTATTTACCTAATTTTTTACCTAATAATATGCTGCATTTAAATAAACAATCGAATCTAGCCAAAAGTTAGAGATAACTTTGTTTTTTTTCACTTTACCGATCACTTATAAAAGCTTGTTTTTAAAAAGGTATTTTTCAATAATAAATATTTTTATAATAGTTTACCAGACTCGTGTAATCCAGGTATTATATATTTTTGATCTTTTATCGACTGCTTTGTTTAAGATTTGACCTTCTTCACTTTGTCTTTGAATCTAATGTCAGTTTGGTTCTCACCATAGATAATTTTTATATATCACTTGTCAGAAGTCAATAATAAAACTTTGTCGTGCGTTATTGTAAGTTGATAAAATACGTAACACAAGTGTTGTCCTCATGTAAATCATTGAAATACCAGCGATACAATGAAGGAGTTACATTACTTGTTCACAATACTCTACCTCCAAAACTCGCAATGCACGATAGACATCGACATTCCCGAATACCAATATTTATCCCAGCGTCTGACCCCTGAAGAATGCCGGCGACTCTACGCCTCTTTGCATTTCGCGACCTTTGAACTTCCAGCAGCTTTACCCACAGCTGAGAAAAGAGTACCAAACGTCCCTTGCTTCAAGCTGCTTGCGAAATGGGATATAGGCACAAAAAGCTGGGAAGGAAACGATAAAAGTCATGTTGATGTTGAACACCGTCTTCGGCAAATAGGAAGGCATGATTTAGCCAAATGGTTGAACAAAGCAGTGTTTACGAAACTAGTAGAGGATGTAAACGATGGTTTAGAGACTAATTTTAGTAATGAAACTGATGATATGATTGCAAGCAAGCTGTTCCAAGATAAGAGGAAGATTGACAGTGACTGGACTATGTATGATTCTATCATGTGGACAGTACTGGCTGGACTTACAATATGCGTCGCTCTGATATTCGGTCGGATAATAATTATTTGTTGTAAGAGAAGATGTGTGAACAAGAAAGCAAAGGAGGAAGAGATAATGAAGTTGCTAAGCTACGAATCATTGGACAGCGATCAGGAGACGATATATGAGTGTGTAGTGAAAAGCAAAAGACCTGGGGATAGAGATGGAAATAATTTTGAATAAAAAAATATAGATACAGAGCTGTACATATTTTATAGGTAAGATAGTATATTTTTGATTTGAAATTCGTTTAAGCCAACTGTTCCGAAAAGGGGTTATATTTGATGTATTTTTGTATGTTTGTAAGTCTGTTCCTTTGTCTGTTCTTCTAGCCTAAACGGCTTGATTGATTTTGATAAATGAGGTGTCTGTGGATACGTCTCAACTTCAAGGGTATATGAAACAAACACCATATAGCATATAGCAGACCCATAAATCTAATAGACGAGCATACCGCGCTAAGGCACGATAAAGGAAGATGATTTGGACGTAAAAATTATGAAGTTTCGGCATTTTCGCTGATAGTAGGCACGCGAGAGGGGTTATACGAGTATATCGTATGACAACAAAAAGCATAACATTCACGTGATATACATACATAGACACACGCCTTTCTCTCCGAAGGGTTTATTTTATTTATTTTATTTTATTTTATTAATCCAGGATTTACAGTTATCTTAAAGTTACACCAAATGGGTAATGTTAATGGTTGGGTTGCACCATCGTGGAATATAGACGTGACAAGTGGTGAGCTCATCGCCGCCATTGCTTCCCACGACTGACTCAGCTAACGCTTTCTTCCAGTAATAACACATTCCATAATAAGCTAATACCAGCCAGGACAAATCTTATACCAACTAATCTTATCAAATAGTCCGGGTAATCCCTTAGTCGGCTTTTACGACATCCACGGGAGGAGACGGAGGGGTCTATTCTTAGGCCGGACACAACATTCACGTGATATACCTTTAGATTATATGATTTTAAGATAAAATGTCTCTACAATGGGCAAAACAAAAAGCCACAACGTCGAGTGCTGAAAACACATACTGTGTCGTATTTATAATATTTTAAATTTAAATCGCAGGGGAAGTGGAAGAGAAGCTAATAAAGCATGCTAAAAGACTTTTCGCTTTTATTGCTTATTACTTAGTGTCACTTATGTAAAATTACAAGTCAAGCATAATTAAAAAGGAAATAGCCCGTGGAAGTGGTACCTTACTGAGATTGTACTAGCCAATCACAAAGTAACAATCATTAGTAACCTAGCTAGCTACAAAACCATCATTATGACTATCTGACCACCACATCCAAGCCAATCACAGTGTTTAATTGCAGTTCTGTGCAAATCAAGGCGAGCCTGCTAACAAGGACCACAGAGTAAAAAGAACGCACTTAGGTACAGTCATCAGAAGTAGCTGAGCAACTTACGTGTAGAAATACCTGCGCAGTTGAAATAAATTTTACCACTTTGACTAATAGCGAAGTAACTATTGCCAAGTCACTCCAAAGCCATCATTATAAAATTGACTGAGTACCATATCCAAGCAAATTTTAGCCGAAGACGTCCACTATTGGATATTTGCCTAGACTTAATTAAAGTTCTAGGCGAGTCTGCTAACAAGTACTAAATTAGTGCAATGCCACGTAGGTCGCGTCCTAGGTGGACGTGATCTGTGAAGTAATGCGTTGTTATTTGCGGAGGTTACCGCTTAATCAGGAGGGCCATTTGCTTGTTCCGTCATGCATTCAAATTCAAAAAAATTAAGTACCACATGATAACAAGAACGTACGGCTCATTCGCAAAACGTCCACTTCTCATAATGTACACCGCACTTTTTCTCAATATAACCACTCCGCAAAACGTCTACTTCGCATTCAGAAGCCCAATTCTCTTATTTATTTTATAACCACACTGCGAGTTGACTGAAACGAGATTGTATTGTAAATTGACTGAGAAATTGGTATTCCGCTCCCTCATAACAACAATATAAACTACTTTCGGTTCTTGTGACCACATATTAGAGTAGGATAGTGCTATATAATAATTGTAAAGAGTGAAAGAGAGAATTCTCAGAACTTTGAAACATTCAAGTTACAGTCAAATTTCGATATAATCACTTTCCGCGTTGTGTTGTCAGGTGAGCAGAATACCAATTTTGACGTTTGTGACATCGACACTACATCGTAACATGATCCGAACTTAAATTTGACTATTTTTTATTACGAGAATTGGGCTTCAGGCATCTAATGCGAGCTGATGTCAACAAACATTGTATCGGTTAGTTCTTTGACACCACTTTATATCTCCCCAAGTTTGTGACTATTTGGCATTGGGTGAAGTAGGGCTGTGGAAGATGGTAATCATGAGTGCGTAGGTGTATTTGAAAGCCTGAGTTGTTCATCTAGTTCTGACGCCGTGCACGTAGGTACTTGGCTGGCAGTACGCATAGACATCGGGCGTGTCATCGCGTCGATAAGCCTCATTAGACGGTTGAACTTCATAGTTCATAGATTGCCTATTGAGTACCAGCACAAAATAGCGCGCGCTGCCTACGTACTTTGTGGTACCATTTATCAAAAGAACCAGTTTTTTTTCTTATAACTATTAACTATTATTTAATAAGAGCTCGTCCGGGGAAGTACTACCACCATACCTATTTCTGCCGCAAAGCAGTAGTGCTCGCATTGCTGTGTTCCGGTTTGAAAGTTAAGGGTGCCGGTGAAATTACAGGCACATGAGACTTTTCATCTTTATGTCTCAGGGTGGCGGGAGCAGTGCAATGCCACATAGGGTGCGTCCTAGGTGGACGTGACCTTTGAGGCAGTACACTGTTCATAGGCAGAGGTTACCTTAACATCAGGCCCACCCTCTTGCTTGTTCATCATCCAAGTAGTATAAAAAAAAAACTAAATTGTTCTGTAACTACCAATATATTGCTATTTGATGCCACAAGTCTCATCTCTGTATCAAATGACGTAAATACCATTCAAAAAATTCACCGGAAGTGATAGCTTTTTTTGTACTTTTGGCCAAATCTAATTTTTGACATATTTTTCTAAACTAAGCATCACTTTTATAATCGTGTGCCATGTGTCTTATATTTGTATCAGATGACGAAGGTGATCCTACGGTCGCCGCTCGTACTATATTCAAAATTAAAAAAAAAAAAAAAAAACAGGCTTACTGAGAAATGCACTAAACCTAAACAGTATCAACATGTCAACATAAATACCTTAGAAACTAATACATATAAAAAAAAACACTTTTTTTATTTTTTATTTGTTTACTATATAGAAATAGTAAACAGACAGAAGTGGTGATTTTCCCACCATTTTCGCTTTTCCCAAAATAAACGTCTATTGGCGTTTTCAATAATTGCAAGGGTGCAAGTAATTGGCGGAAATTACGTTTAAAACGAAAAAATTACGTCTCGGCCACACAGGCCATTTCTTTTTAAAAAAACTAGTTTCTTGTATTGTTTTGTGTAATATACTTTAATTCAGCCATTTTAACCGGAGGTTTTTTAGTAGTAGTAGAGCTTTTTTGTGAAAGAGTTCGTCCGGGGAAGTACTACCACCATACTTATTTCTGCCGCAAAGCAGTAGTGCTCGCATTGCTGTGTTCCGGTTTGAAGGGTAAGGGTGCCGGTGAAATTACAGGCACATGAGACTTTTCATCTTTATGTCTCAGGGTGGCGGGCGCAGATAGGCATAGGCAGAGGTTACCGCTTAACATCAGGTGGGCCATCTGCTTGTTCCGACATTTAGTAGTATAAAAAAAAAAAGTACTTACAAGTGAGGTTAATTAAATATTAGGGTATTGCTACTTGTACTATTATTTATTCTGTGGTATTGCGTGTCCTTTAGAACTGATTGAATTTGTAGATCAACATCGAAGGTGCCGTTTCAAGGACGGTTGGTGCGTAGCCGCATCGTTATTTGACATTATGTAATATTATATTATGTATTATATTATATACTAGCAACTCGGTTCGGCTTCACACGGGTAGTGTTATGATGAAAAGCACTCGCCCCCTCCCCCCTCACAACACCCCCTATCGATCCATACATCAAATCAAATATGATAAAAATCTGCTAAAGCACTTTTTTGACAAATGAGTTGGATACACTGCCAGTTCACAATCTAGTCCTTCAAATGTGTTCATTATTCAAGCAGCAATGGACCGATAAATCCTGACAGAATAGTCTCGCTTTATGCGTTTGATTTATCTTTTGGTTCGGACACTTTTAAAGCGCTGACCCGAAATCCATTTACTTTGATTCGGTATTTGTTTTTTTTTTTTTTTTTTTTAACTTTGGTAGACCTTTGTTTGACCATATCTCACCTGATGGTAAGTGAAGATGTGGCCGAAGAATATTATTAAGTGTAGTGATTTATATGAAGTGTGTTTTATTATGTTAGAGTATTATATACCTGTAGATATCGGTTCGAGTGATTGCGTGCAAAATGACAATATCTTATAGCAAAGTGCGGTCTATTTACAGTCTCTTATGAAGCAATTGTGATCAAAAACAGTCGCTATTAATTTCTTGTACAGCAAATAAACCAAGATTTATTAGGTGATCCATATTACATCGAACCGGGCAACATAATAACTTATCCATTCTTTTAAACCTTAAAATATGCATTAAAATTATTCAAAGGAGACACCAACATAAACAAATAATAATAGTGTATAGAAGTGATACTCCACTTACTCACTTAATCACGGGATTACTACATAGTAATGACAGAATGAGTGCGCCATAAAAAAAAACCGAAATTAGAACACAATTTACAATCGCACTGCAATGTTGCAGTAATTAATGATTTATATTAGTGTCCTTTGTAGTTTTACCAACATGCTCAATTAAGATAAACTAAAGGAGCTAGTTGCAAAGCATTTGATGATCAGACTCCGTAATCTTCTACCGCTAGGGCACTTAAGCTCTTCTGCACACAAACCATTTTTTTTACATTGATAAACCATTGTTTGACCACGATTTCACCTGTTGGTAAGTGACGATGTGGCACAAAGGTCCAAGATTGGACCAAAGGTCCAAAGGTGAAGATACCCAGATTATAGTTTTCAGGAAAGACAAACGGTAGTGTATTGATCATGTGTAAAAAATCTCATGGATTTTGACGAGATAGTACACAAAATAGGAGCAAACTTGTTTGCATATAAAAGGGCATAAGCGCCGTAGCGGCACATACCTCTTAAAATCATAAATCATAAATCATTTATTTGTTTAAATGTGGTAGTATAAAAGTTCTTAAAATTAATTAGGATGTCTCACATTTCCCATGTCTGGGATACAAATATTACTTCATGCATGAGCTAAATAAATGCTAAATTTCAACATGCATATAAAAAGGGTGAAAAAAAGAGTAAAATTAAATATTGAATGTGCAAATGTAGATTCAGTTCGCTGTAATTACTCACACCCACAGTAAGTGGTGTGCAATAGGAGAGTGGCGTTAAAACACTCTCAAATAAGTAATGTCGGCAATTACTGAGTCACTGTATGCGATTAATAACGGGTGCACGTGCGTCTTGCGAAAATGTCGCTGTCTGAGCTTTAATCTTGCATTTTCTATATTCACCCGCAAAGTTAGCTGGCTGGTTTGTATACAAATTTCCCAAAAGTAGCAAAGTAGCCTTTAAACATCCACTGCTGAAGGAGTACTCCACCATTTAATACAATGAGGGGATTCGCCATAACCACTACGCTTAAAGCGGATTGGTCATCGCAGTGTGTGTTGAGAACTCAGGTGGATGCTGCTGCCCATCACCTGGTGTAATCTCCTAGTAGGCTTTTACGACATTCACAGGAGGAGACGGAAGGGGTCTATTCTTAGGCCGGACACACCACAGCACTAATAGCGGTACAATCCTCTTAAAGGGTGAAAGAAAAAGTAAAATTAAATATTGATTGTGCAAATGTAGTTTCAGTTCGCTGTAATTACTCACACCCACAGTAAGTGGGCGATAGGAGAGTGGCGTTAAAACACTCTCAAATAAGTAATGTCGGCAATTACGGAGTCACTGTATGCGATTAATAACGGGTGCACGTGCGTCTTGCGAAAGTGTCGCAGTGTGAGCTTTAATCTTGCTATTTTCTATACTCGCCAACTAACTTTGCAGGTGAAATATATACAAATTTCCCAAAAGTAGCAAAGTAGCCATTAAACATCCACTGCTGAAGGAGGCCTCCACCATTTAATACAATGAGGGGATTTCCCATAATCTACTGATGGGAAATCCCCTCACGCTTAAAGCGGATTGGTGATCGCAGTGTGTGTTGAGAACTCAGGTGGATGCTGCTGCCCATCACCTGGTGTAATCTCTTAGTAGGCTTTTACGATATCTAATCTCTGACTTTTCTAAGTTATGTGTGGATTTCCATCGCTCTGTGCTTCGGAGGGCACGTTAAGCTGTCGGTCTCGGCTGTTATTGATTAATAGCAGTCGATAAGCCATGACAGAGGCCCTCGGGCGGCTTGACAAACTCTGACACCAGAGGCCAGCACTACCTCATACGAAACGACGACGAATCTAATCTCTAATCTATCTAGTCTAATCATAGACCTTCTATACTCTTCTTATTTATTTTATTCTCTTCTTTCTTAGATATTCTTTATTTCTTTAATATTTGTACGATCTGCAGATATTTGTACAGGGTGTTCTGGGTATTTTCTATGCATAATTACTTGTACTATTATATATTCTGTGGTATAATAAAAAAATATCTATCTGTGTAATGTATTGTATTAAGTATATCAGTTATCTAAAACCCATAACACAAGCTCTGCTTAGCTTGAGGCTGGATAATGTTGTGTCAACTGAACTGCCCAGATCTTTTTATTTTTTATTTTTATTTAGGCCGGACACACTACGGCAAAACATTTCAATAGAAATATTTTTTGGCAGTTTGTGCTCAGTACTCTTTATAGGAAATCAATTACCACTTTCTATATATTTAGAAGCAAGTATAAGCTAATAAAAATTGGTGTTCTAGGTCTCCTCCCGTGGATATCGTATAAGCTGACTAAGGGTACGAGCAGCAGGGGCTGGATAGCAGCATCCACCAGAGGAGTTACTTATCACCAATCCACCTACCAAACAAACGTGGTGATTAAAGTGATGCAAACCCCCCCCCCCCCCCCCCCCCCCCCATTGTATTCTATGGGGTCCTCGTAATGATCATAATAGTCAAAATCAACTTTATAGTAAAAATACATACATACATACACGCATTTTTCCCCGAAAAGGTAGGCAGAGCCTCAATGGGCCTCTTTTCACCGTGGGTTCATCGTGGCAATATAGACGGGACAAGTGGTGAGCTCATTCATTCCCTTGACTGCCACGGCTAACGCTTTTTTCCAGTAATAACGCTAGCTGCTAGGACAAATCCTATACCAATGTTTTTTTTTAAATTAAATATGTCTCCCAACACAGTTACTAACACATTCAAAAAACAAAACAAAACAAGGTCTTAGTCTTAGTGTTCTTGTAATTATAGTGCATCACAGCGTGCGCAAGAAATACAACATAACAGCTTATTACAGGGATACATAGTAAAATATAGGATAAGAAATATAAAATACTTATTACATAATACTAACCTCCAAGTAATCTTACTTACTACTACTATTCTTACTTACCTACAAGTTAAAACAAGTTACTTGTTCAATAATGATAAGGTTTATGATCATCTTAGATGATCAAATGATAGACGGGGCGGATAAATCAAGCGAAATTACTCTTAACACTTCCGCTCAAGGTCCGGATTCCCACGAAGTTGTGTGAATACTTCTTAATAAATAGCCGGTTTCGTAGATCAATGACACAGCTTACCTGAGCTACAGCACGGTCAAAATAAGTTTTTTGTGAAAAATATATTTTAACAAGCTTTTATAAAATAAGTGATCGTAACCGTGTGCTGATCAAAATGAGCCTAAGCACGGCCAGTCTACTATCTATCCATCGAGGAGTTCCGTTGTCCGCCTTCCGTCTCCATCATCAGATCAGCTCGCTATCACCATCATATTGTATTGTCATCAGAATTTGACAGATAGGTATGCCCAATTTCAGCTCAATCGGCTGAGAATAACTTTTTAAAATTCAGTTGCAAGATCCCACCCGGATTCCACCCAGACAAACATACATTGCAAGTTAATTAAAAGCTTGTAATAAAAATAAAAAAAAAACAGTTGTTGTAAACTTCGCATGGCTTGACAGAGCCGTGATATCGGATAAGGGATTTATTAGTAATTTGAAAGTGGCCTAAAAATTTAACGGTCCTATTAGTAATCAAAGTCCACAGGATGATTTTATGATGCCAATAGAAAGAATGGATAAAAAACTATAATTTCTCTCAAGTAACATAGTATCTTAAAACAAAGAAATAACGTAAAATTAACCATTTTAATCGAATTAAAACATACTTGAAATTAATTACTTCATTTACTAATGAATTTTTAGAAAATATTTTAATGCGGTATTAATAAGTTTTAAAAATAAAATAAGTCTCCTTTCCGCAAAATATCCTATCTACAATATTTAAGGTACTTTCCCTTCATGTCGCATAGTTTTGGGACGCCCTGTATATATAAGTACTCGTCGTCGTTTCGTATGAGGTAGTGCTGGCCTCTGGTTTCGTAGTTTGTCAAGCCGCCCGAGGGCCTCTGACATGGCTTATCAACTGCTATTAATCAATAACAGCCGGGACCGACAGCTTAACGTGCCCTCCGAAGCACAGAGCGATGGAAATCCGCACATAACTTAGAAAAGTAATTGGTGCGGAGCCTAGGATCGAACCCGGTATCGTTGGATTCTGAGTTGCACTATTGAACCGTTAGGCTACCATCGTCTACCATAAGTACCATTAGTACTTATATTGATTTATATAGGTATATATTGTTATATTGATGCTGATGATGAAATGACCTAGATGTTCTCCTCTTATCTGTGTCAAATATGTTGATAGCCCTCATTGATCGGATGGTTTTATGGCCACGGAAAAATTACAACGATAGGATTACATTTGGATTGTAAAAGCCGACTTCATAGCTTAGTAATTGATTTATGCTTGTGAAAAGACAGTGGAGGCGTGAAATCAATGAATACCTACATCACAATAAGAAATAGGTTTGTTATAGTAAGATTATAATAGTTATAAAAAGTTTAAAATAGTCGATCGGCGATTCTTTGCCAAAGAAGGAAAAAAAACCTTAAAAACCTGCATTCTGGCTGCATGGCTGAATGAACGTCGGGAAGTTTCCGACCAGTCCTGACGCGGATCGTAGATTGATACAGTGTTGCCGGCAGACAAACATGAAAAACATGAAACTGGTCAAAAATAAATGAACCAGCGCCCCTTCATGGTGGTAGGTAACTGTTATAAATAGTAATTTACTAGAACTAACTAGAAACTACTACTAACCGTTCTACTGACCGTTCTTGTAACTACTAGAACTTTAGAAGAACTAGTATATTTTGATTGAAGTTAGGAAGTAACAGTTATATTTATAAATAATTAGATACATGAATTCATTGCATTTGCGTGAAACAAAACGCAACAAGCTTTATAACCAATTTACGTTTCATTTCAACAAAGAAAAAATGAGAGAAATAGATATCAGAGATACGGTTGTACCATGAAGATAAATTATATGTGAATTAGTCAAATAAGTTGGGCCAAACAATGTATGGGGAGTTGCCAACGTTCTTTGCTACTAGTTCAAGATGGCGGCGATAATCCTACTTGGTATCGCATTGCCATAAAGATCTATTTAAAGAAGTTATCCTCAACCGATTGAGATTAAATTTGGCATACCTGTCAAGTTCCGATGACAATACAATTATGGTGACAGCGAGCTGCTCTGATGATGGAGACGGAAGGTGGACAACGGAACTCCTCGATGGATAATAGTAGACTGGCCGTGTTTAGGCTCATTTCGATCAGCACACGATTCCGGTCACAATGTTCCCGTTTAGGCAAAGTAGGATTTACTTACTTTTTATCATGGCAGTGGAGAATTTATTTCAGTCAACGTAAATAGTTAAAAAATACAAAATCTTGTAAAATATTTTAATAATTAATGTCGTTGTGATAGTTTTTTTTTTGTATTTACTTTTTACAAAATTTTCGCCAACGCCATCTAGCGAGAGATAAATAAAGCTAAAATGGCACTAGAAAAACTCCTCATTACGTATCTACCTAAGTAGGTTTCAGGTAACCAGATAATAAATATAATATTCAAAATAATTAATTTGTAATGAAATATTTAAAAATAAGATGTTACAGTTTTTGCGATCGCTATACTGTGAGCCTGAAACTGACAGCTTCGTTCTAAATATAATTAAAACTCAGTTACTTCGAAAGTAATCAATCAACGCACTTTTAATAAAGTTAAAATAAAGTGTTTTAACACTTGTGAGTGGTAGCGTCAATCAGAGTGATGCAAGAATTATATTGAGCGTAATTGATTATAGTTTAACAAGCTTACTTTCAAAAATATTGAGTAAATTGTGCTTTGATTGGAATAATTCGTTTATACACACATAGGAGAACGTTTATATGGTGTTATAACAATTTGAAATATGAACTAGATGCCCAATTATCTTAATATAGTGTTGATTTATAGAAAGGATAATACTACTACCAGTTGTGCTACCTGAAGACCGCTGCTAGCGATCTAAAGGTAGCTCAACTGATCCAAATCACTACCAGACGGATGCGTCCCTAAGATGCTGGCTGCACGTTGATTTATTTATTCTTTTTTTTTTCCTTATCCTATATTGTCCCATTGCTGGGCAAAGGTCTTCCCCGAATTCTTCCACTGTCCTGTCCTTGGCATCCTGTCTTTAGCAGTCTCCAACCACTCCTCACAAGATTCACATTTATGTATGTATGTATGTATGAATCTAAGTAAAGTCCTACCTTCTGATCCCCAAACCGCATCTGCCTTCTTGCGTTCCGTGCCACGTTCATGCGGCAGAGGAAGACCCTGTCTTCTCCATCGCTCGGCGCTCGGGACAGCTCTGTCCGCACTGCCTGCTGGTCTTGCTTGTCTATCACGTCGTAGACACTGTCTCCATGGATCAGCAGGTCTTCCTGTAGACAAGGGTTCAAATAATATTTTTTTGTTTTTTACAACTTGGAATGACGGATCACGCAGATAGCCCACCTGATGTCAAGCGGTACCCTCTGCCTATGAACAGTGCATTATCACAGAGGTCACGCCAACCTAGGACGCACCCTATGTGGCATTGCACCGCGCCCGCCACCCTGAGACATAAAGATGAAAAGTCTCATGTGCCTGTAGTTACACTGGTAATCATCTGGTTCCCTTTAATCTGGAACACAACAATGCGAGCACTACTTCTTTGCGACAGAAATTGGTATGGTGGTAGTACTTCCCCAGACGAACTCATTCACAAAAAATCTCTACTACTACTACTAATTATTCAATACAATAGTATTATTCAATACAAGCTTTTATAAAATTTGTGATCGTTACCGTGTGCTGATCAGAATGAGCCTTTTACTGAACGGTCATTCTACTATTATCCATCGAGGAGTTCCGTTGTCCACCTTCCGTCTCCATCATCAGATCAGCTCGCTGTCACCATCATATTATATTGTCATTAGAACTTGACAGGTACCTATGCCAAATTTCAGCTCAATCTGTTGAGGATAACTGCTTTAAAATTCAGTTGCAAGATTCCACCCTGATTCCACCCAGACAAACATACATAATTGCAAGTTAAATAAAAGCTTGTACAAAAAATAGAGTTATTTTGGATTTTTGAGCATTTAGTGCAACGGAAGTTACCGAAAAATACTGAATTTTGAGAGAAAATAAAGTATTCTAAGCATGAAGATCGGCGCTAGATGAACTTTACTACCGTAAAGTACCTTTAAGTCGGGAGATTGATAGATAGATAGAAAATTCTTTATTGTACACCTTAATAGCTAATAATACGAACGAAAAGAAACAAACTTAACTATATAATTAAAAGTACAATGGGCGGTCTTATCGCTGCCAGACAACCTTTGGATGGAGATACATTTATAAGTTAGGAAGAATGGCCGGGGGTGTATGTATATTATAGGTGGAAGAATGGCCGGGGGTGTATGTATATTATAGGTGGAAGAATGGCCGGGGGTGTATGTATATTATAGGTGGAAGAATGGCCGGGGGTGTATGTATATTATAGGTGGAAGAATGGCCGGGGGTGTATGTATATTATAGGTGGAAGAATGGCCGGGGGTGTATGTATATTATAGGTGGAAGAATGGCCGGGGGTGTATGTATATTATAGGTGGAAGAATGGCCGGGGGTGTATGTATATTATAGGTGGAAGAATGGCTGGGGGTGTATGTATATTATAGGTGGAAGAATGGCTGGGGGTGTATGTATATTATAGGTGGAAGAATGGCCGGGGGTGTATGTATATTATAGGTGGAAGAATGGCCGGGGGTGTATGTATATTATAGGTGGAAGAATGGCTGGGGGTGTATGTATATTATAGGTGGAAGAATGGCCGGGGGTGTATGTATATTATAGGTGGAAGAATGGCCGGGGGTGTATGTATATTATAGGTGGAAGAATGGCTGGGGGTGTATGTATATTATAGGTGGAAGAATGGCCGGGGGTGTATGTATATTATAGGTGGAAGAATGGCTGGGGGTGTATGTATATTATAGGTGGAAGAATGGCCGGGGGTGTATGTATATTATAGGTGGAAGAATGGCCGGGGGTGTATGTATATTATAGGTGGAAGAATGGCTGGGGGTGTATGTATATTATAGGTGGAAGAATGGCCGGGGGTGTATGTATATTATAGGTGGAAGAATGGCCGGGGGTGTATGTATATTATAGGTGGAAGAATGGCCGGGGGTGTATGTATATTATAGGTGGAAGAATGGCTGGGGGTGTATGTATATTATAGGTGGAAGAATGGCCGGGGGTGTATGTATATTATAGGTGGAAGAATGGCCGGGGGTGTATGTATATTATAGGTGGAAGAATGGCTGGGGGTGTATGTATATTATAGGTACAAAAGAAGTGAAAAAATAATTAAAGACAATGGGAGATTGTATTTTGTCGGAAGAATCCATACGAATCCCGAACATCTGGCAACCCTCATGTAACTGGTTCTTTCTGGGTCACCCTGCGTTAAGTCTGACCGGATTGTGATCATGGTCACTACGATACATCGAGCAACACGGCTTGCAATGCTCTAAGCCACGATAGGACACTTTTCAGACAAAATAAAAAACAAAGCAGTAGTGTTCGCATTGCTGTGTTCCGGTTTGAAGGGTAAGGGTGCCGGTGAAATTACAGGCACATGAGACTTTTCATCTTTATGTATCAGGGTGGCGGGCGCAGGGCAATGCCACATAGGGTGCGTCCTAGGTGGACGTGACCTATGAGGTAATGCACTGTTCATAGGCAGAGGTTGGGTCATCTGCTTGTTCCGTCATTCAGTAGTATAAAAAAAAAAAAAAAAAAAAAAAAATATGCATCTATCTGTAGAAACCCGAAACCTATCTTTGGTAGATAGATAGATAGAGAAACTCTTTATTTACGCCTAAGAAAAGTAAAATAACAAAGTGACAAACAACAAATTATTGAACAACGTACAATGGTCGGTATTTTCGCTAAAAGCGATCTCTTCCAGGCAACCTTTGAATGGACAAAACATAAGACGGCTGTCATAAGACATAGTAGGTGGTATTGGTCCATGATTTCCGCTAAAGAACCACTGACCAAATATTCCATTACTGTGCCTAACAAAAGAAAGGCATAGAGGTGCAGAATGCTGGTTGTGGTAGCGGGTTCCGTCACCAGAGCCGCAGATAAGGCGTTTATTTTTAAACAGGGCTATACTTTGCGAGATTGCTTAGACGTTTTCATCAGTTTGCAAACCGCAAGACTTATTATTTTAATCGCAGACGCGGCCTCTTTGTCTAACGCTTCCTTAGTTTATCTCTGTTGGGCTTCTGAATAGATGAACACCTGGCTGTAGCTTCAAAGTACATATTCTACGAAAAATAACACGTTTTTAGGGTTCCGTAGTCAACAAGACAAGGAACCCTTATAGATTCGTCATGTATGTCTGTCTGTCTGTCCGTGTATGTCACAGCCACTTTATTCCGAAACTATAAGAGCTATGCTGTTGAAACTTGGTAAGTAGATTTATTCTGTGAACCGCATTAAGATTTTTACACAAAAATAGAAAAAAAACATCGATCCCGTACGTGTATACTATGAATAGGTCTTCAAAAATGATATGTAGGTTTCTAATATAATTTTTATCTAAACTGAATAGTTTGCGTGAGAGACACTTCCAAAGTGTTAAAATGTGCCCCCCCCCCCCCCCCCCCCGTAACTTCTAAAATAAATAAATAAATATAAAACTAAATAAAATATATGATGTACGTTATAAATATGTTGTATGTATGTGTGATGTACATTATTATATGTACAAATATATGTTCCATGTAAACTTCCAACGAAAATTGGTTTGAACGAGATCTAGTAAGTAGTTTTTTTTAAATACACTATTATTAAAACATCTATCAAAGTTACAACGAACTACGAGTACAAGAACTTTTGTATTATGTTACTTGCTGCTACAGAACTCTTCATGGGCGAGTCCGACTCGCACTTGGGCGCTTTATTATGCATACTCTCACAGAATTGATCCCCATATATCCTCAAATTTGACTTAGGGCAGTTTCACACTACGTCAGATCCGAGAAAATACGGTCCGGAGTAGACGTAGAACTATTTGTATGGTTCCGTTATCAGAAATCGGATGACGGAAATCGGATCTAGTGCGTAAACTGACATACGAATAGTTCTAGAGATCCACTAACCTTTGCGGGCAACACCGCGGGGCGCTGCTAGTATCACACTAATATTATAAAGGCGAAAGTTTGTGTGTGTGTGTGTGTGTAGTGTGTTTGTTACTTCTTCACGCTGAAACGGCTGGACGGATTTGCATGAAATTAGGAATGGAGATAACTGGACTCCCGGAATAACACATAGGCACATTTTTATCCCAATATTCCCACGGGATCGAGACTTACGCGGGTGAAACCGCGGGGCGCATCTAGTATTAAATAATGTTACGACATAGGAATACCTCCTCTTAATAGTAATAGAGGACAGTCTGTAACGAGTTTTTTGTGTTTATTCATAAGGTGCTCACGCCTGCGGCCCGTTTTCTTTTTTTAGCTACGATACCCTTAAATTCATTTTTACAGTGTTTTTTTGTTTAGGGGTATCGTAGAAAACTGATGATTTATGATACTATCAATTAAAACATGTGTGTTACATACATACATACATAGACACACGCTTTTTTCCCCGAAGGGGTAGGCAGAGCCACAATAGGCCTCTTTTCACAGAGGGTTGCACCATCGTGGAATATAGACGTGACAAGTGGTGAGCTCATCGCCGCCATTGTTTCCCACGACTGACTCAGCTAACGCTTTCTTCCAGTAATAACACATTCCATAATAAGCTACCAGCCAGGACAAATCTTATACCAACGAATCTTATCAACAAGTCCGGGTAATCCCTTAGTCGGCTTTTACGACATCCACGGGAGGAGACTGAGGGGTCTATTCTTAGACCGAACACACACATGTGTGTTAAGTCTTCTAATTCTCGCAAAATCAACTTTCGCTGTCTGAAGAAGTGTTGCTGAGCTGTATTGGGCAAAAAACACGAAAAAAATTGAATCTCGCGCCGCAAACGAGAGCATTCACCTTAATAGATATGATTTTTTATGCTCATCAACATCAATTTATTACCTACCCAATAGACGTTTACCATCATAAAACAGCTTTGTATTTGGTTTATATGTTGCGTTAAATCAATAAAAGGTATCAAGATTTTTTAGAAACCAACCAATCATTTTAGTTAGAGCCAAATTTTAAAAGAAACAGTCCCAGAGGCATCCAAATAAAAACTCTACTGCAAGAAGTACAAAAGAAAAATACAAGTACAAATATATTCTGTAACAAAGTTGTTCTATTCATAAAACAAAGCACAAGCCATTGTTTCTCGATCGAAACTCTACTCCATAATCAACAAGATTACCTTGTAACAACATTGAATTTAAACCCAGTAATTATGAATTAACCCTTCCACTCCTAACCCCTGTCCGACGGGGTCATTTCGTAGTAAAATTTTCTTTACTCCGCGCATAAAATTTCAATTATTTTAGACTGCTTTAATAACTTTAATTAAATCATATTCTTAGAGTAAACTTAGGTTTGCCAGGAGGTTGCAAGTAACGCAGCGCTAGGGTTGTCAGCTTCTAGCCAGAATTTAGCATCTCAATTTAATGCTCAAGAAATCCAGTTCAAATTTATTCTGTTTTGGTGTATTGGTGTGGGTCAGACGCGCGACTGGAGTTTACTCCTTGTAATAGGTACGTCGTTAAAGTGCAGAGCTCTCATGCCCGTTTGCACTAAACATAAGTTAGGCTTGTCCTAGTTAAGATACACCTAAGCCTAAGAGCAGCCTACCCTAAGTGGACTAAGGAATAGCTTAGCAAATTTATCGTTAGGAGTAGTCTAAACAAGTTAGGAAAGAACTTAGGCGATTCTTATGTTTAGTTCAAACGGGTGTTAGGTTTGATTGCTATCCCAACCGTAAATTTCCGCGTATTTATTATCCATTATTTTTATTCAATCATGTAACAATACTTTAGGATCAAACACATGGCACATCTTGATTTACTCTGTGTATTTACGGTTGTGATAGCTTGTAAAGCCTTACTTAATCTAATAGCTAAGTCAATATTTACAAAAGATTGATTAGATTATACATATGGTCACAAAACTTAATGCTCTAGCTAAAATGACCTGACTTGCACATCTTAAAAGTTAATCATGACAGTTCACACCTCGCGGCAACCCTGCGCGACGTCACTCGTCACTGCGCCCCGCCCACCTGTCGCGGGCCCTCCGTTAAGACATAATTGCGCGCGCGCGCGTCCGCCGCCCACGTGTGAGCCCGTGGGGGGTTAAGGAAATATGGGGAAAGCAATGAGGAATATTGCTGGTGTTTTTATGGGTATGGTGAAAAATGGTGTATCCTGGAAAGGCTTTTGAATTAATAGCAAATCGTCTTTGTGTCTTTATCGGGGAATTTTTATAGATGTATCGTCATTGACTCCCTAGAGAGTAGAATGTAATGTCAGATGAATTAATATTTAATAATGAACACAGGCAATGGACAAATTCTTCAGAATAAGATACCAAATTAATGAAGAGAAGGTCGGATAGACATTTCAGAAATTGACTTATTGTATATTTTTTAGAGTTTTGTTAAATTTTGTTGATGACTTCACTAACTCAAATAATAATTAATAAGTTATCAAATATTTCAATACTTAAAACGTATAAGAATTAAGTCTAAAATGGTATTTCAATTTTAAAAAAGTGGTATATTTGATATATTTTTTATCGAGTGAAGTAATTCAAATAGTGTATTGAATTTATGGTTTCACTAGATAACAAAACATAAGAATACCATATATTTTTTACTTCATGAAAACTGTAAGAACTCTTATCAAAAACTTAAAAATTCTAGAGCTCATAAAGACATGCTGTGAACCTATTGCGCCTTAAAATGTCGTCGGCTTATCGAGCGAAGGGCATTCATACATTGCCTCAGTTAGTCCATTCTATGGTCGCTACCTGGATAAAACAGATGTACTAGCATAAGATCTTGCTATTGTTTAATATCATAATCAATGCAAAAACATGATTCACCTTGAAACCGACAACAATCCATAGACCACCCACCAAAATACGAAACTCCCTAGACCACAAAAGTGAAATTAACTTTAATCGTACAACAATAATTGCTCTAGGCATGCCCGCCCTGAACCCATACCTACTCACCTACTCATATAACTAAAGGCCGACATCGATCAAAGCTGTTCGGAATGGGGAAGACCAAAATAAAACAATGGAATCATTTATTCTTGATTGCACTCTACAATTTAAAATGGGTTGAAATGATACAAGTAATTAATTTTGCAAAAATTAAAAAAAACCCTCAACGCAATAAAACGGCAGAATCGATTTTGATCAAACATAGCTCAGAAAACTCCCAACAATTCACCTTTAAAAAAAAAGGTTCATCCGTTCGGGAGCTACGATGCCACAGACAGACACACACACACACAGACACGTAAAATTTATAACACTCCGTCGTTTTTGCATCGGGGGTTAAAAATACCTAATCGGGTAGAAAAAAGAATCACTCAAGAAAACACATAAAATACACTAAGAGTAAGCGGACATGCAAAGGGGCAACCAGCAAACCTTTGACCTGACAGCAGAACTGACAACCGTTGGAAAAGTATGATTCCCGAGTGGCGACCACATACAGAAAGCTCCCTTTCGATGGACCGAAGACATTATAGAGGTCGCAGGAAGGCAGTGGATGGAAACAGCTCAAGACCGTGCTTTTATTTAACTTCACCTGCCAGTTTATGTTTGGGATAAATATTGCATCTGAATTTTGAACCATTTCCTCGCAAACGATTGAGCTGAATTTTGGCCTAACTATCAAGTTCCGATGACAAAACAATATTATGGTGACAGGGAGCTGGAATTATGATGGAGACGGAAGGTGCACAAGGGAACTCCTCGATTATTAATAGTAGGCAGTGTTTGAGCTTATTGGATAAGCTTGATTTGAAAAAGGTATTTTATAACAAAAAAAATATTAAAATTATTCATTTTTAACCCCCGACGCAAAAACGACGGGGTGTTATAAGTTTGACGTGTCACGTCTGTATGTGTCTGTGTGTGTGTCTGTCTGTGGCATCGTAGCTCCTAAACGGATGAACCGATTTTGATTTTGATTTTTTTTTTGTTTGAAAGGTGGACTAGTCGGGAGTGTTCTTAGCTATGTTTGATCAAAATCGGTACAGCAGTTTCATTAAATTTTAATTACTTGTTAATATCTCTCTTTTCTGTATTGGTAAATATTAGCCCCTATTAGACCCAATGCATCGCTGCAAACTCTTACGGCTTCAGTACACCAGGTATCTGCCTTCAATTTGTTATAAGTGGTGATCAATATTACCGCTTTGGTCGACGTAGCAGCAACGGTAGCTACACCGTACGCTTTATTAGAGCCTACACTTCAGCACTTTTGTGTACAGCTGGCTTTACTATACAAGAAACTGAGCAAACATGGTATAATTCATGCAAATATGTCAGTTAACGTCTGGATAATGGTAGGGATAGAATCGTTACGATGTTTAAGCTGTAGAGATAAGTTAATTCAATAATAAAGATTTAGATAGGGACTGGTCGCTACAGGTAGAACCACAGATTAAATAATAGTTACTACGGTAGAATGTCTCTCTTGATTCCTACACACCTTTTTATATTTTAATTGAGTAAGAAAATGTAATTTTTATACCAATACTAGCAGCGCCCTGTGGTTTCACCCGCGTAAGTCTCGATCCCGTGGGAATATGGGGATAAAAATGTGCCTATGTGTTATTCCGGGAGTCCAGTTTTCTCCATTCCCAATTTCATGCAAATCCGTCCAGCCTTTTCAGCGTGAAGAAGTAACAAACACACTACACACACACAAACTTTCGCCTTTATAATATTAGTGTGATGTGATTGTAGGCCTACTTTAAGCCTATTTTTTTGTATTTTAGTTACGAGTGTTAAGTACTTTCTTTAATATTGTAAGTCCGAAATGGGTGGACTGTTTTGTACTATACAAAAAAACCTATCATTCCTATGTTGAAACAGTTTACAATAATTGTACATTATGTTACAAGTGTGTCATGTTGGTGATTACCACTGAGTAAGAGACCCGAGGACGGTAATTATCAATACACACGTGTATCATACGACGTTTTTCAACACACATGTAAAGAAAATAATAATAAAACAGAAATACACACTCTGTGTAAATGTTCAACTGTCTCTATAACTCACTTGTGAATAATAGCAATGAAAAAGTCACAGTTTGATTAAAAAACAGAAAAAACAAAAACAGTAAAACAGTTTGGTGTAAAACAGTAAATACACACTCTGTGTAAATGTGCAACTGTCTCTATAACTCACTAGTGAATAATAGCAATGAAAAAGTCACAGTTTGATTACAGGTGTCATTATGTGCCTAATTGCGGTGAAATTAGAGCCACTTTATGAGCAAGTGTGTTGAAAACACTATTCTGATTCTGATTCTGTTGCATAAAATTAGTTTTATGACACTAGGTAGTTTCATAAAAAGTTTTACGTTTTTCATGCGTGAACGGTTAACTGGCCCTTGTAGCTAGGTACTACCTATTTGAGGAATAAGTAGTCTTCAGTAATCTAGATTATGATCAAAATCCAGGCTTTTAAGCATACAACCTAAATCCACAGAGAATACTTCCAGCTTTCTGAGAAGATATCCCACTAAAACCTTTTAAAGTTTTTTTTTTATGTTGTTGCTCGTCAAACTGTCTTACGGCCCGCCTGATGGTAAGCGGTTACCGTCGCCTATTGACATCAGTAACACCAGAGGTATTGCCAATGCGTTGCCTGCCCTGAAGGAGTCTTTAAGGACTCTTTTTTCTCTGAAGGAATACAACAAATACAAATACAATAAAATAAAAATAAATAAATAATATTGTAATTAAACATAATATTGTATTTGTATTTGTATTTGTAACAAAGCTATCCTAGCAGCTGGTATGTGGTTTTTACTAGAAGAAAGTGTTAGCCGAGTCATTGCGCCCCCGGATTGGCAAATTATTATCTGGTAACATACATACATACATAAACTCAAACCTGTTTCCCGGAGGGGTAGGCATAGACTACGGATTTCCACTTGCCACGATCTTGACACACCTCATTTGCTTCATTGACTCTCATCACATTCTTCATACATGCTCTTCGGTTAAGGGTACTCTTGACCTGGCCTTTTTCCAGAACATCTCCGATCTGGTCTGAACACGTTCGTCGAGGTCTTCCCCTTCCCACTGTCCCATTCACGCTCGTCTTGTGTACCCGTTTCGTCAATCTACTATCGTCCATCCTTTCTAAATGCCCAAACCATCTAAGCATACCTTTTTTCAATCCTAGTCACTACGTCTTCTTTAATTTCAGAACACTCTCTTATCACACTATTTCTCCCATTATATCCGGTAATGTGCGAGTGAATCCGCGAGAGATTGTCAGTTATCAATAAATTAGCTTTTGCTTGACAGCATATTACTTGCTAAAAACATAACCACATAGTTTACTTACAAATCTACCATTCAGTTAGGAACCAGTCTGAGCTATCTGCCGAGTGAATTACATCAGAATTGATTAATGATTTTGCTCTTTACTTGTAGCAGTTGTTTTAAGTTAAGGTGGTTGCTTTTTCATGCAAAAGTATTTGCACAAATACGGGCGAACAGAGTATAATTTTACACTGAAATGACTGTTGTTGGCTTTTATATTGGTCATTATTTACAGCAAATCATATTTGGTTGAAGAAAACAGTGGACTAATACCGAAAATAACATCGAAATTACTTGTATGCACTAAAATTTCGATATTATTTTGCTAAGATTTGCCGCAAATAATGACCAATATAAAAGCCAACAACAGTTATTTCATTGTAAAATTATACTCTGTTCGCCCATATATGTGCAAATACGTTTGTATGAAAAAGCAACCACCTTAAACGATGTGTTTTGAAACACGATGTTTAAGGTTTTCGAATATGTTGGGAATTTTAGCAACGGATCACCATCAAAGTAAATGGTGTAACATTTAATTAGTAAATACACAATTTTATAGAAAAAACTGAAAAAAAGTCCCTTATATAAATATTGAGCTATTGAGGTTCATGCCAACAGTGTTTTTTTATTTTTTTTTTTTTAGTTTAAATTTATAGTGGGATTTTTTTTTCTCCTCTGTCCCATAGTGCGGGGTGTCGTTGGAAGAGTCATTCAAAAATATTGCGTGTGAAAACGTTTTTTTTGATTCAGGGATCCGTTTCACTTTAAAATGTAAATTTTTGTAGCATCTTTCTTTACAATAATGTTTTTTAGTGTACATTTATAGTTGGATGTTTTTTTCTCCTCTATCCCATAGTGCGGGGTGTCGTTGGAAGTGTCATTCAAAAATATTGCGTGTGAAAACCTTTTTTTGATTCAGGGATTCGTTTGCACTTTAAAATGCAAATGTTTGTTACATCTTTCTTTACAATAATATTTTTATTAATATGTGTTTTTGGATAAGAAAAAAAAAACACGCCAATATATAATGTATATAATGAAGTTAAAAGGAAAACTACCACAGCTAAATAGGTTTTATAAGTTAACTAGTAATAGTCGAACAACATATAATATAATTTTCACTAGAAACGGGATATTTACCATGATTTTTGAGTTTTATATGTTCCCGATATTTCGGCACAGTTGCATGCGCCATGATCACGGGAGAACTGACTAAAGAAAAAAAAAAAAAAAAAAAAAAAAAAATCTAGTGAAAATTATGTACATAACCATGATAGTTTTCAAAAGTTATAACATATAATATGTACTTGGAGAAGTAAAAAGGAAAATTTCGTATAAATTCCATTGAAAATTACTTAAGTGGAATAGTTATATACAAGTAATTAATTTTGTAAAAAATAAAAATTACCTCAACGCAATGAAACAGCTGAACCGATTTTGATCAAACATAGCTAAGAACACTCCCGGCAAATTCACATTTCAAACAACAACAAAAAACTCGGTTCATCCGTTCGGGAGCTACGATGCCACAGACAGACATACACACATGCACACACACACACACACATACACGTCAAACTTATAACACCCCGTCGTTTTTGCGTCGGGGGTTAAAAACAGGAAAGCCCCCTTCTAAGTCCGCATATTCTGTGGAACCCTATAATGCGCATGGCCCGACACACACTTGGCCGCTTTTTATTAATTCGTTGTGGTCATTATCGGTGTAAACTTCCCGAATATTGAATCTAACACTATATTACAGTATTGATGTTTCACTCCGAGGTGGCCTTATTGAATCTTTTCAATAGTTGCTTAGTTCCGATATTTTCGATTGATTCTATTGAGTACTGTAGTCGGGTACCGTTATAGCTCCAGATTGTAGATACGGAAAATTACTGGTCCAGTTACGATTGTCGGGTTTTTGGAATTGATTTATTGTATTCGATGATACATGGTGATTAGTAGTAGAAGAGCTTTTTTGTGAAAGAGTTCGTCCGGGGAAGTACTACCACCATACCTATTTCTGCAGCAAAGCAGTAGTGCTCGCATTGCTGTGTTCCGATTGGAAGGGTATGGTTGCCGGTGAAATTACAGGCACATGAGACTTTTCATCTTTTTGTCTCAGGATGGCGGGCGCAGTGCAATATCACACAGGGCGCGTCCTAGGTGGACGTGACCTATGTGATAATGCACTGTTCATAGGCTGAGGTTACCGCTTATCATCAGGTGGGCCATCAGCTCGGTCCGTCATTCTGGGTATGTAAAAAAAAAATAACATCATGATTATTTGTTAGATTGTGGTCTCGCTTTTAGTTTTATTTACAAAACTGTACAGTGGTATTTTTTACTATTTACGAAATTATACATTTTTAAAATTAAAATTTAAGTTTTTAGAGAAATGAAGAAAAAAAATCTATTTAAAATATATCAATCATTTCCTTAGATAAAATTAAAATTTAAGTTTTTAGATAAATTAAGAAAAAAATCGATTTAAAATATATCATCATTTCCTCAGATAAAATTAAAATTTAAGTTTTTAGATAAATGAAGAAAAAAAAACGATTTAAAATATATCATCATTTCCTTTGATAAATCGTCTATTAGATGCTGAATTTATTTATTTATTACAATATAATGTAACAGTAAATATTTATTTGAGACCAGTTTAAAAGCATACTGATGCAAAGTTTCAAGTTTGTAAGTTCAAGAAATACGGTTTTTCATACAACCCCTTCATCCCCTTAGGGTTTGAATTTACAAAAAACCCTTCTTAGTGGGTGGTTTTGCTATAAAAGGAATCTAATACGTTCCAAGTTTCAGCTTTCTAGGTCCAGCGGTTTCGGCTCGGCGATGATGAATCAATAAGTCAGTCAGTCAGTCAGGTAAGCTCTTATATGTATAGTTATAGAAGATTAAGTTATGTTTCCCTCACATGGATGGTTTCGATCTCATCCATCTAAGATCCAGAGTCTCGAGCACCGCCGTAAGGTTGCATGCCTTTCAATCTTCTATAGGTTACATTTCGGGGAATGCTCCCAGGAACTGCACGATCTGATCCCACCATCTCCTTTTCATCATAGGACGAGCAGGCGTACGGCTCAGTACCATCCTTACCTCATTGGTATACCTTCTATTCGCACAAAACGTTTCGGTTCTACCTTTATAATGCGAACTGCTAAGGAGTGGAATACACTGCCGTCGTCTGTCTTTCCTGAAAACTATAATCTGGGTATCTTCAAGTCTAGAGTGAATAGGTGCCTTCTAGACCTTTGCGCTCCATCTTCGGCCACATCGTCACTTACCAACAGGTGAGATCGTGGTCAAACAAAGGTCTATCAATGTTAAAAAAAAAAGAAAAAAAAAAGAGTTTCCGGTTAGTTCTTATTTAAACAGTCAATAAATCAATGCACTTGTACACTCATATTTACACTCCGACAATTACAGAAGTGGAACTAATGTTAGACAAACAAACACACAGCCCTCCGGATATGTAGATTAATGACATACAATCCAATGCATCGCTTATAATTGTGTTACAAATGATTCTGAGTTCGATGATTGATTGAGGTGAGAATCTAACAATGTAAACGCCTCGTATGTTGAGTAGGTATCTTTAGATTCATCTGGCTTAGTTTGTTACATGGCAAAAACGAGACAGGTGTAGAACAGCTGAGATCATGAGATCAGATCTTGTGGGATATAACGCAAGATTGGTAAATCTTAGATTAGATTTTTAACTGACTAAATCAAGTCAAAAAAAAAGAAAAAAAAAAGAGTCCTTCAGGGCAGGCAACGCATTGGCAATGCCCCTGGTGTTGCAGATGTCAATAGGCGACGGTAACCGCTTACCATCAGGCGGGCCGTATGCCAGTTGACCGAGCAATTACATAAAAAAAAAAAACGATATTCAAATGAAAAATATATATGGATACTACAATTATAATACCGAGGGATTCCCCAGACAGAAACACATTACAGTGTTTTTTATTGCTTATGGGTATCGTAGCTAAACTGATGATATTTAAGAGATAATAAACAATAAATTTTGGGGGTTCCCCATACTTAGAAATGAAACTCAATTTTTTTTTTCATCAAACCTCTACGTTTGGGGTATCTATGGATAGGTCTTCAAAAATGATATTGAGGTTTCTAATTATTTTTTTTCTAAGCTGAGTACTTTGCGCGAGATACACTTCCAAAGTGGTAAAATGTGTCCCCCCCCCCTGTAACTTCTAAAATAAGAGAATGATAAAACTAAAAAAATATATGATGTAGGTACTGTAAACTTCCACCGAAAATTGGTTTGAACGAGATCTAGTAAGTAGTTTTTTTTAAATACATTGTTATTAAAACATCGATCAAAGTTACAACGAACTACAAGAACTTTTATATTATGTTATTACTTGCTGCTACGGAACCCTTCATGGGCGGGTCCGACTCGCACTTGGCCGCTTTTTTTAGACACAATGTCCTCAATGATAGATGGTCGCGGACTGCTTTGCTTTAGGCAGATGCGTATTGAATGCAAATTTTGCAAAAATACACATTTGCTGAGTTAGGTGAATACCTGAACATAAAATATGTTATGGATTATCGTGCCAGATGATTTATATTATGCTAAGACATTTATTTACAGAAAATATAATATAACTACTACAAGGTATGTACAAAATACATATGAAACAGTTGTGCTACCTGAAGACCGCTGCTAGCGATCTAAAGGTAGCTCAACTGATCCAAATAACTACCAGACGATGTAGTGGTGCTAAGTGAACAGTCTGATTTCTTAGTTTGAATTTATAATAGAAGACTTCAATGTTCAATTCCATAACGCAAAAGATTCGCTACATCGTAAATCTGGTCCCAGCGATTACCATATCAGCCTTTATTGAATCGAACAATAGATTCGCAACAATAACGACACATCATCGAATGGAAAGGGCACTTGCAATGTGTTGATATGCTATTGCCTTCTAGGAATAAAGGCTGATTTTCACACGTCAGGGCCGTGTCAGTCCCGGGAAAAATGTCATGACACGCTCAATATTTCTGTTTTTGCGTACTGGAGTATCGGGTATGGGCGTGAGTATCTATAGTACTACAGTGCGTGGAGATACAAATTATGATAAAAATATTTATTTGCTACAAAAAAATGAGGCAAAAAGGTAGACAAGGTACCTAACTAACACCAAAAATGAAGAGAATTAATACTAAATCAAATATAGGAAAGTAAAATACCCCCACATATAAAAAGGGGGGTATTCAAGTACTATTTACTTTTAAATATAAAAGTAAATAAATAATAATCATAATAAATATGAATAAATTATTATGATTATTATCGTGATCTCAGTGTGTGATCTCGTGATCTCGTGATCTCAAATTTACTGCAGCAATCTGGGACGCACAGGGGGTATTTAGCAACTAAATACCCCCTGTGCTTCCCAGATTGCTGCAGTAAATTTGTTTCAGCTCAGCGTTGTGCTGGAAAAGTTACATACAAGTAAAGTATCCCGCGCTGATTTTCAGCCAAACCCAAATTTCACTAAGATCACGATTTTAATCTTAATAATTTATTCATTTACAAACATGGGTACATATCAAACACGTGACAAGATAGTATGGTAGATCCAGCCATGCTTTACCAATGTTGGCATGCAAAATAGTTACATATTTTATTTAAATTTAGTCAAATTTGGGTACATTTCGAGTTGAATGAGCTGATTGATACGAGTTGAATCAGCTTATTGATCCAACACAGCACACCATTTTTAGTTTTAAGACATGAACTTTTAGTAGTAGTAGAGCTTTTTTGTAAAAGAGTTCGCCCGGGGAAGTATTACCACCATACCTATTTCTGCCGCAAAGCAGTAGTGCTCGCATTGCTGTGTTCCGGTTTGAAGGGTAAGGGTGCCGGTGAAATTACAGGCACATGAGACTTTTCATCTTTATGTCTCAGGGTGGCGGGCGCAGTGCAATGCCACATAGGGCGCGACCTATGTGGTAATGCACTGTTCATAGGCAGAGGTTACCGCTTAACATCAGGTGGGCCATCAGCTTGTTCCGACATTCAAGTAGTATAAAAAAAAAAAAAAAAATATGAACGCAACTATACCAATCTGCTTTTTTCTTCATAACACTACCTAATGGCCAATGTTTAAGAAAACTTAAGAATGGCATATGCGCTACTCATCTCCTGCTGCATTTTCACCAATAGCTCGTAGTGATCTAGCGTAAACCATCCTTTATAGCCATAGGCCCAAGTGCGGTACAAACCGTTTCTAACATACTCACCATCTTAGAAGAGCCCCAATACCTCTCAACTTCAAAGGAATTATAGACAAATATGGCATTGTAGCTTCAATTTCGTGGTTCTTGTTTCACTGGTAAGAACATCAATAAATTGATACAGTGGTTAGTACGGCGAAACGGCATTGTCTATGGATTGGATTATCATTACATTGTTCGGTTAGCATTTTGAATGCGCTCTGTTTCAACTGTATGGCTTTTCTACGTGTGTGGTTTTGCTGTGTGAAAGATTTTTCAACACACTTGGTATTTTAAAAATAAAAATATTATAATGTGACAAACAAGCAGACGGCCCGCCTGACGTAAAGCAGTCACCGCCGCCTATGGACATCTGCAACACCCACGGTATTGCAAACGCGCTGCCTACCATTAAGAGCCCTATTGATATTTCTCTTGAATTTACCTATATTGTAGCCCTGTGGGAAGACATCCAACAGGAGCTCATTCCACGCCCTGCAGATGCACGGTGCTCTAAAAAAAGTGGCTCTAATTTCACTGTAATTAGGCGCAATGACACCTGTAACTTTTCATTGCTATTATTCACAAGTGAGTTATAGAGACAGTTGAACATTTACACAGAGTGTGTATTTCTGTTTTACACCTGTAATCAAACTGTGACTTTTTCATTGCTATTAAAGTGAGTTTTAGAGACAGTTGAACATTTACACAGAGTGTGTATTTCTGTTTTACACCTGTAATCAAACTGTCACTTTTTCATTGCTATTATTCACAAGTGAGTTATAGAGACAGTTGAACATTTACACAGAGTGTGTTTTTCTGTTTTATTATTATATTCTCCACTAGTGTATTGAAAAACGTCGTATGATATACGTGTGTATTGATGATTTCCGTACTCGGCTCTCTTAAGACCCTCATCTAACGGCTCGGGTCTCAATGGCACCTCAGCGGTAATCACCAACATTACACACTTGTACCATAATGTACTATTTTACTAACTTCACTTAATTTTGCAGTTAATTCGTCGTAAGATATTTAAACTTTTTATTTAGGAAAGTATAACCTATTTAGCGTGTTGTGGTAAAAATTGAGATAATTTCTGGTTGTCAATTTCTGGTAATTTCCTGTGGAATGTCAGGCGAGCATTCTACCATTGAACTATCAATCGCTTGTTATGGTGTGCCCGGCCTAAGACTAGACACTCCGTCTCCTCCCGTGGATGTCATAAAAGCCAACTAACGGATTACACCTGGAGATGGGCACCAGCATCCACTTGAGTCCTCAACACCAATACTTTGAACATCAATCTGCCTGTCAAGCGTGATGATTATTGCAAATCCTCTCATTGCATTCTTTGGGGGAGGCCTCGTCCAGTTTTGAAGGCTGCTGATGAAGATGATGAAGATGATGATGATGATGATATAGATGATGATACCTAATAGGACCATAAATTATATACTTAGTATAGGTCTAGTAGTAGTAGAGCTTTTTTGTGAAAGAGCTCGTCCGGGGAAGTACTACCACCATACATATTTCTGCCGCAAAGCAGTAGTGCTCGCATTGCTGTGTTCCGGTTTGAAGGGTAAGGGTGCCGGTGAAATTACAGGCACATGAGACTTTTCATCTTTATGTCTCAGGGTGGCGGGCGCAGTGCAATGCCACATAGGGTGCGTCCTAGGTGGACGTGACCTTTGAGGTAATGCACTGTTCATAGGCAGAGGTTACCGCTTAAAAACAGGTGGGCCTCTTGATTGTTCCGTCATCCAAGTAGTATACAAAAAAAAAAAAAAAAAATATTGCTGCTCAGAAATAAGTAGGTACTTTGGAAACACAGCCGGGTTTATTCAAAACACATTTATTCAATACAAAGAGTGGACAAATCCATTTTATTTTTTATTTATAAGCCGGAAGTTTCCCGCTGCTGGGCAAAGGCCTGCCTAAACATTTCTATCGTGAGCTATTTGTGGCCAGTCCTTGTTGTAGGAGTCAAGCTCATCCCGCCATCGCCGTCTGGGTCTACCACGTGGCCGCCGCGCGTTCGGAACCCACTCTGTGGTTACCTTAGCCCAGAGGTCCCCGGGCATGCGGCTAACGTGTCCAGCCCAGTCCTACTTTAGGTTTCCAGCTTTCAGAGCTACATCGGCTATTTGTGTTTGGGAGCGCAGTGTCGTAGTATTTCTAACTATCATGGACAAATCCATATCTTAAGGCGCTATAGGTTCAACGAACATTTTTGTATGAGGCGAAGAAGGCGAGCGCACGCTCTGATACCGTGTTTTTATGTATAAAAGAATTATATAAAAATGTCGTTCAAAGTTTTGTTTAATGTTGTTGATGAATTCACTAACTCAAATAATAACTAACATGTAACCAAATGTTTCAAAAATTAAAACGTGAGAGAAGTGAGTTAAAAATAGCATTTAAATTTTAAAAAGGAGGCATCTTTGTTATTTTTTTTTATCAAGTCAAGTTATTCAAATATTGTATTGAATTATTGATTTCACTAGATAAAAAGCTCAAGCATATCATATATTTTTTTCTTCATAGAAAACTATGAAAATTCTTATCAAAAACTTTAAAATTCTAGAGACATTTGAGAACCTATCGCGCCTTAATAAAATAATGTTGTCTGGGTGTGAAAAGCCAATAATTATCTTGTTTATAAACATTCTTAATAAATTATAAAGCGAAGTACAGTTAGGCACACCCACGCACCAATTTGATCTTATAAACGGTGTATTAACTATTTCGGCATTGTTTTTAACGAGATATTTGGATTAAGTACTTACTACCTTATCATTAATCTTAATTGCGGAATACAATAAAATATTGGCCGGGAGGTTTCGTTCGCCCTGTTCAAATCTCAGCTTTACTTCTTAACTATTAAGGTTGGTTTTTGACGTGTTTTGGAGTTAATAATGGTTGGTACGGATCATTACATCTTGGCTTATAGGAACTGTATCGTGGGAATTCTGCCGATCTATGAGTTATGGTACTGCTATCGATGTGGTACTGCGGTCCCGTGGATGTAAGCCGGATGTGAGTGATCATAGCAACAGACAGAGAGGTACCTATAACATTTGATGAGATGCAAGCTTTAAGGTGGGGTATAACGCAAAATTACCAATCATAGATTAGAATTTTAGCTAACTTAATCAAGTACAATATTCAAATTAAAAATATGCATGGATACTACATTATAATACCGAGGGATAACCCAGACAGAAAAACGACAGGACAAAAATTTATCGATAAAAAAAAACACAAAGTTACCTGTAACTTTTGGCTAGATTCGATTGTTTGTCAATATGGTACAGATTATTGGGTCAAAAATTGGATAAATGACGAATGGAGTGAATGGATTTTATGGATAAAAACCGCTTTTTCGAGCGGCACGTGGCATTTTTTTTGTATGAAGATTTCTGCCTGGCGGGAGCGCAGTCTTAACTTCTTCGCTGTAGGTATAGTTTTTTTTCAACATTGATAGGCTTTTGTTTGACCATGATCTCACCTGTTGGTAAGTGACGATGTGGCCGAAGATGGAGCACAAAGGTCTAGAAGGATTCACTCTAGCCTTGAAGAGACCCAGATTATAGTTTTCGTATTTTTTTATCTAGCTATCTATCTTTATTATTAGATTCTCTGTTATGATGGTCAGTTGGCCATATTAATATATAAGTCATATTAGAACTAGAGACGTCTTGTTTCATCCCACGAAAGTCCATCGCAAGATGTTTCATCCCACGAAAGTCCATCGCAAGATGTTTCATCCCACGAAAGTCCATCGCAAGATGTTTCATCCCACGAAAGTCCATCGCAAGATGTTTCATCCCACGAAAGTCCATCGCAAGATGTTTCATCCCACGAAAGTCCATCGCACGATGGTTCATCCCACGAAAGTCCATCGCAAGATGTTTCATCCCACGAAAGTCCATCGCAAGATGTTTCATCCCACGAAAGTCCATCGCAAGATGTTTCATCCCACGAAAGTCCATCGCAAGATGTTTCATCCCACGAAAGTCCATCGCAAGATCTTTCATCCCACGAAAGTCCATCGCAAGATGTTTCATCCCACGAAAGTCCATCGCAAGATGTTTTATCATGCTTGCTTGTGGCGAGAAATTATCATTTTTGTGTTTTTGCCCATTACATCTCATGAACACTTCTTCAGATAGCGAAAGTTGATTTCGCGAGAACTAGGAGACTTAACACACATGTTTTAATTGATAGTATCTCATAAATATCATCAGTTTAGCAACGATACCCCTAAACAAAAAAAAAACTGTAAAAGTGTGTTTAGGAGGATCGTAGGTAAACTAAGGTCGCGCCACAAGCGTGACCTTAAAAAAATAAGTGGGCGGAAAAGACCACGCTCCTGTCAAACGTGATGATTCTATGCTGAGGCCTCTTCAGCAGACGTCTACCAGATGATGATTATGAGAGCGGCAGTTTAAAACAAAGTTCACCCGAGGTTTTCGATCAGGCGTCCCAATCAAAACAAATCGTCGGCGCATTTGAGCGAAAACAACGAATGTGCCTTTAGATTAGATAAGAAACTTGTTCAATCATATTTCTGTCCAATTTATCACTAGTACTCGCCCGCGGCTCGACTCGCGTGCTCTCTGTTATAAATAAAACCTCGATCATTACAGTAGAACTCAGCTTTTGATATATAGATAGGCTTCGCTCGTGTGGTGATAAAATGGGCACTTTCACGTTGCCCGAGCAAGGCTATAGATACACTCGTAGGGTATAGTCCATATTTACTTTTTTCGTCTACTTTTCGTCGTAAGTGGGGCAGATTTCACTCGGGGCTGGCACCAGTAAGTTGTAAGATATATGAAGACTTCATACATACATACATACATAGACACACGCCTCTTTCCCCGAAGGGGTAGGCAGAGCCTCAATGGGCCTCTTTTCACAGTGGGTTGCACCATCGTGGGATATAGACGTGACAAGTGGTGAGCACATCGCCGCCATTGCTTCCCACGACTGACTCACCTAACACTTTCTTCCAGTAGTAACACATTCTACAATAAGCCAGCAACCAGGACAAATCTTATACCAACGAATCTTACAAACAAGTCCGGGTAATCCCTTAGTCGGCTTTTACGACATCCACGGGAGGAGACGGAGAAGTCTATTCTTAGGCCGGACACACCACAAACTTAGTTACTAATAAACCTAATCGCTATTTTCAGGCATTTTTTTTTATTTTTTGTAATAAGTACTTGGAATGATATGATCCGTCAAGCTGATGGCCCACCTGATGTTAAGTGGTACCCTCAGAAATAGGTAAATATTACTTCCCCGACGAACTCTTAAAAAAAAGCTCTACTACTACTAAAATAACTCATATAAAAACCTACAATGAGTTCTTTCTCTCAAAGGTCGATATCTATAGTAAGAATCGTCGTCGGAACTCGGTGTGGTCCGGATACAAATAGTCCCGCGTCTGACCCCGAATAGTTGCTCGTTAGCTGCGCCCGCGCCGATAAATTAATCACTGCGTTTTATTGTACGCTGCGCTGCGCCGACTCAGATACAGGCTGATCGAAAAGACTTACGCCAGAGTTAAGACTGCGCTACCACCTGGCAGAAATCTTCATAGAAAAAAAAACGCCACGCGCCTCTCGAAAAAGCGATTTTTATTGAATATCTCGTCAAAAATATATAATTTTAAGAAACTTCGTTTTCAACCCTCCGTTTTATTGTGTTGATTTTATTTATCTAATTTTAGACCTATTAATCTGTACCATATTGTCAAAAAATCGAATCTAGCCAAAAGTTAGAGGTAACTTTGTGTTTTTTTTATCGTGAAAATTTTGTCCTATCGTTTTTCTGTGTTGGTGATCCTTCGGTATTATAATATGGTATCCATGCATGTTTTTAATTTAAATATTGTACTTGATTTAGTCAGTTAAAAAATATAATCTAAGATTGGTAACCTTAAGCTAGCTAGGCGTGTATTACTTAAATTAGAATCGAAAAAAACTGATGATGAATTAAAACTAATGTAGGGGAGGGAGGAGAATGGGGGATGGGGGAATTTGATATCTTTTCATCCCGATACTACCCGTGCGAAGGCAGGGCAAGTTGCTAGTATTAAATATTTTATGTGAAGGAAACAGCCACCTTACCTTGTGGATCGCAGCGCGAGCCTCGCACTTGTCCGTTTATTTTTTCTTTGGTATTCAAAGAAGGTCTAAATGCCGTCTGGTCTAATAATCACGGTTAATAATCGTGGTACTCGCTAAATTAGTTTTACAAGCTTTTATTTTTAACTTGCAATGTATGTCCGGGTAGAATCTTGTAACTGAATTTTAAAGCAGTTATCCTCTTCTTCTTCTTATCTTCGGTAATGGCTTCTGTGCATTATTTGCAACAATTTAGCCAATGTCAAGTGATATAATTGTTATAGTTTTATAGTCAAGTCGTCAAGAGTCTCCGTCAAGTCCTAACCCAGTTTAAATGGTGGCCGAAAAACTGAGTTTTTACAGGAAAATATCCACCATTTCGAAAAGACTCGCAATACACTTATATTTCACTACATCACTACCATTTATCCAAGTTACACCGGTTAAAATGCCACTAAAATTACACGATATAACTCGAAAAAACACAATAAAATGTAATAAAATAAAAATGACGACGTTTCTTTCAAAAATGGCATATTTGAACCCGCAGTTCTTCTCAACCGATTGAGCTAAAATTTGGCATACCTGTCAAGTTCCGATGACAATACAACATAGAATAGAATAGAATATTCTTTATTGCACAAAACATACAATGTACATAGGCGATCTTAATGCTAAGAAGCATTATCTACCAGCTAACCTTTGTGACAACATGATGGTGAAGCGAGCTGATTTGATGATGGAGACGGAACATGGACAACGGAACTCCTCGATGGATAATAGTAGACTGGCCGTGTTTAGGCTCATTTAGATCAGCACACTGTTATGATCACAAATTTTATAAAAGCTTGTATTGAAAAATCTATTTTACACAAAAAAACTTATTATTTAAAGATAACCACAAGATATATACTAACACCATACCTATTTCTGCCGCAAAGCGGTGAAATTACAGGCACATGAGACTTTTCATCTTTATGTCTCAGGGTGACGGGCGCAGTGCAATGCCACATAGGGTGCGTCCTAGGTGGGCGTGACCTATGAGGTAATGCACTGTTCATAGGCAGAGGTTACCGCTTAACATCAAGTGGGCCATCTGCTTGATCCGTCATTCAAGGAGTATAAAAAAAAACTGAAAAATACCTGCATACTGACGGACTAGTATAGATCGCGCAACGAGTACTGAGCGCTGACCTTCAATGCGCAGTAGTAATTTTTTGTGTCTGTTTTTTTTTATACTACTTGGACGACGGTTCAAGCAAAAGGCCCACCTGATGTTAAGCGGTAACCTCTGCCTATGAACAGTGCATTACCTCATAGAACACGTCCACCTAGGACGCACCCTATGTGGCATTGCACTGCGCCCGTCACCCTGAGATAAAGATGAAAAGTCTCATGTGCCTGTAATTTCACCGGCACCCTTACCCTTCAAACCGGAACACAGCAATGCGAGCACTTCTGCTTTGCGGCAGAAATAGGTATGGTGGTAGTACTTCCCCGGACGAACTCTTTCACAAAAAAGCTCTACTACTACTAAAAAAACTCTACTACCCACTCTACTACTCTCCCTACTTCCCTGTATAGGGAATACACGAATGTAAACATGCGCAATCAACCCCCACCGCTTTCGCCGAGCGCTCAATACTCGTAGCGCGACCTGTATATACCAAATCTCATATATATCGGTTAAAAATGTTTTCAAAGTGCTCAATAGCATAATAAATTGGAACGCAGCAACCTGTACATCGATTTTGGCGGTATCTCCGTGTGAAACATCACTACCTACAGATGGATCTACTGCATAATGATAGCCAGTCAATATCTTTAAATTATGATTAATAAGCATATCTGAGCGTACAATGCTCTAATGTGTTCAATGAGTCGGTTCACACACACAAATAATGGGCTCTGAGACCTCAAAACAAATATATACATACTTTTCACTAGAAACGGGATAATTTCATTATTTCATTCATCATAGGACGAGCAGGCGTACGGCTCAGTACCATCCTTACCTCATTAGTATACCTTCTATTCGCACAAAACGTTTCGGTTCTACCTTTATAATGCGAACTGCTAAGGAGTGTAATACACTACCGTCGTCTGTCTTTCCTGAAAACTATAATCTGGGTCTCTTCAAGGCTAGAGTGAATAGGTGCCTTCCAGACCTTTGTGCTTCATCTTCGGCCACATCGTCACTTACCAACAGGTGAGATCGTGGTCAAACAAAGGTCTATCAATGTTAAAAAAAAACTGTCACATACGTTGTCCTGTTCGTGTAATAGGGTCCTCTGTGTCGTGGGTATCAGGAACAACGAGTACCGTGGTACAACACCCAGACCCGGAACAAAGAACATGGGCAACTCCCCATGTATTGTTTGACCCAAGTTTTTAGGGTTCTTTACCTAAAGGGTAAACGGGACCCTATTACTAAGGCTCGGCTGTCCGTCTGTCCGTCTGTCTGTCGGTCTGTCTGTCCGTCTGTCTGTCACCAGGCTGTAACTCATGAACTGTGATAGTAAGAGCCTCTTTTAGGATTTTACTCTCCATATATTTGCGTATTGTGTACTATTATATATTCTGTGGTACCGTAGGCAAAATATGTATGTTCAGACTTACCATCGAATGTCCAAGGTATTCAGCTGCATTGTCTGATATGTACAATAGTTTTCCGTTTTGCGTCATCATCATCAGGAATCCGGTTAAAGCCTGCAATTAAAAAAAAAACATCAGAAAACACCAATTTTGCTGAATTTAAACAATTCACTGGGTTCACATGTGCGCCTAAATGTACAGTCGAAATTTAATTGGTTGCCGAAATACTCTTGACCAATGAAATGCTGACTGTTATGGCCTAGCTGGCGGGAATCGAACCCGCAACCTCATGCATCGTAGGCGAACCTTCGCTTGCCGTGCCACAGAGGTCGTCCAATAAGTGAGTACAATATAGAATGTTTTTTAAATATTACGTCATGCCTATTGCCCCTTGGATTGTCACATAATTTCGTCCTGGTACAACGAAACGAGCAATGGGGTGGTTCCTAGTATCTACTTTTTTTTTAATGCTACTTGGAATGACAGATCAAGCAGATGGTCCCCCTGATGTTAAGCGGTAACCTCTGCCTATGAACAGTGCATTGCCTCATAGGTCACGTCCACCTAGGACGCACCCTATGTGGCATTGTACTGCGCCCGTCACCCTGAGACATAAAGGTGAAAAGTCTGATGATGTGCCTGTAATTTCACCGGCACCCTTACCCTTCAAACCGAAATACAGCAATGCGAGCATTACTGCTTTGCGGCAGAAATAGGTACCTATAGTGGTAGTACTTCCCAGGACGAACTCTTTTACAAAAAAGTTCTACTACTACATACTACTACATCCATACTAACACAAGAATTGCATACATAAGTCGAAATGGATTCGAATGACGATGCCCTTCATCGCGGGCAAACGTTCGCCTGCGATGCAGGAGGTTACGGGTTCGATTCCCGCCTCGGAACAAATATTTGTGCGATACGCAGATATTTATTCAGGGTGTTCTGGGTATTTTCTATATATAATCATTTAAGTACTAGCGACTCGCCCCGGCTTCGCACGAGTAGCCCCCGGTGAAAAACAGCCCCCCGATATTTTATTACTTAATCTGCTATTCGGAACGGAGAAGTCACCACCAAAAAAGTGATAACTAACATCGGTTCACCCGTTCTTGAGTTATAAGTGGTGTAACTAACACGACTTTGTTTTATATATATATATATCACTTGTCTAGTACCCATAACTCAAGCTCTGCTTAGCTTGGGGCTAGATAATGTTGTGTGAACTGTCCAGCAATATTTATTTATTTTATTTATTTATTTCTTGTGTCAAGAATAAATATGCGCTAAAGATTAGCGCATAACAGTATCACATCCCAACTGTAGGCAGGTCCCTTTATTCCATTGTGCGATATGCTGTCCTTTCTACCCTCAACCGAGATACATCGAAATTATGAGCTGAATAAATTAAATCGCAGCACGAACGCTCGCGAATCGCAGCACAAACGCCAGCGAATCGCACAACAATCGTACATTTGTCGCATAAACTTGAGAGCTGTTATTTTCTCTATGGAATTAGCTGAATGCCATAAACTTGAAAGGCATAGAATCCTGCTTACTTTAAAGCTTAATGATATCCCTGGAAACGGGCTCAGATTGATTGCATAAATCGTATATAAGCTCATCATCATCAGCCTACAGAAGTCCACTGCTGGAAATAGGCCCTCATAGAATGCCACGACGAATGAGTCTTGAGCTGCCTCCATCCACGGCTTTCCTGCAACCTCTATAATATTTTTGGTCCATTGAAAGAGGGCACTCTTCTTCTTTGTTTTTCGGTTTGTAGTCGCCACTCGAGAACCTTTCTTCCCCAACGGTTATCAGTTCTGTGAGCTTCAGTTCAGATCGGTGGCGAGAAGATATGGCCGATGGCGTATAGTTTCCCGAACGATATAAAATAAAGTTATTAAATAATTATTATAGACTAATCCCTTTAATATGATAAATGTCAAAGTTTGGATGTTTGTATGTTTGTAACTCAATCATGCCAAAACGACTAAACCAATTTCTATGAAATTTGGTACAGTGATTGATAAAAAAAGCAGTATTTAATTCTTTACACTATACTAATAAACACAGGATATAAGTATAAAAATAACATATTTAGTCTAGTGTAAGAGAAAAGGTCGAGGGCTCAGCCACGCTGTTTTTCAGCCTCGCCTTAGAATATTATAAAAAATGCAATGAAATGAAAATGAAATGAGAAAATGCTTAGATGTATGATCTAGATTGAGCTCGGATAAATTTTAACCAGGTATAACGTGAGCGAAGCCGCGGGCGGACACTAGTGAGTGAATAAATGCTTTCTTCATGCTGTGATAGCACTATCCTTCTATGGCTTATGCAGTCGTATTCTATGTTGAATCGAACGGGTTCTATAGCATTGTTGTAATGAAATATGTTTGCTGTTGGTGAAATTAGAGTGTCTTAAAGCTTAACTAACTGTAGGTGGCAGATAAATTACCTACTTAGGCAGGAAAACTGTTTGTTTCTTATCAAGACATACATACATACGACCAGCTCTCTGGCGCGGCGGGCGACGGTTTGCCTGCGACGCAGGAGGTTGCGTGTTCGATTCCCGCCTCGGAACAAATATTTGTGATATTTGTTCAGGGTGTTCTGGGTATTTTCTATGTATAATAAAAAATATCTATCTACGTAATATATTGTATTAAGTACCTATATCAGTTGTCTAGTACCCATAACACAAGCTCTGCTTAGCTTGGGGCTAGATAATGTTGTGTGAACTGTCCATCATTATTTATTAATTATTATTAACTAGCGACTCGCCCCGGCTTCGCACGGGTAGCCCCCGGTGAACCCCCCCCCCCCCCCCGTCCTACCCTTCCCACTATTTCCTATCTCCTGGTTCTAAGCTACCTCCCTACCAATTTTCAGCCAAATCGGTTCACCCATTCTTGAGCTATAAGTCGTGTAACTAACACGACATGAAAAAAAAGAAAAAAAAACGTATAAACCTCACGGAGCCCGAGACCTTTCCAACGAATGCAAAACCGTGGAAATCGGTTCGTGCGTTCTGGAGCTATAGCGTCAGGAAGGAAAACCCGACTTATTTTTATATAATACAAATAAACACACGCCTTTATCACCAAAGGGTAAGCAGAGACTCAATGGGCCCCTTTTCACAATGGGTTACACCATCGTGGAATATATACGTGACAAGTGGTGAACTCATCGCTGCCATTGCTTCCCACGACTGACTCGGCTAATGCTTTCTTCCAGTAATAACACATAGACATTCTTTTCAAAATGATATCAAAATCATCATCATCAGCCTACAGAAGTCCACTGCTGGAAATAGAACGCCACCTCAGAGAATGCCACGATTAAAGTTCTGGAGTCGCCTCCATCCACCGACTTCCTGTGACCTCTATAATGGTACAACAAGAAGGCAGCCTTCCTCTTCTGCGCGTCGTCTGGTTATTTTTTGATATTGCTAGTGTCTGCATGTGCCTTCGCTCGTTTATTATCAGGATAAACAGTAGCCTATAGATCTATCTATGTGTCTAATTTTCATCGAAATCGGTTCAGCCATTTTGGTGTGATTGAGTAAGAAACATCCAAATATCTGAGCTTTGTCATTTATGATATATGAGCGGGGGGGGGTATTATTATTTATTGATTTCTGCTATATTTGTGATTTTTATTTTAGATATAGACTGTGACAAAAGTTACTAATTAATATAATTAATGTATGCTCAATTGCTACTTAAAATTTAAGAATAAAAACATATAAAACAAAACCAGGCAGGATTCGAACCCGTGTCAGTCTCCTTCATAGGGCAATACTTTCCCATAAGTTCTCATAAGTTCCCATAAGTTGACGACCTCTGTGGCGCGGCGGGCGAAGGTTGGCCTGTGACGCAGGAGGTTGCGGGTTCGATTCCCGCCTTGTAACAAATATTTGTGCCATCGCAGATATTTGTTCAGGGTGTTCTGGGTGTTTTCTATGTATGATAAAAAATATCTATCGATTTAATGTATTGTATCAGTTATCTAGTACCCATAACACAAGCTCTGCTTAGCTTGGGGCTAGATAATGTTGAGTGAACTGTATCCTGCATTTTTTTTATTATTATTTGTTTATGTAGTACCTAAATGAATATAATTTTCACTAGAAACGGGATATTTACCATGATTTTTGAGTTTTATATGTTCCCGATATTTCGGCACAGTTGCATGCGCCATGATCACGGGAGAACTAACTAAAGTCTTTGCGAGTAGTTGTTATTGGTTATTGTTATTGTTTTAAATGAATATGTATTAAAATAGAGTCATGGATATTTATTTATTATCCAGCATTATTTATTTATTTATTTATTAGTTTCCATAAGCAAGGGCTATAAAAAAACATGTACATACTACCTTAAAAAATTTGAATCTCAACACGCAGGCCGTATGAAAAATAGCTCCCAAATTATCATTAAATCCCCTAGAATTACATTAATTAGTGGGTACAGAACCACACCCATTAGCAACTAATCAAATTATGCATGTCCTTGTCCCTCATCAACTATCATAACAAGTTGGAAAGAGACGGAAGGGCTTCGTAAAAAGATGCGTAAGAGTAAAGTTGATCGTGGGAAAGAGTTTGTAACAATAGAGGAGGCGGTTTTAGTTAGCAGGTAACCATTTTACGTACCTCTATATAGTTTGATGAATTAAACTGGGCTTTTACAGCCACCGTCTGCTCGATACATGGCCGAATTGGTCAAGGTATTGCCGATTAGTTTTTTTTATATACTACTTGGAATGACGGGTGAAGCCGATGGCCCACCTGAGGGGCTAGTCTGCATATTTGACAAGCAACTTACACGGGCGTGAGGTGTACACTACACGGATTTTTGTATGGAATTTGAGATTCTCAAGGCTAGGGGCGCTCTTCGATTTCTCCATACTAAAATCCGTGTAGTGTATACCACACGGCCGTGTAAGTTGCTCGTTAAATTTGCAGACTAGGCCCTCTGGTGTTAAGTGGTACACTCTGCCTATGAATAGTGCATTATCTCATAGGTCACGTCCACCTAGGACGCAGCCGATGTGGCATAGTGGAAGTTGCGGGTTCGATTTGTTCGGGTTCGATTTGTTGCCTGATTCTTCTAGGTCTGGTTGCGTTGGAACAGGAGTAACTGTAAATTTATTTTTTAAGACGATTCAAAATGATCCTTGTGATTTCAATGAATAAAATTCTTTTGACTTTGACTTTGACTTTGATTCCCGCCTCGGAAATATTCGTGCGATCTGCAGATATTTGTTCAGGGTGTTCTGGGTATTTTCTATGTATAATAAAAAATATCTATCTATGTAATATATTGTATTAAGTATATCAGTAGTAGCTAGCTCTGCTTAGCTTGAAGCTATAATGTTGTGTGAACAGTCTAGCATTTTTTTTTAATGATGTATGGTTATGAGTCTCGTTTTAAACCCCCGACGCAAAAACGACGGGGTGTTATAAGTTTGACGTGTCTGTGTGTGTGTCTGTCTGTGGCATCGTAGCTCCCGAACAGATGAACCGATTTCGATTTTATTTTTGTTTTAAAGGTGAATTTGTCGGGAGTGTTCTTAGCTATGTTTCATCAAAATGGATTCAGCCGCTTCATTGCCTTGAGGTTTTTTTAAATTTTTACCTAATTAATTACTTGTTATAGTTATTAACTATATTGTGTAATCCTTACTTTTAGTTTTTTCCCTGTACCTGTGTTGTTTTTTAGTTTGCTGGTATTTCTTTTGTAACACACTTGAGACCAGTAGAAGGTAAAAACTTAACGTGTCCATGATACTAAATAAATGTATTAGTATTTGTTGATTTTCCACATATCTCCTCTCCGCTTGTCATCGGGGAACATAATCTGATCATCATCATTCATCATCATCTCAGCCCGGAATCACCCACAGCTGGGTATAGGCTTCCTTTCTCTTTTGCCAGCCTCCTCTGTCCTGTGCGTCTCTCGACCAGTGGGGTTATTGCGTAATTTCAAACTTACTGTCAGAGTACTCAAATCGAACACCAGTGTTCATGCCAGACTACCATCTCACCATCATCTCTGGCGCATAATCGCTGGTGTTGTTTCGTAGCCAAACTAAGGTCTAACAATGTTAAAAAAAAAAACTGTCAAAAGTGGACAGTTTTAGTTATGTCAAAAATGGATAATTTTAGTATGAGGAAAATCACCAGCGATGGTGGCGCCATCTGAGATTAGTTTTGCCGTGGCTCCCTATCGCCGAAGGATTTTTTCGATGTCCAGTTACGTCAGACTGAGCTTTGGTTTTGGATCGAATGACACTTGAATGCCATTCACTGGGCTTGAAACTGGGTCATAGTGGGACGTCACAAATTTGCCGCTGCACTGATAGAAAAGTGTCCAGACTGGGCTGTAAATGTCAAATCCGATGTTCAATGGAGATGCGCAATAACCCCACAGGTATTGCCCGCGACGTATACGATGTCGTCGACCCATCTCACGATACCAAATAAAAAGTAAATAATAATATATAATAATATATAATATAATAATATATATAATATATAGTTACCTTCGAAAATCCAAAATTGGGTGCGTTTGATTGTTGTTGGTTGATGTCAAAGCGTTTGAAAACTGGAACAAAAAAAACTTATTTTTAATTTGCCTGTGTAGGTGACTGGCCTCTATTTAAAGAGATTTATGGGACAGACAGACACGGATGTAAAACTGATATTGATTTGTCTTCTATTAAAATGTTTTAATGACTAGCCTAAGAGAATAATCAAATTATAGATCCTGAATGTAAAACTTAGAAGTTCATAAATCAAAATGAGATCAAAAATATCGATAACTTATCGTGCATTAATTGTTGTGACACATCACTAAACTACGCCCACATCGCCTTTTATGCAGTGATCCGAAAAGGTGTGGTAATACATTATAACACAAGTAATTAATTTTGTATAGATTAAAAAAACCATCAACGCAATGAAACGGCTGAACCAATTTTAATCAAACATAGCTAAGAAAACTCCCGAAAAATTCACCCGTTAAAAAAAAAAAAAACTAAATCAGGTCATCCGTTCGGGAGCTACGAGCCAACAGACAGACACACACACACATACACACACACACACACATACACAGACACATCAAACTTATAACACCTCGTCGTTTTTTCGTCGGGGGTTAAAATAGATTTATGAATATTTATGAAATAACTTTTTTGTACAACACAGAAAATAAACTATTTTAAAAATTTATATAAAAACTCTCATGGATGTACTATGGGCGGTATTATCGCTATAAGCGATATCTGCCAGACAACCTTGGGATGGATTAGAATTATTATGAACGGCATAGAACGGTCGCTTAAAATCTGATTATATAATCAGATCTCTTAATTTAAAATAAATATAACAAATTACTACTTCATAAATTGTATCTAATGGTATACCTACTTATATTCTTATAAAGTTATATCAAGTCGTTGTAAACCTGATAATATTGTTAATATCGTTTAACTTAATTACATGTAATTTCTAATGGATTTAGAGTCTACTATGAGTTATTATAAGTATGAGTTTAAGTAATACGTTGAAGTGACGCGTGACCCGAGAGCTGGCTCTGATCTGGCTCAACGCATTAGTATTGCCATTCAGCGTGGCAATGCAGCCAACATCTTAGGGACGCTTCCGTCTGGTAGTGATTTGGATCAGTTGAGCTACCTTTAGATCGGTTGCAGCGGTCTTCAGGTAGCACAACTGTATCATATGTATTTTGTACATACCTTGTATTATTCTTTCTGTAAATAAATGTATTTTGAAGTAATACTCTATACCTCAGGCAGACCAACAAAGTGACAGTGACACGAAGAAGTAATTACTACACTTTTACGGGTTTTTATTTAATGTCATTGCGCACTTACGGGACAAACTCAGTTCGTAATTAATCGATAACATCTATCGATACTTTCTCGACGATAAACAATAACCAAGAGCGGGCGGCTGATAGTATCGATAAGATATGGAATAATTCCTAACTCTAATGGGCCCGCCACGGTGCAAGCGCAGAGCAATATGCACACTAACAGAGGCGAAGCTTCACACTAACGACTACAAAAGGTAACGCCAAATAATAGGGTTTGTCAGAAAAATTTTGATTGTGGAAAAACAAACGCCGATGTTATTGCTTGAACATAATGTCATATAGGTCTTAAAAATAAGTATGTAAGTTCCAATTATGTTCAACCTTATCTAGCATGCAAATTACAAAAATACAAAAGAATGTCAGAATTAAATAGGTACATCAAATTAAAATTAAAGTCATAAGCCCTAAAATCACAAAGTGTCCTCCATAAATTCACGAATATTATAATAACATTTACTGATTAACGATTGTTTCAACTTAGATTTAAATAAATTCTCATTTAGGATTTTAAAAGAGTTTGGTATTTTATTGTCAATACGTGTTGCCATGCACACTACACTCTTCCGTAACAATGGAATAATAATGGTAAATGATATATTGCTGTTAGATTAGGTGGTAGCATTAAATTGGTGTTAAGGTCTTAATGTGAATCTCTAGTCTGCCATGCTTACAACATTTTAAACAAGTAAAAACAAAATTATTCATAAATATCAAATAATAATAAAAGTAAAATAACAAATAACATGAAACTTAAATAACATTGAAATAGGTAGCAAATAAATAAGATTGTTTAACATTAATATTTGTCAATAAGAAATTCATTACCGAGTAATAAACCATTTCTTCTAAAAACTTCGTTAGTTTATTTTTAAATTCACCAAAACTGTTTTCGGTACGTATTGAGAAAGGAATCTTGTAATTCATAGGCTATTAGGTATTAGCGTGCAGGTATCGCTTCTGGTTCGTTGCGGGCCCTACCGGGCCACGCTTGCCTTCTAGTCGCTCGCAGCTCACGTGTTGATCACTGTTATCTAGTGTTTTAAATCTATGTATAACATAAAAATCGATTTATTTTGAAAATATATCTACCTTTCTGGCGATAAATTGACTAAAATATAAACTTTTACGACAGAAAATATAGTTTCCATCTAAAAGTCAAGTAAAAAGTTAAAAATATATTCGAAGTTGTTTTTTTTGAGAACTACCTACTTGCAGTAAATACCTATAAGTGTTATATATTTTTAGAACCTACTCCCCAAGTTCTACACAAACTTTATCTACACTCAAATCGAAAAATTCGAATTACGAATTCAAAGACGGTTCTATACAGACGCACTTTATAGACGCATACACATAAAATTAAGAATAAAACTCATTATAGTACCGCCAACTGTATCATAAAACTCATTATAGTAACGCTATCTTTTTTTGAATTAATTAATTAAACTAGTCTATGGTTATAGCCTGAATATGAAAAAAAGGCGCACGCATGCGCAGTTCGAACTGTGAAAAAATGGCGCACGCATGCGTAGTTTGAACTTAATTTCCCGCGCTTCCCATAAAATTTTTTGCCGATCGTGTTTTTGTATTCGGTTTTGTCCAACACTATAATAAACACCATAGAAAATAAAGCCAATGAAGTAAATATAAACATACCAGCACCAACTACAAGCAGATATACCGCATCTGACGAGAATGCAGTAATTAACATTACATTTAATAACTGCGCCATCCACAATTTAAATAATTACTATACCAAATAAATTACTTCCTTGTAACCTACCTACTTTGTTTAATTTCAATTTTTCCTATGAGTGAAGATAAAGTAGTGTATGAAACTGCATATAACTTAGGTATTAAAACACTCGAGTCAACCTATTATCGCATTCGGCTTCGCCTCATGCGATAAACAGACTCTCGTGTTTTAATACCCCTTCTTATAATATAAGTCATACTACTGTCTGTACTGTCATATTATGACAGTTGCATAAAGATAGATATATAGATAGAAAACACTTTATTGCACAACACAGAAAATAAGCTAATTAAGAATTAATATTAAACTAAACAAGGAAGTACAATGGGCGGTCTTATCGCTATAAGCGATCTCTGCCAGACAACCTTGGGATGGACTGGAATTATTTGCACGACATAGAACGGTGGCTTAAAATCTGGAATACAATCTCTTAAATTAAAATAAATAAATAAATATAACAAATTACTACCTAATTTATAAATACTATTAAAAAAAACTACTATTAAAAAAAACTACTATTAAAAAAAACTACTATAAAAGTTTGATATTTTTACCTTGGAAACTATAGTCAACCTTGTTATTTTATTTTAATATACATTTATTTACAGAAAGAATAATACAAGGTATGTACAAAATACATATGAAACAGTTGTGCCACCTGAAGACCGCTACTAGCGATCTAAAGGTAGCTCAACTGATCCAAATCACTACCAGACGAAAGCGTCCCTAATATGCTGGCTGCATTGCCACGCTGAATGGCAATACTAATGCGTTGAGCCAGATAAGAGCCAGCTCTCGGGTCACGCGTCGCTTCGACCAGATGCCCTGAAAGAAATCACAAATCCTCTTCGTATCGGGATAACGTGCAGATTCTAATAGTATCTCAATCATCTAAATCGATATGGTGGAATAAAGAAACATACAGACATTAATGAGACTTTTCATCTTTAAGTCTCAGGGTAGCGGGCACAGTGCAATGCCACATAGGGCGCGTCCTAGGTGAACGAGACCTATGACGTAATGCATTGCAGAGATGGGCCATCAGCTTGCTAAGTAATTCACGCAGTAAGAAAAAAAAACTGAAAACGCTCCTTTTTTGGGCAGTCGTGTAAAAATACATGTTTAATTGTTTTTTTTTTTTTTTAACGTCGATAGACCTTCTGAGCGCGTCTGAGCATTCTGAGTATAGTATATAGTCTATTATATATAGTATATATCTATTATTTTTTTTACGACCTCTGTGGCGCGGCTGGCGTTGGTTCGCCTGCGACGCAGGAGGTTGCGGGTTCGATTCCCGCCTCGGAACAAATATTTGTGCGATCTGCAGATATTTGTTCAGGGTGTTCTGGGTATTTTTATGTATAATAAAAAATATCTATCTATGTATGTATTGTATTAAGTATATCAGTTAACTAGTACCCATAACACAAGCTCTGGCTTAGCTTGGGGCTAGATAATGTTGTGCGAACTTGTCCAGCATTTTTTATTTATTTTATTTTATATTATTGTGGCATAATTTTATTCGACCTCTGTGACGCGGCGTGCATTTATCCGGCTGAGATGCGAGAGTTTGCGGGTTCGATATCCGCTGCGGAACAAATGTTCGTATGGTCTGCTAAATTATGTTCTGGGTCTGGGTGCGTAGTGCCACGGTCCTCGTAGTTCCTGATACCCATGACACAGGGAATCCTAGTGTGAGATCAATGTGATTTTCGGGTGTTATAATAGATAGATAGAAATCTCTTTATTGTACTCACCTTAAAAAATCAAATAACAACATACTTATATTAACTTACAAACTAGTTCACGATGATACAATGGGCGGCCTTATCACTAAGAGCGATCTCTTCCAGGCAACCTTTGGATGGACAGCATTGTAAAGAACGTGAGAGGAGGTGAAGTTACATTCAAAATAAAATAAAATAATAAAAAATAATAAAATAAACGTGTAAATATATAAAAACAAGATACAATATAGGTATCTAGTAGAATTGAAAGGAAAAGTAAAGTAAGTTAAGTAAGGTAAGTTTAGTAGTAGTAGAGCTTTTTTTGTGAAAGAGTTCGTCCGGGGAAGTACTACCACCATACCTATTTCTGCCGCAAAGCAGTAGTGCTAGCATTGCTGTGTTCCGGTTTGAAGGGTAAGGGTGCCGGTGAAATTACAGGCACATGAGACTTTTCATCTATGTCTCAGGGTGGCGGGCGCAGTGCAATGCCACATAGGGTGCGTCCTAGGTGGACGTGACCTATGAGGTAATGCACTGTTCATAGGCAGAGGTTACCGCTTAACATCAGGTGGGCCTCTTGCTTGTTCCGTCATCCAAGTAGTATAAAAAAAAAAAAAAAAAAAACGCATTCACTCTAGAGATGCTGAGAGATACAATTCGAAGACCTCATTTTTAAAAATTGGTAACATTTTGGCATGCCTGATGTGAACGTGATGATTATGATGTGTTATGTTAGGATTGTATGAAGCTTGGTCTCTGTTTGGTTTATTTACTGTACATTGCAAGGGATTTACACTTTCTAAAGTGTATCAAAATAGGTTATATGGACGATGGATTAGAATATCGATAAGTTAAAGGCGGTTTCACGGCAAATAAACAATGTGGCTCTGGCCTTATTTTGACAAGCTTTTATGATAAGATTGTATAAGACATGATAGTCTAAACCTTTAACAATGTAAGTAGATTATTTCTGCTGCAAAGCAGTAGTGCTCGCATTGTTGTGTTCCAGTTTATTTTATTTTATTTTATTGAGTTAAACCAACAGCGTTACAATATATATAGTCTAAATAACAAAATATAAAACAATACGGCCTAAAAAGGGTTACACAAATATGACAAAAATTTAAGGAAACTAAAAAATAATATTATGCTAGCTTTAAAGAAAGGAAAAATATGACTCGGTCAAAGTAAATTTATATTATAAGAATATAAATTTCCCTTGCATGGCTTTGATGAGGTGTTTGAAGGGTATGGGTGCCGGTGAAATAAGGAACATGAGACTTTTCATCTTTATGTCTGAGGGTGGCGGGCGCAGTGCAATGCCACATAGGGCGCATCCTAGGTGGACGTGACCTGTGAAGTAATGCATTGTTATAGGCAGAGATTACCGCTTAACATCAGGTAGGCCATATGATTGTTCCGACATTCACGCAGTTACAAAAAAACCTGAGTATTTCCATTAGGACGTGGTGTGTCCAACTTAAGAATAGACCCCTCCGTCTCCTCCCGTGGATGTCATAAAAACCGACTAAGGGATTACCCGGACTTGTTGATAAGATTCGTTGGTATAAGATTTGTCATGGCTGCTAGCTTATTTAAGGAATGTGTTATATTACTGGAAGAAAGCGTTAGCAGAGTCAGTCGTGGAAAGCAATGGCGGCGATGACCTCTTTTTTTTTACATTGATAAACCACGTCCCCCTTGTTGACCACTATCACACCTGTTGGTAAGTGACGATGTGGCCGGAGATGGAGCACAAAGGTCTTGAAGGCACCTATTCACTCTAGCCTTGAAGAGACCCGGATTATAGCTTCCAGGAAAGACAGACGACGGTAGTGTATTCCACTCCTTAGCAGTTTCTCACCACTGGTCACGTCTATATTCCACGATGGTGCAACCAACTGTGAAAAGAGGCCCATTTAGGCCCTAACTAACCCCCTTCGGGGAAAAAGGCGAATGTCTATGTGTGTATGTATGTATTTAAATTTTGTAGACACGTTCGGGGTTAAGCATTACTCCCAAACGGTGCAGACTGTGTAATCCTTTTAAAGACATCAGCATTAACTAACAGCCTACATTAACTTAGCCCTATCGTAACACCTAAGTCACGTTCTAAGTTAATTACCTACACCAATGTTTTCCGTGTTAACATTAAGTTTAATGAAACGAAATATTTCGTGAAACAAGACGATGTCAGACAAATGGTCGCCACGTTTGTGTTCTGTTGCACTACGTGTGTAGACGATAGCGGGCGATAATATATTTTCATCGCTTTTGAAACCTTACAGGGCGTCACGAGACTACGCTACATGAAAGGAAAGTACTTTAAATATTGTACAAAGGATATTTTGCTGAAAGGAGACTTTATTTTATACTTAAAACTTAGTAATACTGCATTCAAAGATTTTCTAATAATTACTTGCTTCGACTGGGAATCGAACCGACTTAAATGTGAAAAATAACAAACGTGATATTTCTAAATGTAGGTTAAGCAATGATCTGCGAGGTCAGTTTTTGGATGGGTGACCACTTTTTGCGTGTTTTTTATTTTACATGTTTAATTTTTGTTCCGTTTTTATAGATAATGCCTCTTCGTGCGCGAGTTCTACTCGCATTTGGTTGGTTTTGTTTGTTCATATTGCGAGCGGTAACATTCACCTGAAGATAAAATATAAAAAAAAACGGTAACTGGAACCGTGGTCCCAATTTCTCAAGGTCATTTAATTAAAGTAGTCTAAACAAATATAGAGCCAGTCTTATATAATTTGTAATGTAGTTTGAACCTAATTATCTCGTGTTTATTAACCGATGTCGTAGATGTTTCTTTTTTGTTTCTTTTTACGGTTCCGTAACCAAAAATTACGGAACCCTTATAGATTCGTCATGTCTGTCTGTCTGTCCGTGTATGTCACAGCCACTTTTTTCCGAAACTATAAGAGCTAGGCTGTTGAAACTTGGTAAGTAGATGTATTCTGTGAACCGCATTAAGAATTTCACAAAAAATAGAAAAAAAAAGTAAATTTTTGGGGTTCCCCATAAATAACACAGAAACTCAAAAAACAAAAAAACATCAAATCCATACGTGTGGGGTATTTATGGATAGGTCTTTAAAAATGATATTGAGGTTTCTAATATCATATTTTCTAAACTGAATAGTTTGCGCGAGAGACACTTCCAAAGTGGTAAAAAGTGCGCCCCCCCCCCATAACTTCTAAAATATGAGAATGATAAAACTAAAAAAAAAATATGATGGACATGTAAACTTCCAACGAAAATTGGTTTGAACGAGATCTAGTAAGTAGTTTTTTTTAATACGTCATAAATCGTAATCCATCTAAGAACTTTTATATTATGTTACTTGCTGCTACGGAACCCTTCATGGGCGAGTCCGACTCGCTCTTGGCCGCTTTTTTTTGTTATATTTTTGATTGTTTTGTTTTAGGTGTATTATTGTCCGTGACGTCACCAAATGGCTCTGTCGGAAGACCAGCGTTGGTTGTAACGTGTTTACAACTGGCTCATGCTGAGACAGAGACAATTTTGTGACTCAAAGCAAAAATTTAGCTTTGTCTTCTATTTTATTTTAGTTTAGTTTTCATTTTTGAATGAGTTATAAATAAAATATTTTCTTTCTTTCTTGAATTCTTCAGACTTTTACACCTAATTTAGCTTCATCGTTTCGCATCGCTGTAGCTCATCCTCGTAGGACATAGCGAGGTTGTAACAAATGTGCCCAGCATTAGAATCAGTTAGTATGCCCGCGTGAGCTATTTATTCTGACTCGGACTAATGCCTGGGGCGAGCCAGCTATTATATTGATATTAGTGAGATGCTTTTTGCATTGAGTTATAGTTACATTTTATATAAGAAATTTATAATTACATGTAACTAATAAAAACTATATTAGATAAGTTGATTTAATATATTTTAACACACTTGCTCATAAAGTGGCTGTAATTTCACCGCAGTTAGGCACATAATGACACCTGTAATCAAACTGTTACTTTTTCATTGGTATTATTCACTAGTGAGTTATAGAGACAGTTGAACATTTACACATAGTGTGTATTTCTGTTTTACATCTGTAATCAAACTGTGACTTTTTCATTGCTATTACTCACTAGTGAGTTATAGAGACAGTTGAACATTTACACAGAGTGTGTATTTCTGTTTTATTATTATTTTCTTCACAAGTGTGTTGAAAAACGTCGTATGATACACGTGTGTATTGATGATTACCGTCCTCGGTTCTCTTAAGACCCTCACACACTACACACTTGTACAATAATGTACTATTACGTTTTATCGTTAACTTTGGCTATAATCATCATCATCATCACCAGCCTGTATGATGATGATGATCATCCATCCGCCTGCCATGCGTGGTGATTATGATATATCCCCCATTGTATTTTAGGGGGAAGCCTCGTCCAGCAGTGGACGCCTAAAGGCTGCTTATGGTATTTATTTAATTTATTTATTAGGATTGCCAATGAGTAATAGATAGATAGATAGATAACTCTTTATTGTACTCACCTTAAAATAAAACTAATTAATCAAAATAAAAAAAAAAAAAAAAAAAAAAACCCTCAACGCAATGAAACGGCTAAACCGATTTTGATCAAACATAGCTAAGAACAATCCCGACTAATTCACCTTCCAAAAAAAAAAGAAAAAAGTTCATCCGTTCGGGAGCTACGATGCCACAGCCAGACACACACACATAGACACACACACACAGACACGCACAAAGACACACACACAGACACGCACAAAGACACACACACAGACACGTCAAACTTATAACACGCCGTCGTTTTTGCGTCGGGGGTTTAAAATAACAGCATAACTTATGTTATCTTACACTAGATCACGGTGGTCAATGGGCGGCCTTATCGCTAAGAGCGATCTCTTCCAGGCAACCTTTGTAAAACACATAACTTAATTAGTTTTTTGTGAAAAATATATTTTTAAATACGAGCTTTTATAAAATTAGTGATAGTAACCGTCTGCTGATCAAAATGAGTCAAAACACGGCCAGTCTACTATTATCCATCGAGGAGTTCCGTTGTCCACCATGATGTCTCAATTATCAGATCAGCTCGCTGTCACCATCATATTGTATTGTCATCGGAACTTTACAGGTATGCATTTCAGCTCAATCGGTTGAGGATAACTGCTTTCAAATTCAGTTGCAAGATTCCACCCGGATTCCAAACATGTAACACATTTTACAAGTTAAAAAAAACTTGTAAAAAAATAAACAACAAAATTGTATGCGTTCATATGGCATGATGGTAAAAGAACAAGTGTGCTGATGGGACATTTTCAGTTGTAAAGGTAGTTGCAAGTCTCTCTAACACGTGTATCGCCCGCGGAGTGTGTCCTCATAGTGGTTAGTTATTAATTAGCGGTTTTGATCTGAAGTGCGCTCGCGCACGCCGGTTAATCAATTCCAATACCTCACTATTATTTAGCGTCAACTTGTTTGATTTTTAATGGTGTCACGTGAGGCACTGTTTTTACAATGAGCTGCTTGAACTGCAATAATAGTAGTTTATGCAACTGTCATATAAGAAGGGGTATTAAAACACGAGGCGATAATAGGTTGACTCGAGTGTTTTAATACCTAAGTTATATGCAGTTTCTTACACTACTTTATCTTCACTCATAGGAAAAATTGAAATTAAACAAAGTAGAATACAGAAACACGATCGGCAAAAAATGTATGGGGAGCGCGGGAAATTAAGTTCAAACTACGCATGCGTGCGCCATTTTTTCACAGTTCGAACTGCGCATGCGAGCGCCTTTTATTTCATATTCAGGCTATAACCATAGACTAGTTTAATGAATTAATAAAAAAAAAGATAGTTGTAATCATAGATTTAGTATATGTACTAGATCTACAATCAGACATCGAAAATGGAACCAAAAAAAATATGTGCACGTGTTGGTGAAAGTCTATGTCTGAGTTAAAAATAGTGTTGTCCTCGACCAACACTTTTACATTGTCGATAGAATTCATCATCCGTCCGTGATGTGTATGGTAGATAAATACATCTTAATGCAGATTAAGTCTTTCATGAAGAACACAGTTTGGCAGATTTGACGTCATAAAGAGAATAAGGTTCTTATTCCAATTTTGAATACAGTAAATAAATAAACCTTTATTATTTATTGACCCCTAAATATTACGGTTTTATTTATAGGTGGGATCTTAGAGTTTCCCTTTTAAATTTTAACTTAAAATGTTTGCTGCATATACCTAGTGGAGTTCTTATTTGAGTCCATCCCACTCTTCTTATAACCGATAACCATTTTTCTCGTAGTAAAGGATTACTTGGAAATCTGAAAGCACAAAAACATTTTATATCAGCCGTGCTACGCCCATATAATTTTTCACTCTGTTACTTTATCTATAGACAATTTGTTACCCCAAAATTTATTATTTTTCAAGTGTAAACCACGCTTTATGGATAACATTAAATTTAAATGTAACCCAAAAATTCCGTTCTAGCGGGACTCGAACCCGCACCCTCGCCTGTCATCGGCGATGCCTTAAACAATTTAGCCATAGATCGAGCTATGACGCTGGAGACGAAATTTGTGGGCACTATCAACTCGGCTATAGCGCCAAGTTGATAGTGCTGTATCTACAGGTGTTTCATTGGAAACCTTCTATTCAAAGTTCGAAAGTAAAGGCATCGCTGATCACAGGCGAGGGTGCAGGTTCGAGTCCCGCTGGAACGGAATTTTTGGGGTATATTTAAATTTAATTTGTTACCTATTATTTTATTAAGCAGAAATAAACAATATTTATTTATAAAAAATAAAAAATAAATATACCCTTTCGGGGAAAAAGGCGTGTGTAATAATCAACAACGTAAATATTTACTCCAAAATATCTACTACACAAACTGCAATAAAAACACCCGTGGTGCTTTAAAGTTACCTTTTCAATAGTCAATACAAAAACACACACCTCAATGTCCACCTGGTTATTATAGATTTAAAAAAAACGGTAAAATGTTAACAGAGCACACAAATTTACTCCAAACAAAGTAAACCTCCATTCTAGGATGGACAAAAATTTAATTTATAGGTAGGTATAGTGCGCGTCATGTAAAAAGAACGCTGGTGGTCAAGCTTCTACAGGCGTTCCAGCGTTCTTTTTACATGACGCGTACTATAATTGTACATTATTTGTAGTAAACTAGATAGGCACTCATTCAATGCATAGGTATACATCTCTCAAATAAGTAGAAAAGTAAGTAATCTCTTAAAAAGAACGCTGGAACGCCTGAAGAAGCTTGACCGCCAGCGTTCTTTTTACATGATGCGCATTATACAACGATATAGACTGCAACAGGACTATCGATATTTCTGACGTCATCACTTGGTCAAGCCCTATCGTAATCAAACATTTTTATATTTTACATAAAATATTGTTTATTTCTAGGTGCAGCAACGAAATATTATTAAAAAACATAAGGGAAAGTCCTAATCTACGAATTAAACAGGTTTTTAGGCCATTTACTAAAGCAGAATTGATAAAATAAGCAATACAATCGAACTACCAATAATCTCTTATTTACCTGTGAAACGTGTATTTTCCCGGATAATTACGTCTTGTATCTTCACAGTCACAAACTGAACACGACACCATTGTCATACAAAGTAATATTTGTTATTTAATAGTAAGATTACTAAAATAATTACAAAATTAGTTAAACTGCACAAGAGACCGTCCGGTATGCGCATGTACTCAAGCAAAACATGTCACATTCAATACATTGTTGCTGTCACTTTTCTTCTTGCACGGGATACATTTAAAAATGACTTCTCTCTCCCACGCTTCGTTTGTCTATTTAGCGTAGCGAAAAAATTCTACGTCTATGGTTGTAATATTATGAGTTTTATGATACAATTGGCGGTATTATAATGAGTTTTATTCTTAATTTTATGTATATGCGTCTATAAAGTGCGTCTGTATAGAACCGTCTTTGAATTCGTAATTCGAATTTTTTGATTTGAGTGTAGATAAAAAATATTTCTCTTCTATTAAGCTTGCGCCAACACCAGGCAGAAATCTTCATACAAAAAAAACGCCTCGCGCCGCGCGTAAAAGCAGTTTTTATTGAATATCTCGTAAAATATAGATAATTTTACAAATTTGCTACAGTAAACCCTTGGCTTTGATGTATTGATTTTATTTATCTGTTTTTTACCCAATAATATACTCTATTTTAATAAACAATCGAATATAGGCAAAAAATAAAAATTGTGAATAAACTTTTTTTTTTTTTCTTTCTATAAAATATTGCCTTTCGTGTTTCTGGTATCAATGATCCCTTGGTATTATAATGTAGTATCCACGCATATTTATAATTTGAATATTGTACTTTAAATCAAGTACAATATTCAAAAATCAAACCTAAGAATGGTAATTATGCGTTATACACCATTTGGTTTTGCACACCTTAAAAAAGTGGTGAATAACCAAGAATATACCCCTCCATCTCCTCCCGTGGATTTCGTCAAAGCCGACTAAGGAATTACCAGGACTTTTTTTGTAAGATTCGTTGGTATAAGATTTGTCCTGGCTGGCTTATTTACGAAATGTATTATTACTGGAAGGAAGCGATAGCAGAGGCAGTCGTGGGAAGCAATGGCAGCAATGAGCTCACCATTTGTCACGTCTATATCCCACGATGGTGCAACCCACGTTGAAAAGAGGCTCTGCCTACACATTTGGGGAAAAAAAGCGTGTATCTGTGTATGTGTAGCTTTTTTTGTAAAAGAGTTCATCTGGGGAAGTTCTTCCTCCATACCTATTTCTCCCGCAAAGCAGTAGTGCTCGCATTGCTGTGTTCCGGTTTGAAGGTATGGGTGCTGGTGAAATTACAGGCACATGAGACTTTTCATTTATATCTCAGGTAGGCGGGCGCAGTGCAAAGGGCGCGTTCTAGATGGACGTGACCTATGAGGTAATGCATTTTTAAAGGCAGAGGTTACAGCTTAACATCAGGTGGGCCATCTGCTTGTTCCGACTTTCATGTAGTAAAAAATATCCTATCCTACTAATATTATAAACCCGAATGTTTGTAAGTTGAATGTTTGAATGTTGTCACATGAGACTTTTCATCTTTATGTCTCAGGGTGGCGGGCGCAGTGCAATGCCACATAGGTTGCGTCCTAGGTGGACGTAATCTATAAGGTAATGCACTGTTCATAGGCAGAGGTTACCGCTTAACATCAGGTGGGCCTCTTGCTTGATCCGTCATCCAAGTAGTATAAAAAAAAAAAAAAAAAAATATGGATGAATGTTTGTTACTTTTTCACGTAAAAACTACTTGATGGATTTGTATGAAATTTGGAATGGAGATAACTGGACTCCCGGAATAACACATAGACACATTTTTATTCCGGTATTCCCACGGGATCGAGACTTACGCGGGTGTAACCGCGGGGCGCTGCTTGTAAAGAATAAAAATGTATGTATGTATTAAAAAGCTCAACACCTTAACAGCCGAGGGCTCTCTGTCACAAGCCAGGTGGGTACTGGAATTGAGATGTTCGTTAGCCTAATGTATGTATCTAGTCAATCTCGGCCACCACTCGCGACGTTCATTCCAGGTCTTTTAATAAATGTACTCCCGCGGGCCGAGTGTTTATGGTTTATACATTTGTCGCGAGAATCAATATTAAAGGAAATCATATTTTATGTCTCAGTGCTTAAAATTCAAAGCTGAACGTATCTATTACATTCATCAAAATCACAAGGAACATTTCGTATCTGAATTTGACTACTGTTCTAGTGCAACCAACCCTAGAAGACCAAATATTTATCAGTGCATTTTAGTATCAATAAATAGCCTTCATACATGCTATTAAGGTGAATGCTCACGTTTGCGGCGCGAGATTCAAATTTTTTGGTGTTTTTTGCCCTTAACAGGTCATCAACACTTTTTTGCGCCGCAAGCGTGCGCATCCACCTTAACATAAGTATTTGTTGAAAAAATATTTTTCAAGACAAACTTATATCAAATTCATCGTCGGAACCTGATCAAAATGAGCCTAAAGACGACCAGTCTGTTATCCATCGAGAAGTTCCGTTGTCCACCTTCCGTCTCCATCATTAGATCAGCTCGCTGTCACCATCATAGATGGGTACATAATTTTTTATTGATCACATCAATAAAAAATCCCTATTTCAAAGTTAGAGCAATACAATGGACGGCTTTATTGCGAATGGCGATCACTCTCATGGATGAGATATGTCTTCAAAATTAACGAAGACATTTTTACAATACTTTTTTAGAATTAAGTTTTATATTAGTTCTCTACAAAATGCAGGTAATTTGGATTCATTTTAATAGGGCTTTTAACGGTTAACTAATTCCATTTATGGGAGCCGTAAAACGAGACCAAGCTATGCAAATCGCGGGGCAAAAAAAAACTCCTAAAAGAACTCCTATTCCTCGCTCCTGAGTTCAATTTAATAGTTCTTCGCAATGTTTAGTAAATGCAGTTAGATCGTGCAAATCCTTTTCGGGAGCAACATGCATTGTCTGTCAGTCTTGTTATAACATTGAAGAGACCTCGGGTCAATTTCTCGTAGCTTACAAGCTACAAATTACGAGTGAGTTGGTATGGTACGTAAACTTGTTATAGGCTATATAAAAATAATTGTCTAATTATTTTTTTCATTCTATCGATTACAAACAATCACATTTTACCCGTTGTTCATATATTTCTTGTATTTTTTAAATATCACCAAGTTACCAAACAAGGGTTCTAAAGGGTTTCTAATGCATAACTTTAAAATAATAATAATAAATAATGCCGGACAGTTCACACAACATTATCTAGCCCCAAGTTATGCAGAGCTTGTGTTATGGGTACTAGATGACTGATATACTTAATACAATATATTACATCGATAGATATTTTTTTATTATACATGGAAAATACCCAGAACACCCTGAACAAATATCTGCGATCGCACACATATTTGTTCTGAGGCGGAAATCAAACCCGGAACCTCCTGCGTCGCAGGCCAAGCTTCGCCGGCGCGCCACAGAGGTCTTCAAACTATAGGAATTTGGTTGGCCACTGAGGTACCAAAGTTAGGAAAAACTAACCGTTTCTCATTGGGTGTACCACGGTTACTTTTACCTAACTTTGGTAGTTCAGTCGAACTATGGTTAGTTTTTTCTAACCCTGGTACCACCGATCTTGTGCATTACATGATGAGATAATTAGACAGATTCAACTAGAATTAATTACAAATGAAATTCTAGTTGGTTATGCATTAGAAACGGATACTAAACGAACAAAATGAAAGCAATCCATCTGGCTGACAGCTGTCAATCGGAAGAGTAAAGTGAGTTTCACACGCGCAACGTGACAAGCTAATTCGGATGACCCGTGTGAATTTGATAAACGGTGCGCAAACGACCTTAGTTGTGTAACGCATTTCGGAATTTATTAAATATTTTTTCAACACACTTGCTCGTAAAGTGGCTCTAATTTTACCGCAATTAGGCACATAATAACACCTTTAATCAAACTGTGACTTTTTCATTGCTATTATTCACTAGAGAGTTATAGAGACAGTTGAACATTTACACAGTGTGTATTTCTGTTTTACACCTGTAACCAAACTGTGGTTTTTTCATTGCTTTTATTCACTAGAGAGTTATAGAGACAGTTGAACATTTACACAGTGTGTATTTCTGTTTTACACCTGTAATCAAACTGTGATTTTTTCATTGCTATTTTTCACAAGTTAGATACAGTTGAACACTTAAACAGAATGTGTATTTCTGTTTTATTATTATTTTCTTCACTAGTGTGTTGAAAAACGTCGTATGTACACGTGTGTATTGATGATTACCGTCCTTAGCTGAGGGTATCAATGGCGCCTCAGCGTTAATCACCAATATTACACACTTGTACCATAATGTACTATTTTTGCATTTTTTTCTGTTACGTACAATGTTAGTTGCCATTGACAAAAGGGCCAATGTTTAAAACCATCTATCCAAATCGCTTGGCCACATAAATACAGGTCATTCCATTTATAAATCACTTTGGAAATCGATTTGAACAAGTGGCTATTAATTAAGTTGTTGTTAGATTGTAAATTAGATAGGGTTACCGTTGGGCGGACGATAGCTCTAATATATGGGAGCTATATGGAGGTAGGGTAGGCGCTCATTGCGCTACTGCGGGCTAAAAGGCTAGTAATTCGATTATTAAATTTACTTTATTAGAAAAAACTTGAACAAGGACCTGTTATTAAAAAGTTGGGTAAAGAAAAGCAAAAAAGTGGCCAAGTGCGAGTCGGACTCGCCCATGAAGGGTTCCGTAGCAGCAAGTAACAAAATATAAAAGTTCTTGGATGGATTACGATTAATGACGTATTAAAAAAAAACTACTTACTAGATCTCGTTCAAACCAATTTTGAGTGAAAGTTTACATGGTAATGTACATCATATATTTTTTTTTAGTTTTATCATTCTCTTATTTTAGAAGTTATGGGGGGGGGGGACACACACTTTTTACAACTTTGAAAGTGCCTCTCGCGCAAACTATTCAGTTTAGAAAAAAATGAAACAACTGACAGTATTAACAACTGTATTTAGAAATACTATGTGATAATGTCTACTAACAACTCTTTACTAACATAATATGGTGTGAAACCGAAATAAATGATATGATAATAATATTATTTTTAAAGTCGTATCCATAGATACCTCACACGTATGGGTATGATGAAAAAAGTTTTTAAAGTTTCAGTTCTAAGTCTGGGGAACCCCAGAAATAAAAAACTACTTACTAGATCTCGTTTAAACTAATTTTGAGTGAAAGTTTACATGGTCATGTACATCATATTTTTATCATTCTCTTATTTTAGAAGTTACGGGGGGGGGGGGGGGGGGACACTTTTAACCACTTTGGAAGTGTCTCTCGCGCAAACTATTCAGTTTAGAAAAAAATGATATTAGAAGCCTCAATATCATTTTTGAAGACCTATCCATAGATAACCCACACGTATAGGTATGATGTTTTTTTTTTTTTTGAGTTTCAGTTCTAAGTGTGGGGAACCCCAAAAATAATTGTTTTTTTTTAATTTTTGTGTAAAAATCTTAATGCGGTTCACAGAATACATCTACCTACCAAGTTTCAACAGTATAGCTCTTATAGTTTCGGGAAAAATGGCTGTGACATACACGGACAGATAGACAGACAGACAGACAGACATGACGAATCCATAAGGGTTCCTTGTCTTTGTCTACGGAACCCTAAATAAGGTAAATAAAGCAAATAACTAAAATCTAGAGAAAAATGCATTTATGGAAAAATTTACAGACAGGATTAACACTAACAATAATAGATAAAAGGGTTGTAGTGGTCTGGACATAACATAAAGCTCTCATCCTTAAGTTTTAGTAGTAGTAGAACTTTTTTGTGAAAGAGTTCATCCGGGGAAGTACTACCACCATACCTATTTCTGCCGCAAAGCAGTAGTGCTCGCATTGCTGTGTTCCGGTTTGAAGGGTTAGGGTGCCGGTGAAATTACAGGCACATGAGACTTTTCATCTTTATGTCTCAGGGTGGCGGGCGCAGTGCAATGCCACATAGGGTGCGTCCATGGTGGACGTGACCTATGAGGTAATGCACTGTTCATAGGCAGAGGTTACCGCTTAACATCAGGCGGGCCTCTTGCTTGTTCCGTCATCCAAGTAGTATAAAAAATAAATAAAAAATAATCCTACTGATACAAATGCGAAAGTTTATTTGTTTATTACTCAATAACGCCGTAACTACTGAACCGATTTTTGGAAAACATGATCTTGATTGGGATATCAGTTAATTCTATCCCGATAAAATGCAAGAAAAGCTGCTGCGGACAAAACAACACTAGTATTCAATAAATACATACCTACACACGCCTCTTTCCCCGAAAGGGTAGGCAGAGCCTAAATGGGCCTCTTTCACTGTGGGTTGCACCATCGTGGGAATATAGACATGATAAGGGGTGAGCTCATCACCGCTATTGCTTCCCACGACTGATTCGGCTAACGCTTTCTTCCAGTAATAACATATTCCATAATAAGCTAGCAGCCAGTACAAATCTTAGACCAACGAATCTTAACAATAAGTCGCTCTAGAGGGATTTGTTCTGAGAACATTTGTGCATATAAATATCTATTAGCTCGTTGGGCCGCGACCACGACCACGGTCGCCGCTGCACGGTCGCCGCTGTTAAAGTCCGAATGCCACTTCTTTAATGAGCGTTACCCTTTATCTTGAACGTAGCGAGGTCCAAAGAGGTGTTAAGAGGTGAAACTCAATGCCATAGGTAGGTAATCTTTCATATTTTAATTATTGGTTATAGATGTTGTACTGGTTTCTAACATATACGGAAAAATGAACGTAGTTATTAGATACGCGTTACGAAATGAAACACCTGTGTCTCAATTAGGGTTAAGTTTATGTTGCTGTATCGGTTCTAGTTGAAAATAAAAAAGAAAAGTACAAATAGTAGATAGTTATACAAGGAGCTAAAATTACCCATTATATACGAGGTTACCGAGGGAGTAAATATAAACCTAGTTTTAATGGGTTTTTAGTGCCGTGTGTTACACTCTACTTTTCAATACGATTGCGAGAAAATAAAATAATCCAATACAATATTAAAAATTAATTACGGTCAATTCAATTTGCAATTAGAGAAAAATTCTAAAGATTTCACACCAATGTCTTTTTTTATTTCTTTTGTAGCCGCAATGCATTGCATGCATTCTACCAAGGAGATCGCTGCTTTTAGTTCCATTTTCAAAAATAAAATGTAGTTCTTTTTTATGAAACAGTTATAAGTCCTTTATTCATGATTATTCTACGTATGACTAAAGACTTTTTCTTTAATGTGCGCTCATTGTCATTCGACAGACAAAAAAAAAACTTAATACTACTGGACAAGTTCACACAACTTTATCTAGCCCCAAGCTAAGCCAGAGCTTGTGTTATGGGTACTTGTTAACTGATATACTTAATACAATACATTAAACAGCTAGATATTTTTTATTATGCATAGAAAACACCCAGAACACCCTGAACAATTATCTGCAGATCGCACAAATATTTGTTCCGATGCGGGAATCGAACCCGCAACCTCCTGCGTCGCAGGCGAAACATCGCCAGCCGCGCCACAGAGGTCGTCAAAAATAGAAAATAAGTCAACTTTAATAAATTTTCTTATTTTTTATTAGTCAAATTTCAATTAGAACAACCACGTAGTTGCAAACCTATTAATCATTTCGTAATATAAGAAATACAAGGCTTTTCAAAAAACAAACACACGTAATACCCACCGGTCAATTCATGGCCACTCTTTCAATAAATCATCCGGTGTCTATCACTAGATTAGCTGTCAAAATTGACAAATAAAAATTGCGAAGTAAAGTATGAATGAAGTATATTTTCTTTGCATCAATATATCTATCAATTATTGGGCGATTCGATGATGAAGCCATCAATTCTAATTATTATAAAAGTATTGCAAATATTACAAATTGTTAGGTGTTTGCTGTCAGTGGGTACTGCCTCTGTAGGTGCTTAAATTTTATGAATAGCTTGATTTGCGAGGATTCGCTTGGGTAAGTAACTTTTCAACATACTTGGTCGTAAAGTGGCCTTTACTGCAGTGTTTTTGGGGTAATAATACAGCATATTACACACGTATGTTTTTTATTTTACGGTATGGCACTACCGAGTCCAGTAAAAAAAGTTTTACATCAAAGAGTTTATATTGAAATGACGACGTCTTTTTATGAAGAAAAATTAAAAAATATGTAAAATTAAGCAATCTGTTTAAAAAAATTATTGAAATTATTGTAAACTGTATAAAATACCTCAGAATTTATGTATTTGAATATTTAATTTATTGTAAAAATGTATAAAGGTTGAATGTTCGAGACTCTTTTCCAATTAAAAACTCCTTGATAATGTTATAAAAAGTAATTTTTTTACTCGCTGCCAAAATCTGAGATGAACTCAATAAGCACTACAAACCCCTCGCAAGAAGAACTAAAGCAAGTAACCCGGACCGCATCACGGTCGGGACTAATTGCTCCTGAGCTTACGCATGCTAAAACAATGCACTATCACAGACGGACTCCGTGAAATGAATATCTGTAATCCAATTTGTATATAAGTAAGCTCGGAAATACCTACCACAAGATCAGTTCGCAAAAACGATGACCAATATATTATATATTATTGTTTTTTTTTAAATCATACCGTATCCTATTGTAAAGGTATTGATGAAATCATCACTACCGGTTACAGTAACCTTTCGTTTCATCATTTATAGCCCAAGTTCACCAACACATAAACAGACGGTTAACATCGCTCATAATAGGCCGTTCATATCTTACAATACAAGTAATTAACTTTGTAAAAATTAAAAAAACCCTCAACGCAATGAAACGGCTGAACCGATTTTGATCAAACATAGCTAAGAAAACTCCCGACAAACTCAACTTTCAAACAAACAATAAAATTAAATCGGTTCATCTGTTCAGGAGCTACGATGCCACAGACAGACACACACACACACAGACACGTCAAACTTATAACATTCCGTCGTTTTTGCATCGGGGGTTAAAGATAGCAATATAATTAATCTGTGTTATATTATTTGGATCCCTTAGGGGAGAAAGATACTACGTGTTGCAAGCAAAAAAAGTTGCGCTATTTGCGTTAAAAGTTGTGTTAGACATTTAGTCTTTTATTTATTAAACTTTACTTATTTACCCTTACTTTTCTTTACCTTATTCTTATAATTAGTTTTCTTTATGTTAGTTGTGTGTATAGTCGTTGCGAGTGGTTAGCCGTAACGCCAACAAGTGGTTCTGCCGGAAGACCAGCGTTGGTTGCTAGTTTGCTGTCAACCAACTCATGCTGAGGCAGAACCATTTTGTTACTTGAGTTACACCTAGTACCTTCATATCTGTTTCTTCTTAGTGTGTTCTGTGTTTCTGTGTAGCTCTTGTATACAAATAAATATATATTCTTTCTTTCTTCTTTCTTAAAATTGACAGGTAGCTTACAGTTAAAATACCAGAACGCTAACCATCTATAATTATGTGCACAATAAAACAATAAAATCTAATAACGAATAATAATAACGTTTACACAGAAGAGAAAAGAAAAAGAAAAAAAAGCAAAGAAGAAGAAGAGAACAGAGTGTTAGCTGAACGTGTGCTTACCGCCCGTTTATAGTGTTGGTAAACTTAGACCAAACTTATTTTATGTAAAACAATTGAAAGTGAGACTGGTATTTAAGTTTAAGGTCACGTCGCTTTTTACTTAGGAACATGGAGTGATGGATTGGATTCTTAATACTATGAAGGTATTTACATTCTTTTTTTTTTTTTTTTTTTATATTCTACTTGAATGACGGAACAAGCAAGAGGCCCACCTGATGTTAAGCGGTAACCTCTGCCTATGAACAGTGCATTACCACATAGGTCACGTCCACCTAGGACGCACCCTATGTGGCATTGCACTGCGCCCGCCACCCTGAGACATAAAGATGAAAAGTCTCATGTGCCTGTAATTTCACCGGCACCCTTACCCTTCAAACCGGAACACAGCATTGCAAGCACTGCTGCTTTGCGGCAGTAATAGGTACGGTGGTAGTACTTCCCCGGACGAACTCTTTCACAAAAAAGCTCTACTACTACTACTACTCACATTCTTGTCACAGTTTTAGAATCAATTTAAATTAAATTTTTGCGTGACTGATTGACTGACTGACTATCAACGCACAGCCTAAACTGTAAGACCTAGAGACCTGTTTGGTCGGTACATACTTGTCTTGTTGTCTAGGGGTGCACTAAGAAGGGTATTTCCGAAATTTTACCCCTAAGGCAGTGTAGCGAGGTTTTGAAGTTTCTATGAAAAAACTCCACACGGACGAAGTCACGGGCGTTTGACAGTATTTTATCGGCGTACTTTTTAACCCCCGACGCAAAAACGACGGGGTGTTATTAGTTTGACGTGTCTGTGTGTGTGTGTGTCTGTATGTCTGTGGCATCGTAGCTCCCGAACGGATGAACCGATTTAGTTTTTTTTTTGTTTTAAAAGTGAATTTTTCGGGAGTGTTCTTAGCTATGTTTGATCAAAATCGGTTCAGCCGTTTCATTGCGTTGAGGGTTTTTTAATTTTTACAAAATTAATTACTTGTTGTATGTTCAGAGTTTTTTGTGAAATTACAATAAAATATTAACTTGTAACTGATTTTACTTTTATTGATTAAGCACATCCCTATGTATGAAGCATCACTATTATATAAACACCAGTTTCAAACATTTGCAAACCTCTGTAGCGCGCGAAGGTTCGCCTGCGACGCAGGAGGTTGCGGCTTCGATTCCCGCCTCGGAAGAAATATTTGTACGATCTGCAGATATTTGTTCTAAGTATTTTTGGTACTTTCTATGAACCTATAATAAAAATATCTATCTATGTAAGTTATTGTATTATGTATACCCGTTATCTAGTACCTACCCATAACACAAGCTCTGCTTAGCTTGGGGCTAGATAATGTTGTGTGAACTGCCTAGCATTATATTATTATTTATGTATACTATTATGTGTAATTCACTATACATAAACACCAGTTTAACAAACATTATAAAAAGTTGTTTTCTTTTAGGAAATTAGGATTACGGAAAAAGTAATACTAAGCTACAAGTCGCAAGTTATTTTACCTTGAAGTTTGATAGAATTATTCATTTATCGTATCATTATTTACAATTACAATCGTATAACCAATAAATCAATGGTACGACAGCTGCCGAGTTCCTGTTTGTGGTATAAAATCTATGATTGAGTACCTAGAACGTTGCAAGTAAGCATTTTGTGAGTTTAGGAAATCTGTCAGTCAGATGTCGACGACTTCATAGTTTAAGCTCATCATTGCCATCCATCGAGCAACGCAGGCCTTCCGTACCGGAGTGTTTTTTTTTTTTTTTTTTTTTTTATGCTACTGAATGACTGTACAAGCAGATGGCCCACCTGGTGATATAAGCGGTAACCTCTGCCTATGAACAGTGCATTACCTCATAGGTCACGTCCACCTAGGACGCACCCTATGTGGCATTGCCCTGCGCCTGCCACCCTGAGACATAAAGATGAAAAGTCTCATGTGCCTGTAATTTCACCGGCACCCTTACCCTTCGAACCGGAACACAGCAATGCGAGCACTACTGCTTTGCGGCAGAAATAGGTATGGTGGTAGTACTTCCACGGACGAACGCTTTCACAAAAAAAAAAGCTCTACAAAATCTCTCCCTAGTTGCCATCCATCGAGCACTCCGGTACGGAGGCCTACGTTGCTCGATGTTGCCATCCTACTCATCCTACTAATATTATAAACGCGAAAGTTTGTAAGTATGGATGGATGGATGGATGGATGTTTGTTACTCGTTCACGTAAAAACTACTGGATGGATTTGGATGATATTTGCAATGGAGATAACTGGACTCCCCGAATAACACATAGGCACATTTTTATCCCGATATTCCCACGGGACTTACGCGGGTGAAACTGCGGGGCGCTGCTTGTATATAATACTAGTTTACCATACCATTACAATAAAACCATTTCCTGGAGCCGTTTGTCCGGCTTGCCCTGATGTGTCTGGCTGAAGACTGCGCCAAAACCAGGCAGAAATCTCCATACACAAAAAACACCTCAAGCCGCTCGAAAAAGCAGTTTTCGTTGAATATCTCGTTAAATAAAACATAGCAGGCGCCATCTTGCGGGAAATGGTCTGTACCTGCTCTTATTTTGACGACCTCTGTGGCGCGGCGGGCGAAGCTCGGCCTGCGACGCAGAAGGTTGCGGGTTCGATTCCCGCACTCTGAACAAATATTTGTGCGATCGCAGATATTTGTTTAGGGTGTTCTGGGTATTTTCTATGTATAATAAAAAATATCTATCTATGTAATATATTGTATTAAGTATATCAGTTATCTAGTACCCATAACACAAGCTCTGCTTAGCTTGGGCCTAGATAATGTTGTGTGAACTGTCCAGAATTATTTATTTATTTATTTATTTATTTGCTATTTACTTTTAATGTAATTTTTCTTTGAGTGGGGTTTTGTCATTTCTCTTTGGTTTACTTACCTACTGAGATTTATATAATTATTAATCATCTGACAGACCCTCTAGCTGCATCTTTTTGTAATCATGTATAAAACTAACATGTGGAGAACGTTGTGGACTACATTATTAATAAGTCTTACATAATTAAATTTATGTATTAATACTGATTGTACCTAGATATATAATGTAGTTGTTTGTTTATCCTTAATAAATAAAATAAATAAAATAAATATAGGTAGATAATTTTACAAAACCCCTAGAATAAACTCTCCGCGTTGATTTATTTATTTTATTTATCTATACTTATTACCCAATAATATGCACCATTTTAATAAACAATCGAATCTAGACAAAAAATAGACATAACTTTGTTATTTTTTGAATTCGAGAAAATATTGTCCTATCGTGTTTATGGTACAGTGATCCCTCGGAATTATAATGTATTATCCATGCATATTTATAATTTAGATACTGTACTTGATTAGTAAAATAATACATTTATTTACAGAAAGAATAATACAAGGTATGTACAAAATACATATGAAACAGTTGTGCTACCTGAAGACCGCTGCAAGCGATCTAAAGGTAGCTCAACTGATCCAAATCACTACCAGACGAAAGCGTCCCTTGATTAGTTAATTCAAAATCAAATATAAGACTGGTAATTTTGCGTTATACCCCATGCACCAATACTGCTATCTCCCAAGCGTGGTGGTTATGGCAAGCCCCCCATTGTATTTTATGAGGCCTCATCCAGTTTTGTCTTATAAAGAGGTGGAGGAGAAGGTGTCTTCTTAGAAACTAAAAAGGGCTTGTTTAACAACAAAATAACTGTGATATAAGTTTACACGCACACAATTAAAGTGATACTAACATCTTTCGTCGATTCGCACCGGTCATTCTACAGAATCGTTACTGCCATCTCCCAAGTGTGGTGGTTATGGCAAACCCCCCATTGTAAATTATGAGGCATCATCCAGTTGTGGTCGTCTACTGGCTGATGATGATGATGATGAAACTAAAAAGGGCTTGTTTAACAACAAAATAACTGTGATATAAGTTTACACGCACACAATTAAAGTGATACTAACATCTTTCGTCGATTCGCACCGGTCATTCTACAGAATCGTTACTGCCATCTCCCAAGTGTTGTGGTTATGGCAAACCGCCCATTGTATTTTATGAGCCCTCATCCAGTTGTGGTCGTCTACTGGCTGATGATGATGATGATGAAACTAAAAAGGGCTTGTTTAACAACAAAATAACTGTGATATAAGTTTACACGCACACAATTAAAGTGATACTAACATCTTTCGTCGATTCGCACCGGTCATTCTACAGAATCGTTACTGCCATCTCCCAAGTGTGGTGGTAATGGCAAACCCCCCATTGTATTTTATGAGGCCTTATCCAGTTATGGTTGTCTATTGGCTGATGATGATGATGAAACTAAAAAGGCTTTTTTTTTTCTTTTTTTTTTATACTACTGAATGACGGAACAAGCAGATGGTCCACCTGATGATAAGCAGTAACCTCTGCCTATGAACAGTGCATTACCTCATAGGTCACGTTCACCTAGGACGCACCCTATGTGGCATTGCCGTGCGCTCGCCACCCTGAGACATAAAGATGAAAAGTCTCATGTGCCTGTAATTTTCTGTAATTTGGGCTTATTAAACAACAAAATAACTGTGATATAAGTTTACACGCACACAATTAAAGTGATACTAACATCTTTCGTCGATTCGCACCGGTCATTCTACAGAATCGTTACTGCCATCTCCCAAGTGTTGTGGTTATGGCAAACCCCCCATTGTATTTTATGAACCTTAGTTATGGTTGTCTATTGGCTGATGATGATGATGAAACTAAAAATGGCTTATTAAACAACAAAATAACTGTGATATAAGGTTACACGCACACAATTAAAGTGATACTAACATCTTTCGTCGATTCGCACCGGTCATTCTACAGAATCGTTACTGCCATCTCCCAAGTGTGGTGGTTATGGCAAACCCCCCATTGTATTTTATGAGCCCTCATCCAGTTGTGGTCGTCTACTGGCTGATGATGATGATGATGAAACTAAAAGGGCTTATTTAACAACAAAATTACTGTGATATAAGGTTACACGCACACAATTAAACTGATACTAACATCTTTCGTCGATTCGCACCGGTCATTCTATACAATCGTTAACGCATTAACGATTGTAATAAACATAATAATAATTTCTGACCTTACTCACAGCGATAATTGTTACAATAGTATTACAATCAACTTAATTGTAGATTGTAAAATGTTATTTGGTTGTAAATTTTAGAGACTACTGAACTTTAGAAGGTTTTTTGTCAATGAAACTTTTGAGGAATTTCTAATGTTTGTTGCCTTTATTCTTTTGAGATATTTCTACTGTTTGTTGCCTTTATTATTTTGAGGTATTTCTACTGTTGTTGCGTTTATTCTTTTGAGATATTTCTACTGTTAGTTGCCTTTATTCTTTTAAGATATAACTACTGTTTGTTGCCTTTATTCTTTTGAGGCACTTCTACTGTTTGTTGCCTTTATTGTTTTGAGGCATTTCTACTGTTTGTTGCCTTTATTATTTTGAGGCATTTTTAAGGTTTGTTGCCTTTATTATTTTGAGGCATTTTTACTGTTTGTTGCCTTTATTCTTTTGAGGATTTTTTAATTGTTTGATGCCTTTATTCTTTTGATGCATTTTTACGGTTTGTTGCCTTTATTCTTTTGAGGCATTTTTACTGTTTGTTGCCTTTATTCTTTTGAGGATTTTTTAATTGTTTGATGCCTTTATTCTATTGAGGCATTTTTACGATTTGTTGCCTTTATTCCTTTGAGGCATTTTTACTGTTTGTTGCCTTTATTATTTTGAGGCATTTTTACTGTTTGTTGCCTTTATTCTTGTGACACCCCACATCGACAGTATAGCGAGGCATGTTCTGAAGAAGACCTTCATCTTCTCCGGGACGGGGATTCCGGAATGTGCTGGTTTCGGACGTCACTTCTATGTTGATAACCTAACACTGCCGGGTGTTACAGAGGCTGACTTATTCTCCTAAGCGGTAGGAGTGTTCACTGTTGGGGCGGTTCTGGTCTCTTTCGTGTCTCCACCGATGTGTTCGCTGTAGGGGCGACAAATCAACATAATGTATGGATATCTCAATTATTTATATGTTATATCTCTTATCTACGGCTTTTCATACTGAATTCACTTGTTTCTTTGTTCGCTTGTCTGTTGTATATTATTTTTGTTCTATGTATTCATTTAAACTTTTTATCTCCTTTAAGCACCTATTTTCATGGCACATCTTTGTATTTCTTTGTTTTTTTAAAGGCTTATTATATTATGTTTTGAATTGTGACTGGGTGACGCACCCACATGGATCCGGCGGAAGATCAGCGTTATGTAACCATACGCAACATCATGCTGAGTCGGACTCCAATTTGTGACGGCGGTGCTGCGTGGATGGCACTGAGAGACACTCAATTAATTGTAGTTAAGTTAGATATAAGTACTTATTTTTTGCCTTTTGTAGGTATTACCTATTATGTTTTATCTTTTTTATTTAATTTGTTCAGTGTCATTTCTCCTATCTATGTGTGCCGTTCCAAATAAAGAATTTTTATTTATTTTTTTCTTTCTATGTGTTATTCAAGTGCTAATAATAACTGTTCCAGTTAAGTCAAAGGCTTTCATAGCTATTTGTATTATATACGTTTTTTTTTTTTTTTATACTACTTGGATGACGGAACAAGCAAGAGGCCCACCTGATGTTAAGCGGTAACCTCTGCCTATGAACAGTGCATTACCTCAAAGGTCACGTCCACCTAGGACGCACCCTATGTGGCATTGTTATATATATGTTGGCTATATGTAACCTTTTACCGTTTTCATAAAAATATTCCAAGGTCCAATAAAATATAGACATACTACAACCGACTACATGTTTATTAAAATAAAATTCAATTGTAAAACATTACGTGTAATAATAGTGAACAGGCGTAGCCATAAATCTCTCTGGTGCGTACGGTATCAGAATAAAGGCTACCGCGTACTGACAGCTAGCTTCACAACTTATATTATAGCTTCTATAGACCATATATTCACACACAAATCCGAAATTATTGAATGAAACTGGTTGCGAAAAGGTTGCAGAGCTTAGAACATCGTCGAAAAGTAACACAAGCTCTGCTTAGCTTGGCTCACTTAATGTTGTGTGAACTGTCCAGCTTTTTTTTTATATTTGCGTGTTTGCTTATCTTCTACCGTAGTATTTCGGTGAGTGTGCTCAGGAGCTGCACGATTTTATCCCCTCGTCTCCCGGTCTCCGGTCTTTTCGTCACCGTGGAGAGAGTCGTTTCGCCCTTTTGTTGTCGACATACCACCGTCGCGTACAAACCGTTTCTCGAGCTCTTTCATCACGCGTAGAGCAAACACATGGAACTTATTCCCTTTATCATACAACTAGGGTATCTTCAACGTACAGTGAATCATATTTCGTGAGCTTCTTTTAGGCGAGCGTGCTTAAATAGGCGTCATCGTCGCTTCCCATCAGGTGAGATGTAGCCAAACGCAAGCCTACATTAGATTTAAAAAAAAAAAATGTCAAGTGTGTGTGTGTGTGTGTGTGAGTGTGTGTGTTGTGTCCTTTGGGGAAAATATAGTTTTTTTTTCTTTCCTAGGGCTTAACAGACTAGCTATATTCGGTGGACAGCAGCCCTAAGTTTACCAGTTGAGCTTGCGCGGGACCTTGACCCACACTGGGTCTTACGTGTAATCCGATACCTAGTAATAACTGCTGCTATTATAGTACAGCTTAGCTCTGAGATTTAAGATATTACTGATACAGCGATGAAGCTTTACATTAGTAAACATTTCCCTAACACCGTCCCAGGGCCGCGGTTATGCAGCTACTGCATAACCTATTCCTCATCATCATCAGCCCGTAGAAGTCTAGGCCTCAGAACTTAGGCCTAAGGCAGGACTTAGGCCTCCCTAGTAAAAGGCCACGACAGACAGTCATGTTTGTTTGTTTGTTTCGTATGAGGTAGTGCTGGCCTCTGGTGTCAGAGTTTGTCAAGCCGCCCGAGGGCCTCTGACATGGCTTATCGACTGCTATTAATCAATAACAGCCGAGACCGACACCTTAACGTGCCCTCCGAAGCACAGAGCGATTGAAAAAGTCTTGAACCACCTCCATCCACCGCCTTTCTGCGACCTTTATAATGTAATCGGTTCAACGAGAGAACCCCTTCCTACACTAAGGCCGAGATAAAAAGATCTGGGTTAGCATTATCCCTATCATTTTCACACACATGCCAAATCACGCGAGCTAGAGAGGGACAGAGACAATAAGTATTAGCACCTGCTAAGTTACGTCTATTTATCTAAGCCTCAGGTCTTCTGGTTCGCAGTTACCAGCCGATGGCTATGAGCCGTTGTACCACATGATCCCTTAAACCTATAATTTAGTAAAACTCGAAATTCCAAAATTTAAGTTTTTTTCCTTTATAGATAGATAGATAGAATATTCTTTATTGCACAAAACAAACAATGTACATAGGCGAACTTAATGCTAAGAAGCATTCTCTACCAGCTAACCTTTGTGTATTGTGGATACATTTATGTAGGTGGTGCTCAAAAAAACGTAATAAAGAGAAGAAAAAAAAGACCTTTGTAGTCTAACAATACAAGATATGTAAGTAACATAATATTATATTATAAAAATAAATAATAATGTATAATATAAATATATAATATAATTACATAGTACTAAAATAAATAATAGTAAGTATAGGTAATATGCATAATGTCATAAGGCCTCCTAGCATTACTAATTGTAGAACTGTGAGGTTATTGGAAGTACTCTAAAGAGCTTCTAATTCAAGGAATTAAAAATACAATATTGCAAAAAAATAAGCTTAGTTAGAAGCTTCAATTTTTACGGCACTATAAGCTAACAGACCTTTATTATATTTTATATAGGTAAGTAACCTATAACCATTCCTTAAAAACAGGTACTTTTAAATAAAAAAAATCTGTGGTACTGTTAGACAGCCAGACATACAACAACGTGGTCCTATAATATACGAGTGCCGCTTTTTCCTGTTGAGGCACGAAAGCCTGATATTTTAATGGTTTTACACCTTTGGAGATAACCCTTTAAATGGAGCTACTAAGTAAATAATGCATTAAATTATCTGGTATTAGTATATTATGTATAAATTAATATATTAATATATTAAATAAAGAGGCCTTGTCAAAAAGAGTAAATAAAATAATAATAAGATTAATAATATTAATTATAATAATTAATATATTAATATATTAATATATTAATATATTAATATATTAATATATTATAATAATTAATATATTAATATAATAATATATTAATTATAATAATTAATATTATTAATCTTATTATTATTTTATTTACTCTTTTTGACAAGGCCTCTATACAGCCGCAAATGATTCTAAAATTATACAGGAAATTTTTACTATATTATGGCAACACTAGACTTTAATGTATTTACTTTATTCAAATCGGACATGGCAAAAGGACAAGATTCCAACGCCAAAAAATGTATTTACTCCGAGATTTACAATTTGTTTGTTTCGTTTTGTTTGTGTTTGTTTGGTACAAAATTGCCTGTATCACAGACGAACAGATTGTATTGTATTTTGTTTGTGTAATTAGTATGATTTTTGTTCACTAAGTGCTTTAGTGATCTTAACGTCAACTTATTTAAGTCAAAATTTAAAAAGTTATTAATTGAGAAATGCTATTATAATATTGACGAATTCCTGAATGACAAATTTTAATTTTAATGTAATGTACCTAATTAATGTAATTTTTTTTTTAAATGTATTTTTAGTAATTTGTCTAATTTTTATTTTTATTTAATGTAACATAGACTCATAATAATTGTATTTAATAATTGAATTTGAATGATATTATTTTAAATTAATTGGTTGTGTTTTTAAATTTTCAATGTAAAAATAAATAATTTAAACTAACTAAATTAGCATGCCATTCTCTCCATTTGCACGCCGGCAGCGGCCAAACATATTGTGTCCTATTAATATTTATACCATCAATTTGTACATATGTTTAAGCAAATAAATTATCTTTATCTTTATCTTTATCTTTATCTTTATCTTTATCTTAGAATTAACTCAATCAAATGAAATCTGACAAGGCCTATGTTCGGTCCGCTTATGTATGTACCTAAACAAAACCAAGTGCTCCCAGTGTTCCTATGGTGAATAAATGATATGACTATGACTATGACTAAATAGGTACTTAAGCTGTATATCAGCACCAAGCACCTGTCACTTAATCCTGCAACAAGTTGGTGAGTAATTTTCTGCCTGATTTAAAATTCAAATGCATGGTAATGTGACATAGCAAGTCTCTAATTGGATTAAGGTATACGCATGTTAGAGAGTAACACCGTGTGTTGTATCGTAACGGAGGTATTAGGAAGCGATGGGAGAAGATTTTTTGGAAGAGATTTTTTAGAGTAGGCGGGCTAGGCACATATATCATGTAAATAAATATAAACCAACTGACGTTAAAAATTATAAAATGAATAAAAATAAATAATCAGCTGACATTAATAATACCAATAAATATAACTTGATACAAATAATAATAATAATACTGACTTACGAAAGGGGCCCGAGAACCTCGGTGTACCTCTCCATTGCTATGCCCTAAAAACAGGGTTCATGTGCGAGTCTACCTAAGTATATGTAAGAACTATTATGTTAACCATGTGAAAGCAATAAATATATTGAGTATTAAGTATTGAAGCATAGGTCGGTAGAGATACACAAAAAAAAAACACATAATTAATTACTGCTCGCTGCCAGGTGCTGGTTCTAGGCTAGGTAGTTACTACAATATTACATTTATGGAGTGCTATTTTAACCCCCGGCGCAAAAACGACGAGGTGTTATAAGTTTGAAGTGTCTGTGTGTGCTGTCTGTGGCATCGTAGCTCCCGAACTGATGAACCGTTTATTTTATGTTTTTGTTTGGAACGTGCATTTGTCAGGCGTGGCTATGTTTGATCAAAATCGGTTCAGTTGTTTCATTGCGTTGAGGGATTTTTTTAATTTTACAAAATTAATTACTTGTAAATAAATCAAACACAATTTGGCTGTATTCTAAATTATGCTACATTTTGCACCTGCAAGTGTCTTAAGGTTGCGCCAACCCCAGGAAGAAATCTTCATACAAAAAAAAACATCTGGCGCCGCACGAAAAAGCAGTTATAGCACCATTTTAGTAAACAATCGAATCTAGGCAAAAAATAGACGTAGCTTGGGTTTTTTTTCTATAGAGAAAATATTGTCCTATCGTATTCCTGTTACAGTGATTCCTCGGAATTACAATGTAGTATCCATGCATATTTATAATTTGAATATTGTACTTGATTTAGTCAGTTAAAAATCAAATATAATATTGGTAATTTTGCGTAATACCCCACATTAAGTTTTAATTAAATAAGAATACTATACAAGCCTTTTAATTTTTAAAAGCTTTTATTTAACTTGACCTGTTAGCATGTTAGTTGTGTGGGACTAATCTTGAAACTGAATTAACAGTTAACTTCTTCTTCTTCTTATTTTACGTAATGGCTTCTGTGCATTATTGCAACAATTTAGCCAATGTCAAGTGTTTTATTTAATTATATTTTTATAGTCAAGTCGTCAAGAGTCTCCGTCAAGTCCTCCTATAACCCAGTTTAAATGATGGCTTAAAAACTGAGTTTTTACAGGAAAAAAACCACCATTTCGAAAAGACTCGCAGTACACTTAAATTTCACTACATCTCACATGTGCCATTTATCCAAGTTACACCGGTTAAAATGCCACTAAAATTACACGAAATAACTCGAAAAAACACATTAAAATGTAATAAAATAAAAATGACGACGTTTCTTTCAAAAATGGCAGATTTATTCTCTAACAGTTAACCTCGACCGATAGCTGAGATTTTGCATACCTGTCAAGTTTCTATGACAATACAATACATTGCAAGAAGCTTGAATTTGGATTTACCTTTAACTTCATGGTACATTGCGAGCAGTGGGGTTATTGCGTAGTAGACTGACGTTTGATTTCAATGTCCAGTTTGCTATTCATTGCGCAGCGTGTTTTAAATATTTCTGTTCTTGTAATAAACCTAAAACGCAATGAACAGCAAACTGGTAATCGACATCAAACGTCGGTCTACTACGCAATTCCCCCGCTGATCTGATGATGGAGACAGAAGGTGTTGCCACCCCAGAACTTTTATTCCCCGACGATTACATATACACATACACACACACACACACGCACACACACGCACACACACGCACACACACGCACGCATACACACACACACACACACCCACACCCACACCCACACACACACACACGCGCGCACACGCGGATAACATTCCATATAACATAATATTTTACGTATTAATATTAATAACCGTACAAAAGTTGAGTAACATTGACACAAATTGCAAGGGCATCTCGCAACAATTCCCAATGCTACCCTAAACGGTGAAATTACACATAACGCCGCGAATTACACACGCACTACACCCGGCGGAATTACACACGCACCTTACTCCTTTAGGAATTTTCTCAACAATTTTTGCATACCTTACGTGGGAACCTTACAGGTTTGCATAAAATGCATAATTAGGTAAGTAAGTGGTAAGGGTTTCGTTGGGTATTCTTTGATCGTAATAGCGGGTGCAGGATGGGAAATTGCAGGGACTTGACCTATATCTCTCGCATTGTTTCTTCTTTTGGATTTAATACTAAGATAGTAATTGGTACTCAATGTAGCCGAGTTTCTTAGTAATGATAATAAGGGCTTCAGAAGAATCTTTACAATCTTAATGGGGAAAAAGATATACCTAATTTTTCGATTTATAGAAAACTTGATGGTCTCGCTTCCTCCAGTTACAAAATGTCTATAATACTAGCGTCCGCCCGCGGTTTCGCTTATGTTTTACCTAGATAAAATGTAGCCTATAGCTCAATTCTGGGCATAATCTATCTATATACCAAATTTTACCAAATTTTAAACATCCTTACATCCAAACCTCTTGACGACCTCTGTGGCGCGGCTGGCGATGGTTCGCCTGCGTCGCAGGAGGTTGCGGGTTCGATTCCCGCCTCGGAACAAATAATTTGTGCGATCTGCAGATATTTGTTCCGGGTGTTCTGGGTGTTTTCTATGTATAATAAAAAAATATATATTTATGTAATGTATTGTATTATGTATATCAGTTACCTAGTACCCATAACACAAGCTCTGGCTTAGCTTGGGGCTAGATAATGTTGTGTGAACTTGTCCAGCATTATTTATTTATTTATTTATTTATTTAAACATCTAGCAAGCACCCAAACATCCAAACTGTCATAGATGGCGCTGCACTGTGTGTCAGAAGATTTGACTTTGTGGCATACTAACTTTGACAAACAACAAAAATAAACAAGCTAAGATTTTTTGACAGTTGATTTCAAGTCAGTGCCATCTATCGAGCAAGAACGACTTTTTTTAATCAAATATTGACAATCCTCGAACTGCCGATACGAGTACTGCAAAAGATCTCGGGATAGTGCTCTCGCTAAGTCGAGCCAGATTATAACCATTTCCTTAAATATTTGTAGCTATTTAGTCCACTCGAGCCATTGGCATTGAACACAGTTCTAGCTGCGAGTCTGATCACTCTGAGAATGGGACAGTTATCTAAGAATGTCGTGCATTGAGTGTTCCAATTTCTACAAACATTTTATTGTAAACAAGCAAACCATAAATACCTGAGCATCAATCGTGATACAGCCGCGCGCATCAACGTATCATTACGTATGGGTACGGTTCCATAGTAAAACTACAAATGTAGCGTCAGACGCGACTTTTAAAGCGTTTTTTATCGAACGCTAGGGGCCCAATTCTACAATTTTGTTAAAAAAACCGTTCTTATTCTATAAAATTACAATTCAATTACAATTGTCATCAAAAATGGTCTGAGTCTGATTGGTGTGAGTACTTAGATGGGTGCCCATAATCTGGTGCAATCCCTTATAAGTATACATAGACACACGCCTTTTTCTCCGAAGGGGGCTAGACAAAGCCTCAATGGGCCCTTTTTCACAATGATCGTGAAATATAGACGTGACAACTGGTGAGCTCATCACCGCCATTGCTTCCCACGACTGACTCGGCTAACGATTTCTTCTCACACATTCCATAATAAGCTAGCAGCTAGGACAAATCTTATACCAACGAATCTTATCAACAAGTCCGGGAAATCTCTTATTCGGCTTTTATGACATACATGGGAGGAGACGGAGGGATGGTCTATTCCAATCTGTATACACGATTTATTCCAAACAACAAAGGGGATCTTAAAATCTGGAAACTCCCTCTTTTGATTGGCTTATTTCGCATACAACAAAGAAAATGATGAGGTTTATTTTAAATCTTGCTCATGTTATTTGCGCAGGGTCACGTAACTCGCGTATCAGTGAGGTGTGTGAGTGATGCGACCAAAAAGTCGCGTTCCAAGTTTTCTGTGTAGCTTAGGGGAGCGGCAGTAATACTTAGCGAGCTATTATCAACATATTGCAATTGTTTGTTCGTTTGAAATTGTACTGTAATTAGAAATAATTACTGTGGTATGTTGAATGTAGGTAAATTGTACTCGATAGCTGTTGGGCCTTCTACAATATACTACAACCATAGGTCATAAGGTGATAATTATGTGCAGGGAAGATGACCCAGCTAAATAATCAAGGTATCGATTTTTAGCGTTGCCTTCTTGAGCGCCGCGTACGAGGCAGTACCAATAGCCTCCTCGTCACCATACTGGACATGGTTGGCTGTCTCGTCGTGAGATAATGGAATCCCATAAGTGGAATTATACAAGTGGTTCTGACGGAAGACCAGCGTTGGTTGCTAGCTCGCTGTCAACCAACTCATGCTGAGGCAGAGCCATTTTGTTACTAGAGTTACACAAATCTGTTTACTCTTAGTCTGTGTTTATGTGTAGCTCTTGTATACAAATAAATATTTATATGGCTTCCAGAACTGCTATATTTAATCTGAGTCGGCTAAGGAATAAATTCTTGTAGTGTTTGATTTGGCTCTTTGAAAATTGTATTTTCTATATAGACTTAAATAAAATAAAATAAATGAAAAAGCCTGTATTTCTACATAGTTTCAAAAACATAAATCTAAGCAATTATTATCTTATTCAATGATTTTACTTAAATCTAATTTGTCTAATCTATAGTAGTCGCCTCAGCGGTGTAGGCCTCTCCTAAATCCCTCCACCTATATGGACTTATATACATACAGAGTGCTACAGGGAGGATAACATACATACATAGACACACGCCTTTTTCCCCGAAGGGGTAGGCAGAGCCTCAATGGGCCTCATTTCTGTTCTTAGGCAGAGGTCATTAACATCAGGTGGGCCATCTGCAAGTACAGTCATTCCGTAGTATAAAAAAAAAAAAAACACTATTGGTTGCACCCTTATCTGAAATAAATGAATTTATTTAAAGTACTTTAGGCTAAACATCGTTGTGCTAGCATTTATTCAACCTGATAATTCGATGAATTTTAACCCTAATCGTTTCAAAATAAAACTATTCTTATTGAGAGGTCAGCGATCATAAGATTCAGCAAATCGTATGCAAACTGCTATTCCCACGATCGAGCTATCGAACGTTTATCGATTCGAAACCTTATTCTTTATCGATTATTCTACTCTTGCTTCAATCTTAATTCTTATTTTGAGTGACATACTTAAACTTTATTCTCGATTATCTCAGATTATCTCCTACTTTTTTTGATGAAAATTAGTGATTTTAGTATCGTATTCGTGATTCATGATACGATTTTTTTTACTGAATCTATCTTTTTTGGATATGTTTTACTGAATCACGTCGAAAAGGCTTAACCGATTTTGATGAAATATGGTACACTAACAGATTAAGATCTGGTGTGAGCTATAGGTATTGGATACTTTTTACCCTGGTTAAATGCAAGTGAAGCCACGGGTGGATACTAGTAATAAAATATATTTCAGGCGCTATTTACAATTAGGCAAGAGAGGATGGTTTTGAAGTGTGTTTATTGTTATTATTTGTGTTATATATATGTTATTATGTGTTTGTGTTATTGTGTGTACAGTTTGTCTAAATAAATATCTTACTATCTTATCGATAACTAAATTTTATAATATAGAGAATAATAAGTGGTATGAAGATTTTCATTCCCCGAGACTTTTCCATCTGTATATCTCAGGGTGGCGGGCGCAGTGCAATGCCACATAGGGTGCGTCCTAGGTGGACGTGACCTATGAGGTAATGCATTGTTAAAGGCAGAGGTTACCGCTTAACATCAGGTGGGTCATCTGCTTGTTAAGTCATCCACAATTTTTTTATTTTAATAAATTTATTTTATTTATTATAAATTAATAAAATAATATATTCTTAAAACATAAATAAACCCAGGTAAATAAATAAAAAAAACATACAAAAGCTTTATTGATAACTCTTTTTTCATTGTTTTAGTATGCAAATGATAACAGAAAATGGATTGTTTATGTTTATGATGCCGTGTCATTTATAGGCATTAATTATTGTCAAGTTCGATTAACTTATCTTAAATTCACACTTTAAATTGTTTAATAAATATTTATAAGACTAATATTATACCTTTATTGAAGCTTTATTATCTAAACATTTAAGTTTATGAGCTTTTGAATCTCTTAATTTATTTGGTCTTGATGGTTTAAGATGCAGGTTTATTTCCATAAATTATTCTAAATAGGTTTTTAAAGTGTTTCCTATTAGAAAACAATAATAATTTGTCTATGGCTGATAAATCATTTTAATTTAAATTTTCAACGCCAGATCTTTAAAATTTAAAACTTATCGTGACTCAATCAACTATAGCGTGATAAATCGTTTTAAAAAACTTTCGCGACCTCTGTGGCGCGGCGGGCGAACGTTCGCCTGCGACGCAGGAGGTTGCGGGTTCGATTCCCGCCCCGGAACAAATATTTGTGCGATTTGCAGATATGTGTTCAGGGTGTTCTGGGTATTTTCTATATATATAATAAAAAATATCTATCTATGTAATATGTTGTAGTATATCAGTTGTCTAGTACCCATAATACAAGGTATGCTTAGCTTGGGGCTAGATAATGTTGTGTGGAACTGTCCAGAATTATTTATTATTATTTATTATTCTATTGTCCAGAATAGGGACGCCAAAGGAAAGTATTGTGCAATATCCTGAGTCGCAAGTTAGTAGTCCCTCGGGAAGAATGTTGGAATGAGTATAGGCTCGGCTTACATGCCGTCAGAAAATTCTGCTGGGTTCTGTCTCCTAGTTCCCGAATCATACTTTTCTGTTAAATGTTCCCGACATTTATTCTGAATTTTGAACAAAGAATGATAACACAAATACACACATGGAACACAAAACACAGATGAACACACAACTAAAACATAGACTAACTGACTTCATCGTTCGGATAAGCGTTGATAAAAAAAACAATGAAAAACGTATTGGAAAACTTTTTAAAATACAGATTGTTCTAAGAAAGAAACAGTTCATAAACAAATTCAGAAAAGATATGAGGAAAGTTGGCTAAATTTAAAAGTTAAGATTCGTTGGTATAAGATTTGTCCTGGATGCTAGCTTATTTAAGGAATGTGTTATTACTGGAAGAAAGCGATAGCAAAGTCAGTCGTGGGCAGCAATGGCGGCGATGAGCTCACCACATGTCACTTCTATTTCCCACGATGGTTCAACCCACAGTGAAAGAGGTCCATTTGAGGCTCTGCCTACCTTTTCGTGGAAGCAGGCGTATGTATGTATGAATAATACAAACATTCGAGTAATATGTGCGTAAAATTAAAATAAAAGACCGAAGTCATATATACAAACATATTAAAAAGTTCGATAACAAGTAAAAGTAATTAATTTTATAAAAATTAAAAAACCCCCAACGCAATGAAACGGCTGGACCGATTTTGATCAAACATAGCTAAGAACACTCCCAACAAATTTACCTTTCAAACAAAAAAAAAACGAAATCCGTTCATCCGTTCGGGAGCTACGATGGGACAGACAGACACACACAAACAGACACGTCAAACTTATAACACCCCTTCGTTTTTACTTCGGGTGTTAAAAACAAACAAACTTGCTAAATGACTCATTTACAAAACACCTCTCAATATTCGTATTGGATCGGCTTCTCACATTCCGCCGTTCACCGGCATGTGAACCGTGCAGGCGTGACAGAGCCGGGTTCGATTCCCTGAAGGCACCATTAGCTAACCATCACTCGGTAGCGAGGCAGGACCGCTAATTTTCTCTAATTTTCCTATCAAAACCGATACGCCATTGTTTTTTTAAACAGAAGCAAAATAACTGTTCCGATCGTGAGAACAAAGTTTGTTATGTAATTATTGGGTGGTTTTATGTTGCCCGATACGATACGACTTAAGCCATGGATCACTAACGATCGCCCTTGGTTTCACCTGCATTATTCTGCATGTTGTGTTCAATAGTATTATAATTTACACCTGGAATGCCTGTAAAACGAAGTACTGTAAAAAGTTGTTATGTGTATAATACGAGTAGCGAACCAAATAAAAAAATAAAAAAACTTGACGACCTCTGTGGCGCGGTGGGTAAAGATTCGCCTGCAACGCGGGAGGTAGCGGGTTCAATTCCCGCCTTGGAAGAAATATTTGTGCTAACTGCAGATATTTGTTCAGGGTGTTCTAAGGTATTTTCTATGCATAATAAAAAGAATTTATCTATGTAATGTATTGTATTATGTATATCAGTTATCTAGTACCCATAACACAAGCTCTGCATAGCTTGGGGCTAGATAATGTTATGTGAACTGTCCAGCATTATTTGTTTATTTTTTAATCAACAGAGTGTACTGAATTTATTATAAAAAGTATTGTTTCATTAAATTTCACATTGCTGTGTACCGGTTTGAGGGGTATGGGTGCCGGTGGAATTACAGGCACATGCCAGTCTTTCATAATAAGTATAAGGGTGGCGGGCGCATTGCAATGACATATATGGCGCGTCCTAGGTGGACGTGACCTGTTAGGTTAATTATTATAGGCAGAGGTTATCGCTGACAATCAGGTGAGCCATTGGCTTATTTCGTCATTCAAATAATATAAAATAAAAATTTCTTTGAGCGCGTTGATGTCTTTCGTACTGACATATTGTAATTTTTGGGTATTAATTAATTAATTAATTTAAACACGTATATTTATTTAAGTCATGGTGTCCGGTCTTAGAAAATACCCTCCCATCTCCACCCGTGGATTTCGTAAAAGCTGACTAAGGGATTTCATCAAGGGATGGGCAGCAGCATCCACCTGAGTACTCAACACCAATTGCGATCACCAATCGCCTGACAAGCGTGCCAAGCTGCTGATGAAGATTTATTTAAAAAAAGATTGTACAAGCTTTTATTTAACTTGCAATGTATGCATGTTTGTCTTTGTGGAATCCAGGTGGAATCATGCAACTAAATTTGTAAGCATCCTGAACCGATTGAGCTGAAATTTGGCATACCTGTCAAGTTCGGATGACAATACAATTATAATAGTGACAGCGAGCTGATCTGATGATGGAGACGGAAGATGGACAATGGAACTCTTCGATGGATAGTAGTAGAATGGCCGTGTTTAGGCTCATTTTGATCAGCACACGGTAAAGATCAGTAATTTTATAAAAACTTGTCTTGAAAAATGTTTTTTTCACAAAACGCTTATGTCATATATATTTATTTTAAATAGTTATATATGTTTTTTCTTAGATAACGAAAATAAACAACCTATTTGCTTTCATGCATGATGATATATGACGGTGTATCTTTGCGTGTCGTGTCGATAAATATAATAACACTTACGTATTGATTTTTATTTAGCTTTTTACTCAAGGCTGTGGCACTATTTTTTACTCTATAGCTTTTGGTATGCGTGCGTGAGTATCGACCTTGCCTAATACGGCAAATTGGGCTTGAAGGATGGTTCGGCGCATTAGTTGTATTGTGATGTGTAGAATATATACAAGGTCATTGTTGAGAAGTTTAAGGTAATACCAGCGATTGCACATTGATTACTATTGAGTTTCTCACGGCCGTTGGATAAGAAATGATTGTTCAATAATCATAGAAAGATATTGGTTCGTTTCTATTATTGAAGTTTATAATTATAGAGATTGCAGCGAAATAAAACAGAAAGTTATTCGGCCAAATGCGTATCGGGAACGCATCGGGTTACGTTAGTCACAATTTTTACTACGTAACTTGAATGGTGTTACTATAAAACTTTGATTATTCTTAGAATAGTTCCACAGTTCTTAGGGTTACGTACCCAAAGAGTAAAACGGCACCCTATGACTAAGACTTCGTTGTCCGTCCGTCTGTCACCAGGCTGTATCTCATGAACCGTGATAGCTAGTCAGTTGAAATTTTCACTGATGATTTATTTCTGTTGCCGCTTTAACAACATATACTAGAAAACAGAATAAAATCAATATTGAAGGGGGCCGCCAAAAAAGTCATGACTGTTGTATGGGACAAAAGACATGACTTTTTCGGCGTTTTTATATATAATAGTACGGAACCGTTCGTGCACGTGTACGACTCGCACTTGGCCAGTTATTTTGTCTTTTACATTGACTAGGCTGTTTAAAGTTTGGTCGAAAGAGACAAAACATGGTTGACATGTTGTAACTTTAATTAAGGTGGTTGCTTTTTCATATAAACGTATTTGCACAAATATGGGCGAACAGAGTATAATTTTACACTGAAAAAACTGTTTTTGGCTTTTATATTGGTCATTATTTGCGGCAAATCATATTTGGTTGAAGAAAACAGTGGACTAATAGCGAAAATAACATCGAAATTACTTTTGTCAGTGATGCATGTACTAAGAGGCACAAATTAGTTGTATTTTTCTTTGTTTCTGTGTGTGTGTGTGTGTCTTTTAGTGTGGAATATTGTTTGTTGTTGTAAGCACAAATAAATGCAATAATCCTTTCTTTTTTTTTCCTTTCTTTCTTTCTTTGTATGGACTAAAATTTCAATGTTATTTTCGCTAGCTGCATGCATTGCCAGTGCACGCTATAAGTTTTCATCACAGAATATATATGTTGGAAGCTAAGGTTTGTCTTCAAACCCGTCTACGGCTCACCAGGTAGGTAATTGATGTAGTTTCTCATTACCGGAGTTACTGACAGGCATCGTACACGTGTAAAGTAATTTATGCATGGTTAGCTGCACATGGCAGGGTGCATGAGTGGATGGCAAGGTGGCAATGATGTGTCAGATGGACTGACTTGGGACTGGTTTAGCTTCTAAGCGTTAGATTCATACAATATAATGGTGAGAAATGTATTTACAGAAATAATAATACAACTGACTAGGTATGCACAAAATTTTAAAAATTAAACATATGAAACAGTTGTGCTACCTGAAGACCGCTGCTAACGATCTAAAGATAGCTCAATTGATCCAAATCACTACCAGTCGGAATCGTCTCTAAGATGCTGGTTGTATTGCCACGCTGAATGGAAATACTAATGCGTTGAGCCAGATAAGAGCCAGCTCTCGGGTCAACCGTCGCTTCGACCAGAGATACCCTGAAAGAATTTTGAAAACGCGACGGGCCCCGGTACCCTACGGATGGTAAGAACGCATGGTAGAATATTGAAGCAAAATTCATGCTTCAAAATCAAACTTCTGGATGCTGTCCTGCGGCAGAAATAGGTGTAATGGTAGTCCTTAACTACTAACACGGACGAACTCCATATCAAAAAACTTTTAGTAGTAGTAGAGCTTTTTTGTGAAAGAGTTCGTCCGGGGAAGTACTTCCATACCAATTTCAGCCACAAAGCCGCAGTGCTCGCATTGCTTTATTCCAGTTTGAGGGGTGCTGGTGAAATTACAGGCACACGAGCCTTTTCATCTTTTGGCGGGCGCAGTGCAATGCTACATAGGGTGCGTCCTAGGTGGACGTGACCTATGATGTAATGCATTGTTAATGGCAGAGGTTACCGCTTAACACAGGTGGGCAATCTGCATGTTCTGTCATTCACGTGGCTTAAAAAAAAAAAAAAAATGTATGTAGTTCGTCTTCATCTCATAAACTCAGACGTACAAGTTGGTGCTCTGCGTTGATTATTTAAAGGAGGTAAGAACCCTATTTCTTTTTTTTTTAACTATGATATGCCTTTGTTTGGCCACGATCTCACCTGTTGGTAAGTGATGATGCGGCCGAAGATGGAGCACAAAGGACTAGAGGCACCTATTCACTCTAGCCTTGAAGAGACCCAGATTATAGTTTTCAGGAAAGACAGACGACCGTGGTGTATTCCACTCCTTAGCAGTTCTCATTGTAAAGGTAGAACTGAAACGTTTAGTACGAATAGAGGGTATACTAATGAGATAAGGGTGGTACCGAACCGTGCGCCTGCTCGTCCTGTGATAAAAATGAGATGTTGGGATCAGATCATGAAGTTCCTGGGAGCATTCCCCGAAATGTAGCCTATAGAAGATCGAAAGGCACGCGAACTTACGGCGGTGCTCGAGACTCTGGATCTTAGCACACACTGGCACAGGGTCTGGAGTTGCTACCACCTGGTATATGAACACAGAAGCTCACCTTGTTGGAAGTAGTTGCTTTTCCTCACATAGACGCAGACGAGCGCCATGAGCTGCAGCTGCGAGAGCCTCTGCCTGGTGGAAGGCGGCAGCGGCAGCAGGTCGCGAAGGTTGGCGATCTCTGCGTTGATCAGGTCGCGGCGAAGCTTGCTCGCGCCTTTGGTTGACTTTCCCTGGTCGAACCTGTGGAAAAAACCTTCATTAAAACTGCGCCAACCCCTAGAAGATATCTTCATACAAAAAAAACTGTTTTTTTTTTATATCTCGTGAAATATAGATACATACATACATAGACACACGCCTTTTTCCGCGAATGGGTAGGCAGAGCCTCAAATAGGCCTCTTTTCATCGTGGCATATAGACGTTACAAGTGGTGAGCTCATCGCCGCCATTGCGTCCCACGACTGACTCGGTTTACACTTTCTTCCAGTTAACACATTCCATAATAAGCTAGCAGCCAGGACAAATCTTATACCATCGAATCTTACTAACAAGTCCTGGTAATCCTTTAGTCGGATTTTACAACATCCACGGGAGGAGATGTAGGGATCTATTCTTGGGCCAGACACACCACAAAATATAGATAATTTTACAAAAACCCTATAGTAAACCCTCGGCTTTGCTGTATTGATTTTATTTATCTGCAGACTGCGTCAAACCCAGGCAGGAATCTTCATTGTAATAAAATGCCTCGTGGCGCTCGAAAAAGTGGTTGTTGTTGAATATCTCGTAAAACATAGATAATTTTACAAAACCCCTACAGTTAATTTTCAGCTTTGTTGTATTGATTTTATTTATTTAATGTTTACCCAATAACCATTTTAACAATTGAATCTAGAAAATACTTCTGTAATCGCAGCAAAAAATAGACGTTACTTTGGGATGTTTTCTATCAAGAAAATATTGTCATATCGTGTTTCTGGGACAACTATCCCTTGGCATTATATTGTAGTATCCATGCATGTTTTTAATTTAAATATTGTACTTGATTTAGTCTATTAAAAATCAAATCTAAGATTAGGAATTTTACGCCATCAACAGGAGGATATGGAAGGGTTTATTCTAAGGCCGGACACAGATTATGATGTTATATGGACTATTAATTAACAAAATAAATAAATAAATAATGCTGGACAGTTCACACAACATTATCTAGCCCCAAGCTAAGCAGAGCTTGTGTTATGGGTACTAGATAACTGATATACTTAATACAATATATTACATACATAGATATTTTTCTTACATGGAAAATACCCAGATCACCCTGAACAAATATCTGCAGATCGCACAAATATTTGTTCCGAGGCAGGAATCGAACCCGCAACCTCCTGCGTCGTAGGCGAACCTTCGCCCGCCGCACCACAGAGGTCGTTGTTGTGAGGTGTAGATTGTTGTGGACTTCACCCGAAATTCGTAACTAACTCTCCAAACCGCCCACCCAGGCTCTTATTTATTTACGATGCAAATTAAGTAATAACTTGTGTAGTTTATATTCTAGAATACTAAAACACATCCATTACAGACTTGTTAACATAGTAACAACTATAAAATTTACGACAATTTCAATTATTTAGATACTGATATTTACGTTCGAATAAAAATTAGTTCCACTATCCATATCCTAGTTTCGAATGATTGTAGACTATTATGCCGAATCGATAGATTTGATCGATTATTTTTATTTTTTATCGAATTAGACGCAAATACGGTGTACCTATTTCCTAAAAGTGAGATCACCTTGGATTGGAGTAGAAGGTATTTATAGTAAAGAGGTGGAAAGGTCATTACAACAATTTAACTTTTAAGATAGTTATTTTTATTTTGAATATATATTGTGATTTGTGTTGTAACCAGTTCAGTGGGAATCTTAGTTTTTAGGGTTCCGTACCTAAAGGGTAATTTATATTATGACAAGGACACGGATTTATTGCAGCCTATAAATTGAAATCAGCTCATTAAGGTGAACTAAAAAAAACATTTACTTACAAAGAGAATAATACAACTAATACAAGTAGGTATTGGATCATTTGAGCTACCTTTAGATAGTTTGCAACGGTCTCCAGATAACTCAACAGATTCATTTGTATTTTCCAAAAAAAAAATTAATGATTTTTATTTCAATGGGGAAATCATATTTTATTTTCAAATACAAAGTCATCATCATCATTATCAGCAGCTTTTAGACATTCACTGCTGAAAGAAGCCCCCATATAAATAAAAATAAAATAAAATGTTTTTATCAACTGAAATCATAAGGGTCATTTTGATTTGTCTTATAAACCACTAGATAACCCGCGGACGACTTCTCCGGCGCGGCGTGCAGACAACAACAACATCAACAACCACCCCGTGATACGACTTTTGAAACAACACCACACTCAAGTTTTTCAATTTAGGGGTCACATTTTACCCTTGATTTCCTGAAAATATTTTAATCTTAACAACGACACTGTGAAACGATTTTTGAAACGACACCGAACTCAAGTATTTCAATTTAGGGGTACCATTTAACCTTGAGGTCCTGTAAATATTTTAATCTCAACAACGACACCGTGAAACGACCTTTGAAACGACACCATACTCAAGTTTTTCAATTTAGGGGTCCTATTTTAACACTGAGGTCCTTAAATTATTTTGATTTCAACAACGACACCGTGAAACGACCTCTGAAACGACACCATACTCAAGTTTTTCAATTTAGGGGTCCCATTTGAACCTTGAGGTCCTGAAAATATTTTGATTTCAACAACGACACCGTGAAACGACACCATACTGAAGTTTTTCAATTTAGGGGTCCCATTTGAACCTTGAGGTCCTGAAAATATTTTGATCTCAATGACTATACTGTGAAACTAACTTTTAAATCGTCAAAATACGCTGAAATCTGGCTAAAACGTAAAGTGTATTTATTTACAAACAAAATGTTCCCATGGCTTTTTTCAGCAAAATTTCAGGTACTGCTGAAACATATTTTTACTATTTTTATATAAAGGAAAATTTTAGGAATCACTGACGTGTTAATTTTATTGTTTGTTAATTTTATTTGAGGAATCTCCATGTTATATTTCATGATTCTACTGCTAACGGTTTCCGAAATACAGAGCATTTTTGTTTACCGATAGAACCCCATTTTGAACCCCTTAGCATGCGAATTTCCAAAATTCCTTTCTTAGTACAACCCTTCGCATCAAGACGAACACACCCTCCAATTTTCAAGTCTCTACGACTAGCGGTTTAGGCTGTGCGTTGGACCTCGGTCAGTCAGTCAGTCAGTCAGTCAGGACATTGTCTTTTATATATGAGATATAAATTTACGTCTACGTTATTATTCCTTAAATAGTTTGGAAAGAAAACTCGCTTTAGCAAACATTAATTAATGTATACTTTCGTAATCAATAAACAGATAACACAACAATTGTGTCAAGTGGAGTTGATGGCGGGTTATTAATAATGTTAATATAACTATTCGTCAAAATCTACATGGTTGGACCGCCTAAGATAACCAATACATACATACATACACATAGACACATGCCTCTTTCCCCGAAGGGGTAGGCAGAGCCTCAATGGGCCTCTTTTCACAATGGGTTGCACCATCGTGGGATATAGACGTGACAAGTGGTGAGCTCATCGCCGCCATGACTTCCCACGACTGACTCAGCTAACGCTTTCTTCCAGTAATAACACATTCTAATAATAAGCTAGCAACCAGGACAAATCTTTTACCAACAAGTCTTATCAAAAAGTCCGGGTAATCCCTTAGTTGGCTTTTACGACATCCACAGGAGGAGACGGAGGGGTCTGTTCTTAGGCCGGACACACCACGGCCTAGATTCACAATAATAAAAAAAAAGATTCACAATAGACATCGCGAATTGGCCTTGTCGTTAGGCTTCATTCATCATCATCATCTCAGCTCGGAATCACCCACTGCTGGGTATAGGCCTCCTTTCTCTTTTGCCAGCCTCCTCTGTCCTGTGCGTCTCTCAGCCAGGTATTTCCAGCGACGGATACGATGTCATCGACCCATCTTGCTTTGAAACGACCCGGATTTCTTCGGCCCGACTTCGGCCACCACTCCGTTGAGGCTTGACTCACCGGCTGTCACCACGTCTGGCCGGGTGTCCTGCCCAGCTCCACTTGAGGTTTATCGCTCTTTCTTCGACGTCACAGACTTTCGTCCGAAGGCTTCCTTACTAAGTATTTTTTTTGATCTGTGACTTACCACCATCTTGTTAGGGTTTATTTTTTTAACTATGATAGACCTCTGTTTTACCACAATCTCACCTGTTGTTATGTGACGATGTGGCCGAAGATGAAGCACAGAGGTCTAGAAGGCACCTATTCACTCTAGCCTTGAAGAGACACAGATTATAGTTTTCAAGGAAGACAGACGACGGTAGGGTATTCCACTCCTTAGCAGTTCGCATTAAAAAGGTAGAACTGAATGTTTACTTTGTGACCCACTAATGTGCGTCCCAGATCTCTTATGCGATTTGCACTGAGACATGTAAAACTTTTTGCCTAATCTAGGATTTTTAGCCGATATTAGATTGCGTGAGAGATGATATGAATGAGAAGGGAGTGAATTACGAGGTGACGGCTGACAGGGGAGAGTGGAAGAAAAAGACATACTGCGCCGACCCCAAATATATTGGGAAAAGGGCAAGACAATAATAATGATTTTAATTCCATAATTGACAACGTAACCACACAGTTAATAGCAAGTTCTAAGTTCTCTGAGGATGAATGACGGATCAAGCAGATGGCCCACCTTTAGGCGGTAACCTCTGCCTCTAACAATAAATTACCTCACAGATCACGTCCAACTAGGACGCGCCCTACATGGCATTGCACCCACCACCCTAAAGACCTAAGCATGAAAAATGAAAGTAACTAAGTAATGTAGTAACTGTCTGTCTGTCCGTCTGTCACCAGGCTGTATATCATGAACCGTGATAGTTAGACAGTTTAAAAAGATAAGTTATTTTTTCTAAATAGAATACAAAAATGACCTCACAAGTGTGAAGCCAAATAATAAACTAATATTCATTTCGGAGATAAAAATCAACTTCGTATTTTTAATTGCACACAATCAAACGTTGTAGAATATAAATAACGAATTAAATTTAACTGCATTTTACGGTTAGATAAATGGAATTATCTGAACCATCAAGGAACTGTTTGTACTAAATAATCATTAATCAATAATGTTCATGATCGTTTTATCTTCAATCAACGTACCTATTAACAATCAATAAATCATTTGGAAATGTCAACGGTGCTCAATTTGTTAGCGATGCAAATTTATGCTCTTTGTTCGAGTGCAGGTTTTTTACCGTAAGTACAATGAGTAAACTGCAATAGCTTATACATAAAGTAATCTTCATAAAGAACTTCTTTATGTATCTTGAGACCTATTTTTAGGGTTCCGTATCCAAAGGGTAAAACGGAACGGGGTGAGGTAGTTGACCAGGTCAACAGCACTACCTTCCTTGGGTTTACTCTAGATAAAAGCCTGACATGGGAGAACCACATAGACAAGCTATGCAAAAAGATAGGACGTTCATGTTTCGCTCTATGGCGTCTCTCAGATACCTTGGACAGACGGATGGTAAGAAGCTTTTATTTCGCCTCTGTACATTCACTCCTCCAATACGGAGTTGAGCTCTGGGGGCGCGCAGCCGATTGGGAACGCGCCTTCAGACTGCAGAAGAGAGCGATACGTGCCATTGTACGGGTCCAACAAGACATGTCTGCACGACCATTCTTTGAATCCTTGGGGATTTTGACTGTACCCGCCCTTGTAATATTTAAAGCTGCGGTGTATGAAAATTGCGAAGTTCGAAAAAAATTATAAACTTTGAATGGCTTAATCTCAGAAACTATTTGGTTTAAAGATACAGTTCTAGTATCATATTGTAGCAAATGTAGTCTACTTAAACAAAAGTCCTAAGAAAGTTTTCTCAAAAACTAGTCCTTTAGGGATATAATCGCCAAAACTTGAAAAAAAAACTATTTTTTCGATTTTTGACAAGGTTGCGTTCGGCGCTCGAGGTCAAAAACTTGGATTATTCATTAGGCCAACATCATAAACAAGTCTGCAAAAAATCAGAACTACCGGATTTGACGTATACTACACACAAGATGATGATGATGTTGTCTCACAAGAATAAAACAAAAATGTCTAAAAACAATACCTAATACATACTCTTCTATACTTGCACATACCTACATTTATAACACTCCACACTGCACCCACACCCACACATACATCCACACACCCACGAACATACACATAGATTCATACACACATACACATACATACTCATGCACCCACACACTTTTATCATCGTGATCAATCTGTTTGTAGCAACTAGTAAGTTTTGTTTGATATATCGTACTAAGTAGAATCTTTTGTTAATTTTAAGCTGTGTAGACCTTTTTTGGCCATAATTTTGTTAATGTTAAACATAAATAATATTGTATAAATCGCTGTTGGTTTACCAAAATAAATAAAATAAAATAAAATAAAATGTATTAAGTTACTGGACTACTAGGTTAGACGATGAACCTACGACCTAACCTGTCCATCTTCATGCTCCACGGTCCTTGGTACTGATCCGATCGTAGTTACGCTTTGGCCTTTCACCTCGTGCCAGCCAGTAGTAATCGCATGACTTTATAGACATATTTAAGTATAGTAGTAGATTTGATTTAGTAATAGTAGAGCTTATCACATAGGTCACGTCCACCTAGGACGCACCCTATGTGGCATTGGTCAGCGCCCACCACCCGGAGGCTTTAAGATGAAAGTCTCATGTGCCTGTGATTTCACCGGCAACCATACCCTTTCGACAGGAACACAGCCAAACAAGTACTATTGCTTTGCGGCAGAAATAAGTATGGTGGTAGTACTTGCTTCCCCGGACGACCTCTTTCACAAAAAAGCTCTACTACTACTAAAATAATATAATGTAAGTGTATACAGTAGTAGTAGAGCTTTTTTTGTGAATGAGTTCGTCCGCGATAGTACTACCACCATACCTATTTCTGCCGCAAAGCATAGTGCTCGCATTGCTGTGTTCCGGTTTGAAGGGTATGGTTGCCGGTGAAATTATAGGCACATGAGACTTTAATCTTAATGTCTCAGGGTGGTGGGGGCAGTGCAATGCCACATAGGGTGCGCCCTAGGTAGACGTGACCTATGAGGTAATGCACTGTTCATATACAGAGGGTACCGCTTATCATCAGGTGGGCCATCTGTTTGATCTGACATAACATGTTGTCAAAAAAAACCAAAAAAAAAACCTTAGTAACTGCTAAACTTATAATGAAGAATTAAATAATCAATTAAATGAAAATATAAATAAAAAATGAATGAATCAATGTTTTTTCTTTCTTTCTTTCAATATCTTTCCGTGGCATATGCCCCAGATTAAAAACGTTTTGTAAAAAGGTGGGAAAATGTCGGCTTTCGAAAAAGAACAAAACCTTTCGGACTTACAAAGGAGCGAAATCAATGAGTCCAGAGTTTGTTATTTAGATAATGAAGAGAAGCACGCGATGACTGGTTAAAGGGTCCCGTTTGTGACTCATTAATTTACTTTGAACAAACTCACTGGCCAAAAACGGTGAGAAATTTCAATAATATTGTATACAAAACAAAAACAACTGAAATACGATAATTATCTTTAATGCAAATTCAAACTTCCAATTTCTAAGTCAGATTTGAGACAACAAAATCTATGAATATATTTTTTTCTTCTGTATTTTAAGGTGACAAACAAGCAGACGGCCCGCCTGATGTAAAGCAGTCGCCGCCGCCTTGAACATCTGCAACACCCACGGCATTGCAATCGCGCTGGCAACCTTTAAACCCTATTGATATTTCTCTAGAATTTACCCATATTGTAGCCCTGTGGGAAGACATCCAACGGGAACTCATTCCACGCCCTGCAGGTGCGAGGGAGAATCAAGCTCGTGAAACGTCCTGTGCGAGACCTCCACGCATCCAAAATGTGCAAAATGAAAAATTTTAATTATTTGAGGCTAAACCAAGCCTTTCCTCATTTTTAAAATTTAATAGTGAATCTTGAGTTTATTCAAAAAATTATAATAAGTAGATTGTCTTCAGCATTGACGAACATCCATCACACTCTTTCAAGTTGTTACAAGTGGTGAGCTCATCGCCGCCATTGCTTATTGCCGAACCTTATCAACGAGTCCGGGTAATCCCTTAGTCTGCTTTTACGACATCCACGGGAGGAGACGGAGGGGTCTATTCTTAGGCCGGACACAGTGTAATTAAATAAAAATGACAACGTTTCTTTCAAAAATTACAGTTCGAATCCCCAGGTAATATTTACGTAAAGTTTCTCAAACGTCAAAAACTTGTAACAACAAACAGACAGCCGAAAGTGGAGCACGGCAGCATGTATCGTGGGAACGAAATGCATTACTGACTTCAAAAGGGTTAATCTATTTTATTTAAGGGCATCTTCACGAGTTTCGTTAGTAGGAATACGAGAACAAAGCCCAATTTAGACTAGTCTAGGTCTTGGTGAGGTGCTTTCTGGATGACTGAGCGCTGGTAGCTTTTGAATCTAGTTACGTACACCTATGAACACAAGTCTAATATTGCAATGGCTCGTGTGTTATATGAGTTTACATTTATTAATTTGTTTTTCAACACACTTGTTTATATTCACCGTAATAAGGATAATGACACCTGTAATCAAACTGTGACTTTTTCATTGCTATTATTCACTAGTGAGTTATAGAGACAGTTGAAAATTTACACAGAGTGTGTATTTCTGTTTTATTATTATTTTCTTCACGAGTGTGTTGAAAAACGTCGTATGATACACGTGTGTATTGATGATGCAATGGCGCCTCAGCGGTAAACACCAACATTACACACTAATGTACTATTTACGATACGACCAATGATGGTAATTATAAATTATTCTGCTAAGATAGTAACATATGACCCGGACTTGTTAGTAAGATACGTTGGTATAAGATTTGTCCTGGCTGCTTTTTCGCCCCCAATAGCAAATGTCATCGAAATTATTATTATGATTATTATTATTTTTAGAACTTGATATACAACAAATATTGCTAATTTAATTATAGTAGGAATAATAATAATAATATAATAAAATATAGTAGGGATACGATAGATCAAATATTGCTCGCTTAATAGTATAGGATAGAAGAAATATTGCTAGTTTAATAAAGTATAGGATAGAACAAGTATTGCTGGTCTAGATAGATATAAAAACACTTTATTGCACACTAAACAGAAAAAAAAGACAACAAGACAAAAAAACAATAATAGTAACGTATAATACAATGAGCGGTCGTATCGCTAAAAGCTATTAATAGCGTTTAGTAGTATAGGATAGAACAAATATCGCTGGTTTAATAGTATAGGATAGAATTTTTCAATAAAATAACTTATATTAACCTCATCATCATCATCCACAGCCTGACTTCACCCACTGCTGAGTATAGGCCTCTCTTTGCCTGTGCCATTCCTTACGGTCCCATGCCAGTCTCATCCAGGTTCGGCCCGCGACGCATGCGATATCGTCTGCCCATCTAGCTGCTGGACGACCAACGTTTCTGTACACAGTTCTTGGACGCCATTAATTTTTTTTTTTTTTTTTTTTTTTTTTTTTTTTTTTTTTTTTAATTTAGTTAGCTCCTTACTCTACCTATCATCACCTCTTCTTGCCAGGTGTCCTGCCCAACTCCATTTTAGTTCCGTTATACGATTCCCAACATCTTTGAGCTTTGTTCGACTTCGTATCTCTATGTTGGGAACACGGTCTAAGCATGGCGCGTTCCATGGCTCTCTGTGCAACTCTCATCCTGTACACAGCCTCCTGCGTGAGTGTCCATGTCTCGGCACCGTAAGTCATGGTAGGCAGAACACACTGGTTAAAAAAATGGGTCTTCAGACATTGTGGAATAGTATAGGATAGAATTTTTCAATAAAATAACTTATATTAACCTACTTTAACAGAATGTATGCCGTTGTATACCCAGCAATTTTAGACACGCAAATAATTATAGAACATCTAAGTAGGTACATAGAAAACGTTCCAGTATTATTATCGAATGCAAGTGGTGAAAACTATTGTTTTCCCACGCCGAGCTAGACGGATAATAATTTAGTCAATTTTCCAATATCACGTGAGGTCGAGTCTAGGGGCGGAACAGTAGCGGAAAAAGCTGTCTAGTTATCCTACTTATTACTAACTTGGACAGCACACGATACGCTTTATATTAAAAAACAATCTAATAGTAGAATAATCTAAATTTACATTTATTCCAAGTTGACATGATTACTTTCGAGCGACATCAGGACACGCGGCTACATACGGTTGTATCATAAACCCCTATAAGCCCGGGAGGGGGTATTCTACGCATCATGGTGAATAAATTTAGTTCTACAACTTTTTGTGACGACCTCTGTGGCCCGGCGGGCGAAGGTTGGCCTGCGACGCAGGAGGTTGCGGGTTCGATTCCCGCCTCGGAACAAATATTTGTGCGATCGCAGATATTAGTTCAGGGTGTTCTGGGTATTTTTCTATGTATTATCAAAAGTATCTATGTATGTAATATATTGTATTAAGTATATCAGTTATCCAGTACCCATAACACAAGCTCTGCTTAGCTTGGGGCTAGATAATGTTGTGTGAATTGTCCAGCATTATTTATTTATTTTATTTATTTATTTATATTTCGAAGGTTCATTCATGAAATGCCTCGTAAAAATCCTGAAATTCTTCCTGAAATCCTGAATTTATGGGGTCGAGTATAATTCATGGGACCTGGGAACATTTCTGAAGGATTACCATAGAAGTATCCCAAGTAATGTGAGTAAATAATGTGTAAGTGTGTGTCTAAGCAATTACTTTGCAGGCTTTTGACGCTAAAGGTGGAACGTTTTGCTTGTAGCGCGAAATTCAAATTGTATTGAGGTTTTGCTCATCATAGCTCATCAATACGTGTCAATACATTTTAAGAGAGAAAAAGCAAATTTTGCGAAAACTAGGGGACCTTAATGGTCATATTTTAGAGCATATTTTAATTGAAACGGTCTCCGAATTATCATTAGCTTAGCTACAAATTTCAATGAACAAGAAAATCACCGTAAATAAACATTGAATGACATTCGTAGCTAAAACCAGGGGTTGTAATTATCAAGATAAATATGACCTTTGATAATTATCGCGATAATTATCATGATAAATATCAGATAATTATCAAACAGACATTAAGCCCAGGAATCCTTTTTTAACTGATATTACATATCAACATTTATGTTAGAAGCAAGTAGTAAATAAATTATACACATTTTACTATCAAGGTAATCTTTTTTTTTTTTTTTATAATTGCGTGAATAAAAACTTGGAAACTAAAATACGAGAAGTTAATCAACTACATACTACTTAATTAAAATGATGAGTGGAATATAATCGTCATCAACCTCAACTGCGTTAACTGGACGGGGGTTTTCTGTATCTGAAGAACAAGAATGCCTCGATTATACTTATCAAGATAATTATCAACCTATATTTATCTTGATAATTGATAATTATCACTTCGAACCCCGGCTAAAACCAATGATAATTATGAGAAATTATCAATTCAAATATGCGTGTTAAATGTCCAAGTTTTCGAAAAAAAAGAAGGTTTTTCTATCTTAATACGTGTTGATGATCTGTGATGAGCAAAATACAATAAAATGTGAATATCGCGCCCAAAGCGTAACGTTTCACCTAAGGAATCAATCATACTATAAGCATTCCATAGCGTTAATATTCAGGCTAGGTCAGAGCTTAACCAGATCAAATAAACAGTGACTTTGAACTCGCTTCGCTTATCAAATCGAGGCAACCACCAAGGGTTGCTTAGAAACCACAACAGCGTATCGGTTGGTTACAGAACACGGCCTGCATTACGACCTTTACGGCAGCCATTAGAAGTATTCTGCACGGTCTAACATTCCATACATTGCTACTAACTGTATCGATATCTTCTAGGTACTTCATGTTCATGGTATCCTGGTATTTTGATTTATAATTTTCGATGTAGAACTCATTTATTTATGACCTTACCGTCTTTTATAAGATTTTTAACGGGGAATGCTCTGAGGAGCTGTTTGAGCTAACCCCAGCTTCGCACTTTTATAACCGCACATCCCGCCGTCGCGTCGTCGTGAGCGAGCTCACCCGCACATTTTGGATGCGTGGAGGGTCTCGCACAGTGCGTTTCACGCGCTCGTTTCTCCCGCGTACCTGCAGGGCGTGGAATGAGCTCCCGTTGGATGTCTTCCCACAGGGCTACAATATGGGTAAATTCAAGAGAAATATCAATAGGGCTCTTAATGGTAGGCAGCGCATTTGCAATACCGTGGGTGTTGCAGATGTCTATAGGTGGTGGTGACTGCTTTACATCAGGCGGGCCGTCTGCTTGTTTGTCACATTATTACATAAAAAAAAAAAAAAATATAATGTCGCAGTGATAGAAGATGCACCAGCAGCATATGGTAGCACCTTCGTGATACCAAGATACGTGATGCCAAAAACCTGGGTGCTTAGTACGAGTTTGATAATTTTCGAAACTACACGAGGTTTCGTTACCTTCCATATATTTACTTGCAGCGCCCCTAGCGGAAACGAGGAGAAAACTTAGGATGCTGTCAGAAAATGTATTGAAGGAAACGAAACTTCATATTATCGCAATTCATACTCGGTAAACGTAACGCAGCTTCTCTGCATGTATAGTATCAGCGCTTTGCATAACGTGGACAACGGGAAGGGATTTTTTGACTTCCAGCTGCCGTTTTTTTTTTGTAATAAGATTTCTGCCTGGTGTTGGCGAAGTCTTAATCGTACGCTCACATTGAATTCATCTCACAAATGAACACAGATTCCTGCCGGTCAAGTGTGCGGTCAACGCTCGGCACGGGACAATAGTCCACTCATTAGCACTACATTTGCATGCACTAATTACTGTACTTAGTGCTGTGGCTTGACCACTCGCTTGTGCCACCGTACAATTCGCATACAGCAGCTGTATTTTTTTTTTTTTTTTTTTTTTTTATACATCTGAATGACGGAACAAGCAGATGGCCCACCTGATGTTAAGCGGCAACCTCTGCCTATGAACAGTGCATTACCTCATAGGACATGTTCACCTAGGACGCAACCTATGTGGCATTGTAATGCGCCATGAGAATGTGCCAAATGAGACATAAAGATGAAAAGTCTCATGTGCCTGTAATTTCACCGGCACCCTTACCCTTCAAACCGGAACACAGCAAAGCAAGCACTACTGCTTTGCGGCAGAAATAGGTATGGTGGTAGTACTTCCCCGGACAAACTCTTTCACAAAAAAGGTCTACTACTACTAAATTGGTCTTATTTGGAGGTTTCCTCCTCATAGACCGTAAATACCTGGATTATGGTAATACCCGTTTCGTTATCTTGTATTTGTCAACCGTTGCCGTAGATGTTATTTTTGTTATATTTTATTCAAGTGTTATTTTCCGTGACGTCACCAAATGGCTCTGTCGGAAGACCAGCGTTGGTTGTGAACTTGTAACGTGTTTACAACTGGCTCATGCCGAGACAGAGACCATTTTGTGAATCAATGCAAATTTTTTTTTAGCTTTGTCTTCTATTCTATTATGTTTTTGATTGAGTTACAAATAAAATATTTTTTTTCTTTCTTTTTTTCTTTCAATGTTGTTTCGACCTCTGTGGCGGGGCGTGCGAACGTTTGCCTGCGACGCCGGAGGTTGCGGGTTCGATTCCCGCCTCGGAACAAATATTTGTGCGATTTGCAGATATTTGTTCAGGGTGTTCTGGGTATTATCTATGTATAATAAAAAATATCTATCTATGTTATATATTGTATTAAGTATATCAGTTATCTAGTACCCATAACACAAGCTCTGCTTAGCTTGGGGCTAGATAATGTTGTGTAAACTGTCCAGCATTATTTATTTATTTATTTATTTAATGTTTTGTGCTGAAAAAATGTATTTATTATTATTATTTATTTATTTATTAAGAAACAAGTACAACATAACAGAAATCCAAAGCGGTGTTGCATGCACACAATTATATAAAAATAAAAAATAAAAACAACGAAGCTTAGAACAAGTAGGTAAGACCTACCGAGGATAGACATACAATAATAACTAACACTAACTACTTGCATTAAATATTCTCTAAAACAAGCTGCGCTATTTCCATGAGTTTCGGCAAGCTATGACAAAAAATGACAATATTGTTCTCTGAGAGAACATTAACTAAACGGATGGCGTGTGACATTTATAAGTCATTCATTGTCCCAGGTACTTTACAGGTAAAACCTGTAAAGTGAAAGTACAAAAATGTTCTACCTGTTCATATGAAAAAAAAATAACAAAGTGCAGCTGTTATCGACTGAAATTTTGATTCAACTTCTGAACGACTTCATCATAGGACGAGCAGACGCACGGCTCGGTACCACCCCTCATTAGTATACCCTCTATTCGTACTAAACGTTTCAGTTCTACCTTTATAATGCGAACTGCTAAGGAGTGGAATGCACTACCGTCGTCTGTCTTTCCTGAAAACTATAATCTGGGTCTCTTCAAGGCTACAGTGAATAGGTGCCTTCTAGACCTTTGTGCTCCATCTTCGGCCACATCGTCACTTACCAACAGGTGAGATCGTGGTGAAATACAGGACTATCATAGTTAAAAAATAGGTGCCTTCTAGACCTTTGTACTCCATCTTCGGCCACATCGTCACTTACCAACAGGTGAGATCGTGGTCAAACAAAGGTCTACCAAAGCTAAAAAAAAAACGTCATAGAATTTTGTACTTTTTCTCTCACCTAAATGTCGTCAAATATTATGTTCATGTTGAACGTATCATTCTGTGATAGTTTTTCAGGTGGCATATAATTTTTTTTCGTGATTTTAACTTACTTTTAATTCCGCGAGCGCTATCCTGTTACTTTCTAACTTACCTGATTCTTAATGAGTTAGAAAGTGATGGAATTGAATCCCTGTCCGATATCCGTCGTTAAATCACTCCGAAAACGTTTGCTTACAGTGCTGTCCACAATAAAGTACCCCACCTCATTATTCTCATATATCTTTGACAGATACCTAGCGTTTAATCGAAGATTAAAATTAGCTGTCGAGTAATGAACACCGCGGCGCTGGCCGGTTATTTAAACACCGGTCTGGGTACTATACCAATTGGATTATAATTGTTTTTCACGCTCATTTGATGGTTATTGAAATAAATCTTTTGTTTAACGTTTATTTTGCATTGGTTTGTATTGATTTGTTGAGTTGTGAGGTTTTATAATTAAATAAATAAATAAATTCATTTATTTCAATCAACAATTGGATCATAATTGTGTTATTTGTTTTCTTATCCTAGGTTAGTCACTCTAAACATTCTGATACAAAGAAGAAATAATCAAGAAATAATTAATATGCCCAATCTTACAAAATTAAATATAAATTGAATTGAATAATAGAAATGTCATTGCGGCTAGAATAAATAATTTAGTTTATTATTAAAATGGATCATACTGAGATACTCACTGTCAAACCTGTCTGAGAAAACCTTCAGAATGCTGTGTGTTTATGTTCATGTATTTTTGTTAATTAGTTCTGTGGTCCAAACTATTGGACAAATAGGCAATAGCAGGATATAATATGGGGTCTCGCTCTATATCCTCAATTGTTCTAGCACATGGCCATCTAGCATGCAATTTTGATAGCTTTGCCGCGTAAAAGATTCTCATAATAAAATAAAAAACTCTACTTATCAAATTTTTTATACATCATTTTTAAACCTTAAAATTTAAACTTTTTGACCTAAACTTTTATATTTCCATTTTTAATATTCCAAGTATTAAAATGGCCGTGGGGAATGAAAATAGGAGCGTGGCTATATTTATTCATCAATATGTTTTATTATCTTTTTGTTCATCTTTATGTATCAGGGTGGCGGGCGCGATGCAATGCCACATAGGGCGCGTCCTAGGTGGACGTGACCTATGTGGTAACACTGTTCATAGGCAGAGGGTATCACTTAACTTTAGGTGGGCCATATATGCTTGCCCGTCATTCCAAATTGTGTAAAAAAACATGCCCATTTGCTAGCGCAATTGACCTGCTTGAAGAAAACAGGGATATAATAGGTTTTAAAAATACAGTTTCTTTTTATCTGTAAAATTATTTTGTTCTACGGATACTTTGACGATCGACCCTCTCTCGATCGACCAGCGTCTTTTTAAGGGCCACGTGTGGAGATTTTTTCAAGATTTTTCATCGTAACATCCAATGAGGATGCCTATATCCAGCAGTAAACTTCTACAAGCTGATCATGATGAAGATGATAAATTTTATTGAAACAAAATAAATAAGTGATAAGATACGTTAGTATAAGATTTGTCCTGGCTGCTAGCTTTTAAGGAATGTGTTATTACTGAAAGAAAGCGTTAGCCGAGACATTCGTGGGAAGCAATGGCGGCGATGAGCTCACCACTTGTCACGTCTATATTCCGCTATAGTGCAACCCACTGTGAAAAGAGGTCCATTGAGGCTCTGCCTACAAAAAGGTGTGTGTCTATATCAGGGATATAATAGCTATTATAAAATACAGTTTTTTTAAAAGTTTTGGCTGTAAAATTATTTTGTTCAACGGATCTTTTGATGTAATCCTCTCTCGATTGACCAGCGGAAGCAGGCTCAAGACCATTCATCGTAACATCATATGTTCAGCAGTGAACAAGTTGCAGTCTACAAGCTGATGACGATGAAGATGATGAATTAAAACAGAATAACTAGGTACCTATAATTACATACAACACCTTACGAGTAGGAAATCGTCTGCCACCGTCGTTATATAGATTTATGAATGCCATCATTGTTATCTGAATGTACTATGGAAGATTCTGTCTGTACCTTGAGGATGAGGAAGCGAAGGTATGAGGAAGTCATTAGGAATAGTTTGAATGCCTTATTAAAGGCAGCTTTCCTATACATTAGTGTGAACCGGCAAAACAAATCATATTCAGGTGCGGCATAGTTAGTACATTGAAACAAATCATCTTCTGTTACGGCACAGTTAGTATGAATATTGAAACATGCTCTTGTGTCATTACATAACACCCAACAGTCATATACATACCAGCTTGCTGCCTTGGACTCGATCGAACGTAGAGCTTTCAGGCTCATAGGTGTGCAACATATGGCGGAGACTAAGATCCAGAGTCTCGAGCACCGCCGTAAGGTTGCATGCCTTGCGATCTTCTATAGGTTACATTTCGGGGAATGCTCCCAGGAACTGCACGATCTGATCCCACCATCTCCTTTTCATCATAGGACGAGCAGGCGTACGGCTCAGTACCATCCTCACCTCATTGGTATACCTTCTATTCGCACAAAACGTTTCGGTTCTACCTTTATAATGCGAACTGCTAAGGAGTGGAACACACTGCCGTCGTCTGTCTTTCCTGAAAACTATAATCTGGGTCTCTTCAAGTCAAGAGTGAATAGGTGCCTTCTAGACCTTTGTGCTCCATCTTCGGCCACATCGTCACTTACCAACAGGTGAGATCGTGGTCAAACAAAGGTCAATTAATGTTAAAAAGAAAAAAAAAAGAAAAAAAAAACATGGTCCTGATCGTACATTTAGATTCCCTGTGTCGTGGCTATCAGGAACTACAAAGTATGTACGAAAGAAAGTATGGAAATATGAGGTATGAACAAAAAAAAACACTGTAAAAGTAATTGAATGACTACACTAGTGTAGCTACACAATTTTTTTTTTTTATACTACAAGAATGACGGATCAAGCAAATGGCCCACCTGATGTTAAGTGGTAACCTCTGCCTATGAACAGTGCATTACCTCATAGGTCACGTCCACCTAGGACGCGCCCTATGTGGCATTGCACTGCGCCCGCCACCCTGAGACAAAGATGAAAAGTCTCATGTGCCTGTAATTTCACCGGCACCCTTACCCTTCAAACCGGAACACAGCAATGCGAGCACTACTGCTTTGTGGCAGAAATAGGTATGGTGGTAGTACTTCCCCGGACGAACTCTCTCACAAAAAAGCTCTACTACTACTAAAATTACTACTAATGATTAATAATGAGACATTTTCAATCAAACTATGCGTGTTAGGTCTCCTAGTTTTCGCAAAATCAGGTTTTGCTATCTTAAAATGTGTTGATGAGCTGTGATTAGCAAAAAACACAGTAATATTTGAATTTCGCGCCACAAGCAAAATGTTGCACCTCAATTGATCTTGTTATAATTTTGATGACAGCCTCATTGTGTCTTGTCCTCTAAAAGATAATGTCAAACGCTTACGTAACGTCTAAGCTAAGGTTAATTTTTATGTTCGCCATTTAATTCATGGCTGGGAGACTCATCTGTCAACCTTTATGCTCTAGATTGTAAAGGTCTGTGTTTATCATTATGTACTAATTGGTACAAAAAGTTACCTCTGTGGGACAAAATTGGTTAAATAACTATGAGTTAAGTTGTATACGTTCGCAGGCACGATTATGATCGAGTAGTTCCTGTTCGATCCATTGTCTTGTTTGATCCATTATACATATAATTTTGTTCCTGTTCGACCCATTATACCTATAATTTTGTTCCTGTTCGATCCATTATACCTATAATTTTGTTCCTGTTCGATCCATTTTATCTATAATTTTGTTCCTGATTGATCCTGTCTCCAATGGTCAAAATATGATCGCATTGTAACAACAAAAATGTTTATTCAATTTTATTCGGAAAACAAAATAATATGTACATTAATACATACATACACACACGCCTTTTTCCCCGAAGGGGTTTAGGCAGACCCTCAATGGGCCTCTTCACAGTGGGTTGCACCATCGTAGAATATAGACGTGACAAGTGTTGACAGCTCATCGCCGCCATCGCTTCCCACGACTGACTCGGCGAACGCCAGTTCTTCCAGTTGTCGTCGTTTCGTATGAGGTAGTGCTGGCCTCTGGTGTCAGAGTTTGTCAAGCCGCCCGTGGGCCTTGACAGTCAGTAATAACACATTCCATAATAAGCTAGCAGCCAGGACAAAACTTAACCAACGAATAATATCAACAAGTCCGGGTAATCCCTTGTTCGGCTTTTACGACATCCACGGGAGGAGACGGCGGGGTATATTTTTGGTTGGGTAAAATGTATTGCTCGTAAAGAAAAATTGAACTACATCAAATATATGCAATTGATGAGTGACTGATTGACTAGCTATCAGACAGGCTAGCCTGAAACATGAAATTTGGTGTCGGATTTTTGATTTTGAAAGCTTCTATTTAACTTGCATTGTTTGTCAGGGTGGAATCCAGGTGAAATCTTGCAACTCAACCGATTGAGCTGATGACAATACAATATGATGGTGACAGCTGATCTGAAGATAGAGACAGAAGGTGGACAACGGAACTCATCGATGTATAATAGTAGACTGGCCGTGTTTAGGCTCGTTTCGATGAGCACACGGTTACGATCACAAATTTTATAAAAGCTTGTAATGAAAAATTTATTTTTTACAAAAAACTTATTTGATTCGGACTTTTCGAAAACACCATTTGTTTCCACTTGTTTAGTAATCATTAGTATTCAAGGTATACTAAAACGAGTCCGGTAAGCATCAATTTCTCTAGTTTTACTAATGCAAAAAATCATCAAAGTCAAAATATTTTAGCAAGTTGCATAAACAAATCCACGATTAAAAGCATTCAAAATAATACATCCATTCATTTCGCAAGAGTTGAAAGGTAATGCATAAAATACCATCACTAATTACCAGACAGATTAATTACATCAGAGTATTACGCAAAGTAAAAACTCGAAGTCATACATTTCAAAGTGATTGACAATGCATTAGAGTTAGGAGTTATTTTTCGAGTTTTTAGACCACTTGTATGTAGAGCGGTTAAAGGTCAGGAATATTAATGTAGACAAGCTCTACCTGTGGCTTTGTATGAGACCAAAAAACTGTATAAATAAAACGGACAAGTGCGAGTGAGGGTTCCGATCGGAAGAATAATAGAAGAGAATAAAATAGAAAACATATTAAATAAATAAATAACGGCTTATTACCACTGTAGTAATAGAGCTTTTTTGTGAAAGAGTTCGTCCGGGGAAGTACTACCACCGTACCCATTTCTGCCGCAAAGCAGTAGTGCTCGCATTGCTGTGTTCCGGTTTGAAGGGTAAGGGTGCCGGTGAAATTACAGGCACATGAGACTTTTCATCTTTATGTCTCAGGGTGGCGGGCGCAGTGCAATGCCACATAGGGCGCGTCCTAGGTGGACGTGACCTATGAGGTAATGCACTGTTCATAGGCAGAGGTTACCGCTTAACATCAGGTGGGCCATCTGCTTGCTCCGCCATTCCAGTAGTATAAAAAAAAAAAAAAAAAAAAAAAACTTTATTCTTGTAACGTCAGCAAAGCGACGAAATACTTATAGCCGTTATTTATTTATTTAATATGATATCCAACCACGATAGTTTAAATTCTAGAATAGAAAACGTTTGTTTGAAACAAAGAACACATTCAAGTTTGAAAAAAAACGATAAAAAAAAACAATGTTAATATCAGTGGATAGCTCCAGACTGTCTGACGTGATTGACTGACTGATTGACTGACTGACTGACTGACTGACTGACTAATTATCAACGCAAAGCCGCCTTGAGTCCTAGTGACCTGAAAATTGAAGGGTACATTCCTTTTGATATAGTGGTGCACTTTGAAAGGAATTTCCAAAATTTACCCCCTAAGGTGTTGATGTTTGTATAGATAAAAGTCCACGCGGACGAAGCCGCTGGCTTTATTCTAGTCTCTAATACGTATGTATCTTAAATTAACGGTAGGGTCTTAACATTTACTGTCTTAAGGTATCATATCTTATTCCGATTTAAGGCTCTCTTACTGCGTGCGATACAGACACGAAAACAAAGAATACAACACAGTCAGTACTAGCTTTACCATAGATTATAGTCAAGTTAGTATGGGTGGTATGGGTCAATGCCACAGATACAGGTGAAGCTAGTATGTGGTACGCGGAACCTTGATTTAATATAGGTAGTCAACGATATTGGATGCTCTGATTTATGGAGTGTTGCGTTTGCAGTCGTGGGAACTTTGTTCTGGGAGTTAAAATGAGTTGACTTTGGCTAGTACACTGCCATGATATAAGAATAGATATTTATTAAGTGGCCCATAGTAAGCACAAATAATTTTCACTAGAAACGGGATATTTACCATGATTTTTGAGTTTTATATGTTCCCGATATTTCGGCACAGTTGCATGCGCCAAGATCACGGGAGAACTGACTAAAGTCTTTGCGAGTAGATGTTATTGGCAGATATATCGATCTACCCTCTTTCTCACTCTTCTATTACGAACGATACCACTACCATCGGTTTCATTGTCACAATTCACACCAACTCGACACACAACACTAACGGTGTCCGGACGCGTAGCAGGTACCACACTTTTTTGATTCTTACACATTCTTACCACAGGCTTCCATACTCCAGATAATTGAAAACCATCTTCTCTATTGAAGTTTCTGTACTTAGTAATCTCAATTGCCTCTTGTACCATTCTCGGTATGTAATGTCGCTCTGTCGAGATTACCTGCGGACTGTGTAGCTCGATCCAATGATTTGAGCCAGATTCCAAAAGGTGTTCTGCTATGGCTGACTTATGTATGTCCCTGTTCTTGACCGCTCGTATGTGCTCCTTAACCCGACACGCTATCGTACGTTTCGTTTGGCCAATGTACGAACTCCCACAGCTACAATCAATTTTATACACCCCTGGCTTTTCAAGTGGAAAACTGTCTTTTGGTGAACGCAAGTAGTGCGATATCTTCTTTAAGGGAGTGAAGATGGTCTTTACGGAAAACTTTTGCAGGACTTTCGCAATTTTGTCCGTCACCCCCTTAACATATGGCAGAAACGCTGGCCTACGTTCTACTCTGCATCTGTGGGGTCTTGGCCTAGGTCGGGATGGTAATGACCGAAGCTTATATCCATTCTTACGCAACACATGCTGGACATGAGCTAGCTCACTTTCAATGTGATTCTCATCACACAGGTCAACTGCTCGGTTGGTGAGAGATGTTACCACTGAATTGAGCTGCCGAGGGTGGTGGTGCGAATCAGCATGAAGATATCGGTCCGTGTGTGTAGGTTTTCTGTAAACAGAGTGGCCTAACCCACCATCTTCTCGGACCTGTACCAATACGTCTAGGAAAGCCAAACGTCGATCACATTCCATCTCATACGTAAACCTCATCTTCGTATGTACTCCATTAAGATGTGCCAAAAGTAGTTCTATTTCTTCATTCCTTCCTTCCAAAATACAGAAAATGTCATCAACATACCTCTTCCACAATTTAATCGGTAAGGGGGCAGTCGAGATAGCCATATTCTCGAAATACTCCATCCAAATATTTGCCACTACGGGAGCAACTGGACTTCCCATAGCTACCCCATCTATTTGGAGATAGTAATTTCCCTTGTATACAAAATAATTTGTGGAGAGTATATGATGCACAAGCTTGGCGTACTCTGCAGGGATGTCATTTTCCTGTATGCTCTTCTCAATCACCTTCATACAGTCAGCTAAGGGGACGTATGTGAAGAGGGATTCCACATCGAAACTCACCATCTTCTCGCTGTCATCCACCTTTGTCTGCTTCAGAATATCTATGAAGTGACGCGAATCCTTCACGAAAGAAGAAGTGTTTCCCACCGTTTGTTGCAGTACTCCTGCTACATGCTTAGCTAACTCATAAGTCGGTGAGTCAATTTGACTCACAATGGGTCTCACCGGAGCATGCTGCTTATGCACTTTTGGTAGACCATATAGTTTAGGTGGCTGGATATTTCTAGGACGCAACAGGTATTTCGTTACTTCCTCTCCGATAGCATGTAGGCTCTCCTTTATAATTTTCTGGGTACTACGATGTGTTCGGGCTGTCGGGTTATAGTTCACCGGTTTGTATATACTGCCATCTTCCAACAAACTAAGGATTTTCTCCTCGTATTGTGTGACGTCCATAACCACTGTCACATTCCCTTTATGAATAATAGTAGACTGATTAAGGCTCATTTTGATCAGCACACGGTTACAATCACTAACTTTAAAAAAGATTGTTTTGAAAATAAATTTTCACAAAAAACTTTTTAAGCACAAATAAGTTTTTTGTGAAAATTTATTTTCAAAACAATCTTTTTTAAAGTTAGTGATTGTAACCGTGTGCTGATCAAAATGAGCCTTAATCAGTCTACTATTATTCATCGAGGAGTTCTGTTGTCCACCTTCCGTCTCCATAATATATTCCGTATTCTGAGCATATTCGCAAATAGGTTTGACTGCGTAACATGTATTACTGCACTATGATGCATGCTCTCACTAATGACAATCACTTTAAATGTAACTTTTATAAATAATTTTAATAATTTTGTGACATGACAAGTATTGACATTTTTTTTTTTTTGTAATTTGTTTTTATTAAATTTAACCTGTGTTGTTGCTTAAATAATTAAATGATTTGTTATGTCCAGCAGTGGACTTCCACAGGTGGATGATGATGATGTCATATTTTCAATGTTAGTTTGTAGTATTCAATTGTAATTATTCTTACTAACCGTAGTGTAGATAGACAATGTATTTTACTAACCCAATGATCCTTGTTGATTGAATAAATAAATTAAATATACATATCTATAATATATAATATATATATATATATAATCAGATCAGCTCACTGTCACCATCATATTGTATATTCATTGAAACTTGACAGGTATGCCAAATTTCAGCTCAATCGGTCGAGGATAACTGCTTTAAAATTCAGTTGCAAGATTCCACCCGGATTCCACCCAGACAACATACATACATTGCAAGTTAAATAAAAGCTTGTAAAATACATAGTTTGCTAATATTTTAAATACTGATTTTCACTATCATGGTTTTGTTTTGTTGTTGGTTAGATAAAGAAAAATATGTTATTAACCACGATCGTTTCAAAAAATGAAAATACTTTCATATATGCCCAAATATTTTTAGTGGTTTTGGTTGTGAGGATGGATAGGATTCAAAACACTGCGTCGCGCTTACAAACCCAAATTGCGGATGTAACTTCGAAAGCTGCTAAGCTGATGTGGGATTGGGCTGGTCACGTCTGCCGCATGGCAAGCGAGCTGTGGGCGAAGGTAGCCACCGAGTGGCATCCTGACCCTGCGAGAAGGGTTCGCGGTCCAAAACGGAGATGACGAGACGAAACTGATAAGTTTATGGCTGACTGGGTAAACATAGCTCAGAATCGTTATGTCTGGAAGGAGTGGGGACCTTTGCCCAGCACTGGAAGACAATGGGCTAGAATTAGGATAGAATAGGTTTTTACAAAATTTATTCGTACAGTTTGGACTTGAAAATTCCCATGGAATGATGGAAGCGAGTTTTCGGATTTCTACTGGAAGAGAGTTCCCAAGCGTCTTGTAGACGACAGATGGCGTGCAAAAGGTTGATGATTAAACATAATTACTTATGAATACCTTTCCACTAGAAACGGGATTTTTGAGTTTTGATTGTTCCCGATATTTCGGCACAGTTGCATGCGCCATGATCACGGGAGAACTAACTAAAGTATATATGTATATGAAAAGTTATATATAAATATCTACTTACAAAGATTCAAGTAGTTAATCAAAAAGCTACCGCCAAAGCCTTTCCAAAGAATAAGCCAAAAAAAAAACCATTTGGAACTTAAACATCAAAACAATCGCCAACAAAAAGACCTGCTGTACTAGAAATGGATCTTTCAATTAAAAGCCTTCGCTAGGCCACAGGCTAAGTAACACTTAGTACTAGGCTGTACCAGTGATTGATCCGTCAATAAGTACATAAATCCATTAAGGCTGTACGCATGCGCGTCTGTTAATTGTGCATTTCTGCGGCTGTCAATGATGCGTAAGTGACGGGTGATGGCGGCGAGTTAGAAGGTTTTGTTTCCGGGTTTAAGTGCCTGGCTTACATACGGACAACATTATCATCAGTGGGTAGACGTCTGATATTGGATATAGGTATTGTAAGCGTGTAACCAAAGTCCTGAGTCCTATTACACACAAATTGTCTGTAATCGTTTGTTTTTGTTTTAGTTTTTTATTTAGTTCCTATCTTGTTTGGTTTTTTTTGTTGGTGTGTGTCTTTGTTTGTATAGTCATATTTTTTTTTTTTTTTTTTTTTTTTAATTAATATTTATCCGCAATCAGTTGGAGTACTATAGGCGGATGCGTGGAGTGGTATATGGCGTTTGGGATCCAGACTCATTCGTCCTTCTTCCCTCGTTATAGCAGGTTATCCAGAACATGGGTTCTCTTCAGCCGCTTTGTGTCACATGGATTTTTTTATGTCACATGGATTTCATGTATAGTCATAAATAAATGTTTATTTATTTCTTTCTTTCTTTATTTCTATTAAAATACGGCCAGGCGACACGATCCGTGGAGCTTGAAAAATAATTGCAATTGATGATAAATATAGTATTTTTTACAAGCTTTTATTTAACTTGCAATGTATATTTGTCTGGGTCGAATCTGGGTCGAATCTTGCAACTGAATTTTAAAGCAGTTATCCTCAACCGATTGAGCTGAAATTTGGCATACCTGTCAATACGATGACAATGCAATTATCTTGGTGACAGCGAGCTGATCTGATGATGGAGACGGACGGTGGACAACGGAACTCCTCGAGGGATAATAGTAGACTGGCTGTGTTTAGGCTCATTTGGATCAGCATACGGTTTCTAACACTAATTTTAAAAAAGCTTGTATTTAAAAATATAATTTTAACTTTATCTAAGTTTATTCACAACAAACTTTTTTTTTTTCTTTTTTTTTTATACTACTGAATGACGGAACAAGCTGATGGCCCACCTGATGTTAAGCGGTAACCTCTGCCTATGAACAGTGCATTACCTCATAGGTCACCTAGGACGCATTCATTCATAGAAACTTATTTATGATTTGATGTCTATGTAGAATTTACCTACCTATTGTTTTGACAGTTTGTTTAATTATTATTATCTTGATTTTATTTACTGGCTTGATATTTAAGATATAAATTAATAAGAAAAAATCGTAATACATCCTTGCATGCGTACAATGTAATCTAATCAAATAATACTGCAGCGTCCTAACGGGGTTTATCTGTATGTAATAACTAACTTAAAGTATAAGTAAGAACAATACTTAACATATAACATAAGACCAATAAATGAAGAAGTAGCAGTAGTAGAGCTTTTTTGTGAAAGAGTTCGTCCGGGGAAGTACTACCACCATACCTATTTCTGCCGCAAAGCAGTAATGCTCGCATTACTGTGTTCCGGTTTGAAGGGTAAGGGTGCCGGTGAAATTACAGGCACATGAGACTTTTCATCTTTGTCTCAGGGTGGCGGGCGCAGGGCATTGTCACATAGGGTGCGTCCTAGGTGGATGTGACCTATGAGGTAATGCACTGTTCATAGGCAGAGGTTACCGCTTAACATCAGGTGAGCCATCTGCTTGTTCCGCAATTCAGTAGTATAAAAAAACAGAAAAAAAAATGGGATGGCTTTTGTCCAGCAGTCGACTTGATAATGATGATGATATCAAATACTGGTGAAATTACAGGCACATGAGGTTTCATCTTTATGTCTCAGGGTGGCGGGCGCTTTATCATCAGGTTGGCCACCAGATTGTTCCCTCAAAAACGAAATATATAAAAAAAACTGAAGAGAACTCCGTTTGCCTCATAAAAGAATACACACCAAAACATTGCATCATCAGATGTTACGAACTAATAATGGATTATCTTAATGAATGTTCGCAGTTCCATTTAATTTTAATGAGTTTTGCTCAAACACAAAGGTTTAATTAGATCGAGCCTTCATTAACATAGGCTTGTGTCAAAACACGTGGTTTGACGTCCGGCTGTCATCTAAATGTCAGAGATGTCTCGTGTCACTGCGAGCCGATTGTGTAATGGGTATAGGTGGACTCAAAAGTGCTTTCATGAATGGTGGTTTTTTCGGTGCTACTGATGCATATTTCCATTGTTATATTATTAGGAGTCATTATTCAGTAGTTTTTAAAAAAAAAACATTAAAAAGTAATTTTCCAGTATAAAAACAAAGCTTTGAATGAATGAATGAATGAATGAAAGTACTTTATTGCACACCTTACAAACTAGTTAAAATAAACACTCAACCATTAAACAAAAACTAAATGTACAATGGGCGGTCTAATCGTTAAGAAGCGATCTCTCCCAGACAACCTTTGGATGGAGAGGAGCTAAACTTATATGGAAGATTGGTTGGGGTGTACCCATATTGTTGTGTTATTTAATATACTTAGTTGTTATTTAAGGTAATAAAAACATCTTATGATAGATAGTTTAGGAGAAAAATGGTTGTTAGTACGAAAACAGAGTCTACATTGAAATTTATTTCTTACATTTTAATAAATTTTATAAAAAATTGGTTATACTTAAGTGGACATGATTTATATGATGAAGATTGACATATACATATTTTTTGTAGATTTTTCGAAAAAGGTTGTAGAGAAAAAACATTTCACATTGTATCCATGCCTTAAAAAGTGTTGTATGCAGGCTTATCCAGTGCCCCATTAATAGTAGAGTCCCACCTATCTGCCAGTGTTTAGGATGGTGTTGGGGCTGCCACGCAGGCGTTCCATGAGAGACGCACAGCGCTTTCTTATGATGGCGTGAAAGCCATCAGTGTGCGCCTCACTGAACATACCTGACGCACTGCAGAAACGTGGCAATGCCACATAGGGTGCGTCCTAGGTGGTTTGGCCTATGAGGTAAGCGAGGCTACCACTTAACATCATCAGCCTGATCCGTCATACACGCAGTTAAAAAAGCAGTTAAATGCGAGTTGGAATCGCCCATGAAGGGTTATGTAGCAGCAAGTAACATAATATAAACGTTCTTGTTGTTCGTTGTAACTTTGATCGATGTTTTTATAATACTTACTGTATTAAAAAAACTGCTTAATAGATCTCGTTCAAACCAATTTTCGGTGGAAGTTTACAGGGTAATATCGTTCGTTCTCTTATTTTAGAAGTTACAGGGGGACACACATTTTACCACTTTTGAAGTATCTCTCGCACAAACTATTTAGTTTAGAAAAAAAATATATTATAAACCGCAATATTATTTTTGAGGACCTATCCTTAAATAACCCACACGTATGGGGTTGATGAAAAAAATTGCTTGAGTTTCAGTTCTAAGTACGGGGAACCCCCATTTTTTTTTTCTATTTTTGTGTGAAAATCTTAATGAGGTTCACAGAATACATCTACTTACCAAGTTTCAACAGGATAATTTGGAAAAAAGTGGCTGTGACATACGGACGGACAGACAGACATGACGAATCCATAAGGGATCCGTTCTTTGCCATTTGGCTACGGAACCTTAAAAAAGTCTTAAAGCCAAAAAAACTTCCCAAAAAGTTTCTAAGACACTGTTGTTAGCGATTGTCCCGAAGTATAAATTCCTCGATATCTCATGTACACTTGCGGACAACAAACCGGAGCTGATCGGCTTATGTCGCTCTATCGACTATCCGTGTCCACGTGCCCAGATTAATGTATGGGCAACTAATATTTATTCTGTGGTATGGGTACTCTCGTGGAAAATGTTCTATATACCTGCTTATATTATAATCCATTAGTACATGTAGTTTATTTATTTTATCAAAACAACAGCCAAAACGCTGTCAAAGCCTATTTTATATATCTATATCCATATCTATATTATATCTGTTTTACTTACTTATATGTGTTGATGTATAGTTTTTTGTCAAAATAAAAGTTTTACTTACTTACTTACTTATCAGACGTTTGTAATATGTAAAAAAAACTAGCTAAGTGCGAGTCGTACTCGCACACGATTTAACCATCGTACAAGATTTAACACTATGTAATTCACATGTTGAGCAAAAAAACGCCGAAAAATCACGTTTCTTGTATGGCGGCGCCCTTTTTAATGACAGACAGATGCCCTTGCGTACGGAACCCTGACAATGACCCTGACCATGTTTTTTATACTACTTGGATGACGGTTCAAGCAAGAGGCCCACCTGATGTTAAGCGGTAACTTCTGCCTATGAACAGTGCATTCATTGTGTTTGTTCGTCTTCTATGCAAAATTTCTTCTGTGAGTAGTAGAACAACTTGTTTTTTGTCCATTTCGTTCTATCATAGAACTACATCTATAACATAACATAACACCCAACAGTCACATACATAGTCGTGACCCCACACTAGGATTCCCTGTGTCGTGGGTATCAGAAACTACGAGTACCATGGTACGATAACACCCAGACCCGGAAAAATACTCGCAGATCATACAAACATTTGTCCCGCATTGGGAATCTAACCCGCATCCTCTCGCATCTCAGCCGGCTACTATTTATTTTCATAGGACCCAGACTAGCTAGAGTACACTTTTCTCGTCAGTACCGTGTGACATATGCTGATTGTATGCTTAAGGATGACTCACGCTAGACCGTGCCGGGTCCGAGCCGAGTGTCGGCCGTAGCGCGGTCAACTAATACTACATATAATAAGTATGGACACACTCAGCTTATACCGAGCGGCAACCGAGTGACGGCCGAGCAACGGACAACGCTCAGAAACATCCCGGTCCCGCCTCGGCTCGGCCACGGCCCGTTGCATGAATACAGTGCCGCCGAGCTGCGCCCGAGCACTCGGTCGTGATCAGGGTTGGCAATATTTAAAACACTGTTTAAAACACTGGGAAAAATGCATACTTGTTTAAAACATGTTTCAAAAAATTAAAAACCAAAACCAAAAAAAAACATTTAAAACCATTTTTATTTTTATTTCATATCAAATTTTATGCAAAAAATATTTTTTGTTCCTCCGACATTTTGAAGTGCGGTGAAAATCACGATCAAAGACTCCGTTACATACCTACAAACATACACACCAAAATATTATAAGCGTGTTAAAAAAAGCATTAATTAAAATGCAAAATCTGTTTAAAACATGTTTAAAACACTACAAAAAATACAAATGATAATATAAATAGATTTTTAACAATTGGTAGTGATTTGGATCAGTTGAGCTACCTTTAGATCGCTAGCAGCGGTCTTCAGGTAGCACAACTGTTTCATATGTATTTTGTGCATACCTTGTATTAGTATTAGTTCCTTCTGTAAATAAAAGTATTTTAAACATGTTTTTTGTAGATTGCAGATTAATAAAAGTGTTCCGTTCTTTTTGAAAAAAAAACGGATTATTTTCCAACTCTGGTCGTAATGACATGATTGTAGTTTAGTCAGGCACGGGATCGGCTCGGTGACCGTGCTACGGCCGACACTCGGCTCGGACCCGACACGGTCTAGCGGGAGTCATCCTTTATTACACTTTAACCCTTATTTATAAAAATAGTTTTCGTAGCTATTTGTTTACACATCAAAACTTTTATCACATACTAGCGGCTGCTCGTGACTTCGTTCGCGTGGTCCCAGGGTTACCTGACTGCAGCGCCACCTACCAAATCCATTTGTGAACCTAAACCATCCAAGGGCCCGGGAATAAAATTCCCGAAATTCGAAGGGGATTGTTAAAGGAGATTTCGGTAATTACCCCACTAAAATACACACAAAAAAAACATCAAAATCAGTCAAACTGTTTCTACGTTTAAGCATAGTTAGTCTATGGTTTTAGCGACACTAACGAATAGAAATGTTTTTTTAAAGATTTTCTGATACTGACTAGAAATAAAACATCTTACAGAACTATGGATGTGAATGTTGGTGTTATGTTATCTGTGGTGTGGCATAAGAATATAATTCTCCGTTTCCTCCTGTGGATGACGAGTCTTTGGCCGAGACTACGACGACCATAACACCGAAGCGAAGCTATGCTGTGTTATTAATAAGGCTGTAGAAGAATATAACTCTCCGTCTCCTCCCGTGGATGACGACCACTCCTCTGGATGATGAGTCTTTGGCCGAGACTACGACGATCACAATAACGAAGCGAAGCTATGCAGTGTTTATTAATAAGGCTGTAGGTGTGTGATTAATGATGCACTGATGCAACCTAACGGAGCTTAGTTGACGAATTTGGAAGGTTTGTTTGGGCTGTGACGACCTTCAATTTGTGTCAGTTTGTATGTATGTGAAGAGTAGGTATATCAATAGAAAAAAAAACATGTAGGTATGTACTTACATATATAATTATTTATTTTATTTATTTATTTCACTACCAGACGCTTCCGTCTGGTAGTGATTTGGATCAGTTGTGTTACCTTTAGACCGCTAGTTGTATTATTCTTTCTGTAAATAAATGTATTTGTATTTATTTTATTAAGAAACAAGTACAACAGTGCAAAAACAAGCATAACATAAAACCCAAAGCGATATTGTATGCACATAATTATATTTAAAAAAAAACTTAGCTTAGAACAAGTATACCTACCGAGGATAGACCTACGATAATACTATCATTAGATATATATATAAACTATTATACACCTAAGAAAAATAAATAAAACAAAGTGACAAACATCAAACTAATTAACAACGTACTATGGGCGGTCTTATCGCCAAAAGCGATCTCTTCTAGACAACCTTCGGATGGACAGGATAAAAAATAACATAAGATGGTACCTAAAGTAACACACAATAACTCAAAAAACCACTAGGAAAATAAATAAAACAAAAGTTGACGATGTCTCTTTTCGAAAATAGCGGGAAGAGTCCTATTAGGGTTCACGAGATACAAGCCCGCTGACAGACGAACAGACCGACGGATATATAGCCGAGGCTTAGTAATAGGGTCCCGTTGGCACTTTTTGGGTACGGAACCCAAAAAAGCGGGGAATAAAAATAAACATCATGAAAGACTATAGATAGATAGCTGACGTTAAGCTGACAAAAAGCTGCTAAGCTTAAGTGGGACTGGGCTGGAGATGTGTGCCGTATGTCAGAAGAACTATGGGCAAAGAGCACGACAGATTGGATCCCAAACAGACGACGGCCACGTGGAAGGCCCAGACGGAGATGGCGGTATGAGCTAGACTCCTACTTGAAGGATTGGTCCCAAATAGCCAACAATAGAGACGAATGGAAGTAGGGAAGGGAGGCCTTTGCCCTACAGACAACGGCCACGTGGAAGGCCCAGACGGAGATGGCGGTATGAGCTAGACTCCTACTTGAAGGATTGGTCCCAAATAGCTAACAATAGAGACGAATGGAAGGAGGGAAGGGAGACCTTTGCCCTGCAGACGACGGCCACGTGGAAGGCCCAGACGGAGATGGCGGGATGAGCTAGACTCCTACTTGAAGGATTGGTCCCAAATAGCCAACAATAGAGACGAATGGAAGGACGGAAGGGAGACCTTTGCCCTACAGACAACGGCCACTTGGAAGGCCCAGACGGAGATGGCGGGATGAGCTAGGCTCCTACTTGAAGGATTGGTCCCAAATAGCCAACAATAGAGACGAATGGAAGTAGGGAAGGGAGGCCTTTGCCCTGCAGTGGGACACCACAGGCTCATAACAATCTTGAACGACATGGTCATGTCGTCTTTAATTGTAAGAATTCTCCAAAATAGATAAGCAAGTAATCTTGTGGCCTAATATAAATAGCCACCATTCAACGAAATCGGATGGTGCGTGTACACTGCTGCTTGCCAGGCCCGGACTTAGAGACCCAGGGCCCCTAGGTACCTACTTGACATTGGGGCCCCAATCCAGAATCTAATTTGGAAAATTAAAAAAAATTGTGTAGCACGCGTTACCAGTCTATTAAAAAAAAATTGAAAGAGTACCTATGAATCCTCCTTGGTCTGGCTGTTGTCTAATAATATGGAAAAAAAAGTAATTTTTCTACACACTTGCTCATAAAGCGGCACTAATTTCACCGCAATTAGACACATAATTATACCAGTAGTCAAATTGTGACTTTTTCATCGCTATTATTCACTAGTGAGTTATAGAGACAGTTTAACATTTACAACACAGTGTGTATTTCTGTTTTTCACCTGTAATCAAACTGTGACTTTTTCATTGCTTAATTCACTAGTGAGTTATAGAGACAGTTGAACATTTACACAGAGTGTGTATTTCTGTTTTATTATTATTTTCTTCACAAGTGTGTTGAAAAACGTCGTATGATATACGTGTGTATTGATGATTACCGTCCTCGGCTCTCTTAAGACCCTCACCTCGGTAATCACCAACATTACACACTTGTACCATATTGTACTATTATAACATTATTTAGTTAGAAAAAAAGTGTTGTAATATGATTATATTTTTCAATTTCGGTATTGTGTTTATAAAGATTGTCAGTACAAAATCGTTTTGAAGTTTATAACTCGAGTAGTACTTTACTATAAGAGAGTAGATAATATAGTTTATGCAACTGTCATATAAGAAGGGGTCTACTGTCATATAACACGAGAGTAAGCCGAATGCGATAATAGGTTGACTCGAGTGTTTTAATACCCAAGTTATATGCAGTTTCATACACTACTTTATCTTCACTCATAGGAAAAATTGAAATTAAACAAAGTAGGTAGGTTACAAGGAAGTAATTTATTTGGCATATTAATTATTTAAATCAAACTACGCATGCGTGCGCAAAAAAAAGATAGCGGTACTATAATGAGTTTTATGATACAGTTGGCGGTACTATAGTGAGTTTTATTCTTAATTTTATGTATATGCGTCTGTATAAAACCGTCTTTGAATTCGTAATTCGAATTTTTCGATTTGAGTGTAGATAAAATATATTGTAGTCAGCAGTGTACACCAGCCCGCGATTCCGTAATGGTCTTACACGCATTACGTTATTTCGAATGGTTCCGAACAAAAAGTACAAACATTCCAGCTATGCCGAGAACACAGACAGCCATTTGGATAATGACATGAAGGTTATATTATTTTACTGGTCACTTCATCATCATCATCATCATCAGAAGGAAGAATCACGTTCTTTTCCCAAAGAATTCAGATTGCGACACATTTTAGTAGTAGTAGACACTTTTTTGTGAAAGTGTTCGTCCGGGGAAGTACTACCACCATAACTTTTTCTGCCACAAAGCATTTTGTGAAAGTGTTCGTCCGGGGAAGTACTACCACCATAACTTTTTCTGCCACAAAGCAATACCTCTGTGACGACCTCTGTGGCGCGGGGTGAAGGTTCGCCAGCGACGCAGGAGGTTGCGGATTCGATTCCCGCCTCGGAACAAATATTTGTACGATCTGCAGATATTTGTTCAGGGTTCTCTGGGTACTTTCTCTGTATAGCAAAAAATATCTATCTACGTAATGAAAAATGGCAAACTCAAAAATCATGGTAAATATCCCGTTTCTAGTGAAAATTATGTACATAACCATGATAGTTTCAAAAGTTACATTCTATTAAGTATCCTATATCAGTTATCTAGTACCCACAACACAAGCTCTTCTTAGCTTGGGGCTAGATAATGTTGTGTGAACTGTCCAGCATTATTTATTTTATTTATTTTTATTTTTCCAAATCACTTTTTTTCACTTTTCACTTTTTTTCTTCTCTTCACTCCAAAGATTGCGACACATTTTATTGGTAGTACTTAGAGCTTTTTTGTTTAAGAGTTCGTCTGGGGAAGTACTGCTTCTATACCTATTTCTGCCACAAAGCAGTAGTGCTCGTATTGCTGTGTTCCTGTTTAAAGGGTGTCGGTGAAATTACAGGACTTTAAACAAGTTCTTCCCAGTCGAAAAAATCATTTGAGACTGCTCCAGACGAATCAGTTTGTCATCGCAGACGAAATTAGCTGTATGGTTTTGACCTTCGATCAAGAATACAACTAGATGACGACCTCTGTGGTGCGGCGGGCGAAGATTCGCCTGGACGCAGGAGGTTGCGGGTTCGATTCCCGCCTCGGAACAAATATTTGCACAGTCTGCAGATATTTCTTCAGGGTGTTCTGGGTATTTTATATGTATAATAAAAAATATCTATCTATGTTATGTATATTGTATTAAGTATATCAGTTATCTAGTACCCATACACAAGCTCTGCTTAGCTTGGGGCTAGATAATGTTGTGAGAACTGTCCAGTATTATTTACTTTACTTTACTTATGTCAGGTCGGCGCAAAAAATACGTATATTTATAAGGGCAACATTAGTCCGTCTATATCTCATTCGGTCGTGTATGGTAACGGGATGTTGACACCCTGGCTCATGAATTCTTGTCCCACATTCTTGATGCGACAGCGTGGCCCACAGCTCACTTGAAATGTGAGCTCTTATTTTTAATTTGTATTTGTGAGAACTTTACTTGTAGCTCTATAAGGTTGATTTCACACTAAATGTTGTAATGACTTATGTCTTTTCATTTCTAAGTGTCAGGAGTAATTTATTGTTTCGCTCGTTTTATCTAACGAATGATCGTAAGTATAACATAATATTTTGAAGATTTGCTACTCTATTTCTATGTGCCATGGTTGTAATTAGGTTGAACTTAGAACTGTTTTAAAACTTTTATTTCAGTTCGTTAGTAAACAAATATAGCTGTATTACTATATATACCCACGCGGACGGTATTTAGCCTTGATTTTATACGTGACCCGAAATCTAGTTGTATTCTTGATCGAAGGTTTTGACACATACGTCGAACGGCGCCACTTAAAGCTCTAATATTTTGCACTCATTTTGTTGCTTAGTCCAATATTGTGACGTTTTGACAACTGTATGTTACGTTACACTTGGTAATAGCTCTAATTGAATCAAAGATAGCGGTTGTGTAAACTCGCTTTTGATCTTAGTACATAGTGATACCTAACAACCTACTGAATTTGCTGTCTAGTTAGCAGGTCGCGTCACAAGGTGTGAGCCGGTGTTATGTCACAGCGAAAGTAAAGAATTGGATTTGATACGTCATAAAAGTAAATTTTAATGTGACCCGAAAATTCCGTTCGAGTGGGACTCGAACCCGCATCTTCGCCTGTAATTGGCGATGCTAATTGATAACTCGCTTGTAATTGATAACATTGTCGTTGTAATTAATGTAAAAATAAATATAATTGCCTTTACCAGTTCGGCCATAGAACGAGCTATGACGCTGGAGACGAAATTTGTGGGCACTATCAACTCGGCTATAGGGAAGGTTTCTAAATGAAACACCTGTTGGCTCCCATCGGCGCTATAGCCACAAATTTCGTCTTCAGCGTTTACACTTGAAAAATTATGAAAGAAAGAAAAAAAAATGTGTCTACAAACGCTGATACAAAACGACACACACACACACACACATACACACACACACAAACAGAAACAAAGATAAACAAAGAAAGAAAAAACTAATTTGTGTGTAAAATAATAAACTGTCATAAAAATAGTTGTCTAGAACTGTCAAAATTTCCCATTTTTTTATTCAATGCGGAACGGAGAAGGTATTTATTCGTTTAGGGTGAGAAGTTGTGCTTGGTGTGTGCAAATGAATGTTTCCATTTATCTCCAAAACGGTGTGACCGATTTAGATACAGTTTTCTTTAGATGAAAGATGGTAGTTACAAGATGGTTTTAGCTATGTTCGGTGAAAATAGGTGCAGCAGTTTCCATTCCAGGATCATCAGCTCGCAAAAATTGCTTTTGGACTTAGAGCATTGCAGACCTCCGTACCTGCTTGATGCTTTTGGAAGACAATTGCGTAGAATGACAGATGGTAGCGCGTTCTATTCTATCCTATTGCCATATCTAGTCGTGAATAGAGTAACTAGCTTTAAATTTTAATGAAATAATGAAATTAGTAAGGCGTTTTTTTTATAAAGAAAGAAAGAAAATTTATTTATTTTACCACACGCACAACACACACATAAAACAAGAAGACAAAAACAAAAATCCACTAAGTACATAGGTAGACACTACAATATCATAAGAAACAAAAAATAAAAATAATCATAAACTTTGGTAGGAAATTTGATAGGTTGTGTGTGTTGTGTGGGGTCAAACAGGTCCCTGTCTCAGAATATACTGCACCAGACCTAGGTTTAGCGCAGCGCTGGTTTTCAGACAGGGCCTAATTAAATGATGCAACGAACATCAATAACCCACATTGGGGGGAGGATAGGCAATAAATAAATCAATAAATATGTTAGTGTGTAAAATAAGTACATATAAAAAATAAGTACATACAAATAATTACAAAAATATTATTAGGCAACTGAAAAGTAATAATGAGGCAGGTTGGCATAGTAATTTAATTCCTAGTCTGTGGGGTCCTGTACGGAGGCAAAGCTCTAAGTCTGTGGGAGAAAGTATCCTCCAAGCCATAGACCCAAGACACAAACACGTAAACAAAAAAAGAAGAAGAAGAAATCAAGTGAAGTCATTGCATTAGAGTCATTGACATTTTCATCTGGTAGTGATACTGTCAGTCTGTGGACATAAATTATTTATAAAATCAACTTGTTTGTATGTAAAGGAAAATATCCGTAAAAATATAAATGTAGGCACTTGATTTAAAATTATTTTGGCTTGAGAATCTATCTGCTTTTGTAGAAACACGTAACTACTTATAATTGTTCTTTGAAGATTGTGTCACAAAACTCTAAAAAACGTCTGTTAAATTGCATCTCTCAAAAACTCGTATTGATACCAATGAACCCAGTATTCTTAGAACTCGGATCTTTCAACTTCTTTATTCAGTTACAATACTGTTTTGATTCGAATTCTTTTTTACAGTTTTGCAATAACGTACAAAATTGCTTTTGCTGTGAATTTGATTTCAAATGTTATTTGTCTTCTACTTTTAGACTATAATAAAATATATTTAAAGCATAAGTTTCTGATTGAGTTAACTTTATCTACACTAATATTATAACGAGGTAAATTATGTTTGTTTGTTTAAAATGGATATACTCAAAAACTACAGAGCCGATTATTAAAATGTTTTCACTTATGTAAAGCTAAATTATCAGCGTTTAGCGTTGAGGGGGAACTGCAACCCCCCTCCCAGATTTTGGTGGTATTTGGTGTGTATTGGGACGGGGAGGGTGATGCTATCCCGATGCTACCCGTGCGAACCTGGGGCGTGTTGCTAGTATAATATAAACGTTTAATATATAGTGCTCATCATCATCATCATCATCATCATCATCATCACCATCATCATCATCATTATCATCATTATCATCATCATCATCATCATCAACATCATCATCATCATCATCATCATCAGTATCATCATGATCATCATCATCATCATCATCATTATCATCATCATCACCATCACCATCACATCATTATCATCATCATCACTATGACCATCACTTCTTTATCATCATCATCACCATCACCTTCAAATCATTATCATCATCATAATCATCATCATCATCATCATCATTACCACCATCATCATCATCACCATCATCATCATTATCATCATCATCACCATCACCATCACATCATTATCATCATCATAATCATCATCATCATCATCATTATCATCATCAATTTATGCATCACGACAGTACTTTAGACAATCTTCTCGTTTATACAATAAAATAAATAAACTTTTAAACATATACGCCTTAAACAATCATAAATGTAAAATCGTTTTAACCAAGTGGTTATCGTCTTTAAGCTACTATGATGTTGAAGCACTTTTGGAGGTTATAAAATAAAATAAAAATTAATAACATACAACGAATAATAGGACGTCTAGTGGCACCACTCAATCCCACTAACACACTCTCTTCCACACATACGCCATATTCATATGAGGGCTACTCCTGTGATACTCAGACTCTTAAGAGACTGGTGGTAACAGGAGAGCCCTCCCACTGATAGGGATACACACCCACCAAAACACACACACACACACACACACAAACAGACATACAACCACACAAACACCCACACATACACACACACACACACAACATCCACTACACACCATTTCATAGTTATATTATATTATATTATATTATATTACACACCCATACATATAGTACACCTAGGTATATTTTATGTTCTTTTCAAATCTTTATTAGTATAATATCACCATGTAAAAGTAATTGGTAACTATACAATTAGACCTAAGCAAGAGCGAGATCTCCTATGACAAGTATTTTTTACTTAAAAGGAGATTTAATCGTTGTTTTTAAATTAAGTATCTTTTGGAAACGCAATAAACATTTGTATTTGTATTTGTATTTGTATAATCATCACCATCACCATCACAATCACCATCACATCATTATCATCATCATCATTATCACCATCACCATCACCATTACATCATCATCATAATTATTATTATCATCACCACCATCATCATCATCATCATCATCATAATCATTATCACCATCGTCATCTTTATCATCATCGCTGCAGGCCACAGGCCTCCCCCATAAAATGCTTCTACAGAGTCCGGCTGGTACGAATAGTTCCCCAACCAAGGAATGACACCGATAGAGCTTTCTATTATACTAGTGGCGACATCTCGTTTTAAATCGTGTTAACTTCAGAACTATAAATTATGCGTGAGGAGCTCCGCTTGTCTGCTTTATTCATTTTAATTTTTGGTGTTAATAGAGTTCAAATTCTAGGTTTTTAAAAAACAAATTACATTTATTTACAGAAAGAATAATACAAGGTATGTACAAAATACATATGAAACAGTTGTGCCACCCGAAGACCGCTGCAAGCGATCTAAAGGTAGCTCAACTGATCCAAATCACTACCAGACGGAAGCGTCCCTAAGATGCTGGCTGTATTGCCACGCTGAATGGCAATACTAATGCGTTGAGCCAGATAAGAGCCAGCTCTCGGGTCACGCGTCGCTTCGACCAGATGCCCTGAAAGAATTTTGAAAACGCGAAGGGCCCCGGAACCCCACGGACCCAGAGTCTCGACCCCGAAAGGTTCAAATAAGTAAGCTCTGTCGAGACTTGCATATTTGCGTCTTTTGAGGTCCTCAGCGGAATCTGCCGCCGCACCGGCCCTAACTGATGTCCCGGACAGATGAGATGGCGCAAGGGTATCAACGCATGTAGCGTCCCACACCAAAGGCCTACCCTTCTCCCACGGAACAAGAGTCATGCCGTCAGGCCGCTTACCATCGTCACGTAACAGACCATTCGGTTCTAGAATGGCTGGAATGTTAACGCTGGCCCGGCGAATGATATAATTAAGGCTAGCGTGGCGGGAAATCCTACCGGCAGCCCTGGTGCACGATAATCCGTGGTGACCAAGCTGATCAACAGCAGTACCGCACTGGCAGTGATGAGGGGCACAGCACCCTGCACCCAACCGTAAAGAAGTTGCAATACGGAAAGAAACTGGATCCATTAAAGTACCAGTATTGTGTGATGGAAGTGCTTGCAACCAAAACCCTGACTCCCATTTGGAAACGGCCAGGAGACGAGCACGATCTGTGGAGCTTGAGCACGTTTGTAACAGACAATTCCGCGTCAGCTCGCACAGAGGCCCGTCCCATTGCCGTTGAGACGAAAGAGATTTGGGGGGAGTAGTATTGGGGCAAGCACTATGCCAAGCATTTCGAGCCTCGTCTAAGTATGAAATTTTGAGAGTGTTGCCAGAAAGTGCCACAAGAGAAGGAGATAGAATTTTATTAACCAAAGAACAAGTGCTATAGACGGAAGACAAGAACGCTGGTAGGGCTACACTTGAAATTTTACGAATACCTAAGCCTCCTAATTTAACAGGCAAGGAGGCTTGCGACCGCACCCTGTCATCTAAATCGATATTCAAAACCGACGATAACGTGTTCTTTATAATGTTGTCCAAGCCTTCCACCAGCTCACTGTGTTTCCACAGTTGACAACATCTTAAAGCATATGTACTTTAAAAAACTATATGTATTTTCTCAACAACTTTTATTGTAAAAATTTGTTTTAATGCTTTATTGGGCCATATTTCAAAATATTGAAAGTGTCAAAATCTAGTAGTTACGTGTACCTAATAAGAAGGAATTTCAGGTGATAATTTAATTATAGTGCATTGTTTCAAAACTAACGGCTATATGCGTAGCACGTGATAGAGTCACGAAATTCTGATGGTGAAGTGACGTTTCATAGATTCGAATCGATAAGTCACGATGTTGACTGCTGGTCATCATTACAACATAAAAATACCTACTTACGCGTAAATTGGGCGCCTTTCCTAGAAATAAGTACGTACATTAGATGACGTAGAAAACGTCAAAGTAAATATGTCGGCATGTGACCCAGAATTTGATGGAAAAAAATGTGTATTTTGGTAACAGACTAACCAGATCACTTATTGCTGAAGGTAAAGTAAAAAACGGGCTTAAAAACAATTTAACGTACTGGCACATATACTCATTATTAGCACGTAAATATGTTATTATTGAGCAGTTGCTACAACATGTGCTAAAACATTGCTAGTAAAAAGCATGCTCATTTTGAATATGCTCAAATACCAACAGTTGTTTGATTTCGAGGACGCTACCTGTGATGCGGATGGAAGGAAGTTTGCGTCTAACCAGAATAAGTTGTTAGACGGTCATTTTAATTCACACTGAAAGATGACCGAATCGAGACAGTATTGTGAATTGACTGAAAATTGCTATCATGCTTTCTCATAACAGTAATTTATTCTACTTCGAATAATTCCACCCTAATAGGTTAGAGTAGGATAGTGCTATAATAATTGTAAGGACTGAAAGAGGGACGTGTCTTAAGTTAAAATTTACACAAAACTTACGTTACGTTCACGGTTTAGTCAGATTTCCGTGTTTCGAATATTGATATTTATAACATCGACACTTGATCGAAACATAAACCAAACAATATTTAACTATTTTTAATACGAGAATTGGGCTTCTGCGTGCTTATTGCTAGCAAATGTGCAGCATGCTAGTTTTAAGCATGCTAACGAGCAAACCTTTTTGAGCATGTATGGGGGGTTTGTCCCAGTTTTTATAGTTTTCGAAACTTTATGAAGTTTCATTTTCATCCATACATTTTTGACAGCGCCCCTTTGTTCCTTGACGTTGTCGCTAGGGGCGCTGCAAGTAAATGTATGGACGGAAACGAAACTCCATATAGTTTCGAAAACTATCCAAACTCGTACTAAGGGTAAGTACCTTATTCGGAAGATACGATTGCTACAACTTTAAATGTGTCTTTACTGAAAACTATGTAAAGGTACGAGTACCTATAGTATTATTTTATCTGTGGTAAAGGTCAGTTAAAAGTCAGTTATGATTATTATTGTATCTTACCTGGTGAACATGGTGATAAGGTGATGGAATCGAAACGCTCAGGTCGGCGTCCCCTCGCGCCCGGTCCGTTGTCATCATTGGCACGATCACCGCCTTACCACCCCACTGTCAACCTGATGACGAAAGAAAAACATTGGTCATCATTTCTTCATAATATCGTACCATACCTTACTATCCTTCCTCATTATATTTATCAGCAGCCTAGACGCAGCCTAGGGTGGAGTTAGCAAAATGTTGGCTCTTCCACGCTCTCATTCAGTCCCCATCACTGGGGCCTAGGCAGCGGACAAGGGGGCGTCCGTTGCCGATGATGCGTGCCCCTCGTGCGTGCCCCTTATGGAGATAGGGTGGAGTATCGTGCTCCACCCCACCGGGAAGGGGTCCCCTCCGTAGGGGACCAACGCTGTCGGGATAGCGGAAGAGTGTGAAAGCGTACCCGTTGTCCTGACTAAAGGCGACCGGATGAACACAGTGGTTTTAGCCGGTTCGAGTCCGGCATAACCCACCTGTCTCCCCTGTGACAGACGGGTATCGTATGGCGGATTGGCTAAATGCACTCCAAACACGTCAGTTCAAGTCTTAACACCTCCACTGGGTTTCTCGTACGACTTGTTTCTCGAGATCATTTCTTCCTACTAGTATAGTATTTTTTTATCTGTGCCCATAGGTACCTACAAACTATGGAATGAGCTTCCATCTGAGGTTTTTCCGCTTGGTTACGACATGTTTCACTTCAATAAAAATGTTCATAAATTCCTTCAGGGCAGGCAGCGCATCGTCAATACCCCCGGTGTTGCCGGTGTCTATAAGAGACGGTGGCCATTTTACATCAGGTGAGCCGTAAGCTAGTGTGCCTATCAGTTTTATTAAAAACAACTTATAATTAGAATTAGAAGAGTACGGTAAATAAACATTATCTGATCTAATTCCCCCCGTGTTTAAACAACATAAACTTACGTTATTGGTCGACAACCACCAGTGTTTGTCGCTCCAAAAACAGCGTGAGCGCAAACACGTATTTAAGCCAAAAATGGAGCGCTAACCGTTCCATAATTAGCATTTACTTAGTACACCAATCATGAGCTGTTATTCCAAATGAGCCTAAAATGGTGATGGGAGGAGCGTTCATTAACATTGTAGTAACCAATTTTTCTGTTCGCACTTTCCTATATGGAATGTCAAATTGTGAGCGCTGGTCATAAAATGCAAATGAGTAATGACCTTTTTTGTATCGGCGAATCATCGCGGAGTAGGCATTGGTCAGTCGTTTTTATCGGTTGAATATTATTTAGCATTTGAATTTAGAATGTTATGTTTTTGGACAGTTTGAACATAGTAACATATAAAATAGTATTTAGATTATAATTGTAGGAATTATCGTAGTTTTATTATAATACTTAGATATATCTGTATTTGGCTGTTTAACTACAATATTAAAGTATTTTTACATCTCTCATATTCGGTAAGTAGGTCCTTATTACCCCCAAATGGGGCTTGTAGGTGACCAATTAGCGCTCTAGGGTAATAATGTAGCTAGAAAAGCCCTAGGGCGGTAAGTAATTTAAAAAAAACTTCACTCTTTAAAAAAGTTCGCGTACATCTAACCATCATACTGGCAATAGACATCATGCATTCAGCCCAATGACAAAAGAGGTCGCTTCGCTATTCAGCCTTGTCATCGTATGAGTATAATAGTCATCAATTTTAAATATCGAACGGCGAAGTACGATTTCGTTTATGAAAAAAATAATTTTAAAAAAGATGAAAAAAGGCGGGAATAGAAAACTTTTACTTTAAATATTGTTTGTTTTTGTTTTTTTTTTTATAATTACGTGCTAATTAGGAAAAAAACATGAGTTCTGCAAGTGATGAAGATATAAGCTGCACTCCCGATTCAATGAAAATGGAAGCTGAAGCAGCAATTAACAATATTTTGCCTGAAAGTTCTAAAAAGAGATATTTGAAAAAAACTATTAACATACCCAAAAAACACCTGTCCCTAAAATTTTTAAATTATTCTCATTTCACTATAAATTTTAACTAATAAAATGTTTTATTCTTGTAATGCCGGTTTTTTTCTACTTACCTCACAATCGAGATGTAAAGCAGAGTAGTTAGCTCGGGTGTAAGCATCAATGGCACCCTCGAACTATAGGCGCCCTCGCTGCGCTCGTGCGCCTAAATATCTCGGGCTGCAATTGATGCCTTACAGCCCTTGGCTACTAATCTACTATTAGTATCTTCTAGTTAAGGGTATATGTTAGTAACTAAAAGATAAGCAAAATAACTGGTTTACATAGATTTATTAGGTATTTCATAATTAGGTATTTAAAATGCCTCATAGTCGGCTAGTTATTTGGTTAATTAACCTTAAGAACATTTAATTGTGTATTCTAATTTAAAATGAGTTAATTTTCGCTTGCAATGACTATCAAATTGTCAATCTTGTTGAATGATTACTGGAAATATAATTATTAAAAAACTTTGAAAACATTAATAAGCAACTATCTAAATTTTTTTAATTCAATTTTCATTTTAATATGAGAGCTTCTATCTTATTATACATAGATAATAAGATAGAAGATAGATAGATAGAGTTTTGTTTTTTTTATCGAGAAAATATTTCCCTGGTACAGAGATCTCTCGTAATTATAATGTAGGTAGTATCATTGCATAATTTTACGCCTTTTTACTCGATAGGGTAGGCAGATCCATAACGGGCCTTATTTCACCATGGGAATATAGACGTGATAAGTGGTGAGCTCATCGTCGCCATTGCTTCCCTACTACTGACTCTGCTTACGCTTTTTTGTCAGCAAAAATATATTCCTTAATAAGCTAGCAGCCAGGACAAATTCTTATAAGAAAGAATCTTACTAACAAGTCCGCGGAATCGCTTAGTCGGCTTTTACTACATCCACGGGAGTAGACGGAGGGGTCCTTTTTTTCAACAATCATTTTCCTTTGTTTGAGCACGATCTCACCTGTTGGTAAGTGACGATGTGGCCGAAGATGGAGCACAAAGGTCTAGAAGGCACCTATTCACTCTAGCCTTGAAGAGACCCAGATTATGGTTTTCAGGAAAGACAGACGACGGTAGTGTGTTCCACTCCTTAGCAGTTCGCATTATAAAGGTAGAACTGAAGCGTTTAGTACGAATAGAGGGTATACTAATGAGGTGAGGGTGGTACCGAGCCGTACGTCTGCTCGTCCTATGATGAAAAGGAGATGGGATCAGATCGTGAAGTTCCTGGGAGCATTCTCATGGCGGACACAGCATGACACGCGTCATGCTGTATGTATGTATGTATGTATGTATGTCATGCTGCTTTAGAATGCATAAACACAAATAATACGGTGTAAGCTGCTTTGTCTCTGCTCCGCTCTAGTTGTGCTTATCAGAACGACTCGATTTGTGGACCTCATCTGAGATACACCGCATCATTCACCGACCTTCTGTCGACAAGGAGCTAGGAAACACAAGAATGTACCTAATATTTTGGATAGGCCATATTTTAGCGTTTCTTTTTCTTCTTCAAATGGCTTCTGAGGCGTGCTCCAAACAATTTCACCAATGTCAAGTGACATTAATTGTTATAAAATTAGTCAAGTCGTCAAGATTCTCCGTCAAGTCATAACCCAGTTTAAATAGATAGATAGATAGATAGAAAATTCTTTATTGCACATAAAACAAAGAAGTACAAAGACGAACTTAATGCTAGAAAGCATTCTCTTCCAGATAACCTTGGTGTGTTGTTGTGTGTTTTAAATGGTGGCAGAACCAAGTATTGGCAGCAAAAACACACCATTTCAAAAAAAAACACGCAATACACTTATATTTAACTACACCACACATGTGCTATTTATCTATTACACCGGTTACAATACCACCAAAATAACACGAAATAACTAAAAAAAAACCTTAAAATGTAATTCAATAAAAATTACGACGTTTCTTTCAAAAATCGTAGATTAAAATTGCGTTTTGGCGTTTAGGAGCGCTCGTGCACATCAATCTAAACAGCTTATGTGAACAGCAGCAAAGCTATTGTGGAATAGTGCACCAATCAATATTGTGGCTTGGGGCTATAAGTGTTTTTTTTAAATAAATTACCTACATTCATTCATAGACACACGCCCTTTTTCCTCGAAGAGGGGTAGGCAAATCCTCAATGGGCCTCTTTTCACAGTGGGTTGCACCGCCGTAGAATATAGACGTGACAAGTGGTAAGGTCTTCTCTGCCATTGCTACCCACGACTGCTAGCTAACGCTTTCTTCCAGTAATAACACATTCCATAATAAGCTAGCAGCCAGGAAAAATATACCAACGAATCTTATCAACAATTCCGGGTAATCCCTAGTCGGGTTTTACGACTTCCTCTAGAGGAGACGTGTTTTTACGAAAGGCACCTACGCTGTACCTTCTAGGTACTGTTTTCTACTACCTTCTACTTCTGTTTTTAGGGTTCCTTAGTCAGCGAGACTGCGAGCTAAACGGTTGTTTTTAGATATTTAAAAAATACACGGCTTTGGGTATATACAACGAAGTTAAAAGGAAAACTATCACAGTTAGAAGTTTTACAAGTTAACGAGTAATAGTCGAACAACTTGTAAGATGCACTTGCAGAAGTAAACATTTTGTTGTTGTTATTTTGTATGAATTCCATTGGAAATTACTTAAACATGAAGTTTTTAGTTGATTTAAACAGGAAAACCCCCAAAATTCACCCTCTATGGGGCTGCGGGGTGTTAAAATTTGTATGCAAAAAAACCTCCACGCGAAGTCGTGGGCGTCCCACTAGTATTTGATATTACCAATGGCTTCATACAGATTCGGAGATTTGCTAGTGCACCATTTTATTAAAAGTGCCACATCTACAAGCATTTATTCTTCGTGCCTCCCAACCCACAAAACCTAATCGTATGCCATTATGTTCTACCAGAACTAATTCACTGGGCCTTATCATAATTTGAATCGACATTTCGTATGACTTTTGTATGACAAACCGGAGTTTTCTTACGGTTATTAATTTCTCTGTGGCTCTATGAATTGTGTTCTCATTAAGTAGTCAGTTGTAGTTCAGTCAACTTTGGTTAATTTCTGGTTAGTTAGTAGATACGTACTTGATACAGTTAGTTTAGGTAAACTGAACAACATATGGCGGAGACTAAGATCCAGAGTCTCGAGCCCCGCCGTAAGGTTGCATGCCTTGCGATCTTCTATAGGTTACATATCGGGGAATGCTCCCAGGAACTGTACGATCTTTTTTTTTTTTTTTTTTTTTAACATTAATAGATCTTTGTTTGACCACGATCTCACCTGTTGGTAAGTGACGATGTGGCCGAAGATGGAGCACAAAGGTCTAGAAGGCACCTATTCACTCTTGACTTGAAGAGACCCAGATTATAGTTTTCAGGAAAGACAGACGACGGCAGTTTGTTCCACTCCTTAGCAGTTAGCATTATAAAGGTAGAACCGAAACGTTTTGTGCGAATAGAAGGTATACCAATGAGGTAAGGATGGTACTGAGCCGTACGCCTGCTCGTCCTATGATGAAAAGGAGATGGTGGGATCAGATCGTGCAGTTCCTGGGAGCATTCCCCGAAATGTAACCTATAGAAGATTGAAAGGCATGCAACCTTACGGCGGTGCTCGAGACTCTGGATCTTAGTCTCCGCCATATGTTGCACACCTATAAGCCTGAAAGCTCTACGTTCGATCGAGTCCAAGGCAGCAAGCTGGTATTTGGCCGAACCATCCCAAACATGGCAGCAGTACTCCATACCAGCCCGGACTTGTGCTTTATATAAACTAAGAAGCTGTCCTGGTGTGAAGTAACGCTTTACCTTATTCAGGATGCCTAGCTTCATGGCAGCTGTTTTTGCCTTAGACTCGATGTAAGAGCCAAAGTTGAGAGTAGGCGTGAGCGAAACACCTAAGAGCTCGAGGTGATCACCGATAGCTACAGGTACATCACGGAATACAGGAACTTGGATAAACGGACTTTGTTTCGCCGAGAAGAGACAAGCCTGCGTTTTAGAGGCATTGAACTTGACAAGATTGGCATCACCCCAGTCGGATACAGCCTTGAGAGTCAAATTCAGACGCTGCAGCATCTCATCTCTTAACCCCTGAATTTCATTCTGCCTAGCTCGCGCAGTAGAAACATATCTCTCCACAACTGTGCTGTCGTCTGCATACCCAATGATACCGGGCATTAGCAAATCGTTAATGTGCAACAGAAACAGTGTGGCAGATAGCACTGACCCCTGAGGTACCCCGGCGTTAATAGCCAATTGATCAGACGAGCAGCCGTCAATAACTACTCGAATGGATCTTTCCCTCAGAAAGTCTGCGAGCCAGGAGCAGAGTTGAACTGGCAGTCCGTAGGCAGGAAGCTTGCCAATAAGGCTAGCGTGCCAAACCCTATCAAAGGCCTTCGAGACGTCTAATGAAACAGCTAGTGCTTCACCGTATTTCTCGATGGCCTCACTCCAAATGTGCGTGGCATACACAAGAAGGTCCCCAGTAGACCGGTTTCGGCGAAATCCGTATTGGCGATCACTGAGGAGGTCGTTACCTTCGAGGTATGCAAGGAGCTTCCTATTCAGTACACGCTCCATACATTTACAAAGTAGGGAGGTGACCGAAATAGGGCGGTAGTTTGAAGGGTCAGCACGACTGCGTTTTTTGGGTACAGGCTGCACGTTTGCGAGCTTCCAAGATTTAGGGACTTCACCAGTTTTAAAAGAGAGGCGGATCTGATCCCACCATCTCCTTTTCATCATAGGACGAGCAGGCGTACGGCTCAGTACCATCCTCACCTCATTAGTATAACTTCTATTCGCACAAAACGTTTCAGTTCTACCTTTAAAATGCGAACTGCTAAGGAGTGGAATACACTACCGTCGTCTGTCTTTCCTGAAAACTATAATCTGTGTCTCTTCAAGGCTAGAGTGAATAGGTGCCTTCTAGACCTTTGTGCTTCATCTTCGGCCACATCGTCACTTACCAACAGGTGAGACCTAGGTCCAAGAAAGGTCTATCAATGTTAAAAAAATAAAATAAAAAAAAAATGCCCTCCAAAGCCTCCTCATAGAATGCCACGATGAAAAATCTTGAGCCGCCTCCATCTACCGACTTCCTGTGAGCTTTATAATGTCTTTGGTCCATTATGGTGGGCTTTCCTATATTGCGTCGTCTGGTTTTTGTTCGCCACTCAAGAATATATAATTCCCAACAGGTATCAGTTCTGCGAGTGAGTAAGTAAGTAAGTAAGTAAGTATGCAAGTAAAACTTTTATTTTGTCAAAAAACTATATAAAACACAAATTTAGTAAGTAAAACAGATAAAGCTATGTTCATATATTGTGGCGGAGTGTGAAATGGCGCGCCAGAACTAGATTCACATTAGTAGGTTGTGTTGTGTTGTGGCGCGCCAGAACGCCATCGGTTACGTCTATTACCTATGACTAGATTCACATTAGTAGGTTGTGTTGTGTTGTGGCGCGCCAGAACGCAATCAGTTACGTTTATTACCTATGACTAGATTCACATTAGTAGGTTGTGTTGTGTTGTGGCGCGCCAGAACGCAATCGGTTACGTTTATTATCTATGACTAGATTCACATAAGTAGGTTGTGTTGTGTTGTGGCGTGCCAGAACGCAGTTGGTTACGTTTATTACCTATGACTAGATTCACATTAGTAGGTTGTGTTGTGTTGTGGCGCGCCAGAACGCAGTCGATTACGTTTATTACCTATGACTAGATTCACATTAGTAGGTTGTGTTGTGTTGTGGCGCGCCAGAACGCAGTCGGTTACGTTTATTACCTATGACTAGATTCACATTAGTAGGTTGTGTTGTGTTGTGGCGCGCCAGAACGCAATCGGTTACGTTTATTACCTATGACTAGATTCACATTAGTAGGTTGTGTTGTGTTGTGGCGCGCCAGAACGCAATCGGTTACGTTTATTACCTATGACTAGATTCACATTAGTAGATTGTGTTGTGTTGTGGCACGCGAGAACGCAATCGGTTACGTTTATAACCTATGACTAGATTCACATTAGTAGGTTGTGTTGTGTTGTGGCGCGCCAGAACGCAATCGGTTACGTTTATTACCTATGGCTAGATTCACATTAGTAGATTGTGTTGTGTTGTGGCGCGCCAGAACGCAATCAGTTACGTTTATTACCTATGACTAGATTCACATTAGTGGGTTGTGTTGTGTTGTGGCGCGCCAGAACGCAATCGGTTAAGTTTATTACCTATGACTAGATTCACATTAGTAGATTGTGTTGTGTTGTGGCGCGCCAGAACGCAATCGGTTACGTTTATTACCTATGACTAGATTCACATTAGTAGGTTGTGTTGTGTTGTGGCGCGCCAGAACGCAATCGGTTATGTTTATTACCTATGACTAGATTCACATTAGTAGATTGTGTTGTGTTGTGGCGCGCCAGAACGCAATCGGTTACGTTTATTACCTATGACTAGATTCACATTAGTAGGTTGTGTTGTGTTGTGGCGCGTCAACGTAACAGATTGCGTTCTGGCGCGCCACGCCACACCCCGACACAATAATATTAACCTAGCTTAACATAGGCTTTGAGAGCGTTTGTGCTATGTGTAGTGCTGTCAAAAAAAGACCGTGCTCAGCATAATGCTGCAGTAAACTGCAGCGCTGATTTTCAGCACGGACCTCGGTTGACGCACGGACTAAGCACAAATAACAATAATATGGCATACCCTTTGCCATTTTAACTTCCTAATTCTGTCGCTGATCTTTCAAATTGTCCATTGGTCGCCAGGCCCTTTTTGGATAGATAGATAGATTAACACTTTATTGTAAACCAAAAAAAAAAGAGAAAAAAAAACATTCATCCATCAGGGCCATCATTTGGAGGTAGACCCTAAAAAAGCTTAGCGACGTATGGTAAAACAAACAGTATGGCTAATAATAAGCCGCTATCTGGCCTAAGAACTCCGTCTCCTCCCGTGGATATCTCAAACGCTGACTAAGGCATTACACCAGAGGATGACCAGCAGCATCCACCTGAGCACTCAACACCAATACTACATAATACCGATATTAAACTAATATAGCGTAGGCGTGGGCGTAGGTTCGCCTGCGACGCAGGAGGTTGCGGGTTCGATTCCCGCCTAGGAACAAATATTCGTACAATCTGCACATATTTGTTCAGGGTGTTCTGAGTATTTTCTATGTATAATAAAAATATCTATCTATGTAATGTATTGTATTAAGTATATCAGTTATCTAGTACCCATAACACAAGCTCTGCTTAGCTTGGGGCTAGTTAATGTTGTGTGAACTGTCCAGTTATTTATTTATATTTATTTATTGAATATTTCCACTTGCATTTTCTATACCTAGTTATGAAAGCGAAGTCATCTGTGCATACGCACCTTTTAACTAAATCCCAACGTATTGTCGCTATACCCTTAAAGTCACGGTTGCTACCTTATTGGCATATTGCGAACCGTACATGGCAGGGACCTAATGACCTACGACATTTCAACCGCTGTATCTGTCCCTTACCGCCCGTCTGAGATGGAAAGGGACAGATGATCACCATAATAGAATATGGTCGTATTTGTTTTGTTCGATTTGCTGGGTATCTCTCTCATATTGTTTCTTTAGTGGTCTGTTGTCTATGGGTTTTTGTTTGTTTCTGGATATGATAGGTTCCCATGGGATTACTCAGGGTAGTTGGCTTCTTGTATTGGTATTTTGAGATGCTAGGTTAGGTAGTTTACTTTTCCTATTGCTCCATCGACGGTAATGTGCCTGGTATTGCCATGCGTCAGGATTTATAGCGTCATGTCTGGTTGACGACCTCTGTGGTGCGGCTGGCGGTGGTTCGCCTGCAACGCAGGAAGTTGCGGGTTCGATTCCCGCCCCGGAACAAATATTTGTGCGTTCTGCAGATATTTGTTCAGGGTGTTCTGGGTGTTTTCTATGTATAATAAAAAATATCTATCTATGTAATGTATTATTTATGGTTAAAAGAACTTACCTTAAGTGAATTTCTATTGTGACGATGCACTGCGTGAAAAGCGGACTACATGGTACTATTAAATCTAGAGGATGTAACATCGAAGTGTAATATTAAGTATATCAGTTATCTAGTACCCATAACACAAGCTCTGGCTTAGCTTGGGGCTAGATAATGTTGTGTGAACTTGTCCAGCATTATTTATTTATTTATTTATTTATTTATTTATAAGGCCCGCTGTCTGACATTTTGCATTATTTTATTTAGTGAACTTTATTTTAGGTAGCCAGTTCACTGAAATTTTAAAGAAATATAAAGGTAGTTGAACATCAAATTATTTTTTGTTATACTCGTATGCAAAAATTTATCTCCGCCTATTTGCAGTACTACTTGCAAGTGTTTCTTGTAATAATTTTCTACCCATTTAGGTATTTTTGCTACACTTATGACAAAACGGACATTGTAGACAAATAAAAAGTGATGGTAAAAAATGTGTTATCTAAAAACCCTCCCGGTTTTTGCTGATAAACCCCCCCAAAAACTCCCAAAAAAACCTTAAAATACTGAGTGAATACTATATAATATAACGTGTGTCATAAATTATGTCCAGCTTGTTGGCCCAACTTTTCAATTTTTTATATGGTAGGTTAGAGGCCTGTGGTCTTGACCTAGGAATAAGGCTATCACCTCCCCCCATGGATGTCGTAAGAGGTGACTAAGGGATTATGCCAGGGAAGGGGCAGCATCCATCTGAGTAACTATTCAACACCAATACTGTGATCACCAATCCGCCTGCCAAGCGTGGTACATACATACATACATAGACACACGCCTTTTTGCCCGAAAGGGTAGGCAGAGCCTCAAATGGGCCTCTTTTCACCGTGGGTTGCACCATCGTGGGATATAGACGTGACAAGTGGTGAGCTCATCGCCGCCGTTGCTTCCCACGACGAACGCTATATTCCAGTAATAATACATTCGTTAAATAAGCTAGCAGCTAGGATAAATCTTATACCAACGAATCTTACAAACAAGTCCGGACAAGCTTGGAGATTATGGCAAATCCCCCCCATTATATTCTATGAAGATACCTTATCCAACAGTCATCTACCGGCTGATGAAGAAGGTTGGATGCGATGGATTTTTGTCATTCAAACGGTACCTATCATTCATTTAGTAGTAGTAGACCTTTTTTGTGAAAGAGTTCGTCCGGGGAAGTACTACCAACATACCTATTTCTGCCGCAAAGCAGTAGTGCTCGCATTGCTGTGTTCCGGTTTGAAGGGTAAGGGTGCCGGTGAAATTACAGGCACATGAGACTTTTCATCTTTATGTCTCAGGGTGGCGGGCGCATTGCAATGCCACATAGGGCGCGTCCTAGGTGGACGTGACCTATGAGGTAATGCACTGTTCATAGGCAGAGGTTACCGCTTAACATCAGGTGGGCCATCAGCTTGCTCTGCCATTCCAGTAGTATAAAAAAAAAAAAAAAAAAAAAAAATGGAAGGGTATTGGGTACAGAGATTGAATAAGGCTTGGATTAACTCATAGGCTGATTTTTATCTCGGTACAGTGCGATAAAATCCGTAGGCAAAAGCTACTTATAAATAATGTATGAAAACGTGTGTCAAAAAGCTTTGCTTGTTAGATACACTGTTACGTTGATACCCTTGCGCCATCTCATCTGTCCGGGACATCAGGGCCGGTGCGGCGGCAGATTCGGCTGAGGACCTCAACAGACGCAAATATGCAAGTCTCGACAGAGCTTACTTATTTGAGCCTTTCGGGGTCGAGACTTTGGGACCGTGGGGTACCGGGGTCCTTCGCGTTTAAAAAATTATTTCAGGGCATCTGGTCGAAGCACCCTGTGACCCGAGAGCTGGCTTTTATCTGGCTCAACGCATTAGTATAACCATTCAGCGTGGCAATGCAGCCCAGCATCTTAGGGACGCTTCCGTCTGGTAGTGATTTGGATCAGTTGAGCTACCTTTAGATCGCTAGCAGCGGTCTTCATGTAGCACAACTGTTTCATAATTTATACATACGTACTTGTATTAGTTGTATTATACTTTCTGTAAATAAAAGTATTTCATTAAAAAAAAAAGATAAACCATCAATTGTATTTTAAAATTTTTTTATAAGTTTAGACCCTCTCCATCCAAAGGTTGTCTGGAAGAGATCGCTTCTTAGCGATAAGACCGCCCATTGTACATTTAGTTTTCGTTTAATTATTGTGTGTTTATTTTAACTAGTTTGTTAGGTGTGCAATAAAGTATTTTCATTCATTCACTCATTCATTTAAATAATAGACTGAACTTCAATAGTTTGAGTCTATTCAACAGATGAAAAACTGTTAAGGTAACAAGCATGTCATCATAAAAATATGTTAAAAGGTACTCACTTCGACATCTTTACTTATCCCAATTACATCGCTTTTACAAATAATGGCATTAAAATTATACACTATGAGATGTCCAATTTATTGGCCGAAAGTGGACGCAATCATTTTAATCGGGTCCTTATACACTTTGGGCCAAAATTATTGGTGCATTGAAAACAGTAATTTAGTTTTAAGAGCGAGCGTATGAAAAGTACAGTCATTAAGGTAAAATAATTGTAATTTAACATTAAAGGCTCGCCCACACAGGTTAATACATACATAAATACATAGAATAGAATAGAATAGAATCTATTATTGGCATAGAACTAACACAGGTCTATAAATGTAAAAAAAAAAAAAAAAACATTATCAAGATTTATAAAGTTATAAGAACTAAATGAAGTGCTACATACTGTGACGTGTCACAACAGGTAAATAGGTACAGACATTGTTTTACAATTATTTTATAAAAACGGGAAATTTTCACGTACCGTTAAATCGATGTAAGCACCGACATAGTTTCGACCCGTTTCGAAAACCTTTTTCAAGGTGAGTGAACGCGACGCACTCCACCCGCGTCTCGCTTAGCACTAATCCGCTCAGTGCGAGCTACAGCCCGCTCGGCTCGTGTAGTGGGCCGCGCGGGTAGGAATATAGCTTTTGTTCGTTTCGTCATCGTCGTCGGCGTTGATTTAACGGTACGTGAAAATTTCCCGTTTTTATAAAATAATTGATATGATTCACGAAAGTTTTTATAGTAAAACTGTTTAACAGATAAGTATTCTAAATACAGTAGACTAAAATTAACAACATAAAAGAACACATTTTATAATAATTAAAAGACAATTAGCACCAACATTATATTATTTCCGCTGCATACATATTCCATACATATATATTTTCCATACATACTTACATGGACACACGCCTTTTTCCCCGAAGGGGTAGGCACAGCCTCAATGCACCTCTTTTCACAGTGGGTTGCACCATCATGGAATATAGACGTGTCAAGTGGTGAGCGCTTTCCTACAGTAATAACACATTCCTTAATAAGCTACCAGCCAGGACAAATCTTACAACAACGAATCTTACTTACCAGTCCGGGTCATCCCTTAGTCGGCTTTTACGACATCCACGGGAGAAGTCGGAGGGGTATAATCTTAGGCCGGACACACCACGGTATTAACACAGGTTAATACCGGCCGGAATTACCGCAATGTGTGATTGACATATCCGTCCTTATATTTTTTTATATTAATGTTGGAACTAGCATTTTACCCGCGCAGGAACCTCTGCATATAACAACGCATTTCCTCACAGGTTTCGTCCACTCAGGACGTGCCCTGCGTGGCAAAGCACTGCAACCTCCACCCTGAGTCATAAAAAGTCTCATGTGCCTGTAATTTCACTGGCATCCATCTCCTTTAAACCAGAACACAGGGCACTACTGCTACGTGGCAGAAATGAATATGGTGGTATTACTTACCCGGACGAACTCTTTCACAAAAAAGCTCTACAACTAACAAAGTTTGTATGATAACACAAGTGATCTTACAGGTTAGTGCAAAATATTATCGCATTTTTTTTAACGTCGATATACCTTTGTTTGACCACGGTCTCACCTGTTGGTAAGTGACGATGTGGCCGAAGATGGAGCACAAAGGTCTAGAAGGCATCTATTCACTCTAGCCTTGAAGAGACCCAGATTATAGTTTTCAGGAAAGACGTACGACGGTAGTGTATTCCACTCCTTAGCAGTTCGCATTATAAAGGTAGAACTGAAACGTTTTGTGCGATTAGAAGGTATACTAAAGAGGTAAGGATGGTACTGAGCCGTACGCCTGCTCGTCCTGTGATGAAAAGGAGATGGTGGGATCAGATCGTGCAGTTCCTGGGAGCTTTCCCCGAAATGTAACCATTACCAGATTCCACTGTTCTGTTACCGTAGGACAAACCGGTCGGTATAATTTCTGGTATTATCGGTTGGTGTTATGGTCGCGCGGCCGGTATAACACACCTGTGTGAAAGAGCCTTAAGTCTCTGCAGCGATTGAAAGTGATTGAGGTTATTTCTATGTATGTAGTTAGAACAAATATACAGTTGAAAAGTATTTAACAAAATGCACTATAATATGTTAAAAAACAGTTAAAAATATTTACAAACTTGGATAAGTTCATGAAGTTGAAATATACTTATTAAAGTACTAGCTACTCGTCCCGGCTTCACACGGGTAGCCCCCGGTGACCCCCCCCCTCCTACCCCTCCCCCCCTATGTTAATCTCCTGGTTCTAAGCTACCTCCCCACCAATTTTCAGCCAAATCGGTTCACCCGTTCTTGAGTTATAAGTGGTGTAACTAACACGTTTTTTTTTTATATATATAGATAATGCCACTCAATACATGGACTCAAATCTATATATCCTCCATTTTGTAGGGGCATGAACAATATATTGAATATATATTTATTTAAGAAATGTACTATTACTGGAAGAAAGCATTATCAGAGTCAGTCGTGGGAAGCAATGGCGGCGATGAGCTCATTTGTCTATATTCCACGATGGTGGAACCCACTGTGAAAAGAGGCCCATTGAGGATCTGTCTACCCCTTCGGGGAAAGAGGCATGTGTCTATGTATGTATTATTGACTAGACATGCAAATTACGCGCCTTCCGACAACCCTATGGATTGTAACACCATCTGTAAGTAGTTAGTAGGTACCACAAAAGTCGTATATTTAATACCCAAAGTGCACCAAAAAATAAAAAACAAATCAGGTGCCGTTTAAACAAAGACCACCTGCAACCCTGGTAAGTAACTGCTAAATACTGGTGTTAATTTCCCCTACACCAATCCACACCATTTTAAATCTTAGCTCCATGAGTATAAGGGTCAAAACTGTGCCTAAGGTTTTGGGATGGTACACATTAAAAAAGTGTGGACAGTACTGTCAGGATACGTGCTAATGACGGTGTTAAAAATGGGGGGTCAATATTTGTGCGTACGCGCCGTTAGGAAAAGGAAAGGGACGACTTGATCTTCTATCTCCTTCTTGACCTTCGTAAATGGAAAATATACTTATTATCTCTTAAGGCGGGGAATACATGCATGCACTATTAATTTTGACCCAAGGTTACGTAGGCACCATTATTCAATCTGTGTCCAAGGTAGTTACCGATTGACGTGGTGTATCCAGCCTAATAATAGACCCCTCCATCTCAGGGATTACACCAGGGGATGGAAAGCAAGTAGCCAGATGTACGCTAGAGGTTTTTTGTTTTCACTCTTCTTACTCAAAAAGACCGTCATTGTGGCGTAACAGAGCGAAGAAAAAATTGCATTTCTTCATCTAGCGTTTTTTTTTGTCTGACAATTGACAATGAGTCTCCAAAAACGAAAAAGTCTTTAGTCATAAGTAGAATAATCATGAATAAAGAGACTCGACTTATTACTGTTTCATAAAAATGAACATCTTATTTTTGAAAATGGAACTAAAATCGACGATCTCTTTCGTAGAAGAAAAAGACCCATTAAAACCATTGAGGTAAAGGTAGCTACGTAGTAAATATTACCTCAATGATTAAAACTCGGTTTCTACCTCGTATATAATAGATCATTTTAGCTCCTTTTATAAGTAACAATCTACTATTCTTCAGAGTCTTGGTGTTGTGGTGCCATGGTACTCGTTTAGTATTATTTTATCTGTGTCTATGGTTACGTACGTAGTTACCTTTTACCTTCATTACTCACAAGATGAGTAAGCATCCTAGTTGGGGTAAGATCCTGTTTTAAAAGTTTCCCATGCACATACATTACCAGCGATGAGCTAATCGTTAAAAAACCTCATTGGTTTTAATAAATATAATTAAAGAGATTGCTTATAATATAAAACATAGTGTAATTGAAACCTGTTTGATTGAAACACCAATAAGAAATATAAGGCTACACTTTGGCGCCAGTGGATCGTAAGTGACGTAAGAGTATAATAGTTATATATTCTATGGTAAGCATCTATACCCTGGTTCAGAATTCGAGATATTTTTCGTAAACAAACAAATGTCACTGACAAAGAGACAAGCCAGTGGTAAAAACATTTTTTTGCGTGGATCATGTTTTACTAGTAGTGACCCGCGGCTTCTACGTCTTACCAAATGTATTTTTTTTTTGTAATATTCGCCAGCGGTTTCGCTCGCGCGATATGTACCTTCAATTTGCGGCAAATAAAAACAAACGCTCTACCTACCTGAAGTTTATCTGACGAGTCAATGTGTAAACGGCAAAATTTAATTTATAACTCTTACCATTGGTACATTATGACCATTCCACAACAAAATATTGATTACTTTATAGTTTATCAGATCTGAGTTAGAATATGCATGCCTAGCCTGTTTATTGGCCTAATTTAATAAACTACCATAGAGCACCTATTTTTTTACTATGGTATCCCCTTTGTTTACAAAAAATATCTCGAATTCTGAACCAGGGTATACGTATAAGAATTTGACACTGGCAGGCATTCAAATAAAAGTTGATGCTGGCAGGATGTAAAAATAAAAATGAAAGCTTTTGAATTCGGAATGAAATTATTTGTTGCCAGAGCTATTTTCGAAAATGGAATGAGCTACGTGCAAACGCGCCTAGTAATTGTTTAAAAAATAGCTACTGACGTACGATAGACCGTCTCATTGCGATGCATCAAGAAAAGAAATCACAAGCAACGTAAAAGAAAAAAGATAAAAAAAAGCAAACGAGATGCGCCCGCGTACGCCAAGATCTCGGTCAGGCAGGAGCCGACTTCTTTTGTTTCCAACTTCGAATCAGCCAAGTCTTGAATCTAGATGCTGTTTTAGTATTTTTTTCTTTTTCCCCCTATGGCTTTTTCTTTATTGTCTCAGAGCGGCTGCGCATAAAAAAAGTCGGTGGCTTATGGCTCTCCATTGATATGCGACGTTCGAATTGAAATTTAAATATTTGCTTGTGGGTATTCGACGTGCTTCATCTTGGTATTCAGTGTTTTGTTTTGAGCATCTGTGTTTCCATCTTTACGTTTTTATATTAAAGTTGAATGGTAAAATAAGTTGCTAAATTCCAAGACAGTTATTTCGGTACCTTTGATTTATGGGAATGTTTTGATGTACGTATTCACACTTGAATTTTATGAGAGCGTAAAATGTGTTGGCTCTTTCCTCCATTCAAAAAAAAAAGTTGCCTACTTTTTTAGGGTTCCGTAGTCAACAAGACAAGGGACCCTTATAGATTCGTCATGTCTGTCTGTCTGTCTGTCCGTGTATGTCACAGCCACTTTATTCCGAAACTATAAGAGCTATGCTGTTGAAACTTTGTAAGTAGATGTATTCTGTGAACCGCATTAAGATTTTCACACAAAAATAAAAAAATAAAAAAAAATTGGGGGTAAATAAATAAATACTTAGAACTGAAACTATATTTGTTTTTCATCAAAGGTTATCATGTATATAATCTTTTTTTCTAAACTGAATAGTTTGCGCGAGATACACTTCCAAAGTGGTAAAAAGTGTCCCCCCGGGGCTACGGGGCTTAAGTTACGGGGGGCGTAACTTCTAAAACAAGAGAAAGATAAAACTAAAAAAAAACATGATGTACATTAACCATGTAAACTTCCAACGAAAATTGGTTTGAACGAGATTTAGTTAGTAGTTTTTTTTATATGTCATAAATCGTAAACCAACCAAGAACTTTTATATTATGTTACTTGCTGCTACGGAACCCTTCATGGGCGAGTCCGACTCGCACTTAGCCGCTTTTTTTTTTATTTATTTTCCTAGTGTTTTCATTTGAGTTATTTTATTTTATTTTGGTGACATTTGAAACAATTTAGCTCGTTTAAAGAGCACAGTGTAGTGAAATTAAATGGAAGTGAATTGCGTGGCTTTTCAAATTGGTGGAAATTGTCAACCAAAGTTTTAGTAAAACGGCCACCGTTTTACATACCGTTTTGATATAAATACGCATAATTTGTTTTGTAATGTCAGTTTACCGGTGTTTTAACTAAATACTAATAACATATTAAATATTTCTTATAATAATAGTTCTTATATCACACTAATATTATAAAGGCGGAAGTTTGTGTGTATGTGTGTGTAGTGTGTTTGTTACTTCTTCACGCTGAAACGGCTGAACGGATTTGAATGAAATTTGAAATGGAGATAACTGGACTCCCGGAATAACACATAGGCACATTTTTATCCCGATATTCCCACGGGATCGAGACTTACGCGGGTGAAACCACGGGGCGCTGCTAGTATTTTATATCACAAAGAGTGGCGTTTTTTTTTTGTATACTTCTTGGAATGACTAGTCAAGCAGATGAACCTGATGTTAAGTGGTACCCTCTGCCTATGAACAGTGCATTCTCACATAGGTCACGTCCACCTAGGACGCACCCTATGTGGCATTGCACTGCGCACGCCACCCTGAGACATAAAGATGCAAAGTCTAATGTGCCTGTAATTTCACCGGCACCCTTACCCTTCAAACCGGAACACAGCAATGCGAGCACTACAGCTTTGCGGCAGAAATAGGTATGATGTTAGTACTTCCCCGGACGAACTCTTTCACAAAGAAGCTATACTACCTACTATTAATACACCTGTGTTCTAACAAAAACCTGAAACCTTTCTCCATAGTACAAGGTTGTACCGTAAAATGTCAAATTGCAATCCATGACTGCACTGACAGGCCTAGAAAAAATGCGCCCGCGCTGTGAGTCGCTCCAAATTGTGTGATTTACTGATCAGACCTAACTAGAAGTGACAGGGTACGCTTGTCAAAGGTCATGATCGTTGCCAAGTCATAGCTGTGTAGTGTTTCGAAACGGCTAGAGTTAAGGTGAATACTCTCGCTTAAGACGCGAAATTCAATTTTTTCGTTTTTTTTTTGCCCATTTCAGCTCACGAACACTTCTTCAGATAGCGAAAGTTGATTTCGCGAGAACTAGGAGACTAACACACATGCTTTAATTGATAGTATCTCATACTCATATATCGACGACCTCTGTGGCGCGGCGGGTGAAGCTTGGCCTGCGACGCAGGAGGTTGCGGGTTCGATTCCCGCCTCGGAACAAATATTAGTGCGATCGCAGATATTTGTTCAGGGTGTTCTGGATATTTTCTATGTATAATAAAAATATCTATCTATGTAATATATTGTATTAAGTATATCAGTTATCTAGTACCCATAACACAAGCTCTGCTTAGCTTGGGGCTAGATAATGATGTGTGAACTGTCCAGCATTATTTATTTATTTATATATCATCAGTTTAGCTCTAATCCCCCAAAACACATTTTTACAGTGTTTTGTTTTGTTTAGGGGGATCGTAGCTGAACTGATGATATCATCAGTTTAAATTAATAGTAGGTACACATGTTACATGTTATATGAGATAATATTAATTAAAACATGTGTGTTAAGTCTCCTAGTTCTCGCGAAATCAACATTCGCTATCTGAATAAGTGTTCGTGAGCTGTAATGAGCAAAAAACACCAAAAAAAATAATAATTTCGCGCCTAATGCCAGAGCATACACTTTAACTTTACAGAATTTAAACACACGTAAAATAAAATGACAAATGCATATGGGAATGTTCTCACCCTCCTTATTTTTTAAATCTTTTATTACTTGCTTACCGTGGTGTGTCCAGCCTAAGAATATACCCCTCCGTCTCCTCCAATGGAGGTCGTAAAAGCCTACTAAGGCATTACCCGGACTTGTTAGTAAGATTTGTCCTGGCTGCTAGCTTATTAAGGAATGTGTTATTACTGGAAGAAAGTGCTAGCTGAGTCAAACGTGGGAAGCAATGGCGGCGATAAGCCACGTGTGACGTCTATATTACCACGATGGTGCAACCCACGGCACTATTATTTTAGTAGTAGTAGATCTTTTTTGTGAAAGAGTTCGTCCGGGGAAGTACTACCACCATACCTACTTCTGCCGCAAAGCTGTAGTGCTCGCATTGCTGTGTTCCGGTTTGAAGGGTATGGTTGCCGGTGAAATTACAGGCACATGAGACTATTAATCTTTATGTCTCGGTGGCGGGCGCAGTGCAGTACCACGTAGGGTGCGTCCTAGGTAGACGAGACCTATGTGATAATGCATTGTTCATAGGGCAGAGGGTACCGCTTAACATCAGGTGGGCCATCTGCTTGGTCCGTCATTCAGTAGTATTAAAAAAACGGACTAACTGAAATACTAGTTAGTTTGTTAGTGGTACCATTGGCTGGACCCAAAAATCCAAGATGTATTTAAAAAAAATAAAAATAAAGTAATATTATTTATTCTGTGTCCACAGTGAATAGAGGCCTTTTAAGGCTCTGCCTGCCCCTTCGGGGAAAAAGTAGTATGTCTGAGATCTCGTTTTTCTCGGTCAACAATTATCTTATCAGTCTCTTCCAGTCAGCTCATTTATTTACGTCATCTTTTTTGGACCATCTGGTTCAATTAAAAAAAGAGACGCTGATCGGAACGGCTCCAAATAAACGGTGGACCTCTGACCTCCGGCAACGCAATTACATTTCTTTGGTCCAAATACGCGTGCATTTTGACAGAACAGGTTCTTAGTAATCGATAGAGTTATGGTATCAGTTAAAATACCTCCCCCCCCCCCTCGAGGCCACCCCTCTCTATGTGGCCAAAAACACTATATATAGAGGTCGCAGGAACTCAGTAGATGGAGGTGGCTCAATACCGTCCGTGGAGGCGTTGATGATAATAAATAAATAAATAAATAATGCTGGACAGTTCACACAACATTATCTAGCCCCAAGCTAAGCACAGCTTGTGTTATGGGTACTAGATAACTTATATACTTAATACAATACATTACATAGATAGATATTTTTTATTATACATAGAAAATACCCAGAACACCATGAACAAATATCTGCAGATCGTACAAATATTCGCTGAAATCGAACCCGCAACCTCCTGCGACGTAGGCGAACCTTTGCCCGCCGAGCCACAGAGGTCGTCATGATGATTTAGTAGTTGGAGAGTTTTTTTGTGAAAGAGTTCATACGGGGAAGTATTAACACCATACCTATTTCTGCCGCAAAGCAGTAGCGCTCGCATTCCAGTTTGAAGGGTACGGTTACCGGTGAAATTACAGGCACTTGAGACTTCTCATCTTTATGTCTCAAGGTGGCGGGCGCAGTGCAATGCCACATAGGGTGCGTCCTAAGTGGACTTGACCTAGGAGGTAACGCACTGTTAAACGGGCTTTTGCACAGCCTTATGGAATGAAAAATTAGATAAGTTACACGGAAAATTGGATAATTCGGGGAAACTAAAACTGCTTTTATCAATGGGGTTTTTGTGTGAACTCAAGACCATTGAAAGGGACAATTTCTGTCAATGGTTGAGAGGATTTTTATGATATTTGTGTGTGAATTGATGCTGGGGGGGAGGTAGAAGGGGAGAAGAAGGGTGCAAGAGGGGGGGAAGGGCAATACTTTGTATACCAGCACCAAAAGTGTGGGTAAAAGTCTAGTACTTAACTAAACAAAAGGGACTTAGTTTTTTTGGCTTCGCTTCGTTTGCGTATTTGGCCTGTGACTACAGTGCTCTACGGAGAACCAACAAAAAACTACACCAACTAGATGCGTCATTTGACCTATTAAACGCGAGCAAAAACTCGAAGAATAGAATAGGTACTCGATTGGCATTGTGAACATACCACTTAGGACGCGTGGTTTTTTTTTACGTCAATTAGTAAGGCACATTAACTTTTATACTCAAGATGGCGGAAAAAAAGTTGAACTATGATTGGAGTGTTAATGCGATAGATAACACTTGTCTACTTGTGTTTGACGTTGTGAATCTGGCCTAGGAAAAGGCCCCGTCTCCTCCTGAGGATTTTGTAAAAGCAGACTACGTGTTTACACCAGGGGTTGGGCAGCAAAGTCGTCCTGCCAGTGTAGTGATTACGGAAAATCTTCCATTTCATTATATGGGAGAGGTCTCGTCCAACAGCGGAAGTCTAAGGGTTTATGATGATGAATTTTTTTTTTGTAGATCATCATCATCAACATCATTGGGAGCTCAAATAATAGCCCACTGCTGGGTATATATGTCGGGTATTTTGATTTTTTCTGTTGCATATATAAATAAATAAATAAATAAACCTGGACAGTTCACGCAACATTATCTAGCCCCAAGCTTAGCAGACCTTGTGTTATGGGTACTAGATAACTGATATACTTAATACAATACATTACATAGAAAGATATTTTTTATTATACATAGAAAATACCCAGATCAACCTGAACAAATATCTGCAGATCGCACAAATATTTGTTCCGAGGCGGGTATCGAACCCGCAATCTCCTGCGCCGCAGGCGCATTTCCGCCCGCTGCGTCACAGAGGTCGTCAGAGGTATCAATTTAGAAAGTGAAATCAAACGTTTTTACTATTCTCCAACATCAATTAGGTTCAGTAGAATATTAACAAAGCCTTTTCAAGCACTCTCCACAGAACAAATCGTAGTTAGTATGATTTCAGTTTGTTTGTTTTCTGAGTCATATAAACTACTCACATCTATGTATTTTAGTCTTGAAAAGACACTGTTTTATGTTGCATCTGCTTTGCTCAATTTAATTATTAAAATTATATAGTCTAGGAACGAACTCATCCCAAAATATATACCTTCTATATTACGTCTAAGACGAATACTATACTAGCGACTCGCCCCGGCTTCGCATGGGTAGCACCCGGTGAACCCCTCCCCCCCCCCCCCCTAAGACAATCTCCTGGTTCTAAGCTACCTCCCCACCAATTTTTAGCCAAATCGGTTCGTGCGTTCTGGAGTTATAGCGTCAGGAAGGAAAACCCTACTTATTTTTATATAGTAGAGATTATAAAGTGGCATATTATAGTATAACTGAAAATATTTTGAGGCTTTATAAGTTGACACGTCTATAATAATATTATAGTAGGTAAACATGACAAGTAATCAATTTTGTAAAAATTAAAAAAACCTCAACGCAACGAAACGGCTGAACCGATTTTGATCAAACACAGCTAAGAACAATCACGACAAATTCACCTCTAAAAAAATAACGGTTCATCCGTTTGGGAGCTATGAGGCCACAGACAGACACACACACACACAGACACGGTAAACTTATAACACCCCGTTGTTTTTGCGTCAGGGGTTAAAAATATGTTAAGCTCTAATTTTGATGCGCCAAGTGACAGAGAGTACAAATGAAAATATGTTAGGCTCTATAATTATCAAGTGGCAGATAGAATAACTGAAAATATGTTACGCTCTATATTTTATAATGTCGAGTGGCAGAATAGATTATTTAAGTAATACCTGTAATTGGTGTATGTATCAGCTCGAAACTAAGTGAATGATTTTTGTAAAGGTGTTTATATATAAGTATATATGTGTATATTTTGTGTTTTTATGCTGTTGGCGTTTCTTTTTACAAATAAATAAAATAAATAAATGGTATAACTGAAAATAATTTACGCTCTATATTTCGATTTATTTTAGTAGTAGTAGACCTTTTTTGTGAAAGAGTTCGTCCGGGGAAGTACTACCACCATGCCTATTTCTGCCGCAAAGCAGTAGTGCTCGCATTGCTATGTTCCGGTTTGAAGGGTAAGGGTGCCGGTGAAATTACAGGCACATGAGACTTTTATTTTTATGTTAGGGAGCAGTGCAATGCCACATAGGGCGCATCCTAGGTGGTCGTGACCTATGAGGTAATGCACTTTTCATAAGCAGAGGTTCCGCTTAAAATCAGGTGGGTCATCTGCTTGTTCCGTCATTCAAGTAGTATAAAAAAAAACGCCCGTGGCATATAATATATATTATGTAGTTAGTATTTTAAGGCTCAATAATTTGACACGCCAAGTGGCAGATAGCAAAACTGAAAATTAAAAAAACCCTCCCTATAATTTAAATCGTAAAGTAACAGATAGCTAATCTTAAAATATCTAAGGCTCAAAGATGCAATACCAGAAGATTTTGCAAAGTTCCTACATAAGTAACTGTCCTTTAAAATAGAGGCTGTATCTCTCAATATGGAGATGTAAACATCTGTTCAAGATCTCTTGTTAATCTTCATGAGCAAGTACAGTCTGTGTGTAACAATTGTAATATTAATTGTATATGTTGCGTTATCTATAAGTAGCTGAAAACAAATATTACGTATGTTTTACATGGCTAAGACACGCCTAGGACACTTGTCTTTTTTAACATTGATAGACCTTTGTTTTTCCACGATCTCACCTGTTGGTACGTGACGATGTGGCTGAAGATGGAGCACAAAGGTCTAGAAGGCACCTATTCACTCTAGCCTTGAAGAGACCCAGATTATAGTTTTCAGGAAAGACAGACGACGGTAGTGTATTCCACTCCTTAGCAGTTCTCATAATAAAGGTAGAACTGAAACGTTTAGTACGAATAGAAGGTATACTAATGAGGTAAGGATGGTACCGAGCCGTGCGCCTGCTCGTTCTATGATGAAAAGGAGATGGTGGGATCAGATCATGAAGTTCCTGGGCGCATTCCCCGAAATGCTTTACATAATAATGTTATAGTTGTAAGAAATTACAAGCCTGTAGGGGTAATAATTGCCTCTACGCTAAACCATCCTCAATTATTACTAAGGTTAGTGCAAGTAAGGTAAGGGTGCCGGTGAAATTACTGGCACATGAGACTTTTCATCTTTATGTCTCAAGGTGGCGGGCGCATTGCAATGCCACATAGGGCGCGTCCTAGGTGGACGTGACCTATGAGGTAATGCACTGTTCATAGGCAGAGGTTACCGCTTAACATCAGGTGGGCCATTTGCTTGTTCCGTCATTCTAGTAGTATAAAAAAAAAAAAAAAAGTATAGTAGGTACTAGGTCAGCATAAGTCGAAAAAGGTACAGAAAAACTCTAACTTACCGTTTGAAGTATTAAACAATCCAAGTTATCAATTGTTTATCAATCAGTATATGAAAATTAAAGCTCAAACACAATTTTGGACAAATCCAATACTTAACACCTTTAGTTCACACTTATAACAAGTCAAATTCACGCCCTTGTAACCACTAAAAGAAAATTAGACAGACCTAGAAAATCGTTTAGCACTGAAATCAGAACACCGTATGTAAATAAGGGTCTTTGAAACCTTCAGAAAAGTCACTTCCGAACTACCAATGTAAAAAGTTTACATAAACTCCTGTTCCATTATTTTTTGTTGGGATTTAAATGGGCCAATGGGCGTTCCGAATTCGGATTCAGAACTGTCAACGCGGTTTGACAGGTCGCGTGTCGGGCACGCGCGGTCGTGTGAGCGTGCTATGCGCGCGGGCATCGGCGCAACACTGCGTTCGCGCGCTTTTGGACCTATGAAACCTTCGCAGCCTCCGACTCTCTACGTATTAGAACTGTCGAAGATTTTCTCACGAAAAGGACTCAGTCGATATGTAGAACTGTCAACGGGTAACGGTTTGAAGGTTTGACTGATGTTGATGCGCTAAGCGCCTTTTTAATTTTGACGGGTTTGATGCGTTTATTTTTAAGCTGGATTATAATATAAATGAATGCTCGGGCTATGGGCCGTAGTTAATTGTTTCGGCTCTTTGAATGGATTTGAAAAGTGAAACAGCTTGAGATACTTACAGTTTTGTAGGGCTATGAATGTTCGAGTGGTGTGGTATTAAAATCCAGCAAAATTCTTTTAACACAATGTCGAGATAGTGTATTGACCAATTTATTATTTTTCTAAAAATTATAAAGTCATAATTTAAATGCAAAGCCCGAAATCACAAAAAAAAAATTACTATAGTTTCAAATAAGTACCTCTAACATACCTATAACTTGTTTGTTTAAAAATCATCTCTCTTAATATGACATAAACCATCAACTCGCTATTTTCTGGTATCCTTAGGTTTGTTTTTCAACTGACATTTTGGGATTTCTACATGACAAGTTATAAATTTAGTATTTATTATTTTAAATTCCCAAAATTCTACTGAAACCGTTGTCGCAGGTTAATTACTAGTAGAACTTTTTGTGAAGTTCGTTCAGGGAAGTACTACCACCATACCTATTTCTGCCGCAAAACAGTAGTGCTCGCATTGATGTGTTCCGATTTGAGGGGTATGGGTGCCGGTGAAATTTCAGGCACATGAGACTTTTCATCCATATGTCGCAGGGTAGTGGGTGTAGTACAATGCCACATAGGGTGCGTCCTAGGTGGACGTGACTTATGTGATAACTTGATAAGCTCTACTATTACTAAATCAAATCTACTACTATACTTAAATACTAACGTGTTTAGTGTCTTTTTGCTCTGTGGTTGGTAATGCACTGTTAAAGGCTGAGGTTACAGCTTAACATCCACTTGTTCCGTAATTCAAACAGACTATAAAACTCATTTCTGATATTTTCACTTCGAATGCTGATATTAGAGCAAAACTGCTTGATATTTCATAAATGCAATTAATAAGACAAAAAATAATTCACAAAAAAACAGAGATTAAAGCATGAAGTCATTTCATTGTCTTTATATCAAAAATTTAAATCATAGTCAAAAACTTTCACAAATCCGTAGTACAAAAGACATGAACGCGCTTCACCGTAGATGTCATTTTTAATATTTAAGGATTAGGTAATTTAGGGATAAACTAAAAAAAACAAGATTAGCTAGGTAACAGTATTTTTTTTTTTTTTTTTATCTATTCTTGCAAAAAAAAATGATGATCAACACACTATTAACTGAGGCTATAAACAACAGAAAAGCTAGAAAATATAGTAAAAAATTAAATTTTGAAACTTATTATTCAATAACTAAATAATGCTTGGACAGTTTACACAACATTATCTAGCCCCGAGCTAAGCAGAGCTTGTGTTATGGGTACTAGATAACTGTGATATACTTAATAAAATACATTACATAGTAAGATATTTTTTATTATACATAGAAAATACCCAGAACACCCTGAACAAATATCTGCAGATTGTACAAATATTTGTTCCGAGTCGGGAATGGAACCCGCAACCTCCTGCGTCGTAGGCGAGCCTTCGCCCACTTTGCCACAGAGATCGTCATTAGGTAGTCGTACATTGTATAATGTGACAAAAACTGTACAAGCAACTCGTAATGTCAACACGTCTGAAACGTAGCCAAACTCCGACGCATAAAAAATTAGCTCCCTGATAATAAACAGCCTTGATAATTTGACACGTGTTACGTCACAAAATGTCAACATTCAATTGGTGAAAAAAATGAGCGAGAAAGAGACAGCTAACATTCCTTCACTTGCAGAGTGTTGTCGCTTCCACTTCGAGTAGAACAGGCGTCATGGATCACTGCGAAACTCTGCCCACAACCGGGCCACTCTCACAAACTGTAGCCGTCCTTGTCTCGCGCGTGCGGTAGGTGACACAATTAACAAAAAGAAAGAGATAGCGCCAATGGTGTTTTTTTAAACGAATTGTTGAAGTTTTTTGTGATATATAGATCAACTTTGAAATAATGTGTCGTTGACCCGGAGTTCCGGTGACTTGGAGCAATTTGCAGAGATGGTTGAAAAAGTAAGTAAACATTGAAGTTTTTATGTACTTATTAAAGAAAAACCGTTTACGAACATTATTGCGTGTATGTAAAGGAGATTTATTAACTAGCGGATAAAATAGAAAAAATAAATTCCTAGAAAATGTATGGGAAACAGTTTTATTTTTAAATTTCTCAATATCTTGCGATTTGGTTTAGTAGGTTATTTTGGTTGAGTATTATTGATGAGAAAGAGACCCGATTGAGCCCAACTTGCTTTTGAACAAGTAATTAATTTTGTAAATTAAATAAAAAAAAACAACGCAATGAAACGGCTGAACCGATTTTGATCAAACAAAGCTAAGAACACTCCCGACAAATAAACCTTTCAAACAAAAAAAAAATTCAAAAAGGTTCATCCGTTCGGGATGGGACAGCCAGACACACACACACACACACAGACACGTCAAACTTATAACACCCCTTTGTTTTTCGTCAGGGATTAAAAAGTAAATTAGCAGGCCGACTGTAAAAAAAAACAATATGCTGTTTTGCTTTTCTTCAAAATTCAAATCTACTGTTTCCTAAGAACATACCTCTCTATCAACAACAGCAAAGATTCTGACTCTAAGGCCCGGAATAAACGAGGCTAGCTTTTCAAAGCTAGGATAGCAGGCTAGAACCTCGGTATACTATCCTGGCTGGCTGTCCTGGCTTGGAACATGCTAGTGCTGTTTACATGATGCCAGATAATTTTAAATCAGTACCATTCTGTCGAGAAGTAAAATGACCTGCATTCGTAAAAAAAAGAGCAGTTCCTGATGGATCCCTTGAGTTTGATCCCTTGTCCTGTTCAATCCCTTATATCTATAATTTTGTTCCTAATCGATCCTGTCTCTTAAGGATCCGTATAAAATTATTGTTTTAATTAGTTTTTTGTTCCTGATAGATCCCTTAAGGTGGTTGCTTTCGCTTGTGGCGCGAAATTTAAATATTTTCGTGTTTTTTGCTCATCACCGCATCAACACTTCTTCAGATAGCGAAAACTGTGTTGCCGGTAATTATATGACCTAACACACAAGTTTCAATTTAAAGTATCACATATAGGTATATCATTAGTTTGGCTATGAATGTGCTTGAAACAAAAAAACACTGTAAAACCATTGAAGCACAATCGTTGCTAAACTAATGATGTTTATGTGATACTATAAATTAAAACTTGTATGTTAGGTCATATAATTACCGGCAACATAGTTTTCGCTATCTGAAGAAGTGTTGATGAGCTGTAATGAGCAAAAAACACGAAACAATAAAAAAAAACGCGCCTCAAGCGAAAGCAACCACCTGAAGGCACCAGCTTTGCAAACCACATGTAGCTAGTACACAAGCCAGGATAGTAAATTAAGTGGTGGGGGTGCTACTAACTCAAAAAGTAGAAACCCATCCTATTAGACTATCCTAGCTTGAGATGCTAGCTACTTTTCTCACTAGCTTACTAGCCTAGATATGAAACTAGTCCACACAAGAAGCCAGAATTACTAGCTTGCTAACACTAGCTTGCTATCCTAGCTTGAAAAACTAGCCTCGTGTATCCCGAGCATAACTTATTTTTTTTTCTAGTTGGTGCCGCACGGCTTGTGCATTTGCCATTTTTGTTTTCAAAATAATTTTATTGTATTTTCGATATTGTAAAGTCAAGTCATGTTTTAGTAAAACGGTGGCCGTTTTACTAAAACTTTGGTAGAGAACTTCCATCATAATCCACAGCCTGACTTCACCCACTGCTGAGTATAGACCTCTCTTTGCCTGTGCTATTCCTTACGGTCCCGTGCCAGTCTCAGCCAGGTTAGGCCCGCGACGCATGCAATATCATCTGCCCATCTCGCTGCTGGACGACCAACGTTTCTGTACCCAGTTCTTGGGTGCCATACAATTTCCAACAACTTTGAGCATTGTTCGACTTCGTATTTCATTTCACTACACATGTGCTCTTTAAACGAAAAATGGTTAATATGCCACCAAAATAACACAAAATTACTCAAAAAAACACTAGGAAAAGAAGTAAAATAAAAGTAGACGACGTCTCTTTTCGAAAATAGCGGAATGAGTCCTTATGGGTCCTATTATCTTACCACATCCGTATTATAGTGAGCATTGCACCGTCTGTGAGTTCAAAGCATCATTCGTTTCTCACTTCTTCGCATTTACCGCCGGTTCCCAAGCTCGTTGCCATAGCAACCGATACCCGTATCAATGCCAGATATAGAGCGTAATTTGTAGCTTCGTAACATTGTAGCTTCGTGTAAAGCACGGATTTACTGTGCTTAAGATACTGTTAAGGCGTCGATGGACGCCAAATGCTGTCAATATCTAACTCATTAAAGTTCAGGTAAGTTAGAAAGTGGCAGAAAAGCACTCGCGAAACGAAAAATGAGTGAAACCCACGTTTTTTTTAAAATAAAAAATAATTTGGAAAGTAGTTTTCAAAAATAAAAACAAATTCGGCGTTGTGTTTGTTTGTTTGTTTGTTTAAACGCGCTAATCTCCGAAACTACTGGTTCGAATTGAATAATTCTTTTTGTGTTGGATAGTCCAGTTATCGAGGAAGGCTATAGGCTATATAACATCACGCTACGACCAATAGGAGCAAAGATATAGTGGTAAATGTGTAAAAAACGGGAGAAATTATAACTTATAACTCAAGAACGGTGAACCGAATTGGCTGAAAATTGGTGGGGAGGTAGCTTAGAACCAGGAGATTGATATAGGGGGGGGGGGGGGGGGGGTAGGGGGGGGGTTCTCCGCTTCGGGGCTACCCGTGCGAAGCCGGGGCGAGTCGCTAGTTTAATATACTGAAGGCAATAAAAACATCTTATTATTGATAGTTTAGGAGAAATTGGTTGTAACTACGAAAACAGAGGCTACTTCGCTGTATTATTATTATTATATTTATTATTATTCGTTAGATTAAGTAATAAATAAAGAGTTTTTATATGTATGTTAGTTTCTAAGGTATTTATGTTGATATGGGCTTACTGTTAAGGTTTAGTGCATTTCTCAGTAAGCGTGAAATAAAGTTTTTTTTTTTGTTCCATATACCTAAAGTTATTTTTTCAAAAAAATTAAGACTAGAAGACATGCTTTATTTGATAAAGATTAACATATTTTTTTTGTATAGTTTTCGATAAAGATCGTGGATAAAAAATGTTTGAATGCACCATATTTCACAAATATCCACGCCTTAAGAAATGTTTTAGTTAGGATGTAGAGATGAACTTGCAGAAAGGCATTTCTTAGTGTAGAGCTTAAGGAACCATACAACCCTAAACGGTATGTACAGTACTTACGTGAAAAATTGTAGGTGAATTTTAAAGTAGTTATCTACAACCAATCGATCTGAAATGGCATACCTGTCAAGTTTCGATGACAGTACACTATAATGGCAACAACGAGCTGATCTGATGATGGAGACGGAACTTTGGACTATGGAACTTCTCGATGGATAATAGTAGACTGGCCGTGTTAGGCTCATTTTGATCAGCACACGGTTACGATCACTAATTTTGTAAAAGCTAGTATTGAAAAAGTAATTAATTTAAAAAAACAGCCCTGAACGCAATGGCTGAACTGATTTTGATCAAACATAGCTAAGAACACTCCCAACAAATACACATTTCAAACAAAAAAAAAACAAAAAAACAGTTATCCGTTCGGGAGATACGATGCCACAGACAGACACACAAACACACACGTCAAACTTATAAAACCCCGTCGTTTTTGCGTCGGGGTTTAAAAATATATTTTTCTCAAAAATATTATCTTACTAAAAACAAATCTGGATTATTGTGTGATCTGAGTAAAAACTGTACAAAGTACAGCCATGAAATGAATTAAGTAGTTGCCCAAAGGAAGGCATTCCTCGTCGCTGATGAACTGTGACGGGATGGTTCGAATGCTTCTCATTCCTCAAATTAAACGCGGACAAATTGAGGAATTCAAGCTTTTGTAATTAATAATACCTACACGAAGTTACGCATTAAACCCTGCGGATAAAAAAAAAACTTCCCGTGAAACTACTGAACCGGTTGGTAGTTCTACGTTTTTTTTTACCCGTGGTACTACTGGTAGTAATAAAAGTAGTACCATAGAATAGAATAGAATATTCTTTATTGCACAAAACAAACAATTTACACAGGCGAACTTAATGCTAAGAAGCATTCTCTACCAGCTAACCATTGTGTATTGTGGATACATTTATGTAAGTAGTGCACAAAAAAACGTAATAAAGAGAAGAAAAAAAAAGACCTTTGTAGTCTAACAATACAAGATATGCAAGTAACATAATATTATATTATAAAAATAAATAATAATGTATAATATAAATATATAATATAATTACATAGTACTATAATAAATAATAGTAAGTATAGGTAATATGCATAAACCATGGCAATACCATGGGCAATAAACGCTGCTGTTGGGGCAAGCTTGCCGTCAACCACACGTTACTTCTAATATTTTTATGGATACGTGGCCGTGGTATGTCGGGCCTAAGAATAAATAAATAAATAAATAATTCTGGACAGTTCACACAAAATTATCAAGCCCCAAGCTAAGCAGAACTTGTGTTATGGGTACTAGATAACTGATATATTTAATACAACAATAGATATTTTTTATCATAAAATACCCAGAACACCCTGAACTAATATCTGCGATCGCACAAATGTTTGTTCCGAGGCGGGAATCGAACCCGCAAACCTCCTGCGTCGCAGGCCAAGCTTCGCCCGCCGCGGAACAGAGGTCGTCCCCAGAATAGACCCCACCGTCTCCTCCCGTGGATGTCGTAAAAGCGTTAAGTATCAATTAAACTAATAAACATCCTAACTTCTGGATATATGATAAGAGTAGGATTTTAAGAACTCTTATCTTAAAATTATCCCAAATTCCAAAAAGAGCTTCCAAAAAACAGCTTCCGAAATTCCATTAATTCTCACGCGTTCCTATATAAATCGATACGTCGCGAGCATTCCGTGTTTACCAAACTACTAGAAAATCCAAACCTTTCCCGCCTCAAATCTTTTCAGGTAATCGTTCCTAAGAAGCAGGTCTTCATAAACTGGAAGTTCATTCAAGAAATCCGGAAAATTAAGAGCCATTTCTTTGATACGAATGCTTCAAAAGATAGAGGTCATCAAAACTGGTCCAAGAGAAAAAAGGACGGTCAATTGTTAAGGTATAAAATAGTTGTTCAAAGCGATCGAGATGCGTTGGAATTTCCGGAATTTGTAGTAGGTTCTGGATATAACAGGCTAATTAAAATACTAGTTTGGTTGTTAGCAGTAGAGCTTTTTTGTGATAGAGTTCGTCCGGGGAAGTACTACCACCATACCTATTTCTACTGAAAAGCAGTAAGTGCTCGCATTGCTATGTTCCCGTTTGAAGGGTACGGGTGCCAGTGAAATTACAGGCACATGAGACTTTTCTTCTTTATGTCTCAGGGTGGCGGGTGCAGTGCAATGCCACATAGGGTTTAGTAGTAGTAGAGCTTTTTTGTGATAGAGTTCGTCAGGGAAATACTACCACCATACCTATTTCTACTGAAAAGCAGTAAGTGCTCGCATTGCTATGTTCCGGTTTAAAGGGTACGGGTGCCAGTGAAATTACAGGCACATAAGACTTTTCTTCTTTATGTCTCAGGGTGGCGGGTGCAGTGCAATGCCACATAGGGTTTAGTAGTAGTAGAGCTTTTTTGTGATAGAGTTCGTCAGGGAAATACTACCACCATACCTATTTCTACTGAAAAGCAGTAAGTGCTCGCATTGCTGTGTTCCGGTTTGAAGGGTACGGGTGCCGGTGAAATTACAGGCACATGAGACTTTTCATCTTTATGTCTCAGGGTGGCGGGCGCAGTGCAATGCCGCATAGGGTGCGTCCTAGGTGGACGTGTCCTATTGTATGAGGTAATGCACCGTTCATAGGCAGAGGTTACCGCTTAACATCTGCTTGTTTTGTCATTCATTTATTTCTGCATATGTAAACACCATTTGACATTTCAAAATTTAATTTCCATTTAAGGCGATATGTCAAAATACCGAATGGGCGGAGTCTAGCAAGAAAACAATAGCTGTAAGACAGTGACAGCGCTATTGCTCACTTGAACCCGGGAAAAGGTGAGGTATAGAGTTTTGCCGCTCGGAAGTAACTGACGTAAGCGACAAGTGATAAAACTTCGTTTAGATTCTAAAGTAGCAAATATAAAAATAAATTATCTATAATAATTGTAGGTAATGTGATTACCTACTGAATAATATAAAAAAATATGCATAATACTTTCTCTAGTCGAAGGAGGGACCTAAAAAAGGGCTTTAGAAGAGCCAATTTCAAAAAATAAAGCTATCTAGAAAAGTTTCGCGAATCGTGTTTCTAGTCTATAATTTATTTAGATTACATCCTCAAATAATTACTGTATTAACATCAAGTTTGTAACCTTTACTGATAGTGAGTGAGCATGTTACGAAACGACTCCAAAATTTTAACATAGCGTCTTAATTTCCAATAACAATGTACTGTTAAATGTACTCTGTCTTCTTTTAGTTTCTTCGCATAAATATAATTTTCTTTTACACATTTTTTTTTAAAATCTAAAATAGGCTTGCGTTTGTCTACATCTCACCTGATGGGAAGCGACGATGAGGCCTATTTAAGCACGCTCGCCTAGAAGATGCCTATTAACTCTTCGTTTGAAGATGCCCAAATGTATGATAAAGGGAATAAAGAATCACTTATAATGAACGCTATATAAATGCAAAATAGTACTTTTTTGCTTTTTGTTTTATCGTTTTTTTACCTCCAGTTGATGATGAAACGTAGAGTAGGACTGCTCTGCCCAATTAGCTGAATTCCTTTTATAGACCAGGTGTACTCTGATTTGTGGTTTTATCGCTGAACTTAACTTACATAAAAAACCGGCCAAGTGAGAGACGGACTGGCGCCCGAAGGGCACCAAATCATTATCTATAAAAACGGCAAAAAAAAACACGTTTGTAAAAAAAACAAATTGCACGCAATAAGTTGTCACACATCCAAAAACTGATCTCATAGATCATTGCTTAACCTAGATTTGACCCCCTAGATTTGATTTGATTTGATTTGAGCCCCCTCAAATATTTACTTTATTAAACTTTTAGTATTTTTTGTTGTAGCGCCAGGAATACATCATCTGTGAAAATTTTGACTGTCTAACTATCACGGTTCATGAGATATAGCCTGGTGACGGGTACGTATCAAAATGTATAAATTCAAAACACATACGTTTAGAATTCATAAGTTCAAAACACATAAATTTAAAAAACGTAATGGTTTAAAATTTATAATTTCATTTGATATAAGTTTAGAATAACGAAGTTCGAAATACCGAAGTTTGAAAAACATAATGTCAACAACACATAACAGCTGTAATTAATAATGTCTAAATAGCATAATAGTGGCCACAACGCGTTCATTCCTCGTCATTCGCGTTCATTGGCGTCTCTAGCCGCATCCATCCACTGCGTTCCTTGTCTTTGATCCATCGAAAGGTTGATTTTGGAACCTCACCTCTGACACAGTTTGAATAGAACCTGCATAGTTCACCTACTTCTGATATAAATAAAATATTCTCCCTCCAATCTTTCTCACCCACTTTCAAAAACCTTGCAATAAGGATATTGAATTTATTTTCGGTATTCTAAACGTATACATTGTAATCATTATGTATTTTGATTTCAGGCATTTCGACCTTTATAAATAAAAAACGTTAAGGGTTTTAAATTTATTTATTTTCACTATTAGGTTTTTTAAATTTATGTGTTTTGAACTTATATGTTTTGATACGTACCCTAACTGTATACGTTTAAAATACCGAAAATCAAAATACCGTATGGTTCAAATAAATAAATCGAATATCCCTATTGTACGGTTTTTATAATGTTTGAAATACGTCAAAGTGTCAAATTTGAAGGCTCCAGTACAAACTTGAAATTTGGCATGCATATTTGTTTGAGATTATGGCTTAAGGCATTTCGACCATTATACATATAGAACTTTATCGATTATAAAACTTATTGATTTTCACCATTAGGTTTTTTAAATTTATGGATTTTGAACTTATGTATTCTAAACGTATGTATTTTGAATTTATGAATTTTAATACGTACCCCCTGGTGACAGACGGATAGGAGACAGATAGACAGACAGACTGAGAGCCGAGCCTTAGTAATAGGGTCCCTTTTTAACCTTTAGGTACGGAACCCTAAAAAAAGAGAACTTAAATCTAAAGTCAATCCATTTCTGTTCAAAATTGGCAAGATGGCTGTACGTACTACGTTTATCGTAATCATGAATTATATTTCCAATCCAATATCCCAAAGTAATCGGGTAATCTCAAAAATAGGCGCATTACGCGGCTAAAGGCACGTGCACACTGAATTGTTTAATCCCGCACAAAGGCATTCGACGCACATTGCACTCCAATAAAACATATGAGATTGCCTGCTTTAGCTAGTGATGTTGACACGTTATCGAAAAGTTACTAGAAATAAGTTTTTGTTTGAAAAAAAAACTTTTTCAAAACAACCTTTTTAGAAATACATCAAATCGATAATGATTTTGATAATGTTGAAATTGTCAGACGAACCGTGAGCTGATCAAAATTAGACGAACCGTGAGCTGATAAAATTAGTTTGCCGAACCGTGAGGGAATCAAAATGAGCACAAAATCAGTACCAGAGCACTCTCTGGTTAGTTAATGGTCAGTCATTAACTAACCATCGAGGAGTTCCATTGCCGACCTTCCGTCTCTATCATCAGATCAGCTCGCTGTCACCATCATATTGTTTTGTCATCCCAACTTGACAGGTACGAAAAATTTAAGTTCAATCGGATGTCAAGAACTGGTTCTGATTCATCTTGAAAGATTTTACAATGTAGCTCGTCTTTACATCACAAGTGTAGTGAAATCAAATGGAAGTGTATTGCGTGACTTTTCAAATTGGTGGAAATTGTCTACCAAAGTTTTTGTAAAACGGCCACCGTTTTACTAAAACATGACTACTTGACTCTGACTTTGACGATTTGGAAGGATAGTAACGTTGCAAAGTACAATAATAAAATTATCCATGACAAGTAATTAATTTTGTAAAATTTAAAAAAACCCTCAAGGCAATGAAACGGCTGAACCGATTTTGATCAAACATAGCTAAGAACACTCTCAACAAATTCACCTTTCAAACAAAACAAAAATCAAAATCCGTTCATCCGTTCGGGAGCTACGATGGGACAGACACACACACACACAGACACGTCAAACTTATAACACCCCGTCGTTTTTGCGCTGGGGGATAAAAATGGCAAATGCACAAGCTGTGCGACGCCAATTGTAAAGAAAAAAAAATACCTCGATAGTATATTCATGTTATTTATCGATAAGCACCGCACTAGCGCACCGAATCGTACTGCATAGCAACGCGTGCGCGGGAATCTCGCGTTACGCAGACTATCCCACTTTCCATTTCCTCACTGCATTACTACAATGCCTTTTTATATGAAGCCTGTAGCTTTTTGCTGGACCTTTTTATACATTGTACCTTTTTGTGTGTACCTTTTATACAATCTTATTCGATGGAAAACAATGTAGGTCTGGATTGCCTCAGAGAATTTTATCATTTTGAAGATAGCTGATCTGTGTTTACTGCGAATTAGATTCAAGTATTTTAGTGTGTGATACTTGATCAGACTGGTTACACAAGTAATTAATATTGTAAAAATAAAAATAAAACCCCAACGCTGAACAGCTGAACCGATTTTGATCAAACAAAGCTAAGAACACTCCCGACAAATACAACATTCAAACAAAAAAAAAAATTTATTGGTTCATCCGTTCGGGAGCTACGATGGGACGACAGACAGACACACACACACACAGACACGTCAAACTTATATCACCCCTTCGTTTATCGTCGGGGGTTAAAAAACACCCTGCAACGTTTTGCTCGAGGTGCGAAATTCAAATTTGATTGCGTTTTTTGGTCATCACAGCTCAGCAATACATCGTGTAATACTGAAACCTAATTTTGCGGAATTTAAAACAACTAACAGACACGTTTTGAGTGATTCTCATGAATAAATAAATAAATGAATAAATAATGCTGGACAGTTCACACAACATTATCTAGCCCCAAGCTAAGAAGAGCTTGTGTTATGGGTACTAGATAACTGATATACTTAATACAATACATTACATAGATAGATATTTTTTACTATACAAAGAAAGTACCCAGAACTCGCTCAAAAAATATCTGCATATCGTACAAATATTTGTTGCGAGGCGGGAATCGAACCCGCAACTTCCTGCGTCGCAGGCGAACCTACGCCCGCCGCGCTACAGAGTTCGTCATTTTATACAATCTTATTCGATGGAAAACAATGTATTAGGTTTGGAGAGCCTGAGAGAATTTTATAATTTTCAAAGATTACTGCTTACTGCAGATTTAGGTTCAAGTATTTTACATACATACATACATACATACATACATACATACACACACGCCTTTTTCCCCAAAAGCGTAGGCAACGCCTCAACGTTGCACCATCGTGAAATATAGACGTGACGAGTGGTGAGCTCATCGCCGCCATTGCCTCCCACGACTGACTCTGCTAACGCTTTCTTCCAGTAATAACACATTCCATAATAAGCTAGCAGCCAGGACAAATCTTATACCAACAAATCCGGGTAATCCCTTAGCCTACTTTTACGACATCCACGGAATAAATACTTAAGACTGCGCTCCCACCAGGCAGAAATCTTCATACAAAAAAAAACGCCACGTGCCGCTCGAAAATGCGGTTTCTATTGAATATCTCGAGAAATAAAGATAATTTAAAAAACCCCGCAGTAATAAACCCTCCATTTTATTGTATTGATTTTATTTATACAATTTTTGACCCAATAATCTGTACTATATTGACAAACAATCGAATAAAGGCAAAAAATAGACGTAACTTTGTTTTTTTTTTCTATTGATAAAATATTGTCCTATCTTGTTTCTGTATAGGTGATCCCTCGGTATTATAATGTAGTATACGTGTATATTTTTAATTTGAATATTGTACTTTATTTAGTTAGTTAAAAATCTAATCTAAGATAGGTAATTTTGCGTTATACCCCACCTTAACCGTAAAGGCAGCATTCGGATTTTGGCCCACTGCTCTATAGGGATTTGTTCTGATTTGTACAAAAATTACCAGAAAATGCTTCTTTTTATTTTTTTTGCTTCTTAAATGACGAAACAAGCAGATGGCCCACCTGATGTTAAGCGGTAACCTCTGCCTTTAACAATGCATTACCTCATAGGTCACGTCCACCTAGGACGCGCCCTATGTGGTATTGCACTTCGCAACACCCTTACCCTTCAAACCGGAACACAGCAATGCGAGCACTACATGCTTTGCGGCTGAAATAGGTACGGTGGTAGTACTTTCCCGGGTGAACTCTTTCACAAAAAAGCTCTACTACTACTAAAATACCATAATATTTAACTAATAACGTAGCATAGAGGTATCAGCATTCAGATTTTGGCTCACTGCTATATAGGGATTTGTTCTGATTTGTACAAAAATGACCAGAAAATGCGACCTATGTTTTTTCTTCTTAGTATGGCAGTATAGGTGTAGCCTCAGACCGGGTCTAGAACCCAGGTGGCCGGGCAGCCTCGTTACGGTCTAATGAGTGACCGCGCCACTTCATTAACTGTGCACAAACAACGACGCAGCCTCCTGCACCTATGCATCTTGTATGAGACGCCCGGCGGGCGGGGCTATTCTGCAACACGGAGACGACTTTCTGAACAACAAATATAAAGCGATCACAGTCCCCAAACTGAAATAAAGACCTCTCTTTGAACGCCTTCTTCTCATATACGGATAATCGAAATACTATAAATAAATATATAATAGCAGAAGAAAACTATATTACTTTTGAAACAATCATGGTTATGTACATATTTTTCATTAGAAACGGGATATTTACCATGATTTTTGAGTTTTATTTGTTCCCGATATTTCGGCACAGTTGGCAGATATATCGATCTACCCTCTTTCTCACTCTTTTATTACGAACGATACCACTACCATCGGTTTTATTGTCACACTTCACCCCAACTCGACACACAACACTAACGGTATCCGGTCGCGTAGCAGGTACCACACTTTTTTGATTCTTACACATTCTCGCCACAGGCTTCCATACTCCAGATAATTGAAAACCATCTTCTCTGAATCTCAAGAATCATGGTAAATATCCCGTTTCTAGTGAAAAATATGTACAAAAACTATGTTTATATTTTTACGTAGTGGTAGATACAGAAATTACGGAAAATATACCAAAGTTTGTGTGTGTGCAGGGCCGTGGTGTGTGCAGCCTAAGAATAGACCCCTGTCCTCCAGTGGATGTCGTAAAAGCCGACCAAGGGATAACACCAGGGGATGGGCAGCAGCAACAAACAGAGTACTCAACACCAACTGCAATCACCAATCTACCTGCCAAGGTTGCAGTGCCGGATTTAAAATAAAAAAAAAAAAAAAAATAAGGGCATTTATTCCTTACACTATACTGATAAACAATGGATATAAGTATAAAAATAACATATTTAGTCTAATGTCGACCTCTGTGGCGGGCCTGGCGAACGTTCGCCTGCGACGCCGGAGCTTGCGGGTTCGATTCCCGCCTCGGAACAAATATTTGTGCGATCTGCAGATCAGGGTATTTTCTATGGATGATAAAAATATCTATCTATGTTATATATTGTATTAAGTATAATAAATAATAATAAATAAATAAATAATGCTGGACAGTTCACACCACATTATCTAGCCCCAAGCTAAGCAGAGCTTGTGTTATGGGTACTAGATAACTGATATACTTAATACAATATTATACAGTATATTATTGTAGTATATCAGTTATCTAGTACCTATAACACAAGCTCTGCTTAGCTTGGGGCTAGATAATGTTGTGTGAACTGTCCACCATTATTTATTTATTTATTTAATGTAAGAGAAAAGGTCGAGGGCTCAGCCACGCTGTTTTTCAGCCTCGCTTTAGAATGCTGCTGTCTGATATTATTATTAACACATTTGCCGGCAGTAGGCTATTCAAATTTTGCCGTCCCTACTGATCTGTACAATTATATACCCTAGTTCACAATCATATTATTATTTATTACATTATTTTTAAGAATTAAATTGCAACTTTGTGATTTGTACTTATCGTTACTTATTTTTGCACTTACCGTCAGCTTTTTCCCGTTATTAGTATGATTGTGTTGTGAACTAGGAGATCAAAAAAAAATTTACTTTTAGCTCGAACAGAGTGCAGTTATAAAGATATTCATAATTAGAACACAGAACTGCGAGCGGAGCTAGCCGCGATTCCTGTATTTTTTGCTCAAGGAGAGTGCAGCGTTGACGCCCTAAGTTGGTTTAAAGCGTATGTGATCAACACACAACATGAACACAGCTTACAAAAAATAGTGTACATTCGGTAAACGATGTTAAATATTTAGGTTTTTTTTTGTACCGTAAGACAAAAAAAATGGCCCAAAATTTAAAGCAATTTTTTTTTTGGGACCTTGATACTCAGCGTGCTTGTAAATCCGGCTGCCAGGGTTGCTGGTTATTGCAAATCCTCCCCATTACATTATATGAGGCCTAGTTCAGCAGTGGATTTCTAACGGCTGATGATGATGATGAGTATTATAATGTAGAACATTTACATTAAAAGAAAAAATAAATAATTTTCCCATCTTAGAAAATGTTAGTGACCGAGCAAGCGAAGCGAGCTACGTCTTTGCAACAACTGTAGCACCTATGTTGGTACTCGCGTACAGGTCGTATTTTTCAACCAATCTTGACGAAACTTGGTACACAGATTCTACAATTTCATAGTTTTTTTTGCCATTATCGATTTTCGATTGAAGAGGTTTTTCACCTAAAATGGGGGGAAGTTAGATGTAGCGCTATTTACCACGATGGTGCAATCCACGGTGAAAAGAGTCTCATTGAGGCTCTGCCTACCCTTTCGGGGAAAAAGGTGTGTGTCTATGTATGTATGCATGTTTTTACTGGTCGATTTTGATAACATTTTGCAGAAACATTCGGTACTCATTTTTAAACAAGAATTTTGAATATGAGCTATATCGGTCAAGAGGTTGTCCCGCGAGGTCTAGTATGCGCAGAAATACTAGTTTTATACATGTTTGAGAATAGTCCAGGTTCCCGGTGTTCGTTTGGCGACGATGTATTGCGTATTGTGGCTCAACAAATTGATTGGACGCGTCAGAGAACACCGCCTTCTCGCCTGTCACTTCGTCACTCCATACGCGTAAAATATCACAAACTTACTTTACCACATCCCTAAACCAAGAACCCTGACAAACTTCAACCTTATTGCGGTTACTTAGAGCTTTTTTTTTCGAAGGGGAGTGTTAGCAAAAAGTTGTAGTAAAACCAGCGTAATTTGCAGCTACCGAATATGGGAATCACACAGTTATCAATCGAAAAGATAGTCCATAAAGTTGATTTTCCTTTGGTTGGTTTTGCGATGAGTTGGTTTTCTCATGTCAATAAAATCAAGAACAAGTGTAGGCCGTAACGGATTTCAAAGCGGCAAAAAACTGTGCAGTTTTATTGAATAGTGTAAAAAAGGTAGCAGTTACTCATTGCTTATAGGATTCCGTACTCAAAGGGTTCTTTTTTTATTTTTTTTTATTTGAATGACGCAATAAGCAGATGGCCCAACTGATATTAAGCGGTAAGCTCTGCCTTTAACAATGTATTATCTCATAGGTCACGTCAATCTAGGACGCACCCTATGCGGCATTGCACTGCGCCCGCCACCCTGAGACAAAAAAGTCTCATGTGCCTGTAATTACACCGGCACCCAAAACCTTCAAAGCGGAACACAGCAATGCGAACACTACTGATTTGCCGCAGAAAAAAGAAAAGAGAGGAAGGAACAGGAAGAAAATTCTGAGTTCATGTTTTTTTATTTATATTTTGCAATGTTTCGCAATATTCAAATTTTATTGTGTTTTTTGCTCATCACAGCTCATCAACACATATTGGGATAGCGAAACCTGATTTTGCGAAAACAATGAGACCACTCATACTTTGACTGAAAATTTCTCACAATAATTATCATTTACATTTATTTACAGAAAGAATAATACAAGGTATGTACAAAATACATATGAAACAGTTGTGCTACCTGAAGCCCGCTGCAAGCGATCTAAAGGTAGCTCAACTGATCCAAATCACTACCAGACGGAAGCGTCCCTAAGATGCTGGCTGCATTGCCACTGCATTATCATTAGTTTAGCTACGAATGTCATTCAATTATTTTTACAAAGATATTTTTGTTCATTGATATTGTTAGCTCAACTAATTATAACTATGAGACACTTCCAATCAAAATATGCGTGTTAAATCTCCTAGTTTTCGTAAAATTAGGTTTCGCTATCTCAAGATGTGTTGATGAGCTGTGATGAGCAAAAAACATAATATAATTTGAATTTTGGGCCTGAAGCAAAACGTTCAACCTTTATATATTCAGGGTCACCAAGATACAGGCCTCGCCTAGTTTGGGACCCACTGTATAATGGCTCAAATTTGCATGTTTTTACTTTCTATTGTTATTTTTTAAAGATCACTGTAAATATCAACCTGTGTTTGTTTCGAAATAAATTTATCTTATCTTATCTTATCTTATATACGTTATAAACATATTACACCTAATAATGTATTGTATAAGAAACCTTATGATGTGGTTTACCGTAGTCGGGCTATAATTTTTTATAATATTTTATTTATTAGTGTAAACTTAATGTTTCAACAGACTTGCTCATAAAGTGACTGTTTCATTGCTATTATTCACTAGTGAGTTATATGAACATTTACACAGAGTGTGTATTTCTAATTTACACCTGTAATCAAGCTGTGACTTTTTCATTGCTATTATGCACTAGTGAGTATAGAGAAAGTTGAACATTTACACAGTGTGTATTTCTGTTTTATTATTATTTTCTTCGTGTGTTGAAAAACGTCGTATGCTATAATGTCAATGGCGCCTCAGCGGTAATCACCAACATTACACACTTATACCATAATGTATTTATTTTATTGTTTCTGTGTGGTTATCAATAATAAGAATCTTTCTTTAAATCTATTTTCCTAAAAGTACCTACTACTACTGCTCACTGAAACTATTATATTACAAACTTAGTAACTGTAAAAAAATGAACAATTGAACATACAGCGAACGACAAAAAGAGAATCAACAACAATGGAGGATGCATTCAATAAATACTAAAACAAAGAGATGAGGACGAAAATGATCGGCAATATTGTAGGCAAGGATATTTATGCGCGCAGGCCGGGAACGAACCCGCGACCTTTGGCTACCGTGCCAGCTATGGTGGTCTTAAGGCGAACCAGTAGTAGTACCTAGAGCTTTTTTCTGAAAAAGTTCGTCCGGGAAAGTACTACCACCATACCTATTTCTGCCGCAAAGTAGTAGTGCTTGCATTGCTGTGTTCTGGTTTGAAATGGTTGCCGGTGAAATTACATGTCATATGAGACTTTTTATCTGGTGGCGGGCACAGTGCAGTGCCACATAGGGTGCGTCCTAGGTGGACATGACCAATGTGTTAATAATGCATTGTTAAAGGTAGAGGTTATTGCTTAAAATCAGGTGGGCAATCCGCTTGTTCCGGCATTCACGTAAAAACCACCTCTGTTACTGTGACCTGCTTTTAAAGTTCATTGCTGGACCCTCTTCCAGGGTGTGCCTTCGTTGGTCAAACCTACGTTACTTCCTTCGTTACTTCAGTCTCATAATTTATGGTAAACGAAAACTAGGATTTCACTTTTTTTGACCTCTTACCGGACGAGCCTTTGTGCACCATCCCTCACCCCTTGATTTAACCTTCTTGATAGACCGATGAAATTTTAAATTCGTTGGCTGGAGGCGGCTTGGCAGTTCTTTATGGCGTTTTGACGATCTCAGTGGCACGGCTGGCGAACGTTCGCCAGCCTCGGAACAAATATTTGTGTAATTTGCAGATATTTTTTCAGAATGTTCAGGGTATTTTCTATATATAATAAAAAATATCTATCTATGTAATATATTGTATGAAGTATATCAGTTGTCTACTACCCATAACACAAGCTCTGCTTAGCTTGGGGTTATATAATGTCGTGTGAACTGATCAGCATTATTTATTTTTATTTTATTTTATGAGGAGGTCTTGTGTATTTTTCGTGCTACAGTCATAATGCGCAGATTGCTCCTTAAGTACGCCCACGGTCGCAAGTGCATCTATACGAAAAATTTAATGTTACAATGTTATTTCTACAAACAAAGAAATAACATCTGTATGTTCATCTGTTCATATGTCTCATGTGTGTTTCTGTTTTTTTTTTTTTTTTTTTTTTTTTATGTTTGTTGTTGTTTTTGTTGTTTATTTGTTTGTTTTTTCAATGTTGTTTTGTTGTTGTGTTACGGGACCATACCAGAAGTAGGGGGGGGGGGGGGAGGGGCACATACGTTCAATATAATTTGTACACAAGGTATTTGTTGAAAAAAATATTTTTCAAAGCAACATTTCAGAATTCCCAGAAATGTAACCTACAGAAGATCGAAAGGCATCTGTTTTTATGACAGTGTTCGAGACTCTGGATTTTAGTCTCCACCATATGTTGCACACCTATAACCCTAAAAGCTCTGCGTTCGATCGAGTCTGAGGCAGCAAGCTGGTGTTTGGCAGAGCCATCCCAAACGTGGCAGCAGTACTCCATACCAGCCCGGACTTATGCTTAATATAGACTCAGAAGCTGTCCAGAGCCTCGAGTCTGCAACGCTCCGGCAATCGCACCACTCATCATCATCATCAGCCCACATTAGTCCACTGCTGGACATAGGCCTCTCCCAATACGTGCCACTGAGCCCGGTGTTCGGCTCTTCTCATCCACTTTCTGCCCGCCGCCTTTCTTAGGTCATCGCTCCACCTAGCCAGAGGGCGCCCCTCGCTACGTTAACTATAGCGGGTAACAAGCAAACTATAGGCGTGTTGTATACACTACCCGGATTTTAGTATGGAGAATCCGAATAGCACCCCTAGCGGGCACCTTGAGAACCTCAAATTCCATACTAAAATCCGTGTAGTGTACACCTCACGCTCGTGTAAGTTGACAAACAAACAACACGGGCGTGTTGTGTACACTAAACGAATTTTAGTATGGGGAATCCGAATAGCACCCCTAGCGGGCACCTTGAGAACCTCAAATTCCATACTAAAATCTGTGTAGTGTACACCTCACGGTCGTGTAAGTAGACAAACAATCTACACGGGCGTGTTGTGTACACTACACGGATTTTAGTATGGAGAATCCGAATAGTGCCCCTAGCGGGCACCTTAAGAACCTCAAATTTTACAAGCAAACGCAAACTACACGGGCGTGTTGTGTACACTACACGGATTTTAGTATGGGGAATCCAAATAGCACCCCTAGCGGGCACCTTGAGAACCTCAAATTCCATACTAAACTCCGTGTAGTGTACACCACACGGCCGTGTAAGTTGCTTGCTACATTTGCAGACTAGCCCCTCTGGTGTGAAGTAATGATTTACCTACGCTTACGCTATTTTTACATAAACCTAGAAGATAAATTGAGCTCGGCTAGGCTGCGCTCACGATCTGGTAATAACAAATCGCTTGCATTCCACCATATCGCCACGTATTAACTTGAACTATTTGAACCTACTTTGACTTATGAAGTCCACGGCTGATACCACGCGTGTTCCACGTTGATTTATTAACGAGAAGCCTAAGGAGTTGCTAATTTATTATTGTTTGTTTGTCATCGATGCAAATGTGGCTTAATGGACAAAGAATTACGTTTTATAATAGGCATGGGATGTCTTGATATAATCTTGGTATAATCACGCATAACTTAATACTATACCTAATAAGTATAATCAGCTGATTAATTATTTATAGTTTTTTTTAACCCCCGACGCAAAAACGATGGGGTGTTATAAGTTTGACGTGTCTGTAAGTGTGTTTGTGTGTGTGGCTGTGTGTGTGTCTGTATGTGGCATCGTAGCTCCCGAACCGATGTTCCCGTGGATCTCGATTTCGATTTTTGTTTATTGTTTGAATGATTAATTTTTCGGGTGTTTTCTTAGCCATGTTTGATCAAAATCGGTTCAGCTGTTTCATTGCGTTGAGGCTTTTTAAATTTTTACAAAATTATTTACTTGTGACCTTAGATATAAAGGTTCCCGAACGTAGAGTTATTCTACCCCTTGGCAAAATAACTAATAGTGACATCTAGTTATGACTTGAGAAAACTTTAGAACCCTATTATGCGTGGTTTGAGAGGAGCTACACACGTCAGGATGGCGGGCACAGTACAATGCCACATAGGACGCGTACTTGGTGGATGTGACCTATGTGATAATGCACTGTTCATAGGCAGAGGGTACCGCTTAACATCAGGTGGGTCATCTGCTTGATCAAGTAGTATAAAAAATAATGTAAATAAAATGTTTTTACAGCTCGTTCACCGTAACATGGCACCTGTAAATACTACGTAGTATTTTTAGTCAGGTATTCTGCCCTTTTCAGGGCGGTGAGTCCGACATAATTCCGGTCCTCCCCGGACAGGTTTATTCGTAAATGAATTTTCTAATATGAAAACAAAAAAAAAATGTTGCCAGCTTACGGTGAACAGTCTGTAGGTGGATGCTACCGCCCATCACTTGGAGTAATCCCTAGAGAGCTTCACACAAAGAAAGCAGTTCTGGGTGGTCTCCAACCTCACCTCGTTCTGTGTGTGGAGCTCCATAGTCTGCTTATACAACATCCACGGGAGGAGAGGGATGTATTCTTAGGCCTGATACACCACGGTAACTTATAACATAGCAATAGCAAACTACAGGTCTATTGCATAACTGAGGCAGTCCCTGAGTTATGGGAGCGGTACGGGAGGGTTGTTTTCGACGTTGTCGTCGTCATTTGTCACATTTCATGACATTTGACAGACGAAAACACCCCTACCGTACCGCTCCCATACCTGAGGGACTGCCTTAGTTAAGGTGGGGTATAACGCAAAATTACCAATCTTAAATTAGTTTTTTAACTGACTAAATCAAGTACAGTATTCAAATTTAAAATATGCATGAATACTACATTATAATACCGAGGGATCACCCAGACAGAAACACAACGGAAAAACATTTTCTCGATTTAAAAAAACACAAAGTTACCTCTAACTTTTGGCTAGATTCGATTGTTTGTCAACATGGTACAGATTATTGGGTCATAAATTAGATAAATAAAATCAATACAATAAAACCTAGTGTTCACCCACGGAGTTTTTTAATATTATCTAAATTTCACGAGATATTCATTAAAAACCGCTTCTTCGAGCGACGCGTGGCGTTTTTTTTTGGTATGAAGATTTCTGCCTGGCGGGAGCGCAGTCTTAACCTGCAGTTCTCATTCTAATCAGAAAGCTTGCGGCACTCCATAGCTCTGTTCGTATTTATTATCTGTGCAACCGATAGATAAGATTACGTACCTAGATAGATAGATAGATAGATAGATAACACTTTATTGCACACCACAAAAATAAAAATAACATTAAAAACAATCAGAAAAATAAGTACCTACTTGGTGTGGCACTGCTTGCGTATCGCACACACGCCGCCCTGGGGCCTGTATTGATATAGATTGCCAATCTGTGTTCATTGGCATCGGCACGGTATAGGTATACGGAAATGCATGATTATTTACGAGAATCTAAACTTCCCCGGACCACAGATAAAATAATACTATACTAGTACCCGGACGAACTCTTTCATAAAAAAACTCTGCTACTTCGTGTGTATGTGTATAGGAACTTTTCACTTACATACATAGACACACGCCTTTTTCCCGAAGAAATAGGCAGAGCCTCAATGGGCCTCTTTTCACAGTGGGTTGCACCATCATCTAATATATATAAAAATAAGTCGGGTTTTCCTTCCTGACGCTATAACTCCAGAACGCACGAACCGATTTTCACAGTTTTGCATTCGTTGGAAAGGTCTCGGGCTCCGTGAGGTTGAAACGTTTTTTTTTTGTTTTTTTTTTCTTTCAAGTCTTCTTAGTTACACTACTTATAACTCAAGAATGGGTGAACCTATTTGGCTGAAAATTGGTAGGGAGGTAGCTTAGAACCAGGAGATAGGACATAGTGGGAGGGGTAGGACGGGGGGGGGGGGGGTCACTGGGGGCTACCCGTGCGAAGCCGGGGCAAGTCGCTAGCGGAATATAATTATCATTTATCATTCACGCTCCACCATCTTATAACTAGATAGGAAGAAACTCTGCATCATATAGAATACCCAGGGAATTTCAATCATACAGTTTCCCAGTTACGATAAAATATATTCTAAGAAATCTTCTTTAACTAGTAATTTTGCAAATAAATAACCAGTCACAATAAATAATTGACTGAATAATAAAACGACGACTAACGAGTTAAAAATTACGAGTTTACAATAATATTAATTCAATATTTTTTTTTTTTTTTTTTTTATTAGCTGATTGTGGCTTTGATATCACTGCGACCAGTTAGGCCTATTGTGATCGCCACTTGTTACATACCGCCCCTGGAGAGGGCGTTTACAGTTCACCGCTAAGCCCTACAGCTGCTAGGAACTGTAAGATTTTCTTAGGGGTAATTTCTTTCAGTTCATCCGGGCAGAGGATGTGTTTGCCCAGATGAATGCTGCGTTTGTGCATTAGTGGTCCACACTCACCTAGCAGATGAAGAGGCGTTTCATCCGCCTCATCACAGAATCTGCAGGATTGCGTTTCGCATAACCTTAACTTGAACATGTGCTTGTTAAGGCGACAGTGTCCAGTTAAGGCTCTGACCATAATGCGAAGGTTGCTTAATTCAATAACTATTCCGAGTAATTTTATCGTACGGAAAAACAATAATTAAAGGAAAAAACAACTGGTTTTCAATTTCCTCTGATTCCACAGCAAGTGAGCAAAGCCGTATCTATTTATTTTATTATTCACAGTTATCTTATAGTATACTGCGCTCCAAAACTCAAATCGCGGATGTCGGACAGAAAGCGGGTGGATTGAAGTGGGATTGGGCGGGCCACGTCTGCCGCATGTCAGACGAGTTATGGGCTAAAGCCATAACAGAGTGGACGCCTCTGAACGGAAAACGATCTCGTGGCAGACCGCGGCGAAGATGGAGAGACGAAATGGATACCTATTTAAAGGATTGGTCTACAGTGGCCCAAAATAGAGAGGATTGGAGAGAAGGAAGGGAGGCCTTTGCCCTGCAGTGGGACACCACAGGCTCTTAATAATAATAATAATAATATCTTATAGTTAGTTATAAGCTATATGCTATTCTGAAACCTATTAGAAGCCACATTTTGTATCCGGTTCTTTTACAAAGTAGGTATGTTACGCATTCAAGATCATCAAGTTATTAGTAGTAGAGCTTTTTTGTGAGAGTTCATCCGGGGAAGTACTACCACCATACCTATTTCTGCCGCAAAGCAGTAGTGCTCGCATTGCTGTGTTCCGGTTTGAAGGGTAAGGGTGCCGGTGAAATTACAGGCACATGAGACTTTTCATCTTTATGTCTCAGGGTGGCGGGCGCAGGGCAATGCCACATAGGGTGCGTCCTAGGTGGACGACACCTATGAGGTTATGCACTGTTCATAGGCAGAGGTTACCGCTTATCATCAGGTGGGCCATCTGCTTGTTCCGTCATTCAGTAGTTAAATAAAAAAAAATAAAAAAAACGGACGAAGCCGGATAAGGTAGATCAGAACTTTACAGGTAAATTAAGTACCTACATTACTTTGAATAAAGGTACTAATAAATACGAATATTAGGTACTAATATTGAACCGTGGTGTGTCTGGCCCAAGAATAGACCCCTCCGTCTCCTCGCGTGGATGTCGTAAAAGCCGACTAAGGGATTACCCGGACTTGTTTGTAAGATTCGAAGGTATAAGATTTGTCCTTGCTGCTATGAATGTATTATTATTGGAAGAAAGCGTGACAAGTGGTGAGCTCATCGCCGCCATGGGATAGAATGTGGTTTAAAATCTAGATAAAGCTAAAAAAAGCTAACCTAAGCTATTTAAAGCTGATTTTTTTAAACCTTTTTTTGGCCCTTTTAGGATGACTGGCAGATAATGCTGTTAGCATTAAGTCCTCCTAGCACTATTGTTTTTGTGCGAAAGTTTAAAATCTATATATATATAAAACAAAGTCGTATTAGTTACACCACTTATAACTCAAGAACGGGTGAACCGATTTGGCTGAAAATTGGTGGGGAGGTAGCTTAGAACCAGGAGATTGACATAGGGGGGAGGGGTATGAGGGGGGAGGGTTCACCGGGGGCTACACGTGCGAAGCCGGGTCGAGCCGCTAGTAAATAAATAAAACTCTAAGGCAAAATTACAATGACTTGAAAGCTCTGTACATTTATCATTTTTGACTTTCAAATTCGCTGAATTACTGCTGCTACATATAACTTAGGGCTTCTAAATTAAGACGTAAAAGCAGTAGGCTTTGTCTCGGAAACGTGACCTAGCAGGACCTATAACTATGGTGTACAGGCACGAGCACAAGTCCATCACGCATATATTTATTTTAATGCTCTGTCCCCAAACGGATCCCTATTTGACGACCTCTGTGGCGCGGCGGGTGAACGTTCGCCTGCGACGCCGGAGGTTGCGGGTTCGATTCCCGCCTCAGAACAAACATTTGTGCGATATGCAGATATTTGTTCAGGGTGTTCTGGGTATTTTCTATGTATAATAAAAAATATCTATCTATGTTATATATTGTATTAAGTATATCAGTTATCTAGTACCCATAACACAAGCTCTGCTTAGCTTGGGGCTAGATAATGTTGTGTAAAATGTCCAACATTATTTATTTATTTATTTATTTATTACGAAGCCTACGCCGTCTGTCCGTTTACATTTACTCGGCAGTCGTAAATGCAGCAACTTGTAGTTGATACTGACGATGATGCAGCAGACAACCTCTGTGGCGCGGCGGGCCAAGGTTCGCCTGTGACGCAGGAGATTGCTGGTTCGTTTCCCGCCTCGGAACAGATATTTTTGCAGGGTAATCTGGGTATTTTTCTATGTATAATAAATAATATCTATCTATGTAATGTAATGTATTGTATTAAGTAATCAGTTATCTAGTACCCATAACACAAGCTCTGATGCTTAGCTTGGGGCTAGATAATGTTGTGCAAACTGTCCAGCATTATTTATTTATTTATATTATTATTTATACTCCCTGTGTCGTGAGTATCAAAAACTATGAGTTATTTCCATCGTAGGAACTACAACACAGACCCAGAACAAATATTTGCAGATCATGAAACCTTTGTTCCGCAACGGAAATCGAACCCACGCCCCTCGTATCTTAGTCGGCTATATACTCGCCCGATGCGCCACGTAGTTCGTTATCCCTGTAGCTTGCTTGAGACTGTATACCTCGAATGCCATCTACTGGCATATGCCAATGTTTTGGTATGCAAGCTACTTAACCATTTTTTTTTTTTAAATATTGGCACGTAGTGCGAACAGCTAAGGAGTGGAATAACCAACCGTTGTCTGTCTTTCCTGAAAACTATAATCTGGGTCTCTTCAAGGCTAGAGAAAATAGGTGACTTCTAGACCTTTGTGCTTCATCTTCGGCCACATCGTCACTTACCAACAGGTGAGATCGTGGTCAAACAAAGGACTATCATAGTTAAAAAAAAGCAGCTATATGTGTGTGTGTTATGTGTGTGTTTTCTTCTTCTTCATATAATGGCTTCTGAGGAGTGCTCCATACAATTTCGCCAATGTCAAGTTATATAATGATAGTATTATATTTTTATAGTCAAGTCGTCAAGTGTCTCCGTCAAGTCATAACCTAGTTTAAATAGTGGCAGAAAAACTGAGTTTTTACAAGGAAACATCCACCATCTCGAAAAGACACGCTATACAAATTTTACTAGATCACATATGTGCTATTTATCCAAGTTAAACCGGTTAAAATGCCACCAAAATTAAATGAAATAACTTTAAAAAAGACATTAAAATGTAGTTGACGATAACAACAACAACAACAAACAACAATGACGAAGTTTCTTTTAAAAATGGCAGATTTAATATTCCAGCTAAATGCCAATGATCATCAGCCTGTATCAGTCCACTGCTGGACATAGGCCTCTCCCAATGCTCGCCATTTTTTTTATTTTTTTTTATTTTTTTATACTACTGGAATGGCGGAGCAATCACATGGCCCACCTGATGTTAAGCGGTAACCTCTGCCTATGAACAGTGCATTACCTCATAGGTCACGTCCACCTAGGACGCGCCCTATGTGGCATTGCACTGCGCCCGCCACCCTGAGACATAAAGATGAAAAGTCTCATGTGCCTGTAATTTAATCAGATTTCCAGCTCTTCCCATCCACTTTCTACCAGCCGCCTTACGCAGATCGTCGCTCCACCTCGCCAGGGGGCGCCCCACACTATGTTTACCAAGACGTGGTCTCCACTCAAGAACTCGCTTACCCCAACGGTTGTTGGTTCTTCGGCATATATGCCCAGCCCATTGCCATTTCAGCTTGCTAATTCTCTGAGCTATGTCGATGACCTTAGATCTCTGTCGGATAACTTCGTAAATGTCAATAAAATTGTTTAATCACTAAGTACAAGCGACGGTGTTGGCGACTGTACCTGGTGCCTGGATATGAAGGCAGCCATTCCAAGCCCTAACCGAACGATTTTATGTCACAATGACGATGTTATCGAATGTGCAAATGCAGCACAAACTGGGTGTCCAGGGGAAGACAACCTTTTTTGTAAATGTATTGAGTTGAAGGGGTAGTCAATTGTAGGAAGCAATGGCGGCGATGAGCTCACCACTTGTGACATCTATATTTTCAGCGGTATGGCAATCATTTGGTACCGTCCGAAAAGTATGGCATAGTGATTTTCGTAAATGGCTGCACGACGATGATTAACTGTGCAAATATTAGCCTGGTACAAAATTGGTTGAATTGTTTTTTTTTTTTAATTAACGTATTCTCGTCGTTATGGCGGGCTGTTAGTCACAGCGGAGAAGTATGGCATCACACTACCGCCTACTTCTTTTTTTATGGACTATCGGAAAATACTAGAATTTTTGTGGAACAAATCGTTTGACACTTGTAATTTATCCGACGTGTTTGACTAACGCCCACGCGATTGGGCCGCCGGTACCAGCGCTATGACCATCATTTTCTTTTTGTCATTACGTAATAAGACCCCTGAAGAACCGCCATACTGGTACAAATGACCCAATATTTTGTGTCACTATCTCCCGGGCTACGGCTTAGGACCAGACGTGAAGTATTTTATGTAAGAGGCCTATTGCTAGTGTACTTTACAGTTCATAGGTTTACAGAAGACTGTCTTTTTAATGGGGTTTTAAAAATAAACACAAAATTAAGTGACAGTCAAGTCATGTTTTTGTAAAATGGTGGCCGTTTCACTATTGTGTTATTAGTTATACACGGACGATCGTCGTTACGGTGACGTTTGCAAAACTAAGACTTGGGCCTCTGAACTCTCCATTGATGACGGTTAGTCGGCACCCTCACCATAAAGGAAATAAAATTGACATCATGGCAAGACTCCAACTGCTTGACCCTTATTCGGGGTTAGCCCTGCTTTCCTGCTTGAGGTGCTGGTTTTCGCATTGCCTCCGAAAGGCGGTGGCAGAAAGTGGATGAGAAGAGCCGAACTCCGGGCTCAGTGGCGCGTTTTGGGCGAGGCCTATGTCCAGCAGTGGACTAGTGTGGGCTGATGATCACTATGATAGTGATTGTGAACATCTTCTGTGATATCATCTTTAAAAATTACAAGCAGCGCCCCGCGGTTTCACCCGCGTAAGTCTCGATCCCGTGAGAATATCGGGATAAAAATATGCCTATGTGTTATTCCGGGAGTCCAGTTATCTCCATTCCAAATTTCATCCAAATCCATCCAGTAGTTCGTACGTGAAAGAGTAACAAACATCCATCCATCCATCCATACTTACAAACTTACGCGTTTATAATATTAGTAGGAAAGGAAGGATATTTCAAGAGTATTCTGGTGAACCCATGAGTTCACTGGGATCCCCTGTGAGATCAAACACGGCTTTGTGGGTTAGGGGATCCCGGTGGCCTCACTCATCTAGGCAGCGGACATATTTTCTTACCTATTAATATTCTGTACAGAACAAGTAATTAATTTTGTAAAAATTAAAAACCCCCCAACGCTGTACGGCTGAACCGATTTTGATCAAACAAAGCTAAGAACACTCCCGACAAATACAACTTTCAAACAAAAAAAAAACGAAATCGGTTCATCCGTTCGGGAGCTACGATGGGACATACAGCTACACACACACACACACAGACACGTCAAACTTATAACACCCCTTCGTTATTCGTCGGGGGTTAATAAAAATGTTCAGTACCCATGCATCAGCGACAACACACTATTAAAATAATGAAACAGAATACATGTTCTACTTGCGCGAGAAAAAGATAGCGAGAATAATAGTGCTTCATCTTAAAATGTGCTTTAATTAAGACGTCCAATGAAGTACGGAGAGAAATAAAAGATAAAAGTGAGGTACAGTGAGAAATAAAAGAGACGAGAGGGGTAGCTTGAGTCACATATCAGGATAATAGGATATTATAAAATTTTATTGCGCGGGACCACAAGTTTAATCGTTAGACGTGGCTACAACTTTAGAAATATAATATTTTTTAACCCCCGACGCAAAAACGACGGGGTGTTATAAGTTTGACGTGTCTGTGTGTGTGTGTGTTTGTGTGTCTGTCTGTCGCATCGTAGCTCCTGAACGGATGAACCGATTTCGATTTTTTGTTTGTTTGAAAGGTGAATTTGTCGGGAGTGTTCTTAGCTATGTTTGATCAAAGTCTGTTCAGCCGTTTCATTGCGTTGAGGGTTTTTTGAATTTTTACAAAATTATAACTTGTTACAATCTTTACATTAACTTGCAATGTATGTCCCGAACTCCGGGTGAAATATGTATGTCCGGGTGGAATCTTGCAACTGACTTAAAGCAGTTATCCTCAACCGATTGTGCTGAAATTTGGCATATACCTGTCAAGTTCCGATGACAATACAATAATATGATGGTGACAGCGAGCTGATCTGATGATGGAGACGGAAGGTGGACAACGCAACTCTTCGATGGATAATAGGAAATTGACAGTGTTTAGGCTCATTTTGATCAACACACGGTTCTAATCAATAATTTCATAAAAGTTCGTATTGAAAAATAAACTTTTCAACAAATAACTTATTTTTAAATTTAAATGATGGATCTTTTACTAAGTTCTGAGTTCCTTACTATGCTGATGAGGTAGCTTAGTAACCTCTCTACCTATAACAATGCAGTTCACCTAGGACGCGTCCTATGTGGTATTTATTGCACTGCGCCCGCCACCCTGAGACATAACGATGAAAAGCCTCATGTGCGTATAATTTCACCGGTTTTCGAACTAGAAAACAGTATTGCGAGCACTACTGCTTTGCGGCAGAAGTTGGTATGGTGTTAATATTTCCTCAAAACACTCTTTGAATTATATTTTTCTACCAATACACACTTGTTTTAGAGAAATTATCTCGTCTTAATTTGAGTGCGGCTTTTTTTTTATACTACTTGTATGACGGAACAAGTAGATGGACCACCTAATGTTAAGCGGTACCCTCTGCCTATGAACAGTATATTACCTCATAGGTCACGTCCACCTAGGACGCACCCTATGTGGCATTGCACTTCGCCCGCCACCCTGAGACATAAAGATGAAAAGTCTCATGTGCCTGTAATTTCACCGGCATCCATACCCTTCAAACCGGAACACAGTAATGCAAGCACTGCTGCTTTGCGGCAGACATAGGTATGGTGGTAGTACTTCCCCGGACGAACTCTTCCACAAAAAAGCTCTACTACTACAAAATACTTACTGTAATGGTAATCAGTAGCACTAAACTGCGCATATAAAATCAATCCAGTATTTACAGTAACGGCTATTATTTATTCTGTGGTAACGGCGACTATTAGAGCTAAGTGCCAAGCTAGAACACGTCACAGGATAAGTGGTCCCGTACTATAAAATTTTACGACTTTCCGCAGGCTCCTCAATGGCAATTGTTATAACTGAATTGACTGTTTTCGTATTGAGGTGGTTGCTTTCGTATTAAGGTGGTTGCTTTCGTATTAAGGTGGTTGCTTTCGCTTGTGGCGCGAAATTCGAATTGTTTCGTGTTTTTTGCTCATCACAGCTCATCAACACTTTTTCAGATAGCGAAAACTGATTTGCCGGTAATTATATGACCTAACACACAAGTTTTAATTTATAGTATCACATAAATATCATTAGTTTAGCTACGATTGCGCTTCAATTGAATTTACAGTGTTTTTTTTTTGTTTCAAGCACATTAATAGCCAAACTAATGATATTTATGTGATACTATTAATTTAAACTTGTGTGTTAGGTCATACAATTACCGGCAAATCAGTTTTAGCTATCTGAAGAAGTGTTGATGAGCTGTGGTAAACAAAAAACACGAAAAAAATAGAATTTCGCGCCACTAGCGCAAGCAACCACCTTAAAATGTAATTGTGGGAACTGGTTCTTAGCCCAAGCTTATTATTTGCTATGCATTCAGTAATGTTCAAAATAAGAAGGTAACAAAATAATGGATATGTTTATGAATTCATATAGGGTTCAGTATTTTTACTCTCGCGTTATTAGATCAATTTTTTGTAGATTATGAGCGGTCTATTATGGGCTACCGATGGTGAAAAGGCCCATTGAGGCTCTGCCTACCTCTTCGGGGAAAAAAGCGTGTGTATGTGTGTATGTATAGGATAGGATCGTAGAATAGGATGTCGGTAAAACCGGATAAGTGCGTGTAGGACTCGTGCCCTGCGGGTTTCGTACAAATTTAACTATCTATTTAGAAAATCTATGCCTAGCTACATCAAATTATTTTAATGTGTTATGGAAAAATTGTGGTTCTATCATTTATACATTTTTTTGGTGTGATATAGCTACAAGTTTACAATTTTTGAATTTGTACCCTAATTTGTATTGCACCTTGCTTTATGCCATATACCTCTTTGACGACCTCTGTGGCGCGGCTGGCGATGGTTGGCCTGCGACGTAGGAGGTTGCGGGTTCGATTCCCGCCTCGGAACAAATATTTGTGCGATCTGCAGATATTTGTTCAGGGTGTTCTGGGTGTTTTCTATGTATAATAAAAAATATCTATCTATGTATGTATTGTGTTAAGTATATCAGTTAACTAGTACCCATAACACAAGCTCTGGCTTAGCTTGGGGCTAGATAATGTTGTGTGAACTTGTCCAGCATTATTTATTTATTTATTTATTTTATATATCATGATTCCAAGTCAACAGGAAGTTCCTTAGGTTTTGATGAGTGAGTTTCCGAGAATCAAAATTTTTTACATAAAATGGCCATATCTTTTGATTTCATACACTTCAAAACTTGATTTAACACCTTATTATTTTATGTTAATTTCCTTTTACCTCTACCCGTTCTAAAAAAAGGTTCTTGACAGACGGACGGATGGACACAGTTTGTCTGCAACAAAGTGATCGTATTAGGGTTCGGTTTTTTCTTTTTAAGTCAGAGAACCCTAAAAAACAGACACCTATAAAAATTCTATCAAATGCTGAATATCCAATCGTGTCAGACAAAGACAACAGCAATAAAATAAATTTGTTTTAGTGTTGCAAACTATGTTCTGAGCATTAACTTAGTCACAGATAAAATAATACTATTCTAACTTAGTTAAGTGTTGAAATTGTTAATTAACTAAGTGTTGCTTGGTACTGGGTACTTAATCGCTTAAGTGTTCTGAGATAATTTTACGGTATTACGAGCTTTGCTCAGTAAGAACTTAATGGCCGATTTGTTTAAGAGGTAGAGTACCATTATCTCTACTTTGCGGTGGAATCTGCACAAGAACTAATTAGCCAATGTCATCAAAAAACCTTTCCTTTTGGTGACAGACAATAGTAGTTATGCAAGTATTTGACGCCAGTTTTAAATTATATTAGGCAAGTATGCAAGTCTCAGTAGAGTGGTCAAGACTCTTCTGGGTTCTGGGGAGAATGGGGCCGTTCGCGTTTTCAAAACTCTATCAGAGTGTCTGGTCGAAGCGACCCGAGAGCCTGGTTCTTATCTGGCTCAACCCATTTAACGTTCAAATAACCAGCGTCTTCCGAAATTACTTCCTTAGTGTACCCCTAGACCACATAAGGAATGTACTCATCATATTTTAGATGTCAGTCAGTGAGTCAGTTATTCTGTCAGTCAGTCAGACACGCAACGGTTTTAACTCAAGCTTTTATTTAGGTTCACCTGTCCCGATGTCCTACTAAAAAATACTTCGTCCGGTGTTCGATTGAGCTCAAATTCGGCATCCTTATCAAGTTCCGAAGACAATACAATATTATTGACGAACTCTGTGGCGCGGCGGGCGAAGGTTGGCCTGCAACGCAGGAGGTTGCTGGTTCGATTCCCGCCTCGAAACAAATATTTGTGCGATCGCAGATATTTGTTCAGGGTGTTCTGGGTATTTTTCTATGTATAATAAAAAATATCTATCTATGTAATATATATACATTTATTTACAGAAAGAATAATACAAGGTATGTACAAAATACATATGAAACAGTTGTGCTACCTGAAGACCGCTGCAAGCGATCTAAAGGAAGCTCAACTGATCCAAATCACTACCAGACGGAAGCGTCCCTAAGATGCTGGCTGCATTGCCACGCTGAATGGCCATACTAATGCGTTGAGCCAGATAAGAGCCAGCTCTCGGGTCACGAGTTGCTTCGACCAGATGCCCTGAAAGAATTTTGAAAACGCGAAGGGCCAGCTAACCTTTGTGTATTGTGGATAAATAAATAAATAGTTTTAGTCTAAATAGTTTTAATCAAAATGGTTGTTTAGATATGTACGGTAACGGATCTAACAATAATAGCCGTGTTGGGTCTGAACCTACCTTGTTCTAATAAGCGTACGATATTATTAAACACGATTCATTGTCATAGCTAACTCGGAATGTGTAGTTTACATCAACTGTTTCCACTATACTACGATTTTCTTCTAGTAATTCAAAACTAAAATTGCAGCTTAAACCTTGTACAAAAACTAGGGTCGGTATAAGTCGGGCTACTAATACCGCTGGGTTTTTCGTCAGGTCAGCTGGTAATTGGCGCCGCAGAAACATCCCCCTTTTATGAGGAAATACCCTTCCAATGAAAAATCACTTACGACAATAAAGCTTCTTTTTTTTAAAGAAATAAATAGGCAAACTAGCATACGGCCCGCCTGATATGAAGTGGTCACCGTCGCTTATAGACACCGGCAACACCCAGGGTATTGTCGATGCCCTGCCTACCCTGAAGGAATTTATGAACAGTTATCAATAATTTTTTTCTTGAAAAATACGGCCTGCACTCGTGTACCAACATACATACATACATCCGGACAGATGAAAGCAAATTTTGCCAGTTGACGCAAGGACGCTTCGCTCGCTCCGCTCGCTCGGACAATTATTTTTGTAGATAAAATCATCAAAAATCGTATAACAATACAATGCGACCAAACACCCACTGATTAATAATGCCAGGTGTTTAATTAACAGCTGGACTATTAATGCAATTTGCAGTCACACCGTCCGATACGACATATCTCATATTATCCTATCGGTAGCTACAATTAACCTGACAGAAGTTAAGGCTTGTCATCGATTCATTAAATTGGATCAAATTAGGTTTTTTTTATACTACCTGAAAAAAAAAAAAACAAAAAAAAAAATGGTGGATCAAGCATATGACCCACCTGATGTTAAGTGGTACCCTCTGCCTATTAACAGTGCATTACCTCATAGGTCACGTCCACCTAGGACGCACCCTATATGGCATTGCATTCAATTCAATTGCATTGAATTTCAATTGTTTCTGACCAAGAGTAGCAATAAAAATTATTTAAATAATTAAAAATAATAATTACCACGTTTATAAAACGGTCTAAAATTTGTAAAATTATTTCTCCTTCCCCATACAAATTGAATAGGTACGGAGGCAGTATTGGTTTTAGAAATTGAATAGGTACGGAGGCAGTATTGGTTTTAGAAATTGAATAGGTACGGAGGCAGTATTGGTTTTAGAAATTGAATAGGTACAGAGGCAGTATTGGTTTTAGAAATTGAATAGGTACGGAGGCAGTATTGGTTTTAGAAATTGAATAGGTACGGAGGCAGTATTGGTTTTAGAAATTGAATAGGTACGGAGGCAGTATTGGTTTTAGAAATTGAATAGGTACGGAGGCAGTATTGGTTTTAGAAATTGAATAGGTACGGAGGCAGTATTGGTTTTAGAAATTGAATAGGTACGGAGGCAGTATTGGTTTAAGAAATTGAATAGGTACGGAGGCAGTATTGGTTTTAGAAATTGAATAGGTACGGAGGCAGTATTGGTTTAAGAAATTGAATAGGTACGGAGGCAGTATTGGTTTTAGAAATTGAATAGGTACGGAGGCAGTATTGGTTTTAGAATTTTTTAAATAAAAATGTATGCCTTTAGTTGGCGTTAACGACATCTATGAGAGGAGATGGATGAATCGCATAGACGTAATAACATACAGAATATACAATTTTTAGCATCATCTTCATGGCGTTAGAAATCTCCCTTGAGATAATTAGTTATAGTTAGATAACTGGTTATTTCTAAGGATTTTTTTCCTTGTTGTGTAGAGACAAAATATTTTAAAAAAAATGTTTTGTGTGATATATTTAAAGTTTCAAGTTCCTAACTCAGTCAGAAGTTTAAAATACATAGCAAAATTTGTACCGAACACAAAAACAAACACACAAGAAAACTAACTAATAAAAACGTGGTTATAAAATGATGGAATACAATATGGCGCCCGATGATGGCGCCCACAAAAATAACGCTTGCTGTAAGGCAAAGGTCAACCCAATCCGTCCACAGATCTTCATAAAAAGCTCACAGAGTTCAGAAAAGCAACATAAAATGAAGCATAGAATTTAAGCCCCAGACATAAACAAATAGAAAATTGTTGCAAAAAGAACACGACCGCAACGAAGATCGAACAGATTGAAACGTTGCTTCATAAATCCACCACGTGCCTTTAAAGGCTTTGGCGCATAAAAACACCGCCTCAAGCCATAAATTATAACAACATAAACACCCCATATCGAAAAGGAACTCGCACAAAAACAACCATGTAATGAACAACAAAACAACACAATAAATTTCAACTTAAACAGGTGTTATAATTGATGTTTATAAGCTAAATGGATGACCTTAAACGGCGGGTTTATTTCTTTAAGCCTGTGCGGCCACAATGTCATAATTTGTATGGGACGAAAGCAAATAACTTTGTGCCCGCAAACAGCTGTAGGCGAGGTGGGTTTTGTTTTATTGGTTTGTGGTGGTTCTTAGACGTCGAACTTTGTAGCTCTTATACATTGAGGAAACATAACGATCAAGAGATCAAAAAACGACAATAATCGGGCCCATACGTGCAAGTTGTGTAGGTAATGAGCTTCATTCAGAGGTTTTGACGACCTCTGTGGCGGGGGGGGGCGAACGTTCGCCTGCGACGCTGGAGGTTGCGGGTTCGATTCCCGCCTCGGAACAAATATTTGTGCGATATGCAGATATTTGTTCAGGGTGTTCTGGGTATTTTCTGTGTATAATAAAAAGTATCTATGTATGTTATATATTGTATTAAGTATATCAGTTATCTAGTACCCATAACACAAGCTCTGCTTAGCTTGGGGCTAGATAATGTTGTGTAAACTGTCCAGAATTATTTATTTACTATTTATTTATTTAATTCCACTACAACATGCACCGCCTTAAAAAATATTAAAAGGAGTCCTTCAGGGCAGGCAACGCATTGTCAAATAGTGTTGCAAAACTTGCATTTGTCAATAGGCGACGGTTACCGCTTACCATCAAACGGGCCGTATGCTAATATGCCGAGCCATTACATAAAAAAAACCACTGCTTGATGAGGACTCCCCCAAAAGAATTAAATAGGGAAATTTACCGGGACTTTATTTAGGTTTTTACGGATAGCATATATTCTGCATGGTATATATTGTATTACTTTGTATATTTAGTTAGTTATTAAAAAAAAAAGTTATTTTATTGTAACACCACCCACCCTCACCACAGAATAAATATTAGTACAACCCTCACGTCCTTTACAATTCTGTCCATCTAAAGGTTGCCTGAAAGAGATCGATCTGAGCGATAAGGCCATCCATTGTACCACTATGCGATACCTAGGTCACAGATAAAATAATACTCCTATGTCCTCGTTTTATTTTAATGTGAATGCAATACAGAGCACCAACCAACCCATAACACAAGCTCTGCTTAGCTTGGGGCTAGATAATGTTGTGTGAACTGTCCAGCATTATTTATTATTACATTTTTTATTAATATAATTCAGACCCCTCCGTTTCCTCCCGTGGATGTTGTAAATGCCAACTAAGGGATTACCCGGACTTGTTGATAAGACTCGTTGGTAAGATTTGTCCTGGCTGCTAGCTTATTATGGAATGTGTTATTACTGGAAGAAAGCGTCCAAGTCAGTCGTGGGTAGCAATGGCGGCGATGAGCTCACCACTTGTCACGTCTATATTCCACGATGGTGCATCCACCTATGAAAGGAGGCCCATTGAGGCTCTGCCTACCCCTTCGTCTATGTATGTTAGTAGTACATCTTGGTTTAGTTGGTTGGTTGAGTTTGGTTAGTAGTAGAGCTTTTTTGTGAAAGAGTTCGACCGGGGAAGTACTACCACCATACATATTTCTGCCACGAAGCAGTAGTGCTCGCATTGCTGTGTTCCGGTTTGAAGGGTATGGGTGCCGATGAAATTACAGGCACATGATATTTTTCATCTTTATGTCTTAGGGTGGCGGGCGCAGTGCAATGCCACATAGGGTGCGTCCTAGGTGGACGTGATCTATGAGGTAATGCACTGTTCATAGGCAGAGGTTACCGCTTAACATCAGGTGGGCCATCTGATTGATCCGTATTACCAAGTAGTATAAAAAAAAAACTGCTGCTTACTGCTATTTACATACATACATAGACACACGCCTTTTTCTCTAAAAGAGTAGGCAGAGCCTCAAATGGGTCTATTTCCACTGTAGGTTACACCATCGTGGGAAATAGACGTGTCGAGTGGTGAGCTCATCGTCACTATTGCTTCCCACGACTGACTGCTAACGCTTTCTTTAACACACTGCTTAAATAAGCTAGCAGCAACGACAAATCTTATACCAACAAACCTTACAAACAAGGCCGGGTAATCCCTTAGTCGCTTTATACGACATCCACGGGAGGAGATGGATGGGTCTATTCTTGGGCCTGACACACCAGTAGATGTTCAAGAGAAACATATAATGTGCCGGTTCTAAAATTAAAAGTGATGAAAACCAGATTCATACAGATTTTACTTTACTTATTTTCTGGTACTTATTTGACATTGGGATAATATTATTTGATCCTCTAGAAATCTAATTGATCTTAACATCAGGTGGGTCATCTACTTGAAACATCATACAAAGTTGTTTATAAAACAACTGGGAACTTCAATTTATATATACCTATCATCTATGTTTTTACTACTAATACCTACATTCTACGCAAATAAATAATTAATTCATTCATTCATTCAAAAAATGTATGTAGAACTTCAGTTTTTCCTGCAAACTCGGTAATATAAAATCTTCTTTGTAGCGACGAACAGACCTACCTACGCCTGTTACATTTTATACCAAAGGAACCAGTGAACAGCGATCTACAAGTAAATCTTGAAACTATAAACTGTTGCCGCTAACACCATAAAACTGCGTGTCCGACGTCTTAGTTAGCTTACTTTATGTTTTGTAACCGTGTCGATGTAATTCAAGCTGAACTTTCAGAACATTATTTATGACGATTACTTTAGAAACAGATAATGGGTGCAAAAGCTCACAAATCGTCCGGGGAAGTACTACCACCATACCTATTTCTGCCGCAAAGCAGTAGTGCTCGCATTGCCGTGTTCCGGTTTGAAGGTGCCGGTGAAATTACAGGCACATGAGACTTTTTATCTTTATGTCTCAGGGTGGCGGGCGCAGTGCAATGCCACATAGGGCGCGTCCTAGGTGGACGTGACGTATGATGTAATGCACTGTTCATAGGCAGAAGTTACAGCTTAGCATAAGGTGGGTCATCTGCTTGTTCCGTCATAAAAGTAGAGTAAAAAAAATAAAAATAAAAAACAAGTTTTTACGCCTCCAATAATGTTGGCATACTTAAAATTAAATAACTAATACGTATAGTATTCTTTTATCTGTGCTAATAATTTACTAAAACTTAGCAAAAAGTTTATGCGAGTCATAACTGAAAAAATATTCTATCAATCTATATTTAGCCTGTGTGCACCCACTGCTGGTTATAGGCCTCCTCTCTAATATGCCACTCTTTCCGGTTCTGTGCTGCTCTTATCCATTCTCGTCCAACTACTTTAACGATGTCATCCAACCAGCGGGCGGGTGGTCTTGCCTCTTGGTCGCCGAGCATCACTTGGCCACCATTCCGTTATAGCCGTGGTCCATCTTCCGTCATTTCTTCTAGCCAAGTGTCCCGCCCATCGCTACTTAAGACTTGTGATCCGCATACCTACGTCTACGACTTTCGTACGTCAACGTATCTCTACGTTGGGTATGTGATCAAGTATATTATATCGATGGTGATCAAGGAGGGATATACCGAGCATGGCGCCCTCTATTTCAAAAAATATTAAAAGAGTTTATTTCGTTTTTATTTTTTTAGCCTTTTTTTACTGCTTGATTTACGAAACATACAGATGGCCCACCTGATGTTAAGCGGTAACCTCTGATTTTAACAATGTATTACCTCATAGGTCACGTCCATCTAGGACGCACCCTATGTGGCATTGCACTGCGCTCGCCACCCTGAGACAAAGATGAAAAGTCTCATGTGCCTGTAATTTCACCGGCATCCATATCCCTCAAACTGTAACACAGCAATGCGAGCACTACTGCTTTGCGGTAGAAAAAGGTATGGAGGTAGTACTTGCCCAGACAAACTTTTTCACAAAAAATCTCTACTACTACAAAACTAAAGTAAAACTAAATCATACTTCATTATAAATTTGTGTTGTGAAAGTTTGTGTGTGCGTGTGTTTGTTACGTCTTCACGCTGAAACCGCTGGACGGATTTGGATGAAATTTGGAATGGAGATAACTGGACTCCCGGAATAACACATAGGCACATTTTTATCCCGATATTCTCACGGGATCGACACTTACACGGGTTTAACAGCGGGGCGCTGCTAGTATTTCCATAAAGGAATGCCGATCTCAGAAGGTGAGTATAATTAGCCTTGCGTAAACCCGCGGAAGAAGCCTACACCTATTTCATTTCCAAGATAATTGTCTACATGAGTAAGATAACCTCACACTAGTCTGCGTAGATACTGACTAATCTGTGAGTTGTTCTGTTTTGTCCCAGTAGCCAGGTAACAGCGTAGAAGGAGCCAGCTGTATCAGTCTGCTGGTTTAAATATCATCATTTTCCTGCTACTTCAAGAGAAATAAGTAATACATATTCTTAACCCTCTGACTAGAAGCTCCAAGGAGAATAGTAAGGGTCTTTAGAATCCGCATCTTATCAGAAGGGATTGAACCTTGTCAAATCGGATCGAATCGTCCAATAGAATTGTAGAGATGATACTGATTCGGTTGAGCAGGATAGATTCATAAATAATATTCAAGAAAGAAAGAAAGAAAGAAAAACATTTATTTGTGTCAACTACATGGATGTAGTAGTAACAGTCAACAAACAATATTCCACACAAAAAGACACACACACACACAAAAACAAAGATAAATAAAACTAATTTGTGCCTCTTAGTACCAGCAAGACAACAAACTTCAACTCAACAAGACTCTTTGTTCACCTCTATTTAAGTAAGAATCATAGCAACAAAATGTTTTTTTGTTTTTTTTAATCTAAAATAGGCTTGCGTTTGTCTACATCTCACCTGATGGGAAGCGACGATGAAGTCTATTGCAAGCTCGCCTAGAAGATGCCTATTCACTCTTCGTTTGATGATGCCCAAGTTGTATGATAAAGGGAATAAAGAAGCCGGAAGAGAGTTCCAGGCCTTTGCTGTCCGCATGATGAAAGAGCTCGAGAAACGGTTTGTACGCGACTACAACAAAAGGTTGAAACGTCTGTCCACGTCTGGTCGTCAGGTGGCGGAATGTTCTTTCACAAGGCCCTTTAAGAGCTACCATACCCAGGCCTGGATTTCCGCCTAGGCCTACAAGGCCTCGCCCTTGGGCCCCACCCATCCAGGTGCCCCAAGCAGGTAGCTAGCCTGCCTCACGGCAGGCTAAACTAGTATTACCTATACACTGGGAGAAAAAAGTATAGTACTTTTATAGTGAATACTTACTTACTTGAATAGTGCCAAACAATGATTTTCTTCAACGAAGTAAACACAGATGTGTTTCGGCTCCAACACGCGACTGGAGTTTACTCCAGTTCAGTACCTATAATATTCATAAATAATAATATGTCCCAGAGATGTTGTTTAGAATTTCTTTATACCTTAACAAACATTGTTCTGATAAATAAATATTTTTATCTTACGGGAGGCCACTTATGTCAAGTGCCTAGGGGCCCTAGGTCTAGGAGTCTGGGCCTGACCATACCTCAAGCTAGTCATTGACCTAAAGCAGGGTATCCAAGAAAGAAACAGTGACCCGACGAAGAAGAAACTCTACGGCGCAGCCCACCACCGGACGGGATTGCGTGCAGTGGCGCGGCGTAAACTTAGAATATAGAATAAACTAAAACCCATGTCACGAGTACATACTGTCACCACGCAAACTATTCTCAATGAGAATAGTTTCACCCAGTCTGTGTGTGCTCGGCCGTGCGGCTAGTCGTGTCGAACTCGATAGATTTTCTTGTGAATATGCCGTGAACTGTGTGTCGTTCCCACATGTAAAAATTCTGCCTACGCGTAAAAAGAAAACGGATAGAATCACATTTTACGTAAGTATTACATTTATATTATCTTTTTGGTTTAAATAATGAATTTTGTTTACCATTCATTCTTTAGAAAAAAGTCAAGTGTACATTTTGACATTGTCGCCAACATCACAAAATATTACCCCTTCTGGTGGGAAGTATGATAGGTGCGGGTGTGGCATTGTGTTTTGGCGGCACAGTGCCCCGTACTAATAACATCGTACGCACCTTCTGGTTTATTCTATATTCTAAGGGCGTAGAATGAGCTAGCTTTTTCTTTTTAAACTGTGTCAGCACTTTGTTGTCTGGGTTAAGTTAAGGGTTAAGTTAGTAAGCAAGGAGATATTGGGCCGCCAATTAATCGATTATTATCGGTGCATAAACTATTCTAAATTGAATTAGCATACCAGAACCAAGCAAAAGCAACCATCTTAAGGTATTTTCGTTATATATTTTTGTAACTGCACTTATCTTCCAATCACCCTGTGTACGTGTCTAAGTTTTTTTTACAAACGCCATCTATTGAGTGTGTGCGCGTTTTACGCGGTAATTACAGTTGCAGGAGCTAGGTGGCTCTAGCTATCATTTCCCTGCTAGCGGCATCTAGCGCCCAGGTAAGGCAACCAAAATAGCCCGCAGAATAGCCCGAGTTATGGCGGTCACGTTTTGTTGTATGGCATGAGGTATCTGTACTAGTATAGTATTCTTTTATCTGTGCCAGAACTTTGTGAAGGATATAGTGTCCCTACAGAATGCAGGGTACAGTTTGGCTATCAGAGTTACTGCCTAGAATTTGAAAATAGCTGTATATTTAGTCGGTGATTTCGATTCAGGGCATGTATGCAAAACAATCTAAAATAAGTTTTTTTTTTTTTTTTTTTTATACTTCTGAATGACGGAACAAGCAGATGTTCCACCTGATGTTAAGCGGTAACCTCTGGCTATGAACAGTGCATTACCTCATCAGGTCCACCTAGGACGCACCTTTTGTGAAAGAGTTCGTCCGGGGAAGTAACACCACCATACCTATTGGTACCTAAAATCCAAGATGGCGCTATCACTGGTAACACCATCTCTGTGTTTATTTATTGTTTAAAATTGTTATGATAGTTATTGTAAGTATTCAGTAACTTCCACGTATGCATTAAAGTACAACTCATACGCACAAGTGTTATTTCTATGAAATATGAACGAATTAAAGTGAAAACTACGTGTGTATCAAATATCAATACAAGTCTCCAAAACAAAGAAGTTTTTGCACATAAGTGGCTGGAAGTAACATATTACGTGCATAAAATAACCTGGACAACTGTAAGTAGACATGTTATCTACTAAGAGAGCAAATAATTCTGCTAAAACCTAATTATAACCAAAAAATGTTGAGAAATGAGTAAACAGAATGACTCATCTTTACGTCAAACACTGCAAGTAATTCTCATATATTGATCAGTTGGCGAATACTGACCCGTTCCACAACGAACTCATAATTTCACCTTACACATTATCGGCAGACTGGCTCAGTTAGTCCGAGCTTCGGCTGCCGATCAATTGGCGGCAAGATCGATCCCATGTGGATGAAAGTCACTTTTTGATTTTGTTACTTTTTGTTTACAATAATTTTGGAAAAAACAAAGTTATCTCAGTATTTGCTGGCGGAATTTAATACAAATGAAAACTGAATATTTTTGTCACAATGGAACCAATAATGACCAGATCTAGAGCCAGAGAGGTGCCTAATTCCGGAGAAGGTCAGGAAAAAGACAGTTTTATGAATAATTGTAGGACTATTGATAATTTGAAGAAGAGGCTGAAGGAAAAGGATTTTTTAAATAAAACTCTACTGGAGGAACAAGAAACGAATGCCAAAGAATTTGAAATTATATGTAAACAGGTTCAACAGTTAAAAAATAAAGCCTATGAAGAAGAAATGAAAAGGACTGAGCTTCATAAACTAAATTTACAGCTCTTGAATGAAAACTCCATATTGAGGGAGGATAAAGAATTATGGGAGAACCAAGAGTTATGTGTTAAAATTACGGGACTGCAAAGAAAATTAGAAGAACATTCGCAGGAAAACACAGAATTACAGCTTAAGTATAGTCAACTACTATTTCACACTACTTCATCTACCAAAAATGGATATAAATGTAGTAGAAAAAGAATCAAGAATAGCAAGAACTTGAAAAATAAGTATAAACAAATTAAAATTAAAATTAAACAACTAACCTCAGCAAACACACTAATGGAAAAGGAATTGGTAATGAGAGAAAATGTGATTAGAAAATTACAAGATGAAGGTGATACATTCCTGGAAATGATACGAAAGTACGAGAAAGACCTGAAAGAGCGTGAGATAACTTATAATAAAGTTATGCTGCTAGAAGAGCAACTAATAAAACTTAAGAAACTGATAGACAAAAAAGGTCAAGTTCATGACGTGGATGCGCAAGCAAAACTACAAGTAACTGTACAAAGAGATTATACTTATATAAAAAAATGTAATGACAGAATAAATACAGGAAGATCTAATAATGAAACGATTGTAATGTTTTCTGATCGTTACGGAAGAAATATGGCCAAAGAAATCATCAGCAAACTTCCTTCTGACTATACAGTGTTTAATTATTGCAAGCCTCATAATGATTACTGCAACATATTGAACGATGTATATATACAGAAACCAGATGCGAAAGATATAATAATTGTGATAGGTGACTACAGTAGTATAAAAATGGATGCGCATGGTTATATAGCGAAAATTGACAGCATTGCAGAATCTTTAAATACGCATAGGAAAAAGCTTATAGTTTCGACGATTTCTTATGGAGTCAACAATGAAACGAATCATAAGATAATGAAACTAAACAGCAAATTGTTTAAAATCGCTGCTTTAAATGGAAATATGACTATAATAGAAATAAATGCACCTAAAATGGGTAATGTAGCTGCGGGTTCTATTACTTCAAGCATAGCTTTAGCTTATGTCAGAGAAGAAAGCTGTGGGAATTTAGTAGTACTCACTAAAAGAGAAAGCTTAACTAAAGGATTTACAAAGTCTACAGAAAATTTTCACAACGTCGTGTCTCCAGATGTTCTGAAATAACCTTGGGACATCAAAATGTCCGAGGCATCTACAGTAAACAAAACATGCTGGGACTTTTCTTGTTAAATGAGAAGATTGATGTAATGTGTATGACCGAGACCTGGTTGGACAAGAACTGTATCAGTGTATTTAATATAGAGGGCTATAAAAAAACTTCTTCATTTTGTAGAACAGTGCACGACCGTGGTGGGTGTCTCATACTTGTTAAGCAAAATTTAAAATATAAAGTAAGAAATGACATTTCCAAGATGTCCGAGGAACTGATTTTTGAAATAGCTTGTATTGAACTGAATGACGCTATAATTGCAGTGATTTATAGGTCACCCTCTGCGGACATTGCAATTTATGTGTTTAAACTAGAGCAGTGCATAGATAAACTGACATCTCAAAATAACAAGACTTTAGTAATCTGTGGTGATTTCAATGTTAATTTATTAAGTGACAACATTACTTGTAAAGGTGTAACTGATGTAATGGATAGTTTTTTACTGAAGCAGCAAGTATATGATTACACCAGGGTGACTTCTTCAACCATGTCATGCTTGGACAATATTTTCACAGACTCATGTTGTACAAAAAATGTTAGAGTTTTGCCTGGTGTTTTATCAGATCACTATGCGCAAACTATCGCTATAAAGCTAAATGTTGACATAATAAAGCCTTCTAAAGTAAAGTGCAGAAAAATAAGTAATCTTAAATTGGAAAAATTGAAAGTTAGTTTACAGAAATCCTTGTCTAATTCTTCACTCTACACAGACTATGATACTTACTTTAACCATTTTTTGGAAAACTTGGATGAGCACATGCCTGTTGTAGAAATAGGTAAATCCGAGAGCAACTATTTTTATAAATGGGCCACAAAAGGAATTTTTGTGTCGAGAAAAAGACTATTTGATTTATATGCACTGAGCAACATTGACGAAAATCCTGTTTTGAAATCTTATGTAAGTAGATATAGTAAAGTTTTTAAGAATGTATGTCTAATTGCAAAGAAAATGCACATAGCGGAAAAGATTGGAAAATCGGAAAATAAAATTAAATGTGTGTGGCAAATAATAAAAGAAGAGACTGGTAAAAGTAGTAGCAACTATGAAAATATCTGTGATAAAATATGTAGTGATAGTGACAATAGAATTATTCTTGACAAATTTGACATTTCCAACTGTTTCAATGAATACTTTGTAAATATAGCTAATGACCTGACATGTGATCTTAAATGCTCGATTGATAATTCTTTAGATTTTCTATGCAAATATACCTCAGTCTCTAATAGTAATTTTGTACTGAAACCTGTAAATATTTCTCAAGTAGTCAAAATAATTCGTAACATAAAACCTAAAAAATCTAACGATTTTTGGTATATTACACCTTACCTATTGAAAAAGTTGGAATGTGTTATTGCTGCACCGCTTATGCGCATTATTAACGAATGTATTGAAAAAGGAATTTTCCCAGACAAGATGAAAATTGCAAAAGTTGTACCATTGCACAAAAAAGATAAGACTACGTCTTGTAATAATTATAGACCAGTGTCTGTGCTCCCTAGTCTGAGTAAAATTTTCGAAAAATATGTAGCTGAAGAATTGTTTGCCTTTTTCTTAGATAACAAACTTTTATATAGTAGACAATTTGGATTTCAAAAGAAAAAATCCACAAGACATGCCATAACAAGACTTATGCAGGATGTTCTCGCGGGCCTTGAGAAATCTGAAAAAACCTATGGAGTTTTCTGTGATCTTTCAAAGGCCTTTGACTGCGTTTCACATGAAATTTTATTGAACAAATTAGAGCACTATGGTGTCCGCAACAAAGAATTGCAAATATTTAAATCTTATTTATGTAAAAGAGAACAAGTCACTGAATTGAATGGTATAAGATCAAATAAATGCAATATTAAATTAGGTGTTCCACAAGGATCAATATTGGGCCCTCTATTATTTTTAATTTATGTAAATGATGTTTCAGTAGTTTGTAAGGATATTGACATGGTCTTATTCGCTGACGACACAAGTTTAATTATTAAGGATAAAACGAATGATGGTCTTAGTCACAAGTTTAGAAATGTTATGCCTAATATAGAAAAATGGTTCTCTGTTAATAATTTATTGTTAAATATTGATAAAACACATGTAATTGAATTTTGGTTAGGAACTAGCATATCATCCCATGCATCGGTACAAGATACACTAAGAGATTTGTCTTTGCCCAGTACCAATAGTATGAAGTTTTTAGGAGTGTGGCTAGATACAAAATTGACTTGGGCAGTCCATATAGACCAGTTGACAAAGAAGTTGGGATCAGCAACATATGCTATCAAAAAAATAAAGGAACTGGGTGGTATAAAAGCAGCTAGGGATGTATATTTCGCCTACTTTCATTCATTAATGACATACGGAATAATGTTTTGGGGTACAGCTGCTGAGTCAAATAGGATATTTGTACTACAAAAGCGTTCGATCAGGTATATTTTAGGTATGAAAAGATTAGATTCTTGTAGAGATAGATTTAGAGAGTTAGGTATAATGACTATGACATGTGAATTTATTTACCAAAACATGGTATATGTACGAGAAAACTTAAGTCACATGACTCTAAAACAGGACTGTCATTGCTACAACACGAGGCACAGCAAAAACATTTTAGCGCCCTGTTTACGACTAGCGAAAACTAAAAAAAGTTTCATTTTTGTATCTATTACATTGTATAATAGTATTCCAAGTGATATAAGAAATAAAAGTGACATTGAGTTTTTTAATTACGTAAAAAAAACATTATTATTTAAAAGTTATTATAAAATTGACGAAGCCTTGGCTGATAAATCCATATTTTGTGATGTTCTTAAGATTTAAGCAAATTACTATTTCGTAATGAATACTGTTATTTTCATAAAAATATTTTATTTTTCTAGAATTTATTATTAATTAATTTATGAAATTAATGTAATCAATGTAATTTATTTATTAATACATATTTAATTTAATTTTGTATCATATAACAGATATGATTACTTATATAAATTGTTAAATGACGTACCTAAGTACATGTATGGTGTCAAAAGGGAAATAAAGATTATCATTATCATTATCATTATGGTGCATTGCACTGCGCCCGCCACCCTGAGACATAAAGGTGAAAAGTCTCATGTGCCTGTAAATTCACCGGCACCCTTACCCTTCAAACCGGAACACAGCAATGCGAGCACTACTGCTTTGCGGCAGAAATAGGTATGGTGGTAGTACTTCCCCGGACGAACTCTTTCACAAAAAAGCTCTACTACTACTTACTATACTTTCCTTACAAGCTTTTATAAAATTAGTGATCAAAACCGTGCGTTGATCAAAATGAGCCTAAGCATGGCTAGTCTACTATTATCCCTCGAGGAGTTCCGTTGTCCACCTTCCGTCTTATTCATCAGATCAGCTCACTGTCATCATAATATTGCATTGTCATTGGAACTTGACAGGTATGCAAAATATCATCTCAATCTGTTTAGGATAACTGCTTTAAAATTCAGTTGCAAGATTCCAACCGGACAAACATATACATTGCACGGTGGCGATCCACTGTCTTACCATTGATTGCCACCGTGCACGCCACTGAGCACGGGGGCTGAACGCTTTGGTTTGGCCTTAGCTTAACTCACATAATATGCATAGGTGGTCGGTCCATCTCATTCGCTTGCCCACTCTTCAAAGTCAATGTAATCTTGTGTATCATTTTTTACCTTAATTTTATAAGATCTCGACAAATCTTTAGTAGTAGTAGAGCTTTTTTGTGAAAGAGTTCGTCCGGGGAAGTACTACCACCATACCTATTTCTGCCGCAAAGCAGTAGTGCTCGCATTGCTGTGTTCCAGTTTGAAGGGTAAGGGTGCCGGTGAAATTACAGGCACATAAGACTTTACATCTTTATGTCTCAGGGTGGCGGGCGCAGTGCAATGCCACATAGGGCGCGTCCTAGGTGGACGTGACCTATGAGGTAATGCACTGTTCATAGGCAGAGGTTACCGCTTAACATAAGTATAAAAAAAAAGAAACCCTTGTATCCAGTGCTGCACCAATCTCATCATGGAACTTAACTCTCTTTCAGAAAATTTCGTTTTACGGACCCTTGCTTGGATGAACAATATAAAATTTAACATACCTCAGCCTATCTAATACAATCCCATTACAGTATCGATTGCAATTTCTCTTCTAACCGGCGCTCAATCTACATTACAATATCATTGATTTGAAATTGATACAGGATCGAATACAAATGCTGGTCAATTTCAGTACTGTTGTGTCTAACGAGATACTTCAATGGGCCTACAATATCATGACCATATCATTTCAATCGCTTGAATGAACGATGTTATTACGAAAGCAACCTCAATAAACTAACTACAACTTCTTTTTGCCCAACTACTTTAGTGGGGAATACCTAGCAAATTTAATTATTTCAATTGTGAATTATAAAAACAACGCTTAGAGACTGGATCCCTGTAATCGCAAAACACGAATCAATTGAAAATGGAGGCCACTATAATATTACCTACTACGTTAGGGATCACTGTACTACCAATACCTATAGCTGTGGCTATCCTAATATTATAAATGCGAAAGTTTGTGAGTGTGTGCGTGTGTTTGTTACTTCTTCACGCTGAAACGGCTCAACGGATTTGGATGAAATTTGGAATGGAGATAGCTTGACTCTCGGAATAACACATAGGTACATTTGTATCCTGATATTCCTACGGAATCGAGACTTATGTGGGTAACACTGCAGGGCACTGCTAGTAGTATTATAATACTTGTTTGGAGGAAATAGGTGGGTTATAAAAAGACCAAAAATTGCAGGGAGTGGACGTCCTCTGAAGAATTAAAGATCCATTGGGTTTATAACCATTTTCAGAATTTTAACCTTTCCTTGAGTCCTCTGGACATTCACAACTTCTCTTTTTTTTTCTTGGGACTCGCGGCGTCCGAGACCGATGCGAATTTAAACTAACAAAATACCTATGAAAATAATAGATAATTATTAAATTAAATACATTTCATTCAAAGAAAAATAAAATGACATATTATCAATGGGATTGATACTCGATTATATTGTATAAATTTTTTCTATGTATTTTATGTTAATTGTAAAAGTAACATTTGAAAGTTAGCCAGTCCATGAAGGATTTATGATAAGTTTATTAAATAAATAAATAATGCTGCACAGTTAACACAACATTATCTAGCCCCAAGCTAAGCAGAGCTCGAGTTATGGGTACTAGATAACTGATATACTTAATCAATACATTACATAGATAGATATTTTTTATTATACATATTGAAAATACCAGAACACCCTGAACAAATATCTGCAGATCGTACAAATATTTGTTACGAGGCGGGAATCGAACCCACAACCTTCTGTGTCGCAGGTGAACCTTCGCCCGCCGCAACACAGAGGTCGTCAAATATGTTATTGTATCATCATTTTCCCTCTAACATCAAGTACAGTTTCAGCTCTAATAATTGTAAATGATGGTCTCATACACATGTTTTGCAAAATGAAGATCCATTTCAAACAATCTCCGTCCGATCCCGGCCTAGGTCATTATTTTCACGGTTACTCTTCCCAAGTGCCTGTCAGGCTATATTCATAAAGAAAGCAGGTTACCGGCGCCGTTCAACTGGTCCTCAAGTCGCAACCTGACTGTAGACCGCTCGCTGATTACTGGATATAGACTGCTCGTGATCTCTACGATTCTGGGATATCCTCATCACTTTACTGACTAGCAACGCTGACTATACAGTTGAACTATCATTTTTCAATGCATAAGCCAATAGGCGGGTCCATACAGAGCGAGCAGCCTCGCGAGGCATTTTCCAAGCGAGCAAAGCGTCCACGAACGGCAGCCTCAGTATCATCGCGAGGCTGCTACTCGCGACAAGCCCGAGACATTTGTTCGTTTGTTCAGTTGAGAGTTGACAAATACGCGTGCATCCAGAGTGCGCGCGGCAAACGACTGAGGCGCCTTTGAGCAAAACAAAAAGCCGACTCGGTGGCTCGCCCGCTCGTTCGCTTGGCCGCGGCGCACGCGCTTGCCTCGGCGGAAGAACGTCCACACAGACCGAGCTACCTCGCGCGAGGCTGCTCGCTCTGTGTGGACCCGCCTAACCACGTTCACGCTGTGGCAACTTACTGTCCGACTGCCCGACTGTCGTAGATGTGACGAACTATCTCGCTTCTATCTCTTGGCATTCTTCCTATACCTGCCCGGTACGAATTTTCAACTAACATCACAGTAATGCACCAATAGACAAGCGCTAGTAACCAGCGTTCTTTATAAATCGGGCCAGTGCCTATCACTGTGGCCCGTAGGTATCAGCAAATTGGGATTATTACGTTAGGACATAACGAGGTGTTCGGCCCCACTCTCTAATCAGTACCACCGCTGTTGAGGGTCCAGAGGATGTAATCATGGAATGTTACAGGTTTTATTATGTGGCAGGGTTAGAAAGGTAATGTGTGGCTAAGAGATTGAAAAATGTCCCGTGAAAGAGGACCATAACTTTTAAACGCTTTTGATCTTTATAAAGAAAACCCCTTGTTATTTACTTTAACTCGTCTACTGCGGTTTTATTTTTTAAGTAGGAGTGACTTGTACAGAGTGACTATTTTTTTAAAGATTTTACTTTTAGTCGCTTATCCAGTTCGTTGGTCGTGATCTTGGTGAAATCTGGTTTTGATACTTTACTTGTATATATCTTATCCAGCACAACGCTGAGCTGAAACCAATTTGCTAAAGCGATCTGGGACGCACAGAGCATAAGCATTGTTAGTTAAGCATCTTTTAAGCATAGTTATTTTTAGTTTACTTTCCTATATTTGATTTAGTATTATTTTTTTGTGTTAGTTAGGGTTAGGTACCTTTTCTACCTTATTATTAAAAACAAAACAATAAACCCAACAATTCACAAGTACCTATAAAAACAAACCATTTAGCATATCAGAATCAACACCTCCGTATCATATCGCTCTCCTTCACTTCACTTCTTGACACGCAATTAAATAGTGTCCCGTTTTTTGTAGAAAATAAATATTTTTATCTTATATTTTATAAATTAAATACGGATATATTATATGTTAGAGTTTCTGATGAGTTTAGTTACAAATGATATTGATTTTATATACAAGCATTTATTTAATTTGCTTTTCTGTCTGTGGTGGTCATATCTGGCGATAGAATTTTCGATCACTCCCCTTATCCGATAAAGCTGGAATTTAACAGACCTTTCAAGTTCCAACTACAGTACAATATTATGGTAACAGCAAGCTGATCTGATGATGGAGATAGAAGGACAATGGAACTTTCTGTCTGTCTGTAGGGGACAAATCTGGCGATGGAAATTCTTCTTCTTCTTCTTCTTCATATAATGGCTTCTGAGGAGTGCTCCAAACAATTTCGCCAATCTCAAGTAATAAAACTAGTCAAGTCGTCAAGAGTCTCCGCCAAGTAACAACGGTAGCATTTTTAAATTTTATGGTGGCAAAAAAACAGAGATTTTCCGTGGAAAGATCCACCATTTCTCCCGGTATCTGATTGAGCTGAAATTGGCATATATGTCATGTTCCGATGACAATACAATATTATGGTGACAGCAAGCTGATCTGTCTATGAAGACGGCATAAATAAAAGAAGCAGAAGAAGAAGACGGAAGGCGGGCAATGGAACTCATCGATGATAACTAGTAACATGGCAATAAATAATGCTTAGAATGTCTCGGAGTTTTCAAATCTTTCACCGACTTTCTTTTTAATCACCGATTATTCTCCATCGTTTGCAAGCCTTACTTACTACGTGACATTGGCGAACTAGTGGCAACACCACTCCATGCCATTTATTTAAAAAAAAAATTGAATTAGTAACATGGCAATGTTTGGGCTCAGTTTGAGCAGCTCAATGTTCCAATCACTCATTATAGAAAAGCTTGTGTAGAAAAATATATTTTCGAACAAAAACTTATTTCTAGGACATAACAGTAAGTATATAACTATTGCTGCATTGAAAAAGTCTTGGTACGAGTTAAATGTATAATCTGTTTTTGCAGTATGTAGAGCGTTTGTGTGAAAGAGTTCGTCCGGGGAAGTACTACCTGTATCCCTATTTCTGCCGCAAAGCAGTAGTGCTCGTTTTACTGTGTTCCAGTTTGAAGGGTATGGGTGCCAGTGAAATTAAATAAATTATAAATAATAAATAATGCTGGACAGTTCACAGAACATTATCTAGCCCCAAGCTAAGCAGAGCTTGTTTTATGAGTACTAGATAACTGATATACCTAATAGAATATATTATATAGATAGATATTTTTTATTATGCATAGAAAATACCCAGAACACCCTGAACAAATATCTGCGACTTTTCATCTTTATGTCTCAGCGTGGCGGGCGCAGTGCAATGCCACATAGGGTGCGTCCTAGGTGGACGTGACCTATGTGGTAATGCGTTGTTAAAGGCAGAGGTTACCGCTTAACATAAGGTAGACCCAAAAACAAGTAGGTACATACAAGAGTATGTTCAAAAACAAAACAATAAACCCAACAATTCACAAGTACCTATAAAAACAAACCATTTAGCATATCAGAATCAACACCTCCGTATCATATCGCTCTCCTTCACTTCACTTCTTGACACACAATTAAATAATGGTCGGAGTGCCCACTAAATTCAATATCTGCGAGCAACTCCTTTAGATCTACGAGCTTTACGTTTCTAAGCCTTACTAAGAGTTTCAAGATCAACTGAATGCGGAATGACCCGGCTATGATAGGTATGTTTAGTAGTAGTAGAGCTTTTTTGTGAAAGAGTTCGTCCGGGGAAGTACTACCACCATACCTATTTCTCCCGCAAAGCAGTAGTGCTTGCATTGCTGTGTTCCGGTTTGAAGGGTAAGGGTGCCGGTGAAATTACAGGCACATGAGACTTTACATCTTTATGTCTCAGGGTGGCGGGCGCAGTGCAATGCCACATAGGTTGCGTCCTAGGTGGACGTGACCTATGAGGTAATGCACTGTTCATAGGCAGAGGTTACCGCTTAACATCAAGTGGGCCATCAGCTTGATCCGTCATTCAAGTAGTATAAAAAAAAAAAAAAGTTACTCTTAAGAGCAGTGGGGTAATTGCGCAATTCCATTGAACTCCACTGAACATCGGTAAAACTTCAAATTTTACATTAAAAACCCAATCTGGACACATTTCTGTCAGTTTCGTATTATGTAACTACTTGACAGCGGCAAATTTGTGACGTCCCACTATGAGCCAGTTTCAAGCCCAGTGATTAGTGTCATTCGTACCAAAACCAAACTCAGTCTGACGTCACTGGACATTGAAAAAATCCTTCGGCAATTCCTCGAGATGGTAGTCTGGCATGAACACTGGTGTTCGATTTGAGTACTCCGACAGTAGGTTTGGAATTACGCAATAAAGGGACAGGGGCCCAATTCTACTAAACTAATTGTATTTATTTATTTTTTCAAGGGGCCCACCTGATGTTATGCGGTAACCTCTGCCTATGAACAATGCACTACCTCATAGGTCACGTCCACTAAGGACGCACCCTATGTGGCATTGCACTGCGCCCGCCACCCTGAGACATAAAGATGAAAAGTCTCATGTGCCTGTAATTTCACCGGCACCCTTACCCTTCAAACCGGAACACAGCAATGCGAGCACTACTGCTTTGCGGCAGAAATAGGTATGGTAAATTGTTAATGAATTGTCTCATACTTATCACTTTTGACCTTTTTGGTATTCTACCAACTTTAATGGTTTTTCAATAGCATTATAATTGTGACCATTTAGAAATAATAAAAAAATCTTTCTTGGTAAAAATTCGTAAATCATAAATTTTACGGGTTACCATGTTTAATGACAATTGTAATTGAATTGTAATTGCATAGTATAAGTTTTTTTTTAAATAGTAGATTTTGGCCCCAGCTCACTTAAATAACAGAAACACCGAAACAAATCGTGGAATATAAAGTCAGTAGATACTCCATCTTCAAACGTACCTGGTCTTATTTATACTGGAGGTTTACTTCTGCCTTCTTAGTAAATAATAAATAAATAATGCTGGACAAGTTCACACAACATTATCTAGCCCCAAGCTAAGTCAGAGCTTGTGTTATGGGAACTAGATAACTGATATACTTAATATAATACATTACATAGATAAATATTTTTTATTATACATAGAAATCACCCAGAACACCCCGAACAAATATTTGTTCCGAGGCGGTAATCGAACCGGCAAACTCCTGCATCGCAGGCGAACGATCGCCAGCCGCGCCACAGAGGTCGTTAATTACTCGACTAATGATTATTTGAAGAGTCTGGACCAATTTGGAAGATTATTTTTTTGTTTTAAAGGGTGTACTTCCCAGGTGTTCCCATGGTCATCAGGTCAGGATGTGATGATGGCATCCTGGAGAAATCGAGGGAAATCAAATTTTATAGGTACACTTGAAGCGATTTGTAATTAGAAGCTTTGAAATCGGTTGTTTTTTGTAATATATTATATTATATTATTATATTATAGTTTTTATTTTAATTTGCAATGTATGTTTGTTTAGGTCAAATCTTGCAAGAATTATAACTTCTTGACATCCGATTGAGCTGAAATTTTGCATAACTGTCAAATTCCGATGACAATACAATATTATTTTATATTTATTTATTTTAAAGAAACAAGTACAACACCATTAACAGAAAACCCAAAGTGATATTGTATGCACATAATTATGTAAAAATAAAAAACCACCAAGGTTAGAATAAGTAGGTAATACCTACTGAGGTTAGACCTACAATAATACTATCACTACCTACTTACATTCAATATTCTCTAAAACAAGCTGCGCTATCTACATGACTTTCAGCAGATTATGACAAAAAATATCAACATTATTCTCTGAGCATTAACTAAACGGATGGCGTGACATTATGGTGACAGCGAGATGCTCTAATGATGCAAGCTGAAGGTGGACAACGTAACTCCTCGATGGATAATAGTAGACTGGCCGTGTTTAGTTAGTAAATAAATAAATCAATAAAATAATGCTGGACAGTTCACACAACATTGTCTAGCCCCAAGCTAAGCAGAGCTTGTGTTATGGGTACTAGACAACTGATATACTTAATACAATATATTACATAGATAGATATTTTTTATTATATATAGAAAATACCCAGAACACCCGGAACAAATATCTGCAGATCGCACAAATATTTGTTCCGAGGCGGGAATCGAACCCGCAACCTCCAGCGTCGCAGGCGAACGTTCGCCCGCCGCACCACAGAGGTGCGTCACAGTACAAGAGCTTAAGTCACTAAAGTTACACTTCGTTTCGAGTTTCTATAGTAGCATTCTGCGTTCCATGAGCTGTTGCACTGTATGTAACAGAACACGCTTTGTTTTCGCGGACAGTTCCCACCGCGTGGCTAATTGAGTGTCTGCCGAACGAAATATCGTGTTCGCACTCCATTTTTGCATCACTTTATATATGCTGTTCCGCCGCAAAGGAGGCAAATCTGAGCCTAGAACCGGAAAAAACAACTGGACTCAATTTGAGTGTTCGCACTCTATTTCAGCATAATTTTACATGCTGTACCCACGGCCAGCACTGCTAAAAGGGCAAGTTACAAGTGAATAATAAACTGATGGGTGTCTATGTGTTTGTAGTCCATTTTTGCATCATGCCGTTTCGCGAGATTAATCTAACCTTTGGTTTTAAACCGTCTGAACCTTAGAGAATTAAAAAAATTGTCTAGCGCCATCTGAAACTGAACAAAACCACAAAAAAACAAGCGACGCTCGGTGACTCAAACAAACATTACACCGATGAACCTGTCAACTTTAGGGCGAAAGCATGAATAAAGTGCTACATGGATTGAGTGCTAAAATAGCATAGAGTGTTCCTTCTTACTCCTATCCTAGAAGATAGCTTGCTATCCTATGTTAGAGAGAAACAAATATATTGTCACACGACAGTCGTTTTTCCGTTCCGTACCCTGAATATTGGTAACATGAATGTACATCTCCCTAGATTGGCACCATGAATGTAGTAGTAATTAGTACCTAGTTTGACATTTGGCCTGGTACGAGTTACACAAATAAAAACAGATAGATATATGCATGTCTCATTCCAACACATGAATACATTCATATAAAAGAATGAGACTGGTATAATCGATACCGGTTCGTTTTTAACCTTACTTCCCTGCTTTAGTTCTTCTTCTGAGGGCGAAAGTAAGATTTTTTTATATGTAATAGTTTGTTCTGTGTACCTAGGTACTTCAATAATATACCTACATACATAATCCAACATGTTATCAATAATCTATTATACCTGAGTAAACTATAGAAAATATTAACATTTTCCAAATACGATGTAGAATAGAGGAACATATATATAGAAACAATCTCACCACTATAATATAGTAGGTAGCCGAATTGTTGAAGAACATGTAGAATGGATTTCCGCAGTCACGCCTGAATCAATAATTAACTTTCACTAGAAACGGGATATTTACCATGATTTTTGAGTTTTAAATGTTCCCGATATTTCGGCTCAGTTGCATGCGTCATGATCACGGTCTTTGCGAGTAGATGTTATTGGCAGAAATAAAATGTTATGTTATGTTTTTCAAAAGTTAGATCATTAATTAACTATTCTGTAAAAGCTTGTTTCAAAAACTTTTGCCTAAAATCGCCTATCAAAGTATAGTCCACGGTTTGGTAAGTCCGAGGACTCTAGACACCTGGCATAGCTTACAAGACAAGTAATTGAAAAGCAATTGTTTAGAAGATCAGAGTCTTTTTATTACACCTTTCAACAGTCACATGGTAGGTGGTATAGTTGTAGTTGCATGATTATCAGGGTCCCATATTTATGTTTATTTAGGACTCGAAACATTAGAACCATTATGTTTTTTTTAATGTTTTTTTTTATACTACTTTGAATGACGGGTCAAGCAGATGGCCCACCTGATGTTAAATGGTACCCTCTGCCTATGAACACTGCATTACCTTATAGGTCACGTCCACCTAGAGAACACACCTTATGTGGCATTGCACTGCGTTCGCCACCCTGAGACGTAAAGATGAAAAGTCTCTTGTGCCTGTAATTTCACCGGCACCCTTACCCTTCAAACCGGAACACAGCAATGCGAGCACTACTGCTTTGCGGCAGAAATAGGTATGGTGGTAGTACTTCCCCGGACGAACTCTTTCACAAAAAAGCTCTACTACTACTGAAATATTCGGTTTAGTACCATAATGTACAACTAGATGGCGCTATCCAAAATAACCTAACGGAAGTATCAGGGTGCCGCGAGTCTTACTCTTCGTCATCATCATCAGCCTGTAGAAGACCACTGCTGGACATAGTCCTCCCCCATTACATGTCATGACAAATGGTCTTCCTGTGACCTTTATAATATCCTCGTTCCATCGAGAGGAGAGCCTCCTTTAAATTATGGCCTCTGAGGAGAGTTTCCTTAATTATTCACAGTCAAGTCTTAGGTAAAACGGTGGCAGTATTACTAAAATTTTGGCGGACAAAATCCACCTTTTAGAAAAGACACTTAGTTGCTTTTTCATACAAACGTATTTATACAAATAGTATAATTTTACACTGAAATGACTGTTGTTGGATTTTATATTCGTCATTATTTGCGGCAAATCATATTTGGTGGAAGAAAACACTGGATTAATAGCGAAAATAAAATCGAAATTTTAGTCAATACAAGTAATTTCGATGTTATTTTCGCTATTAGTTCACTGTTTTCTTCAACCAAATATGATTTGCCGCAAATAATGACCAATATAAAAGCCAACCACAGTCAGTCAGTCATTTCAATTTCAGTCTGTTCGCAAATATTTGTGCAAATACGTTAGTATGAAAGAGCAACCACCTTAAGTACATTTTATTACACCACAGTTGGGCACTTTACTATCAATCGTTCTCCTGTTTGCCTTTTAATTGAACCCTGTAGCACATCAACATTAGTTTACTTCCAATGACAGAAGCGCATAATTCACGTCAAACAGACCATTAGATCAAAATGGCGGGTAACTATCAAAGAGAAAGCTCTCTGATACTCTCGCTTCATTCTCTATGGCTGGCATTAAACGCTTGCGAAAACTACCATAGACAAACCTACCAATGAAGTTCAGAATTTATTCTTATGAAGGAAGGTTGGTTTTTGCTTGGAAGGGGTAGTGTTGAATATGACAGGTCTAAATTTATCAATTTACGAAGATTGTTTCATGTAAACCCATATTAACACGTTAACTTCGTGTCGATAATGTTGCAAATATTAAATGATAGTTGCACGAGCTTTTACTGTTGACCCAGTGGCTTTAATGAACTCCTCCTCACGCCTTTAGATTAAGAAAGATGTAGAACATCCAGGTATATCGCTTTATATCAGTTTAATTGAAAGCCAAAATCGTGAGGATATTCTATTTCGGTTCTCTGATTAGAACAGTTTTTTTGTGATTGGAATCTCCATAAAATGTATCTAATCATTTAGGGAGGTTGTGGACTCAAGTTGGTCTCTGCCGAGAGAACCTGGCCAAGTGGGGTTACATCGACCCATCACAGAGTCAGTGTAACCCCTCCCCCCCCCCGTCCCCCCCCCCCCCGTCCCCTGTAGTTGACGACCTCTGTGGCGCGGCAGGCGATGGTACGCCTGCGACGCAGGAGGTTGCGGGTTCGATTCCCGCCTCGGAACAAATATTTGTGCGTTCTGCAGATATTTGTTCAAGGTGTTCTGGGTGTTTTCTATGTATAATAAAAATATCTATCTATGTATTGTATTATATTAAGTATATCAGTTATCTAGTACCCATAACACAAGCTCTGGCTTAGCTTGGGGCTAGATAATGTTGTGTGAACTTGTCCAGCATTATTCATTATTAATTCATTATTTTTAACTGCGGAGCTCTCTGCCTGCGCTTGTGCTCTCTCTGCCCGACCACCTGCACACTGTCTAGCACACTAGAGGACCTGAACCAGGCAACGGAGAGGGGCTTAGCGATTGCTTCCTATTGGTCCAATAAAAATTTGTCATGTTTAGCCACTGACACGAAAGGAGATGAAGGGAGGTTGTCATGAGACAATCAAGTTTAAAATAATGAAAAATATTTGTCTAAAAATATCTAGTTCTAATGTCAGTTGTATTAAAACAAACCATTTTGAAAATTCATCATTATTAAATGGTAAAAAAAACAAATAGTAGTCCAGTTTTTGAAACAGTTGATATATCTGCTTGGTAACATTTTCTTCTGAGATACTGTGTCGCATGAAATATGTGGCTTAAATAGAACCTGAAGCATTTTTCAATACCTATTTTGTTGGTTCTGGTATCTTGTCACTGGGTGAAAATTCTGAGGCAGAGGAATGAACGATGTTGACTGGATTATTATTAGGGGCTAGTCTAACACATTGTTAACGCTTGATGGAATGATTGTACAATGAGGGGTTTTCACAGCCGTTTCACATCATGTTTAAACCATTGAAAATAGATAGCGCCAGCTCTGTACTTAACTATCAAAATAAAGTGAAATGTCAAAGTTAACAACGTAGTTATATATTTTCGAGGTATTTTGTTACAGATCTACCAACTTATCTGTAGAATGAAATGTATGCAGATAATAGAAAACTACATTCTTACATTTCATTCTACAGTACTGTACTATCACAGTATCACAGTATCACACAAAAGCACAGACAATGCATTTGTTGACTCTTCCCGCCATTTTCGAAAAGAGACGCTGTCTTTTTTTATTTTATTTCTTTTCCTAGTGTTTTCCTTAGTTATTTTGTGTTATTTTGGTGGCATTTTAACTAGTGTAGCTCGTTTAATAAGCACAAGTGTAGTGAAATGAAATGGAAGTGAATTGCGTGACTTTTGAAATTGGTGGAAATTGTCTACCAAAGTTTTAGTAAAATTGGCCACCGTTTTACTAAAACATGGCTTGACTGTGACTTTGACGACTTGGAAGAAGTGTAACGTTGCAAAATATATTGAAAATACAATATAGTCAAAATACAGATACTTGAAAATGGCAAATGCACAAGCCGTGAGAAGCCAAATATAAAAAAAAATGCATTTGTTAACTTTGACAACTACATTTGAGTCAGCGCCATGTATCGAGCCAAATCCAACTACTTTTCTCTTAATTCGAAAATTAAAAGCCTTCATTTTTAGATCACATTTTATTTGACAATTAATTTTCCACATAAATATTACATCTAGCAGAATAATGGTATACTTGACAATGAGAATAGAAATACACGGTCTATCGTTTCATAAGATTTTCCTAATTATTCGTTCAATTTAATATAATAAATATATGGCACGAAATAATATTGCTAATATTTATTAATTACAATATTATTGTATCGAGATTATTATTACATATTTAATTATTATGTATATAATATTACGAATAATTCATCTGAGATAAACTCGAGAGCCTAACTTCAATACATAGTGGCAGATTCACCTATAGCTAAACAATAGAATTGACTTGAATATAAGAACATTCACCATGTGTTTAGTGCATTATGTTTTAAATTATATAAAGCTAGAATATATATGATAATTAATCTACTTAAAAACAGTCAAATTTACATTATTATCAACATCGAAGAAAGCTTTTCTCTCAAGAAAATATCAGCTAATGTTTCGGTTTCAACCCTTACGACATCTAAAAAAATTAAGTTTTAAATTCAGCTACTTAAAGCTCAAAATTACATTGTTTTCAAGTAATTATTTAATTTGGGGCCATTTGGGGATTCAATGTCACAGAAGTTAATAATCCCTTTCGATTTCCATTTGTTTCTAAATTCAAGGCACGCAAATCAAGTTATTGACTTCTAAAAAAACATTTGAATATCACAATAATAGATAGCTTATACGCTATAATTTCAAAATGTAATGCTGTTTTTCAATTAATTACAGGAAAGTTTTCATAGACACCTGTCAATATATAGCAGCGGTCTTCAGGTACCACAACTGGTTCATATGTATTTTGTACATACCTTGTATTATTATTTCTGTAAATAATTGTATTCTTCCCGTAAATAAATGGACTGCTCCGTAAAATTAATATTGATTGGTGTAACTGGGCATAAGAGTCTAAAGAGACTTCATTAGCCCCGGTGATAGCAACACATGATAGTTTTAAGTCATTTAAAATTTAATATTTCTATAATATCATAGAAGTTTTTAACTAACGCCGCAAAATGCAACATCAAATAATTAGGCCACTTTAGCAAACTAATTTTATTGAACATCTTCTCTTTTTACCCATTAAAAGGTTTAATAATAGAAAATATTAGATTCATGGTACAACACAAAATATTATTAATTATTAACTATTGTTCATTCATCTATTTTACATTGTATATTAATCTACGTCTTTGACACAACCAAAATCTACTTTCGATTCATTGTGTTACAATTTTTCTGTATAGGTATGACTTTATATAATGTTTATGTATAATAATTCAATATATAACTAGCGTTTATATATTATCACCTCCGAATCCATAGGTGAAGGGTGAAGTTAAAAGTATTTTCCTGAAAAAATATAAAATAAATCAATAGACGGAAGTAAATGGAATTATTTTTTGATACGATTTTATTACTACTGTTGCAAATAATGTGAATTATGGTAGTAAGTAAATAGCTGTAGTATATATTGTAGCAGATGTAGAGTTATGTGTATTTAAGAACAATGTCACAGAATATATAATAGTACAAGTAAAGTTTGATGTTCCTGGCTCACGACCTTTGCGCGTGGTCGTGGTCGATGCTTTAGTAGAGGTTTTGAAGAAGGTCCTTTAAATGGTCAACGAAACGTCAGCAAAAGACTAGTGAAGAACGAACGTGGTATTTTTTACTAAAATGATACCAAGCTACAATTAATTCAATTCTACAATGTAGTTACTTACTTCTCTCAACTGATCTTGTTAGGTAGTTTCTTAGTAGAAAACCTCTGAATAAATATTGTGATAGATTAGTTAGAAGATAAATATATGTAAAGCAATACTACTAGTCATACTGGGTAAAAAAAACAAAGTAAGTACTTAAACAAAGTGTGTAAACCAATATAGATCATGTTTCTGTTAAAATTTGTATAAAAACATGAAGAAGGATGCGTATGTTGTAAATTGTAGGCAATTGGTTTTACAGAATCAAATTTGTAAAGGAATGCAATATTATGTTTACTAAGCTGAATTTGTTAGCTAATTCAGGCAAACCAGTTTCAGTAAATTACTTTTTGATTTCATAAAATAAAAATATGAAATTATAGTGCTTGTAATGCCACAACCTAAATTTATTTAAACATTTTTTTTAATTTATTAATTTTACTAAAATGATTTTTCTTAAAATAATTGTAGTTTTCCTAAGATTACACCAATTCAATTCAATTTCAATTCACATATATCATACTTTCATACCATTGTCCTCAGTTGTAATAAAATTTAGTAGTAATTGATTTTCTATCATCTATCATTATTATTACCTATAATTATCTAATAGAGCGTAGTTTATGATATAACATAATGTTTAATAAGTAAAAAAATTTAAAATTTATGTAGGCTTAAACTTGTGCAGTAGATAAAGTGTGATGCATGTTTCGATTGAGAATAGTGTTGTCTATGTACTTACGTGAAAGTTAATACATTTTTGGTTTATTTTTAAATTTCAATATGTCGTCGTTTTCTTTATCATCAAACTTTTCTAAAGCTGGACAAAGACCTTCAAAATAGGTCTTTATAATATCGTATCTGAGTCAAATCGATGATCATGCACACATTTGAATCAGCATCGGCCACACAGAACACATTGAACACACATTAATATAAAGCAACTAACTACATAAGCCAAGATTTAAAGAAAACGTTGTGTCTAGAATAGACAAGCGAAAATTTTGGAACCTACAAACTTCATTTATTCTTTAAACTAAATGGTCCAGCAAACCCTCTATTAGACACAGCTATTATTTTAATAAACATTAAATTTGTAATACAATGTATAAACAATCACTCCCAAACTGCCCACTTTAAAGAAGCAAACTATAGTTTTCAGAAATGTCAAGGAAAATAATAGAATAAATATAGATATAACTTATGTCTTGTCCCTAAATTGTCGCTAGTCTTAGCCTGAACACGGCTCTAATTATAAGTACAAGCAGATAAGAAGAAGAAGCACTCGCTCAGAGAACTGATAATCAGAAGGATACAACTTACAAGGGTTAGAAACAGTCGGCAAGGTTTGATTGCTCACAGCCGGTAACGCCGGGGCGGTGGGCACCGGCGAGCGGTACCGAACTAATTAAACATTGCTTTAATGTTATCACCTGCAAATGCCAAGCAGAAATATGCCCGAAGCCTCTCTGCGCTACCCTCGATGGCTTAGTTTTTATTTTGACAGGTTTTTTCTAATTGGTCTAGGATCGGTGTTTAGCGTTTGGTCAGTGAGAAGTCGCATATTTTATAAAGGAAGATAAAAATAGTCAAAAAGGTTCCCATAATTTCTGAATAATCTAGGATTAAACTCACAACCTTCATCTATATACTCGTGACTATGGGCACAAGTAATAATCAAGTTAAATTCAACAAATACAAGTAAAACAATGGATATATTAGTCAAAAAAATATCTTCGTGAACTGCCGGTCTAAATTCAAAACAACATCGTAGATAGCTTTATGAACGCGGATTTATTGAAAAATGCAAATCCTCAATGAAGCAACGCTGTAAGCACCATTTAATTTTGAAAAGAGTCTTTTACTGTTTCCTCTACAAGATCGAAAGCCTATGACAGTTCTAGAATTGAATAGATAGGTAATTCTGCAGCCAATTAAAAGTTTTTTATAGCTTTTCTAAACGTAGGCGAGCATTTATATCTAGACACATACTTTAACATTTATAGACAATATGCACATAGACACATTCAGCACCTTTATAAAGGAGGCCGGGTGGGGGCAGACCAATTGCTGCTTGGGCTTCTAGAGATGAGCTAGATACCTTAACTAAAATGGCTCTTGGAGCTGTTATTAAATTATCAGCACCGTGCTATTTGAAATAAGGTACATATGTATCATCTCTGGCAGCTCTTTGAGACAGTAGCCCAAGCAAATTGCCCGGCCTCCTTTTGGTGTGTTTTAGTTATGTGTTTCAACTTTTCTTTCGTATCGACAACTAATATTGTTGCTATAGCTTTCACTTTACAACATCGATGAATAATATTGTGTGTGATGACTTACCAAACAGCAGTCCAATTATCACGATTCCAATTACTCCCATTATTATCATCATCTGAAAACGTAAGATTTTTTTTATTTCAAATTACCCAGTTTTTTTTCTGATAATTATAATCGTACATATGAGGTTATAGTATTTTCTCTGCTGGAATTCACTCACGACTAGGTGAAGTGCCCAAAATTCAACATGCTAAAATACCTTTTAAAACATCTCAATTTCCTCATAATCCTCAGTAGGTAAATCTACTCACTTTAAGATTTTGTAACCAGAACTTGTTCTTCAAACTCTTCGCTTGCTGCTCGAACTGTGAGGCTCCTTGCTGCAGCGCATCTGTAAAGTTATTAAAAAACTTCTGTAATAGGCTCTTTTTAAATTTAAAGTTACCTTTGAATTCTGATCCAGTAGAACCCGTAGCGGGCTAACTGTCATGTTGATTCCTTTGAAACTGTGAGGGTTTTTAATCATACCTGCTCTGTCATCTAGTTCTGATAGCTTCTCGTCTCTCACGAGTACTTTCTCAACGTTTGTCTTCATGATGTCCACTACCTGAAAAAACAAATACACCTTTATCAGTCATTATGCCTTCGTCATTTAGTAAGAGTATGAGGTCTATAATTCACTATCTATACGTATTGAGTTGACCAATAGCAGATTGTTGAAAGTCTCTTGCGTTTTTTGGTTTTATGCCAGTTTCATAATAAATACTTCTCATAATGGAAGTAGTTGTCACGTTAGTAATATTCACGACCCCCGACTGGATTGACACCAAAACATTAAGTAAGTGAATTGAGTCATCTGTTTTAAATAGGGTTTGGTCTTTGGTGGCGGTTTTTATTGCCTGTAATCAACTTATTTTATTATCCTTTTACGTTATTTAGCTCATGTATTTGCTGAGCAGCCGTTTTAGTTCCACAATTTGCTGCGGCGTGCATGATCCTACTATATCTCTCCATCTAGTCGACTCTCCAATGTCGCTAATCTTCCAGAAGATTGGCCTTAGTGGTGTTGCTTCTGAAAGGCCTTGCGTAGCAGTTGGCTGCTACTAATGATGATTGCGTAGTGTATTCATACCTCATCCACTTGAGCCTGGGTCTGCTGCAGCCTTCTCTGCGCTGCAATCTGCTGTGGCGTGCGCGGCCCTCCAATAACCTCTCCATCAGGCCCAGTCTGGGGTTCCGGTGCCAAACCTCCTGGAGTACCATCGTCCGCCCTGGAAACAAAGATAGTTTTTTATTAAGGTGGTTACTCTCTCATACTAAAGTATTTGTGCAAATATAGGCGAACAGAGTATAATTTTAGACTGAAATACCATACCTATTTCTGCCGCAAAGCAGTAGTGCTCGCATTGCTGTGTTCCGGTTTGAAGGGTAAGGGTGCCGGTGAAATTACAGGCACATGAGACTTTTCATCTATGTCTCAGGGTGGCGGGCACAGTGCAATGCCAGTGTGTGCGTCCTAGGTGGACGCGACCTATGAGGTAATGCACTGTTCATAGGCAGAGGTTACCGCTTAACATCAGGTGAGCCTCTGGCTTGTTCCGTCAGCCAAGTAGTATAAAAAAAAACGTACAAATACGTGCAAATACGTTTGTATGAAAAAGCAACCACCTTAAAACTTTATTCATAAATGAGCAGCGAAGGAGCATCAGAGAAGGACCTATCCAACAATGTCCAAGTGGACCATTGATGGAGGGCTATAATGGTGCTAACACCATTTCATCATCACTATCTTTATTAGCCTCATCATCATCAGCCATACACGTCCACTGCTATATATAAGCCATAGAAACCCTCATAGAATGCTACGAAGGTCCAGAGCCACCTTCATCCACTGGCTTCCCGTGAATTTAATTGTAACAAAATGGAATTGACTACCACGGAACCCAAAAAAATAGGTGCCCACGCTACGTTTGCCAAGACGCGGTCTCCACTCAAGAACTCGCTTACCCCAACGGTTTTCGGTTCTTCGGCATATGTGACCAGCACATTGCCACTTCAGCTTGCTAATCCGGTTGCTAGATGTTTAGTTGTGTCAATTACAAGCAAGGAAAAGTAAGAAATGTAGCTACCTCGGGCAATATTTTCCAAAGGTATCGTAAACACAGGCACATGAGACTTTTCATCTATGTCATCACATAGGGTGTGTCGTAGGTGGACGTGACCTATGAGGTAATGCACTGTTCATAGGCAGAGGTTACCGCTTAACATCAGGTGGGCCTCTTGCTTGTACCGTCATTCAAGTAGTATAAAAAAAAAAAAAAAAAAAAATGTGATACTAATGTGCCGTAATGCGGACGAGGCTTGATTTATTTAATTTTCTTAGAATCCAATAAAATATATACATGCATACATATACATGCGCCTTTTCCCCCGAAAGGGTAGGCCCCTAAAAATTTACCTCTTTTCACGATGAGTTGCACCATCATGAGAAGTAGACGTGAAAAGTGGTGAGTTCATCGCCGCCATTGCTTACCACGACTGACTCTGCTAACGCTTTCTTTCAGTAATAATACATTCCTTAATAAGCTAGCAGCCAGGACAAATCTTAAACCAACGAATCTTATAAACAAGTCCGGGTTATAATGTTTTGATAAAATATTTATTAAAACGTATCCACGTTGCACTATAAAGCCTTCACCTTCCGACCGTGGGAACTATCGACCGTAATGCTATTGCAATTGAAACTGGTGCCATTTAATTCTGTTACACAATGAGCTCGATCGATGGAAAAACTATGGCATTTTGCCAATTGACGTCACGAAGCGAAAAGCCCCGTTACATACATTTTGTTAGGATCATTGGAACTTACGGGAGGCCTTTGTCTAGCAGTGAGCTTCTACACTCTGATGATGATGATAGAAAGACTTGATGACTCAAAAATTTACTAGATTGGATGGACACGACAAGTCTTACTTTCCCATTAGGTACTTACAAGTATCCCTCCGAGAGTGAAATGTGCCCCTTATAGAAGCTTAACCTCAACCGTTATAATTTTTACAAGCTTTTATCTAGCTTACAATATACTCGTAATATGTATGTTTGTCTGGGTGGAATCCGGGTGGAATCTTGCAACTGAATTTTAAAGCAGTTATCCTCAACCGATTGAGCTAAAATTTGGCATACCTGTCAAGTTCTAATGACAATACAATATGATGGTGAAAGCGACCTGAGCTGATGATGGAGACAGCGTGGACAACATGGTGGACAACGGAACTCCTCGATGGATAATAGTAGAATGGCCGTGTTTAGGCTCATTTTGATCACATATTTTTCACTATTGTAAAAAATATGTTTCACATAATTAAAACTTATTTTTCGTGCCTTTCTGGGATAAAGTTGGATTCACACTGTATCACTATTGATTACATCTAAAGTTAAACATGCAGAGTGAAATGATCTAATCAGGAACCCCGCAGGTGAAACCACAGACCTGGATGAAAATATGTAAAGAAGGTTGTTCTTTACATATTTTCATCCAGAGGGTCTAGTCTGCAAGTTTGACAAGCAACTTACACGGCCGTGTGGTGTACACTACACGGATTTTTGTACGGGATTTGAGGTTCTCAAGGTGCCCGCTAGGGGCGCTCTTCGATTCCTCCATACTAAAATCCGTGTAGTGTACACCACACGGCCGTGTAAGTTGCTTGTCAAATTTGCAGACTAGCCCCTCTGGTCTGTGGTTTCACCTCACGGCCACTGTCGCGTTTTCTCGCTGTCACTGTTCCCTATTTTGTGTCTGTGCTGTGTGAGGTGACGGGTCAATACTCGTATGTGGTGCCAGGTGTCAGGATGTCTCGTTTGAGAAGGAATGCAAGGCGTTGAACTAACCACAATTAACCTCAACAGCTGGCCAAGCTTCAAGATGTTGGAATGAAGGATTCGTTCGGATGAAGCCGATCAAGGATACAAAGTTTGGGAGCTTCTGAACTAAAATAGGGAATGATATGTACGTAACTTATGTTAAAAAATTCACTGCGCGTTTACTCTGGATGAGTTATCGGTTTCGGGAATGTCTCTTTCATCGGTGTTTTATTTTGGCATAATAATAACCAATGAATCAATATGCCAAATAAATAAATAATAAATAATTAAAATAGGTAAAATCTTGAAAAAGTTGCTTACTTTTTACGATATGAATTGACTAATCCAAACTCCCATATCCATATTAATATTATAAATGCGAAAATAACTCTGTATGCCCGTTACCTTTTCTCTTTAGGGAGGTAAAGTTATGAAACTCCCTAGGGAGGTAAAGTGATTTTAATTTAGAACGTCATAATCGTGTGGAAACTCGTTGGAAAAAATGTCCATATGGCATTTGTAGTTTTGTTCGGAATTTGAACAGGAAAATTTCAAAGAAGGTGAAACAAAAGACGGTGTTTGGTGCTGTGATTTTCAGTGAATTTTATTGTCTCTCAGGTGTTAAAAGTAAGTCGTCGTCTTGGACATATGCCGCCCGTGACGTAAGACACTGTTTTATCCCCTCAGTGCATAATCTACTATTTTAAACTACCTATCTTGTTATGGAACTTATGTAAATAATGTAAAACCTACGATCTCAACATTTTCGTACATTGTATATTGTTCCATAGTTCAAAGAACTTTCGTATATTGAAATAGAACCATGTTTTAAAACTTACGTAAGTAAAACATATAATTGAATTCAATAGTTGATTTGGTTCAATCTTGGTTGAATAAGTTCATTCATTAAAACTACCTCATGGCACCTATTTAGCCTAAAAACTAACTTTGCCGCATTCATACTGCAACGCAAATCTGCCCACACCTTTGAGCGACACAGCGCAAAATATAGTACAATTTAATTATTCCGGGGCACACCTCTGACGGGTCAATATCAATGCAGTTTATGCGACAAAAGCAGAACCACAGACCTATACAGTTCTGTGAGCAGAACTATAAAACTGTCACGAGATACATGAATAAAAACTCATTTGACGATCTTAGAAAAAAACTTACATTGTTTCGGTCTTCCACTCACACACTCACGATTCGAATAAAGAACTAATTCGAATTTTGAATTACTGTTCCAGAATGCAGAGTTGAGGGTGCTTTCACGCGCTTCTGCGGCAAAGTAACTGGATTGGCCGCAGTAACGTCGCAGAGAAAAAGGTTTCGCGGAGCTTACACAGAGCTTTATGTGATGGAAAACTTGGCAGCGGCTAGAGGTAACGTTGGTAACAGTTTCTTCTTGTATCGTTGGAAAACTAACTTTTGATAAAAAAAAAGTGGGCTTGCGTATATTTTTGATTTTGTGTTATAATTAGTTTATCTTACCTAACCTGCTTACCAACCTTACTTAAGACCTAAAAGAAGCTCAGCTCGACAAAGATTTCTCCAAAAGACCGTGTGAGATGGAGAAAAAAGACAAGGAAGGCCGATCCCAAGTATATGGGAAAAAACGGTAGAGGGGTATCCCTCTACCGTTTTTTCCTTTACTTATTTTTTTTTTTAATTTAATTATTGCTTATTTTGTTCTGTTTGTCATTATTCAGTAGTACGGGATGGCAATATTATGCGTTGCTTTATTTTTGATGGTTTTTATAAGGTAGCCCATTAATAACTAAATTGAGTAAAAGCGTCAGCCTAACTTTTGTCTATAAAACGCGAATACAAAAACACTTAAATGGTGCTAGGTAGGTACTCTTTGTGAGTGAATTATGTTTAAATTTGAATAAATAAATAAATAAATAATGCTGGACACAGTTCACACAACATTATCTAGCCCCAAGCTAAGCAGAGCTTGTGTTATGGGTACTAAATAACTAATATACTTAATTCAATTTATTACATAGATAGATATTTTTATTATACATAGAAAATACCCAGAACACCCTGAACAAATATCTGTGATCGCACAAATATTTGTTCCGAGTGCGGGAATCGAACCCTCAACCTCCAGCGTCGCAGGCCAAGCTTCGCCCGCCGCGCCACAGAGGTAATAGTTTGCAAAATATAAACTTCATGACAAAATACTCATAGCAGTGAGCCTTGTTATCGTCTTAAAAGACGATAACAAGGCTCACTGCTTTGATTTAGTCACCATTCTCTAGAAGAACTATGAAATCGTGGTTTCATTACATTATATTTCATACTAACACTTTCGCACCAATCAGTACACGCCAAAGTTTTCCAGCACGCATGCGCGCTCTGCGCGTGTGTGCGAGCGCCCCATCGATTACCACTCGTGGGGTAGGTCCGGGTCGAAGCGCACGTCTTAATGAATCCGTGCGTGAATGTACCTGACGTGGATCCACTACCTAATATTAGATATTGCTTGATATTGTCATTATAGAAATAGCAGTAATTTAGTTGGAAACGCTTTTTTTTTAACTATGGTACATCTTTTTTTGTCCACTATCTCACCTGTTGGTAAGTGACGATGTGTCCGAAGATGAAGCACAAAGGTCTAGGAGGCACCTATTCACTCTAGCCTTGAAGATATCCAGATTATAGTTTTCAGGAAAGACAGACGACGGTAGTGTATTCCACTCCTTAGCAGTTCGCATTATAAAGGTAGAACAGAATCGTTTAGTACGAATAGCGGGTATACTAATGAGGTAAGAATGGTACCGAGCCGTGCGTCTGCTCGACCTATGATGAAAAGGACAAATATTATAGTCAACTGGGGTAAACCTACCGGTCATGTTAAATAATCGGGGTAAGCCACTAGCCTCAAAGTAAATAGAGTTCGGTAGGCCTAGTGTGGGCATCGCAGTTAAAACGCTTTTACGCGAACAAAGTACGCGTAAAGTATACAACAAGTATACTTTACAACAATACGTGACGTGAACTCTTGTAGAAAAAAATTGCACTACGGCTACCAGGTCAGTGCACAAAAAGTCGCACTACGGCTACAGGTCAGTGCTCAAAAAGTCGCAATACTGATTACAGCAAAGCCTTTGACAGGATTGATCATAAGCTTCTACTGAATAAACTTAACCTCATCGGCATTCGGGGTGACTTACTCAGATAGTTCGCCTCCTATATCAATAACCGCTCCCAGGCTATTGTAATCAAAAATTATATTTCTAGTTGGGTCTTGATTCCCAGCGGTGTGCCACAGGGTTCATTGCTGGGACCGCTGCTGTTTTTGATCTTTGTATATGATATTTTTAGTTGTTTTCTAAGTAGCCATGTGCTTGGTTTTGCAGACGACATGAAAATCTTTAAAATTATTAAGTCTCATAATGATTCTCTTGACCTTCAGGCAGATCTTTCTAGTCTGGACAACTATTGTCGTATTAACAAGCTCGAGCTCAATCCATCCAAGTGTTCGATTGTGACTTTTTCTCGTAAGAAATCAATAATTTCGTTTAACTATTCGCTGAAGTCAGAGACTCTGCAGAACTGCAACGTTGTTAGGGATCTCGGTGTCGTCCATGACTCTAAGCTAATTCTCGATGATCACATCCATTCAATTGTTTCTAAAGCCTCTAAAGCGCTAGGATTCGTCATGAGGAGTGCTTCTAGCTTTCACCGCGCAAAAACGTTTAAAATTCTTTACTGTTCATTTGTTAGAAGCATTCTTGAGTATGCTTCACAGATTTGGAATCCTCGTTATGATGTTTATATTAAAAGAATCGAGCGCATTCAAATTAAGTTTATTAGGTACCTCTGCTTCCGTCTTAAAATTCCATATAGTTCAACTAATTACCTTGATCTATGTAAGCAATTTCATATTCTTCCTCTTTCCAAGCGGCGTGAGATCGCTGACTTATCTTTTATGATTGAAATCACGTCAAATAATATTAATTGTCCCGATTTACTTCAAAAAATTCAGCTTAACATTCCGTACAAACCTATCAGGTTTAACCCCCCTATTTATGCTCCTCTTGTTGGCACTAACTACAGGCAAAATTCCTTCTTGTGGCGAGCGAGTAACAATTTTAACAAATTAAGCAAGCGATTTGACCTTGATTTATTCTGCACGAGTGTCGGCTCAGCTAGGCGGCTGCTCAGCGGTGAGTTTTTTGGCGCCGATGGTGGTAATGTTGATGACAATTGTTTAGTTTAAAACATTGTAACTTTAAATATTTAAATAACTATATTGTATAGATGATGCATGTTGATTAGTCTCATTATGTTCATAGTTTTTTTGTTGTTGTACTATTCCGCTACCTATCCGTGAAAACCTTCAATAATCTTTCTGATATTTATTAATTTGTAAGACTGTTAATTTTAAGCCTTTGGTTTTCCTTCAAATAAATATAAATATAAATAATATAAATACAGGTCAGTGCCCAAAAAGTCGCACTACGGCTACAGGTCAGTGCTCAAAAAGTCGCACTACATCTACAGGTCAGTGCTCAAAAAGTCGCACTACGGCTACAGGTCAGTGCTCAAAAAATCGCACTACGGCGACAGGTCAGTGCTCAAAAAGTCACACTACGGTTACAGGTCAGTGCTCAAAAAGTCGCACTACATCTACAGGTCAGTGCTCAAAAAGTCGCACTACGGCTACAGGTCAGTGCTCAAAAAGTGTCGGAACCGAAAGAGAAACAAAACGCATTGAAATAATTCCGTCAAGTTCCAACCATCCATTGCAGCTTGATTATTGATCACATTTGAAGGACTAGAGTGTGAACAGGCAGTGTTTTAAACTCATTTTTCATCGTTCGAATTTCCAAAGGTGCCATTATATTAGCATAATAATATTTTAGCATTGATAACGTATGGAATGCTAAGTCCATCGTAGAGTTAATAGAAAGTCTTTCGGGTATTAAACCTACTAAATAATCAGGATAAAACAAAAGACATTCATTCATAACTTTTTTAAATGGCAACTAATAGGTATGCATCTATATTCTACAAAATTGGTGGAACTCATTTTACAAGATTTTATTTACATTACAATGTATGTATGTTTATGTGGGTGGAATCCGGGTGGAATCTTGCAACTGCATTTTAAAGCATTTATCTTCAACCGATTGAGCTGAAATTTGGCATACCTGTCAAGTTCCAAGGAAACAAAATGATGCTTATCTGATAATGGAGACGGAAGGTGGCCAACGGAACTCCTCGATGGATAATAGTAGACTGGTAGTGTTTAGGCTCATTTTGATCAGCACACGGTTGCGATCACGAATGATAAAAAAGCTTGTATTCAAAAATAACACAAAAAACGTATGTTTTCATGAAACTTTTTTTTTTTTTTTTTTTTTTTAACATTGATAGACCTTTGTTTGACCACGATCTCACCTGTTGGTAAGTGACGATGTGGTCGAAGATGAAGCACAAAGGTCTAGAAGGCACCTATTCACTCTTGACTTGAAGAGACCCAGATTATAGTTTTCAGGAAAGACAGACGACGGTAGTGTATTCCACTCCTTAGCAGTTCTGTTAGATATATGACATTTCAGTGCTTATTAACCCCGCTCGCAATCCGCCGGTTTAATTTGTAAAACCTGCATCGCAATATGGTATTTGTCTACACTAATATTATAAAGAGGAAAGATTTGTATTTTTGTGTGTGTGTTTGTCTGAAATGAATAAACTCAAAAACTACTGTGCCGATTTCAAAAATTCTTTCACCATTGGAAAGCTACATTCACCCTAAGTGACATAGGCTACCAGGGGGGGGGGTTGGAGGAGGGGGGCCTGTTTTTCATCCTGAGACTACCCGTGCGAAGCCGGAAAGAGTCGCTAGTCATAAAAAATTAAGTATCTGTTACCCGACTGCGCGAACCAATAGGAGGTAATATTTAGTGTCTTATTCAATTTTGAAGTGTATTCACTACTTAAGATAAGATAAGATAAGATAAGATAAGATAAGATAAGATAAGATCATTAATTTGTCCGAAACACAGGAGACTAATGCCCGTTTGCACTAAACCTAAGGTTAGGCTTGTCCTAGTTAAGATACACCTAAGCCTAAGAACAGCCAAGCCTAAGTGGACTAAGGAATGGCTTAGAGTTAGTGCAAGCAATTTTATCGTTAGGAGTAGTCTAAACAAGTTAGGAAAGAACTTAGGCGACTCTTATGTTTAGTGCAAGCGGGTGTAAGTAGCGGGTTTCAAGACATCATCATAAAAATAAAATAAAATAAAAGCGTAGTACTTATTGTTTATTCTGTGATAAAAGGGCATTTATTCTTTACACTATAAATAAATAAATAAATAATGCAGGACACATTTCACACAACATGATCTAGCCCCAAGCTAAGCAGAGCTTGTGTAATGGGTACTAGATAACTGATATACTTAATACAATACATTAAATAGATAGATATTTTTTATTATACATAGAAAATACACAGAACACCCTGAACAAATATCTGCGGTCGCACAAATATTTGTTCCGAGGCGGGAATCGAACCCGCAACCTCCTGCGACGCAGGCGAACCTTCGCCCGCCGCTCCACAGAGGTCGTCAATAAACTATACTAATAACTATACTAATAAACAAAGGATATAGGTAGAAAAATAACATATTTTTTTTTTTTTTTTTTTAACTTTGATAGACCTTTGTTTGACCACGATCTCACCTGTTGGAAAGTGACGATGTGGCCGAAGATGGAGCACAAAGGTCTAGAAGGCACCTATTCACTCACTCACATATTGAGTCTAGCGTAAGAGAAAAGGTCGAGATCTATCTATCTATCTATCTATCTATCTATCAACATCTCAGTCCGGAATCACCCACTGCTGGGTATAGGCCTCCTTTCTCTTTTGCCAGCCTCCTCTGTCCTGTGCGTCTCTCAACCAGGTATTTCCCGCGACGGATGCGAGTTCTTGTGTGGAGACCGCGTCTTGGCAAACGTAGCGTGGGGCGCGTCTGGCTAGGTGGAGCGATGACCTACGAAAGATGGCGGCAGAAAGTGGATGAGAAGAGCCGAACAATGGGCTCAGTGACGCGTATTGGGAGATGCCTATGTCCAGCAGTGGACTAGTGTGAGCTGATGATGATGATGATGATGATACGATGTCGTCGATGTTTTAGTAGTAGTAGAGTTTTTTTGTGAAAGAGTTTGTCCGGGGAAGTACTACCACCATACCTATTTCTGCCGCAAAGCAGTAGTGCTCGCATTGCTGTTTTCCGGTTTGAAGAGTTAGTGTGCAGGTGAAATTACAGGCACATGAGACTTTTCATCTTTATGTGTATAGGTGGCGAGCGCAGTGCAATGCCACATAGGGCGCGTCTTAAGTGGACGTGACCTATGAGGTAATGCACTGTTCATAGGCAGAGGTTACCGCTTAACATCAGGTGGGCCATCAGCTTGTTCCGTCATACTAGTAGTATAAAAAAATAAAAAAATAAAAACTCGCTTTCGGAGACCTGGATTTCTTCGGCCCGACTTCGGCCACCACTCCGGAGAGGCTTTACTCCACGGGTTTCAAGTACGAGGGTACAATCGTTAATGCTACTTCTACACGTGAACGGACAATAAAACAAAGCTTGTATTATAAACACATTCGGAGAGAATAGTATGGACTTTATTTAAGACATTTCAACGTTGTGTTGGTGCTTTGTATGTAAAGTTCTTTCAGAAAAGTAGGTGCCTACCTAAGCGCATCCTTGTTATTACTTTTCCAGTTTAAAATTCTGTGTAGCCGGTGCACAGTGTATGAAAGTACCCAAAAAAAATCCCTCTTCGGTTTATAGTACTAATCGATTAAGGAATACATTTAAAATGCACGAGTAAAACACCCACGTGTCTATTTGAAATACTTTTTTTTATAAATAATAATGAAATTTACGTGACCTTTCCATGAAAAAAGAATAAAATAATTCAGAAAAAGAAACTGTCCATGATATTTATTTTAGACAAATATAGTCTAATAAAGCATCTTTAGGCGCATGTTTCCCCGTTTTTATTTTTTGAAAATCGCGTCTGTATACCGAGTAATTTGTTTTTGTAATTCCACCGCGGTGGAATTACAGATATGAGACTTTTCGGTATGGGGTACGGGAAAGTTGTTGTACTTACTACATTTAACTTTTAAAACTATCATGGTTATGTACATAACAACAGTAGTGGTAGTGGTATCGTTCGTAATAAAAGAGTGAGAAAGAGGGTAAATAAAAATAAATAATGCTGGACAGTTCACACAACATTATCTAGCCCCAAGCTAAGCAGAGCTTGTGTTATGGGTACTAGATAACTGATATACTTAATACAATATATTACATAGATAGATATTTTTATTATACATAGAAAATACCCAGAACACCCTGAACAAATATCTGCGATCGCACAAATATTTGTTCCGAGGCGGGAATCGAACCCGCAACCTCTTGCGTCGCAGGCCAAGCTTCGCCCGCCGCGCCACAGAGGTCGTCCACAGGGGTAGATCGATATAACTGCCAATAACATCTACTCGCAAAGACTTTAGTCAGTTCTCCCGTGATCATGGCGCATGCAACTGTGCCGAAATATCGGGAACATATAAAACTCAAAAATCATGGTAAATATCCCGTTTCTAGTGAAAATTACTACATTTATTTACTGAACGAACAATACAACTAATACAAGGTAAATACAAAATAAAAAAAACATATGAGACAGTTCGTCGCTAATCTGACTAAGTGACGTAACCGTCATTTTGGCGTAACTGACATTTTTGATGTTGGTTTTATCTACTTTTGAAGACGCACCGATCTGTCTAATCGCCGTTGCTGTATCTCCTACCAGTGTCTAGAAGTATGGTTGACGTATCTACAGTTCTTAAAAATTATATTTATTCTAAGTGCCCTAAGTTACACTTACGACTTTTAGTAAGATTTTTATCCACGCAAAATGAACTCAAACAAGTCGTAAGTGTGAAATTTTCTCTTACGACAGACATCAAGAAAAAATTATCTGTTACCGGCGAAAAGAGCCGAGTGTAAGCAGCAGTCAAAAATAACTCCGGAAAATGCACAGTGTGCAACTTTCAATCTACAACAGGTAATAAACTTGCTGCAGGGGACAGAATCGTTATTCGATTGTAGCTTCAACTTTGATGTATTTAATATTTAAATTGCCTAGAAGAAGCAAACCATATCATGTCATCGTCCTCGAATACACATCATCATTGTCTTACCCTTTTCCCAATTGATTAGTGGTTGGCACAGTACGTCTATTTCTTCCACTCTACCCTATCAGCCGTCACTTCATCATTCACTCCCTTCTCATTCATATCATCTCCCATGCAATCCATCCATCTTTTCTAAGGTCTTCATCTTCTCTTCCATCCACTAACATTAATATTCATAACTTTCTTAGTTACATGCGTTTTATCCCTCCTCATAACATGCCTATACCGAGCTTAACGATTTCCTTTCAACTTTTCTGTCTTTGGTGCAATTTTCAAACTTCCTCTTATACTTATTCTCTTTTTTAACCATTCTTGTCACTCCACACTTTCATCTTAATACTCTCATCTCTGCTGCATGCAATCTTCTTTCATTCTTCTTCTTCATGACCCAGCATTCCGATCCTTACCTACATAACGACCGGTCATATTACGGATTTGTAAATGTTACCCTTAAACTTGAGTGGCATCCGTGGGTCACACGTTGTTGCTGTGACCTTTCGCCATTTCATCCACCCTGAGTTGATCCAATGCGCTACGTCCCGGTCAATCTCACTATCCCCCTGTAAGAGTGACCCTAAGGTAACGAAAACCGAAAGAGACCGGTAAGGACATCTCGGCAAGTGTTAATGTCACAGGATTGGAGAGACCGCCGAAATAGCAGAACACGTACTCGGTTTTGGTTCTGATGATTTTCAGGCTATCACTCTCCAGTCTTTGCCGCCATTCTTTCAGTCTACTCTGGACCTCGAGGCCATTCTCGGTAACCAGCACAATCTCATAGTCATCGGCAAACAGCAGGTACCAGGGAGCCTCCTCCTGGATGTCCGACGTAAGAGCGTCCATTATCACCAGGTAATAGCAAAGAGATGACCCTTGGTGCAAGCTTACAGCTACATTGTAACTGTAGTGCCAACTGTCGGACTTGGATACTGCATCGAATGTACATTGCTCGGATCAACTCCATGTACTTCAGAGGCACACCTTTCTTCTTTAGGACCCCTCACTAAACCTCTCGGGGTACCTGGTCGTATGCCTTGTCAAGATCAATGAAGACAATGTGCAAGTTTTTATGTGCACCTCTGTATTTATCGCATAGTTAACGCATTGCGAAAATGTTTGTACGGGTATTTTGTTAGTATGGAGTTAAATGTCGATATTCTATTCTTCCTACGATAATCAATTAAGTACCTACTCAAAGATTACCTATCTTAAATAGATCTTATTTCGATTTATGATAAAAATTGTTCCAATAATAATATTAATAATTAGGTTATAACATATCAAGTTGGTACGACATTGTGATTAATTAACCTACCTTTAATGTTCGAGACAGATAGTTTAACTAATAAAAAAGTAAACTAAGCGTTTTTTAAAGTATTAAACTGTAATTGATTTAAAATTAACGAATTTAACTTCAAAAATACCCAGACCTATCTGAAATTTGAAGCCAAACATTTCAAAATAAAGTTCTAACTAGGTGTCGTATCTGCTTTAAATTGATTTATTGAATTAACTAATTATTCAAATAATATCAAAAGTACGTTATCAGGAAGGCCTTAGTTTGAAGTATATTGGTGTGCATTTTCATTTTAATCGATTCATATTTAAGCGTTTTACAGTCACAATTAAGTCACAATTGTACGCGACGCCAACAAAAACGCTTGTCCTGTAAAATTACCAAAATGTCGGTTACGTCACTTAGTAAAATTAGCGACGAGTTGTGCTACCTGTTGACCGCTGCTAACGATCTAAAGGTAGCTCAACTGATCCAAAACACTACCAGACGGAAGCGTTCCTAAGATGCTGGCTGCATTGCCACTCTGAATGGCAATACTAATGTGTGGAGCCAAATAAAAGCCAGCTCTCGGGTCACGCGTTGCCTCAACCCAGACGCCCTGAAAGAACTTTTAGTAGTAGTAGAGTTTTTTTGTGAAAGAGTTCGTCCGGGGAAGAACTACCACCATACCTATTTCTGCCGCAAAGCAGTAGTGCTCGCATTGTTGTGTTCCGGTTTGAAGGGTAAGGGTGCCGGTGAAATTACAGGCACATGAGACTTTTCATCTTTATGTCTCAGGGTGGCGGGCGCAGTGCAATGCCACATAGGGTGCGTCCTAGGTGGACGTGATCTATGAGGTCATGCACTGTTCATAGGCTGAGGCTACCGCTTAACATCAGGTGGGCCATCTGCTTGTTCCGTCATTCAAGAAGCATTAAAAAAAAACGCGAAGTGCCCGGTACCCACCCCACGGACCCAGATTATGGCAAAGATTATATACCTAGTTCAAAGATGTTAATTTCACTTCTATCCACACAAATATAACCATATGATGTGTGCGTCGCGTTCACTCACCTTGAGAAAGACTCTCGAAACGGGTCGAAACAATGTCGGTGCTTACATCGATTTAACGGTACGTGAAAATTTCCCGTTTTTATAATATAATTGATATGATAAATACATTAAATATAAATTTTATAAGGCGATTAAAATTGGGGCGGTCGAGCCGCGAGCAAATTGTCGAGAGCATCGGTGCAGGCGCACAAAGAGCGCCGCCTAATCAATTGCCTCTAGATCGCCCGCGCCGAACTCTTGCGCAGCTCTCCGAGAGAGGTCATAACCTGAAAATTAAAATATTTGATCAATTAGGATCAAATATTATAATTTTCAGGTTTATAATTATGTATTTTTAATGTTATCAAAATATTAATCACGCTGCTAGAAATTTGAAAATAACTATAACCTTAACATTGTTGTTAATAAAAGCCACAGAGGCAACAAAAAACAAGCATACCAACATAAAAGGAAAATAATAGAAAATGTTTTATTCCTTGAAGAGCGCTTGTACGAGAATTTGGTTTTTGGAATTTTCATTATTTACAGGTTTATTTACGAAGATTCAAAAAATTCAAACAGCTGCCAACCCCTGTGCCCTTGTGGCAGAATACAGAAAGACAGACTGACGGACGGACGGACAGCGCGGGCTTAGTAATACGAAATTGATGATTTCTATAGATAATGGTGTTTCATCATCATCAGCCTATAGAAGTCCACAGCTGGATATGTCCAGCCTACCCCATGGAATGAAACTTCAACGGTACTGAGCCGCCTCCACCCACAGCCTTCTGCATTCCTACCTTTAGAATGCTTTTCGTCAATCGAGAAGGGGCGTATCTCTATGCGTCGTCTGGTTTGTGATCTACCTTTATTTCACAACGGCTTGCCCATTGCCACGTCACCTTGCTAATTCTGAGAGCTATATCGGTGTATATTTAGTTAAGGCGCAATAGGATCTCTGCATGTCTATAATGAGCTCTAGAATTTTAAAGTTAAGGCGCAATAGGATCTCTGCATGTCTATAATGAGCTCTAGAATTTTAAAGTTAAGGCGCAATAGGGTCTCTGCATGTCTATAATGAGCTCTAGAATTTTAAAGTTAAGGCGCAATAGGATCTCTGCATGTCTATAATGAGCTCTAGAATTTTAAAGTTAAGGCGCAATAGGATCTCTGCATGTCTATAATGAGCTCTAGAATTTTAAAGTTAAGGCGCAATAGGATCACAACATGTCTATAATGAGCTCTAGAATTTTAAAGTTTTTAATAAGAGTTCTTACAGTTTTCAAAAAGAAAAAGATGTGTCGTATTCTTAAGGCGCTATAGGTTCAACGAACATTTTTGTATGAGGCGAAGGCGAGCGCAAGCTCTGATACCGTGTTTTTATGTATAAAAAAATTATATAAAAATGTCGTTCAAAGTTTTGTTTAATTTTGTTGATGAATTCACTAACTCAAATAATAACTAACATGTAAGCAAATGTTTCAAAAATTAAAACGTGAGAGAAGTGAGTGAAAAATAGCATTTAAAATTTAAAAAGGAGGTATCTTTGTTATTTTTTTTTATCGAGTGAAGTAATTCAAATATTGTATTGAATTATTGATTTCACTAGATAAAAAGCTCAAGAATATCATATATTTTTTTCTTTATAGAAAACTATGAAAATTCTTATCAAAAACTTTAAAATTCTAGAGACATTTGAGAACCTATCGCGCCTTAAGCTTTTTTTCTAGTGAAATTATTAATGCAATACCTACACTTTTGAATATTTTTAAATAATTAATATTTAATTAAAAAAAAAACAAAAAAAAAATATCACACGATACATTTTTTATCAAAGTTATCTCTTTTTTAAAATTTAAATATCATTTTAGACTTACTTCTTACACGTTTTAATTTTTGAAACATTTGGTAACTTAATATTTATTACTTGAGTTAGTGAAATCATCAACAAAATTTAACAAAACTCTAAAGGGCATTTATAACCCCCGACGTAAAAACGACGGAGTGTTATAAGTTTGACGTGTCTATGTGTGTGTGTTTGTGTGTGTGTGTGTCTGTGGCATCGTAGCTCCCAAACGGATGAACCGATTTAGTTTTTGTTTTTGTTTGATATGTGAGTTTGTCGATAGTGTTCTTAGCTATGTTTGATCAAAATCGGTTCAGTTGTTTCAATGTGTTGAGGGTTTTCTAATTTTTACAAAATTAATTAATTGTATATCTACTCGTATTATTATGTTTACACAAAAACACGGTTGAGCCTACGCTCGCCTTCTTCGACTCATACAAAAATGTTATTTGATACTGGTTTAACCTATAGCGCCTTAAGAATAAGTAAATTGAATTGTGCATTCGTTCTTAAAATTCACTTCTCCCAAATCTCCCTTCAGATAATCTATATCGTGAGTTACTCCGTTCGCTGTTGATAGGACTAGTCACACTGCACTGTGGCACAGCCCAAAGCCAACTCTTCATTTATTTTATTAGCGAGTACAGCGGGCATCGTATTTCACTCAACTAATACGTTTATTTATACCAGCCTTTAATTACTTAGTTCAGAATTAATGAGCGTTGAGTTGGCGACCCAGCCCGGGTGGGGATCGTTATGTGAACTGGGAATAAGCCACAGTACCACAGAATTAATAATAGTACAATGACAGTACTACTTTTTTGTATATATTATCGTTTGTTTTTATTAGTATACTGTATTTTATTGTTTACTAGCGATTCGCCCCGGCTTTGCACGGGTAGCCCCCGGTGAAAAACATCCCCCCCCCTATATATTATTACTTATTCTGCTATTCGGAGCGGAGAAGAATCCACCAAAAAAGAGATAACTTACATCGGTCGAGCCGATCTTCAGTTATAAGTGGTGTAACTAACACGACTTTGTTTTATATATATAGATTTTTACTTGTGCACTGTACAATTTGTTGTAGTTTGTATGTGTGTGTCTGAAGTTGCTAATAAAAACTTTTATCTATCTATCATCTATATACTACGAAAGAAATACAGCTAGGCAATTTTCCTCTTTTTGAAACAGAAGTATTATTCCATGTGAATACTTGGAATAGGATGCAATGGGATATTTACCAAGATTTTTAAGTTTTGATTATTCCCGATTACGTAATAAAAAAAAACGGTAAAGTAATAATAAAAGAGTGAGAAAGAGGGTAGATCGATATATCTGCCAATAACATCTACTCGCAAATACTTTAGTTAGTTCTCCCGTGATCATGGCGCATGCAACTGTGCCGAAATATCGGGAACAATCAAAATCAAAAATCTAAAATAATATCCCGTTTCGAGTGATAAGTATGTACATAACCATGATAGTTTCAAAAGTTATATTCCATGTGAGTTAAATGCATAGATCAGCAGAGCAGCGTAAATTCTAAGTCAATGGTTAAAAGTGACAGACAGTCAGTCACGAACGAAAATTGCCAGAGCGTGTTACTTTCGTAGTAGTTTAAATTTAGCAAAATGGTCAGTGAATGTCAGGGAGATTATAGTGCCTTTAGTCGATAACAAAAAAAATTGGTAAATGCGTATGACCACAAGGTAAGGTTCCGTTTTCAAGTCACAGTTTTCACTACGTAGCACTAAAACTTACACCGCAACTTACAATGCACACATACACCGGTAATTCTAAGTCGTTGCTCCGATCCTCGACTCGGCCTCACTCAAGGGAATTTCAAACCTTTATTTAAATTGAATTCCAAATTTCCTTGAGTGAGGTTGAGTGGAGTGGAGGAAGGTTCTTTGTTCAAAAAGTTCACGTATAAGAATGTGTGTGAGCGTGTGAAAATTTAAACTATCTACCTCTTACGGCTGTCGACATATACCCCTGTTTCAGAATACATTACATACAGATGGACCGGACGGGCGGCGGTGTGGGCTTAGCAATAGGGCACCTGGATACCAATGCTAGGGTCTCTGGCACCCTTTGGGTACTGAACCCTAAACATTGATTGCATACGTGACTTGCGTCACCACTACCCCTACACAACTCACAGTCCTATAATTACAATAGATAACGCCAGTGCACCTACTGTACGTGTTACTTTACCTGTCCGATATAGGTGCAATGCACATATTAGCTAACCTCAAAACAGTTCGCTCTCGGACGTCTTCGCCATAATACGTAAAATGCGAATAGAAAAATGACCAATTGCGCCATAATTGAAATGCAAAAATTCTGTAAAAGTTCTTTGTAATCAGCTAGCCGTGCGAAATGGAGATATTATGTAGCATAGTAGGTACCCAATAATAAAACGGAACGCTTGGTTTCATACAAATTTACGTGTTTGCGGTGTCTATCTGCATATATAAATAAATAATAAATAATTCTGGACAGTTCACACAACATTATCTAGCCCCAAGCTAAGCAGAGCTTGTGTTATGGGTCCTAGATAACTGATATACTTAATACAATACATTACATGCATAGATGTTTTTTAGTATACATAGAAAATATCCAGGACATCCTGAACAAATATCTGCAGATCGTACAAATATTTGTTACGAGGCGGGAATCGAATAGAATAGAATAGAATATTCCTTATTGCACAAAATAAACAATGTACATAGACGAACTTAATGCTAAGAAGCATTCTCTACCAGCTAACCTTTGTGTATTGTGGATACATTTATGTAGGTGGTGCACAAATCGTATATTGAGAAGAAAAAGTACTTCGAACCCGCAACCTGCTGCGTCGCAGGCGAACCTTCCCCCACCGTGCCACAGACATCGTCCCAAAAATCAGTCAGGGGTACCTACTTAAAAACGTAACAAAACAGGAATACACCGTTTTTAAAATACATGTCTATAATTATATTTAGGAAACCTTCCCTAAAGTCATAAACATACCGAGGCCAAGTCAGTAGCAGGTGCCCACATTCTATCAACAATTAGCCTACTTAACTTGCAACTAGGCAGAGCAAACACATCCTAGCTTTGTCCACCGCGTTAGCAACACGCGGCTAAGTGCTGCCCGATCCTTGTTAACTCTTCAGGTTAACGAGAACACTGTGTGTCTACGCCGGTTATTGGTACAAGGAGGTAGCGCCTTGACGGGACGAGATACGCGATGTTTTTTTATAAATAGGACCTAGGCGAGACATATTTCAAACTCTCTAGAAATAATTTAGAAGTAAAAAAGCGGTCAAGTGCGTGTTGGGATTGTGCATTGTAGGGTTTCGTAGTTGCCCGTCACAATATCGGACTTAGAAGGAGGCCTTCCTGTTTTACACAACTAATAACAAATAGGTAATTTCCTATTTCTGCCGCAAAGCAGTAGTGCTCGCTTTGCTGTATTCCGGATTGAAGGGTATGGGTGCCGGTGAAATTACAGGCACATGAGACTTTTCATGTTTATGTCTCAGGGTGGCGGGCGCGGTGCAAAGCCACATAGGGTGTGTCCTAGGTAGACGTGACCTATGTGATAATGCCCTGTTCATAGGCAGAGCGATACCGCTTAACATCATCTGCTTGATCCGTCCAAGATGTATAAAAAAAAAGAAAAAAAAAGTAATTAATTAGTAAGTAATTTAAATGGAAATTGTACGAAATTTTCCTTTTTACAAGCTCTATATTAACTTTTAATTGCAATGTATGTCTGGGTGGAATCTTGCAACTGTATTTTAAGGTTGTTCCTCGTGGTCAGCTAGGCACGACAACGTCAATAGATGGCGCTGTTGCCAAATTTTGAAGTATTTTATGTATTTATGAATTAAAATGTGCATATTATGTCATAACACTAACGTTCACGCAAATGGTGGTTCATTTGCTATGTACCTAGCTATATTTCAGGTTATTTTAGTCTCTAGTTTTAACATACTTGTGCCGAGCAAATTCCGAGCAATATGAAAGCCTACTCACGCACACAGTCAAGGATATTATTGTATTAGAACTATAAGCTAATTTCGGCGCGCGAATTTCAAAATAGTTGGATTAGCGGCTTGGACTGTCGACTCAGAACTTCTGAACCCACGTTACTGCGTTCGATTCTATACTGCCTTTATTTTTTGTATTTTTTTTTTTTACTTTTTTTTTTGTAACCAGTGACTAGATCTCTCGACACTAAAACCACAGTACTGGGTTCGATACCAGACTATTTTTTTTTATAAATGTTTTTGTAATGATCTACAAAATACACTGATTCTGCTTCAGCCAATATTATGTTTGTGAAGTGAGTGTTGTGGTGTGTCCTTATTTCAAATCAAAAAGTAGGTACTCGATTCTTAACCGACCTCAAAAAATGGAGGAGGTTATCAATTCCAGAGTTTTTTATTATGTTTGTTACCTCATACCATTTACGTAACGATTAGGAAAAAAAATTACATGATATACTTCCAGATTGGTGCCATTTTCATTAAAATGTTTTTCTGATGATGGAATCCATGAAGATTGAGGGAACTCCTCAAATATTATAGGCACACATATATCAATTTCGGTATTTTCAGCAACAAGTCAAGCATTTGCATTCAGAATGTTTTTTTTTTTTATACTACTAGAATGACGGAACATGCTGATGGCCCACCTGATGTTAAGCGGTAACCTCTGCCTATGAACAGTGCATTACCTCATAGGTCACGTCCACCTAGGACGCGCCCTATGTGGCATAGCACTGCGCCCGCCACCCTGAGACATAAAGGTGAAACGTCTCATGTGCCTGTAATTTCACCGGCACCCTTACCCTTCAAACCGGAACACAGCAATGCGAGGACTACTGCTTTGCGGCAGAAATAGGTATGGTGGTAGTACTTCCCCGGACGAACTCTTACACAAAAAAGCTCTACTACTACTATATTTCATGGGTGGCAACAATGGTGTCTCCTGCGATATCCGATTGAGCTGAAATTTGGCATACTCGTACCTATCTAGTTCCGATGACAGTACAATACTATGGTGAAAGCGAGCTGATCTGATGATGGAGACGGAACGTGGACAGCGGAACTCCTCGATGGATAATAGTAGACTGGCCGTGTTTAGGCTCATTTTCATCAGCACACTAATTTTATTAAGTCTTATACCCGGACTTGTAGTTAGCTTGTAGTTCCTGACTGCTAGCTTATTTCAGGAATGTATTATACTGGAAGAAAGCATTAGCAGAGTCAGTCGTGGGAAGCAATGGCGGCGATGAGCTCACCACTTGTCACGTGTATTTCCCACGATGGTGCAACCCACAGTGAAAAGAGGCACATGAGAGGCTCTGCTTACTCTTTCGGGGAAAAAGGCGTGTGTCTATGTATGTATTTATGTTGTATTGGGTATAAACTCCTAGCTATGAAGTCGTTTTTCAGGGTTCCGAAAAAAAAAATACGGAACCCTTATGGATTCGTCATGTATGTCTGTCTGTCCGTGTATGTCACAGCCACTTTTTTCCGAAACTAATTTTCACACAAAAATAGAAAAAAACAATAAGTTTTTGGGGTTCCCCATACTTAAAACTGAAACACATTTTTTTTTCATCAAACCTGTGTGGGGTATCAATGGATAGGTCTTCAAAAATGATATTGAGGTTTCTAATATCATTTTTTTCTAAACTGAATAGTTTGCGAGAGAGAGAATGATAAAACTAAAAAAAAAAATATGGTGTACATTACCATGTAAACTTCCAACGAAAATTGTTTTGAAAGAGATCTAGTACGTAGTTTTTTTTAATATATCATAAGTTGTAAACCATCCAAGAACTTTTATGTTATGTTACTTGCTGCTACGGAACCCTTCATGGGCGAGTCCGACTCGCACTTGGCCGCTTTTTTTTCTAAAGATTTAGTTACTTTCAGCTTTTATTGATAGATCATCAACTGAAGTCCACGGCTGGGCATAGGCCTCCCCCATAATATAATGCACATAGAAACTTTATTTTACGCCGCATCAATGGCTATTGCTTTACAAAGCACAAGTAAGGCCGCACGTAGAAACTGTTCCCATCTATGGCACGGGGCAACCAAGTACCAGCTGCTTCGTTTTGACTCCTTACAGAGAAGAGCCATTAGCATCATCGGTGACCCCAAGCTCTCCGATACTCTAGAACCGCTTAGCCAACGCAGAGCTATCGGATCTCTTTGCGTGTTCTACCGCCTCTACAACGGGGAATGTTCTGACGAGCTTTCCGATCTCATCCTCGCATCGAGATTTTACCATCGCTCTTCCCGGCACCGTGACAAAGCTCATCCGCACATCATAGAACCCTGGGTTTCTCGAACGAGTCGTTTCTCGAGATCATTTCTTCCCCATAAAGTACTATTATTTATTCTGTGCCTACAAACTATGGAATGAGCTTCCATCTGAGGTTTTAACGCTTGGTTACGTACGACATGTTTTATTTCATGAAAAATGGTCATAAATTCCTTCAGGGTAGGCAGCGCATCGACAATTACCCCCGGTGTTGCCGGTGTCTATAAGCGACGGTGACCACTTCACATCAGAAAGCCAATTCTCGTAATAAAAAATAGTCAAATTAAAGTTCGGATCATGTTACGATCGAGTGTCGATGTCACAAACGTCAAAAATGGTATTCTGCTCACCTGACAATACAACACGGAATGTGATTATATCGAAATGTGACTGTAACTTGAATGTTTCAAAGTTCTGAGAATTCTCTCTTTCACTCTTTACAATTATTATATAGCACTATCCTACTCTAATATATGGTCGCAAGAACCGAAAGTAGATTATCTTGTTATTGTGAGGGAGCAGAATACCAATTTCTCAGTCAATTTACAATACAATCTCGTTTCGGTCAACTTGCAGTGTGGTTATAAAATAATTAAGAGAATTGGGCTTCAGGCCGTATGCTAGTTTGCCAATTCGTATCATAAAAAATAAAAAAAAACTGCCAAGTGCTAGTCGGACTCTAGCACGAAGGGTTCCATACAATAACCTAAAATAAAAATTAAAATTACACGCAAATGTACCAGCCATCACCCAATCACGCAACAGGGGGACAGATCCAACTTTTTTGTTCTAACTGTCACCTTAGGGGGGACAGATCAGTGTGACAAATGGGAATAATTCGTCGCGCTCCATTTCCATTATTGTGATGTCTTGAGTTTGAGAAATAAAGCCGACGAAGTAACAATTCTTCATTGAGGAAATCCGCAGTTGACCCTATTTTCAACAAGTTTTTTTTTTTTTTTTAAACATTTATAGACCTTTGTTTGTGCACGATCTCACCTGTTGGTAAGTGACGATGCGGCCGAAGATGGAGCACAAAGGTCTAGAAGGCACCTATTCACTCTAGCCTTGAAGAGGTCCAGATTATAGTTGAGTTAGTAATTAATTTTGTAAAAATAAAAAAATAAACCCAACGCTGAACGGCTGAACCGATTTTGATCAAACAAAGCTAAGAACACTCCCGAAAAATACACCTTTCAAACAAAAAAAAACGATTTCGGTTCATCCGTTTGGGAGCTACGATGGGACAGACAGACACACACACACACAGACACGTCAAACTTATAATACCCCTTCGTTTTTCGTCGGGGGTTAAAAAAGAGGATAACCCATTCAATAAAAAGTAATTATATTATTTTTAATTTCGAGGCCTTTGCGACTTGCGAGACAATGAGGGAAAGGATTGTATTTCAAAAAGGCTAATTCTCCTTAAAAAAAAGATTGTTAATTTGTATTACACTATGTATAAAATATTTATCTTTTTTATGTTTTTTTATTTATCTTCACTATTATTTTGTATTTTTTAACCCCCGACGAAAAACGAAGGGGTGTTATAAGTTTGACGTGTCTGTGTGTGTGTGTGTGTGTGTCTGTATGTCCCAACGTGGCTCCCGAACGGATGAACCGAAATCGTTTTTTGTTTTTGTTTGATAGGTGTATTTGTCGGGAGTGTTCTTAGCTTAGTTGGATCAAAATCGGTTCAGCCGTTTTATTTCGTTCGGGTTTTTTTTAATTTTTACAAAATTAATTCCCTGTAAATATGTAAACTTTGTTGTTTTGTTTGTTTGTTTGTTTGCCAAGCTGCGGTGAAATGGCTAGTACAGTATAAACACAATTACCTACTAGTAATAAATTAGTGCTTAGGAACGTACCATCTGGACTAGCGCCTAGAAAGGAATGGAATCGCTTCGAAGCGAATGTCATTTGGCTAGGCCGGCTGATATGCATTGCATGCAAATAATATTATGGAAATTAAAAAAAAAAGTGGCCAAGTGCGAGTCGGACTCGCCCATGAAGGGTTCCGTAGCAGCAAGTAACATAATATCAAAGTTCTTGGATGGTTTACGATTTATGACGTATTAAAAAAAAGTACTAACTAGATATCGTTCAAACCAATTTTCGTTGGAAGTTTACATGGTAATGTACATTTTTTTTTTAGTTTTATCATTCTCTTATTTTAGAAGTTACGGGGTTGGGGGGGGGGACTTTTTACCACTTTGGAAGTGTCTGTCGCGCAAACTATTTAGTTTAGAAAAAAGTTATATTAGAAACCTCAATATCATTTTTGAAGACCTATACATAGATACCCCACACCAACAGGAATGATGAAAAAAAAAATGAGTTTCAGTTCTAAGTACTAATACTTAGAACTGAACCCCCATTTTTTTTTGTTTTTTTAATTTTTTTTGTGAAAATCTGAATGCGGTTCACAGAATACATCTACTTACCAAGTTTCAACAGCATAGATCCTATAGTTTCGGAAAAAAGTGGCTGTGACATACACGGACAGACATAACATGTCATAGTAAGATGAACTCTTGTCTTCTAAGCAGGAGGCAAAATGTTCAATACCCACCCTGGGCCTGCATATCTGAATCTTCCGAAGACCCTAACTCGCAATTATAATGAATAATACCCCTAGGAATCATTTCAACGAATTTGTTTGAAGATTGTAGTTTCACCTACCTACACAGAACTGACTTCGACTGAAACAAGGCAATTTTTTTTTTTTTTTTTAAATATTGAATGAGCGAAGCGAGTTCTCTGATTCAACTTGGAAGAATTGGCATTTGTATGTATGTATGTATGTATGTTTGTCCGAGCATAACTTCCGAACCGTTAATCCTATCTTCATGAAATTTGATTGGGAGGTGATAGTATTGGTACAATTTGTTGGTAAGGTTATGAGCTATATCGGTCGGGGGGTTGTTGAGATATTGGGGTCCAAGAGGAGGTAAAAAAAAGTGAGAATATCAGATCAAATGTGGTGTCATATGAAAGTTCCTCGCTTCGACATTTCAAAACTTTTTTAGTTTTTGAGATGTTAGGGTAAATCAAAAATGTAAAAAAACAAAACCTCTAGGGTACTTCCACTAATCCTACAACGCTGTTTTTTTTACGTTTGTAGATTTTATGATACAAATACTGGGAAAAGTCTAAAATTTATGAATCTTGAAACTTGTAGGTACCTATACTCTATAAAATAACAACCAGTGTATAACATTCTTTGTTGACCTCCCGTTTCTAGGAATTTGAACGACGTTGAAGGTCTAACTTTTCGAACCACATGTGGATGTACATAGATATTTTTTTCGAAATAAATAAGGTAACCTTCCTAAACCGTGTGTATTCGTGAGGTCTCAGTTCAAAAAACCTTGTGCGTAAATATATAGGTAATTATGATCAGCTAGTAGTATTTAATTTAATTTTTACGTAATTAAGATAATATTATATGTGTCTGTAATTTCTGTCTAGTTGTTTGTAATTTAATTTTCTCCCATTATTTATACAAAGTTCATATGTAGAGACCTTGCAATGCATTGCGGCCTCCGGCTGTCTGGCTGATTCGCATACACATGTCCAATCCTAAATGTTTGTTTTTCTAATATTTTCTATCCGAGCTAATTATGATATGACAGATCGAAGCGGCAACAGCGCTTAGCCGGCGTAAGTCACGAGCTGACAACGTCGCGTGTAAGAGACTTGTAACTGTTGTCTAATCTGCGGCTATGTGTGTTACACTGTCAGTGTACACCCACACACTGACATAAATGAACTAAAATTTCGATGTTATTTTCGCTATTAATCCACTGTTTTCTTCAACCAAATATGTGTTGACGCAAATAATGACCAATATAAAAGCCAACAACAGTAATTTCAGTGTAAAATTATACTCTGTTTGCCCATATTTGTGCTAATACGTTTGTATGGAAAAGCGACCACCTTAAAGCAGTTATCCTCAACAGATTGAGCTGAAATTTGGCATACCTGTCAAGTTCCAATTACCGTACAATATGATGGTGATAGCGAGCTGATCTGATGATGGAGACAATGAAAGATGATGGAAGGTGGACAATGGAACTCCTCAAGGGATAATAGTAGACTGGCCGTGTTTAGGTTCATTCGTTTCGTCATTCATCAGTTCATGTTGATCAGTACACGATTACGAACAATAATTTTATAAAAGCTAGTATTGAAAAATCCTTTTCATTTTGTACACAGCTGATATAGTATTGCATATTAAATCATGCCAATTTCATATATACGCAGATGACATACAAGTCTACATATCTTGTAAGCATTCTGAATTAAATAACGCCATTTCTAAACTTAACGCTGATCTGACAAGTATAGCTTTGTGGTCCAAGAATAACAGCCTATTGCTTAATCCAGCTAAAACTAAATATTTAATCTTTGGGAGTCGATACCAATTAGCAAATCTAAAACCCTCATCCGGCAGTGTTATGCTTATCGGGGAACCCATTGAGCGTGTCTACAAGGCGCGTAACTTGGGTTTACAGATGGACTGTGATCTACGGTTTGAGGAGCATATTGCTGACTCTGTAAGGAATTGTTTTTATAGGTTGAAGGTATTGTACAAGTTGAGGCCATTCATATCCGAAGAGCTTCGTGTCCAACTGGTGGACTCACTTGTTTTGTCGAAATTAAATTATACGGATGTTGTATTCGGTCCAAGACTTCTGGCCAAAACGCAAAAACTTACATGAGTCCAGAATGCTTGTGCCCGTTTTTGCTTCAGTATACCGTTCAGAGGTCACGTAACACCATACCTAAATAAATACTGCATACTGAAAATGAGACATCGACGTAAGCTTCATTTAGCGTGTCTGCTTTTCGGTGTTTTGAAACACAACGCACCTGCTTATCTAAATGAGAGGTTGAAGAGTGCGTCAAGCTCTAGGCCCTACGGGCCCCGACAGTGCTCGGTGCAGCTATCGACTCAGCAACACAGATCAGCAGCCTTTAGAGGCAGTTTCCGTTACGCTGCATCAAAGTGTTGGAATAACATCCCTCCGCCGATAAGGAACCTGCATAGTGTTCAAGGGTTTCGTATAAAGCTTAGGAAATACCTAATCGATTGGCAGAAGACGCAGGAATGTCTCAAACACGATACAAGTGCTATATAATTATTATCATTATTAATACTTATATTTCTTATTATTATACCTATTTATATAAATATTATTTTATTATAACACCTACGTTAATTGTTAATTATTTACTTGTAATTCTTATCCTAGTAGTTTTGTTTTTCTTCGTTACCATTTTTTGCCAATAAGTACTATTTTTTATATTGTATATAAAAAAAAAATAAAAAAAAAATAAAAAAAAAAATATTTGTTCAAGCTACTGCTAAATTAATATATTGTTATTGTTAATTGTTATTGTTTGTATCATTCATTGTATCATGATACACGTCTGCTATTTTTGATGTTTCTCTTGGTTAGAAAAACGCTCTAACGGAAGACCAGCGCAGGTTATTGTTTCCTTTTATCCTTTTTTTCTTGAATCAGCTTCCACTTGTTCACTCGGCACCACACAGACGCTCCCCACCTAGTGGTAAGAAGGATCATCAAAAGATAAAAGGACCGTGTTTGTTGCCTGATTCTTCTAGGTCTGGTTGCGTTGGAACAGGAGTAAATGTAAATTTATTTTTTAAGACGATTCAAAATGATCCTTGTGATTTCAATGAATAAAATACTTTTGACGTTGACTTTTTGACAACCTGCATATGCTGAGTTAGAGACCTTTTTGTAACAGCAAATCTTTATTTTTTTTTATTTTTTACCTAAAATAGGCTTAGGCTTAATAGGCTTTTTTGTTAGGCTTTCTAACTGTAATTTTGTGTATTTTCATGTTTTATTTTGTTTATATCTGTGTTGTTACAAATAAAAAATATTCTGTTCTATTCTATTCTATAAAAAAAATATTTTTCACAAAACCTTATTGCAAGATTCCACCCGGACAAACATACATATATACATTGCAAGTTAAATAAAAGCTTGTAAAAAACTACCAAATTATTACGAAATCTCCTATTATTTGTACAGCTGCTTACTCTTTCTTAAATTATATTCTATCCAGCTACTGTATGTTATTTTTGACATAACCTTTCCATTTTGTCACGTCAATATTTACAAAACAGTAACAACCCATCCGGTGTAATGTCATATTGAGACCACTCTATATCGGACTCTTTCTCTCTTTGTCGATTAAAACAAGACAGAGTGCTTTTATTTTCTGAGTTAACCATAGATAAGGTAGCAGTTAGTAAGGCCAGTATAGTTAAGGTTGTCACCAAGAGGTTTAAAGTAAGAATTCGGCATTTTCCTAAAGCTGCATTATCACTTGGATGTTAAATGGTCGGCTTGCTGCGCGCGCGCCGACTGAGCAAACACTAACAACATATGGACCACGAAATTGTATCAAGTTTTTACCCGACTACGAAAAAATCAAAAGGCAGGCTATGGTTGTAGCAATTTATACAGGGTGTAACATAATATCCATATAAGCCCGGGGAGGCGGTATTCTACACATCATGGCAAATAACTGTAGTTCCACGACTTTTTAAAATTCTAAGTTTTTAATTCATGAAATGATTTGTAAAAATCCTGAAATTCCGCGATTTATCCTGAAACTCCTCCAGAAATGTACCTAACACAACGTGAGGCAGCCCTACGCAAGGTATCATAACGTACCGTAACATCCTCATGCTGTGTTAGGAACATTTCTTGAGGAATTTCAGGATGTTTACGTGACATTTCATGAATTAAAAACTGCGGAATTTAAAAAGTCGTAGAATAAAATTATTCGCCTTGATGTGTAGAATATTCCCCAGGCTTATAGGGATATTATATAATATGTTACACCCTGTACATATATGTTTGTATTTACGTATAATCTACCGCAGCGCCTAAGCTACCTTCTCATCCGAATTTGATGAATGAGGTATCAATTGATTTGCTATTTCAAATATATTTGTTTATTGAGGAACACTGTTTCTAGTTTTCACTAGAAACGGGATATTTACCATGATTTTTGAGTTTTATATGTTCCCGATATTTCGGCACAGTTGCATCCAGTTGTTCAGTTGTTGTTGTTTCCATGATAGTTTCAAAAGTTATACTGTTTCTAGTGTTTTGAAAATCCAATTAAAAACTATGATAATCTGCATTTAGTTATAAAAACTGTGTCGCAGACGCCAACGGCCTCCTTTTTTTTCGTTATAATTGGCGCCGCACGGCTTGTGCATTTGCCATTTTCAAGTATCTGTATTTTCACTATATTGTATTTTCAATATATTTTGCAACGTTACACTCCTTCCAAGTCGTCAAAGTCACAGTCAAGTCATATTTTAGTAAAACGGTGGCCAATTTTACTAAAACTTTGGTAGACAATTTCCAGCAATTTCAAAAGTCACGCAATCCACTTCCATTTCATTTCACTACACTTGTGCTTTTTAAACGAGCTACATTAGTTAAAATGCCACCAAAATAACACAAAATTACTCAAGAAAACACTAGGAAAATAAATAATATAAAAGTAGACAACGTCTCTTTTCGAAAATGGCGGGAAGAGTCTCTCAAACGGCCTCCTTGATAAATAAAGAGTTGGAAACAAGTTATATAATGTACAATGGTATGTGGTATTAGAGTTCGAAACAAGTTATATAATGTACAATGGTATGTGGTATTAGAGTTCGAAACAAGTTATATAATGTACAATGGTATGTGGTATTAGAGTTCGAAACAAGTTATATAATGTACAATGGTATGTGGTATTAGAGTTCGAAACAAGTTATATAATGTACAATGGTATGTGGTATTAGAGTTCGAAACAAGTTATATAATGTACAATGGTATGTGGTATTAGAGTTCGAAACAAGTTATATAATATACAATGGTATGTGGTATTAGAGTTCGAAACAAGTTATATAATGTACAATGGTATGTGGTATTATGGTCTGGGTGACATCTAAAGGATAAATTTTATATGAACTAAATAAATATGGCGGATGTTACATCCAAAAAATCGGGGGTCTCTTACTTTATATTTGGAGATATTTTCAAATAAAACGTTACAATCGAGCGTTAACAAAACGTGAAGTTCGTTATGTTTTCCCTTTGCGCAACATATTAGTGCATCTTATACTGAACTGGACTGGAATAAACTCCAGTCGCGCGTTGGAACTAACGCGTGTGTTAGCTCCAACTTATTTTTACTATTCTATCAAGTAGGATTTAAAATTATGAATGAATGAATGAATGAATGAATGAATGAATGAATGAATGAATGAATGAATGAATGAATTATTTATTTGCTTAGAATGTAGGTATTAGTAGTAAAAATATAGATGGTAGGTATATATAAATTGAAGTTCCCAGTACATTCTGCCGTTAAGCGTGCAAAATTAAATCTTAAAAGCTAGTTATAATTAAGTTACATGCGAGGAAAACAACAAAAAATCACTAATTAATTACCAAAAAAAAATACAATAATTATATGTAGTTAGGTTATATACAATTTAAATATATAATTAAAGAGAATATAAATATACTGCAATATTACAATTATTATCAGTTTTCTTCAGTATTCTAGTTACAATTTTTAACCTATTGCTTGTTGATCAAATGAACATTTAAGTCCATAACTCAGGTTTTGACATACCATTGTGAATAATTTACAACGTCAAAGTTGTAAGAAAAACAAAAACAAAGTCAAAGACTAAATTATCGTGAAGTCCCTAATTGCCAATAACAAAACAAATAAATGCACCTTAACAGCCTGTTGGTTTCAAAATAACTCTAAAAAACAATAGGAAATTAAATAAAAATAAACTAGACGACGTCTCTTTTCAAAAATGGTGCAAATAGTAAACGATGGACTTAACATTCCATAGAATATCGTGAAGGTTGCTACCATTGGAGCAAACGAAACAAATACAAATGAGCTAGCTATAGCTATATTCCTACCCGCGCGCCCCACTACACGAGCCGAGTGGGCTGCAGCTCGTACTGAGCGGATTAGTGCTAAGCGAGACGCGAGTGGAGTGCATCACGTTCACTCACCTTGAAAAAGGCTCTCGAAACGGGTCGAAACAATGTCGGTGCTTACATCGATTTAACGGTACGTGAAAATTTCCCGTTTTTATAAAATAATTAAACACAAATGAGCTTATTGATACGTTGAATGAATGAATGAATGAATAACCAAAACTCAAAAAACTAAAAACAACATTGATGTTCAGTAGAACAGTTAGCGTAAACTATAGATTAGTTAACTAACCAGTAATATGTAACGTCCAAGCCAGCCCAGACATTGAGCTCAAAATAAGACAATCTAAGGAGAATATACTTTTCACCCAAAACGGGATATTTACCATGATTTTTTAGTTTAGATTGTTTCCGATATTTCGGCACAGTTGCATGCGCCATGATCACGGGAGAACTAACTAAAGTCTTTGCGAGCAGATGTTATTGGCAGATATATCGAAGGAGAAGTTCAAAGACCACGCAAAACCACCATCGTTAATACAACACAATCTTATCCTAAAACACTGAAAGTCAGTACTAATGTCCTGGTACAAATTAAAAGCAACAAATTGGTACTATTAAGATACCCTCTGATTATAAGCTACTTTGTAGATAACCTGCGTATATCATGGCGTGGCCCGGCGTTTGTCTGACTGTCGATTACAATGGGTTTTAGTTCTATTTCTGAGGATATATTGTTATTCGAAATGGAGAGAAAAGCCTATTTAGTTTTTTTTTGCATTTATGTTAGTTATTCATTTATTCGCTTAAAAATGTTATTATTATTATTATTTATTAAGAAACATGGTAATTACAATGTTCTTAATAGATATTTAGTTTCACGTATTATTCATTTCATCTCTTCTCTCAGTCGCACCAACCAGTACCAACATATCCTTAATTGCGTCATTTAGTCGTGTGTAGGCCTTGCATTATCCGTAAGCTTTTACTATCCGGATAATATGGATAGTAGTGAACTTTAGTATGCGTATATCCGGATAATACGGATAATTTCAGAAAAGACTTAAAATTTTAAATAAAAAAAAAAGATGGTTGTAGATAGCTTTATTCATGTTCAAATTAAACCAACATTCACCCACCATTAGAATATGAATCACTTTAACCAATTCGGTAGCTCTTTATGGTAATATTAAAACTACTATCATAATAATAATGTGATCATAAAATATTAAAAAACATCATAAACCAATCAAAAATGACAAACTTTTCAAATGAACATTTCAGTCCATAACTCAGGTTTTGACACACCATTGTGAATAATTTCCAACGTCAAAGTTGTAAGAAAAACAAAAACAAAGTCAACGACTAAATTATCGTGAAGTCCCTAATTGCCAATAAAACAAATAAATGCACGTTAACTACCTGTTGGTTTCAAAATAACTCTAAAAAACAATAGGAAATTAAATAAAATTAAAGTAGACGACGTCTCTTTTCAAAAATGACGCAAATAGTAAGCGTTGGACTTAAAATTCCATAGAATATCGTGAAGGTTGCTACCATTGGAGCAAACGAAACAAATACAAATGAGCTAGCTATAGCTATATTCCTACCCGCGCGCCCCACTACACGAGCCGAGTGGGCTGCAGCTCGCACTTAGCGGATTAGTGCTAAGCGAGACGCGAGTGGAGTGCATCACGTTCACTCACCTTGAAAAAGGCTCTCGAAACGGGTCGAAACAATGTCGGTGCTTACATCGATTTAACGGTACGTGAAAATTTCCCGTTTTTATAAAATAATTAAATACAAATGAGCTTATTGATACGTTGAATGAATGAATGAATGAATAACCAAAACTCTAAAAACTAAAAACAACATTGATGTTCAGTAGAACAGTTAGCGTAAACTATAGATTAGTTAACTAACCAGTAATATGTAACGTCCAAGCCAGCCCAGACATTGAGCTCAAAATAAGACAATCTAAGGAGAATATACTTTTCACCCAAAACGGGATATTTACCATGATTTTTTAGTTTAGATTGTTTCCGATATTTCGGCACAGTTGCATGCGCCATGATCACGGGAGAACTAACTAAAGTCTTTGCGAGCAGATGTTATTGGCAGATACATATATCGAAGGAGAAGTTCAAAGACCACGCAAAACCACCATCGTTAATACAACACAATCTTATCCTAAAACACTGAAAGTCAGTACTAATGTCCTGGTACAAATTAAAAGCAACAAATTGGTACTATTAAGATACCCTCTGATTATAAGCTACTTTGTAGATAACCTGCGTATATCATGGCGTGGCCCGCCGTTTGTCTGACTGTCGATTACAATGGGTTTTAGTTCTATTTCTGAGGATATAGTTATTCGAAATGGAGAGAAAAGCCTATTTAGTTTTTTTTGCATTTATGTTAGTTATTCATTTATTCGCTTAAAAATATTATTATTATTATTATTTATTTATTTATTAAGAAACATTGTAATTACAATGTTCTTAATAGATATTTAGTTTCACATATTATTCATTTCATCTTTTCTCTCAGTCGCACCAACCAGTACCAACATATCCTAAATTTCGTCATTTAGTCGTGTGTAGGGCTTGCATTATACGTAAGCTTTTACTATCCGGATAATACGGATAGTAGTGAACTTTAGTATTCGTATATCCTGATAATACGGATAATTTCAGAAAAGTTTTAAAATTTAAAATTTAAAAAAAAGATGGTTGTAGATATCTTTATTCATGTTCAAATTAAACCAACATTCACCCACTATTAGAATATGAATCACTTTAACCAATTCGGTAGCTCTTTATGGTAATATTAAAACTACTATCACAATAATAATGTGATCATAAAATATTAAAAAACATCATAAACCAATCAAAAATGACAAACTTTTTTCTTATAATAATATTCAAGTTAACTCTTACTTATCTTCTCGAAATAACTATATTTTTCTTTCAATAAAGCAAAACTTGCATTTAAAATCTTGCTAGCTCTCATTTCTGGTAAAAAGCGGCTATCCGAGTTTTCACGCATTTTGCAAACACCTAGGTAAGCTAGGTCCCCCGGGTACTTTATGTATATGTGACAAACATGTAAAAATAGAGGATCAGTATTTTAAATTTAGATTGTTATCTTATTTTTTTTGATGAATTTCACTATCCAAATTATCCGGATTTAGCGGACGTCATTATCCGGATTTTAAAATTGGCGGATATCCGGATAATTCTGATATCCGGGTATCCGGATTGCAAGCCCTAGTCGTGTGGAACCAGGCCTGCTATGCTTAATGTGGAACCCAAACGAAGTATAGATTCTGTGGGACACAAATGGCAATAATTTTGACAGTCTGCGTTCTTGGAAAGGAACTTCTAAACCTCAACTTTCCTCTTTTCAAGGTTCAGAAGTTTTGTCGGCCACATAGTCACTTACCAACAGGCGAGATCGCGGTCAAAAGCAGCTATCGATGTAAAAAAAACTGGTCTTTTCTGTGTGTTTTTTTTAATGATTATTTTTCATGCGCTAGAGGTGTGCGTCAATGAGGGGAAGGGTCCGTGGAAGCCCAAACAGCATCATGAATGTGTTGTCGGACAGGTGGGACTGTCCTATAGCAAACCACTGGATGCCCCTTCATGTTGGGTTTGCGAAAAATGCTTTTATTTAATTTTTTTATTGTAAATGTGCCTCCATAGTGACATTATTATAAGCGCAACTAGCAAAATATGGACAATGTCTGAAAAAAAAAATGAATTGAATTGAATAGAATTGTATCGCTTTCAAAGTACTAACCAGAAACTTGATTTTGTTATCCATCTTCTGCTTCTAATAGCGTACACAGTATTACAACCTCGGAAGAAGAACTAAAGCATGGAACTAAGGCTAAAAACGAAACGGTATCGATTATACCAGTCTCATTCTTTTATTTGAATGTATTCATGTGTTGGAATGAGACAAGCATATATCTATCTGTTTTTATTTGTGTAACTCGTACCAGGCCAAATGTCAAATTACTACTACATTCATGGTAACAATCTAGGAAGATGTATATGCTTGGTGCCAATATTCAGGGTACGGAACGGAAAAACGACTGTCGTGTGACTATATATTTGTTTCTCTCTAACATAGGATAGCAAGCAATCTTCTAGGATAGGAGTAAGAAGGAACACTCTATGCTATTTTATCACTCACTCCATACTATTATACCTCCATGATTACAACAAACTATGCCATAGCTGTCAATATTATCACCTGTCAGCTCCTCGGAATGAGCCGGTTTATCGGAGAGCTGAACAATGAACAGCTCAACGCGGTTCGCGTATCAGCTCAGTTATTAATTGGGCATTGTTGGCGCGTGGGCCAGCGCTATCTTTATGAAGACGCATAGGCATGCTCTTAACTAAGAGTTTAGTTTATATTTAAAACTGAATACAATATTTCTAAATAAGACATGGTTTGAAAACAATATCTTATTTTGAAATATTTGTCAAATTTATTTACGAATGTCATTCAATGATTTTTACAGTGTTTTTTTTTGTTCATTGATTTTTATAGACAATGAGGGGTTTTCACGGCCGTTTCACATCTTGTTTATAACCTGGAAAATAGATGGCACCAGCTCTGTACAAGCTAAAGTAGCTCTGTCAAAATAAATTGAAATGTCAACGTCAACACCGTAGTGATACAATGCATTTGTAATTTTGACAAGTATATTTGAGTCAGCGCCATCTATCGAGCCAAATTGAACTACTTTTTTTCTTTAATACGAAAATGAAAAGCCCTCTTTTTTAATTCTCTAAGCATGCATAGCTGAGGCTAGGTTCATATCGTATGTGTCGGGTGTGTGTCGTGGCGCGTTATAACACAATCGGTTACGTTTATTACATATGACTAGATTCACATTAGTAGGTTGTGTTGTGTTGTGGCGCGTGAACCTACTAATGTGAATCTAGTCATAGGTAATAAACGTAACCGATTGCGTTCTGGTGCGCCACGACACACCCCGACACAACAATATAAACCTGGCTTAAACTATATGATATTTATGAGACACTTTCAATCAAAATAATCCTGTCAGGTTTCATAGTTTTCGCTAAATCTAGTTTTGCTATATCAAACTGTGTTGATGAGCTGTGATTAGCAAAAAACACAATAAAATTTGAATTTCGCGCCTCAAGCGAAACTTTCCACGTTATTTATTTATTTTATTTATAAGCCGGAAGTTTCCCACTGCAGGGCAAAGGCCTCCCTTCCCTCTGTCCAAACATTTATATCGTGAGCTAATGTATGTAAATGTAAAATGTGATGTAAATGTAGCTCTGAAAGCTGGAAATCTAAAGTGGGACTGAGCTGGACACGTTAGCCGCATGCTAACGCCTCTGGGCTAAGATTTTCCACGTAAGGATATATAAATAAAAATAGAGCATTACCTAGGTACTGCTGCGGCTAGCAAGTCAGGCTGCCGAGGCACACACGTGAGTACATCTACGCCTAGTTGTGGCCAAGACTTGTATAGTGGTTTTCTCAAACAATGCGCGGATATACTTTTAATTTCTTACATTCCTTCCTTACAATAAAGAGTTATTAAAAGATTCCTCCACAGAACAAAGTTCTTGTGTTTTTAAATATTTGTCTATTGATTTTAACTTTTTTTATTGCGGCTCTTGAATTTCAAGCGGCGATAAGTATTTGGTTCATCGGACTCTATTTCTTTATTTAGAGCACATTTTGCTGAAAATAATCGAACACAATTACAAAAAAATCACATCACTCTTACTTAGCAATTTTTTTATTCCGTCCTGTACCTACCTATCGTATTCTATTCTACTGCATACAGCTAAACTTCTCAACTAACCTCTTTGCACATAGAATTTTGCAAATTATTTAATTAATTTATTCCCACCAATCCTCATATCATTATTTATACTCCAATCCACACTCCTGCCCCCCTATTCTCTAACTGAAAGTCACTCGGTGACTAACGTTTGACAAGAAGAATGATCATCAATAAAAAAAAAATACTATTAAGAATTGTCAATTGATGGTAATTTTACTTGTCAAACGTTGGTCACTGAGTGACTTTCAAGATTCCCTATCTGGGCTGATCCTTTTTTTTCTTTTCCCATTTACGCGTTTTGTTATATATTATAATGTTACCCTAATTTTTACGTTTTAAGAAAAAAAAAAATGCAAAAAACACAAATCGTGCGACGCCAAAAAAAAAAAAAAACCTCCTTCCATTTTTTTTTAACATTGATAAACCTTTGTTTGTGCACGTTCTCACCTGTTGGTAAGTGACGATGTGTCCGAAGATGGAGCACAAAGGTCTAGAAGGCACCTACTCACTCTAGCCTTGAAGAGACCCTGATTATAGTTTTCAGGAAAGACAGACGACGGTCCTTAGTAGTTAGCATTAACGAAACGTTTAGTATGAATAGAGGGTATACTAATGAGGTAAGGGTGGTACCGAGCCGTGCGCCTGTTCGTCCTATGATGAAAAGGGGATGAGAAATATTTTTATCTTATCATATTTGAATGAACATAAACATAAATTGCATGGTCATGTTCGTAGTGAAATTCCCCTTGCAATATTACAACAGTAAAGAGTTTTCAGATAATTACTTCGCCGGCCTAGTACAACGTCGATTTATCTCGAAGAAAGTTCACGAAAAATTATATGAAGATTCATGCATGTTTGAGAAGGTACAAGAATAAATAATAGACGTAGTACCCTAAATCAAGGTAGGTAAAAATATGATAGCGGCATTTGTTTTAAGGCTTTTTCCTGTCCACAAAAACATTAAATATTCTACACGTGCTTATAATATCCATAGCACAAACTATTTGCTTTTATAATTCTTAGAATATGTAACATCTTCGACTGTGACGTACTAGAAGTGATATATTTACTTAGTCTGTGGACATGCGCAGGCGCAAGTGACTTATGTAGGCGCTTCTGTTTGAACAGATATTTGTCCCGGTGTTTAGTGGCTGTTTTGAGAATACAGTAAACTGGCTTTTGACCTCAAGTAATCCTTATATTACAAAAGAGCTAACATATCTGTACAAGCTTGAGCAAGTTAAATAGCCAAGGGATAGATAGATCCCTTGGCTAGTTTCACCAATCGTGTTACTTGTCTATGAATTATTTAGATTACATCCTCAAGTAATTACTGCATCAAGTTTGTAACCTTTACTGTTACTGAGTGAGCGTGTAACGCAACAACTCCAAAACTGTAACATATAGTCTTAAATAAAGGCTGAAAATAACTGAAAAAAAGCCCTCAAAAACTCACATGCTTGAGCGGAAGCGAAGTCTACGGCCGTAGGCTGAGGGCTAAGGAGGGTGGGGTGTAATGGGGGTTAACCTATTTTCGTACGGCTTTGGCACAGACCCAACCATAACATCATAATGCTGTCTCCACACTATCGTCCAACACTCGAAACTCCAAATACCCTTTGATCCCGGGCAAACCCGATCGATCTACATCGATCGATTGAGCAACATTTGGCGAAGGCTAAGATCCAGAGTCTCGAGCACCGCCGTAAGGTTGCATGCCTTTCGATCTTCTATAGGTTACATTTCGGGGAATGCTTCCAGGAACTGCACGATCGGATCCCACCATCTCCTTTTCATCACCGCACGAGCGGGCGTACGGCTCAGTACCATCCTTACCTCAATAGTATACCTTTCTTTTCGCACAAAATGTTTCAGTTCTACCTTTATCATGTGAACTGCTAAGGAGTGGAACACCCTGCCGTCGTCGTCTGTCTTTCCTGAAAACTATAATCTGGGTCTCTTCAAGTCTAGAGTGAATAGGTGCCTTCTAGACCTTTGTGCTCAATCTTCGGCCACATCGTCACTTACCAACAGATGAGATCGTGGCCAAACAAAGGTCTATCAAAGTAAAAAATAAAAAACTCTAAACTGGCCCGCCACATGTCGAGACCAAACTCCGAACTTTCATAATCATGCCAGACGATGAAACGAAAGCAGCAGCTTCACTGTATACATTAGCGCTGACAGCTATGCATGTTCTGATGTGTGGACGGCAGGTTTGTGTGAGTTCACCAACTCATCCGAACTCCTTTGATTTGGACAGAAATAACGCTCCCGGAGCGATCTCGAACCAACTCGATCGAGCTCGACCGAACTCACCCGAACACATCGAGACGCGGCGGTTGGACGAACAGTTCGGATGTTGGACAATATGTGTGGAGCCAGCATAATATATCTAGTAATGAGGTAGACAGTCACGGATGGCAGCCATCTTGATGGACCGACGATATTAAGATTGCAGAAAGTTGATGGATGTAGGTGGCTCCCACAGTGAAGCTAATTTCAGAGTACGCTATAATATAATAGCATATAGTATATAGCTCATAGCACAACAATATCGCGCACCATACATTGTTATGCACGTTCACACTGAACTGTACTATACGTGTCCATAACAATGTATGGTGCGCGATATTATTGTGCTATGAGCTATATACTATATGCTGTTATATTAAAGCGTAGTCTGAAATTAGCTTTTTGTCATGGCATTAAATGAGAACAGTGGATACCTACATGCCGGTGATGATGATGAATAACGAGGTATCTTGTACCTACCGTATCTAGCTGAAAGGCAACTATTTATTTTTTATTGGACCTCTCCATCTCCTCCCGTGGTTGTCGAAAAAGCCGACTAAGGGATTACCCGGACTTGTTTGTAAGATTCGCTGGTATAAGAATTTTCCTGGCTGCTAGCTTATTTCAGGTATGTGTTATTGCAATAGCAATAGAATTACGGTCGATAGTTCCCACGGTCGGAAGGTGAAGGCTTTATAGTGCAACGTGGATACGTTTTAATAATTTTTTATCAAAACATTATTACCCGGACTTGTTTGTAAGATTCGTTGCTATAAGATTTGTCCTGGCTAGAAGAATGTATTATTACTGGAAGAAAGCGTTAGCAGAGTTAGTCGTGGGAAGCAATGGCAGCGATGAGCTCACCACTTGTCACGTCTGTATCCCACGATGGTGCAACCCACGGTGAAAAGAGACCCATTTAAGACTCTGCCTTCCCTTTCGGGGAAAAAGACGTGTGTCTATGTATGTATGTATGAACATGAGCTTGAACGTTAGAGGGGTATATAGGATATTGGTATGGGACCTCTTGGACCTCTGTAGCTCAACAAAACCTCTTACGTTGAAGCTCATTTTCGAACTTAAATATCACATAACCTACCTACCAAGTTTCATCAAGATTAGATCAACGGTTCTGTATTTATCGTCGGACAAACAAACAAACAAACAAAAAAAAACACAAAAAAACATACAAACAAACAAACTTACAAACATATAATCGCCGCCTAGCTTCGCTTGGTTGATCATACATAGATTTTCAAAATGTGTGAGTTTCAAATGTGTACTAGATTTTCAATATGAGGACGGTATTTTGGGATTGTCGTAATGAAAAGAAAGTGATGTATAATTATATTTTATGATGCTGCTGCGGCCTCGGCTGCCGCCGCTTCGTAGTTGCAGACATCCATTCTGACATGCCGATACTCTGCAACATAAACACACATACTATGTTACGTAGGTATCATGAATGAAGTAGTATATCTTCCTAGGTAGGTATAGAACGAACACTCTCCCCCCGCGCGACCCGCGTCCCCGCAGCCCACCCCGCTATTCGGAGGTACATGTAAAAGTTATTTAAAAAAAACCCCTTTGAAAACAAATGAAGGTTGGATATTATCACGCACGTAGTTATTTTATTCCCGTTTAACGTGGACAACGGGAATAATCCGTAGTATACTGTTCCCATCAATGCAATACCTACAAAAATACAAATGACAATACTTGTCTTAGTAAGACAATGTCTGTACCTTTATACGTCTGTTGAATTGACAAGTCGTAGTATGTAGCACTCAATTTAGTTCTAAATCTTGTTAATGTGTTACTAACCATGCTAATAAATGATTATATTCTATTCTATTCTAATGGCACGGGGCACCTAAGTACAAGCTGCTTCGCTTTGACTCCATACAAAGAAGATCCATTATAATCATCGGCAACCCCAAGCTCTCCGATTTTAAAAACAATAATGCTACCTAACTTAGGATCGTAGGCAAGAAGCTTGAATTTACCTATAACTCAGTTGAGTCAGCGCCATCTATCAAACCAAAACGAAGTACTTTTTTTTAAACTCGATTATGAAAAGCCCAATGTGTTCAACCATTTCAATCAATGTGTTGTGCCCATTCTCACTTATGGAGCCGAAACATGGCCACTCACAAATGAGCACGTATATACTATAAGAATTGCTCAAAGAGCCATGGAGCGGGCCATGCTAGATATCCACCTCGTGGACCGTATACCAAACGTCGAGATTCGACAACGAACTAAGGTCGAGGATGTAGTTATACGGATTGCGAGGCTCAAGTGGAGATGGGCGGGACACTTGACAAGGCGAGAGGATTACCGATTGACCAAAGCAGTCACCGAATGGAGGCCGAGAGATATGCGGCGATCTCGAGGCAGACCACCTGCTCGATGGTCAGACGATACTGTGCAGGCAGTAGGAGAGGTGGATACGGCTGGCACAAGACCGCCAGGATTGGCGTTCTAGAGAAGAGGCCTTTACTCAGCAGTGGGTGTTACCGGCAGGATAGATAGATAGATGAAAAGCCTTCATTGAACTTACGTTTCTTCTCGTCGCAGTTGTATTCATACAGGTCGCAGTTATCGTTGAACATGCGGTTTATGCCGAGGGAATCTAGAACTTACGTTTCTTCTCGTCGTAGTTGTACTCATACAGGTCGCAGTTATCGTTGAACATGCGGTTTATGCCGAGGGAATCTAGAACTTACGTTTCTTCTCGTCGCAGTTGTATTCATACAGGTCGCAGTTATCGTTGAACATGCGCGTTATACCGAGGGAATCTTGACCACAGATGGGCACGAAGTCATGCTGGCACTGGTCTGCCATTCTGCAGAAGTTAATAACCTGGGAATAAGACGTATATAAAATAAATAAATAAATAAATAATGCTGGACAGTTTACACAACATTATCAAGCCCCAAGCTAAGCAGGGCTTGTGTTATAGGTACTAGATAACTGATACAATATATAACATAGATATTTTTTTTATTATACATAGAAAATACCCAGAACACCCTGAACGAATATCTGCATATCGCACAAATATTTGTTCCGAGGCGGGAATCGAACCCTCAACCCCCGGCGTTGCAGAACGTTCGCCCGCCCCGCCACAGAGGTCGTCAATATTTCATAACAAAGTACATAAGTATTTTATAAGTCAGTAAAAGTCGACAGGGATTCCCCGGACTTGTTGATAAGATTCGTTTGTATAAGATTTGCCCTGGCTGCTAGCTTATTATGGAATGTGTCATTACTGCAAGAAAGCGTTAGCAGAGTCAATCGTGGGCAACAATGGCAGCGATGAGCTCACCACTTGTTACGTCTATATTCCACGATGGTGGAACCCACTGTGAAAAGAGGCCCACAGAGGCTCTGCCTACCTACCTTGTTTTGTATTTCTGTGTGTTATTTTGTCTTAAATGTACAATAAAGAGTTAATCTATCTATCTATCTATCTTCGGGGAAAAAGGCGTGTATCTATGTATGTATTTTATAACTTTTAAAACTATCTTGGTTATGCACATACTTTTTACTAGAAACAGCATATTTACCATGATAGTGGTACCGTTCGTAATAAAAGAGTGAGAAAGAGGGTAGATCGATATATCTGTCAATATCATCTCCGCGCAATAGTAGATTGTATCATAAGGGAGCAACATAATATTTTTACGGCGAGGGCGCTTTTTTGAATCCAGAGCGAAGTGAGGGATTCAAAGTACGTCGCCCGAGCCAAAAATATATGTTGCTCCAGTGTGATACACTCTGCTTTTCATCACCCACTATGAGAAAATAAAAGGCGCCTCATATGTTATTGTAATATTATTATTTAATAAAACAAATGGTTGTTTTTTTGTGTTTTTGTGTTTTTTTTGTTGTGTTTGTGTTTTTGTGTTTTTTTGTGTTTTGTGTTTTTTGTGTTTTGTGCTTTTTTGTGTTTTTTTGCGTTTTTTTTTGTGTTTTGTGTGTTTTTTGTGTTTTTGTGTTTTTTTGTGTTTTGTGTTTTTTGTGTTTTGGGTTTTTTTTGTTTTGGGTTTTGGGCCGTCGTACCAGCCGGTATTTATTCAAACAATATTTGCGTTCGAATTATTTGGCGCTGGTTCCAAATTCAATAAGTGCGCCGCAATTATCTTTGTTGCGCACTTTTTGAATTAGGAACTTAATAAGTGCGCCGCAAAACTCATTACTGCCCGCTAAAAGTTTCTCATAGAAAACACCACCGTTGGGTGCACTTAAAGGCGAACCCAGTCGTCCTTTTCGAATAGATGGGATGAAAAGACTTTAGTTAGTTCTCCCAGTTATTGCATCCTCATTGGTTCTCCCATGACCATGGCGCATCATCGAGCAACGCAGGCCTCCGTACCGGAGTGCTCGATGTGGGGCATACAACTGTGCCGAAATATCGGGAACAATCAAAACTCGAAACTCATGGTAAATATCCCGTTTCTAGTGAAAAGTACGTATATTTTCGTCCCTTCATTGATATATCGCAGGGATTTGAAGAATTTAGTCTTTAAAACACTTTTGGCCTCCACTTTTTCTAGCTAGCTCGTCTGCCACAGAAAGTAGTCAACTGTCAACGGAAAGTACTCAGAGGTACTAAGAGGCACAAATTAGTTTTATTTTTCTTTGTTTATGTGTGTGTTGTGTGTCTTTTAATGTGGAATATTGTTTGTTGACACAAATAAATGATTTTTCTTTCTTTCTTTTAATTTCGGAAGAATTATGTTTGGGACAGTAGTAATTTTTGAAACGTCATTCTAGGGAAGCAGTCTTTTAATACAAGAAGTCATTCTGGGAATGCAGTCTTTTTGGGAAAGTAGTCATATTGGTAAACGTAGTACTACTTAGTTATTTTGGTATTTTTTTTGGGAAAGTAGTAATTCTGGAGTGTCTTTTGTTATAAGGGTTCTATAAAGGCACACCCCTGAACATAGTCTTACCGGTTCTAAAGGAAAGAAGTAGTCCTCGGCTTCAATTTCCACGTGAGCCCAAACCTCAGCTGCCAGCCCCACAACAATTAAACCTAGAAACAATAACAATTAGACTCACTATCCCACTCTACCAATACAAGAAGAGCTGTGAATATTTGTTTTTTCTCGCAGTAATGAATAACCCATTGTGCTAAATCCAGCCACATAGATGTTTTAGAGCAGGGATTCCTAAAGTGGGCGATAACGCCCCCTTGTAGGCGCTGCAGGCTTAAAGGGGGGCGGTAAGAGACGCAGAAAAAAATGGAGGCGTCAAATCAGACACACTTTCGCATTTTAATAGTTAGTAATATGCCTAGATAGGTCATTTTCGTAGACCGCGGGCAATCATATTTTAACAAGTTTTTGTTAAGTAACCGGATTTGTGCATGTTTTAATCTCTGAAGTTATAGTGATTTTTAAGTAGATGAAAAAATGGGGGCGCTAAAAAATGATTTATTCCCAAAGTAGGCAGTAGACAAAATAAGTTTGGGAATCCCTGTTTTAGAGGAACTTTGACAGGAGCTTCCACACTTGCTGGCAGCATGCTGGCAACGAGAAGAAAATGTATGGTCTGGCTCTAGCAGGTATTAATTGCTGCGTTTGTCAAACCACGTGTTTTTTTTGTTGACGATTTTTGTGCCACTGCAAAATCGTTGCGCCTTAACTCCATGTGATTTGGAAACCATATAACTTAATAAGAATACAAGGTATATACAAAATACATATGAAACAGTTGTGCTACCTGAAGACCGCTGCTAGCGATCTAAAGGTACCTCAACTGACCCAAATCACTACCAGACCGAAGCGTCCCTAAGATGCTAGCTGCATTGCCACGCTGAATGGCAATACTAATGCGTTGAGCCAGATAAGAGCCAGCTCTCGTGTCACGCGGAAGAAACTGATAAGCCCTGGTCTAGATATTAGTGTACTAATCATTTGTACAAAATTGTATGGAGTTTGATGTTTAAATATCCAAAATAGGAGCAAAATTCGTTTGTATGCAGAGGGTTCAGGCACCCCAGTGGAATTCTAAGGTGGTTGCTTTTTCATACTAACGTATTTTACCAAATATAGGCGAACAGAGTATAATTTTAAAGGGTATAAGTTAGACGGTCACCAAAAAGTATTTTTAAGTCTCTAAGCCTAGGCACCAAATAAAATAAACACCGCCCAAAAAAGTACTAAACGGTTACCAAAATGGATAAATAGTCAAGACACAAGCCAATTTTAAACTCAAGTGACTGTTGTTGGCTTGTACATTGGTCATTTTTTACGGTGAATTTGGTTGACGAAAACAGTGGATTAATAGCGAAAATAACATCGAAATTGTAGTCCATACAACTCAATTCGATGTTATTTTCGCTATTAATCCACTGTTTTCGTCATTCAAATATGATTTGCCGCAAATAATGACCAATATAAAAACCAACAACAGTCACTTCAGTGTTTTTTTTTTTATATACTACTTGGCATGACGGATCATGGCCCACCTGATGTTAAGTGGTACCCTCTGCCTATGAACAGTGCATTACCTCAAAGGTCACGTCCACCTAGAACGCACCCTATGCAGCATTGCACTGCGCCCGCCACATGAAAAGTCTCATGTGCCTGTAATTTCACCGGCACCTTTACCCTTCAAACCGGAACAGAGCAATGCGAGCACTACTGCTTTTCGGCAGAAATTGATATGGTAGTACTTCCCCGGACGAACTCTCACAAACTCTACTACTACTAAAATTATACTCTGCTTTCCCATAATTTGGTAAAATACGTTAGTATGAAAAAGCAACCACCTTAAGTGTTGCTTACTAGTTAAAACTTTTCTAAATACCATGTTGCACTAGCACCACAGCGGGTAGCCCGCACTTGTCTACATTCAGTTAAACGACTATTGTTGACTGTTTAAATCCAAACTATGCTTGTGGAACAGGAAATTATGACATAACACCAGCTTTGTTGGGCTATCTAGACCACGGGAGGTCAGAGGTTCACAAACTCAGGCACATGAAACACATGCAATTAAATAAATAAATAATGCTGGAAAAGTTCACACAACATTATCTAGCCCCAAGCTAAGCCAGAGCTTGTGTAATGGGTACTAGATAACTGATATACTTAATATAATACATTACATAGATAGATATTTTTTATTATACATAGAAAACACCCAGAACACCCTGAACAAATATCTGCAGAACGCACAAATATTTGTTCCGAGGCGGGAATCGAACCCGCAACCTCCTGCGTCGCAGGCGAACGTTCGCCAGCCGTGCCACAGAGGTCGTCAAACAGGCACATGAGACTTTTCATTTTACTCTCTTCGTATTAGCTCACCACTTGTCACGTCTATTTCCCACAATGGTGCAACCCACAGTGAAATGAGTCCCATTTGAGGCTATGCCTTGCTTTGGCTTTGCTTTGACCTCTCGGGGATAAAGGCGTGTGTCTATGTATGTAATATTTATACCATTTAGCTGGTTACAATTTATAAAAATTTTCAATCCTCTATAGTGTCACGTGAAATGACCGAGTTTACGTTTTTTTTTTTTTTTTTTATACTACTGGAATGACGGAACAAGCAAATGGCCCACCTGATGTTAAGCGGTAACCTCTGCCTATGAACGGTGCATTACCTCATAGATCACGTCCACCTAGGACGCACCCTATGTGGCATTGCACTGCGCCCGCCACCCTGAGACATAAAGGTGAAAAGTCTCATGTGCCTGTAATTTCACCGGCACCCTTACCCTTCAAACCGGAACACAGCAATGCGAGCACTACTGCTTTGCGGCAGAAATAGGTATGGTGGTAGTACTTCCCCGGACGAACTCTTTCACAAAAAAGCTCTACTACTACTAAATTACGGGTAATTTTTGGTCTAGATTCAATCAGCTATTTAGAATGATAACGGGATATAAATTATCCGATGATAACTCTTCTGGCAGATGTGGTAAAAGGTTGAAATCAGTGTTATGCCAATGTAGATTCGATGTCGATTTAGGTACTGGATTATATATCCAAAACGCAGTTTCTCAGTTACCTATGTTTGTGTAAGTGTCCCGTCTTTTCAAGCTTCTGTTACCTCGTTTCGTTTCGTTTCGTATGAGGTAGTGCTGGCCTCTGGTGGGTTACTATGAGCTCTTATTGCCATGCAGTTCATAAACTATTCAGTACAAAATATTGGTTCCGTGATGTCCGCAACTATATTTAAAGGCACAATCGCAGAGGGTCTACAGACTTCTGCGATTAAAGTTATTCAACGATGAAAAATGTCAACGATGAAACGATATTTTGTAATGAATAGTTTTTGAACTGAATGGATATAAGAGCTCATAGTAACCCCCCAGGTGTCGGAGTTTGTCAAGCCGCCCGCGGGCCTTGTTACCTTAAATGTTGAGAGCCTCTGTCTCAACGTCTATAATGCAGAGGCGTACAAACATAGGTAACGTACTACAAGCGCTTCTAAAGATATTATTATCATTGAAATTGACACCTAGACACGTCACCATGTGGACTATAGCATCCGTTTGCTGTAAGTTCTTTAATACATTATTATTATCACTCTGAGTTATTAATAGTACATTATGGTACAAGTGTGTAATAGTGGTGATTACCGCTGAGGCGCCATTAAGACCCGAGCCGTTAGGTGAAGGTCTTAAGAGAGCCGAGGACGGTAATCATCAATACACACGTGTACCATACGACGTTTTTCAACACACTTGTGAAGAAAATTATAATAAAACAGAAATACACACTCTGTGTAAATTTTCAACTGTCTCTATAATTCACTTGTGAATAATATCAATGAAAAAGTCACAGTTTGATTACAGGTGCCATTATGTGCCTAATTGCGGTGAATTTAGAGCCACTTTATGAGCAAGTGTGTTGAAAAATGTATTAAATACGCGAGTACCAACATATATTTATACATACATCCGGACAGATGAAAGCAAATATTGCCATTCACTCGCTCAATTGCAAGGATTCACTCGCTCCGTCAACAACTCTATTTGAAATGTCCCGTAAGCGTTAGCTGCCTAAATAAATTGGTGAAAAAAAGCATGAGATGGACTGACAAAATCAAGGCAGCTTTGGACGGTCCACTGCATGAATGCACTGTGAATGCATGCAGTAGTAGTAGAGCTTCTTTGTGAAAGAGTTCGTCCGGGGAAGTACTACCACCATACCTATTTCTGCCGCAAAGCAGTAGTGCTCGCATTGCTGTGTTCCGGTTTGAAGGGTAAGGGTGCCGGTGAAATTACAGGCAAATGAGACTTTTCATCTTTATGTCTCAGGGTGGCGCGCGCAGTGCAATGCCGCATAGGGCGCGTCCTAGGTGGACGTGACCTATGAGGTGAAGCACTGTTCATAGGCAGAAGTTACCGCTTATCATCAGGTGGGCCATCAGCTTGTTCCGTCACTCAAGTAGTATTAAAAAAAAAACGCTATTTCTTGAGTAGCTTCCAACCAGTTTTTTTTCAGCAGTCCTGCTTTTCTTGCAAAACTCTTCTGTACGCTGCCATCTACCTGGCTACGTCTCAACACCTTCGGTAAGATTTCTCATAAAACTTACAGAGGCCTGCAATGCTCTAAGCATAATTCTAACTACAGGCCAAATTACCAATCTTTGATTAGATTTTTAACTGACTAAAATCAAGTACAATATTTAAATTAAAAATATGCATGGATACTACATTATAATACCGAGGGATCACCCAGACAGAAACACGACACGACAAAATAATCTTGATAAAACAAAACACTAAGTTACCTCTAACTTTTGGCTAGATTCGATTGTTTGTCAATATGGTACAGATTATTGGGTCAAAAATTGGATAAATAGGATCAACACAATAAAACGGAGGGATCACCTACGGGGTTTTATTAAAATTATCTATATTTCACGTGATATTCATAAAAACCGCTTTTTCGAGCGGCGCGGGATTTTTTTAATGAAGATTTCTGCCTGGCGGGAGCGCAGTCTTAACTGAGTCAGTCCCTGAGGTATAGGAGCGGTACGGGAGGGGTGTTTTCGTCTCTTAAAATTATCAGATGACATGTGACATAATGTGAACAAAACACCCCTCCTGTACCGCTCCCATGGCTCAGGGACTGACTCAGTTAAGCGCTAGAGACCTGTATCTATCTAATTCTTCTTCTTTTGAGTCAAAGTTTCACCTTTTTTTTTTTTAATAAAATTTGCCCATACTGTAATTGCGTTCCCAGTGGTTTTTTTTTCTTTAAATTGACGCCGCACGTCTTGTGCATATACCATTATCGAGTTTTTTTGTATTTGATTGTATTTTCAATATATTTTGCAACGTTACACTCCATCCAAGTCGTCAAAGACAGTTAAGTCATGTTATAGTAAAACGGTGGCCGTTTTACTTAACACCTTGGTAGACAATTTCCACCAATTTGAAAAGCCACGAAATTCACTTCCATTTAATTTCATCACACTTGTGCTCTAAACGAGCTACATTGGTTTAAATGCCACCAATATAACACTAAATAGGTAACTTAAAAAAACGATTCAAATCTGACGGTTTATATCCCATTGAGCTGAACTTAGGAATACCTGTCAAGTTCCGATGACAATACAATATTATGGTGAAAGCGAGCTGCCCCCCTATTCCCTAACTGAAAGTCACTCGGTGATTAACGTTTGACAAGAAGAATGACCATCAATTAAAAAAAAAAAGCTATGAAGAATTGTCAATTGATGGTAATTTTACTTGTCAAACGTTGGTCACTGAGTGACTTTCAAGATAGGGAATAGGGGGGCTGATCTGATTATGGAGCTGGAAGGTGAAAAACAGAACTCCTCGATGGATAATAGTAGACTGGCCGTGTTTAGGCTCATTAAAATAAATAAATAATACTGGACAGTTCACACAACATTATCTAGCCCCAAGCTAAGCAGAGCTTGTGTTATGGGTACTAGATAACTATACTATATATACTTAATACAATATATTACATAGATAGATATTTTTTATTATACATAGAAAATACCCAGAACACCCTGAACAAATATCTGCGATCGCACAAATATTTGTTCCGAGGCGGGAATCGAACCCGCAACCTCCTGCGTCGCAGGCCAAGCTTCGCCCGCCGCGCCACAGAGGTCGTCGAATTTGATCAGCACACGGTTCCGATCACAATTTGTTAACAAGCTTTATCGTTTTTATCGTTGGTTTGATTATTACTATTTTTTTTCTTTCTTACCTTTATTAAAATTATGTCAAGTAGATTTTTGAAATTTGAGCATACCTTACATTTAGTATTAATGTAAGGCCGCGTGGCCTGATGTCGCTCTGCCCCTCGACACCTAGTTTGTCAATTTGCTATGTCTGTACCTGCATATAATTTATTATTGATGTGTTATTTATGTGTATATCAAGCGTAGTGTGTGCTGGCTTATGAACTTTTGCTGATTCTCTCTATCATCTTACTTTTGACTGCCTACCTAAGTAAGGCTTTTAAGTTGGTTTTCCTTTTTTCTTTGAATCAGCTTCCACTTGTTCTCGAGGCACCACACAGGCGCTCTCCACCTAGTAGTAAGAAGGATCATCAAAAGAAAACCAGACCGTGTTTGTTGCCTGATTCTTCTAGGTCTAGTTGCGTTGGAACAGGAGTAAATGTAAATTTATTTTTTAAGACGATTCAAAATGATCCTTGTGATTTCAATGAATGTCTTTGACTTCGACTTTGACTTTATTATTCTTATTATTAGTTTCTTTATGTAGTGCTGTTGTTGTATAGTCGTTGTGAGTGGTTAGCCGTAACGCCAACAAGTGGTTCTGCCGGAAGACCAGCGTTGGTTGATAGCTTGCTGTCTACCAACTCATGCTGAGGCAGAGCCATTTTGTTACTAGAGTTACACCTCGTACCGTCATATCTGTTTCTTCTTAGTTTAATATGTGTTTCTGTGTAGCTCATGTATACAAATAAATATATATTCTTTCTTTCTTTTCTTTCTTTTCTTTAACATATTTTAAAATATGAAAAACGGCAAGCATGAAGATGATATTGAAAGGAGAGTAAATGCTGGAAACCAAGTGAATGGGGCACTTCACGCCTTTATGAGTAGTCGGAATGTGTCCAAGAAGGCACGACTGGCCGTGCATAGAGGGGTGTTAGTACCGACACTAATGTATGGTAGCGAAAGTTGGGTATGGCAGAAGAAACATGAAAGTAGAATAAATGCAGTGGAGATGAGAGCTTTGAGAAGTATGTGTGGTGTGACTTTGAGAGATAGAATAAGGAATAGTGTGATAAGAGAGCGTTGTGAAATTAAAGAAGACGTAGTGACTAGGATTGAGAAAGGTATGCTTAGATGGTTTGGGCATTTAGAAAGGATGGACGATAGTAGATTGACGAAACGGGTACACAAGACGAGCGTGAATGGGACAGTGGGAAGGGGAAGACCTCGGCGAACGTATTCAGACCAGATCGGAGACGTTTTGGAAAAAGGCCAGGTCAAGAGTACCCTTAACCGACGAGCATGTATGAAGAATGTGATGAGAGTGAATGAAGCAAAAGAGGTGTGTCAGGATCGTAGCAAGTGGAAATCCGTGGTCTCTGCCTACCCCTCCGGGAAACAGGCGTGAGTTTATGTATGTATGTATGTATGAAAAATAAACCTATTTATATCAAAAAACTTATTTTTAGAATAAAATTGAACAATTCTGCATTCTTGCTGAGACGTGCGTTCACGATACAATCCCAATCTGCGGCACTATGGGAGACGAGAGGAGAGTGTTCCTAGACCTGTGTGACCTGTTGGAGTACGCATGTGATACTAATCAAAGTAAGAGTCCATAATACATACATACATAGTACATAGTAATAGTGTTTTAGTAGTAGTAGAGCTTTTTTGTGAAAGAGTTCGTCCGGGGAAGTACTACCACCGTACCTATTTCTGCCGCAAAGCAGTAGTGCTCGCATTTCTGTGTTCCGGTTTGAAGGGTAAGGGTGCCGGTGAAATTACAGGCACATGAGACTTTTCATCTTTATGTCTCAAGGTGGCGGGCGCAGTGCAATGCCACATAGGGTGCGTCCTAGGTGGACGTGATCTATGAGGTAATGCACATTTCATAGGCAGAGGTTACCGCTTAACATCAGGTGGGCCATCTGCTAGTTCCGTCATTAGTAGTATACAAAAAAATAAAAAATAAAATAAAAAACGTAGTGTGGGGCGCCCCCTGGCTAGGTGGAGCGACGATCTGCGTAAGGCAGCTGGTAGAAAGTGGATGGAAAGAGCTGGAAATCGGTCTAAATGGCGAACATTGGGAGATGCCTATGTCCAGCTGTGGACTGATACAGGCTGATGATGATGATAATAACTGCTGAAGCATACAGGTTCTCGTGTGGGGACCGCGAACCTGAACACGTAGTTTGCTCGATCCGATGCTTAGACATCGGATGTTTATTGCAGGATGTCAGCTTCTTAAGGCTATTCGTCGTGGTATTCCCTGGAGGCCTATCTCCAGCACTGGGCAGTTGGCTGATGATAATGATGAATAGCCGAAATGTCTGGAAACCGAAATCTCGATGATATGCTACATTTTATTACGTTCTGGCGATCGCCCCCTCTTTCACCTGCGTTGTTCTCCACAGACTGAATGTCGGGGTTTCGTTTCGTTCGTTTCGTTTCGTATAAGGTAGTGCTGGCCTCTGGTGTCGGAGTTTGTCAAGCCGCCCGAGGGCCTCTGACATGGCTTATCGACTGCTATTAATCAATAACAGCCGGGACCGACAGCTTAACGTGCCCTCCGAAGCACAGAGCGATGGAAATCCGCACATAACTTAGAAAAGTCATTGGTGCGGAGCCTAGGATCGAACCCGGTATCGTTGGATTCTGAGTTGCACTATTGAACCGTTAGGCTACCATCGCTAATCAATACAATCAAATAATCATAACAATGTCGGGGTGAAACGTATTTAATGTTTTAATCCAGGTTTTATTCTGTGTGTGTACCATATTTAAGTAAGGTTGGCATTTTTTAACCCGGTCAAACGTGGCTGTGCAAATTGGAGAAATAATTCAGTGTTTTGTTTTTTCGCAGTTTACACTCACGTGGATGATATAGAGGGGTGTCCTCCAAAACATAAAAAGAAGACAGAGTAGCAGCCGCATAACACCACTCAAAAACATAAGAAGAAGACAGAGTAACAGCCGCATAACACCACTCAAAAACATAAGAAGACAGAGTAACAGCCGCATAACACCACTCAAAAACATAAGAAGACAGAGTAACAGCCGCATAACACCACTCCAAAACATAAGAAGACAGAGTAACAGCCGCATAACACCACTCCAAAACATAAGAAGAAGACAGAGTAACAGCCGCATAACACCACTCAAAAACATAAGAAGACAGAGTAACAGCCGCATAACACCACTCCAAAACATAAGAAGAAGACAGAGTAACAGCCGCATAACACCACTCAAAAACATAAGAAGACAGAGTAACAGCCGCATAACACCACTCCAAAACATAAGAAGAAGACAGAGTAACAGCCGCATAACACCACTCAAAAACATAAGAAGACAGAGTAACAGCCGCATAACACCACTCAAAAACATAAGAAGAAGACAGAGTAACAGCCGCATAACACCACTCCAAAACATAAGAAGACAGAGTAACAGCCGCATAACACCACTCCAAAACATAAGAAGAAGACAGAGTAACAGCCGCATAACACCACTCAAAAACATAAGAAGACAGAGTAACAGCCGCATAACACCACTCCAAAACATAAGAAGAAGACAGAGTAACAGCCGCATAACACCACTCAAAAACATAAGAAGACAGAGTAACAGCCGCATAACACCACTCCAAAACATAAGAAGAAGACAGAGTAACAGCCGCATAACACCACTCAAAAACATAAGAAGAAGACAGAGTAACAGCCGCATAACACCACTCCAAAACATAAGAAGAAGACAGAGTAACAGCCGCATAACACCACTCAAAAACATAAGAAGACAGAGTAACAGCCGCATAACACCACTCCAAAACATAAGAAGAAGACAGAGTAACAGCCGCATAACACCACTCCAAAACATAAGAAGAAGACAGAGTAACAGCCGCATAACACCACTCAAAAACATAAGAAGAAGACAGAGTAACAGCCGCATAACACCACTCCAAAACATAAGAAGACAGAGTAACAGCCGCATAACACCACTCCAAAACATAAGAAGAAGACAGAGTAACAGCCGCATAACACCACTCAAAAACATAAGAAGAAGACAGAGTAACAGCCGCATAACACCACTCAAAAACATAAGAAGACAGAGTAACAGCCGCATAACACCACTCAAAAACATAAGAAGACAGAGTAACAGCCGCATAACACCACTCAAAAACATAAGAAGAAGACAGAGTAACAGCCGCATAACACCACTCAAAAACATAAGAAGAAGACAGAGTAACAGCCGCATAACACCACTCAAAAACATAAGAAGACAGAGTAACAGCCGCATAACACCACTCAAAAACATAAGAAGAAGACAGAGTAACAGCCGCATAACACCACTCAAAAACATAAGAAGAAGACAGAGTAACAGCCGCATAACACCACTCCAAAACATAAGAAGAAGACAGAGTAACAGCCGCATAACACCACTCAAAAACATAAGAAGAAGACAGAGTAGCAGCCGCATAACACCACTCAAAAACATAAGAAGAAGACAGAGTAACAGCCGCATAACACCACTCAAAAACATAAGAAGAAGACAGAGTAACAGCCGCATAACACCACTCAAAAACATAAGAAGAAGACAGAGTAGCAGCCGCATAACACCACTCAAAAACATAAGAAGAAGACAGAGTAACAGCCGCATAACACCACTCAAAAACATAAGAAGAAGACAGAGTAGCAGCCGCATAACACCACTCAAAAACATAAGAAGAAGACAGAGTAACAGCCGCATAACACCACTCAAAAACATAAGAAGAAGACAGAGTAGCAGCCGCATAACACCACTCAAAAACATAAGAAGACAGAGTAACAGCCGCATAACACCACTCAAAAACATAAGAAGACAGAGTAACAGCCGCATAACACCACTCAAAAACATAAGAAGACAGAGTAACAGCCGCATAACACCACTCAAAAACATAAGAAGAAGACAGAGTAACAGCCGCATAACACCACTCAAAAACATAAGAAGAAGACAGAGTAACAGCCGCATAACACCACTCAAAAACATAAGAAGAAGACAGAGTAACAGCCGCATAACACCACTCAAAAACATAAGAAGAAGACAGAGTAACAGCCGCATAACACCACTCAAAAACATAAGAAGAAGACAGAGTAACAGCCGCATAACACCACTCAAAAACATAAGAAGAAGACAGAGTAACAGCCGCATAACACCACTCCAAAACATAAGAAGAAGACAGAGTAACAGCCGCATAACACCACTCAAAAACATAAGAAGACAGAGTAACAGCCGCATAACACCACTCAAAAACATAAGAAGACAGAGTAACAGCCGCATAACACCACTCAAAAACATAAGAAGAAGACAGAGTAGCAGCCGCATAACACCACTCAAAAACATAAGAAGAAGACAGAGTAACAGCCGCATAACACCACTCAAAAACATAAGAAGAAGACAGAGTAACAGCCGCATAACACCACTCAAAAACATAAGAAGAAGACAGAGTAACAGCCGCATAACACCACTCAAAAACATAAGAAGATGACAGAGTAACAGCCGCATAACACCACTCAAAAACATAAGAAGATGACAGAGTAACAGCCGCATAACATCACTCAAAAACATAAGAAGAAGACAGAGTAACAGCCGCATAACACCACTCAAAAACATAAGAAGATGACAGAGTAACAGCCGCATAACACCACTCAAAAACATAAGAAGATGACAGAGTAACAGCCGCATAACACCACTCAAAAACATAAGAAGAAGACAGAGTAACAGCCGCATAACACCACTCAAAAACATAAGAAGACAGAGTAACAGCCGCATAACACCACTCAAAAACATAAGAAGAAGACAGAGTAACAGCCGCATAACACCACTCAAAAACATAAGAAGAAGACAGAGTAACAGCCGCATAACACCACTCAAAAACATAAGAAGAAGACAGAGTAACAGCCGCATAACACCACTCAAAAACATAAGAAGAAGACAGAGTAACAGCCGCATAACACCACTCAAAAACATAAGAAGAAGACAGAGTAACAGCCGCATAACACCACTCCAAAACATAAGAAGAAGACAGAGTAACAGCCGCATAACACCACTCAAAAACATAAGAAGACAGAGTAACAGCCGCATAACACCACTCAAAAACATAAGAAGACAGAGTAACAGCCGCATAACACCACTCAAAAACATAAGAAGAAGACAGAGTAGCAGCCGCATAACACCACTCAAAAACATAAGAAGAAGACAGAGTAACAGCCGCATAACACCACTCAAAAACATAAGAAGAAGACAGAGTAACAGCCGCATAACACCACTCAAAAACATAAGAAGAAGACAGAGTAACAGCCGCATAACACCACTCAAAAACATAAGAAGATGACAGAGTAACAGCCGCATAACACCACTCAAAAACATAAGAAGATGACAGAGTAACAGCCGCATAACACCACTCAAAAACATAAGAAGAAGACAGAGTAACAGCCGCATAACACCACTCAAAAACATAAGAAGATGACAGAGTAACAGCCGCATAACACCACTCAAAAACATAAGAAGATGACAGAGTAACAGCCGCATAACACCACTCAAAAACATAAGAAGAAGACAGAGTAACAGCCGCATAACACCACTCAAAAACATAAGAAGACAGAGTAACAGCCGCATAACACCACTCAAAAACATAAGAAGAAGACAGAGTAACAGCCGCATAACACCACTCAAAAACATAAGAAGAAGACAGAGTAACAGCCGCATAACACCACTCCAAAACATAAGAAGAAGACAGAGTAACAGCCGCATAACACCACTCAAAAACATAAGAAGACAGAGTAACAGCCGCATAACACCACTCAAAAACATAAGAAGACAGAGTAACAGCCGCATAACACCACTCAAAAACATAAGAAGAAGACAGAGTAGCAGCCGCATAACACCACTCAAAAACATAAGAAGAAGACAGAGTAACAGCCGCATAACACCACTCAAAAACATAAGAAGAAGACAGAGTAACAGCCGCATAACACCACTCAAAAACATAAGAAGAAGACAGAGTAACAGCCGCATAACACCACTCAAAAACATAAGAAGAAGACAGAGTAACAGCCGCATAACACCACTCAAAAACATAAGAAGAAGACAGAGTAACAGCCGCATAACACCACTCAAAAACATAAGAAGAAGACAGAGTAACAGCCGCATAACACCACTCAAAAACATAAGAAGAAGACAGAGTAACAGCCGCATAACACCACTCAAAAACATAAGAAGACAGAGTAACAGCCGCATAGCACCACTCAAAAACATAAGAAGAAGACAGAGTAACAGCCGCATAACACCACTCAAAAACATAAGAAGAAGACAGAGTAACAGCCGCATAACACCACTCAAAAACATAAGAAGAAGACAGAGTAACAGCCGCATAACACCACTCAAATCATAAGAAGAAGACAGAGTAACAGCCGCATAACACCACTCCAAAACATAAGAAGAAGACAGAGTAACAGCCGCATAACACCACTCAAAAACATAAGAAGAAGACAGAGTAACAGCCGCATAACACCACTCAAAAACATAAGAAGAAGACAGAGTAACAGCCGCATAACACCACTCAAAAACATAAGAAGAAGACAGAGTAACAGCCGCATAACACCACTCAAAAACATAAGAAGAAGACAGAGTAACAGCCGCATAACACCACTCAAAAACATAAGAAGACAGAGTAACAGCCGCATAACACCACTCAAAAACATAAGAAGAAGACAGAGTAGCAGCCGCATAACACCACTCAAAAACATAAGAAGAAGACAGAGTAACAGCCGCATAACACCACTCAAAAACATAAGAAGAAGACAGAGTAACAGCCGCATAACACCACTCAAAAACATAAGAAGAAGACAGAGTAACAGCCGCATAACACCACTCAAAAACATAAGAAGAAGACAGAGTAACAGCCGCATAACACCACTCAAAAACATAAGAAGAAGACAGAGTAACAGCCGCATAACACCACTCAAATCATAAGAAGAAGACAGAGTAACAGCCGCATAACACCACTCCAAAACATAAGAAGAAGACAGAGTAACAGCCGCATAACACCACTCAAAAACATAAGAAGAAGACAGAGTAACAGCCGCATAACACCACTCAAATCATAAGAAGAAGACAGAGTAACAGCCGCATAACACCACTCCAAAACATAAGAAGAAGACAGAGTAACAGCCGCATAACACCACTCAAAAACATAAGAAGAAGACAGAGTAACAGCCGCATAACACCACTCAAAAACATAAGAAGAAGACAGAGTAACAGCCGCATAACACCACTCAAAAACATAAGAAGAAGACAGAGTAACAGCCGCATAACACCACTCAAAAACATAAGAAGAAGACAGAGTAACAGCCGCATAACACCACTCCAAAACATAAGAAGAAGACAGAGTAACAGCCGCATAACACCACTCAAAAACATAAGAAGACAGAGTAACAGCCGCATAACACCACTCAAAAACATAAGAAGACAGAGTAACAGCCGCATAACACCACTCAAAAACATAAGAAGAAGACAGAGTAGCAGCCGCATAACACCACTCAAAAACATAAGAAGAAGACAGAGTAACAGCCGCATAACACCACTCAAAAACATAAGAAGAAGACAGAGTAACAGCCGCATAACACCACTCAAAAACATAAGAAGAAGACAGAGTAACAGCCGCATAACACCACTCAAAAACATAAGAAGAAGACAGAGTAACAGCCGCATAACACCACTCAAAAACATAAGAAGAAGACAGAGTAGCAGCCGCATAACACCACTCAAAAACATAAGAAGAAGACAGAGTAGCAGCCGCATAACACCACTCAAAAACATAAGAAGACAGAGTAACAGCCGCATAACACCACTCAAAAACATAAGAAGACAGAGTAACAGCCGCATAACACCACTCAAAAACATAAGAAGACAGAGTAACAGCCGCATAACACCACTCAAAAACATAAGAAGACAGAGTAACAGCCGCATAACACCACTCAAAAACATAAGAAGAAGACAGAGTAACAGCCGCATAACACCACTCAAAAACATAAGAAGAAGACAGAGTAACAGCCGCATAACACCACTCAAAAACATAAGAAGAAGACAGAGTAACAGCCGCATAACACCACTCAAAAACATAAGAAGAAGACAGAGTAACAGCCGCATAACACCACTCAAAAACATAAGAAGAAGACAGAGTAACAGCCGCATAACACCACTCAAAAACATAAGAAGAAGACAGAGTAACAGCCGCATAACACCACTCCAAAACATAAGAAGAAGACAGAGTAACAGCCGCATAACACCACTCAAAAACATAAGAAGACAGAGTAACAGCCGCATAACACCACTCAAAAACATAAGAAGAAGACAGAGTAGCAGCCGCATAACACCACTCAAAAACATAAGAAGAAGACAGAGTAACAGCCGCATAACACCACTCAAAAACATAAGAAGAAGACAGAGTAACAGCCGCATAACACCACTCAAAAACATAAGAAGAAGACAGAGTAACAGCCGCATAACACCACTCAAAAACATAAGAAGAAGACAGAGTAACAGCCGCATAACACCACTCAAAAACATAAGAAGAAGACAGAGTAACAGCCGCATAACACCACTCAAAAACATAAGAAGACAGAGTAACAGCCGCATAACACCACTCAAAAACATAAGAAGAAGACAGAGTAACAGCCGCATAACACCACTCAAAAACATAAGAAGAAGACAGAGTAACAGCCGCATAACACCACTCAAAAACATAAGAAGAAGACAGAGTAACAGCCGCATAACACCACTCAAAAACATAAGAAGAAGACAGAGTAACAGCCGCATAACACCACTCAAAAACCCAACAAACCTTAACTCCAACAAAATCCACTATAATACCAACATTCTATAAATATCTTGTAAACCATCTCGTACGACTCAGTTGCATGACTTTTTGCGCAAAAAGAAACTTAACTTAAATATGTGTTTAAGTATCATTACGGTAATGTACTCCAGCCTGACCTGGGATCGTGGGAACGGGACGGCTTGATGCGGAATGGTGTGCGGAGAAAGAGATAGTGGAAGGTTGACCGGGTAACAGGTTGTAGCAGACAGAATAAGTATAGTAGGGTTGGCTTATGACTTTCAGGAAAGTCGGACAAATGTACAAACTTGATCGGAAAAAGCTAGATCTGAGTCTTTTTCATAATCTTATTCCAAGTGCATGAGTATTTTTTGGAACTATAGTGTAAATAAACCTTAGCTTGCTGAAAACACCGATAAATTAAAATTATTTTTACTGTGGATACCTACTGTAAACTAGAGCTTTTCCTTCTAATGATAAAAAAATGTTTGGATAAAGTGTGTTTAACTTTCATTCAACCATAGGACCAAACCGAGTGGAGACCTCGGTCGGAGGCCGAAGATCAGGCAGGCCGAAGGCACCATGGACCGATGACATTAAAAACGTTGCTGGCCGCCAGTGGAGTCGTGATACTGGGAACAGAGCCGACTGGAAGAAATTAGGGGAGGCTTATATCCAATATGATGGAATTGAAACTATCGTGGTTGGGAATTATATTAAAAGATAAACGGCTAATTACCACTAATTCAGTCTCGAAACGTCAGCAAAAAGACGAAATTAGTGGTAATTAGCCGTTTATCTTTTAATATGATGATGATGATAGTACCAAAAGGCCGAATAAAAGCATAGTGTTCCCAGCCCTTATTTACTTGTAGCAAATGCATTAGAGTACTGGTCGGTTGGCTCAAGTACATGCAACGGTTATAAAAATGTTGATCGCTGATTATTTTGATCCGACTAAATGACCAAAATGCCGGATAAAACTGGATATTCACAGCACTAAGTATAGCAAATGCAGTAACGTACCGGGCGGTTGGTGCATCTAGATACGGCGCTAACAAAATGTTGATCGCCGATTAATCTCTGTTAAATAAAGGTTTCGATTCCGTTGTGCTCACTAAAGGTGCGCGAATATTTCTTGACTTTATAGTCGCTTGCGCTCTCATTTTAAAAGGCAAATTATAATAAATGCTTAAATTTAATTCAAACGCTGTGGTTGACTGAGTTTGCATTGCCTTAGAGAGATCTAGGTAGGTACAGAAGGATGAAATAAATAAATTAAAGAAATTAAATTTATTATGACAAACTCTATACACAGCATCAATAAAAATAACACACACTCTTTAAGGTTTACAGGTTAAAAAATACCCTAACAAAAATAATCATTATTGGGTAATATGGATAAAATCCATAGTTTGTTAAGGTGGGGTATAACGCAAAATTACCTATCTTAGATTAGATTTTTTACTGACTAAATCAAGTATAATATTCAAATTAAAAATATGCATGGATACTACATTATAATACCGAGGGATCACCCAGACAGAAACACGACTGGGCAAAATTTTCTAACCACTAACTCACACTCTTTTTACCACTAACTTTTGGCTAGATTCGATTCTTTGTCAATATGGTACAGGATTATTGGATCAAAAATTGTATAAATAAAATCAATACAATAAAAGGGAGGGTTCACACACGGGCTTTTTAAAATTATCTATAATTCAAGAGATGCTCAATAAAAACCGCTTTTTCGAGCGACGCGGACGTTAGAAATCAAAATACTTAAATACATAGAATAAACGCTTTTAAGTGTCAATGGGTTTCTTCACCGCGGGCGTAAACCAGCAGGAATATAGACGTGACTAGTGCTGAGCTGATCCCCGCCATTACTTTGCCACGACCAACTGTACTAACGCTTTCTACCAGTAATATCACTTTCCTTATTATGCAGCTCACAGGACAAATCTTAAACCAACAAAAACCGGTCATTATAATCTTAAACCAACAAAAACCGGTCATTATAATCTTAAACCAACAAAAACCAGTCATTATAATCTTAAACCAACAAAAACCGGTCATTATAATATTAAACTAACAAAAACCGGTCATTATAATCTCGACTGCAACGCATAATCGAGTCAATGAAAACCTACCGCTTTTTCGAAAACTAATTTTATCCTTATGTATGGCTTACACATCAAAAATAATAAACATTATGCTATACTAGTGAAACGCCCTCGGCTTCGTCTGCATTGAGGTTTTTCTTAGTGCACCCCTAGAATACAAAAGGCATGAACCCTCCAATTTTGATGTCTCTATGACTTACGGTTTAGGCTGTGCGTTGATAATCAGTCAGTCAATCAGTTTATTTTTGTGATCAAAGTTAACCTATGTTCTTCCTCAGGATGCAATCTATCTCCTTGACAAATTTTATCGAAATCTGTTCAGCTTAGGCGTGAAAAGTTAAAAGAAAGACAGAGCTACTTCTGCATTAATCATTAAAAAAAATACTTTACCTTTACCCGGAATTGTTTGTAAGATTCGTTGCTATAAGATTTGTCTTGGCTGCTAGCTTATTAAGGAATGTATTATTACTGAAAGAAAGCGTTAGCTGAGTCAGTCGTGGGAAGCAATGGCGGCGATGAGCTCACCACTTGTCACGTCTATATTCCACGATGGTGCAACCCACTGTGAAAAGAGGCCTATTGTGGCTCTGCCTACCCCTTCGGGGAAAAAGGCGTGTGTCTATGTATGTATGTATTATTACTGGATAAAAACGTTAGCAGAGTCAGTCGTGGGAAGCAATGGCGGCGATGACCTCACCACTTGTCACGTCTATTTCCCACGATGAAAAGAGGCCCATTTGAGGCTATGCCCTTTCGGGGAAAAAGGCGTGTGTCTCTATGTATGTATGTTTGTTTCATTTTATTATTTTAGACATATTTCTCAAACGAAAAAGTCTTAAAAATAATCCTGCGAACCAACTTAACCGAGATCGACGTGAGCTTTCCCGTTCCGTGAGAAAGCTACAATTTGAACAAGCCATAATTAGCGAGTGGAGCATTAAATCACGGGCAGGGAGTGCACTCCCCCCTCTACCCTCCCGCCCCTCGCGGTGATCAGATCGGACCAGAGGTCAGAACGGAACAGGTGGAATTGCAGGGTCAAGGGCTTGCGAGCCACATTTCTCCGCACTTAGGTAAACGTAGCATGCAGCGTTCTTTGACTTGGGACGAGATCGCTCTCAATAGCACATCCTTTATTTTTTACTTGACTACAGCAAATCGGAAAGAAAGGGTTATGTTTTTAGCAGGTAGGTATGTATTACATTTAGTATTAGTAGAGTTTTTTTGTGAAAAAGATCGTCCGGGGACTATTTTACTACCAACATACTTGTTTCTGCCGCAAAACAGTAGTGCTCGTATTACTGTGTTCCGGTTTGAAGGGTAATGGTTTCCGGTGAAATAACAGGCATATGAGATTTCATCTTTTTGACTCAGGGTGGTGCGCAGTGCAATGCCACATAGGGTGCGTCCTAGGTGGACATGACCTATGTGGTAACGCATTGTTAAAGGCAGAGGTTACCGCTTAACATCACAGCTCCTCACGTCATTCAAAAAGATAAAAAAAAAAAGTTTTTATTTATATATAATGTTTCACAGTAGCGCCTAAACTTCTCATCCAATTTTGGTAAATGAGGTTTCAATCGATTCGTTAGCATGATCCGGGTGGCATAGGCTACAGTTTATACGATACTAGCGACTCGCCCCGGCTTCGCACGCGTAGCCCCCAGTGAACCCCCCCCCCCTCACTTACCCCTCCTGCCTATGTCAATTTCCTGGTTCTAAGCTACCTCCCCACCAATTTTCAGCCAAATCGGATCACCCGTTCTTGAGTTATAATTTGTGTAACTAACACGACTTTGTTTTATATATAGATATAGATGCGCTAATCGACATTCAAGGTACTGTTTTACTATTACATGCTATTACTAAGCACAAACATCGGAGCAAGCCAGGTAGACAGGGCCCGCTATCTGACCACCACGCCCTGCGACCCTAACCACTTTTTAGGGCTCCATGGCCACACACCACTCTAATCAACTAGATTAATCAAATTTGATCAAAAATTTATAAAACAAGAATTAACCAACCCACAAACTTGAACTCTGTTCCAAGAGGTTCTACTGTTGGTTCTATTATTAGAACCTGGTGGAAGTTTTCTTCCAAGAGGTTCTACTGTTGGTTCTATTATTAGAACCTCGTGGAAGTTTTCTTCCAAGAGGTTCTACTGTTGGTTCTATTATTAGAACCACGTGGAAGTTTTCTTCCAAGAGGTTCTACTTTAATGAGCCTTTTTTTATGACTAACAAAATTTTCGCTACGTGATTTAAGTGAACTTCTATTCATGATATTATTATGAACAACAAAACTGTCCTGTCCCCCCTTTGGGGACAAATTTCGGAAATTCCTTTCCCAGTTTGTCCTTAGACCACAAAATAATTTTACCCTCTAAAGTTCAGATCTCTAGGATTTATGGGTTAGAGTTGATAGACGGTCAGTCAGTCACGCAATGATTTGATGTATATATAAGACTAGTAGCTACCGGCGTGTTAGTATAAAGTAGCCTGTTGCTCAATCCAGGTCTTTCTATATACCAAATTTCTTTGAAATCGGTTCAGCTGCTTCGTTGTTTGACTTACAAACATCCAATTGAGACTCGAAAGTACCTACTTTGCTTTTGTAGGATACCCTAAAACTCATATAGGTATTCTTCAAACACGTAAGGTGTGGCAGACAATAAAATAAATAAGAAGTATAAATAAATAAATAAAAAAATAATGCTGGACAAGTTTACACAACATTATCTAGCCCCAAGCTAAGCAGAGCTTGTGTTATGGGTACTAGATAACTGATATACTTAATACAATATATTACATAGATAGATATTTTTATTATACATAGAAAACACCCAGAACACCCAGTATTACCACTGACACCAGAGGCCAGCACTACCACATACGAAACGAAACGAAACGAACCACTTAAAAATCATAAGTAGCATTTTTACTGTTCCCATGAGATCTACTGCGTTATTCACGGAAATTAAATATGAATAACCTAAGTCATAAGTATACAGAGATCACGATGACTCATCAAAACGGCGAATTATTCCTCGAAAGACTCCAGAAAAAGGCCAATCCAGCTAAATGATGCCAATCCCGCCAAAAAAGACCTTAATACCTTGTAATCCTAATACCCCTGCTTTATAATCTTTCAATTTGGCATCAGCAAATAAATTGCACGTCGAAAACAAATCGCGATCCGACCCTATCTTTAAAAATCCATTCAAAAGCTTGAAAACTAAACTCAACCAAACACCAAAAGTTTACAAAAATAATACGTAAATTAAAATTGATAGAACCGTTTTGAGATTTTAACACTGAAAAATGGTAAAAGTTATTTTTAATAACAAAATTATAGGTTTGGTTAATTTAGTCGGGGTACATTTTGAAGGTTGATGAATGTTTTTTTTGTAGTTGCATTGGCCGGAGTCCCAGATAAGGACGAACCCGTTTTAATTGAATAAGAAAAATGTAATGAATATTTTCAAAGAGTATAACGCGATATTGAAATCTTTGGTATAACGTACTTTACTGTACTTTAGTAAACTCTAGCTGGCATCAATGAAACCATAGACAGAATTTTCGCTACGCTAATCAAACGATATCACGTTAGATACTGATTATGTATTATTTAGTGTCACATTATTACATCATTAGATTGATATGTTTAATTAAGATTAGATTAATATTCTTGGACGATCACAAAAACGTCACCTTGTACCGGGACATCCAGAAACAAGAGGACGATCACAAAATCTTCACCTTGTACCGGGACATCCAGAAACAAGAGGACGATCACAAAAACGTCACCTTGTACCGGGACATCCAGAAACAAGAGGACGATCACAAAAACGTCACCTTGTACCGGGACATCCAGAAACAAGAGGACGATCACAAAAACGTCACCTAGTACCGGGATATCCAGAAACAAGAGGACGATCACAAAAACGTCACCTTGTACCGGGACATCCAGAAACAAGAGAGAGAGACTCATCGAGTTCGCTCTCACATAAGTCAGACTGACATTGACATGTGATGTAAGGGATACAGACTATATTTCTAGGTTTGAATCGGCATTTTTGAATGAAACGTCTACATTTTATTTATTTTTATTTTTTATGTGTTTTTTCCAGTTACTTCTTGTAATTTTAGTGGCATTTTAACCGGTGTAACTTGGATAAATGGCACATGTGTGATGTAGTGAAATTTAAGTGTATTGCGTGTCTTTTGGAAATGGTGGATTTTTCCCTGTAAAAACTCAGTTTTTCTGCTACTATTTAAACTGGGTTATGACTTGACGGAGACCCTTGACGACTTGACTATAAAAATATATAATAGGTATATCATTTGACATTGGCTAAATTGTTACAAATAACGCACAAAAGCCATTACCTAAGATAAGAAGAAGAAGACTATATTTCTAACAATAAAACGCCACAGGTCATTCCAGGGGTCCAGCTATCTCCATTCCAAATTGTACCTATCTAAATCCGTGCATGCGTTTCAGCGCGAAGGCGTAAAAAACATAACTCACATACCCACACAAACACACCATGATCGTCTAGATATGTTGGTGTTCTAGCGGCTGGTGTTTTCCAGAAATCAAACAAGTTGACCTTAGATGCTTCAATGTAATGTTTGTTTTCGATTACCGGTAAACAAACAATGGGAGGGACCGAATAAAAAACCTTTGATCGTCCCCGATTTGATATGTTTCAGCCACCTGAGCCCCAGCGGTGGATCAAAGGTGATCGGCGCATGTCCGGTGACGTCGTCATTAGCGCGCTGCTCACGCGCCGGCTAAACTGCGACGCGTGCGCACCCTTTCGGTGATACAGGATGTGTCAGACTTACCAAAAGTGTTGCAACACTAACATATAAAAGTTAAAGCAGTAGTAGAGCTTTTTTGTGAAAGAGTTCGTCGGGGAAGTACTAACACCATACCTATTTCTGCCGCAAAGCTGTAGTGCTCGCATTGCTGTGTTCCAGTTTGAAGGGTCGGTCCAGGTATCGGTGAAATTACAGGCACATGAGACTTTTCATCTTTATGTCTCAGGGTGGCGGGCGCAGTGCACTGCACATAGAGCGCGTCCTAGGTGGACGTGACCTATGAAGTAATGCACTGTTCATAGGCAGAGGTTACAGCTTAACATCAGGTGGGCTATCTGCTTGTTCCGTCATTCAAGAAGTATAATAAATAAATAATATTTATTCACCTTAGCTGTGGTGTCTCCGGCTTGGAACTCCGTCTCCTCAAGCAGCTGCATCAACCTGAGTCATTATCATCATCATCAGCCTGTATCAGTCCACTGCTGGGCATAGGCCTCTCCCAATGTTCGCCATTTAGACCGATTTCAAGCTCTTTCCATCCACTTTCTAGCAGCCGCCTTACGCAGATCGTCGCCCCACCTCGCCAGGGGGCGCCCCACACTACGTTTACCAAGACGTGGTCTCCACTCTAGAACACGTTTACTCCAGCGGTTGTCGGTTCTTCGGCATACCGGATAACTTCGTTGCAGATTTTATCCCTCAGATAAACTCTGAGCATAGCTCGTTCCATAGCACGCTGAGCGACCTAAAGCCGAGTAAGTATCTAGCTTTTTTTTTTAAATACTTCTAGAATGACGGAACTAGCAGATGGCCCACCTGATGTTAAGCGGTAACCTCTGCCTGTGAACAGTGCATTACCTCATAAGTCACGTCCACCTAGGACGCACCCTATGTGGCATTGCACTGTGCCCGCCAACCTGAGACATAAAGGTGAAAAGTCTCATGTGCCTGTAATTTCACCGGCACCCTTACCCTTCAAACCGGAACACAGCAATGCGAGCACTACTGCTTTGCGGCAGAAATAGGTATGGTGGAAGTACTTTCCCGGACGAACTCTTTCACAAAAAAGCTTTACTACTACTAAAACTACCTAAGTAACCTGAGTACCTAACACCGATACTGCGATCTCCTATCCGCCTGCGAAGCGTAGGGATTATGGCACATCCCCCCCTTGCATTATATGGCGAGGCCTCGTCCAAGAGTAGACATCTAATTATATCATGATATAATTAAATTTAAATGTAACCCAAAAATTCCGTTCCGTTCCGTTTATGATGATATAACAGTGGTGTCATCTCCTGTCAATGTTTTGAACTAATTTCGGACTTTGAACAGAAGGTTTCTAATGAAACACCTGTAGATGGCTCCCATCGGCGCTATAGCCGAGTTGATAGTGTCCACAAATTTCGTCTTCAGCCTCATAGTGTTCTATGGCCGAACTGGTAAAGGCATTTCCGATCACAGGCAAGGTTGCGGGTTCGAGTCCCGCTGGAACGGAATTTTTGGGTTACATTTAAATTTAATATTATCCATAAAGTGTGGCTTACACTTGAAAAATTATAAATTATGATGATGATATATATAAGCATGCGTGGCGCTGTAGGTATGAAGCTCTTAGTCGGCTTTTACAACATCTACGGGAGGAGATGGAGGGGTTTATTACGAAGCCGGACACACCATGGATGTCTATTAGTAATAGGTACTCGTTGATTAAAACTCATCAGTTTTTCGGACTCCCTGTGCACATAGCCTGGTTGCCGCTGCCGTCACAATGACGTCGTATTTACTTTAATGACATCCTCGGGAGGAGACGAAGGGGTTTATTCTGAGGCCGGACACACCACGTCTATAAATGTCTATTAGTAATAGGTACTCGTAGAGGTAAGTAAAACTCATCAGTATTTCGGACTCCCTGTGCACATAGCCTGGTTGCCGCTGCCGTCACAATGACGTCGTATTTACTTTTACGACATCCACGGGAGGAGACGGCAGGGTTTATTCTGAGGCCGGACACACCATGTCTATGAATGTCTATTAATAAAATGCATGTAGGAAGGTACTCGTAGAGTAAAACTCATCCGTATTTTAGACTCCCTGTGCACAGAGGCTGGTTGCCGCTGCCGTCACAATGACGTCGTAGTTACTTTTACGACATCCACGGGAGGAGACGGTGGGGTTTATTCTTGGGCCAGACACACCATGTCTGAATAAAAGGCATAGGTATATAAAAGGTACCCGTAGAGGTAAGTAAAACTCATCAGTTTTTTGGACTCCCTGTGCACATAGCCTGGTTGCCGCTGCCGTCACAATGACGTCGTATTTAACAGTAACAGCAGGGAGGTCCGCAAAGACGCCGGCATGACGCCGAAACCACGTACCCACCCCAATGTAAACAATGGACAAAGGGACCGCGTTATTAGGCTGATACCATCGGCGTCGTACACTCGGATACATACATAGCATGAAATAGACGAACTTCTTGAAAGTAATCAAGGTAAGGCTCATCGCCCAGATGACATCCACTACTGGTGCCTTGACGCTGCAAAGTTAAATGTAAACACAATCAAAGTCCACCACGTCTGTCTGTTTGTCTATAAACGCTATAAATACCCAACGGATTTTCATACGGTTTTCACCAATGGACGGAGTGATTCATGATGAAGGTGTATATTAAAATAAAATAAACAAATAAATAAATAATGCTGGACAGTTCACACAACATTGTTTAGCCCCAAGCTAAGCAGAGCTTGTGTTATGGGTACTAGACAACTGATATACTTAATACAATATATTACATAGATAGATATTTTTTATTATATACATATATAAAATACCCAGAACACCCACATATTTGGTGTATATTTTGTAAATTGGCTGAAATATGACCATCATTCTTGAAGATGTCCTAAAACATGCCAAGACCATGTTGTCTGTGGGGGCACACTTGTACTATTATTTATTGTGGTGGGGTAATCTACGGAGCTAACGGATCCGATTTCAAAAATATCTAACTTACACACGACGCTACATGATCATTGAGTGATAGGGTACGTTTTAGGAGGCAGAAGGTAAGGCAGGGGCAGGAGGCAGGACATGGGGGGAGCGGAGGTAAAACAAGGGGGGCAGGAGGCAGGACATGGGGAGAGCTGCAGGTAGAACAAGGGGGCAGGAGGTAGGACATGGTGAGGGCAGGAGTTAAGAAAGTCCAGGGGAAGGGGTTGTTTTTTATCCCGAATCCACGCGTGCGAAAATAAGCTAGTAGATTATAAATTAAATACCTAATGAAACTAATGTTATGTACCTGCTTAGCCTGTTGTTTTGTATGCTTCAGTTCACAATGTGCACGCTTACCTGATTACCTGATTACTTACCAGATTTTAATATTAGTATTTTTTACAAGCATTTAACCCTTTATCTGGCTCTGTCCATATATTGGACACCATACAATACAAAAAAAAAAATAAAAAAAAAAAAAAAAAAAAAAAAAAAAAATTTTTGGATTTGGCCAGGGCCTTCTGCCATATAAAGGGTTAATTAGGTTGCCATGTTTGTATACGTATATTACACTAATTGCTTAGTTTAGGTACTAGTATAGTATTCTTTTGTCTGTGGTTTAGGTCAAATCTTGCAAGCTAAATTAAAACCACTTCTTGACATTCGATTGAGCTGAAATTATGCAAACATGTCAAGTTCCGATGACAGTAAATAAATAAATAAATAAATAATCCTGGACAGTTCACACAACATTATCTAGCCCCAAGCTAAGCCAGAGCTTGTGTTATGGGTACTTGATAACTGATATACTTAACATAATACATTACATAAATAGATATTTTTTATTATACATAGAAAACACCCAGAACACTCTGAACAAATATCTGCAGAACGCACAAATATTTGTTCCGAGGCGGGAATCGAACCCGCAACTTCCTGCGTCGCAGGCGAACCATCGCCAGCCGCGCCACAGAGGTCGTCAATACAATACTATAGTGACAGTGAGCTGATCTGATGATGGAGACGGAAGTTGGACCACGGAACGCCTAGAAGGAGAATCGTAGACTGGCCGTGTTCAGGCTCATTTTGACCACTAATTACAACCTTTTATTTTACTCTTGTGGAATCTTGCAACTGAATTTTAAAGCAGTTATCCTCAACCGATTGAGCTGTAATTTGGCATACCTGTCAAGTTCCGATGACAGTATAATACTATGGTGAAAGCGAGCTAATCTGATTATGGAGACGGAAGGTGGACAACGGAACTCCTCGATGGATAAAGTCTACTATTATCCATCGAGGAGTTCCGTTGTCCACCTTCCGCTGTGTTTAGGCTCACTTTGATCAGCACACGGTTAACGATCACTAATTTTATAAAAGCATTCTTTGAAATATGTTTTTCAACATAAAACTTAGTTAAAACTACTGCTAACTTTGAACTATGATAGCTGTTTCTTTCGTTGAGTGTACAGCTCTACTAGGAATCTGTTGACGGTATCTATCGGGGTGCGCTCTCATTGCGTCAGCGTTTTGGGCTAAACAGGTCGTTCAGATCGTATCTCGGCCTGTGCTGGCTTGAAGATCACTTGTGGGCACGTATTCTGGGCTCTTCGGTAGGAAGGAATACCTACGTGCTATTTATACGATTTATTTACTGTAGGAAGGCTTTCGATGTTTTGATGACATTACACCAGAGGTACACCGAGGATTTGAAGTTTGTAAGAAAAAAATACGCAGACAAAGTCACAGGCGTTCCACTATTTGTGAACTTTATTAACACGTATATAATATTTGTAAACAGCTCCTAAGGTAGTTTTCACTCCTCTTGCTAAAAAGGGCCGTCATTGTGGCGTTTCGGAGCGAAGAAAAAATAGCATATCTTTTTTTTTTTCTTTATAGTGGCGCCGCACGGCTTGTGTATTTGCCATTTTCAAGTATCTGTATTTTCACTATATTGTATTTTCAATATATTTTGCAACGTTACACTCCTTCCAAGTCGTCAAAGTCACAGTCAAGTCATGTTTTAGTAAAACGGTGGCCAATTTTACCAAAACTTTGGTAGACAATTTCCACCAATTTCAAGAGTCACGCAATTCACTTCCATTTCATTTCACTACACTTGTGCTTTTTAAACGAGCTACATTAGTTAAAATGCCACCAAAATAACACAAAATAACTCAAGAAAACACTAAGAAAAGAAATAAAATAAAAGTAGACAACGAAACTGGCGGCAAGAGTCCTGGCATTTCTTCACCAAATAGGAAAAACTTTTTTTTTTAATTTTTGTCTGTCAAATGACAATGAGCCTACAAAAACGAAAAGTCTTTAGCCATAAGTAGAATAATCATGAATAAAGACTCGACTTATTATTGTTTCATAAAATCTTTTAGTAATTTTCTCTAATTGCAAATTGAATTGGTAGTGACCGTTATTATTTTTTCATATTGTATTGGATTATTTTATTTTCTCGCAATCATAGTTTAAAGTAGAGTGTAACACACGGCGCTAAAAACCCATTAAAAACTCTGTTTCTATTTACTCCCTCGCTAATAAAACTAACTCGTATGTAATGGGTCTTATTAGCTCCTTGTATAACAATCTACTATTTCTATCCCGGATGAAATGGCTATGTCGCAACAAATATTTATTTAAAGGTTGTCTGGAAGAGATCGCTTTCAGCCCATTGTACTTTAATTTGTATTGTTTTTTGGTGTGCAATAAAGAGTTTATCGATCCAACATTTAAATTCCAAAATAACACCCAACCAATTGGAAGCGAAGCGCGTTCCCACATTAGCCTGAAGATGGTCCGATTACGGTGGTTATCGCGCGTACCACGGGAGCTGCCCGGAGGGTAGCCGTACATCTTAAACTAAATCTGCGTCGTGATGTAAAAAGAAACCCATTTATTTGCGAATCAAAATAAAACTTCATACCTTGATCAGCTAGAGCGATTCTAATAGATTTTTAATCCCCGACGCAAAAACGACGGCGTGTTATAAGTTTGACATGACTGTGTGTGTGTCTGTTTGTGACATCGTAGCTCCCAAACGGATGAACCGTTTTTTTTGTTTGAGAGGTGAATTAGTCGGGAGTTCTCTTAGCTATGTTTGATCATAAAAATAAAAAAATCCCTCAACGCAATGAAAAGGCTGAACCGATTTTGATCAAACATAGCTAAGAACACTCCCGAGAAATTCACGTTTCAAACAAAAAAAAAACTAAATCGGTTCATCCGTTCGGGAGCTACGATGCGACAGACAGACACACACACAGACATGTCAAACTTATAACACCCCGTCGTTTTTGCGTCGGGGGTTAAAAATCGGTTCAGCCGTTTCACTGCGTTGAGGGTTTTTTTAATATTTACAAAATTAATTACTTTTAGAAATTCATTCTGACGCAATCTACTCTTTACTGCATATGATATTATTATCTATAAACATAGAATGAACGCGAGAATCTATCATCAAATAAAAATAATAAAAAATCAATAAAAACTATCCATATCGCAAGAAAACAAGACCACAATATGAAACACGCTTGAAAAATAAAGTGCGTGATTACACTATATGCATCTAGCACCTGCCGGCAAGACCTATAATTTCACCTACACTCATGGATAAGTACTGGAACTAACCTAGCAAAACAAATCTCAAGTCAACTGCGCATAATTAATATCTAATTACATTTTCGTTATTATGCGCTAACGCAGACCCAACCAAAACACACCACTCAGCTCAAATCGCCGATTATTACTACACTATCAATGACTGTCATTGCACCGATCATATTTCGTCTCGTTTACGCGAATAACTCATAATTACAGCGCGTTACCGACATCTCTCTCGAACTCATTACTTTGAACGCGACCAGTACAGCCTCTTTCCATTTCTTTCACGCAAAACCTTCACGGATGCGAGGAAAAACGTAAAATCGAGCCGTCTCGTTCTAGCGCGCCTCTCATTACGCTCGAAATGAGGCTGTTTTTTTTCAGTTTGTACTTTAAAATTAAACGATAGTTCCATTTTTAAAACGACAGTTTTACTAAGAAACTTTTTTATAAATTGGAGCGGTGGAGCGAAGGGATTCGTTAAGGCGCGGGCGCATGTTTTTTCGAATAAAAATAAAATAAGACTTGCGGGAAAGAGAGGCTTGTGGCTTTTTATAGTCGTTGTTCAGATGCGGCCGCGCACGGAAGTATCGGAGCTTCAGGATCGGGCCTAATCTCATTCTAATAAAAAGCTCACGCATAAATTGACGCGTTGTTGTGATTTTGACGTTTCGTTTTTTTTTATAATGATTTTGAGGTTGCGCGCTGTGAGGTTACATAGGTGTTGAATATGTCCGGCACGTGCGTTTTATCGGTATTTTTATGGTTACGATCTGACATTAATTTTAAGAAGTTTAGTGTTGAAGGGTTGTTTCTTTTATTAAGTTATCATTAGAACTTGATCGGTCGAGCTGTGTGGTCGTGTTTGTTTACGTCACTTACAATGGACTGATAACTTGTGTTCAAGTTTAGTGTTTGATTTTATTATTTTAGTTTGGTTCAATATGTTTCTAAGGTGAGTGTTTTTTTTTTCTACTATTTTTAGTTACTGTTTTTTGTAGTCTATATAATTGGGTTTTGTAACTTATTTAGCGTACTAACTTAGTTTTGTAGCGTTGCAATTTAGAACTTAATATAACTTTAAAAGCTATACTTACCTGACTTTAACAATCAGCACATGATTTTAGTGTACATTTAAATTATTTAAGATCCTGAATTGCAACCTATTATACTAAAAAGACGATATATATAATATTATGAGAAATAAAAATGATTGACTAGATAAAAAAAATATAGTTGGTTTCAGCCAAAATATCTATTATAATATTTTTTGATTTAACGTTATTTATTACATATATACATAGACACACACTTCTTTCTCCGAAGGGGTAGGCAGAGCCTCAAAGGGCCTAATTCTAATTCTAGGTGGGGGTGTTAAGACCTGCACTGACATCCTGCTGTGGGGTGTATTGTGCATTATCCCCCTGTGCTATTTTCAAAGGGTCTATTTTCACATTATTTATTAAACGTTGGAAACGCGATATAACAATAAATATGTGTTCCGATCGCAAAAGTTAAAAAAATACTATCTTATATATATAATGTTCCCATCTCTTAAGTCAAAGTCAAAGTTAAAAGTATTTTATTCATTGAAATCACAAGGATCATTTTGAATCGTCTTAAAAAATAAATTTACATTTACTTCTGTTCCAACGCAACCAGACCTAGAAGAATCAGGCAACAAACACGGTCTGTTTTTCTTTTGATGATCCTTCTTACTACGAGGTGGGGAGCGCCTTACTATTACATAACCTCAAACAGTGACAGAATTAATTTAAGAGTTACAAAATAAGAGAAATAATACAATTTAAACAACGGCTATTCTACGTAAAGGATTCAAAATGATCCTTGTGGTTCTTCTTGTTAGCTTCAGTAATGGCTTCTGTGCATTATTTGCAACAATTTAGCCAATGTCAAGTGATTTATTTATTATAGTTTTATAGTCAAGTCGTCAAGAGTAACCGTCAAGTCCTAACCCAGTTTAAACGGTGGCAGAAAAACTGAGTTTTTACAGGAAAAAATCCACCATTTCGAAAAGACTCGCAATACACTTAAATTTCACTACATCACACATGTGCCATTTATCCAAGTTACACCGGTTAAAATGCCACTAAAATTACACGAAATAACTCGAATAAACACATTAAAATGTAATAAAATAAAAATGACGACGTTTCTTTCAAAAATGGCAGATTTCAAACCCATCCTTGTGGTTTTAATGAATTATATATTTTTGACTTTGACTATTGTGTACCAAAGTTACATTAAGCTTATCATGTTAGTCTGCATTGTCTGAAACTGTATTTCAATATATATGTCCATTACTTTACTGAAAACCATATCGCTAAGAAAACCTAAGCCCTTACTAGTCAAGTACTACTTGATGATAATGATGATGATGTGACCCTAGCTGATTTAGGCCACGGCGGTATTGTTCCTGCTAGATTTTTTCGTTGTTGTGCTGTGATGTCTTGCATAGCCAATTTAAAGACAAATAGAGTATACATTATACATTCCCAAGCGATTCCCGAGTGAGTAGCCCATTGTACATTTCCGTTATTTCTTTTGTTATTGAGTTATTTTTTGTATTTCTGTGGGTTATTTGTGTACAATAAATAGTTAATCTATCTATCTATCTATCTATCTATCTATCTATCTATCTATCTATAGAGCTAATATTAGAACACCATCCTCTTAGGTATAAATTCTCAGTTCTGAGTCTTAGGTCACCAATAATATTTTTCAAGGGGATAAATTGCACGACATATTGGACTATGTGAGTTCAAGATGGCCGGCGAGGGAAGCCAATAGGGTGGGTTTTTTCTTAAATATTGTTTATTATATTTGTTTTTTAGGCTTATAAATGTAGTTGGTATACATGATAGTGCTAGGTATATATTATAACTTTGTAATTAGATTAACTTCATGCGGATTTTTTTATATTTTTTGAAATATTTAATTTTTAGGGATATTTTCAAGAACAAAGAATAACTGACATTGAGATTAATAATACATTTTTCATTTAAATTTAAGCAAATAAAGCGGGTTTCTTAAAATCCTTTATTAAGCAATAGTTTAGATATATGCTAAAATTGGACAGCAAGATGGATTTTGTAGTTAAAAAAATAGTAATTATCGTACTTTTACCGCGTTTGTGTCTTTATTTATGTTTAATAAACAAATATACCCTATTAACTTGCAGTTAATTACAACATTAAAACAAAAAAAATAGAACATTATTCAGAGTATTTTTTTGAAAAATTTGGATTTAATTCCGGTGTTTGAACATGATATCCAATCATTGCTATTTTTTGGATATGAATTAGATACCTACTGTGTAGCTCCCTTCTATCGCTATAACATATTTAAATTTGCCTTTTTTTCCTTAAAACATTCGTGGCCCAGCCTAGTATCCACTTAAGCCAAAATAACACCTGACATGATCAACCACAAAGTGTTATTTTGTGCTAAAGTCAGAAGTATACATCAAAGCGCAGCTTTTTTTAAAATATATAAAATGTTATAAGAATCGCATAAGCGAAAAAGCAATTTTCCTTTTATTTGATTAAAAAAAAAAAAAAAAAAAAAAAAACTTTAAACATATTCATTTACAGACAAAAAAATTGTGACGTATGTGCTAACCATTTCAGGCGGCGTAGATAGTGTTGAAAATGCGCAAATCCAAATTAACAAACAATAATCAACTTTATTCCTTTGACATAGAGAATCAATATTTTTACCTTAAATAGTAGTGACATTGTTATATAACCTTGTAACAAAATTAGGAATATATAGTGTTACGAAGGCTCTGTGATGCCGTTTCATGTTTGTAAATTTGTAACATGTTTTATTGAAGTTCCTTATTGGTATAAATAGATTGTCACGACAGCTCTACGTGTATAGTATCTAAGTCACCACCATACCTTTTTCTGCCGCAAAGCAGTAGTGCTCGCATTGCTGTGTTCCGGTTTGAAGGGTAAGGGTGCCGGTGAAATTACAGGCACATGAGACTTTTCATCTTTATGTCTCAGGGTGGCGGGCGCAGTGCAATGCCACATAGGGCGCGTCCTAGGTGGACGTGACCTATTAGGTAATGCACCGTTCATAGGCAGAGGTTACCGCTAAACATCAGGTGGGCCTCTTGCTAGTTCCGTCATCCAAGTAGCATAAAAAAAATAAAAAATAAAAGTCTACGATAAGTATGTATATTTTTACAAACGTCTCCCTCGACTTTCCATCAAAAGAGTTAGTGGTTAAACAGTTTCCTAACCTACAATGCGAAAATATGGGTTTATATTTGGAACCAAATAAAAACATTGATACATAAATATAATAAATAGGTACATGAAGCTAATACATGTAGTTTAAAAAATCTGATCACCTTTTGATCTAGTTTCTATGTCATAAATGTCACACACAAAATAGGTGTTCTTCTTTTCGTTTGTATACACCGATAGAACCCAAACCTTGTAGTGAGTTTTTTTTATCACCTTTTGATCTAGTGTCACTGTCTTAAATATCACACATAAAATAGGTATTCGTCTTTTCGCTTCATAGTTTTTCCAAGAGTCTTAGCACAAAAAAACCATCTCTCTTCACTATTTCCAAATATAACACTTTCCTACTCTAATCTAAAGTCGCATTGAATCGAAAGAAGACTAAAGTGTTATAAGGGATCAGAATATTAATTTTCAGTCAATTCATAAATCAGTCTCGATTTGGTCAACATTCAGTTAGGATTTAAAATAATTACAGGAATTGTACTTGTGTAATAAGGTATAGGCAACTTTAACACTAATAATAATGCGTGCAAAGCCGTAGGTAGACACTAGTATGATATAAGAAAAACACAGTTTTAAGCTGAAAATTTCAGGCCTATCTTGGCTATAGGACACTGAGCGTACCATTTGTACCGATTTCTTTTTACGATTTCTTTTTACCAGGACTAAATTAATGTGACACCTAACACTCACTAAACAGATCAGATAAGCAGATCGTACAAATATTTGTTCCGAGGCGGGAATTGAACCCGTAACCTCCTGCGTCGCTGGTCGCAATTGCGTCTAGTGTGTTCGTAATCTGAACATAATTTAGCCCTGATGCCACACTAGGATACCCTATGCCTCGGGTATCAGCAACTACGAGCACTATGGTACCACAACACCCAGACCCAGAACGAATATTTGCAGATCATATAAACATTTGTTCCGTATCAGGAATCGAACCCGCAACCTTTCGCATCTCGGCCGGCTACTCGCCTGCCACATCGTTCGTCAATTTAAAATGATTGCTACGCTACGAAAATGCTACACAAAAGTTTTTATTTTAGTTTATTTTACTAGTATTTGTAGCAGTTTTACGTTAATAATTTTTGGTAAATTAATGTGTGCCTTCTGATATAATAAATTTAATATGTTAGAAAATACAATTTATCTTATACTAAATAGTTTAATTTCTAAGAGATTTACTACCCTTGACAAATAAAATTCCAACTGTATCTTTTAAATTTCATTTAAACATAACAAAATCGTAATAATTAAAATTTTGATTGAAAACAATGAACTTTATCCATAAACTCCTGTCTAACAACTCTTCCAGAGTATTTCCCGTCATCTTTCTTTCTGTCCATTCATCCAAATCCCTAATGTACGTATTACGGAAGAATTTAACCGCTTCAAATGTAGGATTCACCGTGAAATGGTCTCGTCATAGTATGTATGGAATGTCGGTTTTGTGGCCGGCATTACCTATCGCATTCTCCATTTGAAATCAGGTGAAAAAAACAGTAACTAAAGATAGTTTGATGACATTGTATTAAATTGTTAAATAAATATAATTTAGCAGAAAAGTTTAACCAGGTGTAAATGGTGATATAGATAGATAGATAGAAAATTATTTATTGCACAGGACAAAAAAGCAGTACATAGGCGAACTTAATGCTAATTAGCATTTTCTTCCAGCTAACCTTTATGTAATGTAGAGTGGGTGGTAGTGCTATTAAAAATAATTATAGGTTGAGATTAAATGATTAACATAATTAAATACCTACTCTAAATAAATACAATATAAATGCTATATAAATACCTAACATAATATAATATATATAAATAATTCAATAAATAACATAAGCTTAATTTTGGTGGACATTTTGCAATTCCAAAAAGGTATGGTACAGTTTGGCCTTGAAGACTCCCATGGAAGCGGCTTTCTTAATAATATGTATTAGTCTATTAAATATGTCTATGTGTTTATTTATTAATTCTGTACCAATTGCAGTAAATATGTTATATTTAGTTTATCTTGAATGTTACATAAACTATCCTTTAATCAAATTTGTGTGCACTACCTGTCAATTGTTTTCCACAATACACGAAGGTTAGCTGGAAGAGAATGCTATCTAGCATTAAATTCGCCTGCGTACAGTACTTTTTAAGTTGTACAATAAATAAATAAATAAAATAAATAATGCTGGACAGTTCACACAACATTATCTAGCCCCAAGCTAAGCCAGAGCTTGTGTTATGGGTACTAGATAACTGATATATTTAATACAATGTATTACATAGATAGATATTTTTTATTATACATTGAAAATACCCAGAACACCCTGAACAAATATCTGCGATCGCACAAATATTTGTTCCGAGGCGGGAATCGAACCCGCAACCTCCTGCGTCGCAGGTCAACCTTCGCCCGTCGCGCCACAGAGGTCGTCAAATAAATAATTTTATATCCATTTAACTGTAAAAAATCCGCCATTTTCGAGAAGAGATGTCGTCTACCTTTATGTTATTTCTTTTCCTAGTGTTTTTTGAGTTATTTTGTGTTATTTTGGTGGCATTTTAACCAATGTAGCTAGTGTAGTGAAATTAAATTGAAGTGAATTGCGTGACTTTCCAAATTGGTGGAAATTGTCTACCAAAATTTCATTAAAACGGCCACCGTTTTACTAAAACATGTCTTTGACGACTTGGAAGGAGTGTAACGTTGCAAATTATATTAAAAATACACTATTATAATGAAAATTTAAAATAACTTGAAAATGGAAAATGCAGAAGCCGTGCAGCCCCAATTATATAAACAAAAAAGAAGAAAAAAACATAACTAGCAAATTTAAATCATAAAAAAAAAACGAAGGAAGTATTCACCGTCACTGTTTGAATGATAACATGCTGGTCTGTGTGTTAACATGCTTGTGCGCACCCGCGCCGCCGTCGGCCCTTTCATCTCCCGGGCAGTCCTTAAAGCCTTTTTTGTTTGACTGATTAGACTTTTTTTACGATCGTTAGCCTTTATTGTGGGAACGACGATTATTGGTACTTTGTTATTAATTTGATTGAGTTGTATTGAGTGATTGTTTGTTTTGGGGTTAGTGATTGGAGAAAGTGAAGCTTTTGAGAAAATGATTATAAATATTGATGTTTAGTTGCTGTTAGCACAGAATACTTTGACGACCTCTGTGGCGCGGCGGGCGAAGCTTGGCTTGCGATGCAGGAGGTTGCGGGTTCGATTCCCGCCTCGGAACAAATATTTTTGCGATCGCAGATATTTGTTCAGGGTGTTCTGGGTATTTTCTATGTATAATAAAAAATATCTATCTATGTAATATATTGTATTATTTATATCAGTTATCTAGTACCCATAACACAAGCTCTGCTTAGCTTGGGGCTAGATAATGTTGTGTGACTGTCCAGCATTATTAATTTAATTATTTAATATATATTAGTACAAGAACTGTTAGTAAGATTCGTTGGTATAAGAATAGTCCTGTCTGCTAGCTTATTAAATGTGTTATTACTGGAGGAAAGCGTTAGCTGAGTCAGTCGTCGTCGTCTTTTCGTATGAGGTAGTGCTGGCCCCTGGTGTCAGAGTTTGTCAAGCCGCCCGAGGGCCTCTGACATGGCTTATCGACTGCTATTAATCAATAACAGCCGGGACCGACAGCTTAAAACGTGCCCTCCGAAGCACAGAGCGATGGAAATCCACACATAACTTAGAAAAGAACACGAAACGACGACGAATACAATATATTACATAGATAGATATTTTTTAATATACTCGTATATAGAAAATACCCAGAACACCCTGAACAAATATCTGCAGATCGCACAAATATTTGTTTCGAGGCGGGAATCGAACCCGCAACCTCCTGCATCGCAGGCGAACGTTCGCCACAGAAGAGGAAGTCGTAAGATTCGTTGGTATAAGATTTGTCCTTACTACTAGCTTATTAAGGAATGTGCTATTACCTACTGGAGGAAAGCGTTAGCTGAGTCAGTCGTGGCAAGCAAGCGGCGATGACCCCCCTTGTCACGTCTATATTCCCACGATGGTGCAACCCACTGTGAAAAGAGGCCAATTGAGGCTCTGCCTACCCTTTCGGGGGAAAAGGCGCGTGTCTATGTCTGTATATAGGTATTGATGTTTTGGGAAAATTGTTTAAATAATATATAACTCCCGTATAACTATCTAACTTTCGAGTTTTTTGTTGTTGTATTACTGCTTTTTGTGAAAGAGTTCGTCAGGGAAGTACTATCACCATACCTATTTCTTCCGCAAAGCAGTAGTGCTCGCATTGCTGTGTTCCGGTTTGAAAGGTGCCGGTAAAATAACTTCTTTTTTTTAACGTTGATAGACCTTTGTTGGTCACGATCTCACCTGTTGGTATGTGACGATGTGGCCGAAGATGGAGCACAAAGGTCTAGAAGGCACCTATTCACTCTAGCCTTGAAGAGACCCAGATTATAGTTTTCAGGAAAGACAGACGACGGACTTTTTATCTATAAGTTATACTAATAAAATCCAAGCTGTCTATTTTTTTGTTTTTTTGTTTTTTAGCTACTTTACTGACGGAACAAGCAAATGGCCCACCCTTCTGCCTTTAACAACGCATTACCTCATAGGTCACGTCCACCTAGGACGCACCCTTTGTGGCACTGCACTGCGCCCACTACCCTGAGACATAAAGATGAAAGTCTCATGTGCCTGTAATTTCACCGGCACCTACCCTTCAAATCGGAACACAGCAATGCGAGCACTACTGTTTTACGCCAGAAATAGGTATGGAGGTAGTACTTCCCGGAAAAACTCACACAAAAAAGCTCTACTACTGCTAAAATATGCAATTGGCCGTGTATTGGATATCAACCATGTCTCCTAAAGGGAAAACTATTAAGCATTCGCTCCCACAAACTTCCCCATTTCTAAGCGTTTAAGCACATGTTTCTAGGATTTAAACAATGCGCGGATGCAGGGTTCCGGACAGGTGCGGCGGCTTTTGTGGAATTTACATACCGATCTCTGTTTTAACAGCGCCCGATCTGTCGAGCTTTAGTGGAAAGTGGACGGAAATTGCCTATTACAATTGAATTAACTAAATAAAATGCTGGACAGTTCACACAACATTATCAAGCCCCAAGCTAAGCAGAGCTTGTGTTATGGGTACTAGACAACTGATATACTTAATACAATATATTACATAGATTAATATTTTTTATTATTCATAGAAAATACCCAGAATACCCTGAACAAATATCTGCGGGTCGTACAAATATTTGTTCCAAGGCGGGAATCGAACCCGCAACCTCCTGCGTCGTAGGCGAACGTTCGCCCGCCGCGCCACAGAGGTCGTCATTAATTCATTGTTTTATTAACAGTGAGGAAAATGAAGTTTTATTTCTATGAAAATATACATTACGAGTTTTGCCCCGAAAGGGTAGGCAGAGTCTCAAAGGGTCTCTTTTTATAGGGGTCGCACAATTGCAGGAATAATGGACATTTGGACATTCGTACTTTTTGAAATTTTCCAATATTTATATAAAAAAGCTTTTTTTCATATAATCGTAATTGTTAAATGAAAATCGTCCATCGGTACAGACTTTTTAATGTATAATGGGCCAGAAGGTACAAATTCATGAAATGTAAAAATGCTGAAGCAGATTCTTTAAGGAGAAAATTCAAAAATTCAAAATTCAAACTTCATTTATTCAATAGGATTTTAAAAAAAATCTCTTTGACACGTCACTTTTTATAAAATAATTATAGATTGCAATCTTATTATTAGATATACATTTGTTTTGGCTGAGTTGGAGCAAGTTCAGTCCCAAGCTTTATTATCATCTAAATAATCTGAGATTTTATAGTACGCTTTTTTAGAAAGTTTATTTTTAATTAAGTTTTTAAATTTGTTTATCGACAACTTTAGCACGTCGCTTGGGATCTTGTTATAGAAAATCATTTATTTGCATAAAAATATTATGTAAAAATAGAAGGTAAATGGGAGTATGACAGAATATGTTTGACCGCTGCCAGAGTGCAAATGGAGAGGATGGCATGCAATTTTTTTTTATTTTTTTAGTTTACCTATTTTGTCCTGCTGCTGGGCAAAGTTCTCCCAAAAAATCTTCCACTCATCCCTGAAAAAAAAAACAATTATAAAAATAAAAGAAAATGTAAAAACAGAACTAATTAATTATGAAATAATATAATTTAAATTCCTTATTTTATATACAATTATGTGTCAATATTATACCAAATTACATTAAAATAAAATTTAAATTTGTCATTCAGGAATTCGTCAATATTGTTTTTTTTTTAATACAACATGAATGACGGCACAAGCAGATGACCCAGCTGATGTTAAGCGATAACCTCTGCCTATGAACAGTGCATTACCTAAAAGGTCACCGTCCACCTGGGACGCGCCCTATGTGGCATTGCACTGCGCCCGCCAACCTGAGACATAAAGATGAAAAGTCTCATGTGCCTGTAATTTCACCGGCACCCTTACCCTACCCTTACCCTTCAAACCGGAACACAGCAATGCGAGCACTACTGCTTTGCGGCAGAAATAGGTATGGTGGTAGTACTTCCCCGGACGAACTCTTTCACAAAAAAGCTCTACTACTACTAAATTGTAATAGCATAAGTATCCCTATAGCCCTTAGGGATTTTCTTTCGGAAATAAATGCAGATTTTTCATTCAGATTCGAACCAACGAAGTCAACGAAAGGCGCAAGCAAGATGCGTCGAGACCTCATCAACGCAGAGATCTCCAACCTTCGAGACCTGCTGCCGCTGCCACCTTCTACCAGGCAGAGGCTCTCACAGCTGCAGCTGATGGCGCTCGTGTGTGTGTATGTCAGGAAGATGAACTACTTCCAACAAGGTTAGTTTGTGGACTTGAACGATCCTCAACACGAAAAAAAAAAACCTGGACTGTTCACACAACATTATCTAGCCTGAAGCTTAGCAGAGCTTGTGTTATGGGTACTAATGGGTACTGATATACTTAATGCAATATATTACTTAGATACATGTTTTTGTATTATACATAGAAAACAACCTGAACAAATATATTCAATCGCATAAATATTTTTTTCGAGGCGGGAATCGAACCCGCATCCTCCTGCATCGCAAGCCAACCTTTGCCCGCCGGGCCACAGAGGTCGTCAATGAATTAATTACTCGCTTCAAAAACTGAACGGACTGAAAATAAATACTTCTTAAGTGGCATTGCACTGCGCCCGCCACCCTGCCTCATGTAATTTCTCTGTATTTCTGTAGCATTCCCAGCTGTCTCCAATATACTGAAAACCTAAAATAAATATTATGTCAATGTATGTGTGGCCTCGGCACTGAACTGATACTACATTGCATATGAAAATACTCGTAAACGCTGTCCTACTCATAAAATATTTTAACTTTTCCGGTGTCTCAACATTACTACAAAGTATAGGAACTTACTTATTTCAACTAAACTTTGTCATGGATTATCCAAAATAGTAGATTGTTCAGCGAGGGACTAAAACGAGTCATTTCATAGTCGCTCGGGAGGCTATAGAATCGAGTATGACTGGTTTTTAAATCAACTCAAATCAAATATCTTTATTTCAGGCTTATTAGAAATTGTACAAAAACCTAAACAATAAGCCCATAGCAACATAAACTAACATACATATAATACATACATACATAGACACACGCCTTTTTCCCCGAAGGGGTAGGCAGAGCCACAATAGGCCTCTTTTCACAGTGGGTTGCACCATCGTGGAATATAGACGTGACAAGTGGTGAGCTCATCGCCGCCATTGCTTCCCACGACTGACTCAGCTAACTCTTTATTTCAGTAATAACACATTCCATAATAAGCTACAAGCCAGGACAAATCTTATACCAACTAATCTTATCAACAAGTCCGGGTAATCCCTTAGTCGGCTTTTACGACATCCACGGGAGGAGACGGAGGGGTCTATTCTTAGGCCGGACACACCACAGACATACATATAAAAAACACTTTAATTTTTTATTTTTTTTATCCCTAGTTAAACACTACTTTTCACTTCGATTGCGAGAATATAAAATAAAGTAAAAACTCTTTTGCGGCCTCCGTACCGGAGTTCGCATATGATGTGTAATATCTGATATCCTTGGATTACCAAGCAACATGGCTCATAGTACCAATCTCACGGAAAAATGCGCTCTTCCTGTTACACACTTCCGTCTCTTTTCACAAAATCAAGCCCACAGATTGCAAGATCTACAATTTTAGACACAACAGACAGATCTACAAAATTAAAGTTTATATCCAAAATTATATACCTAACTCTACAGAAAAACAACTCACAAAACTCCCATGTAAAATGCTAGACAAAATCTACTTAACCAACAGTTATCTGTCTCTAAATCTATATATACATAAAACGTTATGTTTATGTTTGTACATAGCCTTTTCACCCATCTTCATTTCCGTGTTTCCCGCCGTGTTCTCATGGTCCAAATCTTTGACAAGCTCATCACGTCCAACATCCCTTATCGTCCAAATCTCGCTCTAATATTTCCAAAACGTCTCTTTGTCAGCTCACCTTCAGTCACGAAAAGGCATATTAAGACGTTTAAAATGCATTTAGCTCGCTATCTTATCTGTAGTTGCTGTAACTTCACCCATAACTCCGTCTTTCTTTCCGTTTTAGTGTTCAAAAGTCACGACTTCAGCTATCAGTATCAAGAACAGGCGAGTCCCACACCCAATATCGGATTTTCAAAGGTAAATATATTTTTCAAGTTTACGACTGCTAAAGTACCTGTACCGACCGGCTATGAAGTCCGTTTTGACAACCGCACGTCTTTCAAGTATCGTGCAACTGCAGGCTTGCCTCCCTTCCTTCAAAGTTTATTAGTTGTTCGATTTATGTCCTTAGATCCCAAATGGTCTCATTACGAGAGATTGTTTAAACCTAACTTTAGACAAGGAGGGCAATTCTCGTGCTTTAGAGATTAAGTCGAATTAGACATATGTCGAAAAAAGATGGCGAATATCGAATAAAATCTTTATTTGCTATTCTCGTGATATCACAGATAGACATAAGTCAACCAAAATCATTCAAATCGAAGACGATTTGATGGTTATTGTGACATTTTCGTGACATTTTTTGTAGACATTCATGCTTCGACATTATCTCTAATTTAGAGATAATCTCTACAATCCGAGAATTGCCCTCCAGGCCTATCTAGTCTAGGCTTAAATATCAGTTCAAAGAAATTTATTTAACTCACAAAGAACTTTAAAAGTTCACATAAATAATATAAACAAACATTAAACAAATAAAAGTAACGTAAATCTATTTGGATAGTTTGATCTTAAGAAATAATACATAACAATAAAAAAACACATACTAATCAGTCAGTGACCCAAGGCAATACTCAAAATGTGGGGTAGACAAGTAAAATGACAGGAAGGCAATTCTCGGATTGTAGAGATTATCTCTAAATTAGAGATAATGTCGAAGCATGAATGTCTACAAAAAATGTCACGTAAATGTCACAATAACCATCAAATCGTATTCGATTTGAATGATTTTGGTTGACTTATGTCTATTTGTGACATCACGAGAATAGCAAATTAAGATTTTATTCGACATTCGCACTCTTTTTTCGACATATGTTGAATTCGACTTAGTCTCTACAATTCGAGAATTTCCCTCCAGTGCGTTAGCATAAAACGCGCTGCTTGTGTTTGGCCATAGAACGAGCGATAGGCAAAGATGCGGGTTCGAGTCCCACTGGAACGGATTTTCTGGGTCACAATAAAATTTAATGTTATTTATAAAGTGTGGGTTACACTTGAAAATTAATAAACTTGTTACAGTAGAGTTGCCTAAATGAGCTTCAATGTGTGCCGATAGTGCTATAGTGTGGAACGGTACAAATTAAACAGACGGTTACATTGTTTTTCAGGCTATGAATGGTTTTATGATGATGATGACACAGAACGGAAAACTATTGTATATATCTGAAAACGCTGCGGAGTACCTCGGACATTCTATGGTATGTTTCAATGACTCAACAATATCCTGATAAATTAAAAAAAAACATATTTAACAGTTATGCTACCAGAAGATCGCTGCTAACGATCTAAAGGTAGCCAAACTGATCCAAAGCACTACCAGACGGAAGCGTCATTATTTTATAAATGTTGTACATACCTTGTATTAGTTGTATTATTATTTTTGTAAATAAATGTAATTCTTAATTCTAATTAATTTTAATGTTTTCTAAGCAATTTCAATCAGTAAGCTATAATAAAAAAAAAAAAAGTTTGGACATACATACATACATAGATACACGCCTTTTTCCCCGAAGGGGGGAGTCAGAGCCTCAATGGGCCTCTTTTCACAGTGAGTTACACCATCGTGGAATATAGAAGTGACAGGTGGTGAGCTCATCGCCGCCATTGCATCCCACGACTGACTCGGCTAATGCTTTCTTCCAGTAATAACACAATCGATAATAAGCTAGCAGCCAGAACAAATCTTATACCAACCAATCTTGTCAACAAGTCCGGGTAATCCCTTAAGGTAAGCGTCCATAGGCCCGCATCGCACGTATCGGACGCATCGCACGTAACGGATTTTAGTTTGCCTTGTATAAAAACTCATACAACAGCGTCCACTGATCCGCACCGTACGGACCGCTCATCGGCAATGCCTACATGCGATGCGTACCGATGACGTCATACGGAATGCCGATCAGTGGACGCGCCCCGCGCGCTCGCTCCGCATCGTCGGCTATTTGCATTCTCACAAACACTTTCCGCACGTACGATCACTACAAAAATCCGAATGAAGGTGGCATCGGCAATCCGATTGCTGATACTCGCGTCGGCAATCCGATCGCTGCCAATACAGTGGACGCAGTCTAATTAATCCGTTTGATGCGATGCGTCCGATACGTGCGATGCGGGCCTGTGGACGCTTACCATTAGTCAGCTTTTACGACATTCAAGGTTGGACACTGAGGGGTCTATTCCTAGGCCGGACACACCATGGCATGAGGGTTCCGCTTGGGTACGGACTAACTTAGAAAAATCACTGTTTTTATAAGCTTTTATTTAACTTTCAATGTATGTCCGGGTGGAATTTTGCAACCGAATTTTAAAGCAGTTATCCTCAACCACTTGAGATGATATTTTGCATACCTGCCAAGTTCCGATGACAATACAATATTATGGTGACAGCAAGCTGATCTGATGATGGAGACGGAAGGTGGACAACGGAACTCCTCGATGGATAAAAGTAGACTGGCCGTGTTTAGGCTCATTTTGATCAGCACACGGTTACGATCACTAATTTAAAAAAATATTGTATTGAAAAAAATATTTTTCACAAAAAACTTATATAATTATTAGAAAACTCTTAGCAAATCAAAGTCTGTAGAATGGCAGACCTTACCAATGTCGTTTCTAAATGAAATTAATATTTTTAGGAGGATTTACTAATCCATGGAGATAGCGTGTACGACATTATAGATAGACAAGACCACCAAACAGTTCAAATGGAGCTGAACCGAGGCGGCAACGGAGAGACTGAAAATATACCAAAGAATAGGCATTTCTTCTGCAGAATGAACGTCTCGAGAAACGCCAGACGACAGATGAGATTTGGCGACCAAAAAGTAAGTTCATAGTGTTTTTATCTGAATGAATTAACGGAACAAGCAGATGGCTCATCTGGTGTTAATCGGTAACCTTTAAGGTGGATGCTCACGCTTGCGGCGCGAAATTAATTTTTATTGGTGTTTTTTGCCCATTACAGCTCGTCAACACTTCTTCAGATAGCGTAAGTAGATTTCGCGAGAACTAGGAGACTTAACACACATGTTTTAATTGATAGTATCTCATAAATATCATCAGTTTAGCTACAATAACCCTAAAATAGGTATATCGGGAACATATAAAACTCAAAAATCATGGTAAATATCCCGTTTCTAGTGAAAATTAATAACCCTAAACACATTTATGCAGTGTTTTTTTTTTGTTTAGGGGTATCGAAGCTAAGCTGTTGATATTTATGAGATACTATCAATTAAAACATGTATGTTAAGTCTCATAGTTCTCGCGAAATCAACTTTCGCTATCTGAAGAAGTGTTGGTGAGCCGTAATGGGCAAAAAACACCAAAAAAAAACGCTCCGCAAACGTGAGCATCCACCTTAACCAATAATAATACATTGCCTCAAGGTTTATGCCCACCTAGGACGCGCCTTACGTGGCATTGCACTACGCTTAGTCTCATGTGCCTGTAATTTTCTTAAAAAAAACAGAACACAACAATGCGAACACTGCTGCTTTGCGGCAGATATAGGTACAGTGGTAGTACTTCCCCGGAGGAACTCTACTAAGTCCTACTACTAACTTGTTAGGGCTATGTTTAGAAAAACTAGATAAATCTAAAGAAAAAATTAATAAGAACTATCCTATTTCCAACTAGAAGCTATACACACTGAAATAAAAAGAAATAAATTGACATGTAGTGTGATTTTATTTATCACACAGGAGCCATACTTATTTTGCAATATGGATGTTTGTATCTTTATGTCCAAACGTTGCTGCCTAACTTCTGTATTCATTTAATAAGTTCCTATTTTCTAGGTAGTACTTGTAAGAGGTCACTATGTATCCTACTTACCACTATGCAGTCGAAACGAGCCAGTGTTCCTGGCACAATGCACGCCGCTCGCCATGCCCGAGACGCGCGAGTGCGTCGTGCACGGCGCCACCAACGTGTTCACCACCGTGCACGCCATGGACATGAAGATACTGCACATCGACGCTAAGTAAGTACCGCTAGCATCGAGCCAGCGTTCCTGGCACAGAGCACGCAGCGAGCCAGCGTTCCTGGCACAATGCACGCCGCTCGCCATGCCCGAGACGCGCGAGTGCGTCGTGCACGGCGCCACCAACGTGTTCACCACCATGCACGCCATGGACATGAAGATACTGCACATCGACGCTAAGTAAGTAGCCAGCGTACCTGGCACAGAGCACATAGTGCGCCAGTGTACCTGGCACTATGCGCTCAGCAAATCAGTTTTCCTGGCACTGTGTGCACAGCAAGTTGATGTTCCTTGCATTGTGCACGCAGCCAGCCAGTGCTCCTGGTAGTGCACGCAGTGACCCATTGTTCCTGTCATCGTGAATGCAGTAAACCAGTGCTCCTGGCATTACACGCAACCAGTGTTCTTGGAAAAGAATACGCAGTGAGCACGTGTTCCTTGCACTGTGAGCGCAGCGATCCTGTGTTCTTGTCATAGAGCAAGCAGCAAGCAAAACTTCGTGACATGTGACGTGCATTACCTCATACGTGAGTATGAGGTAATGCTCGGTTCATAGACAGAGGTTACCGCTTAACATCAGGTGGGCCATCTACTTGTACCGTCATTCAGAAGTATAAAATTAAAAAAAAAAAACTGCTGTGTTTCTTATAAAGGTTAACTTCATGGGGCATCCTTTAAAAAGTTATAACGTTTAGAAAATGTTCCTGTCTAAAAATGATTGATTAGCTTATACAGAATTTAATAAAAACGTCGTGTACCTAGGCAGAGTCTGATTACGCCGGACGAAAATAATTTACTTTCTAGTTGTATCTAAAATATAATTTAGACATCATCATCACAGTGTTTTATTTAAGCTTCAGACTAAGATTAATTGATAAAAGTTCTCAAACCATCCAACGAGACAAGCATACTAAATTCAATCTCTTTTTTTAAATAAGTTTGTAATTTGCGAGTAGTTACCATTTTTTTTGATTCTCCCCGTATTTATTTGGTTTTGTAACGATTTATTAAAAACCTATAAAAAACTTCGAAATATTTATAAAAACCTATTTAAAATTAATTACACTTAAAACGTTTGCAATCGTTTGATCGGTCTTTAGGTAGATCAACTGTTTATTTTGTATCTCTACTTCTATTAGTAGTATTACTCTTACAGTAAATAATGATTATTTATCATCGCGTGTTGATTTCCACATAAACTAAGCACATTTTTTAAAAACAAAAATAATTCTGCAATTACATAATATCTAAATCATACGCTACGCTATTTTCTGAGGAAATACTGAAAATGCTGATAAGATTTTGCAATAGTTTACGGATAAAGTATTATAAAATCTACTGCATATTTCACTTCCCCACATTAATCTCATATCTTTAGCTGGGAATATATTATGCATGCGATAGGTCTAGCCTATAAATAATTTATCTAGATTTCTCGCTTTTCTTAGAGAAATCTATGCATTCAATTGTATTTACTAGGAGCTTCATGATCTGATCCCACCATCTCCTTTTCATCCATTTCACTCCCCTCTCTCCCCTCCCCCAGCATCCGTTCACACACCAAATATCATCTTAATCCGCTCAACTGTTGATCCGCCACACATTGCCCTGTTCATTAGTCTTGAGTTCATATAAAAATCCCATCGAAAAAAAGCACGTTCAGTTTTTCCCGAATTTTCCAATTTTTCAAGTGACTTGTCCATTTTTTCTCCCTCTAAAAACCTTATACAGACTCTTACGAACAATAATTTAAAAAAAAAATGCCAATCGGTCCAGCCTTTCTCAAGATATGCGATTACCAACGAACCTCTTTTTTTTTCTTTCAATCTATCTATATAGTATTAAACATTTTGTTTCAGTGGAGAATGGTACTTGGGATGGAAAAAGTCTGAGCTGGCGGATGTTTCGTGGTACCAACTAATACACTGGGACAGTTTGCGGGAAGCACAGAGCAAACATAGGTTAAGTAAGTAAACTTGAAATTGGTAATTGTTCTATCTTTTTTTAATTAGCTAAAACTTAGCCAAAAAACTTAGCAAAATGCCGCCATTACTTTTTACGTTTACTAATATAATACCGTGTGTTTTGTGATTCTATGTGTACTATATATTATCCGACTACAATTTTTGCAAAGGGTCGCGGCAAAAGGCTTCATGAAGCCACTCTGTCAAGCTACAAAGATGTTTTTTTCCCGTCTTAACCTAATTTCTCGTCATTACATAAAGAAAGTGGAAACAACTGATAAGTCACGTGTTTTACAAGCTTTTATATATCTTGCAATTGTATGTTCGGTTCAGATCTTGGAACTGAATTTTGAACCAGTTAACCTCGACCGATTGAGCTGAAATTTTGCATATCTCTCAAGTTCCGATGACAATACAATACTATGGTGACAAAAAGGTGATCTGATGATAGAGACGGAATTCCTCGATTTATAACAGCAGACTGGCCGTGTTTAGGCTCATTTTGATCAGCACACAGTTCAATCACTAATTTTATAAAGCTTGTACTGAAAAAAATATTTTTCACAAATAACTTATGTGACTGATTTGATAAATACTTAAGGCGCTATAGGTTCAACGAACATTTTTGTATGAGGCGAAGAAGGCGAGCGCAAGCTATGATACCGTGTTCTTATGTATAAAAAAATTATATAAAAATGTCGTTCAAAGTTTTGTTTAATTTTGTTTTGAATTCACTAACTCAAATAATAACTAACATGTAACCAAATGTTTCAAAAATTAAAACATGAGAGAAGTGAGTGAAAACTAGCATTTAAATTTTAAAAAGGAGGTATCTTTGTTATTTTTTTTTATCTAGTAAAGTAATTCAAATATTGTATTGAACTATTGATTTCACTAGATAAAAAGCTCAAAAATATCATATATTTTTTTCTTCATAGAAAACTATGAAAATTCTTACCAAAAACTTTAAAATTCTAGAAACATTTGAGAACCTATCGCGCCTTAACAACAATCCCAATAGACCGCGAGTCTATTAACGCGAGTTTGAGCAATTTGCTCAAACCCTGGTGACACGCGTCACGCCTCCATACCAATTCTTCTTTATCCATATTTCTTTGGATGTTATTATGTTATTTTTTTGTTGCAGTGACCCAATCCGAACAAGACAAATGCTGCATCCTGCTGGTGAAGCTACAGCAACGCAGCGGCCAGTTCATATGGATCCACATGGTGCTGCAGGTTAAGGATGCTGCAGACACACCCAGGCAGTTCATAGTAGGCACCAATCAAGTTCTTAGGTAAGTTTTCCCATAAAATATGTATTCTGTATTCCCGTCAAGACAAAGATTAATAAAAAAAAAACTTATTACTTTTTATAATAACCGTGATAGTTAGACTGTTGAAATTTTCACAGATGATGTATTTCTGTTGCCGCTATAACAACAAATACACAGAATAAAATAAATATTTTAGAGGGCTCCCATACAACAAACGTGTTTTTTTTGCCGTTTTATAGATAATGGTACGGAACCCTTCGTGCGCAAGGCCGACTCGCACTTGGCTGGTTTTTATAGATAATGGTATGGGACCCTTCGTGCGCGAGTTCGACTCGCACTTGGCTGGTTTTTATAGATAATGGTATGGAACCCTTCGTGCGTGAGTCTGACTCGCACTTGGCTGATTTTTAAATTTTTAACTAATCATAGTCTGGACAGGAATTTTTTTGGACAACCCACTCGAGATATATTTTGTAATATATTGAATTTCAGATAAAATACTTTTTTTCATGCATTGCATGCTTTTTGTAGTAGTAGAGCTTTTTTGTGAAAGAGTTCGTCCGGGGAAGTACTACCACCATACCTATTTCTGCCGCAAAGCAGTAGTGCTCGCATTGCTGTTTTCCGGTTTGAAGGGTAAGGGTGCCGGTGAAAGTACAGGCACATGAGACTATCACTACTGTGTATCTTTATGTCTCAGGGTGGCGGGCACAGTGTAATGCCACATAGGTTGCGTCCTAGGTGGACGTGACCTATGAGGTAATGCACTGTTCATAGGCAGAGGTTACCGGTTAGCATCAGGTGGACCATCAGCTTGTTCCGTCATTCAAGTAGTATTAAAAAAAACTATACATTTATTTTCCTCCTGCAGTGAAGAAGAAGCCCAAATAATGCTGGCTAACTCCTGGCTCTACCAGTACTACGGCTACCAAAACCAGCCCTGTGGCATGCTGGACCCTCGCTGCCAAAAGTTCTTCCGACGCGACCAGTGTTACCCGGAACCTTACCAGGAGTACTATGTAGAGAACCAGGAGGTCGACTACTCTGGTTACCACGTATCCTCGTACGTGCAGAAGGACGAGTATGGCTGTGAGCGGGTGTACACTGATCGGGGGCCCGTGGATTACTCTACGCACTCGCCTGGCTCCACTATCAGTGAAGAAAGGTGAGTAACATTCGCCTAGTGTCATAATTATGTCTAGTTAATTTTCATTTTATTATTTTATTATTTATTTATTTTATTTTATTAATCCAGGATTTACAGTTATCTTATAGTTACTTAAGGATGTTAAGGATATTGGTCTCCTTACTTAATACTTTCTTAATGTTAACTTTCGTGGCATGTCCGTGCGTCAACCGAGGTCCGTGCTGAAAATTAGCGCTGTAGATCACTGCAGAATTATGCTGAGCACGGACCTTTTTTGACTGCACTATACATATCTTTCATAATAAATAAATAAAATAAATAAATAATGATGGACAAGCTCACACAACATTATCTAGCCCCAAGCTAAGCCAGAGCTTGTGTTATGGGTACTAGATAACTGATATACTTAATATAATACAATACATAGATAGATATTTTTTATTATACATAGAAAACACCCAGAACACCCTGAACAAATATCTGCAGAACGCACAAATATTTGTTCCGAGGCGGGAATCGAACCCGCAACCTCCAATAATGAAATAATGTACACTTATTATAATTAAACTGTATTTACGAGTATGTAAAAAAAACTATGTATGGTGTATCAAAATAAACTTTTTACTTACTTACTTACTTACTTACTTACTTACTAAATGCAGGTTTCATCCATCTTAAAGCAGTAGTGAAGCTTAATCTTTCGAAAACCTAAGTAGAAAGAAAAAACCGGCCAAGTGCGAGTCGGACTCGCGCACTTGATCTATAAAAACGGCAAAACAAACTAGTTTCTACTTCTTCGTGACAATTTAAACTGTCAAGTATCACGTTTCTTGAGATACAGCCTAGTGACAGACGGACGGACAGACAGACAGACAGACGGACGGATAGCCGAGCCTTAGTAATGGAGTCCCGTTTAACCTTTGGGTACGGAACCTTAAAAAAATTATCAAACCCACAAGTCAAAATAAAATTTAAAAAACCCGATAGGTGGCGCTGCCGTCGGGTCAGCGGGACCACGCGAACGAAGTCGCGAGTGGGCCGCTTGTAGTTATAAATTACAGTTTTTTTTTATTATTCTACTTATACAATGATGGAACAAGCAGCTGGCCCACCTGATGTTAAGCGGTAACCTCTGCCTATGAACAGTGCATTACCTCATAGGTCACGTCCACCTAGGACGCGCCCTATGTGGCATTGAACTGCGACCGCCACCCTGAGACATAAAGATGAAAAGTCTCATGTGCCTGTAATTCCACCGGTAACCATACCCTTGCACTACTGCTTTGTGGCTGAAATAGGTATGGTGGTAGTACTTCCCCGGACGAACTCTTTCACAAAAAAGCTCTACTACTACTTTGGTCCTAGCAAATATCTATGAAAATGAACGTGCGCGCTTAAATCTCAACTTTTTATTTTTTTATCAGGGAACCATTACAAGAAAATCATCACACTGTCTGTCCGTACGTCCGTAATTTAACACCTTTCATTACCATATTTATTGTGGACTTATACCAACAACACTAACTTTGCATTTAATTCCTCCTTATTGTCTTGAGGGAAGGTCTAAATTGCAGTAACTATTATAGAGGTTACAGTTGTGTTGATAACCAAATACGAAATGGGTTGCTCAAAAGGGTCCAAGTGCGATAGTTAATTCCGTACGTGCTTCGTACTTGTATTAAATATGACAGATGACCTCTAGTCTAAAGCAGGGGTTCCCAAAGTGGGCTATAACGCCCGCTTGTGGGCGCTGCAGGCCTAAAGGGGGCGGTAAGAGGCCCAGAAAAAAATGGGGGCGTCAAATTAGACACACTTTCGCATTTTAATTGTTATTAGTATTCCTAGATAAGTCATTTTCGTAGATAATAGACCGCGGGCAATCATGTTTTAACAAGTTTTTGTTAAATAACTCACAATAATTAATTTAATTTGAAGTTATAGTGGTTTTTAAGCAGGTGAAAAAATGGGGACGCTAAAAAATTATTATGGAGGCGCTAAAAAATATTTTTTAGTCAAAGTGGGCAGTAGTCAATGTAAGTTTGGGAACCCCTGGTCTAAAGTATAATGTAAGTTATTACTAAAATGTATTTTGTTTTCGTATGACCAAAGAGATTTAAAAAGCACAGAGCCATAGAATATAACGTGTAAGCTTTGAGAAGCTTCTACTATTATTTATTCTGCGGTAGAGCCTTAGAGAAATAAAAAAAAAAAAAAAAAAAAAAAAGTGTAGAGCAGTTTAGAGTATCCGGCTGCCTGACTCCCAGTCAAAAATGAGAAACGTCACGGGTTCGTTTCCCACATCGGGACTATATCCCACGACACAGTTTTTATACTTCTGCAGACATAGTAGAAGTAGTAGTAGAGCTTTTTTGTGAAATAGTTCGTCCGGGGAAGTACTACCACCATACCTATTTCTGCCGTAAAGGTGAAACTACAGGCACATGAGTCTTTTCATCTTTATATCTCAGGGTGGCGGGCGCAGTGCAATGCCACATAGGGCGCGTCCTAGGTGGACGTGACCTTTGTGGTAATGCATTGTTAAAGGCAGAGGTTACCGCCTAACGTCAGGTAGAAAATCAGATAGTTCAGTCTTTCACGCAGTTTAATTTTAAAAAAACCGGGATCGGACTAAGTAGCTCGGTGCTTGCTGTCCCGGAGATTACCCCCCTTAACCCAAACAAATTGTACCTCACATACTTTTCACTAGAAACGGGATATTTATTCAGATTTTTGGGTTTTGATTGTTCCCGATTTGTGAGAAAGAGGGTAGATCGATATATCTGCCAATAACATCTACTCGCAAAGACTTTAGTTAGTTCTCCCGTGATTATGGCGCATGGCAACTGTACCAAAATATCGGGAACAATCAAAACTCAAAAATCATGGTAAATATACCGTTTCTAGTGAAAGTTATCTAAATAACCATGATAGGTGCAAAAGTTATAAATTGTACCTCTTTATAATATACTAGCTAGCTATATTCGGCCACGCGTGGAGAGCACAAAAACCTTCTCCATGAAAAACCACTATGATCTGCCAACTTTCATTGTGATCGGTCAAACGGTAATGGAGTTTACCAACATCATATATCAACATCCATTTTTAACATCCGATGCAAAAACGACGGGGTATTATAAGTGTGACGTGTGTCTGTGTGTGTATTTGTGTGTGGTCTGTGTATGAATCTGTTTGTGGCATCGTATCTCCCGAAAGGATGAACCGATTTCGTTTTTTTGTTGTTTGAAAGTTGACTTTGTCGGGAGTTTTCTTAGCTATGTTTGATCAAAATCGGTTCAGCCGTTTCATTGCGTTGAGGGTTTTTTTATTTTTACAAAATTAATTACGTGTTATATGTATAAATGTGATTTCTTGTCTCCAGATCTCCTCACCACTACGAAGCCCCGCCAGAAATTGCGATTAACAGTAGTATGTACATGTACCCACACCATGGCAAGAGGGAGTACTACGAACAGTATCCTAGAGTCCCCTACCATGTACAGGAGCCGTGTGTCAGTACAGCAGTGGAAGGTAAGTTAAGACTGCACCAACTTCAGGCAGAAATCTTCATACAAAAAAAACGCCTCGCGCGCACAAAAAAACAGTCTATTCAATAGAGACTGTTTTTTTGTGCGCGCGAGGCGTTTTTTATATATATCTTGTAAAATATAAATAATTTTACAAAACCCCTATAGTAAACCTTCGGCTTTGTTGCATTGATTATATTTATTCAAATTTTTTCAACACACTTTCTTGTTAAGTGTCTCTAATTTCACCCCAATTAGGCACATAATGAGACCTGTAATCAAACTGGGACCTTTTATTGCTATTATTCACAAGTGAGTTATAGACACAGTTCAAAATTTACACAGAGTGTGTTTTTCTGTTTTATTATTATTTTCTTCACTAGTGTATTGAAAAACGTCGTGTGATACACGTGTGTATTGATGATTACCGTTCTCGGCTCTCTTAAGACCCTCACCTAACGGCTCGAGTCTCAATGGCGCTTCATAGCGGTAATCACCAACATTACACACTTGTACCATAATGTTCTATTACCCAATAATATGCTCTATTTTAATAAAAAATCGAATCTAGGCAAAAGTTAGAGATAACTATATTTATATGTTTATATTTATATAACCTTTGTTTTTTTTTTTCTATCAAGAAAATATTGTCCTATCGTGTTTCTGTTACAGTGATCCCTCGGTATTATAATGCAATATCGATACATATTTATAATTTGAATATTGTACTTGTTTTAGTGTGTTAAAAATAAAATCTAAGATTGGTAGTTTTGCTGCATACCCCACCTAAGCAGCAGTAGTGCTCGCATTGCTGTGTTCCGGTTTGAAGGGTAAAGGTTCCGGTGAAATTACAGGCACATGAGACTTTTCATCTTTATGTCTCAGAGTGGCGGGCGCAGTGCAATGCCACATAGGGTGCGTCCTAGGTGGACGTAACCTGTGACTGCGTGTATGCGTATGCACTGTTCATAGGCAGAGGGTACCGCTTAACATCAGGTGGGCCATCTGCTTGACCTGTCATTCCAAGTTATACAAAAAAAAGAAGAAAAAAAGTGTTTTATTGGTTATTGATGTTAAGTGTTAAGTTATCTGTGGAAATTGCTTCCCATCCCCTAGCTCAGTTTTTACGACATCCACTGGAGCAGACGCAGGAGTCTATTCTAGATCTAACACCTGGTGGAAATGACTATGGATATTTTCTTAAAACGTAACTTTTGTCCCCAGGTCTAGAATACCCCAATGCGAAGCGCATGCGGCTGGCACCATCCCTCGCTCTGGAAGAATCTGACGGCATGGACCGGTGGAACCCCAGTCCCCCCTGGTCAGACACAACCCTGAAAATACCAGACTACACCCAACGGTTCACCTACATGGTACCTATACCACCTGGGGAGCGGGCTATGGTTACTTAGCCTATTTTGTAAATTCTATATTTTAAGAATTCGTTATTAAAGGTTTCAATTTGATTTACTTAAGTAGGTACATAATAGCCTCAAACAACTTGTTCAGGTGTTTATGGGAGTCATCACCTCTGCTCATGAGCTGATGATGAAAGGTACTGCACTCCTTATCGATTAGGAGTTAGGAGATAATACTGAGTTTCAGACTTAATTAAACAGACAACTAGTAATAAATTTTTGAAAACATTAAAAAAACCTTCAACTCTATAAATAAATAAAATAAATAAATAAATAAATAATGCTGGACAATTTACAAAACATTATCTAGCCCCAAGCTAAGCAGAGCTTGTGTTATGGGTACTAGATAACTGATATACTTAATACAATATAATAACATAGATAGATATTTTTTATTATACATAGAAAATACCCAGAACACCCTGAACAAATATCTGCATATCGCACAAATATTTGTTCCGAGGCGGGAATCGAACCCGCCACCTCCGGCGTCGCAGGCGAACGTTCGCCCGCCCCGCCACAGAGGTCGTCTATGAAACGGCTGAACCGATTTTGATCAAACATAGCTAAGAACAATCCCGACAAACTCACATTTCAAACAAAAAAAAACAGTTCATCCGTTCGGCAGCTACGATGCCACAGACAGACACACACACAGACACACACACAAATACAGACACGTCAAACTTATAACACCCCGTCGTTTTTGCGTCGGGGGTTAAAAATGCGCATAACAATTTTTATTGCAAGCTTTGAAGACAGTTTTTTTTTTAAATGTACACTTGTTAATTCGACATTTGCAATAATAGTAGAATGGAGCAGTTGAGAATTTCCTCAAATTCCAGTCAGACCTGTGAGTACTAGGTACTACTAGGGGTTTTTCATACATTAAAATTGGTACATGTCCACGGTTTTGTATGTTATTTGCTAATGTTGTTTTAAAGATGCATGCCATCTATATGCTAACAGTGTTACAATAAACTCGAATTTTCCTTTGGGTAATTACATAGTGTTTTGTCTTTTGATTGACGAGCTTTTTCAAATGCGATCGAAAGAGACAAAACACGGTGTAACCATTCCAAGGATATTCCACGTTTATTAGTAACACAGCTTTTTCTATAGGAGCTCTAATCTGTGAGCAGTTCTTTATTTTACTAAGGAGCTGACTGTTGTTGTAAAGTTTTGGTTCCACAACAGAAACCATCGAGATATTTAAAAAATCTTAGTATTTTCAAGTCGTTAATAAATAAGTTTTAAGTGAATTTTTTTTTTTTAATACAAGCTTTTATAAAATTAGTGATCGTAACCGTGTACTGATCAAAATGAGCCTAAACACAGCCAGTCTACAATTATCCATCGAGGAGTTCCATCTCCATCATCAGATCAAATCGCTGTCACCATCATATTGTATTGTCATCGGAACTTGACAGGTATGCCAAATTTCAGGTCAATCGGTTGTGGATAACTGCTTTAAAATTCAGTTGCAAGATTCCACCCGGATAAACATTTGCAAGTTAATATAAAGCTTGTAAAATACGTAGGCATTTATTTATATCCTTATTGTAATAAAGTACCTTTAATATATTTACCAAATTATGCTCTGAAAATGTTTTAAGTAAGTATGTTGTCTTTTAGATCGTAAGAACTGAAGAGTTGTGACTTTTTCTTCCTATTTCTATGCATTTATAAAATTGTAGATAAGCTGTAACTTAAGTTATAGGCTTTGAAGCTCAAGTTTAAGAATTTACAGTATTTTATTTATAAGTTTTATAAATAACTAAGTGGGAAACGATTCCGTCCAAATATTTTGCATTGCATTCCAAAGGAATAGTTTATATTTATTGTTAATATTTTTCTGTAATATTATTGTAAATATTCTGTAATTTTATTGCATTGTACAATTTTAAGTAATCACAATAAATTGATATACTTATAATAATTTGTATTGTCTTTGTGTCCGGCCTAGACCCCTCCGTCTCCTCCCGTGGATGTCGTAAAAGCCGACTAAGGGATTACCGAGACTTGTTGATAAGATTCGTTGGTTAAGATTTGACCTGGCTGCTAGCTTGTTATGGAATGTGTTAATTCGGGAAGAAAGCGTTAGCCGAGTCAGTCGTTGGAAGCAATGGCGGCGATGTGCTCACCACTGTCACGTCTATATCCCACGTTGATGCAACCCACTGTGAAAAGAGGCCCATTGAGGCTCTGCCCTTCGGGAATAAAGGCGTGTGTCTTTGTATGTATGTATGTATGTCTTCAATTGCAATGCCTGCGATACGAACCTAAGTACGTACTTATACTATAGTGTCCGTCCGCGGTCTTGCTCGCGCTTTACCATGGTAAAAAAACTGCCAAAAAAGCTCTAGGCGAGATTGAGTAGCAAAAATACAAACATCCAAACATTGCAACTTTGTTATGATGTTAGTGGGAAATTGTATGACCTTTGTGCCTCTATCTGCATGGCTACCATAAAATTGCAATATATATCCGTCTACCGTATATATACCCAACTATCACATATCAATATATATCCGTCTACCGTATATATACCCAACTATCACATATCAATATATATCCGTCTACCGTATATATACCCAACTATCACATATCAATATATATCCGTCTACCGTATATATACCCAACTATCACATATCAATACATATCCGTCTACCGTATATATACCCAACTATCACATATCAATATATATCCGTCTACCGTATATATATCCAACTATCACATATCAATATATATCCGTCTACCGTATATATACCCAACTATCACATATCAATATATATTCGTCTACCGTATATATATCCAACTATCACTTATCAATATATATCCGTCTACCGTATATATACCCAACTATCACAAATCAATATATATCCGTCTACCGTATATATACCTAACTATCACATATCAATATATATCCGTCTACCGTATATATACCCAACTATCACATATCAATATATATCCGTCTACCGTATATATACCCAACTATCACAAATCAATATATATCCGTCTACCGTATATATACCCAACTATTACATATCAATATATATCCGTCTACCGTATATATACCCAACTATCACATATCAATATATATCCGTCTACCGTATATATACCCAACTATCACATATCAATATATATCCGTCTACCGTATATATACTCAACTATCACAAATCAATATATATCCGTCTACCGTATATATACCTAACTATCACATATCAATATATATCCGTCTACCGTATATATACCCAACTATCACATATCAATATATATCCGTCTACCGTATATATACCCAACTATCACAAATCAATATATATCCGTCTACCGTATATATACCCAACTATTACATATAAATATATATCCGTCTACCGTATATATACCCAACTATCACATATCAATATATATCCGTCTACCGTATATATACCCAACTATCACATATCAATATATATCCGTCTACCGTATATATACCCAACTATCACACATGAATAGTAGATTTATTTCATCATCTAGATAATCAAAATTTAAATTTATAAAATATTAAAGAAATAGTTTTCTCGATATCTAGAAAACTGTATTTTAACGAATTTTTAAATGTATTTTTATATTCTCATTGCAATTCCCTTAAGGATCTCTCATTCCAGACTTAGGCAAAGTTCAATCGATCGCTACAAAATCGTACCTTCCAAAATAAAACTAAAACATATAAGTAACTACCTCCAAAAAAATTGCATGATACGAAATGTACCTACATAACGTACCACAACGGTACGTTATGTAGGTTTGGTTGTGGTTTTATTTTGGTATTATTTACAATTACCAAAACGTACCAAAAGATTCAAAATTAGCGAGATTGGGGCCCAGGAACTAATATTGGCAGATCATGCGAAAATTTAGCAGGAGCAGGAATCGAACCCTTACCTCTCGTGTCTTAGCCTCAATGCTACTACCTGTCACATCACAAAGGCGTCATCTATATAAGATACCTCAGAATACATTAGGCCGTCGTAGAGTTCATCACCCTGAGACATATCCAGCTCTATCTGACGTCATCTGCATTTCTGCATCGTTGCATCTAATCATTACAAACATGTAAATAAATTACGATGTAAGTTTCATTACATAACAGTATAACACCGGTGTAGTGTCACAAACTTTACAGACCAGCGGCCGCAACTGAAACTCAATCAAAGGTCTGCCAAGACTATGTTAGAAAAATATTGTTTATTAATAATAAAGTGATACAATCAAATTGAATAAATATATTTTTTTGAATATTTTTTTTTCCAATTCAAGCTTTTATAATATTAGTGATCGTAACCGTGTGCTGATCAAAATGAGCCTAAACACGGCCAGTCTACTGTTATCCATCGAGGAGTTCCGTTGCCCATCTTCCGTCTCCATCATCAGATCAGCTCGATGTCACCATGTATTGACATCGGAACTTGACAGGTATGCCAAATTTCAGCTCAATCGGTTGAGAATAACTGCTTTAAAATTCAGTTCCAAGATTCCACCCGGATTCCACCCGGACAAACATACATTGCAAGATATATAAAAGCTTGTAAAAAAGATTCTGCGCTCTATCTCTTGTGTGGTGACAAACATACAAAGTATAAAATCAATGGCAACTGATTGAAAGATTTTTTAAAAAAAAACTTCGTAGTATTATCACAGAATATATAATAGTACGTATTATCCAGTCCGACAGGGGGTTGGCGGGTTGCTCCAATTCTCATTGGTGATGATGTCATCCGGTGTTTAACCACGTGACCATCGGATCTCAGAGTGACATACTGGCAGCTTCGACCAAAATTAAAGGCAGTTACCCGCAGCTCATTCTTGAGCTGCGGGTAACTGCCAACTGCTGGGCTGGGGCCTCTAACTGGCGTTATTTACCCCAGCTTCATCGCTGGAAGCTCAGACATCCAGGTCTTGACATTTTGCCCAGATCTCTTCCTGGTACATCTGTTGCTTTTGTATTGGATTAATGATGACGTTACTCCAACTTCGCTCCTATGGGGAGTCAGGTACGCCCAGAATTTCTCGGAGCTCCAAAGATCGGCTTAGTACCATACATGACATACATAAACTCACGCCTATTTCCCGGTGGGGTAGGAAGAGACCACGGATTTCCACTTGAATGCAGCACGCTTGGTTTCATACTTTACGTGTTCGTTTTGTCAAATTACCCGACAAAGATATATTTGTAGATTTTAAATTGCAAGAGTCCAGGCAAGACTGTCTTCGTGAATGCTCCTAAAATTGGTAAATATACTACTAGGTACTACTTCGTGTTGTTGATTGTTCTATCTATTATAGTAACTGTCATCGTGTTAGCTTCGTCATTGGGTCAGAAAAGCTTGTAGCACTGTACACCGGTACTTATAAGGATCGAGAGATGCAAACAAATACGACACAAGGACATACATACAAATTATAAATTAAATTAGTCTGTGCGAATGCCTCTGATGGCACACATTAGCCACAAATACAATTGCGTATGTTACACGAAACATATTTAAATGTGTAATGTGGTTAGTGGTGTATTTTCCGGCTTTTTGGCAGGATTTGACCGAAAGTAAACACAGGTTTTTTTCTTGCTGAAACTAAGAAAAAAACGCTCATTGCCCTCAAAATTAAAATTACAGGCACATGAGACTTTTCATCTTTATGTCTCAGGGTGGCGGGCGCAGTGCAATGCCACATAGGGCGCGTCCTAGGTGGACGTGACCTATGAGGTAATGCACTGTTCATAGGCAGAGGTTACCGCTTAACATCAGGTGGGCCATCTGCTTGCTCCGCCATTCCAGTAGTATTAAAAAAAAAAAAAAAAAAAAAAAAAAAAAACTCTGACACTCAACACCAAGGCATCCGACAGGATTTCCTGCCATGCTAGCCTTACTATAATGCGACGAGCCTTTACCAGCGTCATTAGAACCGAATGGTCTGCTACGTGAGGATGGTAAGTGGTTATGACTCTTATTCCATGGGCGAAGGGTTAAAGTCTTTGGTGTGGGACGCTACAGCTCGTTCACCGTAAGATGGCACCTGCCTTGGTTGCATGCCAACTGAATATAATATGCTTAATATGCGATCTGAAATTTGCAAGTCTCGACAGAGCTTGCGTGTTGCTGCCTTTTGGGGTCGAGACTCAGGGTCCGTTGGGAACCGTTCCCTTCGCGTATTAAATATTATTTCAGATTGACTGGTCGAAGCGACGCGCGTAACCCGATATTCGTATATTGGCATACAGCTAGCATCTTAGGGACGCCTCTGTCTGATAGTGATCTTAAGGCGCTATAGGTTCAACGAACACGCTCTGATACCGTGTTTTTGTGTATAAAAAAATTATATAAAAATGTCGTTCAAAGTTTTGTTTAATTTTGTTGATTCAGTAACCTAAATAATAACTAACATGTAACCAAATATTTCAAAAATTAAAACGTGAGAGAAGTGAGTGAAAAATAGCATTTCAATTTTAAAAAGGATGTAATTTTTTTTTTATCGAGTGTAGTAATTCAAATATTGTATTGAATTATTGATTTCACTAGATAAAAAGCTCAAGAATATCATATATTTTTTTCTTCATAGAAAACTATGAAAATTCTTATCAAAAACTTTAAAATTCTAGAGATATTTGAGAACCTATCGCGCCTTAAGATCATTTTCAACGGAGGACTACAGACTAGTCTACTTTTATCAGACTACAGAAGTCCACTAACCTCCCCCATATTTAGTTTTATGGATATTTTCGCCATTTTCGATCTAACATCCTTAAGTAATGTTTACATTAGGAAACAACTATTGACGACGTAATAGCTGTTACACTAGCAGTCCATTCTAGGAAAAGCTCCGAGGTGGTAAGGTAGGACTCCTGGAGGGTACCGAAGTGGAGGGTTTAGGAGGGGGAGCGAGGTCAGGGTATGCTGGTGGCGCTTCGGCTGTCAATCAGGGCAAAGCTAAGCCTGATTTGTTGGGGTGCAAGTGTAGAGCGATTTGTTAGAGACGGGGCTAGCAGCTTAGAGAATTAAAAAAATTGGCTGGATATATAATCAAAGGAAGAGAAAATAAATATAAGACTAAGAAAGATAGATAGATAGTACACTTTATTGCACAACACAGAAAATAAGTTACATAAAAATAAAAATAAACTAAGCACGGAAGTACAATGGGCGGTCTTATCGCTATAAGCGATCTCTGCCAGACAACCTTGGGATGGACTGGAAAGGTTAGATTATATACCCAAATGCCTTCTCATATTTTTTTTTTTCTCTTTTTTACTTTATATATATATATATATATATATATGTATTATATATATTATTATTATTAATAAATATATTATTATACAATATATAAAAGACAACACATTTAAAATTAGGTTAAATTTAATCTACTATTGTATTTAATTTTAATTTTTTTTAATCATTAAGTGTCTACAGTCTTTTGTAATTATATAAATTTACATCGTCTAGCGGAGGGCATTAGTACGCCATAACACTGGTAATATTAATGATATATTATATATATGATATATGATATATTAATGGTAGTATTAATGATAGTAGTAATCGTTTAATGATAGTCTAAATAAATGAATGTTTTAACGAAATTATATTATTATTATATTATTATGTTACTTGCATAATCTTGTATTATACCTACTTAAAGGACTTTTTTTTCTTCCTCTCCTTATTACGTTTTTTTGTGCACCTACCTACCATACCTATTTCTGCCGCAAAGCAGTAGTGCTCGCATTGCTGTGTTCCGGTTTGAAGGGTAAGGGTGCCGGTGAAATTACAGGCACATGAGACTTTTCATCTTTATGTCTCAGGGTGGCGGGCGCAGTGCAATGCCACATAGGTTGCGTCCTAGGTGGACGTGACCTATGAGGTAATGCACTGTTCATAGGCAGAGGTTACCGCTTAATATCAGGTGGGCCTCTTGCTTGATCCGTCATACAAGTAGTATAAAAAAAAAATCAAAAAAAAAACCTACATAAATGTATCCACAATACACAATGGTAGAGAATGCTTCTAAGCATTAAGTTCGCCTATGTACATTTTTGTATTGTGCAATAAAGAATATATTCTAAATTATAAACATGCTAAGATTAAATTAGAGAAATAGCGCTGCGCAACAAACAATTTAAGATAATAGATTCAATCTAATTTTCAAATAGATTGTGTGTGTGTGTAGAATCTGTATGCTAATTTTTACATTTATTTACCGAATGAATAATACAACTAATGCAAAATATGTACTAAATACATATGAAACAATTGTACTATATACCTGAAGACCGCTGCTAGCGATCTCTCAACTGATCCAAATTACTACCAGACGGAAGCGTCCCTAAGATGCTGACTGCAATGCCACGCTGAATGGCAATACTAATACGTTGAGCCAGATAAGAGCCAGCTCTCGGGTCACGCGTCGCTTCGACAAGATGCCCTGAATGAATTTTGAAAACGCGAAGGGCTCCGGTTCCCCACGAACCCAGAGTCTCGACCCCGAATGGCTTAAATAAGTAAGCTCTGTTGAGACTTGACTATTTGCAAGTATTTTCTTTTATATTTGTGTATTAATAGGGTTAAAGGAAATCGACCCAAGACCTTTGTTTGGCCACGATCTCACCTGTTGGTAAGTGACGATGTGGCCGAAGATGAAGCACAAAGGTCTAGAAGGCACCTATTCACTCTAGCCTTGAACCGACCCAGATTATAGTTTTCAGGAAAGCCAGACGACGGTAGTGTATTCCACTCCTTAGCAGTTCGCATTATAAAGGTAGAACTGAAACGTTTTGTGCGAATAGAAGGTATACTAATGAGGTAAGGATGGTACTGAGCTGTACGCCTACTCGTCTTGTGATGAAAAGGAGATGGTGGTATCAGATCGTGCAGTTCCTGGGAGCATTCCCCGAAATGTAACCGTAACGTGGTATCTGAAAATCGCTGTAATCTTATACCTTGGAGTCTAAAAGCTCTAGTAAAACTTGAATCAATTGTTATTTCAAAGCTGTACACCTGACTGCGAGTATAATGAATTATTGATGGCCAGGGCATACGTGATCTTCTATCCTATCTCACCCTGAACGCGCCTGGCACAAGGTTTGTGGACACCAACAATCCTATCGATAAGAAAACCTATTCAATTTTGTAGCATGTGTCCTAACTTTTTTTTTGTGGCCTTTAGTCCTTTCTAGTTTAAGCTAGGTTCATAGTGTTGTGTCGGGGCATATTTGCTCTGTGGTCGGGGTGTGTCGTGTCGTGGTGCGTCAGAACGCAATCGGTTACGTTTATTATCTACTAGCACCGCCCCGCGGTTTCACCCGCGTAAGCCTCTCGATCTCGATGGGAATATCGGGATAAAAATGTGCCTATGTGTTATTACGGGAGACAAGCTATCTCCATTCCAAATTTCATGCAAATCCGCCCAGCGGTTTCTGATTCACATTAGTAGATTCACACCACAACACAACCCAACCTACTAATGTGACTCTAGTCATAGGTAATAAACGTAACCGATTGCATTCTGGCGTGCCACGACACACCCCGACACAGCAATATGAAGCTAGCTTCAGTTTCTAGGTGGAAAATTGTGGGGTAGTTTTGATTTCTTCCATTCTATATGTTTTTTGGGGTGCTCAATCCGAATCTGAAGATTGCTAACTTTTCGTGACAGAACATGTTTTTTTTTTGTCATGTTCCTTCACGAAATTTTGGTAGCAAATCTTAGATTCGGATTCAACAACCCAATAAACATTATATATAATGGGAGAAACCAAAACTACCCCACAACTTTCCAGCTAGACGCCGTTTTGAGCACAATTTGATCAATTTGCCCATACTGTTAAGTTATAAAAACACTGGGCGCACTGTTCAGATTGAGCTGAAATTATGCATACCTGTCAAGTTCCGTTGAGAATAGGTACATTATTATTGTGACAGCGAGCTGATCTGATGGACCTGGTGGGCAACGGAACTCCTCGCTGGATAATAATAGACTGGCCGTGTTTATGCTCATTTTGATCAGAACATGATTCCGATGACTAGTTTTATAAAAGCTTTTTTTGTCAAATATATTTTCAAAATTTACCTTTTGCTAAATTCTGGTTACCAACAGGTTATTTATTGATAGTTTTCGTACGTCCCTTATTGCCTTCTTTATGGCCTCGTCCAACAGTGGTCGTCTTACGGCTTATATGATAACCGTTTTCAATATGCATAAGCAAGCCATGTTTTTTTCTGACTATAACGTAATCGCACCTTCCTTGGAACGAGTTTTTTTGGGATCGTATCGATTTCTTCAGTATATGGACCATGGAATGTAGCAGTAACTTTTTACAAAGCTTGAGTTTTAGTTGGTTTTGTGGATGTGTTCCCTGCGTAGGGCTGTTTCAGTAGGGCTTAGTGCTCGTCCACAGTGCGGGTCTAGCGTGATTGCGACGACCGACGGCCGCGAAATATCAAACATATGCATCCGCCGTTTGCGTCCATAGTGTAGTGGCTGGCGGCGGGCGCCTAGCGCTACGGGCATGAGCGGGCGAGCGCGCGTAGGTTTCAAACGTTCCTACCCGCTCGTTATGGCCACAGTACTGGCCTCGTAAGCAAGCGTCTCAATGCGCGGGTGGCGTTCATATCAAACCAGTTGGGTCTTACCGCTCGGCGTTTGGTAATATTTTACTTAAGATATTAATCAAATGTTCACACGGACATTCGAGTGTACTCAAAGATTTTTCTAGGGTACAATCGCAATTCTTCAAACACTGTAAAAATTCACCATTTTTTACATTGTCTTTATTTATTTCTTGCACACTGTCTCTTATGTTCAACACCTCCCATCTCAGGATAGGACTGTCTAGTAAACATATTAAATCCTCGTCTATGGTTTACAACACCTGAAATACGTCCTAAGCACTACATCAGCTCGCGCGTCACTGTGGCTACCCGCACGCGCTTGCCGCGGTGCGCGCGCGACGTCGCGCCCGTAAAGACCCCGTCTCCGCGCATGCAGTGTGGACGCACACTTAGTTCTAGGGCTGAAGTGTCTTCAATGTATGAACCGTGTCATATTGTGTTCTGATCATGAAGATGTGGGTGACATGTCCACTGCTGACTATTAGAATATGTAATTAGTAAGCGTAAATATGGACGGTGTTGCTAATATTAACCAATAGATTTCTGTTTAGATAGCATTTAATGTGGTGATTTATATTATTCTACTGAGCTGTTATTTCCATATTGTATATATTATATAAAATAAAAAGGGCATTTATTCTTTATACTATACTAATGAACAAAGGATATGACGACGATATTTGACGACCTCTGTGGCGCGGCGGGCGAAGCTTGGCCTGCGACGCAGGAGGTTGCGGGTTCGATTATATTTATATTTATATATATATATATTTATATATATAAATTATTATATTTATAAATATATATTTATAAATATTTGTGCTATCGCAAATATTTGTTTAGGGTATTCTGGGTATAATTTTTAGTCCAAAGAGTTCAACTACATTTTGAAGTTGAAAAAATTGGAGAAAACTCATCCAATTTGTTCAACTGGTTGAACAGTATTGGAGTAGAGGTTTTCGATGTATAATAAAAAATAGCTAACTATATCTATGTGCTAATATATATTATGTGATATAGTTAAAAAGCACGAAAAAAATTGATTTCGCGCCACTAGCTATAGCAACCACCTTAATGGCCATTTTTTTGGTTGAATATTTATTTGTAGTGTCCGGATCGTAGAAAGTGAAAACCAGTGGTCTAGACATACCTACTCCTACGGGAATCAAGCATGATTTTATGTATGTATGTAGTCATCAGTAGAAGTCCACTGCTTGAAACTGACTACTTATATATAACTAGCGACTCGCCCCGGCTTCGCACGGGTAGCCCCCGGTGACCACCACCCCCCCCCCCCCTCCTACCTCTCCCACCTATGTCAATCTCCTGGTTCTAAGCTACCTCCCCACCAATTTTCAGCCAAATCGGTTCACCCGTTCTTGAGTTATAAGTGATGTAACTTACACGACTTTGTTTTATATATATATAGATTGTTATAATACCTAGCTTTTTGTACACTTTACCTACTACGAGTCATCATTGACACTCATCATCATCGTCTACTTCGACGTGGAGGCCGCAGAGGTGGTGGAGTAGATTAGGAAGAAAGCCGGAGTGGGATTGAGGGTCATGAAGTTGGACTCTCGTCATAATGTGAGCTTTAGCTCATTTATGGTGAGGGTTCCTACGGAAAGCATGAAGACCTACTTGAGCCCAGACTTCTGGCCGAAAAGGATGTAGTTCCGGCGGTTCAAGGGCTGCCAGTAACGTGATCCCCCGAGCCGTGCCGCGTCGGTGTTCCCAAGTGAGATTAGCTATATAAAGTATTTTTATATGTATGTTAGTTTGTAAGGTATTTATGTTGCTATGGGCTTATTGTTTAGGTTTAGTACAATTCTCAATAAGCCTGAAATAAAGATTTTGAATTGAAGTAAGAACTACCCGAAAAAAAACATATCACTCGGGACCTTGCTTGACCTGCCTGCTGCTACCCCAACTTTTCCATAAATATAGCTCTAGCTGACCAAACTAAGAAGGTGGATGTATTTTATTGGTAAGCCTTCCTCTATAAATAACCTGTATATGATTGAAACTATCGTGGTTGGGAATCATTTTAAAATATAAACGGCTTATTACCACTATTTTTCGTCGCTTTGCTGACGTTGCGAGACTGAGTTCAGAAGCCTCTACAACCTCGAAAACCACTTTAAAATCCGCTAAACACAACGTTTTTTTCTCTTTTCTGCATTGAATAATGATTATACTTTGAAATTTTCATTAGTTTTCACCGTAACTACAACAGCTGAACTGCTCGGACGTGTTTTTTTAATCTATTCCAAACAGTTCTACTTCACCTTAAACTAGAACCATTTGCAAGAAAACTTCCACGAGGTACTCTACCAGTAGAACCAACCTCTTGGAACAGAGGTTTCTTAGTGTCCTTCATGGACATTTGGTTAACTTAGGTCAGATTCCACTTTCGTCAGAATAAATAATAAATAATAAATTTTTGCACGTTCACCTCAGCAGTGGTTGTCGGTTCTTTGGCTTATGTGCCCGGCCCATTGCCACTTTAGCTTGCTAGTTCTGTGACCTGCCAAATAACATCATTACGGGTTCTATTGATCAGAGAACCGAGCATAGCTTGTTCCATGCTCGGGGTGATCACCCTTGAATCGGTGGACCAGCCGCATCGCACAGGGCTTCAAGGTGAGTTCTCAATCAGAGCATCCTCACCGTAATGACCTACGGTGCCGAGACGTGGTCAATTATATTACTCACCAGGCTTTGTAGATTGGGTGGCCCTGCATTTCGAATGCAAACTTTTTCTTCTTCGCGTCCTTTCCCTTTTCATATCATACAAACAACTTTATATCTAAGCTCAAGTCCGGGCTGCTATGGAGTACTGCTGCCATGTTTGGGATGCCTCGGCCAAACACCAGCTTGCTGCCTTAGACTCGACTGAACGCAGAGCTTTCAGGCTTATAGGTGAACATCATTTTAAGGCGGAGACTAAGATCCAGAGTCTTGAGCACCGCCGTAAGGTCGCGTGCCTTTCGATCTTTATAGGTTACATTTTGGAGAATGCTCCCAGGAACTTCACGATCTGATCCCACCATCTCCTTTTCATCATAGGACGAGCAGACGCACGGCTCGGTACCATCTTTACCTCATTAGTATACCCTCTATTTGTACTAAACGTTTCAATTCTACCTTTATAATGCGAATTGCTAAGGAGTGGAATACACTACCGTCGTCTGTCTTTCCTGAAAACTATAATCTGAGTCTCTATAATGCTAGAGTGAATAGGTGCCTACTAGACCTTTGTGCTTCATCTTCGGCCACATCGTCACTTACCAACAGGTGAGGTCGAGGTCAAACAAAGGTCTACCATAGTTAACAAAATAAAATAAACTCCTGGTCCACAGTTGGTAAAACAAACAAAATAATGTTTAATTTATATATAAACTCAAAAGCTAGCATAATTTTCTGCTTTCTGCTTCACTGGTGAAACCCGCAGTATGGGCAACGACATACATGAAGATGTACCTTTGAAGCGACACCTGTTAATATGGAGTACGTCGAAGATCTTTTATCTCGTAAGCGCTTAGATCGGCGCTGAGTGGTTTTCCGGTGAGATTTCTTCCCTACGCGTCCGGGCGCGCCGTGCCTCTTGCTATTATTATCGTGATAGTTTCGGCCTCTCTTACGCCCAGTGCCCATTTGAAGGCCGCTGCTTTTTGAACGTGTTTCCGACGCGGAATCCTTGCTTGAGTCTCGGCTACGGTCATCTGCTTTGTCACTGGAGTTTCGGTGGCGGACGTCACTTGGATCCTGCTCTCCATCATCGACGCCTTCGGACACACTTCAACAGTGTTGCCATCAACCCAAAGTCCTGCTCCGTTACTTTAAGGAGCTAGGCTGGCTGGGGTAGGGTTAGCACAGAATTAAATTAGAATTAGAATCGATTAGAGACTAGACACTCGATATTTATGGACGATACTAGATACAGATCGTGGATTTTTGGATTTCTAGAAATCCAGCGATCCGTATCACGATACGTGATACGCTATACTACACACTCGATAAATATCGTGATCCTACGATCTAAATATCACGATAAATATCGAGCGTGTAGCGTTTGCCTTTACATTTTACAGGCAAACGGGACCTATTGAAGCCTCTTCAATTCTTCATGTATTAGGATTTTGAAAAGTTTATCATCGTTTTTTTAGCATTAGAATACATCCTTACATGAAAACCTAGTTTTTTATGTAAGGATGAAAATAGTAGTTTTTTTTTTCTTTATAACTGACGCCGCACGCTTGTGCATTTACCATTTTCAAGTTATTTTTGTATTTTCTATATAATTTGTGATAATGCAACTGTTCATTGGCAGAGGGTACCGCTTAACATCAGGTTCATCTGCTTGATCCGAAATTCCAAGTGTTTTTTTTTAACTGAACCCTGAACAGCTCTTCTAATACAAGAAAAAAAGCGGCTAAGTGCGAGTCGGACCCGCCCATGAAGGGTTCCGTAGCAGCAAGTAACATAATATAAAAGTACTTGGATAGTTTACTATTTATAACGTATTACAAAAAACTACTTACTAGATCTTGTTCAAACCAATTTTCGGTGGAATTTTACATGGTGGTACATAATATTTTTTTTTAGTTTTATTATTCTCTTATTTTAGAAGTTACGGGGGGCGGGGGACTCACATTTTACCACTTTGGAAGTGTCTCTCGCGCAAACTATTCAGTTTAGAAAAAAATTATATCAGAAACCTCAATATCATTTTTGAAGACCGATAGGTATATATTTTTTTTCTTCTAATCCATACATTTTGGTTATCTATGGATACATAGATAACCAAAACGTATGGATTAGATGAAAAAAAAAATTGAGTTTCAGATCTAAGTATGGGGAACTCCAATAATATATTGTTTTTTTTTTATTTTTGTGTTAAAACCTTAATGCGGTTCACAGAATACATCTACTTACCAAGTTTCACAGCATAGCTCTGATAGTTTCGGAAAAAAGTGTCTGTGACATACACGGACAGACAGACAGACAGGCATGACGACTCCATAAGGGTTCCGTTTTTTTGCCATTAGGCTACGGAACCCTAAAAACAACATATAAATTATTAATTATCCTATATAAACAAAGTTGGCTCATTACCGCATAGCATTGCGATGCTCGCCGCACTTCGCATTAGTACAGCTCGTTAGAAGAAAACAAATTAATATATTATACACAGCAACTCTTTCCGATCACATCGTGGGAAAGGTCGATTTGCAGTTAATTTATTTAAAATGCCTAAAGTCGCGTGTGTAATGCAAAACATGCACAAATTGTATGTAAGATTCGTCAAAACCTTACCGTACTAATCTGCAAGTACTATTCTGAGTCTCTACAAGGCTAGAGTGAATAGGTGCCTTCTAGACCTTTGTGCTTCATCTTCGGCCACATCGTCACTTACCAACGTGAAATCGTGGTCAAACAAAGGAGGCAATGGAACAAAAAAACACTTTGAGAACTCCACCTTTTTTTTAAGTCGTTTAAAAACAACGGATTCTGGGCGTGCCTTCAACAATAATTTGGAACATCAAAAAGTCAGAAAACTACTAAATCGCACCGCAGAGGGATACAGAATAAATAAGACAGGCAGTATGTACAGCTCGTTCCGCGTAAAGCCGGCTGTACACATTGGGCCAAGGTTTTGGGCCAACATGTTGGGCCAAAATGATACATCCCAAGGTTGCTGTTTACACATTGGCTTACTGATCATTCTGCATTGGCGCTTCGATGAAAGAAAAACGCAGAAGTGTTTTTTTTTTTTTTTTTTTTTTTTATACTACTTGGATTACGGAACAAGCAAGAGGCCCACCTGATGTTAAGCGGTAACCTCTGCCTATGAACAGTGCATTACCTCATAGGTCACGTCCACCTAAGACGCGCCCTATGTGGCATCGCACTTCGCCCGCCACCCTGAGACATAAAGATGAAAAGTCTCATGTGCCTGTAATTTCACCGGCACCCTTACCTTTCAAACCGGAACACAGCAATGCGAGCACTACTGCTTTGCGGCAGAAATAGGTATGGTGGTAGTACTTCCCCGGACGAACTCTTTCACAAAAAAGCTCTACTACTTCTAACTACTAACTACTACTAGAAGTTCTTGCAGCCGCGGCTATTTATTTATACAGTGCGTTTAATTATTACGTACATGTGCACCAAAGTAGAGTGACTAAAAAGAAATGGCGCAAAAGAGTAACAACGCACTGTAGAAGACGCCAACGTGTGAACGTTGTATGCGGAGCGCGCCAAGCGTTTTATGCACAAAAAACCGACACTATTCGGTTGGCCTGCCAATGTTGGTGCCAACTAGACCAATTAGCTTAGCATACCGCCAAGTAGCTCTCTACACATTGTCCCAATACGTTTACCCAACACCTTGGCCCAATGTGTACAGCGGGCTTAAGATGGCACCTGCCAAGCAAGCCAGGTGCCAACGTACAGTGAACGAGATGCATATACCTAAACAATCGCAATCGTATAAAAATGCTAAGTTATCGGCTTGCACGTAGGTGTTTGATGTATTTATTGGTGAACGATCACTGATTTTCTAATCGTATTACAGATGAATCACTTAAAAAGCTAAATCAACGTCAAAGGATGCGAATACCCGGGAAAATACAGCTGTTTTATATGTAAGAGTTAGCAATTTAAATACCCTTTTATTTTTCGTAAAACGAAAAAATAAAACGCTAAATTTTTTAAAAATCCTTTTTTTTTTGTCTATTTTTTTTTTTTTTTTTTCTATGTAATTTTTTTTATAAAATAACTAATTGAAAAAAAAGGTCTAATCTTATAAAAAACATAGAGAAATTTACCTAAATACAACTAAATACCCACTCATTTAAAAATGCACGCTATTCAAGGTGAAACATGAAAAACTTATGGTTTACCACCTTACCTTAATGTTAATTGCATATCACAAAATTTTAGATTTCGGTATCATGTGCCCAATATTTTTCATAAATAGTATTTTTGTTAAATAGCTTTTATAGGCGCCTTAGCCTGTCGAACTACTTTTAATTTTAAGTTTAATAGTACTTAACTGTGCTGTTTGTTTAGCTCTAATAATTTGAATTATTTTATAAGTAGTAAAGAACTTTTACAACTAAACAACATCCACTCATGTACATGCTACCCAAATGACGTTTCCTTTGGTATAAAGTCATGAAATTCACAAATACACTGTCACATTTAAATACTTTAAAAAAGTATTTCCTTTTTCCCTTCGACCAAAGTAAAATAAATGGACTGGCCTTACCCATAGAAAACGTCCGTGAAAAATAAGACAATTCGGATTTAGGGTACGGTCAACAAATAAACTATCTATCTATCTATCTATCTATCCAGCCACTGCTGAGTAAAGGCCTCTTCTCTATAGCGCCACTCCTGGCGGTCTTGTAAATAAACTAGGTGAAATTAAATTATTGAACTTCTTAAAAACTGTATTTTTTTAATACTTAATACTTTAACAGATGCAATGTGTTTACTAAAGTTATTTCAGTAGGTTTATAGTACAAAAATCGCCGAAAAAAATGCAATTATTGAATGAAACTTTTACAAAAATACATGGTTCCCTTCTGTTTTATGTAGTTACGTATCTATTTTTCAGCTCTCAAACATACACAATATAAATCAATAGAAAAGTAAGTCCACCTAAGGTCTTCAGCTCAATCAATTTGTGAAAAATATATCATAAAAATCGTACGGAAACATAAATGTATAAAAATTCCAGTATTTAAGAAACTGCAGAGTGCAGTTTTAAGAATTTTGCACAATGAGTTTTTTTATACTACTTGGAATGACAGATCAAGAAGATGGCCCACCTGATGTTAAGTGGTACCCTCTGCCTATGAACAGTGCATTACCTCAGGTCACGTCCACCTAGGACGCGCCCTATGTGGCATTCCACTGCGCCCGCCACCCTGAAACATAAAGATGAAAAGTCCCATGTAGCCGTAATTTCATCGGCACCCTTACCCTTCAAACCGGAACACAGCAATGCGAGCACTACTGCTTTGCGGCAGAAACAGTTATGGTGGTAGTACTTCCCCGGACGAACTCTTTTACAAAAAAGCTCTACTACTACTAACCGTTTTTTGGCGTATAGAATTCATTGTGTAGAAAATGATCAGAGCAAATACGGGAAAATGTATTCCACTTCCAAAAGTCGTCTGTTCTTGCTCGTCTTATGACTTCTATCCATTTTTGTTTACCTTAGATTTTTTTTGGAAAGCTATAAGGTTAATTAACATGCCATTACATATTATATGCAATTACCTAAAGCGACGTGCTTAGCAATGTTTTGACGTAAATAATGCAAATTACAATTCTAAATCAATACGATACCCCTTAGGCATCAGATTTTTTTGCAGTCTGTACCGGACCATCCGTCATGCGTGAAGTCTTGTCAAATATTTCGTCGCTGTAGTTGGAAAACTAAATAAGTAATAACAACAACAAAACCAACATCGCGAGAAAAACGCGATTTACTGTTTTATTGCGTCAAAAATGGCAATAGCTTTTTTATCGTAACTAATTTTTCAGTCCGTGTTTTGATATGTTATAGATTGGTACTGTATCTATTTTCGAATTTAATGATAATACATTTTAGTTCTTTTGATTAAGAGAAAAAAATAAAAAAACGACTATGTATTTTTCCCTCGCCAAAGTTTTGAATAATTGAAATGATCTATTATTTACTTATTTGAATATGACAATCCTATCCATGGGTATAGATTTAAATAATATTAAAATACATTTTAAAATAAAACCAACTTATAATCATTTCTTTTTATCAAGACTGAATATTAGAAAACTACTGAAACACCTACATTATTTTAGCAGACTTATAAATTCAAAGTAAGTGACATAACAAACTTATCATACGACTAATGCTTATAAAATCAACAAAATGAAAAAAAATTGTGGAACACAATAATTCTAAGTATCAAAAAGAAAAAGGTATGTCGACTAAAATTAAAACTATCTACGAGTATAAACTTGTGTCTGTTAACTTTCATTCAGAGTGGGGAACATTGAGATAATGTCCTGGGGCGTAGTCCTCCTTGTCGCTCGTCCTCTAGTGCAAGACGTGTCCATCGACATGTATGGGCCATCATAACCATGCAATAAAGTCGATTTCGCAAAATGTGTTACTTATGTAGTTTTCCTACCACACGACGATTTATAAGTTTTTTATCAATTGATGAAAATTATATTACAAAACCTTTACTTACGAATGAAATGCGATGCCTGAAGCTTTATTTGTATTTCTTGTGTTGTTTGCACTTGCAGAAAAGCACAGGAAGGCATTGTATTACCAAGGTATCTAATTTTGGTATTTTTCAGCATAGCTGTCACTCGTTGCCGTGACAAAGACTGACTGAAGCGAAGTATACTAGCTAGGTCTGTTTAGAAGCTTCAAAACTATCGTTCCCTAAGGCCCGTCCATTCATTTTATTTACGTCGATGCTTTTTCCTACAAGTAAGATCAGGTGAGATCGTGGTCAAACAAAAGGTCTATCAATGTTAAAAAAAAAAGAAAAAAAAAAGTAATTAAAACTTAAGTTGTAGAGTTCTTATTAATCTCTTTAAAACTAATAGCAAAGCAACGGACGTACTCAAAAGGATATGCGTCCAAAGCGTCAGATAAAAATCCATTAAAATGCGGTTTACGGCAAAACGGACGATATCGTGATAAATATTCATGCAAACATACATCCTGGATTCCGTTTAAAAAGGAAAATATCAACGCGGATCCCACACAATGGCTTATAGATTAATCGTCGATGGCTTCGCAATAAATAAATAGGTACGCCTAATGCTATGCATACCTATTTCCTAGATGTGCAAAATTAATAGCTTCTAGGACTCATTGTAATACACTGTTCAGTTTTAATTTAATCGCAAAGGACTGCAAACATTTTGTAGGTAGAAAACTTCGATGAAATATTACTCATCGAAGGTAGAAAAAAATTACTGAATCAGTAAGTAAAGATTGAACCTAGGGTATGTGCACTATAGTATACATTACCAAACTTCATAGCATCACCCGCTGGGCTAATCTGAAGATTGCCTAAAAATTTCATCAAAATTGGTCAAGCCGTTTTGGAATCTATAGGGAAGACATACACATACCAACATCGATACGAACTTCACTTTTTTGTCAATTTATAAATTTTTGACATTTCACATTTTGTAAACAATGTTTTTTAACATAACCGATGTGCATTCTAAATTATCTTAAATGTATCAATTTGTATATTGTTGTTACATTTTTCTTTTGTTTCCTGTGTCTATTTGTTGTCACTTCTTCTGTTTGTTCTGTTTGTTTTCGTGCCAAATAAATGTTTATACCATTCCCCCTCTAAAAAGCTTATTTTATTCACTGAAAACAGTGAACAAAAAGCACTTTTTAATCAATATTTTGGTGTTTGAATTTAGAACACACCAATATACTCGAGCCTCCTTCTCAATGCAACACCCTCCAACTTAAAGCATTGCAGGGATGCCCTCCAGTAACAACTCCTATACACCTTCTTGCGCAAAAAATACTCGATACGAAATCCATGTGCAAAGAAAACTCGACATACAAACTTCTTGTGCAAATAAATCCTCGAGATTTGATTGGTCGAAATTTTCGACAAGGAGTTTAGCATTAGAATAAAAACTGTTTTGTGTACTTTGCTGTAATAAGTAAATTGGCGGGACTCTTCCCGCCATTTTCGAAAAGAGACGTTGTCTACTTTTATTTTATTTCTTTTCCTAGTGTTTTCTTGAGTTATTTTGTGGTGTTATTTTGGTGGCATTTTAACGACTGTAGCTCGTTTAAAAAGCACAAGTGTAGTGTTTTTTTTTTTTTTTTTTTTTAAGTCTCCTTTGTTTCTTGTAATCTGCCTTTCCGGGCATTGAGCAAGAGTTTTGTGCTTCTTTCGTGCTTGACATGAATGGTATACGCCCAGTGGCATATCCACGACTCTAATTCAGTACATATTCTTTTAGATACTAGATGAGGTCTTGAGGGGCTCTCCTCTTTATCCTTCTGAAAGTTAGTGTAGTGAAATGAAATGGAAGTGAACTGCGTGACTTTTGAAATTGGTGGAAATTGTCTACCAAAGTTTTAGTAAAATTGGCCACCGTTTTACTAAAACATGACTCGACTGTGACTTTGACGACTTGGAAGGAGTGTAACGTTGCAAAATATATTTAAAATACAATATAGTGAAAATACAGATACTTACTTGAAAATGGCAAATGCACAAGCCGTACGGAGCCAAATATAAAGAAAAAAAAAAAAAAAAAAATTGGCGGGACTCTTCCCGCCATTTTCGAAAAAAGACGTTGACTACTTTTATTTTATTTCTTTTCCTAGTGTTTTCTTGAGTTATTTTGTGTTATTTTGGTGGCATTTTAACTAATGTAGCTCGTTTAAAAAGCACAAGTGTAGTGAAATAAAATGGAAGTGAATTGCGTGACTTTTGAAATTAGTGGAAATTGTCTACCAAAGTTTTAGTAAAATTGGCCACCGTTTTACTAAAACATGACTCGACTGTGACTTTGACGACTTGGAAGGAGTGTAACGTTGCAAAATATATTTAAAATACAATATAGTGAAAATACAGATACTTACTTGAAAATAGCAAATGCACAAGCCGTGCGGAGCCAAATATAAAGAAAAAAAAAAGAAAGAAAAGTTAATTGTAAAAAGTAAGTATTTTGAATAATGTTAGTTGTACGAACACAAAGTTTAGTTGAACTTAATAATAAATCGATTGAAAAAAATGTATTCAACTGATGAAGTAGATGTCTATTTTCGCTTAAATCTTTCTTTTTCTCGAAGTCATGGTATAAAGTATAGTATGCAACTCTTGAATAAAACGGATTTATATAGAGGGCCATAAATCACTCGTGTCGCTCAGGATTCATCTATAATCTTAACTTTATAGATAAGCAATGCAATGCCACTTAGGGCGCGTCCTAGGTGGACGTGACCTATGAGGTAATGCACTGTTCATAGGCAGAGGTTACCGCTTAACATCCTATGGTGGGCCATCTGCTTGTTCCGTCATTCAAGGTAGTATAAAAACAGGCTTTATAGCTTGTTTTTTTTTTTTAGTATCTTAGCTCTATGTTTATGCATATTATACTTACTATTATTTATTGTAGTACTTATATAATTATATTAGGTATATATTTATATTATACTCTTTTAAATAATATTATAATATGTTACTTACATATTTTGTATTTGATATACTTACTTAAATGACTTTATTTCTTCGTCTTATTACGTTTTTTGTGCACCGCCTACATAAATGTATCCACAATACGCATAGGTTAGCTGGTAGAGAATGCTTCTTAGCATTAAGTTCACCTTCATTAAGTTCACCTTAGCATTAAGTTCAGTACATTGTTGGTTTTGTGCAATAAAGAATATTCTATTCTATTATATTCTGTCTATGGCCCTCGCTGTAAATCCGTCCTTTATTCACTAAATGCAAAATATAAAAAAAAAACATTTCATTTCTTAATATTATGGTACTCTAATTTTCACTCACTACAATAATTTTATTAAACATTTTTGAAGCTGAACAAAATTGTGCGCAATTGATTATGAAAATGAATATGAAGCAAAACATGTTTGTTGATAAAGCTACTTAAGCTTGTTTTGGAAGCTTTATTGAAAGCTCGTGCTTAGGTATACATCGCTCGGAACATGTCGCAAAATGTGTTAATTATTATAATCTCGCCACACATATGCAGCAGTAGTCACCACATTACTGTTAATATGGAATACTAAGTGGATTACCGTCAAAGCAGCGATTCCTTTATTCGTGTAAATTGAAATGACTCGATATTGAAAACAATCGACAGGGTAATGCACGACTCTATGGCTTTATTTTAGTGATGTGCACGCGTCTTTGGTAAGCTGTTTATCGATATGATTCATCGATTATTCTCATTATTTGTTGCGGACTAAATTAAAACCGCATTACCATTTTCCTTCAAAATTTATATCAGACTGACAAAACAAAATATTTTTTGAAATCATCACAAAACAAGTACGTAATTAATTTTGTAAAAGTTTAAAAAAACCCTCACCGCAATGAAACGCCTGAACCGATTTTGATCAAACATAGCTAAGAACACTCTCGACAAAATCACCTTTCAAACAAACAAAAAAAAAACTAAATCTGTTCATCCGTTCGGGAGCTACGATGCGACAGACAGACACACACACAAACACACACAGACACGTCAAACTTATAATACCCCGTAGTTTTTGCGTCGGGGGTTAAAAAGAAACAATTTTAAAATTAAATGTAATTTAATTTTCATGTTGAATTCTCTGATTCCAGGAAGGCTTATGTTAGTTATCAAGCATTTATCATGAATCAAATCATCATTATCATCTACTGATGATAATAATGATCAGGGTATGAGTTGTAAGATGTCCACTGTTGGATGAGGCTTCCCCCATAGGATGCAATGGGGGAGATTTCCTTAATCACCAGGCTTGGCTGGTGGATTGGTCAGCGCAATATTAGTGTTGGGAACTCAGGTGGATCATGTCACCCATGCCCTATAAAAAAAAAAATGCTACGGGAGGAGGTGCGGTCTACTCTTTGACCAGACTCATCTTGGCAAATGGCATGAATCTAGTAGTTTTAAAACTTGTCAACAGTGCACTGGGCTTGGTCTTGTCGCTCATACATTCATAATATTTTTTCAAATCTACCCACTAACTTTTAAATGAAAACATTGTGATTATGAATACTTTAGTTATTTGTTTTTTATTTATCATGTAAACCTAAGTTTATTTCAAGATGTTTTTCTTTATATATGTACCTATAGCACGCTCGTATACGTGCATTTTTTTTTGTTAAACATAAGTAATTCTCATGTTAAGTGACTTTTAAATTCTTCGTGAGAATAAGTTCTTAAAACAGAATCTGATTGGTAGTTACGTATAATATGCAATCTAATTAATTAATTGGTGTGTTCGGCCTAAGAATAGACACCTCCTCCTGTTGTAAAAGCCAACTAAGGGATTACCCCTACGACCAAAATAAATTTGGTCAAAAGATCACCCAGACTTGTTGATAAGATTCGTTGGTATAAAATTCGTTTCGTTTGGTTTCGTATGAGGTAGTGCTGGCCTCTGGTGTCAGAGTTTGTCAAGCCGCCTGAGGGCCTTTGACATGGCTTATCGACTGCTATTAATCAATAACAGCCGGAGCCGACAGCTTAACGTGCCCTCTGAAGCACAGAGCGATGGAAATCCACACATAACTTAGAAAAGTTATTGGTGCGGAGCCTAGGATCGAACCCGGTATCGTTGCATTCTGAGTTGCACTATTGAACCGTTAGGCTACCATCGCATGGTATAAAATTTGTCCTGTTTCTAGCTTATTATGGAATGTTTATTGATTGATTTGATTTGATTTGAAAGATTTGCAGATTATACAAACATTTTTCCGGCAGTGGGAATCGAACCCGCAACCTTTCGCATCTCAGCCGGCTACTCGCCTGACACGCTACAGAGGTCGTAGGAGAGGAGGAAAGTAACCAATCACTAGTCATCGATATCGAGAATCCCATCCCTAGATATTTATACACACGCACGATGTTCATGTTATTTGCCACGTGTGCGCCGGGCTACACGACCAGTGCTTATACCCTGAATTTGAGATTAGTACTTCTTACCCTTTCTAATTCTAATTGTTGATGCACGTGCCGGCCGCCTTTACGGAATAATAAATACTTATTGTTACCGATTTTAATTAAAACAAAGGGTTGTTTAGAAAAGTGTCAATATTGAGTTTTAGAGCTTGTCCAGACGAGGCGATTTACGCGCGAGTCGACTCGCGCGATTGTGAGATACTAGAGCTTCATACATTCTGCGACTTTTTGCTACAAGTTTAGCGCGAGCGCCGCCCCTAGCGGCGAGTTAATGAATCATTTTGTGTGAGTGTTAGTTTCTAACGTCAATTTTGGCGTCGCGTAAATTAAACGCTTTGTCCAAGTCGCGCGTTTACTCTAGGGTTTCCCCAGTTTTGCGAGTGTAAGTGACATTTTTGACAGTTCACGTCACGTATTGTTGTAAAGTATACTTGTTGTATACTTTAATTTTGCCGTTTACTCAACCAACGCGGTGGTTGTGTAAACGCGTTTTAACTGCGATGCCCACACTAAGGCCTCTGTCCACATGAAATCGCGCGTAAATCGCGTGCAATACGTGAGACTCTCGACTCGCATGTCGAGGATACTAGGACTATTGCTCCGTCCAGTACAGCAAGCGGTAGTTGCCGCGAGTGTTACGCAGTGTTTAGAACGCTCGTGCGTAACTCGCGTGCAATACGCGAGACTCTCGACTCTCGTATCTGAAGCGCGTTCGACACGCGAGTCGACATACTAGGACTATTACTCCGTCCAGTACAGCAAGCGGTAGTTGCCACGAGTGTTACGCAGTGTGTAGAACGCTCGCGCGTAACTTGCGTGCAATACTTGAGACTCTCGACTCGCGTGTCTGAAGCGCGTTCGATACGCGAGTCGAGATACTAGGACTATTGCTCCGTCCAGTACAGCAAGCGGTAGTTGCCGCGAGTGTTACGCAGTGTGTAGAACGCTCGCGCGTAACTCGCGTGCAATACGTGAGACTCTCGACTCGCGTGTCTGAAGCGCGTTCGACACGCGAGTCGAGATACTATGACTATTGCTCCGAGTACAGCAAGCGGTAGTTGCCGGGAGTGTTACGCAGAATGGCCTAAGAATAGACCCCTCCGTCTCCTCGCGTGGATGTCGTAAAAGCCGACTAAGGGATTACCCGGACTTGGTATAAGATTTGTCCTGGCTGCTAGCTTATTATGGAATGTGTTATTACTTTGAGAAAGCATTAGCCGAGTCAGTCGTGGGAAGCAATGGCGGTGATGAGCTCACCACTTGTCACGTATATATCACACGATGGTGCAGCCCATTGAGGCTCTGCCTACCCTTTTGGGGAAAAGGGCGTATGTATGTATGTATGTCTTTGTCTCAGGGTGGCGGGCGCACTGCAATGCCACGTAGGGCGCGTCTTAGGTGGACGTGACCTATAAGGTAATGCACTGTTCATAGGCAGAGGTAACCCCTTATAACATCAGGTGGGCCATCTGCTTGTTCCGTCATTCAAGTAGTATTATTATGTATGTATTAAACTTACCTTTACCTCTCTACATAGGTACTAAGAACCTTATACATGCCATAAACGAAACTTAGATGAAAAATTAGGACCACCAAACTTTAACCCAAAAGAGAAAGCATCCTTCGTGAAGACAAAAGTATATAAATGTAGTATTTTCGCATAATACATAGCTTGTTCACTAGATTTAAAATAAGATTACATATAAACCATATTTACCTAATCTAAACATAACACATTAGGCCACGTTTACGTGGACAGCAGGCTGCCGGCGCGTGTTTCCGGCGCTTACTGGTACAAGCCGCAAGATCTCGTATCAAACCGGTATAGCTGCAGATCTGCCCCATTAATGGTACTATTCAATGGTATAACTGCTCTGAAGCAGCCCATGCGTGTTATTCAATGGTATAACTGCTCTGAAGCGGCCCATGCGTGCTATTCACCATCCCACTATCCCATTAATATCATAAATGTCAAAGTTACGATGTTTGGACGTTTGTTACTCAATCATGCCGAAACAGCTGAACCGATTTCGATGAAATTTAGTACATATATAGATTATGATTTGGACTGAGCTATAGGCTACTTTTACTCTGGTAAAATGTGAGCGAAGCCGCGGGCGAAAATAAATACAAAATAAATTAATAATCGCCGGTAGACGTTGTTTCTTTTTTACCAACCGAGCCAGTAATTGAATTGAATTGAGGTATTTAAAGAGGATTGTGTTTTTCTGTTTTTCTGGTGTCCTGTGTTAACTGTTTAAATTGATTGATTGTGTACATAATTGTGAATTTTGTATGCCTGTATTGGTGGAATTTTAGTGTTACGCCTATAAAATAAGAACTGTCTTGTACCTACCTAAAATTCTGACGAAATAAATATATTTTTATTTGTATTTGTATTTGTATTTTGTAATGGTTTGTGCGAGCACTTAGAGTCTAGCGGCTAGGTTAAACAGTATTGCGCGTGATTTGCTAACTAAACGATAGTTATTTTTTTTTTAACCTCGTTAGCGTATGCTCCGCTTGATGTTGAGTGGTAACCTCTGCCTTTAACAACGCATTACCACATAGATCACGTCCACATAGGACGCACCCTATGTGGCATTGCACTACGCCCGCCACCCTGAGATATAAAGATGAAAGTCTCATGTGCCTATAATTTCACCTGCACCCATACCCTTCAAAATGGAACACAGCAATGCGAGCACTACTGCTTAGCGGCAGAAATAGGTAGGGGGTAGTACTTCCACGGAAAAACGTTTTTTTTTTTTTTTTTATACTACTTGAATGACGGAACAAGCAGATGGCCCACCTGATGTTAAGCGGTAACCTCTGCCTATAGACAGTGCATTACCTCATAGGTCACGTCCACCAAGGACGCACCCTATGTGGCATTGCACTACGCCCGCCACCCTGAGACATAAAGATGGAAAGTCTCATGTGCCTGTAATTTCACCGGCACCCTTACACTTCAAACCGGAACACAGCAATGCGAGCACTACTGCTTTGCGGCAGAAATAGGTATGGTGGTAGTACTTCCCCGGACGATCTCTTTCACAAAAAAGCTCTACTACTACGAAAATCAGGCTACACAAAAAGTGCCGGTAGAAAAGCGCCAACCACCAGCTTTCAATGTAAATGTGGTCTTAAGGACAAAAGACCGTGGGAAAGGCCAGGCGTGGGCACGCTATCTTATCTCTGGTCTCCGAAACCATAAAGTGACAATTTCACTTAAAATGGCATTGTGCATTTACGCGAAACCTTTCTATTTTTATTAAATTTGAGTAAGCGCAAAATGCTCGAGTAAAAAGGGTTGCCATACTTCCGTATTTATATGGACACTTTTTAGTAGTCTGTACATTCCTTTAAATCACATTGTTACCTACGATGAAATAAGTTTATTTTTTATTTTTATATATATATATATTATCAGGTGACAAACAAGCAGACGGCCCGCCTGATGTAAAGCAATCACCGCCGCCTATGGATATCTGCATCTGCACCCAATTATATACCATTCCCCCTCTAAAAAGCTTATTTTATTCACTGAAAACAGTGAATAAAAAGCACTTTTAATCACTATTTTGGTGTTTGAATTTAGAACACACCAATATACTCGAGCCTCCATCTCAATGCAACACCCTGCAATAACAACTTCTATACAACCTCCTTGCGCAAAAAATACTCGATACAAAATCCAAGTGCAAAGAAAACTCGACATACAAATATGTTGTCTATGTCGACATACATTCTTGTGCAAATAACTCCTCCTCGAGATTTTATTGGTCGACATTTTTCGACAAGGAGTTTTAGCATTAGAATAAAAACTGTTTTGTGTTCTTTGCTGTGATTAGTAAATTGGCGCTATTTTGAATACTGTAAATAGTACAAACACAAAGTTTAGTGGTACTTAATAATAAATCGATTGAAAATGCATTCAACTGATGCAGAAGATGTCTATTTTCGCTTAAATCTTTCTTTTACTCGTAGTCATGTTATAAATTATAGTATGCAACTCTTGAATAAAACGGATTTATATCGAGGGCCATGAATCACTCGCGTCGCTCAGGATTCATCTATGGCCCTCACTTTAAATCCGTCCTTTATTCACTAATTGTATAATATACTATTATACTTTTCCCCCTCTAAAAAGCTTATTTTATTCATTGAAAACAGTGAATAAAAAGCACCACTATTTTGGTGTTTGAATTTAGAAGACAACATTAGAATCGACCTCCAACTAAATGATATACAACCTCCTTCCGCAAAAAATACTCGATACAAACTCCTTGTGCAAAGAATACCTTTTAGGAAAAAGGCTAATCCAAACTGAGTTGAAAGTGAACGTGCCTATATATTTAATTGAGAATAAAATAAATAAATAAATAATAATGCTGGACAGTTCACACAACATTATCTAGCCCCAAGCTAAGCAGAACTTGTGTTATGGGTACTAGATAACTGATATACTTAATACAATATATTACATAGATAGATATTTTGTATTATACATAGACAATCTTCGACCAAAGTAAATAATGTCCTTGTAGACAATACCCAGAACACCCTGAACAAATATATGCGAACGCACAAATATTTGTTCCGTAGCGGGAATCGAACCCGCAACCTCCTGCGTCGCAGGCCAACCTTCGCCCGCCGCGCCACAGAGGTCGTCATCAATGTGATTATGTGAAAATGAAGTGAAAAGCCAGTGCTTCGTTTACTGAAGGACTTTATACCTACCTTGTAGTAGTGAAAAGTAGAGTGTTTAAACTCGGGACTAAAACCAATTCACACTAGCCAATGGAAATGTTCATTTTAGTCCCTCGATGAACAATCGACTATTTCAATACAATAACTGAGAGGCAGTACAAAATGCCGTTGTTACGTCCCGTCCCGTCTAGTCCAACTTTTACACAGGCATCAACACTATTAAGCCGGACAGATTATTTGAACCAGACAAATGTTACTCAGACGATCTACAATCCAGGCATGCAATAGCATTTTTTTTACAATCTTTTCATTAACTTGCAATTTATGTCCGGGTGGAATCTTGCAACTGAATTATAAAGCAGTTATCTTCAACCGATTGAACTGAAATTTTGCATACCTGTCAAGTTCCGATGACAATACAATATGATGGTGTCAGCGAGCTGCTTTGACGATGGAGACGGAACTCCTCGATGAATAATAGTAGACTGGTCGTGTTTAGACTCATTTTGATCAGCACACGCTTACGATCACTAATTTTATAAATTACAAGCTTGTAGGTATTTAACTTTGTATGTCCGGGTGGAATCTTGCAAATGTTTAAAGCAGTTAAGTCCTCAACCGATTGAGATGATATTTTGCATACCTAACAAGTTCCGATGACAATGCAATATTATGGTGACAGCGAGCTGATCTGATGATGGAGACGGAAGGTGGACAACGGAACTCCTCGAGGGATATAGTAGACTGGCCGTGTTTAGGCTCATTTTGATCAGCACACGTTTACGAACACTAATTTTATAAAAGCTTGTATTTTTTTTTTTTTTCACATAGAACTAATTCATCATCCGTTTAAAACTGCTTGATGTTTATTATAGTCTCGAAACACAAAATACGATCATCTTTCGCTACTAGCAGCGCCATCTAGTAAGCATACTTGCAACTTAACATTACCGTGCGAGCCTTCAAACAATCACGGTTTTGTTTTCACGCGGCCTTTAAAATTACATTACCTCCACGGGAGCTAACGCTTCTTTCAAGTTAGTATGTTAAGATGTAGATGGCGCTATTTGAAAACATTAAACAATCTGAATGAAAATAGGTAAAGCAATATTTTGATACACTTTTAAATAGATAGAAAGATAAATATTTAATTAACTATTGCACAACTTAAAACGTATTGTACATAGGCGAACTTAATGCTAGATAGCATTCTCTTTCAGCTAACCTTTGTGTATTGTGGAAAACAATTTATATAGAGGTAGTCCACTAAAATTTGATTCAAGGATAATAATATGCATTATGTAGCATTAAAGATAAATTAAATATAACATACTTTTACAACAGGTACAGAAATTAATAAATAAACGCATTACTTATACACACATTTAATAGACTAATACATAATAACATAGACTGATATACAATCATCATATTATTATTACATGCAATCATTTAATTATGAATAATTCAATTATTATTATTATTACAATTATTATTCCTATAAATGATTTGGTTAGTCAAAATACTGGAAAATAAGTAAGGTAATATTTTACCAATATTTATTATTAGGTAGGTATGTACTTACTTCAAATTTTATACAAGCTTAGCTAATCGATAAAATGATTGGCTTTTAATTTATAAATCTTCTACTAAGCCTAGGCTAGTGAGAAATTAAAATAATATGCTACTTAATCATCATTATTTCATCTTCTTACACCGATTAATATTTGTTACTGTAAAACCTGAAAAAAAAAGTAAGTTATTAAAGTAATCCTTTTTATTAGGGTTCCGTAGTCAAAGACAAGGAACCCTTATGGATTCGTCATGTCTGTCTGTCTGTCTGTCTGTCTGTCCGTGTATGTCACAGCCTTTTTTTTCCGAAACTATAAGAGCTATACTGTTGATACTTGGTAGGTAGATGTATTCTGTGAACCGCATTAAGATTTTTAAACAAAAATTAAAAAAAACAATTATTTTTGGGGTTCCCCATACTTAGAAATGAAACTCAAAAATTTTTTTTTCATTAAACCTATACGTATGGTGTATTTATGTATAGGTCTTCAAAAATGATGTTGAGGTTTCTTATATAATTTTTTTCTAAACTGAATAGTTTGCGCGAGAGACACTTCCAAAGTGATAAAAAGTGTCCCCCCCCCCCCCCCCCCCGTAACTTCTAAAATAAGAGAAAGATAAAACTAAAAAAAATATATGATGTACATTACCATATAAACTTTCACTCAAAATTGGTTTGAACGAGATCTATTAAGTAGTTTTTTTTTAATACGTCATTAATCGTAATCCATCCAAGAACTTTTATATTATGTTACTTGCTGCTACGGAACCCTTCATGGGCGAGTCCGACACGCACTTGGCCGCTTTTTTTAATAATGTGTCTTAACCATAGACTGCACTTTCACTACGCTAGATCTACGGTCAGGTCCTTCACCTTTTAAGGTCACATCACTGACATGATCACTGTCTAACGCTGGGTGACCAAGAAAGAACCACTGACATGGTTATTGAACGAACGGGTTGAAATTATAGGTGACGTTTGACGATCGATAATAGTAAAATGGAAATAATCTGCATTCTAATTGCGTAATGTTTACCAGCAATCGGTACAATTACGACTTAAGGCGCAATAGGTTCACGGCATGTCTTTATGAGCTCTAGAATTTTTAAGTTTTTGATGAGAGTTCTTTCAGTTTTCATGAAGAAAATAATATATTGGTTTTGTTTAAGCTTTTTATCTAGTGAAATCATAAATTCAATACACTATTTGAATTACTTCACTCGATAAAAAAAATATCACTTTTTTAAAATTGAAATACCATTTTACACGTTTTAATTATTGAAATATTTGTTAACTTATTAATTATTATTTGAGTTAGTGAAATCATCAATAACATTTAACAAAACTCTAAAGGGCATTTTTATATTAATATTTATACACAAAAACACGGTATCAGAGCGTGCGCTCGCCTTCTTCACCTCATACAAAAATGTTTCGCTGAAACTGGTTGAACCTATAGCGCCTTAATAGTTCATTGCATTATAGCGCAATGCCAGGAATATTTCTGCTCCTGCAAAACGGCATGTAATTAAATCGATATCTGAATATTCCCTTTTTTCGAACAAAATATTTCAAAGTTAAACCAAAAATACTGACTTGCACACAAATTATGCACACTAAATAAATCAAATTAACTATACTGTTTAATGGTATTTGCAGAACTGTTTTACTTAAAAAACACTTAAAATAGGAAGTGTCGGACTACAGTATGGGCTCTCGCCAGTACTCTCGCGAAGTCGCCCTTGAGTGTCGGCTTACTCCACTCAAGATCTCCCACGCGAGCTACTGGCTCCGCGTTTTTATACACACTCTAGGGGCGTGACGCACAAGAACACGTGGAGTCGGGGTGCTCCGTGTCTGTTCTGCCTATAATTTAGAGTGCAAGTTTGTATTTTTGATGTACGAACCACATTTTTGGTGTGAATTCGATAAAAAAGGTCATGTCGTTTTGTGTTTTTTTTTTTTGTAGGACATGTTTAGTTAATCAATTGGTTTTTTTGCACAGCATTCATTTTTTTGGTATGCGTTCAGTTAATTAGTGGAGTTACCTGGTGTGCTGAAAAATTATACAGATGTGCAATTAAAAACATCCGAAAAACATACCATTATTTTTCTTACAGTTCTGCTTAAAAACAGCACATTCGTTTGCAAACATCTTCTTCTCTTTTTTCCGCCTGTCTCTTGCGCAAACTTCGATATCAGTCGTATAACAGTACTTCTCTCTCCAGCACCAGTATTGATTGATGACACTCAACTGGCCAGCATTTGTTTTTTGTTTGGATTTCATCTCCTGTTAAAATAAAGTTGAATATAAATATAAATAAAAATATAGTTTGAATTAAATATATCTACACTATAATAATATCATAAAGAGGAAATATTTGTATGTTTATGTGTGTGTATGTTTGTCATGAATAAACTCAAAAACAAATGTGCCGATTTCAAAAACTCTTTCACCATTGGAAAGCTACATTCACCCTGAGTGATATAGGCTACGAAACTACCCGTGTGAAGCTGGGACGAGTCGCTAGTATATTATATAGTGGTACTATAATATTTTAAATGCGAAAGTTTGGATGTTTGTATGTTTGTTACTCAATCACGCCAAAACGGTCGAACCTTTTTCGGTTGAATTTGGTGCACAGATAAATTACGTCTGGGTCGAGCGATAGGCTACTTTTTATCCGGAAAAACAATCCCAAGAAGTGTCTCCTGCCTAAGGTAACCGCTATTCAGTATACATTTTCCGGGTATCTGGAATGTACCAGGCGAACAGCAGACTGCAGGAGTAATCTGTTTAGGTACCGGATATCTGGAATACCGGTGAAATGGGGACGACCGCTATACGATCTTCACTGTACCTATATTATTTTACAAGCAGCGCCCGCGGTTTCACCCGCGTAAGTCTCGATCCCGTGGGAACATTGAGATAAAAAACTGCCTATATTTTATTCCGGGAGTCCAGTTATCTCCATTCCAAATTTCATCCAAATCCATCCAGTAGTTTTTACGTGAAACATCCATCCACCCATCCATCCATCCATACTTACAAACTTTCGCGTTTATAATATTAGTAGGATATAATATTAGTAGGATACAATATTAGTAGGATAGGATCTGTGACTGTACACAGGTGGCTCTGAATTTATTCAAAGTACCATGCCAGCAGCAGGCTGAAAGGGTATTTGGGTTATCGATAGAACTGGAGAATTTATCCACACCAGGCAAGCAGCAGGCTGCATAAGTAGTTTTGTTTATTATTTGTATGTTATTTGTACTTTTAGTCGACGATGAATTTTGATCTTTGGTAGGTTATCAAAACCTGCTCTAAAATCAGAATAACACCGGATGAAACCGCGGGTGAATATCCCATAGTAATCGGACAGACTATTTTTCCTTGTGCATCTTTCAAAGTACCAGGAGAGCAGAAGTTCATTGGTGATGCATAGTACGTATAGTTTATCTGTTGCATTCTACAGACCACTAAATAGAAGTCGGACAGACTATTTTTCATCTGTGTTTTTTTCAAAGTACCAGGAAGAACTTACTCTGGTACTAAAAACAGCCGCCGATTGGGTTATAATACATAGAAGACTAAAAGCACCTGAAAAAAAATACTGAAATTACTCAATCGTAATGACGGGTGAGTAGCCAGCTAAGATGCAAGAGGGGCAGGTTCGGGGGGGTGTTTCTATGATTTACAAATATTTATTCAGTTTCTGGGTGTTCGTAGATGAACCCACGACATATTAAATAATACTATGAAGTCAGTACGATGTAATATGATTATTGATATAGTTATATTCAAGAGAAAATGTAAGAAAAACCATTCAACTTACAAAACGTTATACCAAAATGCATGTTGAAAATGTTTTACAACAGAAAAATAAACTGTGCGTGTATTTTATTTATTCTTGCTTAGAAATTCAAACATAAAGGCACGATCATAAGGGTACTGACGTTTGGTTTTTATTATAAAAACATCACAACATCTGTTTTTTGAGACCATTTTTTTTAAGGTTTTTTTATACAATTGAAAATATTTATACCTTAATTTGCAATCTTAATTACAATCCTTCCAAGTTGTCAAAGTCACAGTCACGTCATGTTTGTAACATGGTGTCCGTTTTACTAAAACTTTGGTAGACAATCGTAGCGATTTGAGATTGTATTCTCTAAAGTTAAAACTAAAAATAGTCTGTCTGTCCTTTGCTTTTTGGATACAAAAGAAGAGGTTGGCGATACGTTTAGTTAGTAAAGCTAACTAAACGTATCGCCATCCTCTTCTGAGAGATAATGCAACTTCAAATCGCTACCAATATCCACCAATTTGAAAAGTCACGTAATTCACTTCCATTTAATTTCACTACACTTGTGCTCTTTAAAAAATCTCCCCCTCCTCCTCCTCACGTCGTATTCCTCAATGCTGAGGGTCGTGACTCGTGACCCCCTCCATGGATCACCTTCTGCCGGACGATGTTGCGCCAGTGAGATCTGTTACCAGCGAGCTGCACGGCTTCGTGGAATTTAAAAAACTACATTGGTTAAAATGCATCCTCTAAGTTAAAATGCCACCAAAATAACACAAAATAACTAAATAAAATAAAAGTGGACCACGTTTTTTTACAAAAATGTCGGAAAGACCACATCGAGCAACTCCGGTACGGAGGCCTGCAATGCTCTAAGAAAGAGCAGGTGTCCTTACGCATACACGTGAAAAACGTAACACGTAACGTCCTTTGGCAGTCCGGCAATTATCAGCTTTTTAATTACTTCTAGATTTTTGATTTGAGATTTCTTATTCGTTGTTATTCGATATTTTCCATTCAAGATTATTGTGTACATTTCCATTAACTACCACTATATTTTAGGAGCTGACTGTTCTACAAGCCATGAATGAAATCGATGACGTGACGAGTATACCCAAATATATTTTTGGGTAAATTCACTACCGATCTCTTTGATGCTGATGATACTTGATGTGCTGATGATAAATTTACCCCTTATTTCTCTGATCATGAATCTTCCCGAAGACGAAAGAACCCTAACCCGAAGATTCTCAAACTCAACAAGAAAACATTCAGGTTTCTCGTGATGAAGTCGCATTTTACTTTTTCCAAGTAAACTTAGAGGACTATTTTGTAATATATCGTTCTCTAAGCAATCAAATTGTAAAATTCTTTTGTGAGCTCAACCTACGTTCCAGCTACTATCAACATCGATTTTATGGCCCACGCGATCTGTATTGAAAGTGAAACCGCAACAATGGAGTCGGATAACGAATCAAAAAGGCAGATAATGTTCTCAAATGGGCTTAGAATGTACTCGAGTGTACTGCTTTTAGGATTTGTTATTTATCTTAGTGCTTTGTGTGAAGGTCATAAGAAGGTAAGCTACGGAGGTCGGCAATGTTTGCATCTTTGTGCTTTGTTTGTTTGTTGATATAGGTGTATATCAACTCCTCAGGCAGTTTTTTTAACATCAATGAGTGCAAATTGACATATATATTTTGCAAAATTTAACCTCTTATGATTTACGAATAAAACACAAGACAAAAAGCTGTTTCTTCAGCCAGCCCCGTCTTAAATTTGCTCTAAGTACTACGTACCTCTACGACCCTGTTGCGTAGAAAATTTACATTTCTACTGCTTAGATGACTGTCTACTCCTCCTCCTCCTTGCGTCGTATTCCTCAATGCTGAGGGTCGTGACTCCCTCCATGGATCACTTTCTGCCGGACGATGTTGCACCAATGAGATCTGTTGCCAGCGAGCGGCTTCGTGTAATTTTGCATCGAGGGTGGTGCGGATGGTCTGACCTTCATTTCCTTTATTTCCTTCAATTTTGTCAGTGATAATCAACTTCTCTAAGTTTACTGTCTACGAGTCATCCATTTACAATAAGATATATCTTCAATATTGATAAGACATTCTGTTTTCAGCCTACATGCATTGACGCCTATGTGTGTGTGCACAACAAGAAACGAACTTGCGGCTTGAACCCCAAAACTAGAGAAGTGAGGTGGTTTATAGATAACTGCGATATTCTGGAGTTCAACTGTGAATATAAAACAGGTAAATAATATCTTTTTACTCGGCTCTTGTCGATGTAACCGGTGCTCTTCCCATTTAACCTTCTAAACGACATGCCACTGGACCTTCCCTTATAACTGGCTCATAAGAATGTTGACAGTTGTCAAATCGAAAAATGAGACTGTTCGCAACACCGGAGCCATAACTTGTATACGGCGGTCGTGAGGTAGGAGGAGTTGCCTGGTGAAAATATTTTCCCCATTGTAAGGGTAATTTCCGAGATTTTCCCAAAAAGCATGAAGAATATAAATAATTACATTTTGGGTCAAATTTTGATGATGTATTGTAGAAAAGCTCCATACTAATGAAATTTGACTATATTAAGATGTTTGTATTTTTATTCTATATTATAGTTCTAGGAGTGTTATCTAAAGTGTGCATTATGTTGCTGTTGGCGTTCCCTAATAAATAAATAAATAAAGACTTGTTCGCGGTCGTCCTCTTTCTCGTTTTCCTTCTATTTCCCTTTCTATGATGTTTTTTTATAAAGCTATCACAAAGAAACCTCTATGATAGCTTTAAACACTGCTAGCTTACCTTTTTTTCTGTGTTTAAGTAAACACTTCAGTAAGAGGCCGTCGGCTTGTTTGTCACCTTAAAAAAAAGCCCGCGGTGCGTCTTCAAGTTACGTCTCTTTTGTCTGGCCTGTGCCTTATCTTAAATCAGTTAGTTTTCCGTTGAAGGTTCTTAGGTACTCCATTGTACAACATTAACTTTGAGGAAAAGTTGTATTAATTCGTTTCCCAGAGGCACAATTTCGTAGCATTTCAGGGTATTTTTTTTGTTTCCCAATAGAGCTTGCTCACTTTTTCTAATTTAAATAAAGAATATAATGAGTTACTCCTACACTGACTATGAGTTTCCGCACGTGGGCGACCATTTAATTAAATTTGTACTTAGTGCTAACATTTGGGAATTGTATACAAAAACAGTTGTAAATAACTTTTGAAACTATCATGGTTATTTTATTTCACTTTGGTCGAAGGTTATGTACATAATTTTCACTAGAAACGGGATATTTACCATGATTTTTGAGTTTGCAATATTTCCGATATTTCGATATCGGGTATCGATATTTCCCGATATCGGGAACATTGCAAACCCAAAAATCATGGTAAATATCCCGTTTCTAGTGAAAATTACAGTTGTAAATGTCATTGAGTTTGTGAAGATAAGCAATCTTCGACACTCTATATTTCTGTTTATATTTACGGTATGTCTTCCCGTTTCCAGAATTCAAATCAGTTCCAAAACAGAAATGTAAACATGTGCCGCCTCTGTGAATGTTTAGACAACTGAACCCTTACATTCCTGTAACAGCGCGGGATGTTTACCTTTATCATAGACAATAGAGAATATAGCCAGATTGTTAGCAAGTTTCAATAATTAACGCGAGCTGAGCTTCACTTCTGGTGGAGGGGTCGGAGATATAGGACATGATGTCAAACGCAATTACAGGTAAATATTTCCGAATTAATGTTATTTGTAGACCTTCTCCCTAGGAATTAGCTTGACTCTTCATTTTATCGTACCTAATTGTAGATTATGCACTGAGGGGATAAAGCAGTGTCTTACGTCGCGGGTGGCATAATGAACCATGAGCGTAACGAGGGACTTAGAGTCCTGAGTGAAGCGAGGGGTCCAAAGCTGCCCCAGACGAAGACAGGCTTTATCCCAGAGAAGCATTACTCCACTTTTCACACTTTCTGCGAGACAATAAAAATTCACTGAAAATCACAGCATCAAACACCGTCTTTTGTTTTTGTCTTCATAAACAAAACATCGCACAATTATTTGCGATGTTTCTGCCGACGCTCACAGCCGGACGAGGCCTTCCGAGGCTTTTATAGAAAGGGGGATTTGCGATAATCACCAGCAGGCAGGCGGATTGGTGATTGCAGTACTCTATCTAGTTGAGTAGATACTCCCGTAGGTGCTGCTGCCCAAACCCTGATGTAATACTTTAGTTGGATTTTACGTCGTTCACGAGAGGAGGAGGATACACCATGGCACTATGGGATACACTATGGAATTATGGCATTTGCCATATAGCTCATACTCTATCTCAAATTTTAATGGTGTTTCTAGTATTTCTGGTGATCTGCATTGTATCGGTAGCAGCTCACGGCCCACCCAGAGAACGAGACAACGAAGACATAGCAATGGGAAGGAAGGTAAAAAAAGTAATGTCATCATCTCTTCTGTTTTACTGTGTAGAGTATTTTTAGTATCTTCTATTAGTTATCGTACCTAACCTACGCAAATACCCTATCCACTCGTAAAAGTTGGTCATGGTTTGCCAGATATGAGGAGCCACCTTTATACAACATAACCCCAAAAGTTCATACATCTACTTTGAAGGTCCAATCTCGTACCATCTCGGACGGTACGAATCAGTTCTAGAAGGACCTTTTTTCACCGCACCGCTCGCCATCGGCAGAGGATTCATCCGCACAACTTAGAGCCAGGGTGGTCCCGGACTGTGCGGTTTCAGAGAAACTTCCTCACGCGAACACTCAGGCTGTGGAATGATCTCCCTGCAGAGGTTATCCCAAGTGACTAAAGGGTACTTCAAAAGGGGTGTTTGGAAATTTTTAAAGGGTCGGCACCGCACGGTTGATGCCTCTAGTATTGCAGGCTTCCATAGACTACGGTAACCACTTACCATCAAGTGGGCCATATGCTTGTTTGCTACCTTGGTAGTATACCAAAAAAAGGCACCTATTCAACTCTAGCCTTGCAGAGACCCAGATTATAGTTTTCAGGAAAGACAGATGACGATAGTGTATTCCATTCCTCAGCTATTCGCATTATGAAGGTAGAACCGAAACGTTCGGCATTGTCTGCCATTTGTCCTACAGCCCTCGCATAGCAGCTGACTCCACGCCCTACAAAATGTCCTTATCTTTCAGATGGGTCCTAAATGGTGCAGTATGGCCAAGGTGTGCAACCACGATCGCGTCCCGATCTGCGGAATAAGCCACGCCGGAGACATCATGGGGTTCAGAGATCTCTGTGACATGTTCGATTTCAACTGCATCAGAAGACGCAGTTAGTACTCTTGTCATTCACAACTGGCAAAACTTTAATACCGATGTTATGTTAATAATCTACTACCATGTCTCACTCGCAAGGACAAGTGCGAGTGAGACTTGCGCCCTGAGTGTCAAAACTCAAGAAGTCAAGTCATTACGCAAAGTATTCGCCACATTTGTTCCTTAGCCCCAAGCTCTGCTTAGCTTGGGGCTAGATAATGTTGTGTGAACTGTCCAGCATTATTTATTTATTTATTTATTTAGATCATTCATGGATCATTTTGAGCCGATCCAGTCTGGGAGAAATCGAATGGCGTGTCGGGCGAGTAGTCCGATGAGATGCAAGAGGTATAGCGGGTTAAATTACCGCTGCTGGTAATTTTTTTTTAACTTATTGGTATACGTTTGTTTGACCACGATCTCATTTGTTGGTAAGTGAAAATGTGGAAGAGTTTCAGCGACTTTTTCTTCAAATTTCAGCAAACCATTTTAGGGACTAAAAAGCCCAAAAATACTTAATATTAGACTTTTTATTTTTCTCACAGAATCTCCTAGCGTTCATTCGTACCTTTAATAAAATTATCCTCTATAGCTTCTATTTGTATGCGATAATCCATATTAAAGCTGTTAATCTCTATATTTCAGACTACAAACAGACCGCGTGTCCCGAGGATAAGTCGCTGCTGACGGTATCCCGTCGTCCCACCAGCAGCTATTACGATGATTAGCTCATTACTATGTATTAGATAGATTATGTATTCTATTTCGTATGTACAAGTGTTTAATTTATGTGTTTGTAATCAACTAATTGTGTAGAATCAGAGGCTTATCATATATTGGTGTAAATAAATGATTAACAAAGTGAAATCGATAATTATCCTTTTACAAACCTGGAACACACATCATCATCATAACTGGCAGCTCAAATAATAAATAAATAAATAATGCTGGACAGTTCACACAACATTATCTAGCCCCAAGCTAAGCCGAGCTTGTGTTATGGGTACTAGATAACTGATATACTTAATACAATACATTAAATGGATAGATATTTTTTATTATACATAGAAAATACCCAGAACACCCTGAACAAATATCTGCGATCATACAAATATTTGTTCCGACGCGGGAATCGAACCCGCAACCTCCTGCGTCGCAGGCCAACCATCGCCCGCCGCGCCACAGAGGTCGTCGAATATAGCCCACTGCTGGGTATAAGCCTATATCATCCGCCCACCTGGCTGATGGTCTGCCACGGCCTCTAGTGCTCCCTCTCGGCCACCACTCGGTCAGGGCCTTACACCACCTGCCGTCGCCAAATCTGGCCAAGTGTACTGCCCTGCGTCACTTTAGTCTCGCAATACGGTCACCAATATCTGCCACTTTTGTCCTCCTTTGGATGTCCGTGTTGCGGACACGGTCCAGTAAAGATATTCCAATCATGGCACGCTCCATAGCCCTTTGGGCGACTCTCACTCTATGCACAGCTTCCTAAGTGAGCGTCCATGCTTCGGCGCCGTACGTCATTGTGGGCAGGACACATTGGTTATACAGTTTGGTTTTCAGGCATTGTGGCATTTTGGGGTCCCTGAAAATGTCCTCTAGTTTTCCGAACACAGCCCATCCCAGCTGTATGCGTCCAGCAGGAATGCACATGCCATTAATTAAAGTGGCCAAGTGCGTGTCGGGCCCCGTGTATTGTAGGGTTCCGTAGTTGCCCGTAACAATATGCGGACAGAAAAGGGCTGTTTTACACAACTAACAACGTCATCTAAGTAATTTTCAATGGAGTTGTAAGTTTTTTTTTTCACTTCTCTAAGTACATTAGTTTACGACTAAACTCTTGTATAGCAAATTTAGCTGTAATTGAACGAGCGAAGCGAGTTCTCTGAGTCAACTTGGAAGAATCAGCGTTTGTATGTATGTTTGTATGTTTGTCCGAGCATAACTTCCGAACCGTCAATCCAATCTTATTGAAATTTGATTGGGGGGTAGATAGTATTAGCACAATTTGTTGGTAAGGTTATGAGCTATATCGGTCGTGGGGATGTTGAGATATTAGGGTCCAAGAAGGGGTAAAAAAATAAAAGTGAGAATATCATATCAAATGGGGTGTCATATGAAAGCTCCTCGCTTCGAAATAGTAAAACTTTATTTTATATTTTTTTAACTTATGTAGTTTTTGAGATATTAGGGTAAATCGAAAATGTAAAAAACCAAAACCTCTAGCGTACTTCTACTAATCTAACAACGCTGAAATTTGGTATGTTTATAGCTTTTATGACACAAATACTGGGAAAAGTCTAAAATTGAAGAATTTCGAAACTTGTACTCTATTAAACAATAACCAGTATTGTTGACCGCCCGTTTTTAGGAATTTGAACGACTTTGCAGGTATAACATTTCGAACCACACATACGTATATTTTTTCCAAAGAAATAAGGTAACCTACTAAATCGCGTGTATACGCGAGGTCTCAGTTCGGAGCGAACCACTAGTAGTTTTCCTTTTAACTTCGTTCGTTTTTTCGATCGTTCTGTATCATAATATCCCTATAAGCCCGGGGAGGGAGCTACATCATGGAGAATAACTTTAGTTCTACGACTTTTGAAATTTCGAAGTTTTTCATTCATGTAATGCCTCGAAAAATCCTGAAATGTACCTAACACAACATGAGGCCGTTATGCCCTCTCCGGGCTTATAGGGATAGGTATAGTGTAATATACAGCCTAACCATACTGGCTTTTTTGAAATATCCAAAAACAACCGTTTAGCTGGCAAGGGAGGGCGAAGACTAGAGTGTATCAAAAATTCCAAGTAAAGTATATACCTATATCTAAAGATGGAAACAAACGGTGAAAGAAGGATGACAAACGCACAAGCCATGCGACGAGACGCGACGCCAATTATAAAGTTAAAAAAAAAACGTTTTTATACCCGCCTACCATAGATTAAAAAGGAAACCTCTCATTGTTATGCAGGGAATCGGAGGCTGCAATGCTCTAAGGCAGGGAATAATAGACTTCTGACACAATTAGCTACTTCGAGTCTGAAAGCTCGGATTTCTTCCGCAATTTTCGAAAAGTCCTCTGTTTTATTTCAATTGTTAGTGTTATTTTTTTAAATATCATTGTGTAATTCGAATTGGTGGAATCTGTCTACCCAAATCTTAGTAATTCTGCCTCCGCTTTACTAGAACATGGCTTATACTATAACGATTGACTATCAAAATAGACAGGCCTTGTTTCACAATCAGTAAGTAAAGGTTTAAGTAGTAACTAAATGAGTTGACTACTTAGAGGTTAAATCCTTTCGTTAACTTTTAACTTACTGACCAGATAAAGTGGTGATTAACACTACTGAGGGATTGTGAATCGCAAATACTTATTTACTGAGCAGTTATATTTCAAGTAGCTTACTTAAAACTTTACTTATTGATTGTGAAACAAAGCCTTAGGACACTATTCGTCCCACAGAAAAATGGTTCATATACTTGAAACTGGCCGAACGGGGGAGATTCAGATTTTCCATAAAAGCTTTTCTTCTTCTTTTGATTGTGGCTACTGTGGCAAAGGCTATAAATTTTTTATTTATTTTTATAAATCTTGGCATGACGAGTCAAGCCGATGGCCCACCTGATGTTAAGCGGTACCCTCTGCCTAGGAACAGTGCATTATCACAAAGGTCACGTCCACCTAGGACGCGCCCTATGTGTCATTGCACTGCGCCCGCCACCCTGAGACATAACGATGGAAAGTCTCATGTGCCTGTAATTTCACCGGCAACCATACCCTTCAAACCGGAACACAGCAATGCGAGCACTACTGGTTTGCGGCAGAAATAGGTATGGTAGTAGCACTTCCCCGGACGAACTCTTTCACAAAAAAGCTCTACTACTGCCATGCTGAATGTCAATTTTACCTAAGATTATGAGAATAGACTAATTGAAGTTTTCTGTGAAATCCTCGTTCAACGTTCAGCTATTGTTGTGAATGAAACAACATTGATCATTTCACTGAACTCATGAAACACAACATCATTGTTTTCTAGTATGTGTGTATATTAATATGCTAAGATGGTATATTGAATGAGCATACAATTTCTGTAGTCTAACTAATCATTGATACCACCTACTTGTGTCTGGCACCATGAAGCATGGACTTACTTTAGGAGTTATTTTAATCGTTTCACTGATTATATCAGCTGTTAAGTGCCATATTACCGGAGATAAAACTTACTTGGTAAGTTAATTTCTGATAAACTCTATTCTCATCTAAGTTTATCATAATTTAGCGATTTTTTTAAAAAACTGGACATGAATATATATTCATTTTTTTATTTGTCGCAACTCATGTATAAGTACCATATATTTACCACGACGCAGGAGGTCGCTGGTTCGATTCCCGCCTTGGAATAAATATTTGTACGATCTGCAGATATTTGTTCAGGGTGTTCTGGGCATTTTCTATGTATAATCAAAAATATCTATCTATGTAATGTATTGTATTAAGTATATCAGTTATCTAGTACCCATAACACAAGATCTGCTTAACTTGGGGCTAGATAATGTTGTGTGAACTGTCTAGCACTATTTATTATTATTTATATAAAACATGATAGTGCTTTGAAAACTTTTTGAGAAGATGAAAATAAAGTTTAGTATTAAGTGCTAAACTTACTTAATAAATAGATTCAACGAATTCTTTACTTTTTCAACTATCTCTAATACCACTGGCATCCATACAGGCTGTAGATTAGTATCCTTATAAGCCCAGGGAGGTATTCTACTAATCACTTTAGTTCTACGACTTTTTAAATTTCGAAGTTTTTAATTCATGAAATGCCTTGTAAAAATCCCGAAATTCCTCAAGAAATTCCTAAAATTCCTCGAGAAAATTTCCTTATACAACATGAGGCTGTTACGGTACATTAAGGTACCTCACGTAGGGCTGCTTCATGTTGTGTTAGGTACATTTCTGGAGGAATTTCAGGATTTTTACAAGGCATTTCATGAATTAAAAACTTCGAAATTTAAAAAGTCGTAGAACTAAAGCTATTCGCCCTGTTGTGTAGAATACCCCCTCCCCGGGCTTATAGGGATATTATGTTCAACCTTGTATAATTCAAACCGGAACACAGCAACTTCATGATAGTGGTTCCACGATGAACTCTTTCACAAAGAGCTTTACCAGATTCTATGAAGTTTTCCTTTTCCAGTCGGAGTTGAAGAAGCTATGCGAGCATGCCTACATGTGCTTCCATGATACAGTTATCGTGTGCGGCAAGTCCGTCAACGAAGCCAGAACGTTTCTAGACCTGTGCGACATGTACGAATACGCCTGTGAATATAATATGGGTAAGTATGTCATTTTTTTAGAACACAGGATCAAATGTAAAAGATTCGATTAAAAGATGCAAACCTATGCAATTCAAAATCAGAATTTCTTAATTAACTAAATTCTGAAGTAGTTTTTTTTAATATTCTTTGGGTAAGGCTTCTTGATTTAAACATATAGAATATAGAACATATTTTTTTAATAGAAGCTAAATAGAAACATGTTACTTAATTATTTTCAAAGTAGAAAAGTTTTTTTTATATAACCTGGAATGGCGGCTCTAGCAGATGGCTTACCTGATGTTAAGCGGTGCCCTTTGCCTATGAACAGTGCATTATCACACAGGGCACGTTCCCTAGGTCGAGCCCTATGTGGCATTGCACTGCGCCCGCCAATCTAAGACATAAAGATGAAAAGTCTCATGTGCCTGTGATTTCACCGGCAACCATACACTTCAATCCGGAACACATCAATGCGAGCACTACAGCTTTTCAGCAGAAATAGTACTGGAATAGTAGTGGTGTAGTATTGGTGGTAGTACTTCCCCGGGCGAACTCTTTCACAAAAAAGCTCTACTACTATTAAAATGAAAATTACATGTTCATAAGTAACTCTAAAAAGGAGGCTAATCTTTTATTTTCAGTTTTCAGACACGTCATAGAAGATGAAGGAATATGTCCAAATCCCAAGGAGCTAGGCACTGGAATTGGATAAATTAAAACCAATACACAATCTGTATTCTAATATTTTATTCATCCACCAACACTCATCCACAAAGAGCTAGTGCGAAATCTGGAAAGAAAAGATAACTAATTTATACAAACCGACATAGTAAAGTATACCTTATTCGGTAGTAACCTTAGAGAATAAACACGAAGGTGCGTACGATGCTATTAGTACGGGGCGCTGTGTTTCCATAACACAATGCCTCATACTTCCCACCAGTAGGGGTAATATTTTGGTGATGTTGGCAACAATAACAAAATGGACGCTTGACTTTCTTCCAAAGAATGAATGGTAAACAAAATTCATTATTTAAAAACCAAAATAATATATAATTTAATACCTACGTATGAAATGTGATTCTATCCTATTTCTTTTTACGCCTAGCATATTTTTTACATGTGAGAACTACACACGACGCCGTATTCACAAGAAAATATTTCGAGTTCGACACAACTAGCCGCACGGCAGACCACAGACAGACTTAGTGAAACTATTATCATTGAGACTAGTTTGCGGGGTGACAGTTTTACTCGTGACACGGGTTCTGCTTTATTCTATGTTCTAAGGTAGTACCTACCTTGTTACCTTAGAATATAGAATAAACCATAACCCGTGTCACGCGTAAAAACTGTCACCCCGCAAACTAGTTCCAGAATAGTTTCACGCAGTCTGTCTGTGGTTGGCCGTGCGGCTAGTTGTGTCGAACTTCAAAGATTTTCTTGTGAATATGGCGTCGTGGGTCGTCCCACATGTAAAAAATCTGCTAGGCTTAACCTAGGTAACAATTTTGGCAACGACGATGACAATAATGATAAAAATAACATAGATAACAAAAAAGAGAAAATAACAAAAGATAAACATATACTTACTGTACTTCCAATAACAGTTTACTTCAAGCATGTGACAGAAATCGTTGAACTTGGCCAATCCAATTGTATCATCAAAACCACAGACAGGGTGAATAGTCCTATTGCACTTGCTGGCGACTGCACACCAGATACTGTTTTCATTTCTACCAGAATATCTTCCAGATTCTTCATGATTGGCATTTGTACTATCCAAATAGCGTCGAGGTTCTTCGTGATTGGCATTTTTACTGAAGGAATATCTTCCAGAATCCGTAGAATTGGCATTTTTACTGACAGAAAATCTTCCAGAAGCCGTATGATTGGCATTTTTACTGACAGAATATCTTCCAGAATCCATAGGATTGGCATTTTCACTGCCAGAATATCTTAAAGAATCTGTATGATTGGCATTTTTACTGACAGAATATCTTCCAGAATCCATAGGATTGACATTGTCATCGTCTGAGTTTTTTTTAGATTCTTCTTGACCACTCTCATAGATTTTCAGAGCGTCATCGTCAAAATTATCTTGTGAATTCTGGAATAACGGGAATGGTAAAATGAAACAACTTAGTCAAAGTTCTCAAAATGTTATTTAATGTTTGGTTGAGCTGTCTGTATACATAGCGTTTTGTACCATAGTATCGCACACAATGAAACGGGAAATAAAATTTGCATATAGACGTGATTCACCGGTATATTACGGTCATCATATGAAAATTTTCGTACATAGTTAAGTTTTGATTAAATCAAAATGTTGTATTGCTTGTCGTCTGCTTACGGGTAATACCAGATAAATTGTATAAATGCACTTTTTTGTTAAAGTATTAAATGTTGTTGTTAAGTGTAATTTTGTACGCTCTATCGACTAGTAAAATCGAATAAACGCAGCAATCTACGGTTGTAAACCTAGTAAGTTTGAAAAAAAATAACAAACATAAAAAAATGTGGGCTTCTTAAATATCGCAATCTTAATGGATAAATTCGTTTAAGTTTATGCCGGTAAATAGGTACATGCTCACGATTATGGCATGAAATTCAAATTTTTGGTGTTGTTTGCCCATTACAGATCGTCAACACTTCTTCAGACAGCGAAAGTTGATTTCGCGAGAACTAGGAGACTTAACACACACATATTTTAATTAATAGCATCTCATAAATATCATCAGTTAAGCTACGATATCACTAAACAAAAAAAAACACTGTAAAAATATGTTTAAGGGTATTCTGCATAAAATTCGCATAAGTTTATGCAGTTAAATAGTTAAATAGTACCTACTGGTTATCAGTCATTACATTTCATAGTTTAAATAGATAGAAAACTATAAGATTGGAAAAATCATTTATTCATAAGAGCCCAGATAGGAGCCTCATCATTTATCTACAACAAACACCAAATAAATGGCGTTATATTTGCTTTACATTTTCTAATTACAGGTAAACCCAAATAAATGCGGACCCCTCGTGATTAATATTTAATGTAATAGAGATTTTAAATCATAACTATAAGGAATTCACTTTAAAAGAAGAATATACATTGCACTATTATGCCTAACTAATTTCTTAAATAAAGTGTTCCAACTAGGTCAAATGATTACTTAAACTTACAAATGGCGTTTTCTTAAATAAATGCAAGCTGCATTTATTTGGTTTACCCGTAAGCACACGATGCGTAGAAAATAAATAAAAGTTTCGCTGTACTGTATTTTTATTATTAACAATAAATAAATTGTCACTATTGCATTGCTGGTTAATTTCATTATTAATCCATTTTATTTCCTTCCACCACAGTATCTGATTCTAAACCTTTTGTGATGTCACTCATTAGCACAGTTTTTAAAAGATTCCCATATCTTACTATATCCTTCCCAATCTTCACTATAGGGATATCTTCATTATTATTGGTACTGCGACGGTTAGCGTGATATACTTGGATTCTGCCGTGGGTTTCTGGCTCTTCTATTTTGTCATTAAAATGTGCTATTATGCTTTTAGTTAGTTCTTCACTGTGTTGAACTGCTGTCATAATTTTTTCTAGTGTTTCAGTGTGTTGATTCAATCTTTTTTGTATGGATTGAAACATGTCGTGACTTGTTGTCTCTCGTCTTTGCATGTTCTATAAATTAAAAAATACTTTCAGTGTTTTCACTGCAATTGTTATCTAACCGAACTACTTAGCTCTTGAAAATATTTAATAACACCACTCTTGAATTGAACGAAAATACGTTTAGACAGCAGTTTTCCGAGGGATAGGTCACTGCGGATAAGTAATACGTATAAAGTTAGTATTTTTTATAAGATACTTACCATAGATGCTTGCATAGGTGCGACATTTTTAACCTCTAAAGCCAATATGCACGAAGTTATAAGACCAAGAACGGCTACAACCATAGATTTAGTATATGTACTAGATCTACAATCAGAGATCGAAGATGGAACCAAAAAAAATATGTGCACGTGTTGGTGAAAGTCTATGTCTGAGTTAAAAATAGTGTTGTCCTCGACCAACACTTTTACATTGTCGATAGAATTCGTCATCCGTCCGTGATGTGTATGGTAGATAAATACATCTTAATGCAGATTAAGTCTTTCATGAAGAACACAGCTTGGCAGATTTGACGTCATAAAGAGAATAAGGTTCTTATTCCAATTTTGAATACAGTTAATAAATAAACCTTTATTATTTATTGACCCCTAAATATTACGGTTTTATTTATAGGTGGGATCTTAGAGTTTCCCTTTTAAATTTAAACTTAAAATGTTTGCTGCATATACCTAGTGGAGTTCTTATTTGAGTCCATCCCACTCTTCTTATAACCGATAACCATTTTTCTCGTAGCAAAGGATTACTTGGAAATCTGAAAGCACAAAAACATTTTATATCAGCCGTGCTACGCCCATATAATTTTTCACTCTGTTACTTTATCGATAGACAATTTGTTACCCCAAAGTTTATTATTTTTCAAGTGTAAACCACGCTTTATGGATAACATTAAATTTAAATGTAACCCAAAAATTCCGTTCTAGCGGGACTCGAACCCGCACCCTCGCCTGTCATCGGCGATGCCTTAAAAAATTTAGCCATAGATCGAGCTATGACGCTGGAGACGAAATTTGTGGGCACTATCAACTCGGCTATAGCGCCAAGTTGATAGTGCTGTATCTACAGGTGTTTCATTGGAAACCTTCTATTCAAAGTTCGAAAGTAAAGGCATCGCTGATCACAGGTGAGGGTGCAGGTTCGAGTACCGCTGGAACAGAATTTTTGGGGTATATTTAAATTTAATTTGTTACCTATTATTTTATTAAGCAGAAATAAACAATATTTATTTATAAAAAAATCAAAATAAATATACCCTTTCGGGGAAAAAGGCGTGTGTAATAATCAACAACGTAAATATTTACTCCAAAATATCTACTACACAAACTGCAATAAAAACACCCGTGGTGCTTTAAAGTTACCTTTTCAATAGTCAATACAAAAACACACACCTCAATGTCCACCTGGTTATTATAGATTAAAAAAAAACGGTAAAATGTTAATAGAGCACACAAATTTACTCCAAACAAAGTAAACCTCCATTCTAGGATGGATAAAAATTTAATTTATAGCTAGCTATAGTGCGCGTCATGTAAAAAGAACGCTGGTGGTCAAGCTTCTACAGGCGTTCCAGCGTTCTTTTTACATGACGCGTACTATAATTGTACATTATTTGTAGTAAACTAGATAGGCACTCATTCAATGCATAGTTATACATCTCTCAAATAAGTAGAAAAGTAAGTAATCTCTTAAAAAGAACGCTGGAACGCCTGAAGAAGCTTGACCGCCAGCGTTCTTTTTACATGATGCGCATTATACAACGATATAGACTGCAACAGGACTATCGATATTTCTGACGTCATCACTTGGTCAAGCCCTATCGTAATCAAACATTTTTATATTTTACATAAAATATTGTTTATTTCTAGGTGCAGCAACGAAATATTATTAAAAAATATAAGGGAAAGTCCTAATCTACGAATGAAACTGGTTTTTAGGCCATTTACTAAAGCAGAATTGATAAAATAAGCAATACAATCGAACTACCAATAATCTCTTATTTACCTGTGAAACGTGTATTTTCCCGGATAATTACGTCTTGTATCTTCACAGTCACAAACTGAACACGACACCATTGTCATACAAAGTAATATTTATTATTTAATAGTAAGATTACTAAAATAATTACAAAATTAGTTAAACTGCACAAGAGACCGTCCGGTATGCGCATGTACTCAAGCAAAACATGTCAAATTCAATACATTGTTGCTGTCACTTTTCTTCTTGCACGGGGTACATTTAAAAATGACTTCTCTCTCCCACGCTTCGTTTGTCTATTTAGCGTAGCGAAAAAATTCTACGTCTATGGCTACAACTGAAACAAGTAATTAATTTTGTATAAAAATAAAAAAACCCTCAACGCAATGAAACGGCTGAACCGATTTTGATCAAACATAGCTAAGAACACTCCCGAAAATTCACCTTACAAAAAATAAAAAAAGTTTCATTACTTACAACACCTTACAACTTATAACACCCCGTCGTTTTTGCGTCGGGGGTTAAAAATAAATAGATTATAGGCTTAGGGATTTTTTGTGTTTTGTGATAAACCGTGTGTTTTGAAACCCTAGGGTTTTCCGTCAAGATATATGGCCCGAATTAATATATCGAACTCAACGTGTGGAGTATATACCAAACATTAAATTTTGAATGACAAATTTACAAATACATTCTTTGGTCGAAGAATACATCTACAAAAAATTAATTTTGAAATTTGAACACAGTTATATCCTCGTTCTTTGAGATTGTAATTTTTTTATAAATGGTTTAATCTGTAATTTGACGTGATTAATATTCCCTGTGATCCTAAAGTAGATATGAATATATACATATATGAATACGGGACTTTTTTTGTTTCTTAACGAATACAAAACTTGTAGAAACTATTGATAAAGTTGTTGGTCCGTATTAAAAAAAACTCCAACTAAATCGACAATCACTCAAGCAAAGTTGTTGTAATGAAAAACTATAAAAAATATACTGAGTCTCGTTTCATTTCTGAATTATGAACTGGGCCGTAGTGCAGAATTTTTCTTCCGTACCTTGTTAGCCCGTCTTAAAGAATTAAACTCTAACTAAATCGACAATCACTCAAGCAAAATTGTTGTAATGAAAAACTATAAAAAATATACTGAGTCAGGTTTCATTTCTGAATTATGAACTGGGCCGTAGTGCAGAATTTTTCTTCCGTACCTTGTTAGCCCGTCTTAAAGAATTAAACTCTAACTAAATCGACAATCACTCAAGCAAAATTGTTGTAATGAAAAACTATAAAAAATATACTGAGTCAGGTTTCATTTCTGAATTATGAACTGGGCCGTAGTGCAGAATTTTTCTTCCGTACCTTGTTAGCCCGTCTTAAAGAATTAAACTCTAACTAAATCGACAATCACTCAAGCAAAATTGTTGTAATGAAAAACTATAAAAAATATACTGAGTCAGGTTTCATTTCTGAATTATGAACTGGGCCGTAGTGCAGAATTTTTCTTCCGTACCTTGTTAGCCCGTCTTAAAGAATTAAACTCTAACTAAATCGACAATCACTCAAGCAAAATTGTTGTAATGAAAAACTATAAAAAATATACTGAGTCAGGTTTCATTTCTGAATTATGAACTGGGCCGTAGTGCAGAATTTTTCTTCCGTACCTTGTTAGCCCGTCTTACAGAATTAAACTCTAACTAAATCGACAATCACTCAAGCAAAATTGTTCTAATGAAAAACTATAAAAAATATACTGAGTCTCGTTTCATTTCTGAATTATACACCGGGCCGTAGTGCAGAATTTTTCTTTCGTACCTTTATACGTAATCGCAAAAAGCCCCTGTAGAGAATTATTTTACAGAAAAAAGTTGCCAATTACCGAGAGGCAGTTCCATGATGAGTGCGGGTTCAAGCGGCGGGATGAGGACATGGAGCCAAGCACTTATAGCGACGGTAATTGGGAACTGCGACTTATGATCTTGATAGTACAAACTTTTTTCACTTATTCTTTTTACTCAAATTTACCCAGCGGGCTATCGAGAGAACTATGCTCGGATTTTCACTACTTGATAGAATCCAAAATGAGGAGATCTGTAGAAGAACCAATGCTACCAACCAATGGGTATGGGTGCCGGTGAAATTACAGGCACATGAGACTTTTCATCTTTATGTCTCAGGGTGGCGCAGTGTAATGCCACATGCACTGTTAATAATAATGCACTGTTCATAGGCAGAGGGTACCACTTAACATCAGGTGGGGCATCTGCTTGACCCGTCAATCCAAGTACTTAAACAATCAAATCTTTCCTCTTTATAAATAGTATAGGTATAGATACGTATGGATACGTACGGTATGGATAGGTCGTGGTCAAACAAAGGTCTATCATGGTTAAAAAAAAAAAAAAAAAAAGATAGATTACGCTCTGGAATAGGGAGTAAAAAAAACGCCAAGACTTTTAAGACAAGACAAATATTTATTCGCTTATTTACATAGATAACATAGGTAATTTAATAATTTACGTAGTTGTAGCTGTCAAGGCTACACACTGGGGAAGGACCATATTAGAGCTAAACGAGCTGAACTCGACATTCGGTTCAAGAACTTGCACTGGTTACTTGGGCGACACTCATGATTATCTCTACTCAACAAGCTACTAGTATATAATAGCATCCTCAAACCTGTTTGGACATATGGAATACAAATTTGGAGTACAACCAGTAAATCCAACCGTGCTATCATCCAACGATGCCAAAACAAGATATTGCGCTCTCTGGCTAATACTCCTTGGTTCACAACCACCAATGAACTCCACGAGTACCTGGAGGTCCCTACAGTTGATGAAGAAATAAAGCAGACAGGAAAACGTTACTTGGACCGTCTTAAATATCACGCCAATCCGCCAGAGAGCTTATTGAAAATCCATGTGACACAAAGCGGCTGAAGAGAACCCATGTCCTGGACAATAACCTGTTATAACGAGGACAGAAGGACGAATGAGCCTGATTCCCAAACGCCATATACCACTCCACACATCTGCCTATAGTACACCAACTGATCCCACCATCTCCTTTTCATCATAGGACGAGCAGGCTTACGGCTCAGTACCATCCTTACCTCATTAATATACCTTATATTCGCACAAAACGTTTCAGTTCTACCTTTACAATGCGAACTGCTAAGGAATGGAATACACTACCGTCGTCTGTCTTTCCTGAAAACTATAATCTGGGTCTCTTCAAGGACCAGAGGAGGAAGCTAGAGTTAATAGGTGCCTTCTAGACCTTTGTGCTCCATCTTCGGCCACATCGTCACTTACCAACAGGTGAGATCGTGGTAAAACAAAGATTTATAGACGTTAAAAAAAACTGATTACGAGCATACATTTAAAAAAAAAACACGTTCTTGTATCGGAAGAAGTACTTGGTGTATTTTACTACTCTAAAGACTACCTTTTTCAGTAATGTAGAATTCCCTTTAACATAAATAACTAAACAAATCGCATTGTTTTTGGCAGCAAATAATTTGTTTCATCCGGTTCACTGGTGTTCCTTGGTGTAGATGACGGGAGATTGACGTGACGGGTGAGCGGGTGACCCGCCAACCCATAATCCTTACCCTCAGCCTGCAAACTTTACTTAGCTATCGCCTCGTGTCTATTAAATCATTCATTCACTGTGCGTTCATTCATTTGCGTGGATATCGGGACTTTTTATTGTATGTCGGGACGTCGTGACGAGCGGCAGCCCTACATTCTCCACTTACGGTCGTAATAATCAGCGTCTAGCTCTAAATTACAATACTAAACTACAACATGAGCAGCTTCAGAAAGAATGTAAAAAGAGTCCTTCAGGGCAGGCAACGCATTTACCTCTGGTGTTGCAGATGTCAATAGGCGACGGTAACCGCTTACCATCAGGCGGGCCTATGCCAGATTGTCGAGCCATACCATAAAAAAAAAAAGTAATGCTTTATTTATGCATTCGCCAAGTAAGTCAAGTATCAAGATGACTACGTCAAAAGAAACCCTTTCAGATATGATTTATAGTTATTAGACGGGGTATGATTGAATTAGGGGCTTCGATAAGCAACTCTTTTACACGCCTTGTCATTTTAATTTGACTTCAGATTAACTTATTGCAAAACTAATGGAACGCCCGTGTTTTCGTCCACGTGGAGTTTTATCCATTCTAACTTCTAAAGCGCGCTGCACCCCTTTATAGGGGGTGAATTGCAGGAAAACACCTCTAGATCACAACAAGAATGTATCCTCCATTTTTTTTTGTTGCCTCTATTACGTTGTTTTGAAAAATTTACCCATATTATATTAACTTGAATAAATGCATGGAAATCTATTAAATTAATAAACCGTTTTTAAACCCCGACGAAAAACTAAGGGGTGTTATAAGTTTGACTTGTCTTTGTGTGTGTGTGTCATCGTAGCTCCCGAACGGATGAACCGATTTAGTTTTTTTTTTTTAAAGGTGTATTTTTCGTGTGTAGTCTTAGCTTTGTTTGATCAAAATCGGTTCAGCCGTTAAGCGTTGGGGTTTTTTTTAATTTTTACATAATTAATTACTTGTTACGGTAAGGGTTTCATTCAAAAGGACTTATAAAATTAAAATGATTGATAATTATGTTCCTCCAAAGTATATACTTTGGTCGATACTTTGATCGAAGACTCGGCTATTATTTAATAGTAATTTAATTTACTCTTCTACAAATAATCTCATATTTGAGGTCGCCGAGGCTAGACCTCTAGGAGATATCTATCTTACCTTCGGTTGCTCATGTCCATACGAATAACCATTCCAGCCATGTCTTCGAGTGTGATTTGGTAGCGGGGAGGTGCGGGGAGCGGTTACCTCACCTCCCCGCGCGCAGGTGCCGGCGGGAGGGGTGGCGCGTGCCGCTAGGCGGCCGCGCGTGCCTTCTCTTGAGTACGCTATTTTTACCGAGTGTGTGCGCATGTCCATGCTAAAAAAAGTAGTTTTTTAAAAGTTTTCACTGATTTTGTGTTTGATTAACACTGTTGTAGTGTTCGTTCACGTACCGGATAACGGTAAGTGATATTTAATATGTTTTGTTTCAGTCGTGTCTTCATTAATATTTAGAGTGTGTAGAACTTTGTGCTCGATTTAACACCAACTAGGAATGAGGTACCTACTTACTTCGGAATTCCTGTGTGTTCCTAAGCGTTTATTTTACGTAAACTAAGGGTGAAGAGCACGAAGTTCTTTTGTTTTGCTGTGTTTATCTACTGCATTTGGAGTTTTCTCTTATGCATTCCACTTTACCTAGGCGTAGCTGTTCAGCTCCCTAGTAAGACTACACAGTTCGTTCACAACAACTGTTGTAAGCATCTTGCCGTGATACAACACGCCAGATGGCTCAGTTGTAGCGACGGCTCACGAGCCGCAGCCGCAGCCGTCGCACGGGAGCGACAGCTCGTGAGCTGCAGCCGCAGCCGCAGCCGTCGCACGGGAGCGACAGCTCGTGAGCCGCAGCCGCAGCCGTCGCTGTCTAAATCGAGCGGCGCGACGGCTCGACGGAGGGCTCGCGAGCTGCAGCCGCAGCGAGCCGCAGCCGCAGCCATCGCCGTCTAAACCGGGTGGCACGACGGCTCGACGGAAGGTTCGCGAGCCGCAGCCGCAGCCGTCCTATCTCTTGGCTTGGAACTCGCGCTGTTTCATATTCACTCTCCTCCGCCCCGGAGAGAGACTGAGTACCTACTGCTGTTGAGTTTTCTTCTCAATTGTCATAGATGACACTGAGTAGTGATCGTCTAAGGAGGAGGTATTTGGAGAGGAGATTGATCCGAAAATATTGAACAAGCTCCGGTTCGCCCTTCCAACAATAGAGTTGATTCAAGCTTTCTTTCCGGAGGCGACCGAGGTTTCTGAGAAGATGTTGCGGAATATTAAAATTAAGCTGCTGGACTGGGCGTTTGCAAGGGCGCTCATCATGGGGCCTCCAGCAATAGCAAACAAGATCAGGGGTTCAGCCGCCCAGACTGAAATTTTCAACAAAGCGGTAGTTTCATTAAAGCCCTTGCTGCTCTCTCAAAAGGAAGCGGGGAGAGCATTATCTTTCGCCAGCTCAGATTCAGAGGGTGGTCATAGTCGAAAGCGGCAAGCTTCGGCAAGGGAGGTCCCAGTTCAACCGAAAATGTCTAGGCTGGAGCTGTTAGAGGAGAAAATTGGAGGTATGTTTGAGCACCTCGTGAAAAGAATTGATTCTATAGAACAGAAAAAACCTTCGACGGCACAAAGATGGGCGAGTGATGGCGAGACATCCTCTGAGTTGGAGTCGGATGGGGAGAGTGAGAAAATCCCCTCCAGGGACTCCTTACCCATGTTAGCCCCACCAAGTTCGTGGCAGCCACCTAAATTAGCCTGCGATTGGCTAAATTTGCCTACTCCAGAGACAGTTCCAGGGTCATCATGGAAACCCCCGAAGTTAAACATGGATTTGGACTTGTCACCTGTCAAACCTAGATACTCCGAGATGGAAGAAAAGTTTGAGTTTCGACCTACGGTAAAGGAGGCAGAACCATTGGTTCCGGAGCCCGATCCTCAAATTGAAGAAGAAGGGGTAGCTTGCCATCGATTTGGTAGCCAAGCATGGTTCAGGATCCGATACAAAGAAGCCGAGAAGAGCTTGTTGGCATTCCCCGTGTTCGGTGCTCTAAAGGTGAATACAGAACTAGGCTCCCTTGAAGTTCAATCGATGGAACGACTTAAGAAGCAAGACGGTCTGCTTGGTGCTTTAGTGCATGGGCTGCTGATCGAAAGGAAGGCCTTGGTGGACCAACTCAAAGGTGTGGCAACTAAATATCCTGAGGCAGCTCAGGAATTGGCGAGCGTCTTCGCGGAAGGTTCAAAATTCAAGACTGCTTCTGACACCTTGCTTCAGTTTGCATGTGGCCATCGAGCCGAAACTATCGAATTTCATCGAAAACTCTTCAGGCCAAAGAATGATGCATTGAAGGCCGCCTTGCAGCAAATTCCACCATCAAAGACCCACATATTTGACGAAAAAATCTTGCCAACCTTCATAAGAGATCATGGTGGCATATCAGCCATATTTCCTTCTCGAGCCGGGAGGTTCCCAGATAAGAGAGCCGGTAATGGGGCAAAAGGTGATTTTTTTCGGAAGCCGGCGATTTCATCCAAATCCAAACAACCGACTTGGCGTTCTCGGTCGTCAGCGACAAGAGCAGCAACCCAAGCAGAGCGTTCCAGAGGTGCATCAAATGCACAGTCCCAGTCCAAGAAACACCGTAAGCCCGCTCGTGAGACTGAGCAACGCCACCTTCAAAAATTCAGGCGATATTGACGGTTTTCGAGGGGGACAACTGAAGGATTACCGGATACAATGGGAAAAATTGAGCGCGCCAGCTGCAATTTTGAAGATAATTTCAGGATATTCAATACCGTTTGTAGTAAAACCACCTTCAGTTCCCCTGGGCAACAAGTTATTGATAAAAAGATTCGCGACAGAAACTACATCGAATATGACAAAAGAGTTAAAAACCTTGCTAAAGTCAGGTGTAGTAGAGCGTTGCCGAGCGAAAACTGGGTTTCTGTCGCGAATGTTTTTAATTCCAAAGTCAAACGGAAAGATGCGACAAATTTTCGACCTTCGCCGCCTCAATGCTTGTCTAAAACCACAGAAGTTCCGGTTAATCAACCAGCTCCGTGTACCCAGCTTTCTACAGGAGGGCGATTATATGGTAAAACTGGACATCAGTCAGGCATATTTCCACATTCCAATAAAGATAAGCCACCGGAGGTTTTTAGCTTTTGCTTTCAAAGGGAAACTTTATCAAATGACCTCACTTCCTTTCGGTCTGTCCAGCGCACCTCTGACGTTCTCACGTGTCAGCAATTGGGTGGCGAGTGTTCTGAGCGAGAACGGGTTACGGGTGCTTGTTTATCTAGACGATTTTCTGTTTGCTCATCCGAATCCTCGGATCCTCGAGACGCAGGTATCTTATGCAATAGACTTACTTCAAAGCCTAGGTTGGTCGATAAATGCGGAAAAGTCAATGCTCAGGGCCAAAAGACGGATAGAGTTCTTAGGAATTATTTGGGATACAGCTTTGAACGAAATGAGGTTACCGGAAGAAAAAATAAACCGCTTAGTAAACGACTTGAAAGAACTACAAAGAGAGTCTCTATGGTCTTGGCGGACAGGTATGTCGCTAATAGGCAGGCTGGGTTTCGCCTCTCTCGTCTGTCCTCTAGGTCGCCTCTTCACGAGAAATATTCAGAGAGCGAGCCGAAAACTGAGAGAAGATTGCCTTCAAAAAATCACGGTTCCTGCACAGGCTCTAGCGGATTGCCGGTGGTGGTTAAAAAATGTAACAAGCCCAGGCAGAATTTTCCCTCAGGATTGCACAATGTTCTTGACAACGGATGCGTCAGACGAAGGCTGGGGGGTTCATCTGGGCGATCGTCATCTAGCGGGCTTGTGGACAGTAGACCAAAAAGGGTGGCATATAAACCGCAAAGAACTCTTTGCTGTCTTGATAGCCCTCACAACCTTCAAGGACGTCGTAGTAGGGAAATCAATAATGGTACAGTCGGACAACAAAACTGTGGTGTCGTACATCCGGAATCAAGGGGGAACGAGGTCTGTTTGTCTTTTGGAAACGACGAAGGAACTTTTAGTATTGGCGGAAAGCTTAGGAGTAGCGCTTCATCCCTTTTACATTCCGGGTCGTTACAACGCGATTGCAGACAGTCCAGGGGAAATCTTCTTCCAGACTGGCATTTGAAGAAGGAAATAACCAATCGAATTTTCGGGAAGTGGGGGGTTCCTCAGGTCGATCTATTTGCCACGGCTCAGTCAAAGGTAGTCCCATGTTACGTGTCGTTAGAGATAGAGGACGTGGGAGCGCTATTCATAAACGCCTTCAGCCGACCCTGGCATTTTCATTTGGCGTGGGTCTTTCCCCCGCCTCCTCTGATCCCCAGAGTGCTGCAGCACCTCAACAAGTCTTCGGGAATCTACTTAATGGTAGTCCCTCGCTGGAAGAAGGTCTTTTGGAGAGCCGACCTGAAACAGAGAGCCTTAGAGGCACCGTTTCAAATATTCCATCTCAGGCATCACTTAGTCGACCTCTCAACCGAGCGGCCCCCACCGAATGTGCAAGATTTTTGTTTAGAGGTTTGGAGGATACGGGGTGGAGTAAATTAACAATGGGCTTGGATCCGAATGATGTCGAACTTCTTCAAGCAGCCTGGCGAGACTCGACTTGGCGGACTTATAGTTCGGCTTGGAAGCCGTGGGTCGAGTGGTGTAGACAAAATGGGGCAAATCCCGGTAATCCTCGGCCACAACAGTCAGCTTCATACATAGGTTTTTTATCACAGACAAAAAAGTTAGCATACTCCACGGTTTTAGTCCATAAATCGGTGATAGTCTCCTTATCTGATCCGGTTCAAGAACAAAGTCTGTCTTCCCATCCATTGGTCACAAAGACCAAAAGCAAAGGCAAGGGCTTTTAAAAGCAATAGCTATTAAAAGATCTTTAAACAGGGTGCAAAGACCTTCAATTTGGAATATCGAAGACATGTTAGAGTGGTTAAGAGCTAACATACCCTCTCGTCAGAGCATTTTTCAGGTATCTCGCCACGTGGCTTTGCTTCTTCTTTTAGCGTCGGGTAGGCGTATTCACGATCTAACCCTTCTCTGCATCGACGCGCAACACTGTCACATAACAGAGAAGTCAGTCACGTTTTGGCCGACATTTGGCTCAAAAACCGATAGTGCTAAACATCGGCAATCAGGGTGGCAGTTGGACTGTTCAGAGGACCCAGCCTTAAGCCTGGTAATGTGGTTGAAACAATTGATCCAAATTTCGGCGTATAGGAGGAAAGCGCGTAATAGTTTGCATAATCTATTTATAACTACGCGAGGGGAAGTAAAAGCTGCGTCAAGAACAGTCATAGCAGGTTGGCTAAAAGCACCTTTCGCGGAGCTAGGTATAGAATGTGGTCCAGGATCAACACGATCGGCAGTTGCATCAAACGACTTCCAAAATAATGTCCCGTTGGATCAGATCCTCAGCCGAGGGAACTGGAGGGGGTCAGAAAATTTCTTTAAACATTACTTTAAGATTGTAGAAAAGCCACGAGGTCCTAATTCTAACGTTTTAAACGGGTTTTTTCACCCTATTTAAAAAGGGTAGATTCTACCTTTAATTGCTTATTTTTATTTTATGTTATGTGAATCTTAAGGCGCTATAGGGCCAACGAAAATTTTTATGTCAGGGTGTGAAGCACGCGGGGTCGCCCCGCCCACTGAGCGGGACGCAGGATGCGCCGAGTTCAATGACCCGAATTCTATCGGCGGGTAAGAGCGTTTCCACACTTTCCGATCCGATATCCTTATCGGAACACATTTTCATACATTTTGTCGGTATCTGATATTGGAGACCGATAAAATGTATGAAAATTACGGCCGATAACGGTATCGCATCGGATAGTGTGGAAACTCTCTAAGGCGCCTTGCTATTATTTTCGCACATACGGTCATAAAGTAGTACAATATGCGCACTAAAAATAATAAGTTTTAGTGCTAGTAATAAATAAATAATAAAGAATTTTTACGTAAGTTTTTTTATTATTTCTGTTGGATATTTGGATAATCACATTACCTATAAAAATGGATCGTCAGGAAGGTATCTAATTGTGGCAGAAAATCAGATGTTCCATAAACAAAATAAGTACCTCATGATTCGATCCTAAGAAATTACCTCTCCGTCTCCTCCAGTGGATGTGTGCAGTGGTCTGTCCGACCTAAGAGTAGGCCCTCCGTCTCTTTCTGAGGAAGAGTGCAGGGGTGTGTGTCCGGCCTAAGAAATTACCTCTCCGTCTACTCCAGTGGATGTGTGCAGTGGTCTGTCCGACCTAACAGTATACACTCTATCTCTTCCCGTGGAAGAGTGTCGTGGTGTCTAGCCTAAAAAATTACCTCTCCGTCTCCTCCAGTGGATGTTTACAGTGGTCTGTCCAAACAAAGAGTAGCACCTACGTCTCTTCCTGTGAAAGAATGCCGTGATGTGTTTCCGGCCTCAGAAAATACTTCTCCGTCTCCTCACGTGGATGTGTGAAGTGGTAAGTCCGGCCTAAGAGTTACCCTCCGGTTTTTCCTATGGAAGAGTGCTGTGGTGTTTGTCGGGCCTAAGAAGATACCTGTACGTCACCTCACGTGGATGTGTGCAGTGGTCTGTCTGGCCTAAGAGTAGACCCTCCATTAGTTCCCGTGGAAGAGTGCCGTGATGTGTGTCCGCCCTAAGAAAATACCTGTCCGTCTCCTCAAGTGGATGTGTGAAGTGGTATGTCCGGCCTAAGAGTAACCCTCCGTTTTTTCCTATGGAAGACTGCTGTGGTGTTTGTCCGGCCTAAGAAAATACCTGTGCGTCACCTCACGTGGATGTTTGCAGTGGTCTGTCTGGCCTAAGGGAAGACTCTCCGTGTCTTTCCATGAAAGTGTGCCGAGGTGTGTGTCCGGCCTAAGAAAATACCTGTGCGTCACCTCACGTGGATGTGTACAGTGGTCTGTCTGGCCTAAGGGAAGACCCTTCATGTCTTCCCGTGGAAGAGTGTCGTGGTGTGTGTCCGACCTAAGAAAATACCTGTGCGTCACCTCACGTGGATGTGTGCAGTGGTCTGTCTTGCCTAAGAGTAGACCCTCCGTCTGTTCCCGTGGAATAGTGCCGTGATGTGTGTCCGGCCTAAGAAAATACCTGTCCGTCTCCTTCCGTGGATGCATTGAGCATCACATCAATCTACAAATTCTACCTATATCATTCTACAATTTTCAATGTAATAACTACTCATTTTGATTTCTAGCACAGATAATGTATGGTAGTAAATGTGTTACTACCATACATAACATACATACCATACCACCATCCAAAGGGCGTCGACGATTTTGGCATAGTCGTCAGCCGCCATTTAGTTTTATTTTTAAGTTAGAGGCGCACTTTAAAAAAATTACATTTTCTAGAGGGTACTGGTCATTCGCAAAACATCCACTTCTCATAATGTACACCGCACTTTTCTAACTATATTTTTTTTTCAAAAAAGCTGGATATGGGTTACTGGCTTACTGACTCATTGACATCGTTATTCTCCTAGAAGGAGTCGTTTTAGTGATGGGTCATGTTCTAGGAAAGTGTTTAGTTTTTTAATCAGACTCGGGAAAAAATCTGTCATTTCAAAAATCCAAGCTGACCAAAACCTTTCTTCGAAATGGTGACCGATCGGATCCGTTCAAACGACGCATCCTACTGTTTTTTGGGATAGATTAAAGAATAAAATAAAAAAAATAAAAAAATATATTGCTGCTCTAAAATGGGTTTTTTAAACAGACTTTTCCGACTAGACTTTGGTGAATTAAAGTTTTTTACCAAAGTTAACACTCGAAAATTTGGTTTATATAGAAATGTTGTAAACATCTTGGTGTATATAGGGTGCAAAATCACAACTTTTTTAAAAACCATGATGGTGCATGGCGGATTGTTTGGTGGTCATTTTGTAGAATCGTAAAGTTTTCAATTTTCAAATTGAAAAAAGAGACTGCGGGCAACACCGGAGCTTGATGACTAGTAAAGGGCTATCGTGTGGGAGAACAAGTGGTGTTGCCTGGTGGAAATTGCAACTTTTTTACTTTTCGTTACATTTTACTTGTATTTATATTTTACTTTTAAAACCAAGAAGTAAAAATGTAATCATATGAAAAAAGTAAAAAGTCTAAAATAAAAAAACTCAAAAAAAAAAATTGAAGTCATTTTATGAAAAGTCCAGTGTACATATTGCGAATAAAGGAGATGTCCAGAATTGGTATAATATTCTGAGAAAATTTCAGAAGTTATGAAATATATCTAAAAAAAGCTTATTTATTGGGCTACTCGATTATATAAATTTTATATATTATAAAACCTTTGTTTCCGAGAAAATAAAAAAATTGTTCTTGAAGGGAAAACATAATGAAACAAACATGCCAAAACCACACGTGTGTAATAAATAAATAAATAAATAATGCTGGACAGTTCACATTACACATTTCACATTTTTTATCTAGCCCCAAGCTAAGCAGAGCTTGTGTTATGTGTACTAGATAACTGATATACTTAATACAATATATTACATAGATAGATATTTTTTATTATACATAAAAATACCCAAAACACCCTAAACAAATACCTGCGATCGCACATAAAATAAATTATTCTATTTCGTCTTCTTCTGCCTGTACCCAAAGATATGATGACTAAAATATTATCTAACACGAAAATATGCTATTTCGTCTTCTTCTGCCTGTGCCCAAAGATACGATGACTAAAATATTCTTCTTGAATGGAATACGTGCTAACACACAATTTACAATAAATTTATCTGTGCCCTGAGCTACCTGAAAAATACATATGTTTATAAGGAGGCGAGGAATGTAGGTACCTATGCATATTGCTAAAGGTACTATTATCATTACAGGCAGCTCCTATCTATTAGTGAACTCTCCAACAGTGTAGGTAGGTATCTACTTAGAATGTATCCTGAACCTACACAGAACAGATAAACTAATAAGTGAAGTATTAGTAATAACGCGACAACATGGAACGAAGGTAGGATAGTCGTATGAAAAGTTCTTTGTGGTTGTCTGTCTGCGGCCTGTCTCGCTAGCTAGAGAGTATCAAAATTCCTTAGTCTGCCTTCCAAAGAGCGTCAAGTTCACCTTTTGGGAGTGTTACAAGTTCTAACTTTATTTTGAAAAACACAACATTTGAATCAAGTTTAAAAAAATTGAGGTACATTTATTATTTTTCATTAGCTGAAAAATAGCCAAATAAATGCCCTTTATCCGTAAATAACTATTATGTTGCTTAGAATTTCTAGTTATTTTTATACCGGCCTTCATATATTTTTTGGACATCTCCTTTAGTCTATTTGAGCAAAAAACTTGAGTGTATATTTTGCGAAGTGGAGGTTATGCGAAGTGGTCCTATTGAGAATAAGTGCGGTGTACATTACAAGAAGTGGACGTTTTGCGAATGAGTTGTATCCTCTAGCCATAGCACAATAACTAGTGGGTCGGTGGTGCGTGAGGTGCGAGCAGCTGGCGTACAGTTTTCCTTTACCGCTTACTCGCGTGTATGCACAAACCTCTACAAACCCCTGCAAACCCTACCAACACTACAAACCCCTACAAAATCCTACAAACCCTACAAACTCCTTCCAACGCCTACGAACCTCTATAAATCTACTTTGATTTTGACCCTTAACCTTGACCTTGACCTGTACCTGTACCTGTACCTGTACCTGTACCTGTACCTGTACCTGTGTCTGTACCTGTACCTGTAATTATACCTGTACCTGTACATGCTCCTGCACTAATTAATACGAATGTCGCCTCTTCGTTTATCTCACTCACTCGACCATCGTTCCACTCAGTGGAATCGTTCCACTTCGTGTCACGCTGGTCTCGTTAGCTCGATAAGCTACAGCAAAGTTAATTTGAAGAGAGAAAACTAACGTAATGTTCGTAACCAACACCCACAAATTACTTGAAAACGACACCCATATTAGTTTTTTTCTGATCTTACCATTTTATAGGGTTACCAGCTTACCTACTAACTTACCCACGTAACCGAAAAATTTAAGTAATATTCGTGATCAGCAACTACAAATTACTCAAAAACGACACCCATATTAGTTTTTTCTTATATTACCTTTACGCAGGGTTGCCAGGTTACCTTCCTACTCACTTACATACGTACCTGACTGCAAATTTGATGATTTATTCGCAATCAGCACCTCCAAATTTCTCGAAAACGCCACCCATATCGTTTTTTTCAGTCTCTCGATTATACAAGCACCGTTTCCTCCCAGGGTTACCAACAATATACAAATTTATATAGGCAAAGGTTATTTTTAAGGGTTTCCTTCATAATACCACATACATTTTATTATCAAAAACTTAATTTTTTTATATATTTGGAGAAAATCTAAAAAATTGCCCTAAAAACGGGGAAAATATTTCCACCTGGCAACACCACTTGTCCTCCCACTCAACAGCCCTATACAAGTCATCAAGCTAAGTGTTGCACACAGTCTCTTTTTTTCAATTTGTAAATTTTTTATTCCACCATTAAACAAAATGGCCGCCACACCATCTGCCATCTTGGTTTTGTAAAAAGTTAGGATTTTCATATATTCACCGAGATGCTGGCAACATTTCTGCATAAACAAAATTTTCGAGTGTTAACTTTGGTACAAGACTTTAATTAACCAAAGTCTAGTCGGACAAGTCTGTTTAAAAAAGCCATTATAGAGCAGCCTTCTATTTTTTTTTGTTTGTAACATTTTTCTTTAATCTTTCCCATAAAACAGTAGGAACGTCGTTTGAACGGATCCGATCGGTCACCGTTTCAAAGAACTGTTTTGGTCAGGACCAAAAGTGCGGTGTACATTATGAAAAGTGGACGTTTTGCGAATAAGCCGTATCCTCTAGCCATTTATGTACAGTTTTCAAAGTGCGCCACTAACTTGAAAATAAAACTAAATGGTGGCTGACGACTATGCCAAAATCGTCGACGCCCTTTGGATGGTGGTAGCCGGTAACACATTTACTACCATACATTTTCTGTCCTAGTAATCAAAATGTAGTTAACATTGAAAATCGTATCCTAATGCAACAGGTGGAATTGGTACATTGATGTGATGCTCATTGCATCCACGGGAGGAGACGTAGAGGTTTTTTTTTTGGCTGGACACACACCACAGCCCTCTTCCATGGGAAAAAACGGAGGGTTACTCTTAGGCCGGACATACCACGTTACATATCCACGTGAGGTGACGGACAGGTATTTTCTTAGGCCGGACAAACACCACAGCACTCTTCCATAGGAAAAAACGGAGGGTTACTCTGAGGCCGGACATACCACTTCACATATCCACGTGAGGTGACGGAGAGGTATTTTCGTAGGCCGGACACACATCACGGCACTCTTCCACGGGAACAGACGGAGGGTCTACTCCTAGGCCAGATAGACCACTGCACAAATCCACGTGAGGTGACGCACAGGTATTTTCTTAGGCTGGACAAACAACACAGCACTCTTCCATAGGAAAAAACGGAGGGTTACTCTTAGGCCGGACATACCACTTCACACATCCACTTGAGGAGACGGAGAGGTATTTTCTTAGGCCGGACACACATCACGGCACTCTTCCACGGGAACAGATGGAGGGTCTACTCCTAGGCCAGATAGACCATTGCACACATCCACGTGAGGTGACGCACAGGTATTTTCTTAGGCTGGACAAACAACACAGCACTCTTCCATAGGAAAAAACGGAGGGTTACTCTTAGGCCGGACATACCACTTCATACATCCACTTGAGGAGACGGAGAGGTATTTTCTTAGGCCAGACAAACACCACAATACTCTTCCATAGGAAAAAACGGAGGGTTACTCTTAGGCCGGACATACCACTTCACACATCCACTTGAGGAGACGGAGAGGTATTTTCTTTGGCCAGACAAACACCACAGCACTCTTCCATAGGAAAAAACGGAGGGTTACTCTTAGGCCGGTCATACCACTTCACACATCCACTTGAGGAGACGGAGAGGTATTTTCTTAGGCCAGACAAACACCACAACACTTTTCCATAGGAAAAAACGGAGGGTTACTCTTAGGCCGGACATACCACTTCACACATCCACTTGAGGAGACGGAGAGGTATTTTCTTAGGCCAGACAAACACCACAGCTCTCTTCCACGGGAAGAAACGGAGGGTCAACTCTTTGGTCAGACAGACCACAGCACATCCCACATCCACTAAAGGGGACGGAGAGGTAATTTCTTTGGCCAGATCTCTACTCCTACTAGGTATGTAGCTATCTAAAGTAACAGTATGAAGTCAGAGTTTATTCGCAAAACAAATCGGATAATGTATTTGTTTACCTAGGTTTACTTTTACTTACCTTTGTCACAGAATAAATAATAGTACAAGTACCTATGTTGGCTCTTTTCATAATTATGATTTGCGAGTAGCCTGACTTGATAGTTTCCATTTCATCCGTAGTCACGTGACCGATGGCGGGAAAATTGACACAGATCCTGCCTCGATGCGGTCTGCGACCGGTCTGAGCAAGCCGAGCGCACGCTCTGGTACTTATATTTGTGTTTAAAAAATTATATAAAAAAATCCCATTTGGTTTTGCTAAATTTTGTTAATGACTTCACTAATTTAAATAAAAATGAACATGACACCAAGTGTTTCATAAGTTAAAACGTGAAAGAAGTAAGTCAAAAATATGATTTCAATTTTAAAAAGGTGGTATCTTTGTGTTTTTTTTTTATTGAGTGAAGTAATCCAAATAGTGTATTGAATTAATGATTTCACTAGATAAAATGATCAACATCATAGAAAACTATAAGAATTCATATCAAAAACTTTAAAATTCTAGAGACATTTGAGAACCTATGGCGTCTTAAGGCTAAGGAGGTTGATGATTATGTACCTAACTACTATGTATATGACTGTAAATCTTACTGACTGATTAAATTTAAAAACCTGTCAACCCAAAGTTTTTTATACTGTATTCCTCCATCATCATTTACGAGGATATCCCTATTCTGTCACAGTACACTACAGTGCCGGCAGAAAACAAACATTTCTCCTAGAGGTCTAGCCTCGGCGACCTCAAATACAAACCGTTTTCCACCCCGAAGGGAAGAAAACGATTATTTTAGGTCAAGCCGAGGCTAGACCTCGGTAAGGCCTAGCCGGCTTTTAGGAAGGTACTAAAGAGAAGGCACGCGCGTCCGCCTAGCGGCACGCGCCACCCCTCCCGCCGGCACCTGCGCGCGGGGAGGTGAGGTAACCGCTCCCCGCACCTCCCCGCTACCAAATCACACTCGAAGACATGGCTGGAATGGTTATTCGTATGGACATGAGCAACCGAAGGTAAGATAGATATCTCCTAGAGGTCTAGCCTCGGCTTGACCTAAAATAATCGTTTTCTTCCCTTCGGGGTGGAAAACGGTTTGTATTAACGTAACGACCTCTGTAACGCGTCGGGCGAGTAGCCGGCTGATGCGAAAGGTTGCGGGTTCGATTCCCGGTGCGGGACAAATGTTTGTATTATCTGCAAATATTTGTTCCGAATCTGGGTGTTATGGTACCATGGTACTCGTAGTTTCTGATACCCACGACACAGGGGATGCTAGGTGGGATCAGGACTATGTATGTGACTGTTGGGTGTTATGTTATGTTGCATTGTGGTTCACTGTGGTTGGTCTAGTTTTTTTTAGGAGTTAATTTTTTATTGTTTTTCCGATACCATTATATTGCTTTTTAAGTACATAGGTATAAGAGAAAAAGCATTTTACATTTTCTTTTTTCTTTTTAGCTATGCCGATAACGGCATTAGTTTAATATGACGCGGAGCTATGTTTATAATATTGGGTATGTAAATAAATATAAAGTTATTATTTTGAAATAATACGTTTATAATTCGAATTAATTAAACTTTTTTCAGCCATACTCCCGTACTTAACTTTAGTTAGTTGCCATAGTGAAACTATTAAGGTAAGTCAACTACAATGTATCAAGTATCATTATGTATCATGCCATTCAGCGTGGCAATAGCAATAGCAATAGCCAGCGTCTTAGGGACGCTTCCGTTTGGTAGTGGTTTGGATCAGTTGAGCTACCTTTAGATCGCTAGCAGCGGTCTTCAGGTAGCACAACTGTTTCATATGTATTTTGTACACACCTTGTATTAGTATTAGTTCTTTCTGTAAATAAATGTTTTCAACTATAAATAAGATATATATCAATATATCTATAATCCAGCTTCTCGATAACACGGACATAGTGAGAAAAAAGAATTAAACCTTAGTGTAGTGTAAACTATAAAGAGAAATGTAGTGCAAACTAGTGCTTGCTAATAAGAACACAAGAACAAAGTGTCCTCCCCTTAAATAGAGACAGTAAGAAAAGTGTCAATGGACACATTCTTAGGTATAATTTATGTTATAAATCTAGGTCAATGTTAAATTACTTATTAGCCGGCTTTATGGCTAGATTGTAATGATATCGTACATTTATTAAGTACACTAATAAAAATAAAAAAGTAGTTTGTACATACCTTGTATTAGTTCTTTCTGTAAATAAATGTATTTATATTAATAAAAAAAAAAAACAAGTAGGTAGCTAATTAGATATGACCCTTCGTGTTTAGTTCAAGTAATGTTTGGTAAAGGTCTAAAATACCTGCTCACACAGTTTCGTGTAAATAGCTACGCTAAAGGAAGGTCGAAGTTCGAGTCAAATAGCCCGTTCGTGGTCTTCGACGTGTGTGATATCAATACACTCGCAAGTTTCAACATTCGCTGTTATTATGATCGATGACATTGTAACGGGCGCAGGAAGTCAGTGGGTGGAGGTGGTTTAATCTGGGGTTTTAGTAGTAGTAGAGCTTTTTTGTGAAAGAGTTCGTCCGGGGAAGTACTACCACCATACCTATTTCTGCCGCAAAGCAGTAGTGCTCGCATTGCTGTGTTCCCGTTTGAAGGGTAAGGGTGCCGGTGAAATTACAGGCACATGAGACTTTTCATCTTTATGTCTCAGGGTGGCGGGCGCAGTGCAATGGGCAATAGGGCACGTCCTAGGTGGACGTAACCTATGAGGTAATGCACTGTTCATAGGCAGAGGTTACCGCTTAACATCAGGTGGGCCTCTTGCTTGTACCGTCATCCAAGTAGTATAAAATAAAAAAAAATAAAAAAAACTCGCAATTTTCAACATTCGCTGTTATTATGATCGATGACATTGTAACGGGCGCAGGAAGTCAGTGGATGGAGGTGGCTTAATCTGGGGTATGCTGCAAAATTCCTAATCTCAGTTTTAATTTTTAACCCCCGACGCAAAAACGACGGGGTGTTATAAGTTTGATGTGTCTGTGTGTGTGTCTGTCTTTGGCATCGTAGCTCCCGAACGGATGAACCGCTTTTTTTTGTTTGAGAGGTGAATTAGTCGGGATTGTTCTTAGTTATGTTTGATCAAAATTGGTTCAGCCGTTTCATTGCGTTGAGGGTTTTTTTAATTTTTACTAAATTAATTACTTGATAACTGACTAAATGTATAACAATAATGATATAAAAAATATGCATGTATACGTATATGCTAATTCCAAGGGATCACTGTCCCAGAAACACGATAGGAGTACTTTATCGATAGAAAAAAATCCCAAAGTTGCCTTTAACTTTTGGCTAGATTCGATTCGATTGTGTAGACAAGTAATTGATTTTGTAAAAATTAAAAAACTTTCATCGCAATGAATCGGCTGAATCGATTTTGATCAAACATAGCTAAGAACACTCCCGACAAATTCACCTTTCGAACAAAAAAATAAAAACTAATTCGGTTCATACGTTCGGGAGCTACGATGCCACAGACATACACACACACATACAGACACACACACACACAGACACGTCAAACTTATAACACCTCGTCGTTTTTGCGTCGGGCGTTAAAAACAGTCGATCGGACTTACATTTTGGATAAAACTGTACTGTACATGATTGTTGCGTGTTGTCGTAGAATGAAGAAGAATGTAAGATAGCTGACCTGTGCGTCCACGACAAGGTTCCGATGTGCGGCATCGACTCCTGCGGCGAGATGAGGACGTTCATTGACACTTGTGACATGCATGAGTTCAACTGTGACAGTAAAAAAGGTAAAACTTCGTCATCACCATCATCTATATATATAAAACAAAGTCGTGTTAGTTAAGGCGATATTTAAAATACCGAATGGGCGGAGTCTAGCCAGAAAACAATAGCTGTAAGACAGTGACAGCGCTATTGCTCACTAGAACCCGGGAAAAGGTGAGGTATAGACTTTTGCCACTCGGAAGTAACTGACGTAAGCGACAAATGATAAAACTTCGTTTAGCTTCTAAAGTAGCAAATATAAAAATAAATTATCTATAATTAATGTAAGTAATGTGATTACCTACTGAATAATATAAAAAAATATGCTTAATACTTTCTCTAGTCGAAGGAGGGACCTAAAAAGGGCTTTAGAAGAGCCAATTTCAAAAAATAAAGCTATCGAGAAAAGTTTCGCGAATCGTGTTTCTAGTCTATAATTTATTTAGATTGCATCCTCAAGTAACTACTGTATTAACATCAAGTTTGTAACCTTTACTGATAATGAGTGAGCATGAAACGAAACGACTCCAAAATTTTAACATAGCGTCTTAAATAAATAAATAATGCATGGCCACAACATTATCTAGCCCCAAGATAAGCAGAGCTTCTGTTATGGGTACTAGATAACTGATATACGTAATACATTATATTACATAAATAGATATTTTTTATTATACATAGAAAATACCCAGAACACCCTGAACAAATATCTGCGATCGCACAAATATTTGTTCCGAGGCGGGAATCGAACCCGCAACATCCTACGTCGCAGGCCAACCTTCGCCCGCCGCGCCACAGAGGTCGACAACACCAATACTACTTATAACTCAAGATCGGCTGGACCGATGTTAGTTATCTCTTTTTTGGTGGATTATTCTCCGCTCCGAATAGGAGACTAAGTAATAAAATATCGGGGGGGGCTGCTTTTCACCGGGGGCTACCCGTGCGAAGCCGGGGCGAGTCGCTAGTAAGCTTATAAAAGTCCACTCCTGGGCATAGGCCTCCCCATAGAATGACACGATAAAAGGTGTTGAGCCGCCTCCGTCCACAGACTTTCTGCTACATCTATATTGTATTTGATCCATCGAGTCGGGGGAGCGTTCCTATACCAGTATATAGTACTCCTATATAGTAGTAGTAGCTGAGCTTTTTTGTGAAAGAGTTCGTCCAGGGAAGTACTGCCTCCATACTTATTTCTGCCGCAAAGCAGTAGTTTATATTATATTTATATTTATTTATTAGAGTCACCAACATAGTATACACCGAAAAAAGTAAATACACACAAGATAGATAAGTTATACATGCCAAGTGCTACCACAATTATAGTTGACTAACAACATGCTATTAATAATAAAGAGCGAGAACAGATTAAAAAATTAAAAATAAAACATTATCACAAATTAATTAAAAAACACAACATGTCCTACAAATTGAAATTAAAATTTAACAAAACAAACATACATATAAAACCTAAATTTTAAGTGAAAACATTACTTAGCGAGATTTTTCCTAAAATTGGGTAAGCTTCCGTAGAACAAATCAACGCCTTCGACCTTAGACACGCAGTTATACTGGCGAACCATCCTGTTCAAAGGAGCATTAAGCCCAAGATTGGTCTTGCAACAATCGGCCTGAAAAACCTTAAAGCTAGACGCTCTGGGCAGCCTTGATGGAGCAGAAAAGCGAAGAGAAGCCAGCAACTCCGGGGCTTCCAAGACGTTATTAACAAGCTTAAAGAGGAAAACGTTATCAAGCAAGTGCCTTCGATCCGCTAACGATCTTATCTTGAAATAATCAAGTCGTTCTTCGTAGCTCAAGAGGATTTTACCTTTAAAGCAAGAGTATGTAAGATGCCACATAAACCTTTTTTGAACACTTTCAAGCCTTTTCTTATAAACGTCATAGAAAGGATTCCAAGCAGAGCTGCAATATTCTAAGCCGCTTCTTACAAATGAGTTGAAAAGCATTATTTTGATTATTGGTGACTTAAAATCTCTACAATTTCGCAAAACAAAACCGAGACATTTAAAGGCTCTAGAGGCAATTGTATCTATATGAAGATTAAAGCGCAACTTGCTGTCAATGAATACCCCCAAGTCCCGTATGTTATAAACTTTACGTAAAGTGTCATTATTAATATTATACTTGGTTAATAGCTCAGTTCGGCTCCTAGAGAACCTGATAAAATAACACTTTGAAGTGTTCAGATTCATGCCGTTGTTGCAACACCAAGAATGCAAACGATCCAGATCCTCCTGTAATATCACCGAGTCCTCAAAATTGTTAACTCTGCTAAAGAACTTCAAATCGTCAGCGTACAAATAATAATTGGAGTGAATAAAACAGTTGCCGATGTCATTGATAAAGACGTTGAAGAGCAGCGGACCCAAGTGTGAACCTTGGGGTACACCAGATTTAACCTGAAAAGGCTCAGACGAGTAACCGTTGACGACCACTTTCGAAATTCTGCCTGTTAGATACGATTCACACCAAGAGAGCAAGGTTCCAGCAATGCCATAGTCAGAAAGTTTACGTAGCAAGACCTTGTGGTTTTTAGATACACACGTATCTAAAAACAATACCCAATTTTTTTTATGTTCATCCGACAAATACATAAATACGACTTAGAAGTCACGCCAATACTGGGGGCGTTAGTAAGTCATGCCAACGTAACTAGTGATTATTCTGTGTTGTTCAATCTTCTACACTAACAAAATACTTATAAACCCAACATTTTTTTTTAATATTATTTATTTCAGCAGATGTGGCCCGGTCTGACAAAATAAATAAATGGTCACGTTAGTCATGAGTCATGAGTCTTTTCATCTTTATGTCTCAGGGTAGCAGGCGCAGTGTAAAGCTACATAGAATGCGTCCTAGGTGGACGTGACCTATATGTAGTAATGCGTTGTTAAAGGCAGTGGTTACCGCTTAATATCAGATGGGCCACCTACTTAACCCGACTTTCAAGAAGTTAAAAAAAATGTTTTGTCTGGCTTGGGGCCGCCACTCGCCTTTTTCCCTTTATTTCCTAACGGTTAGTGCTCGCATTGCTGTGTTCCGGTTTGAAGAGTATGGGTGCCGGTGAAATTACAGGCACATGAGACTTGAGTCATGAGTAACGTGACCATACGTCCCGGTTTGGGCGGGACAGTCACGATTTCAGGCAGTATGTCCCGGTGTCCCCAGCAAAGCCAACATAGACATGTAATTTTTCTTTGAGTGGGGTTTTGTCATTTCTCTTTGGTTTACTTACCTACTGAGATTTATATAATCATTAATCATCTGACAGACCCTCTAGCTGCATCTTTTTGTAATCATGTATAAAACTAACATGTGGAGAACGTTGTGGACTACATTATTAACAAGTCTTACATAATTAAATTTATGTATTAATACTGATTGTACCTAGATATATAATGTAGTTGTTTGTTTTCCTTAATAAATAAAATAAAATAAATAGTCCTGGTTTTGCAAGCAGACCCAACGAAAGTTTAAAATGTGATAAAACACAGTTTAGTGTCGCGGTACTGAAAGCTATTCTGATTAAGAAAATAAATATAAATAAATAATGTAGGTACTGAGATACACACGTATCTAAAAACAATACCCAATTTTTTTTTATGTTCATCCGACAAATACATAAATACGACTTAGAAGTCACGCCAATACTGGGGGCGTTAGTAAGTCATGCCAACGTAACTAGTGATTATTCTGTGTTGTTCAATCTTCTACACTAACAAAATACTTATAAACCCAACATTTTTTTTTAATATTATTTATTTCAGCAGATGTGGCCCGGTCTGACAAAATAAATAAATGGTCACGTTAGTCATGAGTCATGAGTCTTTTCATCTTTATGTCTCAGGGTAGCAGGCGCAGTGTAAAGCTACATAGAATGCGTCCTAGGTGGACGTGACCTATATGTAGTAATGCGTTGTTAAAGGCACTGGTTACCGCTTAATATCAGATGGGCCACCTACTTAACCCGCCTTTCAAGAAGTTAAAAAAAAAAATTGTCTGGCTTGGGGTCGCCACTCGCCTTTTTTCCTTTATTTCCTAACGGTTATTGCTACTTCCACTGTCAAATTCCCAGAGCAATGTCGGTGTTCGATTAATTTTGCATTATATAATTACAACTACGAGAATAGCTCTCTAAGTTATATGGATTCAATGATTCTCTGATGATATGAATTCTCAGGATTTAATGTTATATGGGTGTAAATAACCTTAAATAAATGTTTAATAATAAGTAAGTAACATTTTCTTCGATTTCCAGATTTCAAGCAAAGGCCAATCCATGAATGCTGGGTGACGTGCAAAAGGGGAAGATCCTTCAAGAAGCCAGAATATAGGACAGATTGTAACATCAATGTCAAACCTAATAGGGTGTAATTAAATTGTAATCATATAAACTGTTGTTTCTATTCAAAATAAGCCTTCTTTATTTCTTTGCTTCTTCTTCTTTTCCAAGGCTTATGTTATCCCCATTACATAATTTTTTCAAATTCAAATTCAAAATCTTTATTTCAGGCGTATTTAGAAATGCACTTAAACAATAAGCCCATATCAACATAAATACCTTAGAAACTAACATACATACTCGTATAAAAACACTTTATTTTTAACTTAATATAACACACGTGTGAACACCGGAACTTCACCCCTTTCGGCCAGAATTCAGGGCTCAAGTAGGTCTTCAAACTACTTCACAAAGCTCACATTATGACGAGAGTCCAATTTCATGACCCTCAATCCCACTCCGTCTTCCTTCCTGATGTACTCCACGACCTCTGCGGCCTACACGTCGAAGTAGACGCGGTACACGTAGACCTGCATAGTGGGTACCTCTGCTCGGAAGTGCTGCTCACTGGATAGATGATTACCACACTGGTTCCGGCTAGAGTGCTTCCGGATAAAGATCACACAGTTGCGATAAATCTGACGTTACTAGAGGGAAAAGTGCTAGGTTTTGGGATGACAAATAGAGCAACCTGTTACATGTTTCAGCTATAATTAGATCAACATGTACCTACGAGTATAAGAATTAGTACAGGCAAATTAGCAAAAAATGTGGACCTAAGTCGAGTTAGTCGTGGATTCTTATGGAATCGTTAGATGATACGAATAGGAGCTTATCCCAGGTTTGCACCGTTTCTGGCGCATACGGAAGGCTTTATAATTGGTACAAACTTTAAAAAATCGAAATTTTTTATTATACAAAAAAGTGTTAAGTGCTATTCAATTACTTATAGAGACAGTCTTAGTGCGTTATGGATTTTAATTAAAACTACGTGCATAGTGGGAAACACTGTGAATTTATTTTATTTAGTTTGCGGCTCGGGGGAAAATTATGTACTCGGTGCAAACTTACATAAGGTTTTTATAAGTATTATAAACACTATATTAGTTTTGCACACCTCTGCGAAATATGGAACATAGTTTTTTTTTTTGTAAATTGTACTTCGGGGGAAATTTATGTTGTCGTGCAAATTTTACTATCAGTTTACCACATTCGCACGTAAAAAAAATACAAACAACACAATTTTCCTGTACTAAATGTCACGTAAAGTCTGGAGAAGTCGTTGGATGTAGAATGAGAACCGTGCTGCCCGTGCTGCAGAAAAAAAATCGCCAAGTAAGTAACAGTATGAGCTTTATTGTTCCTGAAACATTTTCACCGTAAGTACAGAGGCCACATTGATCTAAGGAAGTATCTATTTCTGCCGCAAAGCGTAGTGCTCGCATTGCTGCGTTCCGGTTTGAAGGGTCCCGGTGAAATTACAGACATGAGTCTTTTCATCTTTATGTTTCAGGGTGGCGGGCGCAGTGCAATGCCACATAGGGCGTGTCCTAGGTGGACGTGACCTATGAGACAATGCACTGTTCATAGGCAGAGGTTACCGCTTAACATCAGGTGGGCTATCTGCTTGATCCGTCATTACAAGTAGTATTAAAAAAAACTATGCGTTCTGAGCGACATATTATTGCTATATTTTTATATTTTCCTACATTGAGCAAGTTTTTTTTTTTTTTTTTTTATACTACTTGGATGACGGATCAAGCAAGAGGCCCACCTGATGTTAAGCGGTAATCTCTGCCTACAGACATAAAGGTGAAAAGTCTCATGTGCCTGTAATTTCACCGGCACCCTTACCCTTCAAACCGGAACACAGCAATGCGAGCACTACTGCTTTGCGGCAGAAATAGGTATGGTGGTAGTACTTCCCTGGACGAACTCTTTCACAAAAAAGCTCTACTACTACTAAAAAGTGATTTATCTGTAATGTAAGACGAGGAATTCTTTTCCAATTTTGCTACACCTTATCGTTTACCAAAGTCGTATTTCAAAATCTTACCTACCAAAGTATTAGCTACACTCTGACTCATAAAATGTAGGCGTTAAGTTGAAATAATGTTGAAGTACACGCTTCTTTTCTGGGTTGTTGGTTTATTGGAAACCACCTACGCACACGTGGATAGCGTTAAGGTACTACTCGTATAGGATTTTATATTTTATCTAGGTTATGTCGTGCCTGAAGCAACACTTGTAATGGATTCACCTTGTAAATAGAATTGAAGAATGTTTTTCCCAAATTGTTACTATACAAAATGCTCTAGATCAGACGACACAGTCAATGAAAATAGCAGTGGAAGAGCAGCACAGATTAAAAAAACAAGTATGTCAAATACATTTTGGCTCACAACTGTCACAAACTTTAACTTTCATATCATCAACCTATATGTGTCCATTGCTAGACATGGAGCGCAGTGGTTCAGTGGAACCCGGTCTTCGGCGCCCCCTATTCAGTTGTTCCACATCTAGCCTGAGGATATCCTACATTACGTCTAATGCGATCTCCTCTCAAGAACTTTTGATCAAACATCATGATGATCATCATTATCAGCATCAACCTATTGCAGTTCACTGGTCGACATAGATCTCTCCCATGCCGCTATTTGGCGTAGTTTTCAGCTGTCTCCATCAAGATGCTGCTAGCCTGCGCAAGTTGTTGCTTCATCCAGCCGGCCCGGAGGCTTGCAATGCTCTAAGAGCCGGCCCTATACTACCAGCCTACATTTGCCTAGAGTCTAAGCTGTTTGGCTTATCCAACTCTCTATGGCAGATGTTTTCATACATTATCTGTCACCTTGACCGATGGTTACGATGTTCTTCTTCCGAGACGATACCCGCCTGTGGGTGACACCTATCACCATATTGAAGAACTAAGGACGCAAGCAGATGTTTTAACGAAGTAACGCAGCGGTCTTCCAAGAGATTTTATTTTTATTTTTTATACTACTTGAATGACTGTTCAAGGCAAGCAGATGGCCCATCTGATGTTAAGCGGTAACCTCTGACTATGAACAGTGCATTACCTCATAGGTCACGTCCAACTAGGACGCGCCCTATGTGGCATTCCACTGTGTCCGCCACTCTGAGACATGAAAAGTCTAATGTGCCTGTAATTTCACCGGCAGCCTTACCCTTCAAACCACCAATATATCACGAAAGTTCTGAATCGCGCAAGTGAAATAATTCTGGCTAGAACCAAGCAACAACAGCTGTTGCTCGTACGAAACCAGACAAATAGATAGTCCGGCAGAAGATCTTTCCTTTTAAATGGAGGAAACATTTCCAAGTAGTAGTAGAGCTTTTTTGTGAAAGAGTTCGTCCGGGGAAGTACTGCCACCATACCTATTTCTGCCGCAAAGTAGTAGTGCTCGCATTGCTGTGTTCCGGTTTGAAGGGTAAGGGTGCCGGTGAAATTACAGGCACATAAGACTTTTCATCTTTATGTCTCAGGGTGGCGGGCGCAGTGCAATGCCACATAGGGTGCGTCCTAGGTGGACGTGACCTATGAGGTATGAGGTAATGCACTGTTCATAGGCAGAGGTTACCGCTTAACATCAGGTGGGCCTCTTGCTTGTTCCGTCATCCACGTAGAAAAAAAAAAAAAAAAAAAAAAAAAAAAAACAACCTTTGTTCTCCATATCGCCTGTTTATGTGTTCATGAACATGGAAACTCCATTTTTTTATTGTTTTTCCGTTTTCAGCTAACTGAAGAATGCAACATAGCCGATATATGCCGGCACGACCAAGTGGCAGTCTGCGGATTAGACTCCTGCGGAGAAATGAGGACTTTCATCGACACTTGTGATATGCATGAGTACAACTGTGATAGTAAGAAAGGTAAGAAGTTGCACGGGTAATGGCCAAGTCATATAGTTCACAGATCTGACAACTCTCTGTCTCTCTCTCTATCTCTCTCTATCTCTCTCTCTCTCTCTCTCTTTCTCTCTCTCCTTGGCAGTTATTAATATTAACTGCTGGGGTCTGCCTTTCTTATATTTCCCTTGTACTTCAATCTGTCTGACGCGTCTGCGGAAACATTGTAGATCTTTATTGACCACACCTGTCCATTGAATTTTTGGTCTCTTTCTTTTGGGACATATCAACGTCCACACGTAATCAATTTGTGTCCATTGTATTCGGGTGATCTTCTTCTAAAATTTCCATACCAGATAGTCTGCCTTCTTCAAATTTATCAGCGATATTTCGCACTCCAAGACTACCTTGTAGGTATTCTCGCAGTACTGACTGCTGGGGACTAAAGGTTATAAAGTTGCGACCTTGAACCGGAAAGCGCTGTTTTGGGTTATTCATTTTATTCAGAGTTTTTCCGAGAATCAACCCCCACTTACCAACAAATTTCTCGTCACATTTTAGGCTAATGGATCATTCTCAATGGATCGAACAGGATTTATTCTTCCTTTGTAGTTGACTTAAGGTGAATGCTCACGTTTGCGGCGCGAGATTCAAATTTTTTGATGTTTTTTGCCCTTTACAGGTCATCAACACTTCTTCAGATGACGAAAGTTGAGTTCGCGACAACTAGGAGACCTAACACACATGTTTTAATTGATTGTATCTCATAAATATCATCAGTTTAGCTACGATACCCCTAAACAAACAAAAACACTGTAAAATGTGCAAAAAAAAAAAACACCAAAAAAAAAATGGAATGAACCTGTAATGGGAAAAAAACAGAGAATTTCGCATCCACCTTAAGACGTTTTCCAGTTACAAATAATTATATTTCACGAATTCCGTTTGGCTATGTTAGATAGATAGATAGAAAACTCTTTATTGCACAGGACAAAAAAGCAGTATATATAGACGAACTTAATGCTAATTAGCATATGTTAGTAATAATGTACTTTGTTTTAGTGTGCGTAAGCTCAGGAGCAAACAGTCTCAACCGTGACGTGATCCAGGTCACTAGTGGTTTGTGTTCACGTCAGATTTTAGCAGCGAGTACCGTCAGCATGGCGACTATGCAAAAAAAGGAAAAAAAAAGGAAAAAATGAGCGGACTTTGTAAGATAGAACTGTACCTATACTTTGAGAGGTTTTCTTCCATGACCCTAATTACCTCAGTTGTTGGTCTACCTCGCGGTAATAGCTATGTTAATATTGCTGCATATATTAGGAAACGAAGTCTCATTTTATAACTTTGACAATTACTGTAGGTACGGTACACTTATTAACATTATTGTATGTACCTATTGTATTAAGTATATCAGTTATCGTACCCATAACACAAGCTCTGCTTAGCTTGGGGCTAGATAATGTTGTGTGAACTGTACAGCCTTATTTATTTATTAACATAATATACGTCGTTGTATTATATACGTTGCAGGGATATGCTAAAAACAGGGATTTGATCAAATCCCGGAGAGAATTCATCAATTCACGTGAGATGTTATAATGACAACTGACATTTCCATAAACAAATCCAGTAACTAATTAGTTATGAAACACAATACATACATACATAGACACACGCCTTTTTCCCCGAAGGGATAGGCAGAGCCACAATAGGCCTCTTTTCACAGTGGGTGAAAAGAGAAACACAATAAAACCAAATAAATAAAACAATAAGTTTAAAACCGGGCTAGGCCACTGTTTCATTCTTAATCTTGCGTTCAAATCAAGGCAATTAATTTCTACTAATATTTAAACGAAAAAGTGTTATTGTTTGTGACTCAAAAGCGATATAACGCCCGAACCGATTTCTACAATATTTTGTATAGAGTTAGATTATGGACCTATAGACTTTTTATCCCAGTACCATGCGAACAAAGCCGCGGGCTGAAGCTAGTACCTACGTACATAATATACGCATATTTCTGTGACCCGTCAAGGCATTTTTTGCAATGATGTAGAGAGAACTTTACTTACTTATTACTTTACTTTTTAGTAGTAGTAGAGCTTTTTTGTGAAATAGTTCGTCAGGGGAAGTACTACCTATTTCTGCCGCAAAGCAGTAGTGCTCGCATTGCTCAGTTCCGCTTTAAAGGGTATGGGAGCCGATTAAATTACAGGCACATGAGACTTTTCATCTTTGTGTTCATGGTGGCGGGCGCAGTGCAAAGTCATTTTTCCCAAGCCCATCTTCGGTGGGACGTGACCTTTTAATGCATTGTTAAGGCGCTATAGGTTCAACGAATATTTTTGTATGAGGCGAAGAAGGCGAGCGCACGCTCTGATACCGTGTTTTTATGTATAAAAAAATTATATAAAAATGTCGTTCAAAGTTTTGTTTAATTTTGTTGATGAATTCACTAACTCAAATAATAACTAACATGTAACCAAATGTTTCAAAAATTAAAACGTGAGAGAAGTGAGTGACAAATAGCATTTCAATTTTAAAAAGGAGGTATCTTTGTTATTTTTTTTTATCGAGTAAAGTAATTCAAATATTGTATTGAATTATTGATTTCACTAGATAAAAAGCTCAAGAATATCATATATTTTTTTCTTCATAGAAAACTATAAAAATTCTTACCAAAAACTTTAAAATTCTAGAGACATTTGAGAACCTATCGCGCCTTAAAGGCAGGATCACTCACGAAGTTAAAAACAAAAACTTCTTTCCTCCGTCAAGTAAGTTCAAAGAAAACAGATACCATCAATTCCTAGAATAAATACTTGTCTTTTTGAACTAACGATGACTAAAGCGACTTGTTTGCTAAGCCATCCTCATGAAACTACAGGAATACAGAACCATTTTATCCAGACCTTCTGACATAAAGAATTTATGAAAGAGTCCCGACTTGACGGGTTCAAGCTTTAATGGCTGTGCCCAGTCTGGCGCCTTGTTTGTTTATTAAACTAAAGCCATATTGTCATGGACATACGGTCTAACGAATGGATAGAATTCTTGGGATTCTGTGTAAGTTCGTAGAACATTATGATAACTTACGATTCCTGGAACGTGTTATTTTACATTTTCATTGAAAACTTTTTTTTTTTATACTACTTGGATGACGGAACAAGCAAGAGGCCCACCTGATGTTAAGCGGTAACCTCTGCCTATGAACAGTGCATTACCTCATAGGTCACGTCCACCTAGGACGCATCCTATGTGGGATTGCACTGCGCCCGCCACCCTGAGACATAGATGAAAAGTCTCATGTGCCTGTAATTTCACCGGCACCCTTAACCTTCAAACCGGAACACAGCAATGCGAGCACTACTGCTTTGCGGCAGAAATAGGTATGGTGGTAGTACTTCCCCGGACGAACTTTTTCACAAAAAAGCTCTACTACTACTTGTTCATTGAATTAATTATCATGATTTTTGTATGTAGTTTTTCATCATCATCAAAAGCCTTCACCATAGAATGCATTGTATGCATACAATAAACCACACACACACGCCTTTTCCCCGAAGGGGTAGGCAGAGCCTCAAAAGGCCTCATTTCACCGGGTTATTTTCCCAACGAACGGTAGATAAAATAAATAAAGCCTTTATTCCCAATTACATTAGTAAATAAAAAAATGTGATTGAGAAATGCTTGATTTTCTTTCATCCAAAAAAACTAGAAGAGTAGGTAAGTTCATGACATACATACATAGACACACGCCTTTTTCCCGAAGGGAAAAGAGCCGCAATGGGCCTCTTCACAGTGGGTTGCACCATCGTGGGAATATAGACGTGACAAGTGGTGAGCTCATCGCCACCATTGCTTCCCATGACTGACTGTAGGTAAATAACAGCTAGCAGCCAGGACAATTGTTATACCAACGAATCTTACTAACAAGTCCGGGTAATCCCTTAGTCAGCTTTTACGACATCCACGGGAGGAGACGAAGGGTCTATTCTTAGGCCAAACCATAGGCCGGACACACCACGCGCCTGCGTGCATGATTATGTCAAGTTTCATTAAAACTTTGGTAGGTACACAATTTCCACCAATTTGAAGTCACGCAATACACTTCCATTTCATTTCACCACACTTGTGCTCTATAAACGATCTACATTGGTTAAAATGCCACCAAAATAACACAACATAACTCAAAAAAAACACTAGGAAAAGAAGTAAAATAATAGTAGACGACGTCTCTTTTTAACCCCCGACGAAAAACTAAGGGGTGTTATAAGTTTGACGTGTCTGTGTGTGTGTTTGTGTGTGTGTGTCTGTCTGTCTGTCCCATCGTAGCTCCCGAACGGATGAAACTTTTTTTTTTTTTGTTTGAAAGGTGTATTTGTCGGGAGTGTTCTTAGCTTTTTTCATCAAAATCGGTTCAGCCGAATGGGGGTTTTTGAATTTTTTCAAATTTAATTACTTGTCCAAAATGTCGGAAAGAACCGCTATCTAATATTTTGTTGTCTCTTATTCTTTCAGATTTCGTTCAGAAACCCACACATGAATGCTGGGTTACTTGCAAAAGAGGTAGAAGTTTCAAAAAGCCTGCCTTTGGAACAGATTGTGATGTACAAAACAACTTAGTTTGAAACAAAGGTTATCAAGTTTTTTATTTCAATAAATTAGCCAAACAATAACTTACTCAGTACTTATTGTCCGATATCACAGGTTCATTGTCTTTTTAAGAGGTACGTTAACTTAACCGGTTTACTACTTAAGCTACCTAAAAATTACACTTAAGTTTAACTTATCTAAAAAGAGACTTTATGTTTTAACCTAAAATCTAAGTTAAAATTATAAGTAATTTACGGAGTAGATTAATTTAAATGCCTACTAAACTTAAGTTAAGGTGACGACGTGATCTATTAACTTTGCGTTAATAAACTAACTAAAACATAAATATAACAAAATAGCAAAATATAGGTACAACCAGAAGTTCTAGGCATTATTTTAAGAATTAAATATTAATCGTACGCAAGATCAATTCAAATAATATACAAATCTACACTCCTTAAAGGCCCCAGTACACAATGGCCCATGATGGGCCATGCTTTCCAATGCGCCACTGTAGGCCATCATCGGTGTTCACACAATGGTGCATAGCTCATTGCTGCCTGGCGAAACATTTGCGATGGACGTGGAAGTAATTACAGCCGCGGCTAATTACTGTCGGTGCCAAACTGCAATGGGCGATTGAGTGAACACTACAGGCCACGCTACGCCACGATTCCTTTGAAGTGTGCCAAAAAAACCGACAACTTCCCGATTGCGCGCCACAACGGCCAATCGTTCGCCATTGTGTACCATTGCACCTAGTACACAATGGCGACGGCTAGTCGTGGCCCATCATGGGCCATTGTGTACAGTAACAGTAGTCTTAACAGTATCTACATTTTTACCTAATAACGATCCAGAAATCCGGCATTCTTCACAATCTTATAAATACTTTCTCGTGGAATCTTCTCTGCCTCTCTCTCAACGACTCGCATCTCCTTGTTCGTGAACCAGGACTCCCTGGCAAGACCTTCAGCTATCGCCGGGTTGTCATAGAAGTCACTGAAATTTACAGAATAAAATTCGTCAATCAATGCGGGCTTTAAAATGGTAAGGATCTCATATCGATCAATCTCAGAAGCAGCTAAAGTGATTTGTATCAGTGATCCTTCCAGTTACATTGCTTAGAAATCCTTACATAGATGATACATTATGAATTAAAAAAACTAGCGAACAGTTTTAGAAAACGGTCCCAATCATTAACTTTCTATTGCGTCTCAATCCACGATACGGGACAATCACGCACGCTCCACCGAATTTCACACATCGTACCGCCGCCGGAGGCGTCTCCGAAACATCTCGCGTGTTCCGTCTTACCCCTCCATCGAAGACGACACCTATTGTGAATCCAGCATCAACAAACCTGTGGACCTTTGAAGTGCGGACATTCTCAGTGCGAGCAGGGAATCGAACCTTGGACTGCGCTCAATTGGTATAAAAAGGTTAGTCGCGCCCAAACAGCCCTTAACTGAAATTCCCGTACATAGTTTTGGTATAAGGTCTCCAAGCGAGCCAAAAAGTTCGACATGACGGCTTGAAATTGTTTTCCATTGAGAATCAGGTTAACCACATAGCACCCAGATCTTACAACGTTAGGTATTTAACTTTAATACCACGAACCAGTTGCAAGTGAACAGTATAATGGCATTGTTGTATTACTTAATAAGAAGCCAATGAGTGGCAACCGCCTGTCCGTGTGGCCTCACTGCCTCCGCGAGTCGCTTTGACAGACGGCACCGTTTGTAATCTGCCTAAGGCTGCGTTTCCACCAGAACTGAGGGAGGAAGCTGAGCGGTGCGCGAGAAAAAATCCAGCAATATGATTTCTTTATTTTCCTAGCCTCGCTCAGCTCAGCTCTACTGGAAAGGGGCTTAGCTGGGCGAGGTCTTTCTACATACAAAACAACTGAGAGATGTGTGCGAGGGATGCCAGCGAGGGAGACGTGCGAGGGATGTGTACGATGTGGTGTAAGCGAGATACAAGACAACCAGAGACGGTGTTAGTTCGCACATCACCTTTCAGCAAAACAAATCAGTTTTTCGTGAAAAATATACTTTTCAATACAAGCTTTTCTAAAATTAGTGATTGTAACCGTATGCTGATCAAAATGAGCCTAAACACGGTCTACTATTATCCATCGAGGAGTTCCTTTGTCCACCTTCCGTCTCCATCATCAGATCAGCTCGCTATCACCATCATATTGTATTGGCATCGGAACTTGACAGGTATGCCAAATTTCAGCTCAATCGGTTGAGGATAACTGCTTTGAATTTCAGTTGCAAGATTCCACCCGGACAAGCGTACATTGCAAGTTAAATAAAAGCTTGTAATAACAGAGTCCGTTGAGCATCTTCGCATCGCTTAGCTCCTCATACAGCTTTAATGGAAAGCGTCACACCGTTTCACAGCTCCGCTACCCCTCCTAATACCATTCAAATTCCTCGCATAACTCTGGTGGAAACGTAGCCTATAAAAGCTGCAGATAAATTGTGGAAGGAGGTAGCACGTCAGGACGACGACGACGTCATAGGACGAGCAGACGCACGGCTCGGTACCATCCTTACCTCATTAGTATACCCTCTTTTCGTACTAAACGTTTCAGTTCTACCTTTATAATGCGAACTGCTCTGGAGTGGAATACACTACCGTCGTCTGTCTTTCCTGAAAACTATAATCTGGATCTCTTCAAGGCTAGAGAATAGGTGCCTTCTAGACTTTTGTGTTCCATCTTCGGCCAGATCGTCACTTACCAACAGGTGAGATCGTGATCAAAGGTCTATCAAAGTTAAAAAAAGACGGTCTACTCATCACGCCATTTTGAGGGGCGTGAGTACTAAGTACCTACTAATAATAGTGTAGTAGAGCTTTTTTGTGAAAGAGTTCGTCCGGGGAAGTACTACCACCATACCTATTTCTGCCACAAAGCAGTAGTGCTCGCATTGCTGTGTTCCGGTTTGAAGGGTAAGGGTGCCGGTGAAATTACAGGCACATGAGACTTTTCATCTTTATGTCTCAGGGTGGCGGGCGCAGTGCAATGCCACATAGGGTGCGTTCTAGGTGGACGTGACCTATGTGATAATGCACTGTTCATAGGCAGAGGTTACCGCTTAACCCAGAGAACGAACTAACCGTGACTTCAGTAGCTCTCTTGGCAGCAGCGCTTCACTGGCCGCGTTCAACTCCACAGCATGGTGCGGGTTCACGACGGAGACCACATTGGCGTACTGGATCCCGAGCGGGGAGAGTGGCTGAGTGTAGATCAGGCCGGGCCTGGCCTGAGCTACGGCCAGGAGGGCGGTGGTGAGGAGGAGGAATCGCATATTTATCTGGAACGGAGGGAATTCAAATGTTAGAAGCTTGCTGCTGTATTGTAGGGGTACGAAAGCACGAAGAGTAGGTATGTTGACTCGATAAAGTTTGATAACTTGATAGGGTATTGGCGAACGTTCGCCTGCGACGCAGGAGGTTGCGGGTTCGATTCCAGCCTCGGAACAAATATTTGTTCGAGCTGCAAATGTTTGTTCAGGGTGTTCTGGGTATTTTCTATGTATAATAAAAAATATCTATTTATGTAATGTATTGTATTAAGTTTATCAGTTATCTAGTACCCATAACACAAGCTCTGCTTAGCTTGGGGCTGCATAATGTTGTGTGAACTGTCCAGCATTATTTATTATTATTAATATTTCTCGAGATAGGTTACGTACAACATATATAAGTATATATTATGTATTTATAACCCACAGTGAAAAGTTTTTTTGCAATCTTGCTTTGTCCTACCCGATGTAAAATAGTCACCGTCGCTTATAGACACCGGCAACACCGGGGGGTATTGAAGGAATTTATGATCATTTTTCTTGAAGCGACACATGTCGTAACCAAGCGGGAAAACCACAGTTGGGTGTTATTTATTGATAATTTTACCTACCTATATCTATATATATAAAACAAAGTGGTGTTAGTTACACCACTTATAACTCAAGAACGGGTGAACCGATTTGGCTGAAAATTGGTGGAGAGGTAGCTTAGAACCAGGAGAAGCACTAAGGGGGGAGAGGGGGTTCACCAGGGGCTACCCGTGCGAAGCCGGGGCGAGTCGCTTGTTTTAAATATCCTAACTTACCTAGAAAACAGGCAAGACAGGAAAATCGATCGCCGTATCTAAAATACCTGAAAGAGCTACTGGTCCATGAAGGAACACATGAAAGGCGACCTACCCCTAACACTAAAACGCCAACTCATCGACATGTGTATCTTGCCCGTCCTAACCTGCGGTGCGCAGACACGGTCGCTGACCGAGTTACAGAAGTCCAGACTCAAGATTTGTCAGAGGGCAATTGAGCGCAGCATTTTGGGTTATAAGAGAACCGACCATGTTAGGAACACCACGCTGCGTTCCGACTAGTATTGCCGACGTAGGTGACAAAACAGCCAGGCTCAAATGGGATTAGGCGGGGCACGTCAGTCGAATGCTTCCCAACAGGTGGGCGAACATCAGCACACCCTGAAGGACGGCGACCTCGGGGTCGGACGAAAAGCGTTGGCGGGACGAGTGGTGGAAGACTGCCAAGGACAGGGACAAGTGGAAGAAATTCAGGGGAGACCTTTGCCCAGCAGTGGGACCATATAGGTAATGAAAAAAAAAGTTGCCTAGTTGGACTGCACAAATGATAAAACAAGTAATTAATTTTGTAAAAAATAAAAAAAAACCTCAACGCAATGAAACGGCTGAACCGATTTTGATCAAACATAGCTAAGAACACTCACGACAAATTCACCATTCAAACAAAAAAAAACTAAATCGGTTCATCCGTTCGGGAGCTACGATGCCACAGACAGACACACATACACACACACACACAGACACGTCAAACTTATAACACCCCGTAGTTTTTGCGTCGGGGGTTAAAAACTGCGTTAGTGCATGAGCGATCGATGAAGGTAGGTAATCTACCTATCATACTGAGTACCTACTTTCACAGCTGCAATTCACTCAGGCATTAAACTTAAGGCTTTACCTTTACACTAGCTGAGCGGGAAGCGGAGCGGAGGGTCTTATTTTAGCGGGATAAAGGTTACGGCTCCATAGCTAAAAAAAAAAAACGGTCCCACCGGAATCCGGGACCCGGTACCACTTGCCACGTCTACATTCCACGATGGTGCAACCCACTTTGAAAAGAGGCCCATTGAGGCTCTGCCTATCCCCCAGGAGTAAAAAGGCGTGTGTCTATGTATGTCTACGGTGCCTTCCGGCAGCATGTGGCGTGCATGTAGCTCTCATAATTATGTGCTTCAATATAGAAATAGAAACAACTTGTTTTTTTTATATTACGTTTTGCGTCGCACGGCTTGTGCATTTGCCATTTTCAAGTATATCAATACATATAAAATCGTTGCGTGACTGACTGACTGACTGACTATCAACGCACAGCCAACACCATAAGTTTTTTTTTTTTTTTTATACTACTAGAATGACGGAACAAGCTGATGGCTCACCTGATGTTAAGCGGTAACCTCTGCCTATGAACAGTGCATTACCTCATAGGTCACGTCCACCTAGGACGCGCCCTATGTGGAATTGCACTGCGCCCGCCACCCTGAGACATAAAGGTGAAACGTCTAATGTGCCTGTAATTTCACCGGCACCTTTACCCTTCAAACCGGAACACAGCAATGCGAGCACTACTGCTTTGCGGCAGAAATAGGTATGGTGGTAGTACTTCCCCGGACGAACTCTTACACAAAAAAGCTCTACTACTACTAAAATAAGTCCTAGAGACCTGAAATTTGAAGGGTACGTTCCTTTTGTGGTCTAGGGGTGCACTAAGAAAGGAATTCCAGAAATTCAACCCAAGGTGGTGCAGCGGGGTTTTTAAGTTTGTATGGAAAAGTACACGCAAACGAAGTCGCGGGAATTCCACAAGTTTACTATATTTTCAATGTAATTTGCAACGTTACACTCCTTCCAAGTCGTCAAAGTCACAGTCAAGTCATGTTTTAGTAAAATGGCGGTCGTTTCCTAAAACTTTGGTAGACACCATTATTGTTTGAGGGTACCGCTTATCATCAGGTGGGCCATCTGCTTGTTCCGTCATTCAATACTATAAAAAAAAAAGACAATTTCCACCAATTTGAAAAGTCACGCAATTAACTTCCATTTCATTTCACTACACTTTAAACGAGCTACATTACTGTTATTGTTTTTTGTTCTTTTATCTTATTATTTGTCTATTAGGTGTGCAATAAAGTGTTTATCTATCTATTTATCTATCTATCTACATTGGTTAAAATGCCACCAAAATAACACTAGGAAAATAAATAAAATAAAAGTAGACGACGACGTCTGTTTTCTAAAATGGCGGGAGGAGTCGAAGTCAAGGCTTCCGTGTACTGAGGGGTGAGTCTGAGTTTTGCAAACACCATCGTAACGGTGAACGTAACACGATCGTACGTGTATAACATAATAACTAGCTATTAATCTGTGCCAAAAACGTCACAGATTAATGGCTAGTTACTACGCAATACACGTACACTCGCCGTTACGATCATCGTTACGATGGTGTGTGTAAACTCGGACTTGCCCCTCTGGCCTCTGTAAGTGCGACGGAGATTCCTACGATATAAATCAAAACAAAAATATTTTTCCCTGAGCTTAACTAGTTTAGTTAGTTGCTTGAATCCTTTTAAGAGATATTTCTAAAAAAATCAAATTTCAGGTCCATCCTGACTTAGTGATGCTATTTCGAAGTAACCGCTTTCAGCGATACTCATTCTACTGTTAATTTTATTATTTAGTCTAAGTATACTAAAAAGCATGTGTACCTAGTTATCTATGTCTTTTTAACCAAAACATCATTACTAGTTTCGCTATGAGAATGTGTTATTATAGACATCGGATTATATGCACTATCAAAATGCCAAAATATGCACTAAAAAAGGGCAAAATATGCATAAAATATGCACAATCAAAAATACAAATATAATAAGAACTTTCGTTTAGTTTACGTTTTATCCAGGATTCCATTAAAATCTGGGTATTTTTTTCACTGGCCCATCATAATTTCAACAAAAATAAACAAACACAGCGAGATAAAAACAATTGAATTGCGTTAGGCGCTTGAGTGAAGTAGCGAGTGCAGTAGGCATGCCCCCCTCCCGTACGCATCGACGTATACCAAGCGCCGGCCGACCACTATGCGAGCCAGTCGGTCGGATTCAGAGCGCTCGCCGAGTGCGCGCGAGTCGGATGTGTTGACGGCGTAATACAACATGCCTTACTCTGCCAACGTACTCGCATAACTTCTGAAATAAGCACTATCAATGAAAAAGTACCAAAATATGCAATAACGCTATAAAAATAGCATTATATGCATTTGCATATGCAAACATGCAAATGCATATAATCCGATGTCTAGTTATTATCAAGGTAAATAGTAACATTCCTGACGCATGTGATTGACCTTTTAATGCTCATCGCTTAGCTTATGCAATAATGTGGCCTTAGGCCTCGTTTGCGTCAGCTGATGCATATCGATGTTTGTATAGACGACCAGTTCAACGACACTATCCCTACATCCCTAAATATATAAATTTTTGACGTTGTCTGTTTGTTAGACTAAGTAGGCCCAAGGAATCTTCCCGCTTTTTTCGAAAAGAAACGTTATCTACTTTTATTTTATTTTATCTCATAGTGTTTTAACGAACTATTATTCTTGCATCTATTAAAATAAAGAAAATAAACCAAAACTAAACTAAAAACCTACCAGATCAGGAAGCCGTCACCCGACTTGAATTATTTTGTGTAATTTTGGTGGCATTTTAACCAATGTAGCTCGAATAAAGACCACAGTAGTTGACTTTAACGACTTGAAAGGCGTGTAACGTTGCAAAATATATTAAAAATACAATAATGAAAATGTTTTTTTTTTTAAATAACTTAACTTGAAAATGTCAAAAGAACAAGCCGTGCGGCGCCAATTATAAGGTAGGTAAAAAAAAGGCCAAACTTCGTGAAACAGATCAGCCGACGAATCCAACTTGGATGGGCAGCGTTCGGGAAACTACAGACCGTTCACCGTAAGTTGGCACCTGCCATGGAGTATTTACAGGTGCCATCTTGCGGTGAACGAGCTGTACGCCATATCCTCTCGTCACAGATACCACAGAGCCTCAAGACGAACTCTATAATCAGTGTGGGTTCCCAGGTTCCCAGTGATGACTGACAGCACTGACACATGAACGCATAGGGTAGCTGAAAGTTGCGCAGCGGGCTATGGAGAGAGCTGTGCTCTATCACTACGTGATAGAATCTGAAACGAGGATATCCGTACAATAAACCAAGATCACCGACATAGCTCTCAGAATTATCAAGTTGAAGTGGCGACGGGCAGGCCATATAGCTCACAGAACTAATAACCGTTGGAGAAGAAAGTTTCTCGAGTGGCGACCACAAACCGGACAACGCAAAAGACGAATCTTTCGATGGACCAAAGACATTATAAAGGTCGCAGGAAGGCGGTGGATGGAGGCGGCTCAAGACCGTTCGTCGTGGCATTCTATGGGGGAGGCCTATGTCCAGCAGTGGACTTCTGTAGGCTGATTATAATCATGTTTGTCTTTGACGCTAAAACGAAAATATATAGGTTACTGAAGAGATCAACTTACTTCGAGTAAATCAGTTCCTTCGGGAGCGATGGTAGCCTAACGGTTCAATAGTGCAACTCAGAATCCAACGATACCGGGTTCGATCCTAGGCTCCGCACCAATGACTTTTCTAAGTTATGTGCGGATTTCCATCGCTCTGTGCTTCGGAGGGCACGTTAAGCTGTCGATTAATAGCAGTCGATAAGCCATGTCAGAGGCCCTTGGGCGGCTTGACAAACTCTGACACCAGCCTACCTCATACGAAACGACGACGAGTTCCTTCGGGATGAAAATGTGAGCTAACCCGCGGGCGATTGCTAGTCTATTAATATACTCCTGTGATTGTCGCAGACGGAAAATAAAGGAGTCATTGCCGTAGGAGTTTCAAATCGAGACGTGTGTGACCTTGGAAGGTCGAGAAAAGGTTATTCACTAGTTAATCTAAATCAACTAATATTTTTTAACAATGCAATCTTTTATAACCAACTCGTTAAATATAGTTATTTAATCAAAGCTTTTTGTACTTATTTATTACAGAACACTAAGGACCGTTTTTTTTTTTTTTTTTTATACTACTGATTGACGGAACAAGCAGATGGCCCACCAGATGTTAAGCGGTAACCTCTGCCTATGAACTACGTAATATCAAACTAACCGTATAAACCATTATAATTTTTGTATTTTCAATATAATTTGCAACGTTACAATTCTTCCAATTCGTCAAAGTCACAGTCAAGTCATGTTTTAGTAAAACGGTGGCTGTTTTACTAAAACTTTGGTAAACAATATCCACCAATTTGAAAAGTCACGCAATTCACTTCCATTTAATTTCACCACACTTGTGCTCTAACGAGCTACATTGGTTAAAATGCCACCAAAATAACATAAAATAACTTTAAAAAACACTAGGAAATGAATTAAAATAATAGTAAGACGACGTCTCTTTTAAAAAATGGCGGAATAAGCCACTATCTAATATTTTCTTGTCTCTTATTCTTTCAGATTTCGTTCAGAAACCCACACACGAATGCTGGGTTACTTGCAAAAGAGGTAGAAGTTTCAAAAAGCCTGCCTTTGGAACAGATTGTGATGTACAAAACAACTTAGTTTGAAACAAAGGTTTTTTATTTCAATAAATTAGCCAAACAATAACTTATTTATTTATTTATTTATTTAATTCTTTATTGCACAAAAAACACAAGGAAATTGTACAAACGGAGGACTTAATGCTAAGCAGCATTTTCTGCCAGTCATCCAAGAGGATGATACAAAAAAAAAGGTTGGCGTGCTAAAAACTAATTACAAAAGAAAGCTTATAATATAGCTTAGAAACTAATTTGCCTTAAAAATAAATACAAACATATAACAAACAACATACTTATAATTTAAATGAAAAAATAATCATTCCTAACAAAAAAAAAATATATATTAATAGATAGATAAACAAAATAAATAAAGTATACTATATATATATATCATGTATAATAAGTATCAAAGATATGCAAAAATGTAAAACTAAGAAAGTAGGTAGTCCTCAAGGTAACTAGGTAGGTAGGTAGGTGGTAACTTACTCAGTACTTATTGTTCTATTATTGTCTCTTTTCGAAAATGGCGAAGAGAGTTTCAACAACTTTTTTCTCGCTCTTCACAAAGCACAGTAACACAATGATCACACGCACTTACTGTATTTCACGGTCACTTCTAACAGCACGAGTGGTCGAACTGTGCGCGCGGAGCCGAGTAGCGCGCTATATAGTGAAGGCAAGTAACCTTCCACTCTTCCGGGACCACTGCTCTGATCTTTCGATGGGAATGCCACCTAGGAAGTAATCTTGAGATACTTATAATGGCGCAATTAATTTGGCAAATTGCAATACGTGTTGATTAATATACTCTGAATATTCGTGTGATCTGTGTGGGGCTGGCAGGTGGAGCGACGATCAGTGTGGGGCTGGCAGGTGGAGCAACGATCAGTGTGGGGCTGGCAGGTGGAGCGACGATCTGTGTGGGGCTGGCAGGTGGAGCGACGATCTGTGTGGGGCTGGCAGGTGGAGCGACGATCAGTGTGGGGCTGGCAGGTGGTGCGACGATCAGTGTGGGGCGGGCAGGTGGAGCGACGATCTGTGTGGGGCTGGCAGGTGGAGCGACGATCTGTGTGGGGCTGGCAGGTGGAGCGACGATCAGTGTGGGGCTGGCAGGTGGTGCGACGATCAGTGTGGGGCGGGCAGGTGGAGCGACGATCTGCATAAGGCGGCTGGTAGAAAGTGGATGGGAAGAGCTGGAAATCGGTCTAAATCACGCGCATCGGGAGAGGCCTATGTCCAGCAGTGGACTGATACATGCTGATGATGATGATAATAAAATTGCTAATATATAATATGAGTAGCCTTTTGCCCGTGGTCCCGCATGCGTTTTGTTGGAATTAAAAACAGCCCCTCAATCTTCCGTCCCTCTCCCCCTCAGCATCCATCAACACTCCAAATACCATCAAAATCCACTAAGCCGTTACGGAGTCGAGTGGAACTTCACATAACGCAAGCGCAGCCGCGGGCGGAAGCTAACATAGTCTATAGCAATCAGCGATAACGTAGCATTATGTAAGTGAAAGAATTTTTGTAATTGTATGGGTAGTTAAGTGTCAGGATCGTAGCAAGTGGATATCCGTGGTCTCTGCCTACCCCTCCGGGAAACAGGCGTAAGTTTATGTATGTATTTATGGGTAGTTAGTGGAACTCCCTTTTCCGCATTCGAACTTTATGGGTGGTCCATTACACATGACATGGAGAGGGAGCGCAGAGCGTTGTCTGTAAGGGCGAACATGATAGCCCGCAGGTTTGCTCTTTGTTCCGCTGAAGTAAAAGTTACTTTATTCCGAGCGTATTGCACTAACTTCTACACGAGCAGCCTGTGGGTGAATCACACGCAAAAGCAGTACAACGCTCTGCGAGTTCAGTACAATAATGTCTTCAGGGTGTTGTTGGGGCTGCCCCGGTTCTGCAGCGCATCGGGGATGTTCGCTGATGCGCGAGTCAACTGTTTCTATACAATAATGCGAGCGCGCTGCACATCCCTGGTGCGCAGGGTGCGGGCCAGCTCTAACAACATTCTGAAGATGTTTGAAGCTAGGTTTGATTGTCAGTATCTGAATCATTGCTGTATGGTGCATTTATTGACAATCAAATCTAGGTAGGCTTGTGTGAAGTTGTTGACCTACTGTGGATAAAAATAAATGTAATGTAATGTGTATGTGTAATTTTTTTTTTTTATTATTATTTATTTATTTTATATATTTTTGTGGGGGATTTAATTTAATTTAATTTAATTTGGTCTAATTTACGTAGCACTATTTTTATTTTATTTTATTATATTTCGTTCTAGATGTGTTTGTTTTTGTTTTTCTTTTGATTTTATGTTTTGTTTTGGTATTTATTATTTATTTATTTTTATTTACATACATATTGTTTTTATTAATTTGTGGGTAGGTATGTATGTACCTTGTTTAATTCAGTTTTTTCATTCATTATGTTCGTGCGTCACCCTGAGCCTTGTGCTGAAAATCAGCGTTGTGAACTCGTTCACAGCACATGCTGAGCTCAGGGCTTTTTGTACAACTATGTATATGGCAGCGTTCCTCATGCGCATACGCTTGTTTTTCTTAATGTTTTTTTTGTGTATATTTTTAACTAGTCTATGTGTTTTTATGTTGCTGTGTACAGGCTGTATGAATAAATATAATTGTTGTTGTTGTTGTTTATTTTATTTTATTTATTTATTTTTATTTTATTATATAGGACACCCAACACAGGTTTATACTAACACATTCAAAAAACAAAACAAAACAAGGTCTTAATGTTAGTGTTCCCGTAATTATAGGGTATCACAGCGTGCGCAAGAAATACAACAATTAACAGCTTATTACAGGGATACATAGTAAATTAAAGGATAAGAAATATAAAAATACTTATTACATAATACTAAGACAAAGGATAATAATTTATAGAAATAATACTTAGTTTAGGCTAGAATTTTACTTAAATTATAGATATCGAATGTTGCGGTATAAAATTGAACTATTTGTCAAACAAGAAGGTTACAAAAATTTGTTAAAAATTTCACAAATTAATCAAGACATGAGTTCTTTTAAATGTATCCTTAATTTAAGTAATGGGTCATGTTGTATTAGGTATATAAGTTAATATTGTGTGTAACCAGGATAATGTGTATTTGTGTAATGTGTAATTCTAATGACCCCATGTTGGTTGAATAAATAAAATTTGAATTTTGAAATTTGAATTATGCGTGAGAGTTGTCTGACTAGGTAGTTAGCCAGCCTAACTCGTAACCAACCTAACCTAAAAATTAAAGATTCGGCCCAGTTACAGTTTTTCTATAGTAATAACATAACACCCCAACAGTCACACACATAGTCCTGACCCCACACTAGGATTCCCTGTGGGTATCAGAATCTACGAGTGTACCATAACACCCAGACCCGGAACAAATATTTGCAGATCATACAAACATTTATCCCGCAGCGGGAATCGAACCCGCAACCTTTCGCATCTCAGCCGGCAGCTCGCCCGACGCGCTACAGAAGTCGTCGCGGGGGACGAGGGACCCACCCTTATATCCTACGCTGTATAGTGTAATCTCACCTTTCCGGGACCGCTCTGACCTTGCAATGGAAATGCCAGCTAGGAAGTAGTCTTGAGATTTATAGAGGTGCAATCAATTTGACAAAAAGCCTTACATAGCGCTAAACAGGTATCTCATAAGGTTAACTTCCCTATGTGCAGACGGAGATATAACAACGTAATATGATCCGCTGATTAGTACCGGGTGTTAGTACCGACACTAATGTATGGTAGCGAAAGTTGGGTATGGCAGAAGAAACATGAAAGTAGAATAAATGCACATAAGATAAGATAAGATAATTTATTTACCAGTGGAGATGAGATCTTTGAGAAGTATAAGTGGTGTGACTTTGAGAGATAGAATAAGGAATAGTGTAATAAGAGAGCGTTGTGAAATTAAAGAAGACGTAGTGACTAGGATTGAGGAAGGTATGCTTAGATGGTTTGGGCATTTAGAAAGGATGGACGAAACGGGTACATAAGACGAGCGTGAATGGGACAGTGGGAAGGGGAAGACCTCGGCGAACATATTCAGACCAGATCGGAGACGTTCTGGAAAAAGGCCAGGTCAAGAGTACCCTTAACCGACGAGCATGTATGAAGAATGTGATGAGAGTGAATGAAGCAAAAGAGGTGTGTCAGGATCGTAGCAATTGGTAATCCGTGGTCTCTGCCTACCCCTCCGGGAAACAGGCGTAAGTTTATGTATGTATGATCCGCTGATAAAATCGATAAAACGAAGAATGTATGTATCAGAGTCTCGAGCACCGCCGTAAGGTTGCATGCCTTGTGATCTTCTATAGGTTATATTTCGGTGAATGCTCCCAGGAACTGCACGTTCTGATCCCACCATCTCCTTTTAATCATAGGACGAGCAGGCGTACGGCTCAGTATCATCATTACCTCATTAGTATACCCTCTATTCGCACAAAACGTTTCAGTTCCACCTTTATAATGCGAACTGCTAAGGAGTGGAATACACTACCGTCGTCTGTCTTTCCTGAAAACTATAATCTGTGTCTCTTCAAGGCTAGAGTGAATAGGTGCCTCTAGACCTTTGTGTTCCATCTTCGGACACATCGTCACTTACCAACAGGTGAGATTGAGGCCAAACAAAGGGGTATCAACGTTAAAAAAAAAAAAATGTAGTCTCTCACGTGAACCACCGCTGCACTACATACATAAATATATCATCAGTTTAGTACGATCACCCTCAACACATTTTTACAGTGTTTTTGTTTTTTGTTTAGGGTGATCTTAGCTAAACTGATGGTATTTATGAGATAGAGATTGTATTCTCTAAAGTTAAAACTATAAATAGACTCCCGTCCTTTGCTTTTTAGATACAAAAGAAAAGGATGGCGATACGTTTAGTTAGTTTAAGCTTTAGATAATGCAACTTCAAATCGCTACCATTATTAGTTAAAACATGTGTGATAAGTCTCCTAGTTCTCGCGAAATCATCTTTCGCTATCTGAAGAAGTGTTGATGAGCTGTAATGGGCAATAACACCAAAAAATAATAATTTCGCTCCTCAAGCGAGTGCATCCACCTTAAGGTAGAACCTTATGCTTTTCCAGAGCACTGACTATTCAATTAAACAAAATTTTCAAACGTAAAATGTTAGGTTACTCTTTGAAAATCATAGACTCATTATAATAAAAGTAAATGAAATGGAAATTAAATGGTTTATTCGCTGCAAACATGGTTAAAAAAGTTCTTACAAGTAATTTATGTTCATATGTTTCACCAAAAAGATCGGCATGCAAATTTTAAAATAGTTTATTGCACTGGGTGGAGTAAAGCAGTGTCTTACGCCGCGGGCGGCATATTGAACCCTGAAGAGCGTAACGAGGGACCTCTGTAGAGTCGTGAGTGAAGCGAGGGGTCAAGTCTTCCTAGGGTCAAGCTGCTCAAGACAGGCTTTATCCCAGAGGAGCATACTCTACTTTTCACACCTTCTTCGAGAAGCGAGACAATAAAAAATCACTGAAAATCACAGCACCAAACACCGTCTTTTTCAAGACTCTTCCCGCCATTTTCGAAAAGAGACGTTGTCTACTTTTATATAATTTCTTTTCCTAGTGTTTTCTTGAGTTATTTTGTGTTATTTTGGTGGCATTTTTACTAATATAGCTCATTTAAAAAGCACAAGTGTAGTGAAATGAAATAGAAGTGAATTGCGTGACTTTTGAAATTGGTGGAAATTGTCTACCAAAGTTTTAGTAAAATTGGCCACCGTTTTACTAAAACATGACTCGACTGTGACTTTGACGACTTGGAAGGAGTGTAACGTTGCAAAATATATTGAAAATACAATATAGTGAAAATACAGTGTACTTGAAAATGGGAAATGCACAAGCCGTGCGGCGCCAATTATAAAAAAAAAAAAAAAAAAAAAAAAAACACCGTCTTTTGTTTCACATTCTTTGAAATGCATATGGTGGCCAGTTCGATTTTCGAACAAACCTCTACAATGACATATGGGCATTTTTTACTCGAAGTTTCTACACGAATTTGACGTTCCAAATTAAAATCACTTCCTCCCTAGGGAGTTTCATACAACTTGCTTTACTTTACGTAGAGGTTGCATGATTATGTAATTGGACATTATCGAGCAGGTGGTGTGAAAAATACAATACACACTATCAAGAATACACTACTAGTGAGGATAACCCTGTGTTATCCTCGAGCACTTTTAGCTAGTGCTCTAGTAGTCTAGTTTTACTTTTTAGTAGTAGTAGAGCTTTTTTGTGAAAGAGTTCGTCCGGGGAAGTACTACCACCATACCTATTTCTGCCGCAAAGCAGTAGTGCTCGCATTGCTGTGTTCCAGTTTGAAGGGTAAGGGTGCTGGTCAAATCACAGGCACATGAGACTTTTCATCTTTATGTCTCAGGGTGGCGGGTGCAGTGCAATGCCACATAGGGCGCGTCCTAGGTAGACGTGACCTATGAGGTAATGCACTGTTCATAGATAGATAGATAGATAGATAGATAGATAGATAACACTTTATTGTACACCACAAAAATAAAAATAACATTAAAAACAATCAGAAAAATAAGTACCTATGGAAGTACAATGGGCGGTCTTATCGCTGAGAGCGATCTCTTCCAGACAACCTTGGGATGGACTGGAATTGCCGAGAACGATAAAGGACGGTGGTGTAGATCAAATAAATAAATAAATAAAAGTATACGTATACATACAATCTAACCTATAATAACATAAATATATAATATAACTACACAGAATATACTAAATAAATAAATAAAAATATCTGAACATATTACTAGAATTTACAGCCTTACGACATGGACAAAAAATTATTAAACAATAGCTTTTTGAAGATAGGAAGAGATTTAGCGGTTCTGATAACCAGAGGAAGATCATTCCAAAGGCGGATAGCTTGTACAGTAAAGGAATATCCGTAGAAAGTGGAAGTGTGCTCAGGAGTTTTAAGTTGCAATGACTCAGAGGAGCGCAATGCAAAAGGGTGGGAGAGATGAAGAGAGCATAAGCAGAGGTTACCGCTTACCGGTGGGCCATCAGCTAGTACAGTCATTCAAGAAGTATAAAAAAAAAAACTACCAACAGTTGACAAAAATAAATCACAGTACGATCCAGACATCATCCAAACGGCTAACCTTGTACGGCTTCATTTCCGCGCCTTGCTTCCGCTCGGCTAACGAGCAATAACCGCTCAAAAACAAGTTCATTTAATATTTTGCACAAACATCCGCCAAAGTTGCGGGTATCTTAAGATGGCCACGTGTTGAGTCTAATCCGTTAACCCGGTTCAAGGTTCATTCATAATCAATTTTTAAAGGTTTGATAGCTTCATCTTCTTCATATAATGGCTTCTGAGGAGTGCTCCAAACAGTTTCGCCAATTTCAAGTGATATCATTAATTATATATTTATAGTCAAGTCGTTAAGCGTCTCCGTCAAGTCATAACCCAGTTTAAATAGTGGCAGAAAAACTGAGTTTTTACAAGCAGCCCATGCGTGTTATTCAATGGTATAACTGCTCTGAAGCGGCCCATGCGTGTTATTCAATGGTATAACTGCTCTGAAGCGGCCCATGCGTGTTATTCAATGGTATAACTGCCTGAAGCGGCCTCTGTCCTTCTGATGTTAAGCGGTAACCTCTGCCTTTAACAACGCATTACCACATAGATCACGTCCACCTAGGACGCATCCTATGTGGCATTACACTACTCCCGCCACCCTGAGACATAAAGATGAAAAGTCTCATGTGCCTGTAATTTCACCTGCACCCATACCCTTCAAAATGGAACACAGCAATGCGAGCACTACTGCTTAGCGGCAGAAATAAGTAGGGGGTAGTACTTCCCCGGAAAAACGCTTTCACACAAAATGCTCTACTACTACTAAATCCTTACTAAATCCTCCTTAGTGTAGTATCTTTATTCTAGTGATACCATGTGGCGCTTGTTGCACGTAGTTTCCATACTTTAGGTACCCAGAAACTATTCTTTACGCAAACTTACGCATGATCACTTTGCCTTCAGGCACTGGAAAGTGAGTTAGTTTGTATACACAAAAAGTTTATTTTTTGTATACTGCTAGATTGACGGAGCAAGCAAATGGCCCACCTGATGTTAAACGGTAACCTCTGCCTATGAACAGTGCATTACCTCATAGGTCACGTCCACCTAGGACGCGCCCTATGTGCCATTGCACTGCGCCCGCCACCCTGAGACATAAAGATAAAAAGTCTCATGTGCCTGTAATTTCACCGGCACCCTTACCCTTCAAACCGGAACACAGCAATGCGAGCACTACTGCTTTGCGGCAGAAATAGGTATGATGGTAGTACTTCCCCGGACGAACTCTTTCACAAAAAAGCTCTACTACTACGAAAATCAGGCTACACAAAAAGTGCCGGTGGAAAAGCGCCAACCACCAGCTTTCAATGTAAATGTGGTCTAAAGGACAAAAGACCGTGGGAAAGGCCAGGCGTGGGCACGCTATCTTATCTCTGGTCTCCGAAACCATAAAGTTACAATTTCACTTAAAATGGCATTGTGCATTTACGCGAAACCTTTCTATTTTTATTAAATTTGAGTAAGCGCAAAATGCTCGAGTAAAAAGGGTTGCCATACTTCCGTATTTATATGGACACTTTTTAGTAGTCTGTACATTCCTTTAAATCACATTGTTACCTACGATGAAATAAGTTTTTTTTTTTTTATATATATATATATATATATATATTATTAGGTGACAAACAAGCAGACGGCCCGCCTCATGTAAAGCAATCAAGCCTATGGATATCTGCATCTGCACCCAATTATATACCATTCCCCCTCTAAAAAGCTTATTTTATTCACTGAAAACAGTGAATAAAAAGCACTTTTAATCACTATTTTGGTGTTTGAATTTAGAACACACCAATATGCTCGAGCCTCCATCTCAATGCAACACCCTGCAATAACAACTCCTATATACCACCTCCTTGCGCAAAAAATACTGGATACAAAATCCATGTGCAAAGCAAACTCGACATATAGACATACCGTCCTTGGTCAACATTTTCTGCAAGAAATTTAGCATTAGAATAAAAACTGTTTTGTGTTCTTTGCTGTGATTAGTAAATTGCCACTATTTCTCTCCCTACGGTCGTGATTCAGTCGTTAGAATCCTTTACTTGCTCGAGATTCATCTATTCGCTTTAAATCCGTCCTTTATTCACTAATTGCATAATATACTATTTTCTTAAATATACTTGCTCATAAAGTGGCCCTAATTTCACTGCAATTAGGCACATAATGACAAATGTTATCAAACTGTGACTTTTTCATTGCTATTATTCACTAGTGAGTTATAGAGACACTTGAACATTTACACAAAGTGTGTATTACTGTTTTAACCTGTAATCAAACTGTGGCTTTTTCATTGCTATTATTCACTGTTCACTAGTGAGTTATAGAGTCAGTTAAACATTTACACAGCGTGTGTATTTCTGTTTTATTATTATTTTCTTCACTAGTGTGTTGAAAAACGTCGTATGATACACGTGTGTATTGATGATTACCATCCTCGGCTCTCTTAAGACCCTAACCTAACGGCTCGGGCCTCAATGGCGCCTCAGCGGTAATCAACAACATTACACACTAGTACCATAATGTACTATTATACTTTACCCCTCTAAAAAGCTTATTTTATTCATTGAAAACAGTAAATAAAAAGGACCACTATTTTGGTGTTTGAATTTAGAAGACAGCATTAGAATCGACCTACTACTCAATTTACAAAAAATTATTTGCGCAAAAAATTCTCTATACAAACTCCTTGTGCAAATTAATCTTTTTTAAACCTTCATAGGAAAAAGGCTAATCCAAACTGAGTTGAAAGTGAACGTGCCTAATTATTTGAGAATGTGATCATGTGAAAATGAAGTGAAAAGCCAGTGCTTCGTTTACTGAAGGATTTTATACCTACCAAGCTATTATTTTATGTTCTCGCAATCGAAGTGAAAAGTAGAGTGTTTAACTCGGGACTAAAACCCATTCACACTCGATTATATAGGCACCCGAGCGACTTCGAATGGAATTGCTCATTTTAGTCCCTCGATGAACAATCTATCATTTCAATACTGAGAGGCAGTACAAAATGCCATTGTTACGTCCCGTCCCGTCTAGTTCAACTTTTACACAGGCATCAACACTATTAAGCCGGACAGATTATTTGAACCAGACAAATGTTACTCAAACGATCTACAATCCAGGCATGCAATAGCATTTTTTTTTACAATCTTTTCATTAACTTGCAATTTATGTCCGGGTGGAATCTTGCAACCCTCAACCGATTTAGCTGAAATTTTACATACCTGTCAAGTTCCGAAATACAATATGATGGTGACAGCGAGCTGATCTTATGATGGAGACGGAACGTGGACAACGGAACTCCTCGAGGGATAATAGTAGACTGGCCGTGTTTAGGCTCATTTTGATCAGCACACGGTTACGAACACTAATTTTATAAAAGCTTGTGTTGAAAAATATATTTTACACAAAAAACTAATTCATCATCTGTTTAAAACTGCTTGATGTTTATTATAGTCTCGAAACACAAAATACGATCATCTTTCGCTACTGGCAGCGCCATCTAGTAAGCATACTTGCAACTTAACATTACCGTGCGAGCCTTCAAACAATCACGGTTTTGTTTTCACGCGGCCTTTAAAATTACATTACCTCCACGGGAGCTAACGCTTCTTTCAAGTTAGTATGTTAAGATGTAGATGGCGCTATTTGAAAACATTAAACTATCTGACTGAAAATAGGTATAGCAATATTTTTATACACCTTTAAATAGATAGAAAGATAGATAGAAAATTATTTATTGCACAACTCAAAAATTATATTTCATAGGCGAACTTAATGTTAGCATTCTCTTCCAGCTTACCTTTGTGTATTGTTACTGTATATATTCTGTGGTATTGTGTAAAACAATTTGGAGGTACCTAGTGAACAAATATTTGATTTAAGGATATGTATTATATTATTTTATCTGTGGTATTATGGAGCATTAAAGATAAACTAAATATAACATATTTACTACAAAAGGTAGGAACAGAAATTAATAAATAAACAGATACTTATACCCACATATTTAATAGACTAATAGTTACATATATCATAGGTATACCATCATCATATAATTATTACATAAATCATTTAATTATGAATAATTCAATTACTATTATCATTATAATTATTATTCCTATAATTCATTTGTTTAATCAAAATACTGGAAAATAAGTACCTAGTAAGGTAATAATTTACCAATATTTATTGTTAGGTAGGTACTTAAAATTCTATACATACGTAATCGAAAAATTATTTGACTATTAATTTCTAAAACTTCTAGTAAGTAAGCCTTATATGAGAAATCAAAATAATATGCTACTTATTCATCATTATTTCATCTTCTTACACCGATTAATATTTGTTACTGTAAAACCTGAAAAAAAAACTAAGTTATTATTAAGGTAATCCTTTTTATTTAATAATGTGTCTTAACCATAGACTTTGAATTTTCACTACGCTAGATCTATGGTCTTAACCAAAATTTAGAGGTCCTTCACCTCTTAGGGTCACATCACTGTCTAAAGCTGGGTGACCAAGAAAGAACCACTGACATGGTGAATGAACGAACGAGTTGCAATTATAGGCTTGACGATCGTTTGACGATCGATAATAGTAAAATGGAAAAAACCTGCATTCTAATTGCGTAATGTATACCAGCAATCGCTATGATAGTTCCTGCCAGGTGGCTCAGTGGTTTGAGTGGAACGGACTTGTCCTTAACCTCAAGAAAAAGCATTTCATTCATTTTTCCATCTCTGGTCATCAAGTTAGGAGCCTATCTGTATCGATTGGTGTGACGCCCATAGAGCAAGTCCGATCGACCGCCTTCCTGGGATTTCATATCGACAGAGGCCTAACCTGGAGTACGCATGTAGACAAACTCTGTGCAAAATTGGGCAGCGCATGTTACGCTCTGTATAGACTATCTCGCGTGGTCTCAGCTGATGTGGTCCGTACCTGCTACTTCGCTACTGTACATTCGCTCCTCCAGTACGGAGCTGAGTTGTGGGGGCGCGCTGCCGACATGGAACGTGCTTTCCGCATGCAGAAACGTGCTGTGAGGGCGATCGCAAGAGTGGCGCGGGAGACATCGGCAAGGCCATACTTCATATCACTGAAGATACTTACTTTGCCCTCAATCGTGATCTTTCAGGTTGCAATGTACGTGAGGCAAAATATAGTGACATTTAAAACTCGCGGAGACGGGCACGCTCATAGCTACAACACCCGTGGTGCCGGCAAGCTCGCGGGAGTAACGCACAGACTTACTAGATCAGACAGACTCACGCACATCTTGGGCCCTGCTGTGTATAATCGCCTGCCGGAGCATGTATTACAATCATCTAGCCTTATATCATTCAAAAGTACATTAAAATTATGGCTCGTCGAGAAGGCGTTCTATAATGTCGAAGATCTTGTGTGTAAAATTAAATAATTTAAAATAAGATTTGATTGAATAAAATCTTACGTAATTGCTACTTAGTATAACTATTTAGTTTTAACATGACATCTGCAATGAATTATAATTAATAAGTTTATGTTTACAATTTGAATTTTAATTGTTTAGAATGTTTTTTATCATAATTTTTCGTAAGAAATTTTATTTAATTTATTTGTTTTAAAATTATCTGACCTGTAAATTTGTATTTACTAATAAATTGATTATTCCTTGATTATTCCTTGATTATTCCTTGCATTTTAGCGCAATGCTAGGAATATTTCTGCTCCTGAAAAACATACCATTATTATTCTTACAATTCTGCTTATACACAGCACATTCGTTTGCGAACATCTTCTTCTCTTTTTTCCTTCTGTCTTTTGCACAAACTTCGATATCAGTCTTATAGCAGTACTTCTCTCTCCAGCACCAGTATTGATTGATGACACTCAACTGGCCAGTTTTTGATTTTTGTTTGGATTTCATCTCCTGTAAAAATACGTATAGTTTTAATAAAATATATGTCCATATATACTAAGTCTCTATCTAAGTCTAGTCTAAGTCGTGTTAGTTACAACTTACACACCACTTATAACTCAAGAACGGGTGAACCGATTTGGCTGAAAATTGGAGGGAGCTTAGAACCAGGAAATTGACATAAGAGGGAGGGGTAGGAGGGGGGGTTCACCGGGAGCTACCCGTTTTCGGTTAAATTTGGTGCCCAAATAGATTATGTCTGGTCGAACGATAGGCTATTTTTTATCCGGAAAAACAATCCCTAGAAGTGTCTCCTAGGGTGACCGCTATTCATTTTCCGGGTATCTTGGAATGTTCCAGGCGAACAGCAGACTGCAGGAGTAGGTAATCTGTTTACCGGATATCTGGAATACCGGTGAAATGGGGACGACCGCTATCCAATCTTCATTGTACACAGGTGGAAGATACTGGAGAATTTATCCAACACCAACACCAGGCAAGCAGCAGGCTGCAGGAGTAGTTTTGTTTATTGTTCTTGCTGTTATTTGTACTATCATTTATTCTGTGCTGTTACGCTAAGACGACGATGAATTTGGATCAAATTTGGTAGGTATATAGATAATAGATTATCTAAGTATAGATATATCAAAACCTGCTCTAAAATCTGAATAACACCGGATGAAATCGCGGCCGAATATCCCATAGTAATCGGACAGACTCTTTTTCCTTTGTGCATCTTTCGAAGTACCAGGAGAGCAGAAGTTCATTGGAGATGCATAGTACGTATAGTTTATCTGTTGCATACTACCATCGAGCAACGCAGGCCTCCGTAATACTACAGACCACTAAATAGAAGTCGGACAGACTATTTTACATCTGTGTTTTTTTCAAAGTACCAGGAAGAACTTACTCTGGTACTAAAAACAGCCGCCGATTGGATTATAATACATAGAAGACTAAAAACACCTGAAAAAAAATACTGAAATTACTCATTCGTAATGACGGGTGAGTAGCCAGCTAAGATGCAAGAAGGGCGGGTTCGATTTTCGCAACAGGACAAAATGTTTCTATTATTATAAATATTTATTCAGTTTCTGGGTGTTCGTAGATGAACCCACGACATATTAAATAATACTATGAAGTCAGGACGATGTAATATGATTATTTATATCAAGAGAAAATGTAAGAAAAACCATTCAACTTACAAAACGTTATACCAAAATGCATGTTGATAATGTTTTACAACAGGAAAATAAACTGTGCGTGTATTTTATTTATTCTTGCTTAGAAATTCAAACATAAAGGCACGATCATAAGGGCACATTCGTTTGGTTTTTATTATAAAAACATCACATCTGTTTTTGAGACAATTTTAATAAAGGTTTTTTTACACATTGTGCCGTGGTGTGTCCGGCCTAAGAATAGACCCCTCCATCTCCTACCATGGATGTCGTAAAAGCCGACTAAGGGATTACCCGGACTTGTTAGTAAGATTTGTTGGTATAAGATTTGTCCTGGCTGCTAGCTTATTATGGAATGTGTTATTACTGGAAGAAACCGTTAGTTGAGTCAGTCGTGGGAAGCAATGGCGGCGATGAGCTCACCACTTGTCACGTCTATATTCCACGATGGTGCAACCCACTGTGAAAAGCGGCCCATTGAGGCTCTGCCTACCCCTTCGGGGAAAAAGGCGTGTGTCTATGTATGTATGACATGTATGTATGTATTAAAAATATTTATACCTTAATTTGCAATCATAATTACAATCCTTCCAAGTCGTCAAAGTCACAGTCAAGTCTTGTTTGTAACATGGTGTCCGTTTTACTAAAACTTTGGTAGACAATTTCCACCAATTTGAAAAGTTACGTAATTCACTTCCATTTAATTTCCCTACACTTGTGCTCTTTAAAAAACCTCCCCCTCCTCCTCTTCACGTCGTATTCCTCAATGCTGAGGGTCGTGACCCCTCCACCTTCTGCCGGACGATGTTGCGCCCGTGAGATCTGTTGCCAGAGAGCTGCACGGCTGCGTGGAATTTTAAAAAACTACAATGTTTAAAATGCATCCTCTGAGTTAAAATGCCACCAAAATAACACAAAATAACTCAAAAAACACTAAGAAAATAAATAAAATAAAAGTGGACCACGTTTTTTTACAAAAATGACGGAAAGAAAACACATCGAAGTACACACTGGCGTTTTTTGCTAATTTCATTAATTGGATATGATTTTGCAAATAAAAATTATAATTAGCAAAATAAATATATTTGTATTTTGTATTTTTTTTTTGTCAATCGAGTAACTCCGGTACGGAGGCCTGCAATGCTCTAAGAAAGAGCAAGTTTCTTTACGCATACTCGTGAAAAACGTAACACGTACGCCCTCGAAAAATTTGCGATGCCTGCAGAGGGCAAATAAGTCATAAGTGCTCACTATTTTATAAGACCAAATTGTAACACTTATTTATGCAAATAAATATCTTGTATCTTGTATCTTGTATCCTTTGGCAGTCCAGCAATTATCAGCTTGTTAATTACTTCGAGATTTTTTATTTGAGATTTCTTATTCATTGGTACCTATTCGAGATTTTCCATGCAAGATTATTGTGTAAAATTCCATTAACTACCACTATATTTTAGGAGCTGACTGTTCTACAAGCCATGAATGAAATCGATGACGTGACGAGTATACCCAAATATATTTTTGGGTAAATTCATCACCGATCTCTTTGATGCTGATCATACTTGATGTGCTGATGATAAATTTACCCCTTATTTCTCTGATCATGAATCTTCCCAAAGACGAAAGACCCCTAACCCGAAGATTCTCAAACTCAACAAAAAAACATTCAGGCTTATCGTGATGAAGTGGCATTTTACTTTTTCCAAGTAAACTTAGAGGACTATTTTGTAATATATCGTTCTCTGAGCAATCAAATTGTAAAATTCTTTTGTGAGCTCAACCTACGTTCCAGCTACTCTATCAACATCGATTTTATGGCCCACGCGATCTGTATTGAAATTGAAACCGCAACAATGGAGTCGGATAACGAATCAAAAAGGCAGATAATGTTCTCAAATGGGCTCAGAATGTACTCGAGTGTACTGCTTTTAGGATTTTTTATTTATCTTAGTGCTTTGTGTGAAGGTCATAAGAAGGTAAGCTACGGAGGTCAGCAATGTTTGCATCTTTGTGCTTTGTTTGTTTGTTGATATAGGTGTATATCAACTCCTCAGGCAGTTTTTTTAACATCAAAGAGTGCAAATTGACATTTATATTTTGCGAAATTTAACCTTGATTTACGAATAAAACACAAGGCAAAAAGCTGTTTCTTCAGCCAGCCCCGTCTTAAATTTGCTCTAAGTACTACGTACCTCTACAACCCTGTTGCGTAGATAATTTACATTTCTACTGCTTAGATGACTGTCTCCTCCTCCTCCTCCTCCTCCTTGCGTCGTATTCCTCAATGCTGAGGGTCGTGACTCCCTCCATGGATCACTTTCTGCCGGACGATGTTGTGCCTGTGAGAACTGTTGCCAGCGAGCGGCTTCGTGTAATTTTGAATCGAGGGTGGTGCGGATGGTCTGACCTTTATTTCCTATATTTCCCTCAATTTTGTCAGTGATAATTAACTTCTCTAAGTTGACTGTCTACGAGTCATCCATTTACAATAAGATATATCATCAATATTGATAAGACATTCTGTTTTCAGCCTACATGCATTGACGCCTATGTGTGTGTGCACACCAAGAAAAGAACTTGCGGCTTGAACCCCAAAACTAGAGAAGTGAGGTGGTTTATAGATAACTGCGATATTCTGGAGTTCAACTGTGAATATAAAACAGGTAAATAATATATTTTTACTCGGCTCTTGTCGATGCAACCGGTGCTATTCCCATTAAAACTTCTAAACGACATGCCACTGGACCTTCCCTTATCACCCGCCTTCCTAGGCTCGATCCTAGGCTCCGCACCAATGACTTTTATAAGTTATATGCGGATTTCCATCGCTCTGTGCTTCGGAGGGCACGTTAAGCTGTCGGTCCCGGCTGTTATTGATTAATAGCAGTCGATAAGCCATGTCAGAGGCCCTCGGGCGGCTTGACAAACTCCGACACCAGAGGCCAGCACTACCTCATACGAAACGAAACGAAACCCGCCTTCCCTCTGGCCTTTCCTTTTTCCTGGCTCATAAGAATGTTGACAGTTTTCAAATTGAAAAAAGATACTGTTGGCAACACTGGAGCCAGAACTTGTATACGTTGCGTTGGTCGCTCGGATGAAGAACTAAAGCAGTTGGTCGTGAGGTAGGATGAGTTGTGTTGTCTGGTGAAAATACTTTCCCCATTGTAAGGGTAATTTCCGAGATTTTCCCAAAAAGCATGAAGAATAGAAATAATTACATTTTGGATCAAATTTTGATAGTGTATTGTATAAAAGTTCCATACTAATGACATTTGACCATTTTGAGATGTTTGTATTTTTATTCTATATTATAGTTCTAGGAGTGTTATCTAAAGTGTGCAATATGTTGCTGTTGGCGTTCCCTAATAAATAAATAAATAATGACTTGTTCGCGGTCGTCCTCTTTCTCGTTTTCCTTCTATTTCCCTTTCTATGATGTTTTTTTATAAAGCTATCACAAAGAAACCTCTGTGATAGCTTTAAACACTGCTAGCTTAGCTTTTTTTTCTGTGTTTAAGTAAACACTTCAGTAAGAGGCCGTCGGCTTGTTTGTCACCTTAAAAAAAAGCCCGCGGTACGTCTTCAAGTTACGTCTCTTTTGTCTGGCCTGTGCCTTATCTTAAATCAGTTAGTTTTCCGTTGAAGGTTCTTAGGTACTCCATTGTACAACTTTAACTTTGAGGAAAAGTTGTATTAATTCGTTTCCCAGAGGCACAATTTCGTAGCATTTCAGGGTATTTTTTTGTTTCCCAATAGAGCTTGCTCAGTTTTTCTTATTTAAATAAAGAATATAATGAGTTACTCCTACACTGACTATGAGTTTTCGCACGTGGGCGACCATTTAATTAAATTTCTACTTAGTGCTAACATTTGGGAATTGTATACAAAAATAGTTGTAAATAACTTTTGAAACTATCATGGTTATTTTATTTTACTTTGGTCGAAGGTTATGTACATAATTTTCACTACAAACGGGATATTTACCATGATTTTTGAGTTTGCAATATTTCCGATATTTCGATATCGTGTATCGATATTTCCCGATATCGGGAACATTTCAAACTCAAAAATCATGGTAAATATCCCGTTTCTCGTGAAAATTACAGTTGTAAATGTCATTGAATTTGTGAAGATAAGCAATCTTCGACACTATACTCCTGTTTATATTTACGGTATGTCTTCCCGTTTCCAGAATTCAAATCAGTTCCAAAACAGAAATGTAAACATGTGCCGCCTCTATGAATGTTTAGACAACTGAACCCTTACATTCCTGTAACAGCGCGGGATGTTTACCTTTATCATAGACAATAGAGAATATAGCCAGATTGTTAGCAAGTTTCAATAATTAACGCGAGCTGAGCTTCACTTCTGGTGGAGGGGTCGGAGATATAGCACATGATGTCAAACGCAATTACAGGTAAATATTTCCGATTTAATGTTATTTGTAGACCTCCTCCCTAGGAATTAGCTTGACTCTTCATTTTATCGTACCTAATTGTAGATTATGCACTGAGGGGATAAAGCAGTGTCTTACGTCGCGGGTGGCATAATGAACCATGAGCGTAACGAGGGACTTAGAGTCCTGAGTGAAGCGAGGTGTCCAAGCTGCCCCAGACGAAGACAGGCTTTATCCCAGAGAAGCATTACTCCACTTTTCACACCTTCTGCGAGACAATAAAAATTCACTGAAAATCACAGCATCAAACACCGTCTTTTGTTTTTGTCTTCAAAAACAAAACATCGCACAATTATTTGCGATGTTTCTGCCGACGCTCACAGCCGGACGAGGCCTTCCGTGGCTTTTATAGAAAGGGGGATTTGCGATAATCACCAGCAGGCAGGCGGATTGGTGATTGCAGTACTCTATCTAGTTGAGTAGATACTCCGGTAGGTGCTGCTGCCCAAACCCTGATTTAACACTTTAGTTGGATTTTACGTCGTACACGAGAGGAGGAGGATACACCATGGCACTATGGGATACACCATGGAATTATGGCATTTGCCATATAGCTCATACTCTATCTCAAATTATTTTAATGGTGTTTCTAGTATTTCTGGTGATCTGCATTGTATCGGTAGCAGCTCACGGCCCACCCAGAGAACGAGACAACGAAGACATAGCAATGGGGAGGAAGGTAAAAAAAGTAATGTCATCATCTCTTCTGTTTTACTGTGTAGAGTATTTTTAGTATCTTCTATTAGTTATCGTACCTAACCTACGCAAATACCCTATCCACTCGTAAAAGTTGGTCATGGTTTGCCAGATATGAGGAGCCACCTTATACAACATAACCCCAAAAGTTCATACATCTACTTTGAAGGTCCCATCTCGTACCATCTCGGACGGTTCGAATCAGTTCTAGAAGGACCTTTTTTCACCGCACCGCTCGCCATCGGCAGAGGATTCATCCGCACAATTTAGAGCCAGGGTGGTCCCGGAATGTGCGGTTTCAGAGGACCTTCCTCACGCGAACACTCAGGCTGTGGAATGCAGAGGTTATCCCAAGTGACTAAAGGGTTCTTCAAAAGGGGTGTTTGGAAATTTTTAAAGACTCAGCAACGCACTTGTGATGCCTCTGGTATTGCAGGCGTTCATAGGCTACGGTAACCGCATACCATCAAATGGGCCATATGCTTGTTTGCTACCTTGGTAGTATACCAAAAAAAAGGCACCTATTCAAGTCTAGCCTTGCAGAGACCCAGATTATACTTTTCAGGAAAAACAGATGACGATAGTGTATTCCATTCCTTAGCTGTTCACATTATGAAGGTAGAACCGAAACGTTCGGCATTGTCTGCCATTTGACCTACAGCCCTGGCATAGCAGCTCACTACACGCCCTTTAAAATGTCCTTATCTTTCAGATGGGTCCTAAATGGTGCAGTATGGCCAAGGTTTGCAACCACGACCGCGTCCCGATCTGCGGGATAAGCCACGCCGGAGATATCATGGGTTTCAGAGATCTCTGTGATATGTTCGACTTCAACTGCATCAGAAGACGCAGTTAGTACTCTTGACAATTTTTCACAACTAGCGACTCGCCCCGGCTTCGCACGGGTAGCCCTCGGTGAACCCCCCCTCCCCTCCTACCCCTCCCTCCTTTGTCAATCTCCTGGTTCTAAGCTACCTCTCCACTAATTTTCAGCCAAATCGGTTCACCCGTTCTTGAGTTATAAGTGGTGTAACTAACACGACTTTGTTTTATATATATATAAGATTGGCAAAACTTTACCGATGTTATTTGCAGTAGTAGTAGAGCTTTTTTGCGAAAGAGTTCGTCCGGGTAAGTACTACCACCATATCTGTTTCTGCCGCAAAGCAGTAGTTCTCGTATTGCTGTTTTCCGGTTTGAAGGGTATGGTTGCCAGTGAAGTTTCAGGCACATGAGACTTTTCATCTTTGTCTCAGGGTGGCGGGCGCAGCGCAATGCCACATAGGGTGCGTCCTAGGTGGACGTGACCTATGTGATGATGTAATGATGTTCATAGGCAGAGAATAATATATAATAATCTACTACCCGAAGGCAATAAAATAAAACGGACAAGTGCGAGTGAGACTCGCGCCCAAACCGTAAATTATTTGGTTATGGTCGATACTATTTACGAGCTTCAGCCAATTTTCTTAAAAAAAATCACTAAACCATTTCAGGGACAAAGAAGTCTAAAATCCTTAAGGTTGATTTCGCGAGAACTAGGAGACTTAACACACGTGTTGTAATAATTGATAGTATCTCATAAATATCATCAGTTTAGCTACGATACCCAAACACATTTTTACAGTGTTATTTTGTTTAGAGGTATCGTAGCTAACTGATGATATTTATGAGTTACTATCAATTAAAACATGTGTGTTAAGTCTCCTAGTTCTCGCGAAATCAACTTTCGTTATCTGAAGAAGAGTTAATGAGCTGTAATGGGCAAAAAACAACAAAAAAATTGAAATTCGCGTTACAAGCGAGACCAATCTCCTTAAAGCTGTTAATCTCTGTATTTCAGACTACAAACAGACCGCGTGTCCCGAGGATAAGTCGCTGCTGACGGTATCCCGTCGTCCCACCAGCAGCTATTACGATGATTAGCTCATTACTATGTATTAGATAGATTATGTATTCTATTTCGTATGTACAAGTGTTTAATTAATGTGTTTGTAATCAACTAATTGTGTAGAATCAGAGGCTTATCATATATTGGTGTAAATAAATGATTAACAAAGTGAAATAGATAATTATCCTTTTACAAACCTGGAACACACATCATCATAATTGGCAGCTCAAATAATAAATAGATAAATAATGCTGGACAGTTCACACAACATTATCTAGCGCCAAGCTAAGCAGAGCTTGTGTTATGGGTACTAGATAACTGATATACTTAATACAATACATTAAATAGATAGATATTTTTTATTATTCATAGAAAATACCCAGAACACCCTGAACAAATATCGGCGATCACACAAATATTTGTTCCGACGCGGGAATCGAACCCGCAACCTCCTGCGTCGCAGGCCAACCATCGCCCGCCGCGCCACAGAGGTCGTCGAATATAGCCCACTGCTAGGTATGAGCCTCCTCCCGCAAACGCCACTCCAATCGGTTCTGTGCGATTCGCATCCAGGTCTTTCCCACTACGGCCTCTATATCATCCGCCCACCTGGCTGATGGTCTGCCACGGCCTCTAGTGCTCCCTCTCGGCCACCACTCAGTCAGTTCCTTACAAAACCTGCCGTCACCAAATCTGGCCAAGTGTCCTGCCCAGCGCCACTTTAGTCTCGCAATACGGTCTCCAATATCTGCCACTTTTGTCCTCCTTCGGATGCCCGTGTTGCGGACACGGTCCAGTAAAGATATTCCAATCATGGCACGCTCCATAGCCCTTTGGGCGATTCTCACTCTATGCACAGCTTCCTAAGTGAGCGTCCATGCTTAGGCGCCGTACGTCATTGTGGGCAGGACACATTGGTTATACAGTTTGGTTTTCAGGCATTGTGGCATTTTGGGGTCCCTGAAAATGTCCTCTAGTTTTCCGAACGCAGCCCATCCCAGCTGTTTGCGTCCAGCAGGAATACACATGCCATTAATAAAAGTGGCCAAGTGCGTGTCGGGCCCCGTGTATTGTAGGGTTCCGTAGTTGCCCGTAACAATATGCGGACAGAAAAGGGCTGTTTTACGCAACTAACAACGTTATCTAAGTAATTTTCAATGGAGTTGTACGTTTTTTTTCCACTTCTCTAAGTACATTAGTTTACGACTATACTTCTTTAACTTATAAAGCAAACTTAGCTGTAATTGAACGAGCGAAGCGAGTTCTCTGAGTCAACTTGGAAGAATCGGCGTTTGTATGTATGTTTATCCGAGCATAACTTCCGAACCGTTAATCTAATCTTCATGAAATTTGATTGGGGTGTAGATAGTATTGGTACAATTTGATGGTAAGGTTATGAGCTATATCGGTCAAGGGGTTATTGAGATATTGGGGTCCAAGACGGGAGGGGTAAAAAAATAAAAGTGAGAATATCATATCAAATGGGGTGTCATATGAAAGCTCCTCGCTTCGAAATAGTAAAACTTTATTTTATATTTTTTTAACTTATGTAGTTTTTGAGATATTAGGGTAAATCGAAAATGTAAAAAACCAAAACCTCTAGCGTACTTCTACTAATCCAACAACGCTGAAATTTGGTATGTGTATAGCTTTTATGACACAAATACTGGGAAAAGTCTAAAATTGAAGAATTTCTAAACTTGTACTCTATAAAACAATAACCAGTATTGTTGAACTCTCGTTTCTAGGAATTTGAACTACTTTGTAGGTATAACATTTCGAACCACACGTACGTATATTTTTTCCAAAGAAATAAGGTAACCTACTAAATCGCGTGTATACGCGAGCAGTTCGGGGCGAACCACTAGTAGTTTTCCTGTTAGTTTCGTTATATAGGATGTATCATAATATCCCTGCCACATAGGGCGCGTCCTAGGTGGACGTGACCTTTGAGGTAATGCACTGTTCATAGGCAGAGGTTACCGCTTAACATCAGGTGGGCCTCTTGCTTGTTCCGTCATCCAAGTAGTATAAATAAATTAAAAAATCCCTATAAACCCGGGGAGGGAGCTACATCATGGAGAATAACTTTAGTTCTACGACTTTTGAAATTTCGAAGTTTTTCATTCATGTAATGCCTCGAAAAATCCTGTAATCCCTCCAGAAATGTACCTAACACAACATGAGGACGTTACGCCCTCTACGGGCTTATAGGGATAGGTATAGTATACAGCCTATACTATACTGGCTTTTTTGAAATATCCAAAAACAACCGTTTAGCTGGCAAGGGAGGGTGTACACTAGAGTGTATAAAAAATTCCAAGTAAAGTATATACCTATAGCTAAAGATAGGGAAAGGATGACAAACGCACAAGCCGTGCGACGAGACGCGACCACAGTTTTTTTTTTTTTTTTTTTTTATACTACTTGGATGACGGAACAAGCAAGAGGCCCACCTGATGTTAAGCGGTAACCTCTGCCTATGAACAGTGCATTACCTCAAAGGTCACGTCCACCTAGGACGCGCCCTATGTGGCATTGCACTGCGCCCGCCACCCTGAGACATAAAGATGAAAAGTCTCATGTGCCTGTAATTTAGTACAAGTTGACGCGACGCCAATTATAAAGTAAAAAAAAACGTTTATATACCCGCCCACCATAGATTAATAAGGAAACCTCTCATTGTTATGCAGGGAATCGGAGGCTGCAATGCTCTAAGGCAGGGAATAATAGACTTCTGACACAATTAGCTACTTCGAGTCTGAAAACTCGGATTTCTTCCGCAATTTTCGAAAAGTCCTCTGTTTTATTTCAATTGTTAGTGTTATTTTTTTAAATATCATTGTGTAATTCGAATTGGTGGAATCTGTCTACCCAAATCTTAGTAATTCTGCCTCCGCTTTACTAGAACATGACTTATACTATAACGATTGACTATCAAAATAGACTAAGGCTTTGTTTCACAACCAATAAGTAAAGGTTTAAGTGGTTACTCAGCGAGTTAACTACTTAGAGATTAAATCCTTTCGTTAACTTTTAACTTACTGACCAGATAAAGTGGTGATTAACACTACTGAGGGATTGTGAATCGCAAATACTTATTTACTGAGCAGTTATATTTCAAGTAGCTTACATAAAACTTTACTTATTGATTGTGAAACAAAGCCTCAGGACACTATTCGTCCCACAGAAAAATGGTTCATATACTTGAAACTGGCCGAACGGGGGAGATTCAGATTTTCCATAAAAGCTTTTCTTCTTCTTTTGATTGTGGCTACTGTGGCAAAGGCTATTAATTTTTTATTTATTTTTATAAATCTTGGCATGACGAGTCAAGCCGATGGCCCACCTGATGTTAAGCGGTACCCTCTGCCTAGGAACAGTGCATTATCACAAAGGTCACGTCCACCTAGGACGCGCCCTATGTGTCATTGCACTGCGCCCGCCACCCTGAGACATAACGATGGAAAGTCTCATGTGCCTGTAATTTCACCGGCAACCATACCCTTCAAACCGGAACACAGCAATGCGAGCACTACTGGTTTGCGGCAGAAATAGGTATGGTAGTAGCACTTCCCCGGACGAACTCTTTCACAAAAAAGCTCTACTACTGCCATGCTGAATGTCAATTTTACCTAAGATTATGAGAATAGACTAATTGAAGTTTTCTGTGAAATCCTCGTTCAACGTTCAGCTATTGTTGTGAATGAAACAACATTGATCATTTCACTGAACTCATGAAACACAACATCATTGTTTTCTAGTATGTGTGTATATTAATATGCTAAGATGGTATATTGAATGAGCATACAATTTCTGTAGTCTAACTAATCATTGATACCACCTACTTGTGTCTGGCACCATGAAGCATGGACTTACTTTAGGAGTTATTTTAATCGTTTCACTGATTATATCAGCTGTTAAGTGCCATATTACCGGAGATAAAACTTACTTGGTAAGTTAATTTCTGATAAACTCTATTCTCATCTAAGTTTATCATAATTTAGCGATTTTTTTAAAAAACTGGACATGAATATATATTCATTTTTTTATTTGTCGCAACTCATGTATAAGTACCATATATTTACCACGACGCAGGAGGTCGCTGGTTCGATTCCCGCCTTGGAATAAATATTTGTACGATCTGCAGATATTTGTTCAGGGTGTTCTGGGCATTTTCTATGTATAATCAAAAATATCTATCTATGTAATGTATTGTATTAAGTATATCAGTTATCTAGTACCCATAACACAAGATCTGCTTAACTTGGGGCTAGATAATGTTGTGTGAACTGTCTAGCACTATTTATTATTATTTATATAAAACATGATAGTGCTTTGAAAACTTTTTGAGAAGATGAAAATAAAGTTTAGTATTAAGTGCTAAACTTACTTAATAAATAGATTCAACGAATTCTTTACTTTTTCAACTATCTCTAATACCACTGGCATCCATACAGGCTGTAGATTAGTATCCTTATAAGCCCAGGGAGGTATTCTACTAATCACTTTAGTTCTACGACTTTTTAAATTTCGAAGTTTTTAATTCATGAAATGCCTTGTAAAAATCCCGAAATTCCTCAAGAAATTCCTAAAATTCCTCGAGAAAATTTCCTTATACAACATGAGGCTGTTACGGTACATTAAGGTACCTCACGTAGGGCTGCTTCATGTTGTGTTAGGTACATTTCTGGAGGAATTTCAGGATTTTTACAAGGCATTTCATGAATTAAAAACTTCGAAATTTAAAAAGTCGTAGAAATAAAGCTATTCGCCCTGTTGTGTAGAATACTCCCTCCCCGGGCTTATAGGGATATTATGTCAAACCTTGTATAATTCAAACCAGAACACAGCAGTGGTTCCACGATGAACTCTTTCACAAAGAGGTATACAGATTCCATGAAGTTTTCCTTTTCCAGTCGGAGTTGAAGAAGCTATGCGAGCATGCCTACATGTGCTTCCATGATACAGTTATCGTGTGCGGCAAGTCCGTCAACGAAGCCAGAACGTTTCTAGACCTGTGCGACATGTACGAATACGCCTGTGAATATAGTATGGGTATGTGTATAATTTTTTTAGAACACAGGATCAAATCTAAAAGATTATATTTCTTATTAGGCGCTGTCTCCACGAGCGAGAGAATTTCGACGAGTTCGCGCTCGCGCGTACAAAACATCGCCGCGATAACATCGCCGTGTGGAGACACGTTCATAGAAATACATGGAATGACGTTAATATCGCCGCGATTCTCTCGCTCGTGGAGACAGCGCCTTAGTTAAGCAAAGTTCAAAATCATAATTTCTTAATTAACTTAATTCTGTAGTAGCTTTTTCTAATATTCTTTGGATAAGGCTTCTTGATTTAAACATATAGAATAGAAGCTAAATATAACCATGTTAGTTGAATTATTTTCAAAGTAGAAAACTTTTTTTTTATAATTTGGAATGGCGGATTTATCAGGTTAAGCGTTAACCTGATGTTAAGCGGTACCCTCTGCCTATGAACAGTGCATTATCACATAGGGCACGTCCCCTAGATCGAGCCCTATGTGGCATTGCACTGCGCCCTCTACCCTGAGACATAAAGATGAAAAGTCTCATTTGCCTGTAATTTCACCGGCAACCATACACTTCAATCCGGAACACAGCAATGCAAGCACTACAGCTTTGCGGAAGAAATAGGTATGGTGGTAGTACTTCCCCGGGCGAACTCTTTCACAAAAAAGCTCCACTGCTACTAAAATGAAAATTATATGTTCATGAGTACTTAACTCTAAAAAGGAGGCTAATCTTTTATTTTCAGTTTTCAGACACGTCATAGAAGATGAAGGAATATGTCCGAATCCCAAGGAGCTAGGCACTGGAATTGGATAAATTAAAACCAATACACAATCTGTATTCAAATATTGTATTCATCAACCAACACTCATCCACAAAGAGCTAGTGCGAAATCTGGAAAAAAAAGATAACTAATTTATACAAACCGACATAGTAAAGTATACCTAATTCGGGTAGTAACCTTAGAGAATAAACCAGAAGGTGCGTACGATGCTATTAGTACGGGGCGCTGTGTTTCCAAAACACAATGCCTCCCCCGCGCCTATTATACTTCCCACCAGCAGGGGTAATATTTTGGTGATGTTGGCAACAATAACAAAATGGACGCTTGACTTTCTTCCAAAGAATGAATTGTAAACAAAATTCATTATTAAAAAACCAAAATTATTTATAATGTAATACTTACGTATGAAATATGATTCTATGCCGTTTCTTTTGACGCCTAGCAGATTTTTTACATGTGGGAACTACACACGACGCCGTATTCACCAGAAAATATTTCGAGTTCGACACAACTAGCCGCACGGCCGACCACAGACAGACTTAGTGAAACTATTATCATTGAGACTAGTTTGCGGGGTGACAGTTTTTACTCGTGACACGGGTTCTGGTTTATTCTATGTTCTAAGGTAGTACCTACCTTGTTACCTTAGAATATAGAAAGGTAATACCTACCTTGTTACCTTAGTAGTCCCTTGTACCTAGTACCTTGTTAGTCTCAATGAGAATAGTTTCACGCAGTCTGTCTGTGGTTGGCCGTGCGGCTAGTTGTGTCGAACTCCAAAGATTTTCTTGTGAATATGGCGTCGTGTGTCGTTCCCACATGTAAAAAATCTGCTAGGCGTAACCTAGGTACCAATTTTGGCAACGACGATGTTATTAATGATACAAACAACATAGATAACAAAAGTGAAAAAAAACCCAAAAGATAAACATATACTTACTGTACTTCCAATCTTCGACCAAAGTAAAATAAATGGACTGGCCTTACCCATACAAAACGTCCGTGAAAAATAAGACAATTCGGATTTGGGGTACGGTCAACAAATAAACTATCTATCTATCTATCTATCTATCCAGCCACTGCTTAGTAAAGGCCTTTTCTCTATAGCGCCACTCCTGGCGGTCTTGTAAATAAACTAGGTCAAATTAAATTATTGAACTTCTTAAAAACTGTATTTTTTAAATACTTAATACTTTAACAGATGCAATGTGTTTTCTAAAGTTATTTCAGTAGGTTTATAGTACAAAAAATCGCCGAAAAAAATGCAATTATTCAATGAAACTTTTACAATAATACATGGTTCCCTTCTGTTTTATGTAGTTACGTATCTATTTTTCAGCTCTCAAACATACACAATATAAATCAATAGAAAAGCAAGTCCACCTAAGGTCTTCAGCTGAATCAATTTGTGAAAAATATATTTTTCATCAGTCAATAAACTAAGAAAATATCATAAAAATCGTACGGAAACATAAATGTATAAAAATTCTTGTATTTAAGAAACTGCAGAGTGCAGTTTTAAGACTTTTGCACAATGAGTTTTTTTATACTACTTGGAATGACAGATCAAGAAGATGGCCCACCTGATGTTAAGTGGTACCCTCTGCCTATGAACAGTGCATTACCTCAGGTCACGTCCACCTACGACGCGCCCTATGTAGCATTCCACTGCGCCCGCCACCCTGAAACATAAAGATGAAAAGTCCCATGTGGCCGTAATTTCATCGGCACCCTTACCCTTCAAACCGGAACACAGCAATGCGAGCACTACTGCTTTGCGGCAGAAACAGGTATGGTGGTAGTACTTCCCCGGACGAACTCTTTCACAAAAAAGCTCTACTACTACTAACCGTTTTTGGCGTATAAAATTCATTGTGTAGAAAATTATCAGAGCAAATACGGGAAAATGTATTCCACTTCCAAAAGTCGTCTGTTCTTGCTCGTCTTATGACTTCTATCCATTTTTGTTTACCTTAGATTTCTTTTGGAAAGCTATAAGGTTAATTAACATGCCATTACATATTATATGCAATTACCTAAAGCGACGTGCTTAGCAATGTTTTGACGTAAATAATGCAAATTACAATTCTAAATCAATACGATACCCCTTAGGCATCAGATTTTTTTGCAGTCTGTACCGGACCATCCGTCATGCGTGAAGTCTTGTCAAATATTTCGTCGCTGTAGTTGGAATACTAAACAACTAATAACAACAACAAAACCAAAATCGCGAGAAAAACGCGATTTACTGTTTTATTGCGTCAAAAATGGCAATAACTTTTTTATCGTAACTAATTTTGCAGTCCGTGTTTTGATATGTTATAGATTGGTACTGTATCTATTTTTGAATTGAATGATAATACATTTTAGTTCTTTTGATTAAGAGAAAAAAACTAAAAAACGACTATGTATTTTTCCCTCGCCAAAGTTTTGAATAATTGATGCAGTTATTTATTTTTGCATGTCAATTGTTTAGTTTTCCTTCGTCAATGATCTCCACTGAGGTTCAAAAAGCTAATGATAAGTGCCATTATTTAATTTTCCCATAATAGTGAAATCATGAAATGATCTATTATTTACTTATTTGAATATGACAATCCTATCCATGGGTATAGATTTAAATAATATTAAAATACATTTTAAAATAAAACCAACTAATAATAAATAAATAAATATTTCTGGACAGTTCACACAACATTATCTAGCCCCAAGCTAAGCAGAGCTTGTGTTATGGGTACTAGACAACTGATACACTTAATACAATATTAACATAGATAGATATTTTTTATTATACATAGAAAATACCCAGAGCACCCTGAACAAATATCTGCGGATCGCACAAATATTTGTTCCGAGGCGGGAATCGAACCCGCATCCTCCTGCGTCGCAGGCGAACGTTCGCCCACCGCGCCACAGAGGTCGTCTTCATAATCATTTCTTTTTATCAAGACTGAATATTAGAAAACTACTGAAACACCTACATTATTTTAGCAGACTTATAAATTCAAAGTAAGTGACATAACGAACTTATCATACGACAATGCTTATAAAATCAACAAAATGAAATCAATTTGTGGAACACAATAATTCTAAGTATCAAAAAGAAAAAGGTATGTCGACTAAAATCAAAACTATCTACGAGTATAAACTTGTGTCTGTTAACTTTCATTCAGAGTGGGGAACATTGAGATAATGTCCTGGGGCGTCCTCCTTGTCGCTCGTCCTCTAGAGCAAGACGTGTCCATCGACATGTATGGGCCATCATAACCATGCAATAAAGTCGATTTCGCAAAATGTGTTACTTATGTAGTTTTCCTACTACACGACGATTTATAAGTTTTTTATCAATTGATGAAAATTATATTACAAAACCTTTACTTACGAATGAAATGCGATGCCTGAAGCTTTATTTGTATTTCTTGTGTTGTTTGCACTTGCAGAAAAGCACAGGAAGGCATTGTATCACCAAGGCATCTAATTTTGGTATTTTTCAGCATAGCTGTCACTCGTTGCCGTGACAAAGACTGACTGAAGCGAAGTGTACTAGCTAGGTCTGTTTAGAAGCTTCAAAACTATCGTTCCCTAAGGCCCATCCATTCATTTTATTTACGTCGATGCTTCCAATAACAGTTTACTTCAAGCATGTGACAGAAATCGTTGAACTTGGCCAATCCAATTGTATCATCAAAACCACAGACAGGGTGAATAGTCCTATTACACTTGCTGGTGACTGCACACCAGATACTGTTTTCATTTCTACCAGAATATCTTCCAGATTCTTCATGATTGGCATTTGCACTATCAGAATAGCGTCGAGGTTCCTCGTGATTGGCATTTTTACTGACAGAATATCTTCCAGAATCCATAGAATTGGCATTTTCACTGCCAGAATATCTTAAAGAATCTGTATGATTGGCATTTTTACTGACAGAATATCTTCCAGAATCCATAGGATTGGCATTGTCATCGTCTGAGTTTTTTTTAGATTCTTCTTGACCACTCTCAGTGATTTTTAGAGCTTCTTCGTCAAAATTATCTTGTGAATCCTGGAATAACGGGAATGGTAAAATGAAACAACTTAGTCAAAGTTCTCAAAATGTTATTTAATGTTAGGTTGATCTCTGTCTGTATACATAGGGTTTTGTAACATATAAAGAAACGGCAAATAAAATCTACATATAGACGTAATTCACCGGTATATTACGGTCACCATATGAAAAGTTTCACGAAAGGATCACGAATACAACGTCAAAACCATGAGTTTTGATAATCAAAATGTTGTATTGCTTATCGTCTGCTTACGGGTAAAACCAGATAAATGCACTTTTTTGCTAAATAATGTTGTACGCTCTATCTACTAGTAAAATCGAATAAACGCAGCAATCAACGGTTGTAAACTTAATTTGTTGCGAAAAAATTGAAGCCAATACAAAATAAAAATGCCTAGTTTAATATAATGCATAAATTCGTTTAAGTTTATGCAGGTAAATAGTTAAATAGTAGTGGTTACCAGTTATTACATTTCATAGTTTAAATATTAGAGCTATAAGATAGAAAAAAACATTTATTCATAAGAGCCCAGATAAGAGCCAATTCATTGATCCACAACAAACACCAAATAAATGCCGTTATGTTTGCTTTGCGTTTTCTAATTACAGGTAAAACCAAATAAATGCGGACCCCTCGTTTTTAAAATTTAATTTATTACAGATTTTAAATCATTTCCAATAGGAATTCACTTTACAACAAGGATACATTTCAATATTTTGCCTTAGTCATTTCCCAAATAAGGAGTTTCAAATATGTCAAATGAATAAGTTTAGCTTACAAATGGCGTTTACTCAAATTGTCACAAGCTGCATTTATTTGTTTTACCCGTAAGCACACGACGCGTAGAAAATAAATAAAATATTTCGCTGTACTGTTTTTTTATTATTCACAATAAATAAATTGTAACTATTGCATTTCTGGTTTATTTCATAATTATTCCATTTTATTTCCTTCCACCGCAGTATCTGATTCTAAACCTTTTGTGATGTCACTCATTAGCACAGTTTTTAAAAGATTCCCATATCTTACTATATCCTTCCCAATCTTCACTATAGGGATATCTTCATTATTATTGGTACTGCGACGGTTAGCGTGATATACTTGGATTCTGCCGTGTGCTTCTGGCTCTTCTATTTTGTCATTAAAATGTGATATTATGCTTTTAGTTAGTTCTTGATTGTTTTGAACTGCTGCTATAATTTTTTCTAGTGTTTCAGTGTGTTGATTTAATCTTGTAAAGATTGAAACATGTCGTGACTTGCTGTATCTCTTCTTTGCATGTTCTATAAATTTAAAAATACTTTCAGTGTTTTCACTGCAATTGTTATCTGTCCGAACTACTTAGCTCTTGAAAATCTATATTATATACTTATACATATATATAACAAATATAAATTGCAATGTTGCTCGCATTGCTGTGTTCCGGTTTGAAGGGTAAGGGTGCTGGTGAAATTACAGGCACATGAGACTTTTCATCTTTATGTCTCAGGGTGGCGGGCGCAGTGCAATGCCACATAGGGTGCGTCCTAGGTGGACGTGATCTATGAGGTAATGCACTGTTTATAGGCAGAAGTTACCGCTTAACATCAGGTGGGCCTCTTGCTTGATCCGTCATCCAAGTAGTATATAAAAAAAAAAAAAAAAAACACAAATTAGTGTTGGTTACACCACTTATAACTCAAGAACGGCTGAACCGATGAGGCTGAAACTTGGGGGGGGGGGGGGGGTAGGAGGGGGCTGTTTTTCACCGGGGGCGACCCATGTGAAGCCGGGGCGAATCGCTAGTATTTTATAACACCACTCTTGAATTGAACGAAAACTATGTTTACGTAGACTGTTGTTTTCTGAGTGGATAGGTCACTGCGGTTAATTAATACCTATTAAGGTTGTTCCTCGTGGTCAGCTAGGCACGACAGCGTCAATAGATGGCGCTGTTGCCAAATTTTGAAGTATTTTATGTATTTATGAATGAAAATGTGTATATTATGTCATAACACTAACGTTCACGCAAATGGTGGTTTATTTGCTATGTACCTAGCTATATTTCAGGTTATTTTAGTCTCTAGTTTTAACATACTTGTGCCGAGCAAATTCCGAGCAATATGAAAGCCTACTCACGCACACAGTCAAGGATATTATTGTATTAGAACTATAAGCTAATTTCGGCGCGCGAATTTCAAAATAGTTGGACTAGCGGCTTGGACTGTCGACTCAGAACTTCTGAACCCACGTTACTGCGTTCGATTCTATACTGCCTATATTTTTTGTATTTTTTTTTTACTTTTTTTTTGTGAACCAGTGACTAGATCTCTCGACACTAAAACCACAGTACTGGGTTCGATACCAGACTATTTTTTTTTTATAAATGTTTTTGTAATGATCTACAAAATACACTGATTCTGCTTCAGCCAATATTATGTTTGTGAAGTGAGTGTTGTGGTGTGTCCTTATTTCAAATCAAAAAGTAGGTACTCGATTCTTAACCGACCTCAAAAAATGGAGGAGGTTATCAATTCCAGAGTTTTTTATTATGTTTGTTACCTCATACCATTTACGTAACGATTAGGAAAAAAAATTACATGATATACTTCCAGATTGGTGCCATTTTCATTAAAATGTTTTTCTGATGATGGAATCCATGAAGATTGAGGGAACTCCTCAAATATTATAGGCACACATATATCAATTTCGGTATTTTCAGCAACAAGTCAAGCATTGCATTCAGAATGTTTTTTGTTTTTTATACTACTAGAATGACGGAACATGCTGATGGCCCACCTGATGTTAAGCGGTAACCTCTGCCTATGAACAGTGCATTACCTCATAGGTCACGTCCACCTAGGACGCGCCCTATGTGGCATTGCACTGCGCCCGCCACCCTGAGACATAAAGGTGAAACGTCTCATGTGCCTGTAATTTCACCGGCACCCTTACCCTTCAAACCGGAACACAGCAATGCGAGGACTACTGCTTTGCGGCAGAAATAGGTATGGTGGTAGTACTTCCCCGGACGAACTCTCACACAAAAAAGCTCTACTACTACTATATTTCACGGGTGGCAACAATGGTGTCTCCTGCGATATCCGATTGAGCTGAAATTTGGCATACTCGTACCTATCTAGTTCCGATGACAGTACAATACTATGGTGAAAGCGAGCTGATCTGATGATGGAGACGGAACGTGGACAGCGGAACTCCTCGATGGATAATAGTAAACTGGCCGTGCTTAGGCTCATTTTCATCAGCACACTAATTTTATTAAGTCTTATACCTGGACTTGTAGTTAGCTTGTAGTTCCTGACTGCTAGCTTATTTCAGGAATGTATTATACTGGAAGAAAGCATTAGCAGAGTCAGTCGTGGGAAGCAATGGCGGCGATGAGCTCACCACTTGTCACGTGTATTTCCCACGATGGTGCAACCCACAGTGAAAAGAGGCACATGAGAGGCTCTGCTTACTCTTTCGGGGAAAAAGGCGTGTGTCTATGTATGTATTTATGTTGTATTGGGTATAAATTCCTAGCTATGAAGTAGTTTTTCAGGGTTCCGAAAAAAAAAAATACGGAACCCTTATGGATTCGTCATGTATGTCTGTCTGTCCGTGTATGTCACAGCCACTTTTTTCCGAAACTAATTTTCACACAAAAATAGAAAAAAACAATAAGTTTTTGGGGTTCCCCATACTTAAAACTGAAACACATTTTTTTTTCATCAAACCTGTGTGGGGTATCAATGGATAGGTCTTCGAAAATGATATTGAGGTTTCTAATATCATTTTTTTCTAAACTGAATAGTTTGCGAGAGAGAGAATGATAAAACTAAACAAAAAAAATGGTGAACATTACCATGTAAACTTCCAACGAAAATTGTTTTGAAAGAGATCTAGTACGTAGTTTTTTTTAATATATCATAAGTTGTAAACCATCCAAGAACTTTTATGTTATGTTACTTGCTGCTACGGAACCCTTCATGGGCGAGTCCGACTCGCACTTGGCCGCTTTTTTTTCTAAAGATTTATTTACTTTCAGCTTTTATTGATAGATCATCAACTGAAGTCCACGGCTGGGCATAGGCCTCCCCCATAATATAATGCACATAGAAACTTTATTTTACGCCGCATAAATGGCTATTGCTTTACAAAGCACAAGTAAGGCCGCACGTAGAAACTGTTCCCATCTATGGCACGGGGCACCCAAGTACCAGCTGCTTCGTTTTGACTCCTTACAGAGAAGAGCCATTAGCATCATCGGTGACCCCAAGCTCTCCGATACTCTAGAACCGCTTAGCCAACGCAGAGCTATCGGATCTCTTTGCGTGATCTACCGCCTCTACAACGGGGAATGTTCTGACGAGCTTTCCGATCTCATCCTCGCATCGAGATTTTACCATCGCTCTTCCCGGCACCGTGACAAAGCTCATCCGCACATCATAGAACCCTGGGTTTCTCGAACGACTCGTTTCTCGAGATCATTTCTTCCCCATAAAGTACTATTATTTATTCTGTGCCTATAAACTATGGAATGAGCTTCCATCTGAGGTTTTCCCGTGTCGTACATGTCGTACGTAACCATGTTTTATTTCATGAAAAATGGTCATAAATTCCTTCAGGGTAGGCAGCGCATCGACAATTACCCCCAGTGTTGCCGGTGTCTATAAGCGACGGTGACCACTTCACATCAGGCCGTATGCTAGTTTGCCAATTTGTATCATAAAAAATAAAAAATAAACTGCCAAGTGCTAGTCGGACTCTAGCACGAAGGGTTCCATACAATAATCTAAAATTAAAATTAAAATTACACGCAAATGTACCAGCCATCACCCAATCACGCAACAGGGGGACAGATCCAACTTTTTTGTTCTAACTGTCACCTTAGGGGGGACAGATCAGTGTGACAAATGGGAATAATTCGTCGCGCTCCATTTCCATTATTGTGATGTCTTGAGTTTGAGAAATAAAGCCGACGAAGTAACAATTCTTCATTGAGGAAATCCGCAGTTGACCCTATTTTCAACAAGTTTTTTTTTTTTTTTTTTTTAACATTGATAGACCTTTGTTTGTGCACGATCTCACCTGTTGGTAAGTGACGATGCGGCCGAAGATGGAGCACAAAGGTCTAGAAGGCACCTATTCACTCTAGCCTTGAAGAGGTCCAGATTATAGTTGAGTTAGTAATTAATTTTGTAAAAATTAAAAAAAAAACCCCAAAGCTGAACGGCTGAACCGATTTTGATCAAACAAAGCTCATTTTCATTTCATTTATTTCGCCTTGTAACATAGATTGTCACACTGGGCAAGTCACATAATAATACAATTTAAAAAATTCACAAATTACAATTAAAATTCTAATTTCTAATATACAATACAATTTCTATAATACAATTTCTATATAAATTGAATTGTTAAACACAGTTACTATTCAAAATAACAAATAATCATAAAGCAAAAGTCAACCAAAAATTTAATAAAATCTAATTAATAATCTAATACTAAACTACCTACATCTTACCCAAAAACTAAGTTAATCAGTCGTCATTATACCATTTTTCCAGCACCTCTCGAGAGCACACTACACAATATCATTATTTAGCAAAAATGAGGAATCTAAAACAGTCATGTTCATAAACTCGTTTAAGCAGTAAAATGCATTTACCTCAAAGAAATGTTTAATTTTTCTTTTGAAGTCAGATGTATGTTCCAGATTAGTTATTTTAATGGGCAATTTATTGTACATTAGTATTTTATTGTATTCCCCTTGTTTCTGAACCTTTACAAGCCTAACTTTTGGTATACAAAGTTTATCTTTGTTTCTTAAATTAAAATTGTGTATATCCTTTTTTTTTAAGTAATTTTCCTTGTTTTCGTGAATTTCTAATACGCTTTTATAAATATATAAAGATATAACTGTCATAATTTTATTTTGTACAAAATACTTCCTTGCTGATGTCCTCCTTCTAATGCAAAAAGCAAAAAGCAAAAAGCAAAAAGCTAAGAACACTCCCGAAAAATAAACCTTTCAAACAAAAAAAAACGATTTCGGTTCATCCGTTTGGGAGCTACGATGGGACAGACAGACACACACACACACAGACACGTCAAACTTATAATACCCCTTCGTTTTTCGTCGGGGGTTAAAAGAGAGGATAACCCATTCAATAAAAATTAATTATATTATTTTTAATTTCGAGGCCTTTGCGACTTGCGAGACAATGAGGGAAAGGATTGCATTTCAAAAAGGCTAATTCTCCTTAAAAAAAAAGATTGTTAATTTGTATTACACTATGTATAAAATATTTATCTTTTTTATGTTTTTTTATTTATCTTCACTATTATTTTGTATTTTTTAACCCCCGACGAAAAACGAAGGGGTGTTATAAGTTTGACGTGTCTGTGTGTGTGTGTGTGTGTCTGTATGTCCCAACGTGGCTCCCGAACGGATGAACCGAAATCGTTTTTTGTTTTTGTTTGATAGGTGTATTTGTCGGGAGTGTTCTTAGCTTTGTTGGATCAAAATCGGTTCAGCCGTTTTATTTCGTTCGGTTTTTTTTTAAGTTTTACAAAATTAATTCCCTGTAAATATGTAAACTTTGTTGTTTTGTTTGTTTGTTTGTTTGCCAAGCTGCGGTGAAATGGCTAGTACAGTATAAACACAATTACCTACTAGTAATAAATTAGTGCTTAGGAACGTACCATCTGGACTAGCGCCTAGAAAGGAATGGAATCGCTTCGAAGCGAATGTCTTTTGGCTAGGCCGGCTGATATGCATTGCATGCAAATAATATTATGGAAATTAAAAAAAAAAGTGGCCAAGTGCGAGTCGGAGTCGCCCATGAAGGGTCCCGTAGCAGCAAGTAACATAATATCAAAGTTCTTGGATGGTTTACGATTTATGACGTATTAAAAAAAAACTACTAACTAGATCTCGTTCAAACCAATTTTCGTTGGAAGTTTACATGGTAATGTACATTTTTTTTTTAGTTTTATCATTCTCTTATTTTAGAAGTTACGGGGTTGGGGGGGGGGACTTTTTACCACTTTGGAAGTGTCTGTCGTGCAAACTATTCAGTTTAGAAAAAAGTTATATTATAAACCTCAATATCATTTTTGAAGACCTATACATAGATACCCCACACCAACGGGTTTGATGAAAAAAAAAATTGAGTTTCAGTTCTAAGTACTAATACTTAGAACTGAACCCCCATTTTTTTTTTGTTTTTTTCTATTTTTTTGTGAAAATCTGAATGCGGTTCACAGAATACACCTACTTACCAAGTTTCAACAGCATAGATCCTATAGTTTCGGAAAAAAGTGGCTGTGACATACACGAACAGACATAACATGTCATAGTAAGATGAACTCTTGTCTTCTAAGCAGGAGGCAAAATGTTCAATACCCACCCTGGGCCTGCATATCTGAATCTTCCGAAGACCCTAACTGGCAATTATAATGAATAAGACCCCTAGGAATCATTTCAACGAATTTGTTTGAAGATTGTAGTTTCACCTACCTACACAGAACTGACTTCGACTGAAACAAGGCAATACTATGTTTTTTTTTTTTAATATTGAATGAGCGAAGCGAGTTCTCTGATTCAACTTGGAAGAATTGGCATTTGTATGTATGTATGTATGTATGTTTGTCCGAGCATAACTTCCGAACCGTTAATCCGATCTTCATGAAATTTGATTGGGAGGTGATAGTATTGGTACAATTTGTTGGTAAGGTTATGAGCTATATCGGTCGGGGGGTTGTTGAGATATTGGGGTCCAAGAGGAGGTAAAAAAAAGTGAGAATATCAGATCAAATGTGGTGTCATATGAAAGTTCCTCGCTTCGACATTTCAAAACTATTTTAGTTTCTGAGATGTTAGGGTAAATCAAAAATGTAAAAAAACAAAACCTCTAGGGTACTTCCACTAATCCTACAACGCTGTTTTTTTTACGTTTGTAGCTTTTATGATACAAATACTGGGAAAAGTCTAAAATTTATGAATCTTGAAACTTGTAGGTACCTACTCTATAAAATAACAACCAGTGTATAACATTCTTTGTTGACCTCCCGTTTCTAGGAATTTTAACGACGTTGAAGGTCTAACTTTTCGAACCACATGTGGATGTACATAGATATTTTTTCGAAATAAATAAGGTAACCTACCTAAACCGTGTGTATTCGTGAGGTCTCAGTTCAAAAAACCTTGTGCGTAAATATATAGGTAATTATGATCAGCTAGTAGTATTTAATTTAATTTTTACGTAATTAAGATAATATTATATTTGTCTGTAATTTCTGTCTAGTTGTTTGTAATTTAATTTTCTCCCATTATTTATACAAAGTTCATATGTAGAGACCTTGCAATGCATTGCGGCCTCCGGCTGTCTGGCTGATTCGCATACACATGTCCAATCCTAAATGTTTGTTTTTCTAATATTTTCTATCCGAGCTAATTATGATATGACAGATCGAAGCGGCAACAGCGCTTAGCCGGCGTAAGTCACGAGCTGACAACGTCGCGTGTAAGTGACATGTTACTGTTATCTAATCTGCGGCTATGTGTGTGACACTGTCAGTGTACACTCACACACTGACATAAATGAACTAAAATTTCGATGTTATTTTCGCTATTAATCCACTGTTTTCTTCAACCAAATATGTGTTGACGCAAATAATGACCAATATAAAAGCCAACAACAGTCATTTCAGTGTAAAATTATACTCTGTTTGCCCATATTTGTGCTAATACGTTTGTATGGAAAAGCGACCACCTTAAATTAAATTATTTAAAAAAATACTTACCACAGATGCTTGCCTATGCAAGCATCTGTGGTAGGGATCCGCTGTACCTATGTACAGCGGATACGACATTATTAACCTCTATAGCCAATATGCACGGAGTTACAAGACTAATAACGGCTACAACTGAAAAAATAAATAGATAATAGGCTTGGGGATTTTTTATGTTTTGTGATAAACCATGTGTTTTGAAACCCTATGATTTCCCGTCAAGATATGTTAATATTTTTAATACATTTAATATATATTTATTAAGAAATTGGAACACACTTAATCCTCGTTCTTTGAGATTTTTATTTCTTAAGAAATGGTTTAAACTGTAAAATGACGTGATTAGTATTCCCTGTGATCCTGAGGTATGTATGAATAAATATATTAATACGGGACGTTTCTTTGTTGCTTAACGAATACAAAACTTGGAGAAACTATTGATAAAGTTTTTGGTCCGTATTAAATAAAACTCCAACTAAATCGACAATCACTCAAGCAAAATTGTTGTAATGAAAAACTATAAAAAATATACTGAGTCTCGTTTCATTTCTGAATTATACACCGGGCCGTAGTGCAGAATTTTTCTTTCGTACCTTTATACGTAATCGCAAAAAGCCCCTGTAGAGAATTATTTTACAGAAAAAAGTTGCCAATTACCGATAGGCAGTTCCATGATGAGTGCGGGTTCAAGCGGCGGGATGAGGACATGGAGCCAAGCACTTATAGCGACGGTAATTGGGAACTACGACTTATGATCTTGATAGTTCTCGCTCTTTATTATTAATAGCATGTTGTTAATCAACTATAATTGTGGTAGCACTTGGCATGTATAACTTATCTATCTTGTGTGTATTTAATTTTTTCGGTGTATACTATGTTGGTGACTCTAATAAATAAATATAATATATAAAATAGTGCAAACTTTTTTCACTTATTCTTATTACTCAAATGTAAGCAGCGGGCTATGGAGAGAAATATGCTCGGATTTTAACTACTTGATAGAATCCAAAATGAGGAGATCTGTAGAAGAACCAATGCCACCAACCAATGGGTATGGGTGCCGGTGAAATTACAGGCACATTAGACTTTTCATCTTTATGTCTCAGAGTGGCGCAGTGTAATGCCAGATAGGGCGCGTCCTAAGTGGACGTGACCTATGTGATAATGCACTGTTCATAGGCAGAGGGTACCGCTTAACATCAGGTGGGCCATCTGCATGATACGTCATTCAGTAGAATAAAAAAAGGAAACAAAAGTGAATTCTACATTACTGAAAAAGGGTAGTCTTCAGAATAGTAAAATACACCAAGTACTTCTTCCGCTACAACTACATAAATTATTAAATTACCTATGTTATCTGTGTAAATAAGCGAATAAATATTTGTCTTGTCTTAAAAGTCTGCGTTTTTTTACTCCCCATTCCAGAGCGTAATCTATCTATATCTATACTAATTATAAAGAAGAAAGATTTGATTGTTTGTTTGGGGGTCGGGAGGGAGGGGGATCCCGTCACTACCCGTGCGAAGCCGGGGCAAGTTCTAGTCATAGGTCACGTCCTCCTAGGACGCACCCTATGTTACTACATTGCACTGCACCCGCCACCCTGAGACATAAAGATGAAAAGTCTCATGTGCCTGTTACTTCACCGGCACGCTTACCCTTCAAACCGGAACACAGCAAAGCGAGCACTACTGCTTTGCGGCAGAAATAACATAAACCTCTCTAATAACTAAACAAATCGCATAGTTTTTGGCAGCAAAGAATTTGTTTCATCCGGTTCATAGGTGTACGTTGGTGTAGATCATGGAGGTATAATAGTAATGGTGTTCCTTCTTACTCCTATCCTAGAAGATAGCTTGCTATCCTATGTTAGAGAGAAACAAATATATTGTCACACGACAGTCGTCTTTCCGTTCCGTACCCTGAATTTTGGTATCATGCATATACATCTCCCTAGATTGTTACCATGAATGTACTAGTAATTTGACATTTGGCCTGGTACGACTACCACAAATAAGAACAGATAGATTTATGCTTGTCTCATTCCAACACATGAATACATTCATATAAAAGAATGAGACTGGTATAATCGCTAACGTTTCGTTTTTAGCCTTAGTTCCATGCCTTTAGTCCATCTTCCTAGGTGTAGATGGTAGGAGATTGACGTGACGGGTGAACGGGTGACCCGCTGCGGCGCTGAGCCTTATCCTTCCCCTCAGCCCGCGAACTTACCTTTCATAACTATCTCCGCCCGTGTCAATTAAATCATTCAATCATTGTGCGCTCATTCATTTGCGCAGATATCGGGACTTTTTATTGTATGTCGGGATGTCGTGACGAGTGGCAACCCTACATTCTCCACTTACGGTCGTAATAATCAGCGTCTAGCTCTAAATTACAATACTAAACTACAACATGACCAGCTTCAGAAAGAATGTAAAAAGAGTCCTTCAGGGCAGGCAACGCATTGGCAATACCTCTGGTGTTGTAGATGTCAATAGGCGACGGTAACCGCTTACCATCAGGTGGGCCGTAAGCCAGTTTGTCGAGCCATAACATTAATAAAAAAATAAAAAAATAAAAAGTAATGCCTTATTTATGCATTCGCCAAGTCAAGTATCAAGATGACTACGTCAAAAGAAACCCTTTCAAATATGATTTATAGTTATTAGACGGGGTATGATTGAATTAGGGGCTTCGATAAGCAACTCTCTTTAACACGCCTTGTCATTTTAATTTGACTTCAGATTAACTTATTGCAAAACTAATGGAACTCCCGTGTTTTCGTCCACGTGGAGTTTTATCCATTCTAGCCTCAAAAGCGCGCTGCACCCCTTTATAGGGGGTGAATTGCAAGAAAACACCTCTAGATCACAACAAGAATGTATCCTCCATTTTTTTTGTTGCCTCTATTACGTTGTTTTGAAAAATTTACCCATATTATAAAAATAAATTAAATAACATATTAAATTAATAAACCGTTTTTAAACCCCGACGAAAAACTAAGGGGTGTTATAAGTTTGACTTGTCTTTGTGTGTGTGTGTCATCGTAGCTCCCGAACGGATGAACCGATTTAGTTTTTTTTTTTAAAGGTGTATTTTTCGGGTGTAGTCTTAGCTTTGTTTGATCAAAATCGGTTCAGCCGTAAAGCGTTGGGGTTTTTTTAAATTTTTACATAATTAATAGCTTGTTACGGTAAGGGTTTCATTCAAAAGGACTTATAAAATTAAAATGATTGATAATTATGTTCCTCGGCTCTTCGATCAAAGTATCGACCAAAGTATTCTTCGACCAAAGTATCGACCAAAGTATATACTTTGGTCGATACTTTGATCGAAGACTCTGCTATTATTTAATAGTAATTTAATTTACTCTTCTACAAATAATCTCATATTAACGTAACGACCTCTGTAGCGCGTCGGGCGAGTAGCCGGCTGATGCGAAAGGTTGCGGGTTCGATTCCCGGTGCGGGACAAATGTTTGTATGATCTGCAAATATTTGTTCCGAATCTGGGTGTTATGGTACCATGGTACTCGTAGTTTCTGATACCCACGACACAGGGGATGCTAGGTGGGATCAGGACTATGTATGTGACTGTTGGGTGTTATGTTATGTTGCATTGTGGTTCACTGTGGTTGGTCTAGTTTTTTTTAGGAGTTAATTTTTTATTGTTTTTCCGATACCATTATATTGCTTTTTAAGTACGTATAGGTAACAAGCATTTTATACATTCGTTTTTATTTTAGCTATGCCGATAACGGCATTAGTTTAATATGACGCGGAGCTATGTTTATAATATTGGGTATGTAAATAAATATAAAGTTATTATTTTGAAATAATACGTTTATAATTCGAATTAATTAAACTTTTTTCAGCCATACTCCCGTACTTAACTTTAGTTAGTTGCCATAGTGAAACTATTAAGGTAAGTCAGCTACAATGTATCAAGTATCATTATGTATCATGCCATTCAGCGTGGCAATAGCCAGCGTCTTAGGGACGCTTCCGTCTGGTAGTGATTTGGATCAGTTGAGCTACCTTTAGATCGCTAGCAGCCTTCAGGTAGCACGACTGTTTCATATGTATTTTGTACATACCTTGTATTACATACACACCTTCATACATACATACATATTACATACCTTCATATCTGTTTCTTCTTAGTGTGTTCTGTGTTTCTGTGTAGCTCTTGTATACAAATAAATATATATTCTTTCTTTTTCTTTCTTTTCTTTTCTATTAGTATTAGTTCTTTCTGTAAATAAATGTATTTAACATAAAAAAAAAAACTCATTATGTATTACAAGCAGCGCCCCGCGGTTTCACCCGCGTAAGTCTGGATCCCGTGGGAATATGGGGATAAAAATGTGCCTATGTGTTATTCCGGGAGTCCAGTTATCTCCATTCCAAATTTCATCCAAATACATCCAGTAGTTTTTACGTGAAAGAGTAACAAACATCCATCCATCCATCCATCCATCCATGCATCCATCCATCCATCCATCCATCCATCCATCCATCCATCCATCCATACATACTTACAAACTTTCGCGTTTATAATATTAGTAACAAGGATGACCCTTCGTGTTTAGTTCAAATAATGTTGGCTAAAGGTCTAAAATACCTGCTCACACAGTTTCGTGTAAATAGCTACGCTAAAGGAAGGTCGAAGTTCGAGTCAAATATCCCGTTCATCGCGCGTCTTCGACATGTGTGATATCACGTAACACACACGCAATTTTCAACATTCGCTGTTATTATGATCGATGACATTGTAACGGGCGCAGGAAGACAGTGGATGGAGGTGGCTTAATTTGGGGTATGCTGCAAAATTCCTAATCTTAGTTTAATACTAGTGGAATGCCCGCGACTTCGTCCGCGTGTACTTTTTCATACAAACTTAAACATCTCGCTGCACCCCCTTAGGAGTTGAATTTCTGGAATTCCTTTCTTAGTTCAGCCCTAGACCACAAGAGGAACGTACCCTCCAAATTTCAGGTCTCTGGTACTTATGGTTTAGGCTGTGCGTTGAGTCAGTCAGCCAGTCAGTCACGCAACGATTTTATATATATATTGATTGATATTAAAAATATGCATGGATACTACATTATACTAATTCCGAGGGATCACTGTACCAGAAACACGATAGGAATACTTTATCGATAGAAAAAAATCCTAAAGTTACCTTTAACTTTTGCCTATATTCGATTCGATTGTGTAGAAAACAGTCGATCGGACTTTTGGGTAAAACTGTACTGTACATGATTGTTGCGTGTTGTCATAGAATGAAGAAGAATGTAAGATAGCTGACCTGTGCGTCCACGACAAGGTTCCGATGTGCGGCATCGACTCCTGCGGCGAGATGAGGACGTTCATTGACACTTGTGACATGCATGAGTTCAACTGTGACAGTAAAAAAGGTAAAACTTCATCATCACCATCATCTATAATATAAAACAAAGTCGTGTTAGTTAAATAAATAAATAATGCATGGCCACAACAATATCTAGCCCCAAGATAAGCAGAGCTTGTGTTATGGGTACTAGATAACTGATATACTTAATACATTATATTACATAAATAGATATTTTTTATTATGCATAGAAAATACCCAGAACACCCTGAACAAATATCTGCGATCGCACAAATATTTGTTCCGAGGCGGGAATCGAACCCGCAACATCCTGCGTCGCAGGCCAACCTTCGCCCGCCGCGCCACAGAGGTCGACAACACCACTACAACTTATAACTCAAGATCGGCTGGACCGATGTTAGTTATCTCTTTTTTGGTGGATTCTTCTCCGCTCTGAATAGCAGAATAAGTAATAAAATATCAGAGGGGGGGCTGTTTTTCACAGGGGGCTACCCGTGCGAAGCCGGGGCGAGTCGCTAGTAAGCTTATAAAAGTCCACTGCTGGGCATAGGCCTCCCCATAGAATGACACGATAAAAGGTGTTGAGCCGCCTCCGTCCACCGACTTTCTGCTACATCTATATTGTATTTGATCCATCGAGTCGGGGGAGCGTTCCTATACCAGTATATAGTACTCCTATAGTAGTAGTAGCTGAACTTTTTTGTGAAAGAGTTCGTCCAGGGAAGTACTACCTCCATACTTATTTCTGCCGCAAAGCAGTAGTGCTCGCATTGCTTTGTTCCGGTTTGAAGAGTATGGGTGCCGGTGAAATTACAGGCACATGAGACTTTCATCTTTATGTCTCAGGGTAGCAGCCGCAGTGTAAAGCTACATAGAGTGCGTCCTAGGTGGACGTGACCTATATGTAGTATTGCATTGTTAAAGGCAGTGGTTACCGCTTAATATCAGATGGGCCACCTACTTAACCCAACTTTCAAGAAGTTAAAAAAAAAAATTGTCTGGCTTGGGGTCGCCACTCGCCTTTTTTCCTTTATTTCCTAACGGTTATTGCTACTCCCACTGTCAAATTCCCAGAGCTATGTCGGTGTTCTTGGTTCTTCTACGGAGTATTTAATTTTGGATTATATAATTACAACTACGAGAATAGCTCTCTCTAAGTTATATGGATTCAATGATTCTCTGATGATATGAATTCTCAGGATTTAATGTTATATGGGTGTAAATAACCTGAAATAAATGTTTAATAATAATAAGTAACATTTTCTTCGATTTCCAGATTTCAAGCAAAGGCCAATCCATGAATGCTGGGTGACGTGCAAAAGGGGAAGATCCTTCAAGAAGCCAGAATATAGGACGGATTGTAACATCAATATCAAACCTAATAGGGTGTAATTACATTGTATCATATTTACTGTTGTTTCTATTCAAAATAAGGCTTCTTTATTTCTTTGCTTCTTCTTCTTTTGCAAGGCTTATGTTATCCCCATTACATAATTTTTTCAAATTCAAATTCAAAATCTTTATTTCAGGCGTATTTAGAAATGCACTAAACTTAAACAATAAGCCCATATCAACATAAATACCTTAGAAACTAACATACATACTCGTATAAAAACACTTTATTTTTAACTTAATATAACACACGTGTGAACACCGGAACTTCACCCCTTTCGGCCAGAATTCAGGGCTCAAGTAGGTCTTCAAACTACTTCACAAAGCTCACATTATGACGAGAGTCCAATTTCATGACCCTCAATCTCACTCCGTCTTCCTTCCTGATGTACTCCACGACCTCTGCGGCCTACACGTCGAAGTAGACGCGGTACACGTAGACCTGCGTAGTGGGTACCTCTGCTCGGAAGTGCTGCTCACTGGATAGATGATTACCACACTGGTTCCGGCTAGAGGGCTTCCGGATAAAGATCACACAGTTGCGATAAATCTGATGTTACTAGAGGGAAAAGTGCTAGGTTTTGGGATGACAAATACAGCAACCTGTTACATGTTTCAGCTATAATTAGATCAACATGTACCTACGAGTATAAGAATTAGTACAGGCAAATTATGGGCAAATTAGCAAAAAATGTGGACCTAAGTCGAGTTAGTCGTGGATTCTTATGGAATCGTTAGATGATACGAATAGGAGCTTATCCCAGGTTTGCACCGTTTCTGGCGCATACGGAAGGCTTTATAATTGGTACAGACTTAAAAAAATCGAAATTTTTTATTATACAAAAAAGTGTTAAGTGCTATTCAATTACTTATAGAGACAGTCTTAGTGCGTTATGGATTTTAATTAAAACTACGTGCATAGTGGGAAACACTGTGAATTTATTTTATTTAGTTTGCGGCTCGGGGGAAAATTATGTACTCGGTGCAAACTTACATAAGGTTTTTATAAGTATTATAAACACTATATTAGTTTTGCACACCTCTGTGAAATATGGAACATAGTTTTTTTTTTGTAAATTGTACTTCGGGGGAAATTTATGTTGTCGTGCAAATTTTACTATCAGTTTACCACATTCGCACGTAAAAAAAATACAAACAACACAATTTTCCTGTACTAAATGTCACGTAAAGTCTGGAGAAGTCGTTGGATGTAGAATGAGAACCGTGCTGCCCGTGCTGCAGAAAAAAAATCGCCAAGTAAGTAACAGTATGAGCTTTATTGTTCCTGAAACATTTTCACCGTAAGTACAGAGGCCACATTGATCTAAGGAAGTATCTATTTCTGCCGCAAAGCGTAGTGCTCGCATTGCTGCGTTCCGGTTTGAAGGGTCCCGGTGAAATTACAGACATGAGTCTTTTCATCTTTATGTTTCAGGGTGGCGGGCGCAGTGCAATGCCACATAGGGCGTGTCCTAGGTGGACGTGACCTATGAGACAATGCACTGTTCATAGGCAGAGGTTACCGCTTAACATCAGGTGGGCTATCTGCTTGATCCGTCATTACAAGTAGTATTAAAAAAAACTATGCGTTCTGAGCGACATATTATTGCTATATTTTTATATTTTCCTACATTGAGCAAGTGATTTATCTGTAATGTAAGACGAGGAATTCTTTTCCAATTTTGCTAAACCTTATCGTTTACCAAAGTCGTATTTCAAAATCTTACCTACCAAAGTATTAGCTACACTCTGACTCATAAAATGTAGGCGTTAAGTTGAAATAATGTTGAAGTATACGCTTCTTTTCTGGGTTGTTGGTTTATTGGAAACCACCTACGCACACGTGGATAGCGTTAAGGTACTACTCGTATAGGATTTTATATTTTATCTAGGTTATGTCGTGCCTGAAGCAACACTTGTAATGGATTCACCTTGTAAATAGAATTGAAGAATGTTTTTCCCAAATTGTTACTAAGCAAAATGGTCTCGATCAGACGACATAGTCAATGAAAATAACAGTTGAAGAGCAGCACAGATTAAAATAAAAACAAGTATGTCCAAATACATTTTGGCTCACAACTGTCACAAACTTTAACTTTCATATCATCAACCTATATGTGTCCATTGCTAGACATGGAGCGCAGTGGTTCAGTGGAACCCGGTCTTCGGCGCCCCCTATTCAGTTGTTCCACATCTAGCTTGAGGATATCCTACATTACGTCTAATGCGATCTCCTCTCAAGAACTTGTGATCAAACATCATGATGACCATCATTATCAGCGTCAACCTATTGCAGTTCACTGGTCTACATAGATCTCTCCCATGCCGCTATTTAGCGTGGTTTTCGGCTGTCTCCATCAAGATGCTGCTAGCCTGCGCAAGTAGCCTTCATCCAGCCGGCCCGGAGGCTTGCAATGCTCTAAGAGCCGGCCCTATACTACCAGCCTACATTTGCCTAGAGCGTAGGCTGCTTGGCTTATCCAATTCTCTGAACCAGTTGTTCGGAACCATACATCATCTGTCACCTTGACCGATGGTTACGATACCCGCCTGTGGGTGACACCTATCACCATATTGAAGAACTAAGGACACAAGCAGATGTTTTTACGAAGTAACGCAGCGGTCTTCCAAGAGATTTTATTTTTATTTGTTATACTACTTGAATGACAGTTCAAGGTAAGCAGATGGCCCACCTGATGTTAAGCGGTAACCTCTGACTATGAACAGTGCATTACCTCATAGGTCACGTCCACCTAGGACGCGCTCTATGTGGCATTGAACTGCATCCGCCACTCTGAGACATAAAGATGAAAAGTCTCATGTGCCTGTAATTTCACCGTCACCCTTACCCTTCAAACCACCAATATATCACGAAAGTTCTGAATCGCGCAAGTGAAATAATTCTGGCTAGAACCAAGCAACAACAGCTGTTGCTCGTACGAAACCAGACAAATAGCTAGTCCGGCAGAAGATCTTTCCTTTTAAATGGAGGAAACATTTCCAAGTAGTAGTAGAGCTTTTTTGTGAAAGAGTTCGTCCGGGGAAGTACTGCCACCATACCTATTTCTGCCGCAAAGTATAGTAGTGCTCGCATTGCTGTGTTCCGGTTTGAAGGATAAGGGTGCCGGTGAAATTACAGGCACATGAGACTTTTCATCTTTATGTCTCAGGGTGGCGGGCGCAGTGCAATGCCACATAGGGTGCGTCCTAGGTGGACGTGACCTATGAGGTATGAGGTCATCAACACACATCAGGTGGGCCTCTTGCTTGTTCCGTCATCCACGTAGTATAAAAAAAAAAAAAAAAAAAAAAAAAACAACCTTTGTTCTCCATATCGCCTGTTTATGTGTTCATGAACATGGAAACTCCATTTTTTTATTGTTTTTCCGTTTTCAGCTAACTGAAGAATGCAACATAGCCGATATATGCCGGCACGACCAAGTGGCAGTCTGCGGATTGGACTCCTGCGGAGAAATGAGGACTTTCATCGACACTTGTGATATGCATGAGTTCAACTGTGATAGTAAGAAAGGTAAGAAGTTGCACGGGCAATGGCCAAGTCATATAGTTCACAGATCTGACAACTCTCTGTCTCTCTCTCTCTATCTCTCTCTATCTCTCTCTCTCTGTTTCTCCTCCTTGGCATTTATTAATCTTATCTGGTGGTGGAGTACCTCAAGCAGAAAACGGGGCTAACCATAAGGGTCGCAGTTGGAGTCTCGCCATGACGTCAATTTTATTTCCTTTATGGTGAGGGTGCCGTCTGACCGTCTATCGACCTTCATGAATGGAGAGTTCTGGCCGAAAGGTGTCAAGTTCAGGAGGTTCTTCGGACGCCTGACACATCATACGTCGCCGTCTACACGTGTGTATTAAAATAAAGTGTTTTTATATATTATTACCTATGTATGTTAGTTTTGTTATGGCCTTATTGTTTAGGTTTAGTACATTTCCCATTAAGCCTGAAATAAAGCTAATCTGATGCTGGGGTCTGCCATTCTTATATTATCCTTGTATTTCAATCTGTCTGACGCATCGAGCAACACGGAACGGAGGCCTGCGTTGCTCGATGGTCTGACGCGTCGTCATTAAAGATCTTTATTGTCCACATCTGTCCATTGAATTTTTGGTATTTTTTCCTGGACGTGGATATGTTCACGTAATCAACTTGTGCCCAATGTATTCGGGTGAACTTCCTTTAAAATGTCTATACCAGATAGTCTGCATCAGCTATATTGCGCACTCCAAGACTACCTTGAATGTATTCTCGCAGTACTGACTGCTGGGGACTAAAGGTTACGAAGTTGCGACCTTGAGCCGGTAGGCGCTGTTTTGGGTTATTACGAGAATTTTCTTCATTTTATTCAGAGTTTTTCCGAGAATCAACCCCCATTTACTAACAAATTTCTCGTCACATTTTAGGCTAATGGATCATTCTCAATGGATTGAACAGAATATATTCTTCCTTTGTGGTTTGTGGGTGTCCCTCTAGACACATTTTTACAGTTATTTTTTGTTGTTAGAGGTATCGTAGCTAAATTAATGATATTTATGAGATATTATCAATTAAAACATGTGTGTTATGTCTCCTAGTTCTCGCGAACTCAACTTTCGCTATCTGAAGAAGTGTTGATGAGCTGTAATGGGAAAAAAACACTAAAAAGAATCTCGCGCCGCAAGCTTGAACATTCACTTTAACGTTAGACGATTTCCAGTTACAGATAACTCTATTTCACGAATTCCGTTTGGCTATGAGATAGATAGATAGATAGAAAACTCTTTATTGCACAAGACAAAAAAGTAGTACATAGGCGAACTTAATGCTAATTAGCATAAGTTTGTAATAATGTACATTGTTTTAGTGTGCGTAAGCTCAGGAGCAAATAGTCTCAACCGTGACGTGATCCAGGTCACTAGTGGTTTGTGTTCACGTCAGATTTTAGCAGCGAGTACCGTCAGCATGGCGACTAAGCAAAGAAAGCAAAAAAAAAGGAAAAAATGAGCGGACTTTGTAAGATAGAACTGTACCTATACTTTGAGAGGTTTTCTTCACTAAGTCCATGACCCTAATTACCTCAGTTGTTGGTCTACCTCGCGGTAATAGCTATGTTAATATTGCTGCATATATTAGGAAACGAAGTCTCATTTTATAACTTTGACAATTACTGTAGGTACGGTACACTTATTAACATTATTGTATGTACCTATATTGTATTAAGTATATCAGTTATCGTACCCATAACACAAGCTCTGCTTAGCTTGGGGCTAGATAATGTTGTGTGAACTGTACAGCCTTATTTATTTATTAACATAATATACGTCGTTGTATATATACGTTGCAGGGATATGCTAAAAACAGGGATTTGATAAAATACCGGAGAAAATTCATCAATTCACGTGAGATGTTAAATGACAACTGACATTTCCATAAACAAATCCTGTAACTAATTAGTTATGAAACACAATACATACATATATAGACACACGCCTTTTTCCCCGAAGGGATAGGCAGAGCCACAATAGGCCTCTTTTCACAGTGGGTGAAAAGAGAAACACAATAAAACCAAATAAATAAAACAATAAGTTTAAAACCGGGCTAGGCCACTGTTTCATTCTTAATCTTGCGTTCAAATCAAGGCAATTAATTTCTACTAATATTTAAACGAAAAAGTGTTATTGAATGAAACAGTGGCCTAGCCCGGTTTTAAACTTATTGTTTTATTTATTTGGTTTTATTGTGTTTCTATTTTCACCCACTGTGAAAAGAGGCCTATTGTGGCTCTGCCTATCCCTTCGGGGAAAAAGGCGTGTGTCTATATATGTATGTATTGTGTTTCATAACTAATTAGTTACAGGATTTGTTTATGGAAATGTATACAAAAATCGTTATATCGCTTTTGAGTCACACACAATAACACTTTTTCGTTTAAATATTAGTAGAAATTAATTGCCTTGATTTGAACGCAAGATTAAGTTTGTGACTCAAAAGCGATATAACGCCCGAACCGATTTCTACAATATTTTGTAAAGAGATAGATTATGGACCTATAGGCTTTTTATTCCAGTACCATGCGAACAAAGCCGCGGGCTGAAGCTAGTATCTACGTACATAATATACGCATGTTTCTGTGACCCGTCAAGGCATTTTTTGCAATGATGCAGAAAGAACTTCACTTAAGTACTTATTACTTTACTTTTTAGTAGCAGTAGAGCTTTTTTGTGAAATAGTTCGTCCGGGGAAGTACTGCCTATTTCTGCCGCAAAGCAGTGGTGCTCGCATTGCTCAGTTCCGCTTTGAAGGGTATTGGGTGCCGATGAAATTACAGGCACATGAGACTTTTCATCTTTATGTTCATGGTGGCGGGCGCAGTGCAAAGCCATTTTTCCCAAGCCCATCTTCGGTGGGACGTGACCTTTTAATGCATTGATAAAGGCAGAAACTCACGAAGTTAAAAACAAAAACTTCTTTCCTCCGTCAAGTAAGTTCAAAGAAAACAGATAGCATCAATTCCTAGAATAAATACTTGTCTTTTTGAACTAACGATGACTAAAGCGACTTGTTTGCTAAGCCATCCTCATGAAACTACAGGAATACAGAACCATTTTATCCAGACCTTCTGACATAAAGAATCTATGAAAGAGTCCCGACTTGACGGGTTCAAGCATTAATGGCTGTGCCCAGTCTGGCGCCTTGTTTACTAAAGCCTTATTGTCATGGACATACGGTCTATCAAATGGATAGAATTCGTGGGATTCTGTGAAAGTTCGTAGAATATTATGATAACTTACGATTCCTAGAACGTGTTATTTTACATTTTCATTGAAAACTCGTTCATTCAATTAATTATCATGATTTTTGTATGTAGTTTTTCATCATCATCAAAAGCCTTAACCATAGAATGCATTGTATGCATACAATAAACCACACACACACGCCTTTTCCCCGAAGGGGTAGGCAGAGCCTCAAAAGGCCTCTTTTAACCGGGTTGCACCATCGTGGGAATATAGACGTGACAAGTGGTGAGCTCATCGCAACCATTGCTTCCCATGACTGACTGTAGGTAAATAACAGCTAGCAGCCAGGACAATTGTTATACCAACGAATCTTACTAACAAGTCCGGGTAATCCCTTAGTCAGCTTTTACGACATCCATGGGAGGAGACGGAGGGTCTATTCTTAGGCCAACCCATGGGCCGGACACACCACGCGCCTGCGTGCATGATTACGTCAAGTTTCATTAAAACTTTGGTAGGTACACAATTTCCACCAATTTGAAGTCACGCAATACACTTCCATTTCATTTCACCACACTTGTGCTCTATAAACGATCTACATTGGTTAAAATGCCACCAAAATAACACAAAATAACTCATAAAAAAAACACTAGGAAAAGAAGTAAAATAATAGTAGACGACGTCTCTTTTTAACCCCCGACGAAAAACTAAGGGGTGTTATAAGTTTGACGTGTCTGTGTGTGTGTTTGTGTGTGTGTGTCTGTCTGTCTGTCCCATCGTAGCTCCCGAACGGATGAATCTTTTTTTTTTTTTTGTTTGAAAGGTGTATTTGTCGGGAGTGTTCTTAGCTTTTTTCATCAAAATCGGTTCAGCCGTTCAGCGTTGGGGGTTTTTGAATTTTTTCAAAATTAATTACTTGTCTAAAATGTCGGAAAGAACCGCTATTTAATATTTTCTTGTCTCTTATTCTTTCAGATTTCGTTCAGAAACCCACACATGAATGCTGGGTTACTTGCAAAAGAGGTAGAAGTTTCAAAAAGCCTGCCTTTGGAACAGATTGTGATGTACAAAACAACTTAGTTTGAAAAAAGGTTATCAAGTTTTTTATTTCAATAAATTAGCCAAACAATAACTTACTAAGTACTTATTGTCCGATATCACAGGTTCATTGTCTTTTTAAGAGGTACGTAAACTAAACCGGTTTACTACTTAAGCTACCTAAAAATTACACTTAAGTTAAACTTATCTAAAAAGAGACTTTAAGTTTTAACCTAAAATCTAAGTTAAAATTATAACCTAAAACAGTAATTTACGGAGTAGATTAATTTAAATGCCTACTAAACTTAAGTTAAGGTGACGACGTGATCTATTAACTTTGCAATAATAAACTAACTAAAATATATAAATATAACAAAAATAACAAAATATAGGTACAACTAGAAGTTCTAGGCATTATTTTAAAGAATTAAATATTAATCGTTCGCAAGATCAATTCAAATAATATACAAATCTACACTCCTTAAAGGCCCCAGTACACAATGGCCCATGATGGGCCATGCTTTCCAATGCGCCACTGTAGGCCATCATCGGTGTTCACACAATGGTGCATAGCTCATTGCTGCCTGGCGAAACATTTGCGATGGACGTGGAAGTTGTACTAATATTTATTCTGTGGTGGAAGTAATGAGGGGTTTTCACGGACGTTTTAAATCATGCGCTAATAGATGGCGCTGCTTTGAACCTAGCTTTCAAAATAAAGTGGAATGTCAAAGTCAACAACGCAGTGACATATTTTCGTGGTATTTTGTTACTATCACACAAAAGCACAGACAATGCATTTGTTAATTTTGACAAGCATACTTGAGTCAGCGCCATCTAACGAGCCAAATTGAACTACTTTTTTATTATTATTCGAAAATGAAAATCCCTCATTACGGCCGCGGCTAATTACAGTCAGCGGTTAGTGCCAAACTGCAATAGGCGATTGTGTGAACACCACAGGCCACGCTACGCCACGATTCCTTTGAAGTGTGCCAAAAAAACCGACAACTTCCCGATTGCGCGCCACAATGGCCTATCGTCCGCCATTGTGTACCATTGCACCTAGTAAACAATGGCGATGGCTTGTCGTGGCCCATCATGGGCCATTGTGTACAGTAACAGTAGTCTTAACAGTATCTAAATTTTTACCTAATGACGATCCAGAAATCCGGCATTCTTCACAATCTTATAAATACTTTCTCGTGGAATCTTCTCTGCCTCTCTCTCAACGACTCGCATCTCCTTGTTCGTGAACCAGGACTCCCTGGCAAGACCTTCAGCTATCGCCGGGTTGTCATAGAAGTCACTGAAATTTACAGAATAGAATTCGTCAGTTAATGCGGGCTTTAAAATGGCAAGGATCTCGTATCGATCTATCTCAGAAGCAGCTAAAGTTATTTGTATAACATAACATAACACCCAACAGTCACATACTCGTACATAGTCCTAATCCCACACTAGGATTCCCTGTGTCGTGGGTATGAGAATATACCGTGGTACCATAACACCCAGACCCGGAACAAATATTTGCATATCATACAAACATTTGTCCCACAGCGGGAATCGAACCCGCAACCATTCGCATCTCAGCCGGCTTCCCGCCCGAAGAGCTACAAGAAGAGGTAGACAAGTAAAAATATATTTAAAAAAATTGTATCAGTGATCGTTCCAGTTACGTTGCATAAAAATTCCTTACATAGATGATACAGTATCAATTCAAAAAACTAGCGAACAGTTTAAGAAATAATTTATTTTCTGGAAGGTCTCTAAGCGAGCCAAAAAGTTCTACATGACGGCTTGCAATTGTTTTCCATTGAGAATCAGGTTAACCACATAGCACCCAGATCTTACAACGTTAGGTATTTAACTTTAATACCACGAACCAGTTGCAAATGGACAGTATCATGGCATTGTTGTATTACCTGATAAGAAGCCAATGAGTGGCAGCCGCCTGTCTGCGTGACCTCACTGCCTCCGCGCGTCGCTTTGACAGACGGCACCGTTTGTAATCTGCCTAAGGCTGCATTTCCAACAGAACTGAGAGAGGAAGCTGAGCGGTGCGCGAGAAAAAATCCAGCAATATGATTTCTTTATTTTCCTAGCCTCGCTCAGCTCAGCTCTAATGGAAAGGGGCTGCTGGGCGAGGTCTTTCTACATACAAAACAACTGAGAGATGTGAGCGAGGGATGCCAGCGAGGGAGACGTGCGAGGAATGTGTGCAAGGGATGTGTACGATGTGGTGTAAGCGAGATGCAAGACTACCACAGACGGCGTTAGTTCGCACACCACCTTGTAGCTAAATAAAAAAGATTTTTGTGAAAAATATACTTTTCAATACAATTTTTTATAAAATTAGTGATTGTAACCGTGTGCTGATCAAAATGAGCCTAAACACGGTCTACTATTATCCATCGAGGAGTTCCGTTGTCCACCTTCCGTCTTCTTCATCAGATCAGCTCGCTGTCACCATCATATTTTATTGTCATTGGAACTTGACAGGTATGCCAAATTTCATTTCAATAGGTTGAGGATAACGGCTTTATAATTCAGTTGCAAGATTCCACCCGGACAAGCGTACATTGCAAGTTAAATAAAAGCTTCTAATAACAGAGTCCGCTACGCATCTTCGCATCGCTTAGCTCCTCATACAGCTTTAATGGAAAGCGTCGCACCGTTTCACAGCTTCGCTACGCCTCCTCATACCATTCAAATTCCTCACATAACTCTGGTTGCCTATAAAAGCTGCAGAAAAATGGTGGAAGAAGATAGCACGTCAGGACGACGCTGACGTCATAGGACGAGTAGACGCACGGCTCGGTAACCATCCTTACCTCGTTAGTATACCCTCTATTCATACTAAACGTTTCAGTTCTACCCATCGAGCAACACTGAAACGGAGGCTTGCAATGCTCTAAGGGTCTACCTTTATAATGCGAACTGCTATGGAATGGAATACACTACCGTCGTCTGTCTTTCCTGAAAACTATAATCTGGGTCTCTTCAAGTGTTGATAATAAATAGGTGCCTTCCAGATCTTTGTGTTCTATCTTCGGCCACATCGTCACTTACCAACAGGTGAGATAGTGGTCAAGGTCTATCAAAGTTAAAAAAAAGTCGGACTACTCATCTCGCCATTTTGAGGGGCGTGAGTACTAAGTCCTAATAATAGTGTAGTAGAGCTTTTTTCTGAAAGAGTTCGTCAGGAGAAGTACTACCACCACACCTATTTTTGCCACAAATCAGTAGTGCTCGCATTGCTGTGTTTCGGTTTGAAGGGTAAGAGTGCCGGTGAAATTACAGGCACATGAGACTTTTCATCTTTATGTCTCAGGGTGGCGGGCGCAGTGCAATGCCACATAGGGTGCGTGCATATAGGACGTGACCTATGAGGTAATGCACTGTTCATAGGCAGAGGGTACCACTTAACATCAGGTGGGCCATCTGTTTGTTCCGTCATTCCAAGTAGTGTAAAAAAATAGAGATGGCACTAACCGTGACTTCAGTAGCTCTCTCGGCAGCAGGGCTTCGCTCGCCGCGTTCAACTCCACAGCATGGTGCGGGTTCACGACGGAGACCACATTGGCATACTGGATCCCGAGTGGGGAGAGTGGCTGCGTGTAGATCAGGCCGGGCCTGGCCTGAGCTACGGCCAGGAGGGCGGTGGTGACGAGGAGGAAACGCATATTTATCTGGAACGGAGGCAATTCAAATGTTAGAAGCTTGCTGCTGTATTTAAGGGGTACGAAAGCACGAAGAGGGGATGTTGACTCGATAAAGTTTGATAACTGGATAGGGTATATCCATTTCTCGATATAAGTTACGTACAACATATATAGTATATATTATGTATTTATAACCCACAGTAAAAAGAGTTTTTTTTTTAATCAAACTAATAGGCAAACTAGCTTACGGCCCACATGATGTAAAGTGGTCACCTTATAGACTTCGACCAAAGTAAAATAAATTTACGTCGATGCTTATAGACACCGGCAACACCGGGGGTATTGTCGTTGCGCTGCCTACCCTGAAGGAATTTATGAACATTTTTCTTGAAGCGACACATGTCGTAACCAAACGGGAAAAGCACAGTTGGGTCCTGTACTAATATTTATTCTGTGGTTGGGTGTTATTTATTGATAATTTTACCTACCTATATCTACATCTATATCTGTATATATAAGTATATAAAACAAAGTCGTGTTAGTTACACCACTTATAACTCAAGAACGGGTGAACCGATTTGGCTGAAAATTGGTGGAGAGGTAGCTTAGAACCAGGAGAAGCACGTAGGGGGGAGGGGTGGTTCATAGGGGGGCTACCCGTGCGAAGCCGGGGCGAGTCACTAGTTTTAAATATTCAAACTTACCTAGAAAACATGCAAGACAGGAAAATCGATCGTCGTATCTAAAATACCTGAAAGAGCTACTGGTCCATGATGGAACACATGAAAGGCGACCTACCCCTAACACTAAAACGCCAACTCATCGACATGTGTATCCTGCCCGTCCTAACCTACGGTGCGCAAACATGGTCGCTGAACGAGTTACAGAAGTCCAGGCCCAAAATTTGTCAGAGGGCAATGGAACGCAGCATTTTGGGTTATAAGAGAACTGACCATGTTAGGAACACCACGCTGCGTTCCCTGAATGGTATTGCCGACGTAGGTGACAAAACAGCCAGGCTTAAATGGGACTGGGCGGGGCACGTCAGTCGAATGCATCCCAACAGGTGGGCGAACATCAGCACACCCTGGATACCGAAGGACGGCGACCTCGGGGTCGGACGAGAAAGCGTTGGCGGGACGGCACTATCTTGTTTATTGTTTGTTTATTTTGAAAAGGAGTGGTACGGGAGACTGCCAAGGACAGGGGCACAGAATAGATAATAGTACTACGTAACAGGGACAAGTTGAAGAAATTCGGGGGAGACCTTTGCCCCGAAATAAATAAAATAAAATAAATAAATAATGCTGGACAGTTCACACAGCATTATCTAGCCCCAAGCTAAGCAGAGCTAAAAGAAAAAAAAAAAAAAAAAAAACCCCACCCCTTACCTATAGTAAGGTAAAGAAAAAAAATAACTTGCCTAGTTGGACTGCATGAATGATTAAATACCTTCATGCATGTGCGATCGATGAAGGTAGGTAATCTACCTATCAGACTGAGTACTTTCACAGCTGCAATTCACTCAGGCAATAAACTTAGGCTTTATCTTTACACTAGCTGAGCGGGAAGCGGAGCGGAGGGTCTTATTTTAGCGGGATTTAGGTTACGGCTCCCAAGCTAAAAAAAAAATACGGTCCCCCCGGTATCCGGACCCGGTACCACTTGCCACGTCAATATTTCAGTGGCATATCATTATCATCTAGAATGGTGGGTTATTTTAAGCTGGAGGTTAGACGGGAGGCAACGCTGGTTTTGTACATATTTAAGGTATTAAGAGGTAGGTATGTTGTACAATCCGCGCGTGCTGATGTGTGTGGGTCTGTATGTACCGGATAACTACATGAGCGCTCGGCCGCACCGACGACGTAGGCTCCTTTCAGTGCCTACTGCAAGAACTAATCTCCTCGGACATGCACCATTCACAAAGGCTCTTCGGATAGTCAACGAATTATGTAAGGAGGACGATGTTGATTTATTTACTATTTCATTGTCGAAATTCACAATCGAAACTGTTACGCAAGTTTATCTATAAGTTTTATTTTTTATTTTTCTTTGTCGATTTGGTGTTTATTTACTGTAATGACATTGTAAAAAGTTCATAAAAAATAAATAAAATAAAAAATAAAATAAAAATAAATATTCCACGATGGTGCAACCCACTTTGAAAAGAGGCCCATTGAGGCTCTGCCTACCCCTTCGGGTAAAAAGGCGTGTGTCTATGTATGTCTACGGTGCCTTCCGGCAGCATGTGGCGTGCATGTAGCTCTCATAATTATGTGCTTCAATATAGAAATAGAAACAACTTGTTTTTTTTTTATATTACGTTTTGCGTCGCACGACTTGTGCATTTGCCATTTTCAAGTATATCAATACATATAAAATCGTTGCGTGACTGACTGACTGACTGACTATCAACGCACAGCCAACACCATAAGTCTTTTTTTTTTTTTTTTTTTGTATACTACTATGACGGAACAAGCTGATGGCCCACCTGATGTTAAGCGGTAACCTCTGCCTATGAACAGTGCATTACCTCATAGGTCACGTCCACCTAGGACGCGCCCTATGTGGCATTGCACTGCGCCCGCCACCCTGAGACATAAAGGTGAAACGTCTAATGTGCCTGTAATTTCACCGGCACCCTTACCCTTCAAACCGGAACACAGCAATGCGAGCACTACTGCTTTGCGGCAGAAATAGGTATGGTGGTAGTACTTCCCCGGACGAACTCTTACACAAAAAAGCTCTACTACTACTAAAATAAGTCCTAGAGACCTGAAATTTGAAGGGTACGTTCCTTTTGTGGTCTAGGGGTGCACTAAGAAAGGAATTCCAGAAATTCAACCCAAGGTGGTGCAGCGGGGTTTTTAAGTTTGTATGGAAAAGTACACGCAGACGAAGTCGCTGGCATTCCACAAGTTTACTATATTTTCAATGTAATTTGCAACGTTACACTCCTTCCAAGTCGTCAAAGTCACAGTCAAGTCATGTTTTAGTAAAATGGCGGTCGTTTTACTAAAACTTTGGTAGACAATTTCCACCAATTTGAAAAGTCACGTATTTCACTTCCATTTAATTACACTACACTTTAAACGAGCTACATTACTGTTAATGTTTTTTGTTCTTTTATCTTATTATTTGTGTATTAGGTGTGCAATAAAGTGTTTATCTATCTATTTATCTATCTATCTACATTGGTTAAAATGCCACCAAAATAACACGAGGAAAATATATAAAATAAAAGCAGACGACGTCTGTTTTCTAAAATGGCGGGAGGACTCGAAGTCAAGGCTTCCGTGTACTGGCCTCTGTACCCTTAGTACGAGAATTTGTCAATATTCGAAACTATATGAAGTTTCGTTTCCTTCAATACATTTTCTGACAGCGTCCTTAGTTTCTCCTCGTTTTCGCTAGGGGCGCTGCTAGTAAATGTATGGAAGGAAACGAAACTTCATGTAGTTTCGAATACTGTCAAATTCTCGTACTAACCCCCCTGTAAGTGCGACGGAGATTCCTACGATATAAATCAAAACAAAAATATTTTTCCCTGAGCTTAACTAGTTTAGTTAGTTGCTTGAATCCTTTTAAGAGATATTTCTAAAAAATTCAAATTTCAGGTCCATAAATAAATAAATAAATAAATAAATAATGCTGGACAGTTCACACAACATTATCTAGCCCCAAGCTAAGCAGAGCTTGTGTTATGGGTACTAGATAACTGATATACTTAATACAATATATTACATAGATAGATATTTTTTATTATACATAGAAAATACCCAGAACACCCTAAACAAATATCTGCGATCGCACAAATATTTGTTCAGAGTGCGGGAATCGAACCCGCAACCTCCTGCGTCGCAGGCCGAGCTTCGCCCGCCGCGCCACAGAGTCCATCCTTAGTGATGCTATTTCGAAGTAACCGCTTTCAGCGATACTCATTCTACTGTTAATTTTATTATTGAGTCTAAGTATACTAAAAAGCATGTGTACCTAGTTATTTAGGTCTTTTTAACCAAAACATCATTACTAGTTTCGCTAATGAGAATGTGTTATTATAGACATCGGATTATATGCACTATCAAAATGCCAAAATATGCATGCAAATATGCACTAAAAAAGGGAAAAATATGCATAAAATATGCACAATCAAAAATACAAATGTTATAAGAACTTTCGTTTAGTTTACGTTTTATCCAGGATTCCATTAAAATCTGGGTATTTTTTTCACTGGCCCATCATAATTTCAACAAAAATAAATAAACACAGCGAGATAAAAACAATTGAATTGCGTTAGGCGCTTGAGTGAAGTAGCGAGTGCAGTAGGCATGCCCCCCTCCCGTACGCATCGACGTATACCAAGCGCCGGCCGACCACTATGCGAGCCAGTCGGTCGGATTCAGAGCGCTCGCCGAGTGCGCGCGAGTCGGATGTGTTGACGGCGTAATACAACATGCCTTACTCTGCCAACGTACTCGCATAACTTCTGAAATAAGCACTATCAATGAAAAAGTACCAAACTATGCAATAACGCTATAAAAATAGCATTATATGCATTTGCATATGCAAACATGCAAATGCATATAATCCGATGTCTAGTTATTATCAAGGTAATAAGGTAAGTAATATTCTTGACGCATGTGATTGACCTTTTAATGCCCATCGCTTAGCTTATGCAATAATGTGGCCTTAGGCCTCGTTTGCGTCGCTGATGCATATCGATGTTTGTATAGACGACCAGTTCAACGACACTATCCCTTCATACCTAAATATATAAATTTTTGACGTTGTCTGTTTGTCAGACTAAGTAGGCCCAAGGAATCTTCCCGCTTCTTTCGAAAAGAAACGTTATCTACTTTTATTTTATTTTATCTCATAGTGTTTTAACGAACTATTATTCTTGCATCTATTAAAATAAAGACAATAAACCAAAAATAAACTAAAAACCTACCAGATCAGGAAGCCGTCACCCGACTTGAATTATTTTGTGTAATTTTGGTGGCATTTTAACCAATGTAGCTCGAATAAAGACCACAGTAGTGAAATTAAATGGAAAAATAAAGTGAATTGCGTGACTTTTCAATTTAGTGGAAACGTTCCAACAACGTTTTAGTAAAACGGCCACCGTTCTACTGAAACATGACTTGACTTTGACTTTAACGACTTGAAAGGAGTGTAACGTTGCAAAATATATTGAAAATACAATAACGAAAATGTTTTTTTTAAATAACTTAACTTGAAAATGACAAATGAACAAGCCGTGCGGCGCCAATTATAAGGGAGGTAAAAAAAAAGGGCCAAACTTCGTGAAACAGATCAGCCGACGAATCCAACTTGGATGGGCAGCGTTCGGGAAACTACAGGCCGTTCACCGTAAGTTGGCACCTGCCATGGAGTATTTACAGGTGCCATCTTGCGGTGAACGAGCTGTACGCCATATCCTCTCATTATAATCATGTTTGTCAGTCTTTGACGCTAAAACGAAAATATATAGGTTACTAAAGAGATCAACTTACTTCGAGTAAATCAGTTCCTTCAGGATGAAAATGTGAGCGAACCCGCGGGCGATCGCTAGTCTATTAATATACTCCTGTGATTGTCGCAGACGGAAAATAAAGGAGTCATTGCCGTAGGAGTTTCAAATCGAGACGTGTGTGACCTTGGAAGGTCGAGAAAAGGTTATTCACTAGTTAATCTAAATCAACTAATATTTTTTAACAAAGCAAACTTTTATAACCAACTCGTTAAATATAGTTATTTAATCAAAGCTTTTTGTACTTATTTATTACAGAACACTATGGACCGTATTTTTTTCTTTTTTTTTTATACTACTGATTGACGGAACAAGCAGATGGCCCACCAGATGTTAAGCGGTAACCTCTGCCTATGAACTACGTAATATCAAACTAACCGTATAAACCATTATAATTTTTGTATTTTCAATATAATTTGCAACGTTACAATTCTTCCAATTCGTCAAAGTCACAGTCAAGTCATGTTTTAGTAAAACGGTGGCTGTTTAGCTAAAACTTTGGTAAACAATATCCACAATTTGAAAAGTCACGCAATTCACTTCCATTTAATTTCACTACACTTGTGCTCTAACAAGCTGCATTGGTTAAAACGCCACCAATATAACACAAAATAACTAAAAAAAACACTAGGAATGAATTAAAATAATAGTAAAACGACGTCTTTTTTAAAAAATGGCGGAATAAGCCACTATCTAATATAATGTTGTCTCTTATTCTTTCAGATTTCGTTCAGAAACCCACACACGAATGCTGGGTTACTTGCAAAAGAGGTAGAAGTTTCAAAAAGCCTGCCTTTGGAACAGATTGTGATGTACAAAACAACTTAGTTTGAAACAAAGGTTTTTTTATTTCAATAAATTAGCCAAACAATAACTTACTCAGTACTTATTGTTCTATTATTGTCTCTTCGAAAATAGCCGAAAGAGTTTCAGCAACTTTTGTCTCCGCTCTTCACAAACCACAGTAACACAACGATCACACGCACTTACGGTATTTCACGGTCACTTCTAACAGCACGAGTGGTCGAACTGTGCGCGCGGAGCCGAGTAGCGCGCTATATAGTGAAGGCAAGTAACCTTCCACTCTTCCGGGACCACTGCTCTGATCTTTCGATGGGAATGCCATCTAGGAAGTAATCTTGAGATACTTATAATGGCGCAATTAATTTGGCAAATTGCAATACGTGTTGATTAATATACTCTGAATATTCGTGGGATCAGTGTTGGGCTGGAAGGTGGACCGACGATCAGTGTGGGGCTGGCAGGTGGAGCGACGATCAGTATGGGGCTGGCAGGTGGAGCGACGATCAGTGTGGGGCTGGCAGGTGGACCGACGATCTGCGTAAGGTTGGTAGAAACAGGATGGGAAGAGCTGGAAATCGGTCTAAATGGCGAGCATTGGGAGAGGCCTATGTCCAGCAGTGTCCCCCCCCCCCCCCCCCCCCTATGAACACTCCAAATACCATCAAAATCCTCTAAACCGTTACGGAGTCGAGTGGAACTTCACATAACGCAAGCGCAGCCGCGGGCGGAAGCTAACATAGTCCATAGCACTCAGCGATAACGTAGCATTATGTAAGTGAAATAATTTTTGTAATCGTATGGGTAGTTAAGTGTCAGGATCGTAGCAAGTGGATATCCGTGGTCTCTGCCTACCCCTCCGGGAATTAGGCGTAAGTTTATGTATGTATTTATGGGTAGTTAGTGGAACTCCCTTTTCCGTATTCGAACTTTATGGGTGGTCCATTATGCGTGAGAGTTGTCTGACTAGGTAGTTAGCCAGCCTAACTCCGCCCGTCCAGAAGCACAGACGTTTCAGGGGTCATCGCAGGCTTGGCGGAGTGACCTCGGATTGTTGAGGATATCGGATCGGTAGTTCCGGGGATACATTCAAAGACAACACCACCTTCGGTTCTCGCTCAGAATTTTCATAAAAAATTACAGATTCGGCCCACTTACAGTTTTTCTATAGTAATAACATAACACCTCAACAGTCACACACATAGTCCTGACCCCACACTAGGATTCCCTGTGGGTATCAGAAACTACGAGTGTACCACAACACCCAGACCCGCAACAAATATTTGCAGATCATGCAAACATTTATCCCGTGGCGGGAATCGAACCCGCAACCTTTCGCATCTCAGCCGGCAGCTCGCCCGACGCGCTACAGAAGTCGTCGCGGGGGACGGGGGACCAACCCTTATATCCTACGGTGTATAGTGTAATCTCACGCTTTCCGGGACCGCTCTGACCTTGCAATGGAAATGCCAGCTAGGAAGTAATCTTGAGATTAATAGAGGTGCAATCAATTTGACAAAAAGCCTTACATAGCGCTAAACAGGTATCTCATAAGGTTAACTTCCCTATGTGCAGACGGAGATATAACAACGTATATGATCCGCCAATTAGTACCGGATGTTAGTACCGACACTAATGTATGGTAGCGAAAGTTGGGTATGGCAGAAGAAACATGAAAGTAGAATAAATGCACTTAAGATAAGATAAGATAAGATAAGATAATTTATTTACCAGTGGAGATGAGATCTTTGAGAAGTATAAGTGGTGTGACTTTGAGAGATAGAATAAGGAATAGTGTAATAAGAGAGCGTTGTGAAATTAAAGAAGACTACTAGTAAGTACAAGTAGTAACTAGGATTGAGGAAGGTATGCTTAGATGGTTTGGGCATTTAGAAAGGATGGACGATAGTAGATTGACGAAACGGGTACATAAGACGAGCGTGAATGGAACAGTGGGAAGGGGAAGACCTCGGCGAACATATTCAGACCAGATCGGAGACGTTCTGGAAAAAGGCCAGGTCAAGAGTACCCTTAACCGACGAGCATGTATGAAGAATGTGATGAGAGTGAATGAAGCAAAAGAGGTGTGTCAGGATCGTAGCAATTGGTAATCCGTGGTCTCTGCCTACCCCTCCGGGAAACAGGCGTGAGTTTATGTATGTATGATCCGCTGATAAAATCGATAAAACAAAGAATGTATGTATCAGAGTCTCGAGCACCACCGTAAGGTTGCATGCCTTGTGATCTTCTATAGGTTATATTTCGGGGAATGCTCCCAGGAACGAACGATCTAATCCCACCATCTCCTTTTCAGCATAGGACGAGCAGGCGTACGGCTCAGTATCATCATTACCTCATTAGTATACCTTCTATTCGCACAAAACTATTCAGTTCTACCTTTATAATGCGAACTGCTAAGAAGTGGAATACACTACCGTCGTCTGTCTTTCCTGAAAACTATAATCTGGGTCTCTTTAAGGCTAGAGTGAATAGGTGCCTTCTAGACCTTTGTGCTCCATCTTCGGCCACATCGTCACTTACCAACAGGTGAGATCGAGGCCAAAAAAAGGGCTATCAACGTTAAAAAAAAAAAAAAAATTGTCTCTCCCGAGAACCACCGCTGCACTACATACATAAATATATCATCAGTTTAGTACGATCACCCTCAACACATTTTTACAGTGTTTTTGTTTTTTGTTTAGGGTGATCTTAACTAAACTGATGGTATTTATGAGATAGAGATTGTATTCTCTAAAGTTAAAACTAAAAATAGACTCCCTGTCATTTTCTTCTTAGATACAAAAGAAAAGGATGGCGATACGTTTAGTTAGCTTTAGCTTTGGATAATGCAACTTCAAATCGCTACCAGTATCAGTTAAAACATGTGTGTTAAGGCTCCTAGTTCTTGCGAAATCAACTTTCGCTATCTGAAGAAGTGTTGATGAGCTGTAATGGGCAATAACACCAAAAAATAATAATTTCGCTCCTCAAGCGAGTGCATCCACCTTAAGGTAGAACCTTATGCTTTTCCAGAGCACTGAATATTCAATTAAACAAAATTTTCAAACGTAAAATGTTAGGTTACGCTTTGAAAATCATAGACTCATTATAATAATAGTAAATGAAATGAAATGAAATGGTTTATTCGCTTCAAACATGGTTAAAAAAGTTCATACAAGTAATTTATGTTCACATGTTTCACCAAAAACATTGGCATGCAAATTTTAAAATAGTTTATGCACTGGGTGGAATTAAGCAGTGTCTTACGCCGCGGGCGGCATATTGAACCCTGAAGAGCGTAACGAGGGACCTGTGTAGAGTCGTGAGTGAAGCGAGGGGTCAAGTCTTCCTAGGGTCAAGCTGCTCAAGACAGGCTTTATGCCAGAGGAGCATACTCTACTTTTCACACCTTCTTCGAGAAGCGAGACAATAAAAAATCACTGAAAATCACAGCACCAAACACCGTCTTTTTCAAGACTCTTCCCGCCGTTTTCGAAAAGAGACGTTGTCTACTTTTATATAATTTCTTTTCCTAGTGTTTTCTTGAGTTATTTTGTGTTATTTTGGTGGCATTTTTACTAATGTAGCTCATTTAAAAAGCACAAGTGTAGTGAAATGAAATAGAAGTGAATTGCGTGACTTTTGAAATTGGTGGAAATTGTCTACCAAAGTTTTAGTAAAATTGGCCACCGTTTTACTAAAACATGACTCGACTGTGACTTTGACGACTTGGAAGGAGTGTAACGTTGCAAAATATATTGAAAATACAGTGTACTTGAAAATGGCAAATGCACAAGCAGTGCGGCGCCAATTATTAAAAAAAAAATAAAAAAATAAAAAAAAAAAACACCTTTTGTTTCACATTCTTTGAAATGCATATGGTGGCCAGTTCGATTTTCGAACAAACCTCTACAATTCCATATGGGCATTTTTTACTTCTAAAAGTTCTACACAAATTTGACGTTCCAAATTAAAATCATTTTGTCCCTAGGGAGTTTCATACAACTTGCTTTACTTTACGTTGAGGTTGCGTGATTATGTAATTGGACATTGTCGAGCAGGTGGTGTGAAAAATATAATACACTCTATCAAGAATACACTACTAGTGTACCCTACCCTGTGTTATCCTCGAGCACTTTTAGCTAGTGCTCTAGTAGTCTAGTTTTAGTTTTTAGTAGTAGTAGAGCTTTTTTGTGAAAGAGTTCGTCCGGGGAAGTACTACCACAATACCTATTTCTGCCGCGAAGCAGTAGTGCTCACATTGCTTTGTTCCGGTTTGAAGGGTAAGGGTGCCGGTGAAATTACAGGCACATGAACTTTTCATCTTTATGTCTCAGGGTGGCGGGCGCAGTGCAATGCCACATAGGGCGCGTCCTAGGTAGGTCCTATGTAATGCACTGTTCATAGGCAGAGGTTACCGCTTAACATCAGGTGGGCCATCAGATTGTTCCATCATTCAAGTAGTATAAAAAAATACTACCAACAGTTGACAAAAATAAATCACAGTACGATCCAGACATCATCCAAACGGCTCACCTTGTACGGCTTCATTTCCGCGCCTTGCTTCCGCTCGACTAACGAGCAATAACCGTTCATAACAAGTTAATTTAATATTTTGCACAAACATCCGCCAAAGTTGCGGGTATCATAAGATGGCCAAGTGTTGAGTCTAATCCGTTAACCCGGTTCAAGGTTGATTCATAATCAATTTTTAAAGGTTTGATAGCTTCATCTTCTTCATATAATGGCTCCTGAGGAGTGCTCCAAACAGTTTCGCCAATTTCAAGTGATATCATTAATTATATATTTATAGTCAAGTCGTCAAGCGTCTCCGTCAAGTCATAACCCAGTTTAAATAGTGGCAGATAAACTGAGTTTTTACAGGGGAAAATCCACCATTTCGAAAAGACACGCAATACACTTACATTTCACTACATCACACCTGTATTATTTATCCAAGTTACACCGGTTAAAATGCCAATAAAATTACACGAAATAACATGAAAAAACACGTTTAAATGATATTAAAACAAAATTAGGACGGTTCTTTAAAAAATGGCAGATTGAATCTCAACGTTTGATAGCTAAAATAGCTTTTGTCTTCTTTTCACGTACAGTCCGACCATAAAGAGTAGAAATTAATTATCAAGGAACTAAAATTTACTATAAACTGGCAACTCTTTATGATAAGCCAGTGTGGCCGCTGTAGTGAATTTGTCGCCAGATTCAGTTTTTACATGCAAAATTAAATTATGCACATATTGGTATTTATATAGGTAGGTATGATGTGATTTATGTATGTAGATTTATTTTCATTGCAATAGAATATACAGAATTTAAAAAAATAGACATGTTAAAGTAATTTCTGGAAATCATATTTAAATATTTGTTGGACTAACCAGAATAATTTTCCGCTAGCGGAAACACTGCAACTTCAGTCGAGCGCGTGTATTCGAATTGTTTGTTTTGATTTGTTGTTGATGTTTTTATTTCTCTAAACAAAAGCAAATAAATCGCATAAATCGTAAAATATTAGCAATATGAATAAAACTATACGCAGTGGGGCTCGTGACATTATTTACAAAGTGTTTATGAGATGTTTGGCTGAGTATCAAGCCGGGACGCTGCTGGCTGAATTAGAAGACGTTTATAAACGAACAGCTTATTTAACTGGTAAGTAGCTGGTAAAAAGAATAAAACTGGACGTAAACTGTTATAATTTACTAAAAGAATCGTGTAAATCCATCCAAAATCCTTGTGAATCATACTAATTAGTCTTTATTGATCTTTGTCCCATTTAATCGTATTTTGTAGTACAATTCTTTATTTTTGATACTTTATCTGCTTATGTTTTTGCAGGAAAATCGGAAAGCACTTTATGGAGGATTGTTAGTGAGAATAATAACTATGGTTAACTGAAAATAATATTCCTTTTGATGAAAATTTAAGGAAACTAATGTTGCTTGCTTTGGCTGAGAAACATAGACAGATACCTGTCTATGAAATAGATGAGTTGCTCTCGGAGTATGGACACACAGTGGTCAGGCTGCCCCTCTACTACTGCAAACTAGACCCCATAGAGCTTATATGGGCTCAAGTAAAATCTAAAGTAGCCTCACGCAATGTAGGAGCTTCATATATCAAAGAATTGACTGAGGAGTCATTCAACACCATTACTCAAACTGACTGGAAGCGATGCTGTGAACATGTGAAACAAATCGAAAAGGAATACTATGAGCGAAGTCGAACAATGTACCAACACATTGAGCAGCTGGTAATACAACTCGGTGATGAAAGCTCTAGCGAGGAATCTGAGAGTGAAGATGAAAATGATGGTATGGCAGGAACTTCTAATTATGTTCTACCACAAGAAGAATCGATGTCGGGCACTGAGTATCTTGATTTTGAGTCATTAGAGTGATTTAAGTATGATTAAGTATTATATTATTATTCAACAAAATTGTTTACTGTGGTTTTTCCCCTCTGAGTATACAAAATATTTTTACTTTCTTTCTAGGTAGAAAGAAAGTACCTAGTGTCATAGGACTCCTAGTGTAAAGTGCCTAGTGTCTTGGTGTCGTTGGATACCAATAATGCATTATATATTAAAATTAAATTTTACTTTAGTTTACTTTAAGATAGTGGGTTTGATTCTTATTCCTTTATGTGATGAGCATAAATATTTGTTGTGTTTTATATATTCAAAAATATCAAGTATCAAAACATTTCGCCATAGTATATGGTGATACCATGTAAAAGATAGTGGCGCCCTCATTTATTTTCTACTCTTTCTGGTCGGACTGTATGTCATTTTATACCAGAGCGAACAAAACAAAAGCTATTTAACTAAAATATAAAATGGTTATGAATAATCATATAAGAACCGATAAGAAAAGGATAAATTTAAATCGCGCTAATTTTAATTGATAATTACATAACCATTACGCTATACAAATTTTGTATCGCTCTAATCAGTCTTTCTAATAGCTCTACGATGGACTAAGCACTACATACATACATACACACACACACATACACATATGATCGCAAAATTGCACCTTTATAAATTAAAAAGAAAGAAAAGGCAGAGCCTCAATGGGCCTCTCTTCACTGTGGGGTTCCCATTGTGAGAATATAGACGTGACGAGTGGAAAGCTCACCGCTGCCATTACTGCACACGGCTACTCGGCTGTCGTGACGCTTTCTTCCAGTAATAACGAAAAGCAGCTAGAACCAATCTTATGCTAACGAATATTATCAACAAGTCCAGCAGGTTTTAGTAGTAGTAGAGCTTTTTTGTGAAAGAGTTCGACCGGGGAAGTACTACCACCATACCTATTTCTGCTGTGTTCCGGTTTGAAGGGTATGGTTGCCGGTGAAATTACAGGCAAATGAGACTTTTCATCTTTATGTCTCAGGGTGGCGTGCGCAGTGCAATGCCACATAGGGTGCGTCCTAGGTGGACGTGACCTATGAGATAATGCACTATTCATAGGCAGAGGGTACCGCTTATCATCAGGCGAGCCACCTGCTTGTTCCGACATCCTAAATAAATAAATAAATAACGCTGGACAGTTCACACAACATTATCTAGCCCCAAGCTAAGCAGAGCTTGTGTTATGGGTACTAGATAACTGATATACTTAATACAATACATTAAATAGATAGATATTTTTTATTATACATAGAAAATACCCAGAACACCCTGAACAAATATCTGCGATCGCACAAATATTTGTTCCGAGGCGGGAATCGAACCCGCAACCTCCTGCGTTGCAGGCCAACCTTCGTCCGCCGCGCCACTGTCACAGTGGTCGTCGGAATATTAGGTATACTTAAAAAAAAATAAAAAAAAAAGTCACTTAAAGTATCCAATTTTGTTATGATCTAACGATAACTTATATGATAAGTGCCGCCTCGTCAGTTTTCACAACTACAAAGCGCTTGTGAAGCAATCTCAATGTGACTTGACTATAGATTGTACCACCTACCATAATTTCGAAGCTACTTTAGCAGGTACTGTTATTTGTTCTGTGGTAATAGGTACTTTATTATTGTTTAATCCGAGTCCGGCATATTTCATTAGGCGTCCTTGCATACCACATACTTACTAATTACTATATTATTTATCTACTGACGTCACAGTGTGATAAAGTGCACTCACGTATCTACCTACTTGAATCTGGTTCAAGGTTGTATGGCAACGTGGTTGTGAAGAATGTTAATGGAGAGGCGACGACGCGCAATATAACATTCGTCATCATTATCAGCAGCCTACAGAAGTCCACTGCTGGACATAGGCCTTCCTCATAGATCGCAACAACGAACAGTCTTAACCTGCCTCCATCCACTAACTTCCTGCGACCTCTACAATGTCTGCGCATCTCTATGCGATGCATTTAGTACATCAATTCAATTTCCAATTTTAAAAGTTCATTTATTTCCAAATAAGACTTAACCTAGAACATTCCCAGTGTAAATTTAATCCTCCTCCTCCTCCTCCTCGCGTCGTATTCCTCAATGCTGAGGGTCGTGACTCCCTCCATGGATCACTTTCTGCCGGACGATGTTGCGCCAATGAGATCTGCTGCCAGCAAGCAGCACGGCTTCGTGGAATTTCGAATCGAGAGTGGTGCGGATCTGGTCTGACCAACGTATTGGGCTACGGCCTCGTGGCCTCTTTCCCTCAATTTTACCAGTGATAATCAGCTTCTCTAAGTTGTCACTGCCTTTCCGTACTATATGACCAAAATACTCAAGGACTAGCTGGAGGCAGATGGAAGAAAGCCTAGTAGTTATCTTGAGTTCCTTGAGTATTGACACGTAAAAATTTAATCCTAGGGTGTAACAAACATATATATTGAAAACGTAAATTAAGCCAAAGCGCTTATCAAAACCTGTGAATTAAAATATAACTACTACTTATTAAGAAACTTAGATTAATTGTAAAGATTTTAACTGTAACATATGAACAGAATAAACATGCAAGCTTTTGATTGAGCATTACATTTAGCAGCGTGTAAGTTTGAAAGAGATAGACTAAACCGAAAAAAAATGCTAACAAAATAATAAGTACTATAATTACTACTAATATAATTTAGTTCATCGATAGCTAACGAACGGGCCTTTGTCTTCTGCGTCGTGCAGTTTGTGGTCGTCACTCGATAAACGTCTTTTCCCAACAGTTGTCAGTACCCTTAGTACGAGAATTTGTCAATATTCGAAACTATATGAAGTTTCGTTTCCTTCAATACATTTTCTGACAGCGTCCTTAGTTTCTCCTCGTTTTCGCTAGGGGCGCTGCTAGTAAATGTATGGAAGGAAACGAAACTTCATGTAGTTTCGAATACTGTCAAATTCTCGTACTAACCCCCCAGTTCTGCGAGCTATATGGCCTGCCCATTGCCACTTCAACTTACTAATTCTAACAGCACAAACTTGATTCGATTTGATACGAAGGCGTAGGTACTAGGAAAGGCAACGTCTGTAGGGATAACCAAGGAAACCAAGGAATTGAAATGTTTCGACGTACTATAACTTGGAAATTTGCAATTACATTAGCAAATTTTTGAATATATTTGATCCCGTTATAAGTACTGTGACGATCTCCTTAGTAGTAGTACTAATGAGGGCACACAATAGTCAATAGTATTTCATTTGTAAAAAAAACAGATTTTACTCGTAGGTAGGTACAATTTTTTCTACATCAAGTAGGGTTATTGGATTAGTAGAGGTGCTATTGACTAACACATTCACATAAAAATAATAATAATATTAACAAAATAAAAATACAAATAGATTACAATAATGTCCAAAGCTAATTTAAATAATAACAAATTTAAAAATTCAGAAACTGTAGTAAGTGTGGTCGACTAGCCAACGCTTTAGCCTAGACTTAAAACACGGCATATTATTGGCAGATTTAATAGTTTCAGGCAGATTGTTGTACACTGTCGGCCCCATAATGTGGGTCAGCTTCGAGGACTTCGCCAAGGAGCGGAATACACAAATAGGAGGGACTGCTGAGAATCGGTTAAACTGATGAGTTCGACAATGAACCGCAAGGAGAATGACAAGAAAGCCGGCCACATTACATGTACCTAGTAATCAAAGCGTGCAAGGACTTTCCAGCAAAATCTTAGACTGTAGATATAATGTGTGTTACTGAAAAATGTATACTACTATTTGAGTATTTTATTAGTTTCTAAGCTATATTATAAGCTTTCTTTTGTAATTAGTTTTTAGCACGCCAACCTTTTTTAGCACGCCAACCTTTTTTAGCACGCCAACCTTTTTTAGCACGCCAACCTTTTTTTTGTATCATCCTCATGGATGACGGGCAGAAAATGCTGCTTAGCATTAAGTCCTCCGTTTGTACAATTTCCTTGTGTTTTTTGTGCAATAAAGAATTAAATAAATAAATAAATAAATAAATAAATATTTGTACACATAATATTTTAGGTTACTATGAGTATTACAATAAGTATTTTAAGTTCATGCAAATGCAAGAACGCCATACGTGGCGGTTCCTTACTAATTGTTGCTGAAAATAATAAAAAACCTAATTTCAAATCTGAAGATGTATAAGCTCAATATCTAGTAAGTCGTCGTCGTTTCGTATGAGGTAATGCCGGCCTCTGGTGTCAGAGTTTGTCAAGCTGCCCGAGGGCCTCTGACATGGCTTATCGACTGCTATTAATCAATAACAGCCGGTACCGACAGCTTAACGTGCCCTCCGAAGCACAGAGCGATGGAAATCCACACATAACTTAGAAAAGTCATTGGTGCGGAGCCTAGGATCGAACCCGGTATCGTTGGATTCTAAGTTGCACTATTGAATCTAGTTAGTTATTGTGTACCACTCAATTCACCAACCATTTCAAAACCGACGGCAATTGCTAAGGGCTGATTGCCGTTGCATTACTCTCAACTCTCAAGCAATCAAAGTGCGGTTACAACAGTTTACACAGTTTACATCACAATCAGCGAGCGATTACGCGTCTTGCTTGGCTATCATTTGTATCTCGGATACAACACAACTCACCTTGACATTAAGTTCTCTGGCAAAGTGTACTCGAGCCAAACAATCCTTCCCAGAAATTACAATGGCATTAGGTATACCTGTTTTAAAAATAGCTTTTATTTTATTTTATTTTATTTTATTGAGGTAAACCAACAGCGTTACAATATATATAGTCCAAATAACAAAATACACAACAATAAGGCCAAAAAAGGGTTACACAAATATTACAACAATTATGGATACTAACAAAAATGCTTATGCTAATTTAAAAGAAAGGAAAAATATGACTAAGTGAAAGTAAATTATATAAATATAAGAATATAAATACAAATTTGGCTTGCATGGCTTTGATGAGGTTAATAAGTGGGTGTGCGGGTGTGTGGGTGAGTGAGTGAGTGAGTTTTACATATATTATTCTGGATATATATATTTATTAGCTTATTATGGAATGTGTTATTACTGGAAGAAAGCGTTAGCCGAGTCAGTCGTGGAAAGCAATGGCGGCGATGAGCTCACCACTTGTCACGTCTATATTCCACGATGGTGCAACCCACTGTGAAAAGAGGCCTATTGAGGCTCTGCCTACCCCCCTTCAGGGAAAAAGGCGTGTGTCTATGTATGTATGTATGTATTCTGGCAAGTTTTCGTGATTATAGACAGATGTTTTCTACAGTATTTGTGGGTGGAAAAAGTTAGTTCATGCAGTCTTCAAGCGGGCAATTGAACGCCAGCTATTTCTAACGACTCCAGGGTATGATCTCGAGGCATGCTCGGCAGAGGTCAGCATGACTGACAGGTTCAAAAGGTCTCGGAAGTCGCACTACATGGCAGGGAATCCACAAATACAGCATCAGTCTATATCTTAGAATATACCTGAGACAAGCACATGATGACAAGTTTAAGATCTATATACATATAAAAAAGGGAAGGGGAAGACCTCGGCGAACGTATTCAGACCAGATCGGAGACGTTCTGGAAAAAGGCCAGGTCAAGAGTACCCTTAACCGACGAGCATGTATGAAGAATGTGATGAGAGTGAATGAAGCAAACGAGGTGTGTCAGGATCGTAGCAAGTGGAAATCCGTGGTCTCTGCCTACCCCTCCGGGAAACAGGCGTGAGTTTATGTATGTATGTACATTATACCTATTTTTACCCAAAATAGAGATTATTAAGCGCCAATAGAACGTACCCAGCTGTATCTTTGTGGTCATATCTTCATCCGACTGACAAAGTTCGGTCGTGGTTCGGTTATGTATTCGTACTTTACTATGTACTCGTAGATGATTTAAAATACATATGAGTAATTTGTCAATGGTAAATGTTCATAATGACGAGAAAAAATATTATCAGGTTGCTAACAACATTAGCAATACTTTTATTGCAAATCTTGGCACGACAACTATCTGTATTATTATAATAGCCGACACTGACCTTTCCTACTGCAAATATGTGTTCAACAATACAAGGCACATTAGTTCACACGTGATATCACATCTGCGATCTGTGGAGTGAACTCTTTTGACAAGAGGCCATTAAACAATGGTGATGAGATCTGTAGGATCAGTTTATACAGTGCTTATAAATGTTTATCAGACCGGGGAATCAAATGAGTTTACCCAAAAGCGTTTTTTTAATAAAGGTGGTTGCTTTCGGTTGTGGTGCGAAATTCAATATTTTTCGTGTTTTTTGCTCATGACAGCTCATCAACACTTCTTCAGATAGCAAAAACTATGTTGCCGGTAATTATATGACCTAATACACAAGTTTGTATTTATAGTATCACATAAAAATCATTAGTTTAGCTACAATTGTGCTTCAATGGTATTTCCAGTGTTTTTTTGCTTTAAGCACATTCACAGCCAAACTAATGATATTTATGTGATACTATAAATTAAAACTTGTGTGCTAAGTCATATAATTAACGGCAACATAGTTTTCGCTAGCTGAAGAAGTGTTGATTAGCTCTGATGAGCAAAAAACAGGAAAAAATAATAATTTCGCGCCACAAGCAAAAGCAACGAGCATAAACACAATCAACTGTTTTTATTATACAGAAGACGAGATAAAATTTGATGAGATCTTAGATAAAAATAACATTACCTATCCATCATTAACAACATCTTATTTATAGTTGAAAACATTTATTTACAGAAAGAACTAATACTTATACAAGGTATGTACAAAATACATATGAAAGAGTTGTGCTACCTGAAGACCGCTGCTAGCCATCTAAAGGTAGCTCAACTGATCCAAATCACTACCAGACGGAAGCGTCCCTAAGATGCTGGCTGCATTGCCACGCTGAATAGCAATACTAATGCGCTGAGCCAGATAAGACCCAGCTCTCGGGTCACGCGTCGCTTCGACCAGATGTCCTTAAAGAATTTTCAAAACGCGAAGGGCCCCGGTACCTCACTAACCCAGTCTCGACCCCGAAAGACTCAAATAAGTAAGCTCTGTCGAGACTTGCATATTTGCGTCTTTTGAGGTCCTCAGCGGAATCTGCCGCCGCACCGGCCCTAACTGATGTCCCGGACAGATGAGATGGCGCAAGGTTATCAACGCATGTAGCATCCCACACCAAAGGCCTACCCTTCTCCCACGGAGCAAGAGTCATGCCGTCAGGCCGCTTACCATCGTCACGTAGCAGACCATTCGGTTCTAGAATGGCTGGAATGTTAACGCTGGTAAGGGCCCGGCGAATGATATCATTAAGGCTATAATCCGTGGTGACCAAGCTGATCAACAGCAGTACCGCACTGACAGTGATGAGGGGCACAGCACCTTGCACCCAACCGTAAAGAAGTTGAAAACTAATTAATTTAATGTTATTACTACTTGTATACCACCCCTAGTTCAAAATTTATTACTTTTCCTGTATTTAATTTCGTCAGGAACTCATATAATAATTAACTTAATCTCACGTCACCCTACTTTCCCAATGTCTCCCATTAAGAAACTCACTTCCATGGTTCATCACGAGCACTCGTCTTGGCCAATGTGTAGTCGCTCTCAGTAACTTGACTTTATCACCGAATCTCTCCCGCAATATTTGGAAGAAGTCTCTTGTTTCTCCTTTGGCTGTGGTCTCCCATGTGGAAGGTCTATTGCAATCTTTGGGATATGAAGAGCATGTTTTTAAAGGTTGAGTACTCTGGATAGAAGAAGCTTCAGTAGCAGTTGTGTCTGTTTCCGTAATTTCTTCTTCGGGAGGAACTATTTCTACAATTGTTTCAGTAACTTCTATTTCTTCTTCGGTAGGAACTATTTCTATAAATGTTTCAGTAACTCCTATTTCTTCATCATTAACTGGTGTAGTTAGATCTTTGGTCATCGTTTCAGTGCTTACTATAGTATTGAAAGTACTTGCTGCAGTAGTGTCAGTACTAACTGTAGTTGTGTCAGTACTTACTCTAGTAATGTCTGTGCTAACTGTAGTAGTATCAGTACTTACTGAAGTAGTAACAGTACTTACTGTAGTAGTGCCAGTACTTACTGTAGTAGAGTCAGTACTTACTATAGTATTATCAGTACTTACTGTAGTAGTGTCCGTACTTACTGTAGTAGTGTCAGTACTTACTACAGTAGCAATTTTCTCAGTAGACGTTGTGGTAACTGGGCTCTCGGTACTTGTTGAGTTGTACCTTGTACACTCAGAATATAAAGGCGTAACCAACATTGTTGCTTTAGACATTGTATGTAAATTGGTTGATAGAGCAGTTGAAGCTAAAGTAGACGTCGGTATTTTAGTTGTGCTTGCTGTTGATAAAACAACGTTTGTTTCTGTTTTCAATGCTTCTCTCGAAGATACACACACAGTACATACTGGACACACACACACTGTTGGTGCACTGCTGGAAGTTGTTGGAGGTTTTGTGGATACTGTTACAGTCGTTGTTATTGTACTAGACGGCTGAGTAGAAGCAGCTGTGGTAGAAACTGTGGTTGGTTCAGTAGATGCTGTTGTACTTAAAGCAGTTGTTTCAGAACTTATAGAAATTGCTGTTTCAGCTGTTGTAGTCGTAGTAAATATAGTAAATTTTGCAGTTGTAGTCTCATCTTGAGGACATTCTTTAATATCGACTTGTTTATAATCTGTAATGGTTATTTATGTTTTTTAAAACAAACTAAATGTTTCTTATTACTCAGGCAATCCTAGTGTGTAAGTAGTAAATTACCTACTTACTTATATATACTTCTGTCCTAACTTAATTTAATCAAAATTTTGTTTAGTAAGAACTTTGTATCTTTTATAATTAAGTATATTCTTTATTAGTGTTTTCAGTGACAAATATTAAATGAGTTTTGAATTTAATAAGTTTTTTGTGAAAAATATATTTTTCAATACAAGTTTTTATAAAATTAGTGATCGTAACCGTGTGCTGATCAAAATGAGCCTAAACACGGCCAGTCTACTATTATCCATCGATGAGTTTCGTTGTCCACCTTCCGTCACCATCATTAGATCAGCTCGATGTCACCATAATATTGCATTATCATCAGAACTTGACAGGTATGCCAAATTTCAGCTCAATCGGTTCAGGATAACTGCTTTAAAAATTAGTTGCAAGATTCCAGTCTACTATTATCCCTCGAGGAGTTTCGTTGTCCACCTCAACATTCCTCAACTCAATTTCGGACATTCATTGCAAGTTAATTAATTTTTGTAATAAAATGCTTACCTTTTTCCTTAACGCAGTTATACTCAAGCATGTCACACAAATCTAAAAACTTGCGCATATCCTTTCCTTCACTTTCTTGGCCACAATCTGGGATCCATGTATGATTGCAAAACTTTGATAGCAAGCAGGCACTCAGTGGCTGAAAGACATTGGAAAAATTATTCTAGGTATACTCTTATTGGCAAACAGGTTATTACTTTAGAAAGGTGCTAAGATTACCGGAATATAGTGCTGTAATGTTGACTTCAACACCAATAAAGCTGAAAATAATACCACAGATTCAGTAAACATTGATGTTACAAAAACACTGAATTTAATTTGAGGTAAACTTATCAACTTACCCAATACAAGAGTAGGTACCAAACATAATTCCTTCATGATTTCATATACATCCACTTATACGTAAACCACATTTTATTTTCATGGTAGCAGTTGTAAATGTTTGATGAATACCTATAAACATATTTCGACAAACGTGAAGCAAATGTTATCTTAAATATTTTATGTTATATTATCAGGTGAGATCGTGGTCAAACAAAGGTCTATCAATGTTAAAAAAAAAAAAAAAAAAAAAATATTATTAACTTTTTTTTTATGTTTACTATTTTCTCTATTTTTTGGTAAATTCTGTGTCCGTCCATAGCTACCTATTGTCATAGAAGTTTCTACTTTTATTTGATTGTGTTCATTCACAGGTTTACAACCTTTCCTTTCCTATTTCCGCCCTCTGATTGCTTTTTGCCATATCTAATAAAACTGTTTTATATCAGCGTCGAACATGTAATTTCCCATTTTGTAGTAGGAATTGTTGTTATTGAGAGTCCATTGATGGAATGAAGCAATTTTAATAATTGGATGTTTAATATCGTTCAATTTATTTCACATATAGCATCTATGTTGCAAAGTTTCGATACCAGGAACAGGCTTTCCATCACTTGGTTAGGGCGTGTTTCATGCTAACATGCAACAGGCATTAAATTTCGAATGCAGTAAAAAAAACTAAGTACATCCAAGAACAATTGATTTTGTTGGGATTGACTTCTAATAACACCTACCTCATAAAAAAACTCTACTTTTTCAGGTAAAATGCTGCAAAGGTTATCTGGTAGAGAATGCTTCTTAGCATTAAGTTCGCCTATGTACATTGTTTGTTTTGTGCAATAAAGAATATTCTATTCTATTCTATAATGTAGGTACCAGCTTTTTAAATGATTGGATATCATCATGAATTAAAAGTTTTATTCATCGGAATCCATTTTCTCTGTCGTTTTCCTAAAACCTTTCACAACTTTGAGCATCTTCTTTCCATTTATGATGATTGGAACTTTCTTAATCACGTATGTTATTAACTTCTTTACCTCAGTTGTTTTTGTTTGTTTTTTAATCTTTTTCGCCATAGGCGCCGCAAGTGTTTGCAGCATTATTCTTTTTACTTCTGGAGTGTATCTTCTTCTTCCCTTCAGCATGTGCATAGATAGAGAAGAAGGGTTGAATGAGGACTTTGTATGTTCTGTTGGTTCGTATATCATCTTTCTTCCTTGAAGTACGAACGTGTAATTTCCCATTCTGTAGTAGGAATTGTTTTTATTGAGAGAGTCCATGGATGGAATGAAGCAATTTGAAAAGTTGGATGTTTCATATTCTGGAAAACACACCAAACACTTGAAACTAGCGACCACTTGCGACTTCGCTTTCATTATTCCGGGATAAAAAGGTAGGTTAAACTAAATTCAGGTCACATAATATCAGATATATGGATGTATAATATTAGACTGAGCGTGTTTGGTCTCATTGTGATCAATACACGGTTCTGATCACCAATTCCATAAAAGTTTGTTTTGAAAAAGATTTTTTCTAAAAATCTTATCCTTTAATCCTTTGTACCACGTGGTATGGAAAAAGTTGAAACATAGACAAAATAAATAAACAATGATGAAATAGCAGTGGTGTCATCTCTTGTCAATGTTTCGAACTAATTTCGGACTTTGAACATAAGGTTTCTAATGAAACACCTGTAGATGGCTCCCATCGGCGCTATAGCCGAGTTGATAGTGCCCACAAATTTCATCTTCAGCGTCATAGCTCGTTCTATGGCCGAATTGGTAAAGGCATCGCCGATCACAGGCGAAGTTGCGGGTTCGAGTCCCGCTGGAACGATATTTTTGGGTTACATTTAAATTTAATGTTATCCATAAAGTGTGGTTTACACTTGAAAAATAACAAACTATAACCTATTAGATGTTGAAATAACCTACAATTTGTACTTACTTCGATCGTGGTCGCAATTGTATTCATTCATGTCACACTCATCTACGAAGAGATGGTAGTCAGTGATCGTAGTGACTTCCTCTCCACATTCCGGAGTCCAGGTGTGGTTACATACGTCAGCCAGGATACATTTACTGAGTGGCTGAAAGATATAACTATATATAAATACATATACAGGGTGTAACATAATATCGCTGTAAGCCTGGGGAGGGGGTATTCTACACATCAAGGCGAATAACTATAGATCTAGGACTTTTTAAATTTCACAGTTTTTAATTCATGAAATGCCATGTAAACATCCTGAAATTCCTCAAGAAATGTTCCTAACACGGCATGTGGATGTTACGGTACGTTATGGTACCTTACGTAGGGCTGCCTCACGTTGTGTTAGGTACTTAGGTACATTTCTGGAGGAGTTTCAAGAATTTATCGCGGAATTTCAGGATTTTTACAAGTCATTTCATGAATTAAACACTTTTAATTTAAAAAAGTCCTAGAACTAAAGTTATTCGCCATGATGTGTAGAATACCCACTCCCCAGGCTTATAGGGATATTATGTTACACCCTGTATAAAATCAAGTATAACCTAGGTATATCATACTGGCCGTTGTGTGTCCGGCCTAAGAAAATACCCTCCATCACCTCCCGTGGATGTCGTAGAAGCCGACTAAGGGATTGCCCGGACTTATTAGTACGATTCGTAAAATTTGTCCCTATATGTTCGGAAATCTCTCTTCAGTAAGTAAGTTTCTTACTATAGTGGGTATTGATGTGTTATGGGTATAGCTATTCCACTGGTGTATTAGGTCTACTAGCCGGATTTATTGCAATGCCTTATTTAATTATGTCGAAGAGACGCATGTCCCACATGCTTAGAGAATTTAAAAATATTGTCTGGCGCGCGTGATTCAGCCAGCGTGGCAATGCAGCCAGTATCTTAGCCCTTAGGGACGCTTCCGTCTGGTAGTGATTTGGATCAGTTATTTATTATTTATTTATTTATTATATTTTATTTATCATACTAACTGATCTAAATATATTTTAGTTTAGTAGTATTATAGGTTAGTAGTAACTTAAAACCTATGTTAGGTTTGTCTAAATACTAGGTTCTAGTATTTAGACCAATAGGATTAGATTAGGATTTATTATTTAGTTGAGTTACCTTTAGACCGTTTGTAACGGTAAACTTAATAACTTATTAATTATTAAAATAAGTCAAGTGTCTAAGTTTGTAGCTAAGTATAACAAGTAATTAATTTTGTACGAATTAAAAAAACCCTCAACGCAATGAAACGGCTGAACCGTTTTTTTTTTTTTTTTTTTTTTTTTTTTTTAACTTTGATTGACCTTTGTTTGACCACGATCTCACCTGTTGGAAAGTGACGATGTGGCCGAAGATGGAGCACAAAGGTCTAGAAGGCACCTATTCACTCTAGGCTTGAAGAGACCCAGATTATAGTTTTCAGGAAAGACAGACGACGGTAGTGTATTCTACTCCTTAGCAGTTCGCATTATAAAGGTGGAACTGAAACGTTTAGTACGAATAGCGGGTATACTAATCAGGTAAGGGTGGTACCGAGCCGTGCGCCTGCTCGTCCTGTGATGAAAAGGAGATGGTGGGATCAGATCATGAAGTTCCTGGGAGCATTCCCCGAAATGTAACCTATAGAAGATCGAAAGGCATGCGACCAAACATTTTGATCAAACATAGCTAAGAACACAAATTCCCGACAAATTCACCTTACAAACTAAAAAAAACGAAATCAGTTCATGCGTTCGAGAGCTACGATGCCACAGACAGACACACACACACACACACACACAGACACGTCAAACTTATAACACCCCGTCGTTTTTGCGTCGGGGATTAACAAAAAAAAAAAGTAAAAGTAAAAGTTTTTTAACCGGTTTGTAAAAGTAGTGGGGTAAGAAACTTCGACATCGGTATCAACACAAAACAGACCGAATAACACTTCTGCTTACTTCAGAATTCTATGGCCTTCCTAGGTTTCTAGAGTTTATTGGACGTTTTGATGGCTTCACCATAAAGTCGATTGCATCATTTTCTCACAGAGTTAGCCAACGTAATGAATCCTTTCAAATTGTTTTATGACAAGCATTAGAAGTGATTTAGCAACTTTTGAACAAGCTTACCCAAACGAAATGAGCAAATACTGGAACGGAGCTGAAGATGGTAACTGAAAATTAAGTATTTATGTATTTTTGATAGCCTACATGGGATGTTTCCTAACAGAAAATTGAGTAGGTATCATATCCCACAAAAAAGGATTAGAAAGGATGCATGGAACACAGTAGATTGTCCGGAATCCTCCGGGAAACAGGCGTGAGTTTTTGTATGTATATATATTCAAGAAATGCTAATAATGAAAATGACTTTTTTTTTTTCTTTTAACTATTATAGACCTTTGTTTGACCACGATCTCACCTGTTGGTAAGTGACGATGTGGCCGAAGATGAAGCACTAAGGTCTAGAAGGCACCTATTCACTCTAGCCTTGAAGAGACCCAGATTATAGTTCTCAGGAAAGACAGACGACGGTAGTCTATTCCACTCCTTAGCAGTTCGCATTATAAAGATAGAACTGAATCGTTTAGTACGAATAGAGGGTATACTAATGAGGTAAGGATGGTACCGAGCCGTGCGTCTGCCCGAGTGTTTCATTCTGGAGAACGTTCGGTAGGTAAATAACGTAAGTTATTCTTACTTAGGATATAACTTGGTCCATACATTAACTTATTATTTTAATATAATGACGTAGGAAGTGCTGTTTGGTCCATGTTCACGCAAACACAACTTAGTTTACGATAAGATAACAGCTACTAGGTGCGTGTTATGAAACTGTTTTTTGCCCGAAACTATAATATGTATATAGCAAACATAAAATATTTTATTTTTAAATCTACAAAACTACAATTTATTTAGTAAGCTCGTGTACATTTTGCTATTTATTTATACCCACGACAGAATGGAGAAGGGTTTTTTTTTATCTTCTTGAATGACGGAACTAGCAGATGGCCCACCTGATATTAAGCGGTAATCTCTGCCATTAACAATGCATTACCACATAGGTCACGTCCACCTAGGACGCGCCCTATGTGGCATTGCACTGCGCCCGCTGCCCTGAGACATAAAGATGAAAGTGAGTAGAAAACTCTGCCATTAACAACGCATTACCACATAGGTCACGTCCACCTAGGACGCGCCCTATGTGGCATTGCACTGCGCTCGTCACCCTGAGACATAAAGATGAAAGTCTCATGTACTCTAGAAAAATCTTTGAATGTATTAACCAATATTTTCTCCGCCACATAGATCTTAAACCGCTATTAATACAGACCGGAAGCTGTAACACAAATCCGGAAGCCCACCGGTGCTCCGGTCAATGTCGCCGCGAGGTGAGCGGGTTCGAGTCCCGTGCGCGTGATGCAATGAACTTGATTTGTGTGAATTAGTGAACTAGATGCATTTTAAAAAGTGTTTTGATTTTGATTGACTGTTTTCGTACAGTAGGTAAATAAATGTAGAAAACTACTCCAGGCTTAGCCTGCATTTTTTTTGTGTTTTTTGCTCATTACAGCTCATTAAAACTTCTTCAGATAGCGAATGTTGATTTCGCGAGAACTAGGAGACTTAACACACATGTTTTAATTGATAGTATCTCATAAATATCATCAGTATTAGCTACAATCCACCTAAACCAAAAAAACACTGTAAAAATGTGTTTAAAGGGATCGTAGCTAAACTGATGATATTTATGAGATACTATCAATTAAAACATCTAGCTCTCGCGAAGTCAACTTTCGCTATTAAGAAGTGTTGATGAGCTGTAATGCGCAAAACACACCAAAAAATAATAATTTTGCGCCTTAATCTTAGCATCCACCTTATGAAAGAATATGTTTTACCGGAAGAAAGCTTCAGAGAGTTGTCGTTGGAAAGTAATGGCGGCCATGAGCTCACCATTGGTCACGTCTTTATTCCTAGGGTTCGAGTCCAGTGTGCGTGATGCAATGAACTTGATTTATATGAGTTAATGAATTAGATGCATTTTTAGAAGTGTTTTGATGTGTGATTGACTGTGCTCGTATTTATAGCAGGTAAATAAATGTGGAAAACTACTGCAGGCTTATTAAGAATAATGTTTTATTAGAAGAAAGCGTTAGAAGAGTTAGTCGTTGGAAAGTAATGGCGGCCATGAGCTCACCCGATAATGTTTTGCGGCAGAAATAGGTATAATGGTAGTGCTTACCCGGACGGACTCTTTCACAAAAAAGCTCTACTACTACTAAACCGCTACTACTACTACTACTACTACGCCTTTTTAACCCCCGACGCAAAAACGACGGATGTTATAAGTTTGATGTGGCTGTGTGTGTGGCATCGTAGCTCCCGAACGGATGAACCAATTTAGTTTTTTTGTATGTTTGAGTGGTTAATTTGTCGGGAGTGTTCTTAGCTATGTTTGATCAAAATCGGTTCAGCCGTTTTATAGCGTTAAGGGTTTTTTTAATTTTTACAAAATTAATTACTTGTGTAGGGCCTTTTTTGCCTGTATTAAGTTCGCCTTTGTGCTTCTTTTTATATGCAATAAAGAATTTTCTATCTATATATCTACCATTACTTACGTCTATATTCCTGTGATTGTCGACCCACAGTAAAAAGAGGTCAATTATGGCTCTGCCTACCCCCAAAGGTTCGTCATCATGATCATCATCTGGTTGCTGGAAGGCCTCCCCCATCATATCCAATGGAGGGATCTGCTATAATCACCTTTGGAGGGCGAATTGATGATCGCAGTACAGGTACTCAGGTGGAAAATCCTCCAAAAAATAGAGGCAAAAAAGGCCCTATAGAAGATATAGCAGAGTAGTAGTTTAGTAGTAGTAGAGCTTTTTAGGGTTCCGTAGTCAAAGACAAGGAACCCTTATAGATTCGTATCTATGGATAGGTCTTCAAAAATGATTTTGAGGTTTCTCATGTAATTTTTTTCTAAACTGAATAGTTTGCACGAGAGACACTTCCAAAGTGGTAAAAAGTGTGTCCCCCCCCCATAACTTCTAAAATAAGAGAATGATAACACTAAAAAAAAAATATGATGTACATTTACCATGTAAACTTTCACTCAAAATTGGTTTGAACGAGATCTAGTAAGTAGTTTTTTTTTAATACGTCATTAATCGTAATCCATCCAAGAACTTTTATATTATGTTACTTGCTGCTACGGAACCCTTCATGGGCGAGTACGACTCGCACTTGGCCGCTTTTTTGTGAAAAAAATCGTTTGGGGAAAAACTACCACCATACCTATTTCTGCCGCAAAGCAGTAGTGCTCGCATTTCTGTGTTCCAGTTTGAATATTACGGGTGCCGGTGAAATTACAGGCAGAAATTCAGGAGTTAAGAGATGAGATGCTGCAGCGTCTGAATTTGACTCTCAAGGCTGTATCCGACCGTGATGCCAATCTAGTCAAGCTCAATGCCTCTAAAACACAGGCTCGTCTCTTCTCGGCGAAAAAAAGTCCGTTTCTCCAAGTTCCTGTATTCCGAGATGTACCTGTAGCTATAGGAGATCACCTCGAGCTCTTTCACGACTCTCACACGACTTTGAAATCAGTTTATTTGCTAGAACATGGTAGGATACATGGAAGGCCTTATGTTGTAGTGAGGAGCACATGTTCTTGCTTCACAAGCATGCAAATGTTTTAAAATAGGTACGTCTCTATTACATTCATTGGTTAAATTAATTCTTAATCAATTCATTAATACTACTAATCAATTACAATATTGTGATAACTATACAAACAAAAATAACTTAGTCCAGATTATATTTAAAAAAAAACTTTTAATTCACAAATAACAATACAGGTATTAATTAATAATTAATTTAATTTAATTTACAATAGTCAAGACATTTTTCAAATTCAAAAATTCATCCACAGAATAAAAACACTTCTCTCTTTGTTTTATATATATATATATATATATATATCAGTTGTCTAGTACCCATAACACAAGCTCTGCTTAGCTTGGGGCTAGATAATGTTGTGTGAACTGTCCAGCATTATTTATTTATTTATTTATAATCCTAACAGCAGCATAGCATAATTTATCAGCGATATTGCTGATGTTTTAGAATACTTTGACTGACTCAGTTATTCATCAAATAGGTACTTAATTGAATCTTCTAGCATGTGTAGGCATTTCCTCAATATATTATACTGTAATCAGCCCAGCTGGCTACTCCAGCATTCCTGGCTCGCTGCCAACTAGGTGAGGCATGGCCAAGCTGACCGAGTTTGAACAGTAGCTGGCACATTTCTTTTTTGGCAACAATTTTATGATATCCTAGTAACCCAGTACGCAACAGATGAGCTCTCGAAGAAAGCGTCTATCACTTTCGCGAAATTCAAGTTTGTTTTTGCTCACCAACACGTCTAACAGATTCTAAGAAAACTAGGATACCTAATAGGTGGAGCGATGACCTGCGAAAGGCGGCGGGCAGGAAGTGGATGAGAAGAGCCGAACACCGGGCTCAGTGGCGCGTATTGGGAGAGGCCTATGTCCAGCAGTGGACTAGTGTGGGCTGATGATGATGACGATGACGCTTTAATTGACAGTACCTACTAACACTTAATTTTTTTTTACTTATTCGATTTTGATTGTATTTGCTTGAGTAGATGGGGGGGGGGGGGGCGGTTGGGAAGGGGGGAACCTGACACTATCCATGCTAAGCCTTTTTTTTTTTATTTGGACATTTGCTTGGCCAAGAACTCACCTGTTGGTAAGCAACGATGTGGATGAAGATGAAGCACAAAGGTCTAGAAGGCACCTATTCACTCAGCCTTGAACAGACCCAAATTAGAGTTTTCAGGAAAGACAGACGACGGTAGTGTATTCCACTCCTTAGCAGTTCGCATTATAAAGATAGAACTGATAAGTTCAGTAGGTACGAATAGAAGGTATACTAATGAGGTAAGGGTGGTACCGAGCCGTGCGTCTGCTCGTCCTATGATGAAAAGGAGATGGTGGGATCAGTCGGGGTGAGTTGCTATTACCTAAAAATAAAATTTGCACTGTGGCGAATATAGGTTTTATACAACTTGGAATGACGAATCAAGCAGATGGCCCACCTGATGTTAAGGTTGTTCCTCGTGGTCAGCTAGGCACGACAGCGTCAATAGATGGCGCTGTTGCCAAATTTTGAAGTATTTTATGTATTTATGAATTAAAATGTGCATATTATGTCATAACACTAACGTTCACGCAAATGGTGGTTTATTTGCTATGTACCTAGCTATATTTCAGGTTATTTTAGTCTCTAGTTTTAACATACTTGTGCCGAGCAAATTCCGAGCAATATGAAAGCCTACTCACGCACACAGTCAAGGATATTATTGTATTAGAACTATAAGCTAATTTCGGCGCGCGAATTTCAAAATAGTTGGACTAGCGGCTTGGACTGTCGACTCAGAACTTCTGAACCCACGTTACTGCGTTCGATTCTATACTGCCTATATTTTTTGTATTTTTTTTTTACTTTTTTTTTGTGAACCAGTGACTAGATCTCTCGACACTAAACCCACAGTACTGGGTTCGATACCAGACTATTTTTTTTTTATAAATGTTTTTGTAATGATCTACAAAATACACTGATTCTGCTTCAGCCAATATTATGTTTGTGAAGTGAGTGTTGTGGTGTGTCCTTATTTCAAATCAAAAAGTAGGTACTCGATTCTTAACCGACCTCAAAAAATGGAGGAGGTTATCAATTCCAGAGTTTTTTATTATGTTTGTTACCTCATACCATTTACGTAACGATTAGGAAAAAAAATTACATGATATACTTCCAGATTGGTGCCATTTTCATTAAAATGTTTTTCTGATGATGGAATCCATGAAGATTGAGGGAACTCCTCAAATATTATAGGCACACATATATCAATTTCGGTATTTTCAGCAACAAGTCAAGCATTGCATTCAGAATGTTTTTTGTTTTTTATACTACTAGAATGACGGAACATGCTGATGGCCCACCTGATGTTAAGCGGTAACCTCTGCCTATGAACAGTGCATTACCTCATAGGTCACGTCCACCTAGGACGCGCCCTATGTGGCATTGCACTGCGCCCGCCACCCTGAGACATAAAGGTGAAACGTCTCATGTGCCTGTAATTTCACCGGCACCCTTACCCTTCAAACCGGAACACAGCAATGCGAGGACTACTGCTTTGCGGCAGAAATAGGTATGGTGGTAGTACTTCCCCGGACGAACTCTTACACAAAAAAGCTCTACTACTACTATATTTCACGGGTGGCAACAATGGTGTCTCCTGCGATATCCGATTGAGCTGAAATTTGGCATACTCGTACCTATCTAGTTCCGATGACAGTACAATACTATGGTGAAAGCGAGCTGATCTGATGATGGAGACGGAACGTGGACAGCGGAACTCCTCGATGGATAATAGTAAACTGGCCGTGCTTAGGCTCATTTTCATCAGCACACTAATTTTATTAAGTCTTATACCTGGACTTGTAGTTAGCTTGTAGTTCCTGACTGCTAGCTTATTTCAGGAATGTATTATACTGGAAGAAAGCATTAGCAGAGTCAGTCGTGGGAAGCAATGGCGGCGATGAGCTCACCACTTGTCACGTGTATTTCCCACGATGGTGCAACCCACAGTGAAAAGAGGCACATGAGAGGCTCTGCTTACTCTTTCGGGGAAAAAGGCGTGTGTCTATGTATGTATTTATGTTGTATTGGGTATAAATTCCTAGCTATGAAGTAGTTTTTCAGGGTTCCGAAAAAAAAAAATACGGAACCCTTATGGATTCGTCATGTATGTCTGTCTGTCCGTGTATGTCACAGCCACTTTTTTCCGAAACTAATTTTCACACAAAAATAGAAAAAAACAATAAGTTTTTGGGGTTCCCCATACTTAAAACTGAAACACATTTTTTTTTCATCAAACCTGTGTGGGGTATCAATGGATAGGTCTTCGAAAATGATATTGAGGTTTCTAATATCATTTTTTTCTAAACTGAATAGTTTGCGAGAGAGAGAATGATAAAACTAAACAAAAAAAAATGGTGAACATTACCATGTAAACTTCCAACGAAAATTGTTTTGAAAGAGATCTAGTACGTAGTTTTTTTTAATATATCATAAGTTGTAAACCATCCAAGAACTTTTATGTTATGTTACTTGCTGCTACGGAACTCTTCATGGGCGAGTCCGACTCGCACTTGGCCGCTTTTTTTTCTAAAGATTTATTTACTTTCAGCTTTTATTGATAGATCATTCAGTTTAGATCAACTGAAGTCCACGGCTGGGCATAGGCCTCCCCCATAATATAATGCACATAGAAACTTTATTTTACGCCGCATAAATGGCTATTGCTTTACAAAGCACAAGTAAGGCCGCACGTAGAAACTGTTCCCATCTATGGCACGGGGCACCCAAGTACCAGCTGCTTCGTTTTGACTCCTTACAGAGAAGAGCCATTAGCATCATCGGTGACCCCAAGCTCTCCGATACTCTAGAACCGCTTAGCCAACGCAGAGCTATCGGATCTCTTTGCGTGATCTACCGCCTCTACAACGGGGAATGTTCTGACGAGCTTTCCGATCTCATCCTCGCATCGAGATTTTACCATCGCTCTTCCCGGCACCGTGACAAAGCTCATCCGCACATCATAGAACCCTGGGTTTCTCGAACGACTCGTTTCTCGAGATCATTTCTTCCCCATAAAGTACTATTATTTATTCTGTGCCTATAAACTATGGAATGAGCTTCCATCTGAGGTTTTCCCGTGTCGTACATGTCGTACGTAACCATGTTTTATTTCATGAAAAATGGTCATAAATTCCTTCAGGGTAGGCAGCGCATCGACAATTACCCCCGGTGTTGCCGGTGTCTATAAGCGACGGTGACCACTTCACATCAGGCCGTATGCTAGTTTGCCAATTTGTATCATAAAAAATAAAAAATAAACTGCCAAGTGCTAGTCGGACTCTAGCACGAAGGGTTCCATACAATAATCTAAAATTAAAATTAAAATTACACGCAAATGTACCAGCCATCACCCAATCACGCAACAGGGGGACAGATCCAACTTTTTTGTTCTAACTGTCACCTTAGGGGGGACAGATCAGTGTGACAAATGGGAATAATTCGTCGCGCTCCATTTCCATTATTGTGATGTCTTGAGTTTGAGAAATAAAGCCGACGAAGTAACAATTCTTCATTGAGGAAATCCGCAGTTGACCCTATTTTCAACAAGTTTTTTTTTTTTTTTTTTTTAACATTGATAGACCTTTGTTTGTGCACGATCTCACCTGTTGGTAAGTGACGATGCGGCCGAAGATGGAGCACAAAGGTCTAGAAGGCACCTATTCACTCTAGCCTTGAAGAGGTCCAGATTATAGTTGAGTTAGTAATTAATTTTGTAAAAATTAAAAAAAAAACCCCAACGCTGAACGGCTGAACCGATTTTGATCAAACAAAGCTAAGAACACTCCCGAAAAATAAACCTTTCAAACAAAAAAAAACGATTTCGGTTCATCCGTTTGGGAGCTACGATGGGACAGACAGACACACACACACACAGACACGTCAAACTTATAATACCCCTTCGTTTTTCGTCGGGGGTTAAAAAAGAGGATAACCCATTCAATAAAAATTAATTATATTATTTTTAATTTCGAGGCCTTTGCGACTTGCGAGACAATGAGGGAAAGGATTGCATTTCAAAAAGGCTAATTCTCCTTAAAAAAAAAGATTGTTAATTTGTATTACACTATGTATAAAATATTTATCTTTTTTATGCTTTTTTATTTATCTTCACTATTATTTTGTATTTTTTAACCCCCGACGAAAAACGAAGGGGTGTTATAAGTTTGACGTGTCTGTGTGTGTGTGTGTGTGTCTGTATGTCCCAACGTGGCTCCCGAACGGATGAACCGAAATCGTTTTTTGTTTTTGTTTGATAGGTGTATTTGTCGGGAGTGTTCTTAGCTTTGTTGGATCAAAATCGGTTCAGCCGTTTTATTTCGTTCGGTTTTTTTTTAAGTTTTACAAAATTAATTCCCTGTAAATATGTAAACTTTGTTGTTTTGTTTGTTTGTTTGTTTGCCAAGCTGCGGTGAAATGGCTAGTACAGTATAAACACAATTACCTACTAGTAATAAATTAGTGCTTAGGAACGTACCATCTGGACTAGCGCCTAGAAAGGAATGGAATCGCTTCGAAGCGAATGTCTTTTGGCTAGGCCGGCTGATATGCATTGCATGCAAATAATATTATGGAAATTAAAAAAAAAAGTGGCCAAGTGCGAGTCGGAGTCGCCCATGAAGGGTTCCGTAGCAGCAAGTAACATAATATCAAAGTTCTTGGATGGTTTACGATTTATGACGTATTAAAAAAAAACTACTAACTAGATCTCGTTCAAACCAATTTTCGTTGGAAGTTTACATGGTAATGTACATTTTTTTTTTAGTTTTATCATTCTCTTATTTTAGAAGTTACGGGGTTGGGGGGGGGGGACTTTTTACCACTTTGGAAGTGTCTGTCGTGCAAACTATTCAGTTTAGAAAAAAGTTATATTATAAACCTCAATATCATATTTGAAGACCTATACATAGATACCCCACACCAACGGGTTTGATGAAAAAAAAAATTGAGTTTCAGTTCTAAGTACTAATACTTAGAACTGAACCCCCATTTTTTTTTTGTTTTTTTCTATTTTTTTGTGAAAATCTGAATGCGGTTCACAGAATACACCTACTTACCAAGTTTCAACAGCATAGATCCTATAGTTTCGGAAAAAAGTGGCTGTGACATACACGAACAGACATAACATGTCATAGTAAGATGAACTCTTGTCTTCTAAGCAGGAGGCAAAATGTTCAATACCCACCCTGGGCCTGCATATCTGAACCTTCCGAAGACCCTAACTCGCAATTATAATGAATAAGACCCCTAGGAATCATTTCAACGAATTTGTTTGAAGATTGTAGTTTCACCTACCTACACAGAACTGACTTCGACTGAAACAAGGCAATACTATGTTTTTTTTTTTAAATATTGAATGAGCGAAGCGAGTTCTCTGATTCAACTTGGAAGAATTGGCATTTGTATGTATGTATGTATGTATGTTTGTCCGAGCATAACTTCCGAACCGTTAATCCGATCTTCATGAAATTTGATTGGGAGGTGATAGTATTGGTACAATTTGTTGGTAAGGTTATGAGCTATATCGGTCGGGGGGTTGTTGAGATATTGGGGTCCAAGAGGAGGTAAAAAAAAGTGAGAATATCAGATCAAATGTGGTGTCATATGAAAGTTCCTCGCTTCGACATTTCAAAACTATTTTAGTTTCTGAGATGTTAGGGTAAATCAAAAATGTAAAAAAACAAAACCTCTAGGGTACTTCCACTAATCCTACAACGCTGTTTTTTTTACGTTTGTAGCTTTTATGATACAAATACTGGGAAAAGTCTAAAATTTATGAATCTTGAAACTTGTAGGTACCTACTCTATAAAATAACAACCAGTGTATAACATTCTTTGTTGACCTCCCGTTTCTAGGAATTTTAACGACGTTGAAGGTCTAACTTTTCGAACCACATGTGGATGTACATAGATATTTTTTCGAAATAAATAAGGTAACCTACCTAAACCGTGTGTATTCGTGAGGTCTCAGTTCAAAAAACCTTGTGCGTAAATATATAGGTAATTATGATCAGCTAGTAGTATTTAATTTAATTTTTACGTAATTAAGATAATATTATATTTGTCTGTAATTTCTGTCTAGTTGTTTGTAATTTAATTTTCTCCCATTATTTATACAAAGTTCATATGTAGAGACCTTGCAATGCATTGCGGCCTCCGGCTGTCTGGCTGATTCGCATACACATGACCAATCCTAAATGTTTGGTTTTCTAAAAATTTATATTCGAGCTAATTATGAGATGACAGATCAAAGCGGCAACAGCGCTTAGCCGGCGTAAGTCACGAGCTGACAACGTCGCGTGTAAGTGACATGTAACTGTTATCTAATCTGCGGCTATGTGTGTCACACTGTCAGTGTACACTCACACACTGACATAAATTAACTAAAATTTCGATGTTATTTTCGCTATTAATCCAGTGTTTTCTTCAACCAAATATGTGTTGACGCAAATAAGGACCAATATAAAAGCCAACAAGAGTCATTTCAGTATAAAATTATACCCTGTTCGCCCATATTTGTGCTAATACGTTTGTATGGAAAAGCAACCACCTTAAGCGGTACCCTCTGCCTATGAACAGTGCATTATCACACGGATCACGTCCACCTAGGATTGTCGTCCTATATGGCATTGCACTGCGCCCGCCAACCTGAGACATAAGGGTGCCTTCACATTAGGTCGCCAGTAGTGCGGCAGCATGAAAAATAACGTCGCGCGGCGGTCGTGCTGCTCTTTATAGTATAGAAGTAGCAGCGCGACAGTGCTACTGGGAACCTAATGTGAAAGCACCCTAAATATGAAAAGTCTCGTGTGCCTGTAATTTCGCCGGCACCCATACCCTTCAAACCGGAACACAGCAATGCGAGCGAAACAGAGCTTTGCGGCAGAAATGGTGGTATTTCTTCCCCGAACCTTTGACAAAAAATCTCTATTATTACTACTTTAATTTCCTAGTGCACTGTTTTGAGTTTTTTTTGTTGGGTTTTCGTTGGAATTTTAACCAATGTATACCTCATCTATAGAACACAACGTAGTATCAAAGGGAGTTCATAGTCTGTGATATTCAAAGGTGAATCAAGATCCTTCCACAGCAGTTGTAAGTACAGGCTGTCCCAGAATATGTTGTCATCCTAAAACGGGATCATTCTACACAGAAAGATAACCAATACTTTGGTAAATTCAGCTTAATAAAAAAAAAAAGAATAAACTAGGAAAACAATATTTTGTTTATGCTGTTTTAGGTAAACTTCTTTTACGTTACATATCTATACATATAAAACAAAGTCGTGTTAGTTACACCACTTATAACTCAAGATCGGCTGGACCGATGTTAGTTATCTCTTTTTTGGTGGATTCTTCTCCGCTCCGAATAGCAGAATAAGGAATCAAATATCGGGGGGGGGGGACTGTTTTTCCGGGGGCTACCCGTGCGAAGCCGGGGTGAGTCAAAGACAAAGTCAAAGAATCTGCTGATTTTAAGAATAAGAATATTTTATTTGCTCGAATACAGGTAACTTATTTCTAAGAGGTGTTACAATACAATTATGTCCCTTATATATTCTACCATATAGATAGAGTGCGAATGTCAGTGTTCTAGAAATTAAAAAAACAAAACTAAAACTTTTCTTCGTGAAAGTTGCTAACTTTAATAATGCTTTTTTTTTGCTAATTTCCCCTTTGGGATTGCACACGTGTTCTGGGACACCTTCTATAAGACAGAAGAAGAAAATGTCACCTAATATTTTTTTTAAACGGTTAAATGCGAGTCGGACTCGCACACGAAGGGTTCCGTATCATTATCTAAAAAATACGTTTGTTGTATCGGAGCCCTCTTAAATAATTATTTTATTCTGTTTTTTAGTATTGTTTGTTATAGCGGCTACAGAAATACATCATCTGTGAAAATTTCAACTGTCTAACTATCACGGTTCATGAGATACAGCCTGGTGACAGACGGACAGACGTACTGCGAAATCTTAGTAATAGGGTCCTGTTTTACCCTATGGGTACGGAACGCTAAAAATTAACAGGCTTCCTACACATAACCTCGTTATAGATATAACGCCTTCGCATTCTTCGTTCTTAGATCCTATATATTTTGTACTTGTATTTTTTTCTTACAAATACTTAGTTAAAAATGCTTGAACTAGGTATTTTTTACAGGAAAATCTCATACACGGAGCTAGTGGTATTTGAGCAGGATTATCTTCAATTAGGGCAAGTACAGTCGCCCCGACATGTCTCTGCCATTACGTAACACCCACACGACTAGAATTGATTTTTGTTAGCGTTCAACTTGACTGTACGCATGCGCCAATAACTTTACGCACACACTCAACTACCACAACAACATTGATAGACTCCTTGGATATGGCGTAGAGTGAATTTCAACCTAATGCTCTTAAACTTAAGAGTGATATTGGGTTTGTAAGTTTCATTGATATTTTTAGACAATACGTGCCGTACGTATTATGGCTTACTGACGCGCCCTCTCCCATACAAATCGGAAAACTCAGTCGCGGAAGGTTTTCCATACCACTTCTGTCCATAATTTCTGAAATTCCATTCAACAGCAGATACTTGCTGGCGTTTAAAATAGTGTGTTCAAGTGAAAAAAGGCTTGCATTTGTGAACGTTAAGTAGTTTACTAACTTTTATAACCGTTTTCGGGAATTTTGTACCCATTCATAAAACACATTCATTTGTTGTTCGCCAGTGAGTACATACGGAACTCGGGAGCGATTTCAGACACTAGTGAATGAAATAGGTGCCGGTTATAGACCCGAGGTAATCGATAAACCTCTGAGGTTTCGACGTTGAACAACGACAGCAGGGAAACGCGAAAATGTAAGTAAAAGTAAGGCTTTTTTGGACAGAGTGGACGGTACCCAAAAAGTAATAAACCTGACTGAAGCGACTATATCCAAATGAGACATTTTATGCGATTGGTAAAGTCAGAAGGTTCTAGCTAATAAGATAACAGGGCTATTGTTAAAACGTTCGAAAAGTATTCTGACAGCGGATTCGGAAGTCACCGATGGAGATTCCTATAGACGCGATTCTAAAATATTCGATATCGAAAACTTTGACATTAGAATACGAAACATTCCTACAGCTATTTGGTGTCGGTAACTCTTCCGACAAAAACTAACGAATAATCGGACGACTTTTCGAACGTTTCGAAATAGCCATGCTGGTGTAAATCCCACGGCCTTATCCACGTGGAGTTTTTTTACATACAAATACAACACCCCGTTAGGGGATGAATTTTGGTAATTGCACCCCCACAAAAGAAATGGACCCTCCATATTTCAGGGCTCTAGGACTGACGGTTTTAGCTGTGCGTTGACAGTCAGTGAGGGAGATTTTATGTATGTATATTGATTTGAAGTTGAAACTGTTATTAGGTAGCAAGTTCTGTGGCTAGGTACAAAGTTCACTGTATTACGATGAAGTTGATTGGATGTCCGGCTCGTAGACAGGTAATTAGGTACCTAATACCCGACACCCGGCTTTAGGTTTTGTTGTGACTATCGGTTAGTATTCCAACAAGCGATGTGCAACGTGTCACACATGGAAAAAGAGCAATATCTGTATACTAGCAGCGGCCCGCGGTGTTACCCGCATGCGTAGGTCTGGATCCCGTGTGAATATCGGTATAATTTTTTTAACAAACACACGCACACACTCATAAACTTTCGCATTTATATTTTTATTTTTTTTCTTGACAAACTCTGACACCAGAGGCCCAGCACTACCTCATACGTTACTACTTAATGACCTCCCGGAAGCTGTAGATACCGCGGAGGTGCTGATGTACGCTGATGATGTGGCTGCAGTAGTGTCCGCCACTACACTGGACTGCCTTGAACTTAAGCTGAACCAAACGGCCTCTCAGCTGGCTGGATGGTTTAGTGACAATGGATTAGCCCTAAACTTGACAAAGACACACTTCATCCATATATGTCTGTCGGGGCGTCCTTATAGAAGCCTTACGGTCCTTGCGGGTGGGAAAAACATTGAACAAGTGGATAGTACCACGTTTCTGGGTTTTGAGCTTGACAGGACGCTAACCTGGGAATCCCATATTGATAAAGTGTGTGGAAAACTAGGTGGCGCTTGCTATGCGCTCGGTCGACTGTCGAGGATTTTGCCTAGACACGTGGTGCGGTCCTGTTACTTCGCCACTGTCCACTCGCTCCTTCAATACGGTGCCGAGCTGTGGGGGCGTGCGGCCGACTGGAAACGCGCCTTTCGCATGCAGAAGCGAGCCGTCAGAGCGATAGTCCAGATACCACAGGTAACCTCCGCGAGACCATACTTCAAAGAGCTAGAAATATTAACGCTCCCATCCATCGTCATTTATCAAGTTGCGGTATACGTTCGGACCAACCTCGGGTCGTTCAGTAGGTACAGAGATTGGCATTCGCACAATACCCGACGAGCTGATAGGCTTACCACCGTGTCCCGCACTCTGGCTAAGTCAGGTAAGCTAACTCACGTAATGGGGCCGACAGTATACAATAGGCTACCTAGTAGTGTGACTGAGGCAGCGAGTCTTAACGCGTTTAAACATAAACTGAAACACTGGCTCATAAGCAACACCTTCTACAGTTATGAGGAGTTCATTGACATAACTTAATAACTTTCTGACATACAATTTCTATTTTTTATTTTCACGTAATATTTGGACTTAATTTATAATAATGCAATTTAAATTTTTTGATTCCTAATTACTGATAATTGAATATTATTATTATTATTTTATTGTTAATTGTTATTATTATTTTAAATATTATTTTGAGAGTAATATTGTCTATTATTGTATATTATATATACAATTTATTTATATTGTCTTCTATACTGCGGTATAGTAAATGTGTACGTGTAATACCTTCTATTACCAAATAAATGATTATGATTATGATTATGATTACGAAACGACGACGACGCATTTACATATATATTTTCATATTTCATATTTTCTAACGATATGGGGTTTTTTGGGGCCAAAAATCGATCTAGCTAGGCCTCATATCTAGAAAAAAAGATTTACCACAAAAAAAAAATTTTTCACGATTCGCTATTTGTTAGTCTGTGTCACTCACAGAATATTGAATAGTTTGCTATTCCTCGGCGGAGCGAACAAATTAGAATTTCGAAAATTCTGATGACATGGCTGCTTCTAAACACGATAAGGGTAGCGATTAACATCAGTACATAGTCACGGGAAATAGTCACGGCCTTCGAGCGTGGTCGCGGCCGCCTCATGAAGAAGGACCTCTAAATGTCAACGAAACTACGTACTTCGTTACTTTTCATCATTTACTTTTCATTTTTTTTTATCTGTGCTGCTTTGCTCCCCTCTGTATGCGCTTGCCGGATTATCCATTAAATATGGGACAACCTGTATATGATCATGTAATACTTTTTTTTTTTAACCGACGAGCTTTACTGACAAACTAAAAAGCAAAAAGTGGTCATTGTCACATTGCTTCATTTCATTTATTTATTGCGAGAATGGGTACAAGAAAAAGTTGACAAATTAAAATTAAAATCCACCATAATCCGCTTCACAGCATGCAATATAACTAGTAGGTACCTACTTTAACAAAATTGTAAGTAGGTGCTTGACAACTTGACTCTCTCTTTATCTAGGACCTAGGGTATAAAAAAGTCGTCTAGGGCCTAGGTGGATCTTCTCACAGATTTGAGTGACTATTTGAGAGATTTTTTGCGTTCGACTTCTTCGACATCATCACTTTCCATCAGGATAGTGGTCAAACGCTTGGCTATTAGGTACATGAAGGTTCATTTTATTTACGTCGATGCATGAAGGTTTACGTCGGTGCATGAAGGTTTACGTCGATGCATGAAGGTTTACGTCGATGCATGAAGGTTTACGTCGATGCATGAAGGTTTACGTCGATGCATGAAGGTAATGTATTGTATATAAGTTATCTAGTAACTAATACCTATAACATAAGCTCTGCTTAGCTTGCATGGGGCTAGATAAATAAATAATAAATAATGCTGGACAGTTTACACAACATGTGTTATGGGTACTAGACATATGATATACTTAATACAATATATTACATGGATAGATATTTTTTATTATACATAGAAAATACCCAGAACTCAGATAATGTTGTGTGAACTGTCCAGCATTATTTATTTATTCATTTATTTTATGATTTAATATTGTATTGGATAAACCACGCTGCCTGCATTAACAACCATTTCTGGACCATGATGGGTCTTTAAATGTTTTCTCCTATTTTTTTTTCTTTATAAATGGCGTCGCATGGCTTGTACATTTGCCATTTTCAAGTATATTTAATCAATATTTTATATTATATCAATATATAAGTATATTTAATAATAATATAAGTAATATAAGTATATTATATCAATATATTTAATCAAGTATTTTCAATATAATTTGCAACGTTTCAATCCTTCCAAGTAGTCAAAGTTACAGACAAGTGATGTGTGTGTAGTAAATCGGTAGGCGTTTTACAAAAAACTTTGGTAGACAATTTCCACTAATTTGAAAAGTCACGCAATACACTTCCATTTAATTTCACTACACTACACTAAATTGGTTAAAATTCCACCAAAATTCTACAAAAAAACACTAGGAAATTAATAAAATTAAAGAAGCCATTTTTTTTTATGACTGAACTTGCATATGACCACCTGATGTTAAGCGGTACCCTCTGCCTATGAACAGTGCATTATATCATAGGTCACGTCCACCAAGTACGCGCCCTATGTGGCATTGCACTGCGCCCGTCACCATAAAGATGGAAAGTCTCATGTGCCAGTAATTTCACCGGCATCCGTACTCTTCAAACCTGAACTCAGCAATGCGAACACTACCACTTTGCGGCAGAAATAGGTATGGTGGTAGTACTTCCCCGGACGAACTATATCACAAAAAAGCTCTACTACTAACAAGTCTCTTTTAGAAAATGCTGTAAAGCCTTCTTTCTCCTATTTGAATAGGTATTCTGAATACCCACTCGGTTTATCACTATGACGAAGCGTGACATCATCCCTTAGAGCTCATATATCATTTCAGCCAACATTCAAGCCGACATGAGTCAGGGATAGTGTCCAAAATGAAGAAACCTCTCAGTTCAGTTAGGTTAGACACTCATTTCTTCGATACACTTAACTTTACAATAATGCCTACGGTTTTCTTGCAATACTGCCATCATGATACTCTACACATCATGATACTCCATACATCATGATACATCTGGGTCTCTTCAAGGTTAGAGTGAATAGGTGCCTAGGTGGTATAGGACCTTTGCTCTCCATCTTCGGCCACATCGCCACTTACCAACAGGTGAGATCGTGGTCAAACAAAGGTCTATCAACGTTAAAAAAAAAACTCTGTCTTCACTTCTATTTCTACACTTCTACACTAATATTATAAAGAGGAAAGATTTGTATTTTTGTGTGTTTTGTAATGTTTGTATTGAATAAACTCAAAAACTACTATGCCGATTTCAAAAATTCTTTCACCATTGGAAAGCTACATTCACTCTGAGTGACATAGGCTACCAGGGGGGGATAGGAAGGGGGGGCTGTTTTTCATCCTGAAACTGCCCGTGCGAAGCCGGGACGAGTCGCTAGTCTAGAATATTTTGAGATGGTTACTGACTTCACAAAAGGAGGTTAATTATTAATTCGTCAGCTTCTTAGTCTAATCGGTATGTATGTAGTATTTATCGCTCCGTTCCTTAGTTATATTCAAAGGTGTGTATTATGTGTTGGAAATTATCTAGAGGTGGTCCCGTGAAATTTTTATTTCAGTAAATGTTTTTAGAAATCGGTTGGAAAGGTAAAGAAAATATATATTTTACTTTATAATTGCGAGGTATTACTGTACCAGAAACACGACAGCACAATATTTACTCGATAGAAGAAAAAAAAATTACCTCTTACTTTTGTCTAGATTCATAGATATATCAAAATGAACCTGGGCAGGTCGCTCGACATTCAGTAAGTTGTGAATTTGTCAGTGCGCGACACCAGAGAGGATATTATTGTGTAAAAAATTAGATAAATGAAATCAATACAACAAAGCCGAGGGTTCCCTTGCAAGGTTTGTGTAAAATTATCTATATTTTACGAGATATTCAATCAAAACTGCTTTTTCGTGCGGGACGAGGCGTTTTTTTATATGAAGATTTCTGCCTGTGGTTAGCGCAACCTATGTATGAAACGTCTCAACTTCGTGGCAAATTCAATGCAAATTCAGTACATTTACTGCCAGCAAGCAACAGCACATTAAAGTTTCAAGCCACGAACGAAAATGTAAACGCAAATACGGGTAATCGATGTTTCTACATGAACGTGAAACTCATTCAGAGGACCTAAATTGTTATAAATGGTTTGAGAGTCTTGAGAGTTGTACCACTTTGGAAATCTGGGTCCATCGGACGTGAGAGAATTGTTCTTAATATCTGTGTTCAATTCTTTCCAGTTTTCCAAATTAAATTGAAGTCTAAAGATATCTAGCCTGCATCAAAAACTAATACTTATTTTTGTGAAACTATGTTGGTAGAGCGTTCTGTCTGAGGTACCTAAAGCGAATGGTAGGTAGGTACAACATGATTAGTAGGTAGAAAATGTTTTGGCGAGAGTTTTTTTTTTTTTTTGATAACTTTCCAAAATCTTTTTTATTTCCACGCTAACCTGTCCAACGACCAATCTTCAATAATTCAATAAATGAATAAAGAGAGGATCGGTTATTGAATAAAAGCTCTGGCTTGGCGACTGGCGAAGGAAAAATAACCTACACTGATTCCATTTTCCCCGAAACCAATATTTTATACGATAAATCAAAGGGCAGGGCATTACGAATTACCCAAAACAACGAAGTAGATATTGTTTATACAAAATAAATTCGTATTTACTAAACGTTATTTGCCCACTCGCTTTCAATTATTATTTCTTTTGAATCTTTGCGTAGCTTTTATGTTTCAGAAATTTAAGCGTTACCAAGTGGATTTCTTTCTGTACCTACACCGTTATATTTAAGTCGCTGTTTCCCCGAAAGGGCCGTGTTACGACCATTAGTCTACAAGTGTTTTTACACATCTCATTTTTTAATAAAACTCTTGAGATTTCTTTAAGGAAAATATACTTTGATTTGGCGCCAGACAATATTTTTTAATTCTCTAAGAAAATATACGATTAATCGTATTAATTCGTTCGCTTTTGTTAGGTTAGTCTCAAAAGTTTGCTGTAACAAAACTGTTGAGGGTTAAGCTCGCCTGTGTATATATCTTTTGGTATATTTATTTGTAATCTTTTTTTCTGTGTACAAAAAAGGATTATAAGAATTATAAGATTCTAGGTTTTTATTAATTAAACGTCAGACGTCAGTTTTTTTTTAACTGCGTTAATGGCGGAATAAGCAGGTGGCCCACCTGATGTTAAACGGTAACCTCTGCCTTTAACAATGCATTACATGCAGGTCACGTCCACCTAGGACGCGACGTATGCGACACTGCACTGCGCCCGCCACGTTAAGGCATAATGATGAAAATTGTCATGTGCCTGTAATTTCACCGGCCCTTCAAACCGGACACAGCAATGCGAACACTACTGCTTTGCGGCAGAAATACGTATGGTGGTAGTACTTCCCCGGACGGACTCTCGGAAAGCTCTACTACTACTAGATCTCTCTCTTATCTCTCTTACACCTGTACTACATCTCTTATGACGTCGATTTGATAGGAACTACTTATGTTATTTGTAGTGACTTTGTCTGCGTTGCCTACCATATCATGTTTTGTAAAGTATCCCATTTTTCAAAAACAATAATCTTTCTTATGAAACTAAACCAGGGTTTTTTTTGTTTTTGCTATCGAAAATCGCACTCTTTCACCACACGTTTACCCATTTTGTGAGACTGGTTTTTTGGAACGCCTCTGAATGGCATGATCGTAGAATTCAGCCAGCTATTTCTTTGGTCGAGACGCTTTGCTGCGCCATCTATAGATATAAAACAAAGTCGTGTTAGTTACACCACTTATAAATCAAGAACGGGTGACCGATTTGGCTGAAAATTGGTAGGGAGGTAGCTTAGAACCAGGAGATTGACATAGGGGGAGGTGTAGGAGGGCTACCCGTGCGAAGCCGGGGCGAGTCGCTAGTATAGACATAAATGAGGTACCTACTTATGAATCGTTAGGACGATATTGCTCGATGCACTGGAATGCAATCAACCGTGACGGGCCAAACTGCCCACAACACAGACATAAATCAACCGAAGTGGGTCAGAGGAGATTTGATACCCATCTCATATCCACTTACGAAAATAGGTAATTCGAGTTATTTCGTGAGAGTTTATTTGTTTTACTATACTTACTAGCGACCTTATTAGCTGCAAAAGGCTCTTTTCAGAGCTACACACTGCCTCAAGCAGTTATTAGACGGAGAATGACCGAGGGCCACTAGAGAAGTAGCAGAATAAACACCCAGTCAGGGACAGTATTTATATAAACCTCTGTGCATCATTTCACAGAAAAATTTGCAAACATTTCCTCATGTTAGGTGGTTTTTATTACCTTGTAGAACCCCACTTTAATCGTGTAGGCAGAGATGTTTTCCGGCCACAGAAAATATGAGTGAACAAAAGGTTTCAAGACTGATAACTTGTATTCAAACCGAACAAAGCTCAGAACCACAGTGGGTTTTGTTTGCAACTTTCAGGGAACTCTGAACTTTGAAACTAATTTCAACGGCGTTTATGAGCTTACTTTATCTTCTGGTATTCTTCTTCACAAGCTTAACTTATCTTGTATGTTTGTTAGTTCACTAGTGGTTCGCCACGAACTGAAAACACACGATGTAGGTAACTTACTTTCTTTACCTAACTAACTGCATAGATTTGATGATTTGAACTGATTTGATGAAGATGGAAGATAGATAACAAAACTCCTCGATGGATTCCCCGCTAAGGAGTGGAATACTTGCCTTCTTAAAGGGGATGCTCGTTCTTCTAAGTTGGAATCCATCATTAGGTCCAGTAATCTGCATTTACTTCCCTTGTGTGCTACGCACCATTTTCCCAACTCAATTCCTTCTCTGTTAGATTTAGCTATTGTTTCGTCTACTTCGCATGTTGCTAAGCATGGCCAGTACATGGCCGATCAGTTCTCTTACCACGATTTACTTTATCTTTCATATAAAATCCGTCCTCCTAAAGCTAAGCCTAAAACTATTCTGCAGCGCAACTTTGGTGGTATCAACTTGGAAAAATTTCGTCAGGATGCAAGCTCCATCGACTGGACTTCTGTAATTGAGGCTGACGGTATGGACAGCAAAGTAATCATGTTTAATGCTATTCTTACACGGCTTTATGATGTTCATGCACCAATGCGGCCCATCAAAATCAAGCATCTTCCTGCTCCATGGCTTACTGATGATATCAAAATGCTGATGCATAAAAAGGCAGTAAGCAAATACAAATTCAAAACTCGTCCAACTGAAAGCAACAGATATAAGTATATCCGGTCTCGTAACCACTGCAATAAGGTGTGTAGGGATGCTCAACGCCGCCATATTCATACTTCTGTCGACAGCGAAGATTCTGCCAAGGTCTGGCGTTTTCTCAGGTCATTGGGAGTTGGCAGATCACGTCAGGACTCTCTGCCTAGTGATCTTGATATCAATTCTCTCAATTGCCACTTTACATCTATGTCCTGTAGTGCTGTGTCGGACAAGACCAACACTCTTAGTCTTCTTTCTGCCATGCCAATTCCTGACCTTCCTTCTCTAACTTTTTCTGAATTCACTGGGGATGACGTTAAGAAGAGTATTATATCAATCACTTCTAACGCGGTTGGTGGTGATGGTATAAGCCGGAACATGATAATTCCTATCCTTGATATGCTTCTTCCCATACTGACCCATATTCTTAATTATTCTGTCCGTAATGGTGACTTTCCTTCGTTGTGGAAGGATGCTCAAGTGATTCCTCTCCCTAAAAAGTCTAATCCAAAATCCTTTTCAGAATACCGTCCAATTTCCATTCTCCCGTTTCTATCCAAAGTTCTTGAACGTCTCATTCACCGTCAATTAAGTTCTTTTCTTACCAAAAATAGTTCTCTTAATCCTTTTCAGTCTGGATTTCGACCTGGTCACAGCACGGTTACTACGCTGGTCAAAATTACCGATGACATCCGTCATGGTATGGAGAATGGCAAAGTAACTGTGTTGACATTACTCGACTTTAGTAACGCCTTTAATACCGTTGACTTCGATATTCTTCTAGGTTTGCTACTCTCCCTTAACGTTTCTCCGCCAGTGATTCGCTGGTTTCATAGCTATCTCTTCGGACGTCGGCAGCGTGTGCGTCTTGATGAATCATTTTCATCTTGGAGCTGCATGACTGCTGGTGTTCCTCAAGGCGGCGTCCTATCCCCTCTTCTGTTCGCAATCTTCATTAATTCTATTTCTCACAATTTGTCTTCTTCCTACCACCTTTATGCAGACGATTTACAGATTTATTGCCAAGCCCCGCATCAAAGTGTTTCTGCCGCCATAGATACTGTTAACGAGGACTTGCGTAAAATTGTGGAGTGGAGTAAGTTGTTTGGCCTTAAAGTTAATCCCAGCAAGACTCAGGCTATGGTGATAGGCAGCAGTCGCATGATGTCCAAGATAGATATGGCGTTAATTCCTTCAGTTGTTTTCAATGGAACTTTGGTAAAGTTTAGTAAAAATGTGAGAAATTTAGGTGTAATATTTGATCAAAATTTGTCATGGGGTCCTCAACTGCAATCGGTGAGTAATAAAATATTTGCGTCTGCGGCTTCCCTTAGAAGGCTTCGTAACTTCTTACCGACTGCCACTAAAGTTGCGCTGGCACAGTCTCTCTTGCTTCCCATTCTCGACTATGCCGATATATGTTACCTTGATCTCACAGAAGATCAATTTAACAAGCTTGAGCGCCTTCAAAATTTTGCAATAAGGTTCATATTCGGTCTTCGTAAATATGACCATGTTTCCCAGTTCCGCGCTAAGCTCAAGTGGCTTCCCATTCGCCTTCGCCGGAATACTCATATCCTCTCTCTTCTCCATAATATATTGTTTAATCCTTCTGCTCCACCGTATCTGAAGGAGCGCTTTGAGTTTCTCCATTGTTCCAACCCTCATTCTCTTCGTTCATCAGAAAATCTAGCTCTAAAGTTCCCCATTCATCACAGCTCTTTCTACACTGACTCTTTTACGGTGCAAGCTGTTCGGCTGTGGAATTCATTACCGTTGTCGATTCGGCTTGCTCCGTCGTTGCATTCTTTTAAAGATCGTGTCAAACTGTTTTATCTCCAATCGTCTTCTTCGTCCTGTTGAGTTTTCATTGTTCTTGTCTGCTTTTATGTTGTGTTTATATTATTATGTATTTATTTTTATGTATTATAATGTAGGTTTGTATATATTTAATGATATGTGTATTTGTCAAGGTGATAACACCACTGTCCCATTCTTCCATATAGTCCTCTCCATCCTAAGGTTGTCTGGAAGAAATCGCTATAAGCGATAAGACCGCCCATTGTACATTTCTGTTATTTTTTTGTTATTGAGTTATGTTTTGTGTTTCTGTGTGTTATTTGTGTACAATAAAGAGTTAATCTATCTATCTATCTACACTACACTAACTACACTACCGTCGTCTGTCTTTCCTGAAAACTATAATCTGTGTATTTTCGGTTACGGTCTACGTAAGTACGACCACATTTCACACTACCGCTCACAGTTAAAATGGCTCAAAATTCGATATCGTCGGGATACACACTTACTCTGTCTCTTTTACAACATCCTCCACAATCCTCTTTCACCAAACTATTTAAAAGAACGTTTCCCTCCCCTTTTTTCTCCTGACCATCTATCTCGATCCTCTCAACATCTTCTACTCATGACCCCTGCCCATAGGACCTCTTTTTACTCATACTCTTTTACGGTCACTTCGATCCGCTTGTGGAACTCTCTTCCAGTAGAAGTTAGGAAAGCCGCTTCCATGGGAGTCTTCAAGTCCAAACTGTACCAATACTTTTTGTCATTGCAAAATGTCCAACAAAATTGAGCTTATGTTATTTATTGAATTATTTATATATATTATATTATGTTAGGTATTTATATAGCTAGTTATTTAGAGTAGGTATTTAGTTATGTTTATCATTAATCTCAACCTATAATTAATTTTAATAGCACTACCACCCACTCTACATTACACAAAGGTTAGCTGGAAGAAAATGCTAATTAGCATTAAGTTCGCCTATGTACTGCTTTTTGTCTTGTGCAATAAAGAATTTTCTATCTATCTATCTATCTATTTTCAAGGCTTGAGTGAATAGATAACAAAACTCCTCGATGGATTCCCCGCTAAGGAGTGGAATACACTACCGTCGTCTGTCTTTCCTAAAAACTATAATCTGGGTATTTTCAAGGCTTGAGTGAATATGTGCCTTCTAGACCTTTGTGCTCCATCTTCGGTCACATCGTCACTTACCAACACGTGAGATCGTAGTCAAACAAAGGCCTAAAAAATTAAAAAAAAAACGGATAATTTCGCAGTTCTGAGTATGTGTTTTTTTTAACATTGATAGACCTTTGTTTGACCACGATCTCACCTGTTGGCAAGTGAAAATGTGGCCGAAGATGGAGCACAAAGGTCTAGAAGGCACCTATTCACTCTAGCCTTGAAGAGACCCAGAAAAATAAAACATATTGTATAAAGCAATAACATACATTTATTAAAGAAATAATAATACAAGCAGGTATGTACAAAAATAAAAAAATACATATGAAACAGCTGTGCTACCTGAAGACCGCTGCTAACGATCTAAAGGTATCAATTTTAGTAGTAGTAGAGCTTTTTTGTGAAAGAGTTCGTCCGGGGAAGTACTACCACCATACCTATTTCTGCCGCAAAGCAGTAGTGCTCGCATTGCTGTGTTCCGGTTTGAAGGGTAAGGGTGCCGGTGAAATTACAGGCACATGAGACTTTTCATCTTTATGTCTCAGGGTGGCGGGCGCAGTGCAATGCCACATAGGGTCGTCCTAGGTGGACGTGACCTGTGAGGTAATGCACTGTTCATAGGCAGAGGTTACTGCTTAACATCAGGTGGGCCATCTGCTTGTTCCGTCATTCAGTAGTATAAAAAAAAATGTGTTAATATGTTAATGTTATAGATCAACTGACATATGAATGTTATAGATCAACTGACATAAAACCTCAATCTCCATCGGGACACCATGAAGTTATCTGTAGAAATAGAGACCACAAGAGCTTAACAGAAGAAACTAAAGAATAAAGAACTAGGCTAAACACTGCCAACTAAACTGATGATCAGTGATAACACCAGACTGAATTTGCTTTTGTTAATAGGGCAAGCGAAGGAGGTTTGGCACCGGGTGGTGATGGGGAGATGCCGGTGGGAGGGCCCAAGACACCCCAGCAGGTGGCTGCACAACGGCGCCTGCAGCAGACTCAGGCGCAAGTCGACGAGGTATGTGAGACTGTACAAGCGAAGGTGGTTTGGCACCTGGTGGTGATGGGGAGATGCCGGTGGGAGGGCCCAAGACACCCCAGCAGGTCGCTGCACAACGGCGCCTGCAGCAGACTCAGGCGCAAGTCGACGAGGTATGTGAGACTGTACAAGCGAAGGAGGTTTGGCGCCGGGTGGTGATGGAGAGATGCCCGTGGGAGGGCCCAAGACACCCCAGCAGGTGGCTGCACAACGGCGCCTGCAGCAGACTCAGGTGCAAGTCGACGAGGTATGTGAGACTGTACAAGCGAAGGAGGTTTGGCACCTGGTGGTGATGGGGAGATGCCGGTGGGAGGGCCCAAGACACCCCAGCAGGTCGCTGCACAACGGCGCCTGCAGCAGACTCAGGCGCAAGTCGACGAGGTATGTGAGACTGTACAAGCGAAGGAGGTTTGGCGCCGGGTGGTGATGGAGAGATGCCCGTGGGAGGGCCCAAGACACCCCAGCAGGTGGCTGCACAACGGCGCCTGCAGCAGACTCAGGCGCAAGTCGACGAGGTATGTGAGACTGTACCAGCGAAGGAGGTTTGGCACCTGGTGGTAATGGGGAGATGCCGGTGGGAGGGCCCAAGACACCCCAGCAGGTGGCTGCACAACGGCGCCTGCAGCAAACTCAGGTGCAAGTCGACGAGGTATGTGAGACTGTACCAGCGAAGGAGGTTTGGCATCTGGTGGTGATGGGGAGATGCCGGTGGGAGGGCCCAAGACACCCCAGCAGGTAGCTGCACAACGGCGCCTGCAGCAAACTCAGGTGCAAGTCGACGAGGTATGTGAGACTGTACCAGCGAAGGAGGTTTGGCACCTGGTGGTAATGGGGAGATGCCGGTGGGAGGGCCCAAGACACCCCAGCAGGTGGCTGCACAACGGCGCCTGCAGCAAACTCAGGCGCAAGTTGACGAGGTATGTGAGACAGTGCAAGCGAAAATAGCACGCCAGGTGATAAAAAATGCTAGGGCACAGATAAAATAATACTATACCTACTAGTAGCTAGGGGAAACCTAAAGTCTGAATACCTAAAGTCGTATCCACTTTTTAACCCCCGCCTAAACAAGGGGAGTTTGAGGCCATTGTCTGTTTGTCTGTGGCCTCATAGCTCCGGAACGGCTGCTCTGATTTCAATGCGGTTTTTATTTATGAAAACAGGTGTTTACGAGATGGTTCTTATCTATGTTTGGTGGAAATTGGTTCAGCCGTTTCCATTCCAGGACCATCAGCTTGCATAAATGCTTTTGGAAGATAATTGCAAGGAATGACAACTGATAGCGCATTCTGTTTCTTCCTGTGGTGACATCTAGTCGTGAATAGAGTAATTAGCTTTTGGGCCGTACATTATGCGTGCTAGACACCGATGTGCGTCCATGATTGTTCATTTTAACCCCCGACGCAAAAACGACGGGGTGTTATAAGTTTGAAGTGTCTGTGTGTCTGTCTGTCTGTGGCATCGTAGCTCCCGAACGGATGACCAGATTCGTTTTTTTTTATTTGTTTGAAAGGTCAATTTGTCGGTAGTGTTCTTAGCTATGTTTGATCAAAATCGGTTCAGCCGTTTCATTGCGTTGAGGGTTTTATTAATTTTTATAAAACTAATTATTTGTTCCAATTTTAATAATAGTCGGGAGTGAAAATTAACTTGTGTATTCATCTGTATGAAAATAGCTAAACCGTGAATAATTTACACAGTAGATTATATAATTTCCCAAATTCATTATGTAACTTATAACAGTTGAAATTCCTCAATAAGGAGTGGAATAAACTACCGTCGTCTGTCTTTCCTGAAAACTATAACCTGGATTTCTAATTCAAGGCTAGAGTGAATAGGTGCCTTCTAGACCTTTGTGTCTCATGTTCTGCCACATCGTCACTTACCAACAGGTGAGATCGTGGTCAAACAAAGGTCTATCATAGTTAACAAAAAAACACTTACTCTATCTCATATTTAGACAGAATGATAGTGTAGATATATAATAGGTTTGTATATCTATAAAAGTCTATATATATAAAACAAGAACGACTGAACCGATTTGGCTGAAAATTGGTGGGGAGGTAGCTTAGAACTAGGAGATTGGACATGGGATTGGAGGGAAGGAAGGGGGGGTTAACCAGGGGCTACCCGTGCGAAGCCGGGGCGAGTCGCTAGTATATTATATACTAGGTTGGGTGTTATATTACCATAATACCGAGAAAGCCTCTTGAAATATTTTCAGCGAAGGGCGCCCCATTTGCCAGCACATTCTTTAGCAATAAAGAAAGAAATATAAGTATTAAGGACGCTGTAATTTATTTACAAGAACACAAAATAACGAAGTAAACGTTTCAGTTCTACCTTTATAATGCGAACTGCTAAGGAGTGGAATACACTACCGTCGTCTGTCTTTCCTGAAAACTATAATCTGGGGTCTCTTCCGGGCTAGAGTGAATAGGTGCCTTCTAGGCCTCTATGCTCCATCTTCGGCCACATCGTCACTTACCATCAGGTGAGATCACGGACAAACAAAAATCTATCAATGTTTAAAAAAAAAAAAACTTAGTAGGCAAAACATAAATTTATATGAAGGTTATTTTTTCTCGCGTGGTCTAAACGAATAAAAATGCCATAACTTTTCAAATCATATTTAATTTTGATTATAATGTTACAGGTCGTTGACATCATGAAGACCAATGTTGAAAAGGTGCTGGAGAGAGATCAGAAGCTTTCTGAACTTGACGACAGAGCAGGTAAGATACTGATTTGTACAAAAAAGCGTTTAAAGTGTTTAAACATGGCGGCCATAATGATATGGGAGCAGACAATATGTTTCAAATATCGTTTAAATCAAAATGAGGTATAATTGGTGAATAAATATGCAATGAAAAGAGGGGTTTTCGAAAAAAACGAAGCTCTGACAGAGATCTTGCTACGAAACGAGCTCACGGTACTGGCGTGAAGCAATCGTGAAGTGAAGGGGGAAGTAGCGAGCGTAGTGAGCCACTGACTGAATGGTCTTGACTGGAACAATGGTCGAGTGAGTGTGAGTAGCGAAGGCAGGAAGCGAGTTTTGATGAGAGATTACAAAATTTCAAAATATAAAGTACCAGAAATTCTCATCATCTTTAAGAAATTCCGAAATTGTATGTGTAAGTATCGAAAAAAACAACAATTTAAAAAAAAATAAGGATATCTGAGGGTAAGTGTGTGATCACTGTGATCATAGAACACGAATCTGTTTTCAGAATTGAAAAAAGTGGCCACAATTTTGTTTGATATTGTAGTTGACTGTGGGGCTATAGTTTTTTAACTTTTTTTTTAAATTATATCTTAAAAAATTAACACAAACAAAGTACTATACACCCAAAAGACCCTTATGGGTTTGTTCAGAGTGTATACAAAACTCCTTAGGTATATAGACATAATCTTACTCTGTAATACAGTATCCTCATACAGAAATAAGTTAGGTAATTTAGGTAGGAACTAGTTATGTTTGTTGTATAAAAAACGACTTGAAAACAACTATCCAACTTTAGAAGCTCATATCTTCCCAACAAAAAATACTCATAACCTTCCCTACAAATTTTACTAATACTATCTACCCCTACCTAAATTTCATGAAGGTTGGATTAACGGTTCAGTTATCCTAAACATAGATACGTACATACAAACACCGATTCTTCCAAGTTGACTTAAAGAACTCGTTTTGCTGCTTCAATAAGTTTTTTTGTGTTTCAGATGCACTACAGCAAGGTGCTTCGCAGTTCGAGCAGCAGGCCGGAAAACTGAAAAGCAAATTTTGGCTGCAGAATCTAAAGGTATTAAGCATTTTTCATCAAATTTTGGCTTCAGATTTTAAAGGTATTAAGCATTTTCATCAAATTTTGGCTCCAGAATCTAAAAGTATTAAGCGTTTTCATCAAATTTTGGCTCCATAATCTAAAGGTTTTAAGCATTTTCATCAAATTTTGGCTTCAGAATCTAAAGGTATTAAGCATTTTCATCAAATTTTGGCTCCAGAATCTAAAGGTATTTAGTGTTTTCATAAAATTTTGGCTCCAGAATCTAAATGTATTAAGCATTTTCATCTGGCTCCAGAATCTAAAGGTATTAAGCATTTTCATAAAAGTATACTCTCTATTATATCTATCTCTGGTGCAGATATATTTATCTGTTTTATTTATATATATCTGGAAAAAGGCGTGTGTTTATGTAGACACACGCCTTTTTCCCCAAAGAGGGGTAGGCAGAGCCTCAATGGGCCTATTTTCACAGTGGGTTGAACCATCGTGGAATATAGACGTGACGAGTGGTGAGCTCATCGCCGCCATTGCTTCCCACGACTGACTCTGCTAACGCTTTCTTCCAATAATAACATATTCCTTGCTAGCAGTCAGGAAAAATCTTAATAACAAGTCCGGGTAAAATTAGACGTTTCAATTTCCAGATGATGATAATCGCAGCTGTCATCGGCATCATCATCCTGGCTCTGATCATCGGTGAGTTCTAGTTTTATATATTTAAAAAAACCCATTACACATTTAGATCTCAAATTAACATAATATTTCACATTTTCAGCCAACTATGCGTGAACAAGTTTCGGTAACCGATAGCAACTTGTTCCGTTATTGAATAGTAGGTTGTTTTTATTACTTTATTGTCTGTATTGGTCAGTTGGTAAAGCCTTATCAATGTTGGTGGTGTCGGCTTCTGTATGTTTTACTGTCACTCCATGTTTAGTTTCTTCAAATAATGTTTATTGCAACATCGGATTTGAATTATCTTGTTATAACCTGACTCATATAAGTGACTATTTGTCTCTGTTTTAAATTCAATATAGTGTGAAGATTCAGCGGCTTCCGTCATATTAACGTTTTCTATATTGGGCACTGGTCTTATAACATTAGCTTAAGGTGGATGCACCCACTTGAGGCGCGTTTTTTTTTGTGATTTTGCCCATTACATCTTATCAACACTTCTTCAGATATCGAAAGTTGATTTCGCGAAAACTAGGAGACTTAACACACATGTTTTAATAGATAGTATCTCATTAATATCATCAGTTTAGCTACGATCCCCCTAAACACATTTTTACAGTGTTGTTTTGTTTGTTTAGGGGTGTTCGTAGCTAAACTGTTGATATTTATGAGATACTATCAATTGAAACACTAGTCTCTTAGTTCTCGCGAAATCAACTTTCGCTATCTGAAGAAGTGTTCATAAGCTGTAATGAGCAAAACCCACCAAAAAAAATTATTTCACGCCTGAAGCAAGAGCATCCACCTTAAGATGTTCAACACTAACGCATAGATACATTAATACACATAGACACACACACACACCATTCTGGAACATTAAGCGGTTGGTAAACAAGTCACTCATATGAATCACTTATACACGGTTCTGCTTCCAAAGTGCGCTACCTACTGTTTCTGGGACTGCTTCATTTATTACAAATATATATTAACCCTTAGTTCTCAACTGCTTCATGTAATTAATCTTTACGTTAATCCAAGAATGTAATGCTTCTCCTTGATAACCCTGATCTTAATATGCTTACAATTTTTAGAATTACGAAAATAAATATAATGGACATTCGTAATTTTATTTAATAATAAAAAATACATGTGAATTAAGATTCTCATGTAGATGAAATAATTACAAACAAAAAAATATGAGCTTTGACATAAATCAAGAAGATGTTTATGTAACAGAAAATAAAATAATATAAAATTTAAAGAAATAGATCACTACTACATGATGATTTACTTCATGATCTGATCCCACCATCTCCTTTTCATCATAGGACGAGCAGGCGCACGGCTCGGTACCACCCTTACCTCATTAGTATACCCTCTATTCGTACTAAACGTTTCAGTTCTACCTTTATAATGAGAACTGCTAAGGAGTGGAATACACTACCGTCGTCTGTCTTTCCTGAAAACTATAATCTGGGTCTCTTCAAGGCTAGAGTGAATAGGTGCCTTCTAGACCTTTGTGCTCCATCTTCGGCCGCATCGTCACTTACCAACAGGTGAGATCGTGGTCAAACAAAGGTCTATCATTGTTAAAAATAAAAAAAAAATAAAAAAAAAAAAAAAAAACAGAAATCACAAGGGATAGATGTCACAGAATAAATATATATAACCAGTATTTAATAAGTATATTGTGAAAGTTAGAACCACTATCAAAAGTACATACATCATAATTTGCTTAACCTTAATAAAAAAAATAACACAAGTCAAAATCAAAAAACAAAATCAAATATTTGGTAGGTGGCCGGTTGTAAAACACCAAGTCAAATCCTTTTTACAACCGGCCGACTGCCTGACGTCAACTCTCTTTGGGAAGGTATCAAAGGTATCCATAAACATATTATTATGTGTAACATTTCATTACACATACCTTAAATATATAATCAGCGAGAAGATATAATAAATTATTTTTAATAATTATTTATAGGTCTGTAAACATCTGGGAAGGGAATGGATGAAGCCAAGGTAAAAAAAACTATTTCTTTGTTGCTAGTTTTTACTCAGTACCTCAGTTGAGCTACCTTTAGATCGTTTGCAACGATCTTCAGGCAGCTCAACTTTTACATTTGTATATTTTTAAATGTTATACATACCTACCGTCCATTATACGTTATTAATTAGTTTGTTGTTTGTCACTTTGTTTTGTTTTGTTTCTTAGGTGTACTATAAGGTGTAATCTAATATAAAGTTTAACTATCTATCTATCTATCTAGGTATCTATATTTGTATTATTCTTTCTGTAAATAAATGTATATTGTTTACCTTAGTACCCATTATATCTAACATAACAGTTTGTCTGTTTTATTTCACAGATACATCATGAAATGGCGGCTTCGGAAAATCTTATAATAACATCTACGTAAATTGTTTGTAACACGTTTTTTCTTTAGAAGTTAGTGTTGTTATACCTAAATGTCCTACGGATAATATCAAATTAATATATCTGATGTTTTGCCTCAAAATAATATATTCTTATCAAGATGTAACCGTTATGTACCTACCTAGTCTTTGGAATCACACGTCATACGACATGATTTCTTTTATAAAGATATCCATCATGGCTCTTACTGTGAAATATAGCGTATTTTTAGATGATCTTATTTTATTATAAAATATCACAGATACCAGTTTGCTAACATTTAGATGAGGCTTTTGCAATATCTTTTTGGAAAAAACTGTACACAGGCAAATTGTTATTGCTTTTATTTAAAAAGGACCAAATTTCCTAAATCAACCGTATCTTTAACTACAAATGGATTCTCCTATTTTCTGTACTTAGGTGTTTTCATTCGGATTAAATATTTATAAATAATCTTTCTTATCATGCATGCCCTTATAAAAATCCGATGTAATGTTTAGACTGATATTTATTTTAATTCAAAAGATCACCATATCTTTATAGAAAAATATATTAAATAGGTATGTATACTATCCATGTTACGCCGTGCTTGTTTTAAGACAATATTAACATATTATTTTCTTAATTTTAAGTCGCTTTAATAAACATGTACCTACCGTTACCCTTATACATGATCTAAGCTACGATCTTTTTAGAGCGAGAATAAGGATAAATATCACTATAAGGAGTTGTTTGTCTAGTATCTACTGAACTAGATTTATCTAGAGATTGTTCTTTCTTTGTTTATAAAAATAACTGGCTAATATTACTAGTATGGGTACCTATAATATTGTACCTACTCGTATCGATAAATCTGTTACTGTGTGTGTATTTATCTGGATGTACAACCGCTTTGTATGTAGTTAGAAATTGTAAAGTTCACGATAGGTTACTCTAGGTGTTTCATATAGGCGTAGATTATATTGGAAAGCTAGTTACAAATTACAGGACGTTGGTCAGATGATTTAAATAGCAAAAGCGTTTTGGGTAAAAGTTGAAAAATCGAAACTCTGACTAATGGTTTAGAACCATGTAAGTTGGTTGAACGGTTTTTGTAAGAAGCACGTTATTGTTGAAAGTCTAGGAAAAGTAGGAATATTTATAAGTAGGTTTAAGAGGAAATCGTCGTGTGCATTAACACTGGATTTGAGACTATGGTATAATTGTTGTGACTAAATATTAATCAATATTGGGGGTAATGATCTTGTTCATAGATCTGCTGTCACGTGTTAATGTACTGGATAGAAAATATTTATATTAGTCAGTTTTTAAGACAAACTTGTCATGTTAATTTTGTCTGATCAGTCTTTACGTATTCACTTAGTTCTTTCTTCTTCACTCTGTCTGTCTCTCTTCTCATGCAATTTCTTATCGACTAATCTAAGGACATTTTATAATGTTTATAATATTATTTGCTTCTGACGTCATTATTTCCTGTATAAAATGTCATCAACATCACAAGTCTAACTGTTTATTATTTATAAAATTGTTTCAATTTTTCTTTTTCTTTTTATTATTTTTATTACTTAATCTAATTTTTTTGTATCTCAAAATTTGTGTCAAAAACTGACTAACCAAAACCTTTCACTGTAAGGTAATCAAACCAAATACACCAGTAATATAACTTAGATATAAGTACTTATGTCGCTATCATATAATTTATCAACAGCTTTTTCGTTTCTTGCAAAAGCTTTAGCTTTTATAATTGACTATTCTATGCTTCGACCAAAGTATTCATTTTACGTCGATGATTCTATGTATAGCTTTGTTAGCGTTTGTCGTTTGATAATGGATATAGGTAAGTGGAAATATGGGGATAGATAAAGTTTGAACAAAAACGAGGTAGGTAGAATTCGGGCCACTACCGCTAGTTTTATTGTGAATTTGATGGTTTCCAAGAACGTTTATCATGTTTTTAGAGGATCTTTCGGGTAGAAACGGCCCGTGAGCTGATCAAAATGAGCCTGCTCAATCTGTGCAAGATTTGATCAAATCGCTCCCGCGGTTTATGAGGTCATCGCAAAGGGCGAAGGGAGAATCAAACATAAGTATATTTTTGAGTTGTTATCTGGTGGATCTTCATAACAATGTACTCAACTATCTTTTTTGTAACTTTAGGAGTATGAAGTTTTCAAAAATGTTTTGTGTCGCAATTTTTCTGGCAGCCCGTTCGACGAGGACAATTTTCATCGAATCCACGTACATATAAATTTCTATTTAAATTGGTCAACTTCAAAAAGTCCCTCCGTAGACCAAGACACGTTCTTGGTGATCCCGATGACCCTATCACTGCCGCTAATGCGGTAGTGACGTCATCCAGTCAAGACAGAGAAAACACTACACCCTTACACCGACCTCGCCGGCGAGGTCGAAGAACCTTCTAAGTACCTTCTGTACCTTCGCCTAAACCGGTACAAGCATGTTCCGGGGCGTTCTGTTCGATCCTCCCAACCTGGCAACAGCCCAAGCCGAGGTTCGTACCTAGTGGTGCCCTTGTGCTCGTTGCCCCCAACCTAACTTTACAGGTTGAGCGCCATCTGCGCTCACCAAAAGCCCGGTAAAGCAGTCATGGCCCCAGGCGGTCAACTGCATTAAATTCCATTCGAAAAAAAAAAAAAAAAAACAACTTCAAATACTTTTGGTATCTTTGGTCAATAATCAGCCAACCTATTAGAAAAATCATCGATATAGTGCTGAAAGAGCATTGAACTAACTTTACAACGAATTGTGGTTGAAATGACAGTCTCCCACAAGAATAATGTATGTAATATCTATAATAATATATCTATCTACAACGCATTGATTGATCTAGGTCTATCTAGGTATTAGAAAGTTCGATCCTATATATCTATCTATATACAGGGTGACAAAAGACAACTCCTGCCAAGGCACAGGTACCTACAGCGAAGTTCATATATTTAATTCAAAAATCATCTCTGATTTTTGAATGAAATGAAAATGAAAACAAAAACTTAAAGAAAATGTTGATTATGGTCTGAATATAAATAAATAAATAATAATAATAATGCTGAACAGTTCACACAACATTATCTAGCCCCAAGCTAAGCAGAGTATGTTTTACATTTTTGGTAGCAGTCTAAGAGACCTAAGAGGAGTGAAATTAATTAGTATATAACTACCAAGACCATGACTTGTAGGTATATAATTTTTCTCAAACAATTGCGCGGATATTACAAAAAAGTTGTAACTTTCAGCCAGATTTTCATAGGGAAATTGTGTGATAACACGACAGAATGTCGATTATCATACTAACATTATCGGCCAGTATATAAGGTTCTAGAAAGAAGAAGAAAATCCAAGCATGTCTTCACTCATCATCATCAGCCTTTTGATGTACACTACTGGACGAGGCTTCTCATGGGCATTTGCCGTAAGGTTGCGCCAGAAATCTTCATACAAAAAAAACGCCTCGCGCCGCACGAAAAAGCAGTTTTTATTGAATATCTCGTAAAATATAGATAATTTTACAAAACCCCTACAGTAAACCCTCGGTTTTGTTGCATTGCATTTTATTCATCTAACTTTTAACCCAATAAAATGCTCCATTTTAATAAACAATCGAATCTAGGCAAAAGTTAGAGGTAACTTTTGGTTTTTTTTCTATCGAGAAAATATTGTCTAATTGTGTTTCTGTTACAGTGATCCCTCGGAATTATAATGTAGTTCCATGCATATTTATAATTTGTATATTGTACTTGATTTAGTCTTTTAAAAATCAAATCTAAGAGTGGTAATTTTGCGTTATACCCCACCCGCTCGGCAAGCATTTATTTACTACCTTTGTGTAATTTAGTGTTTTCAAACAATTCAATACAAAATAATTGTTTAAAGTCATTTAAGCCTTAAAAATATATTACTTTGCGGTTGCTTTTTCAATTTAAAATCTAATATTTAGTTAAATAACTTAAAATTAGGAACCGTTTATAATAATTATAATTTAGAAAGGAGTTATATAATTGTAATCACTGAGTATATAATTATAACCTGACTATCGCATGTATGTATTATTGTAATTATTGCTTCACTGAAATAAAGCAAGTTTATTATGAAGATATCTGTATTAATTTTTATTGTGATTATATTATTTGATCCTCTTTTCTTTTAAAGATAATGATGGTCCGGCAGGGCCCGCAGCGAACCGGGACCGACACCTGCACGCCAATAGCCTATATAAAATCGAAGTCCCATACTTCAAAATGCCAAATCTTTTTTTATATTTTTCGCCTGCGCCTGTGTATTGTACAAACTTTAATATCAGCCTTACAACAGTACTTCTTTTTCCTGAACCAGTACTGGTTGATGACTCTCAACTTGCCTGTTTTTTATGGATTTTATCTCCTGTAGACAAGTATATTTTGATTTTCATCACTTTTGTTGTGTTCCTATCAGATACCTCGTAGGTTACTAGTCTGCTATCAGCTGTGATTTTTTAAACATTGATAGACCTTTGTTTGACCACGATCTCACCTGTTGGTACGTGACGATGTGGCCGAAGATGGAGTACAAAGGTCTAGATGGCATCTATTCACTCTAACCTTGAAGTGTCCCAGATTATAGTTTTCAGGAAAGACAGGCGGCGGTAGTGTATCCTTAGCAGTTCTCTTTATAAAGGTAGAACTGAAACGTTTAGTACGAATAGAGGGTATACTAATGAGGGGTGGTACCGAGCCGTACGTCTGCTCGTCCTATGATGAAAAGGAGATGGTGGGATCACAGATCATGAAGTTCCTAGGAGCATTCCTCGAAATGTAACCATTTGTGTTCATGTGTTTTTTTCTATGTATAATAAAAAATATCTATCTATGTATTGTATTATATTAAGTATATCAGTTATCTAGTACCCATAACACAAGCTCTGGCTTAGCTTGGGGCTAGATAATGTTGCGTGAACTTGTCCAGCATTATTTATTTTATTTATTTATTTTATTTAATAGAAGATCGAAAGGCGTGCGACCTTACGGCAGTGCTCGAGACTCTGGATCTTAGCGCTGTCATAATCTTTCCTGCCCTGCCTTCAGATTATTATATTATATCAAAAAAACTGTAGTTTTCTGTTTTTTTGGAACTTGGAATTACGGGTCAAGCTTACCTGATGTCAAGCGGTACCCTCTGCCTATGAACAGTACAATATCACATAGATCACGTCCACCTACGACGCAGCCTATGTGGCACTGCACTGCGCCCGCCACCCTGAGACATAAAGATGAGAAGTCTCATGTGCCTTTAATTTCACCGGCACCCATACCCTTCAAACCGGAACACAGCAATGCGAGCACTACTGCTTTGCAGCAGAAATAGGTATGGTTACCACCATACCTATTTCCTTCGACCAAAGTAAAATAAATGGACTGGCCTTACCCATACAAAACGTCCGTGAAAAATAAGACAATTTGGATTTAGGGTACGGTCAACAAATAAACTATCTATATATCTATCCAGCCACTGCTGAGTAAAGGCCTCTTCTCTATAGCGCCACTCATGGCAATCTTGTAAATAAACTAGGTGAAATTAAATTATTGAACTTCTTAAAAACTGTATTTTTTTAATACTTAATACTTTAACAGATGCAATGTGTTTTCTAAAGTTATTTCAGTAGGTTTATAGTACAAAAAATCGCCGAAAAAAAAGCAATTATTGAATGAAACTTTTACAAAAATACATGGTTCCCTTCTGTTTTATGTAGTTACGTATCTATTTTTCAGCTCTCAAACATACACAATATAAATCAATAGAAAAACAAGTCCACCTAAGGTCTTCAGCTCAATCAATTTGTGAAAAAATATATTTTTCATCACTCAATAAACTAAGAAAATATCATAAAAATCGTACGGAAACATAAATGTATAAAAATCCAGTATTTAAGAAACTGCAGAGTGCAGTTTTAAGACTTTTGCACAATGAGTTTTTTTATACTACTTGGAATGACAGATCAAGAAGATGGCCCACCTGATGTTAAGTGGTACCCTCTGCCTATGAACAGTGCATTACCTCAGGTCACGTCACCTAGGACGCGCCCTATGTGGCATTCCACTGCGCCCGCCACCCTGAAACATAAAGATGAAAAGTCCCATGTGGCCGTAATTTCATCGGCACCCTTACCCTTCAAACCGGAACACAGCAATGCGAGCACTACTGCTTTGCGGCAGAAACAGGTATGGTGGTAGTACTTCCCCGGACGAACTCTTTCACAAAAAAGCTCTACTACTACTAACCGTTTTTTGGCGTATAAAATTTATTGTGTAGAATATTATCAGGACAAATACGGGAAAATGTATTCCACTTCCAAAAGTCGTCTGTTCTTGCTCGTCTTATGACTTCTATCCATTTCTGTTTACCTTAGATTTCTTTTGGAAAGCTATAAGGTTAATTAACATGCCATTACATACTATATGCAATTACCTAAAGCGACGTGCTTAGCAATGTTTTGACGTAAATAATGCAAATTACAATTCTAAATCAATACGATACCCCTTAGGCATCAGATTTTTTTGCAGTCTGTACCGCACCATCCGTCATGCGTGAAGTATTGTCAAATATTTCGTCGCTGTAGTTGGAAAACTAAATAACTAATAACAACAACTAAACCAAAATCGCGATTTACTGTTTTATTGCGTCAAAAATGGCAATAACTTTTTTATCGTAACTAATTTTGCAGTCCGTGTTTTGATATTATGTTATAGATTGGTACTGTATCTATTTTTGAATTTAATGATAATATATTTTAGTTCTTTTGATTAAGAGAAAAAAATAAAAAAACGACTATGTATTTTTCCCTCGCCCAAAATTTGAATAATTGATGCAGTTATTTATTTTTGCATGTCAATTGTTTAGTTTTCCTTCGTCAATGATCTCCACTGAGGTTCAAAAAGCTAATGATAAGTTCCATTATTTAATTTTCCCATAATAGTGAAATCATGAAATGATCTATTATTTACTTATTTGAATATGATAATCCTATCCATGGGTATAGATTTAAATAATATTAAAATACATTTTAAAATAAAACCAACTATAATAAATGAATAAATTAATAAATATTTCTGGACAGTTCACACAACATAGTTTACATTTTATAGTTAGTTTATAGTTTATTTATAACATACACAACATAACATTAACATTATCTAGCCCCAAGCTAAGCAGAGCTTGTGTTATGGGTACTAGACAACTGATACACTTAATACAATATTAACATAGATAGATATTTTTTATTATACATAGAAAATACCCAGAACACCCTGAACAAATATCTGCGGATCGCACAAGTATTTGTTCCGAAACGGGAATCGAACCCGCAACCTCCTGCGTCGCAGGCGAACGTTCGCCCGCCGCGCCACAGAGGTCGTCTTCATAATCATTTCTTTTTATCAAGACTGAATATTAGAAAACTACTGAAACACCTACATTATTTTAGCAGACTTATAAATTCAAAGTAAGTGACATAACAAACTTATCATACGACTAATGCTTATAAAATCAACAAAATGAAATCAATTTGTGGAACACAATAATTCTAAGTATCAAAAAGAAAAAGGTATGTCGACTAAAATTAAAACTATCTACGAGTATAAACTTGTGTCTGTTAACTTTCATTCAGAGTGGGGAACATTGAGATAATGTCCTGGGGCGTAGTCCTCCTTGTCGCTCGTCCTCTAGAGCAAGACGTGTCCATCGACATGTATGGGCCATCATAACCATGCAATAAAGTCGATTTCGCAAAATGTGTTACTTATGTAGGTTTCCTACTACACGACGATTTATAAGTTTTTTATCAATTGATGAGAATTATATTACAAAACCTTTACTTACGAATGAAATGCGATGCCTGAAGCTTTATTTGTATTTCTTGTGTTGTTTGCACTTGCAGAAAAGCACAGGAAGGCATTGTATCACCAAGGTATCTAATTTTGGTATTTTTCAGCATAGCTGTCACTCGTTGCCGTGACAAAGACTGACTGAAGCGAAGTGTACTAGCTAGGTCTGTTTAGAAGCTTCAAAACTATCGTTCCCTAAGGCCCGTCCATTCATTTTATTTACGTCGATGCCTATTTCTACCTTTTTCTGAGTTCGTACTTCCTTGTACGAACTCTTTCACAAAAAAGCTCTACTACTACTAAAAATAATGTAATGTAATGAAAGACTGGTTTTTAAATATGAACTTTATAATGCTGGTATGAAGTTTTCATGTGATTTTACTTCAACATTTTTTTTTAATATTCTGATAGCAGTGTTAGGTTTTCACCACCAACTTCGTATTTTGTCTCACTTCGAGCATCGCGATTATCTGGGTTCGTGACAATGACTTGATCGTTTACATCAACCCTAACCAGTTTCAAATTGTTAGTAGAATCTTGAACATCTTCGTCTATATTGTCTGGTTTCGTAGAGTCCATGTTATTGCCTACTTCTATATCAGCTTCATTTACTTCGTTATTTAGGCTGTAAAGTGATATAAGTGGTATATGTTTGCACTTTTCCATTGACGTTTTTTGGAAATCTGAAATGACAGCAATATGTAACATTGTTACTACTTTTACTGTAAGCTGTTATGAAATTATAAGGTCTAGCACTTAACTGAGTCTGTTCCTGAGGTATGGGAGAGGTACGGGAGGGGTGTTTTCGTCTCTCAAATTTTCGGATGACATGAAGCCACGCTTCATTTTGGACAGTCTCAGTAAGCTCTAGATCTTGTAGTAGGATGGTGATTACCTACGTCTTTGAGGCAGTTGTACTCAAAGATATCGCAAGAGTCCAGAAACCATCGCGCAGTACCTCTGCCGTCTCTAGCGCACTTCTCGATGTTATTGTGAACACATGTTTTTGCTTTGTAGCATTGCTAAAATAAATTGAAAAAATTAATAAAAACAATTTTATTATTCGTGGGATGAATACGGCCTACATTTTGGTATGAATCCGGAAATAAATATTCGTGGGATGAATTCATGGGATCAATACGGCTGCACCCAAAACAATACAGTAAAAACAAAGTATCAGATTTTAAATGGAACACAATACATCTTAACCTAATTATAATGATACACATTATTATACTGAGAACTTAATATCTATAGAAAGAGTTATTGCTGGCTTCCTCACTTTGGCTTTCCAAGCCTGTATCGAGGGACCCTGAACACAAAAAAAAGGCATATATTATTGTGTTTTTATAGTCACATAAAAACATATTTTACAATAATTTTCAATAGAAACGGGATATTTACCATGATTTTTGAGTTTTAAATGTTCCCGATATTTCGGCACAGTTGCATGCGCCATGATCACAAGAGAACTAACTAAAACTAACTTATCTACTCGCAAAGACTTTAGTTAGTTTTCCCGTGATCATGGCGCATGCAACTGTGCCGAAATATCGGGAACATTTAAAACTCAAAAATCATAGTAAATATCCCGTTTCTAGTGAAAATTATTTACATACTTAACCATGATACTTTCAAAAGTTATATTTTTCAATGTATTTGTTTCATGCGATCACATTGTTATTTCCACTTGATCTAGCAGCATATAAATAAATATATCTAAAAGATTTATCATATAGGTACCTATACGAACATTGACCTCAAAGTTAGTAGTAGTAGAGCTTTTTTGTGAAAGAGTTCGTCTGGGGAAGTACTACCACCATACGTATTTCTGCCGCAAAGCAGTAGTGCTCGCATTGCTGTGTTCCGGTTTGAAGGGTAAGGGTGCCGGTGAAATTACAGGCACATGAGACTTCTCATCTTTATGTCTCAGGGTGGCGGGCGCAGTGCAATGCCACATAGGACTACCTACCTTAGGTTTGAATTATGTATTTTTAAGGTGACCTTTGGTTTTGAATGGTTGATTTTTGTATTTAAATTCTCGATTTAATTATTATGTGTTAATTTTAATGTACCTATTTTTATGTAGATACCCTTAAATTAGTGTAATTGATAATTGTTTGTCGTTCTAATTAAAGTAAATATAAATAAACAAATGGGCTATAAATAGGGTGCGTCCTAGGTGGACGTGACCTATATGATAACGCAGTGTTCATAGGCAGAGGGTACCACTTAACATCAGGTGGGCCTCTTGATCCGTCATTCCAGAGATCTCCATAATCATATAGTTTTGGGCACTCTGCCTGCCCATTTGGCTAACGCTTTCTTCCAGCTAACACATTCCATAATAAGCTAGCAGCCAGGGCAAATAATGCCGCAGTGCAATGCCACATAGGGTGCGTCATAGGCAGAGGTTACTGCTTAACATCTGCTTGTACCGTCATTCAAGTAGTATAACAAATAAAAAATAAATTTAAAAAATGGACTACGGGTCAGCGATCAAAAAGTGTCCAAACCAAAAGAGAGACAAGATGCATAGAGGGAAAATTCTGTCAAGTTTAACCGTCCACTACTGCTTGTTTATTGAACACATTTGAAGGACTAGAGTGTGAACCGGCAGTGTATCGAACTCATTTGTCATCGTTTTCATTCATTTGGTACGCAACATGGCTGACAGTACCAACCTCTCGGAAAAATCCGCGCTTCCTATTACACACTTCCATTCATTTTCATGAAATCACTCCACAGATTGCAGGAAAGCGAGAGGAAAGATGTTACACATCAAAAATATTACATTCCGTTACGGTAATTTCAACAAAGTTCAACGAACGCATTTATACTGATCACATGCATTCCATCTTCGACCAATTGGTCGAAGCATTCCATTGACTTTTAGTTACGTGGTATGGCCGTCCTGTGTCCGGCCCAAGAATAGATCCCTCCATCTCCTCCCGTGGATGTCGTAAAAGCCAACTTAGGGATTACCCGGAATTGTTGGTAAGATTAGTTGGCAAAAGATTTGTCCTGGCTGCTAGCTTAGGAATATATTATTACTGGAAAAAAGCGTTAGCCGAGTCAGACGTGGCAAACAATGGCGGTAATGAGCTCACCACTTGTCACGTCTATATTTCACGATGGTGCGATTCACGGTGAAAAGAGGCCCATTTGAGGCTCTGCCTACCCTTACGGGGAAAAAGGCGTGTGTCTATGTAGGTATGTACCTACTTAAATTCCAGGTTGCTAAAGTCGTTGATAAAGTTCAAAACTTACTTTATTAGTACTACCTGCCTCCGATTGTAGTAAAATACATAGAACTATTAAAGCACCTGAAAAAGAGAAAACAAATATCACATCCTAACGACGATACGGCGGGCGAGTAGCCAGCTGAAATGCAAGAGAGACGGGTTCGATTTCCGATGCAGGACATAAATGTTTGCATGGTCAACACTCAACACTTGTCACTTACCAACAGGTGAGATCGTACTGCAAACAAAGGCCTACCTACATAATCCGTGTTCAATGGTGCTGGCTGCATTTTTAGAATTACGTAAGTAGGTACTTTATTATCGATCTAATGACTTTTACAGTACTTTTAACTAGAAACGGGATATTTACCATGATTTTTGAGTTTTAAATGTTCCCGATATTTCGGCACAGTTGCATGCGCCATGATCACGGGAGAACTAACTTAAGTCTTTGCGGCTAGATGTTATTGGCAGATAATATATATCGATCTACCCTCTTTCTCACTCTTTTATTACGAACGATACCACTACCATCATGGTAAATATCCCGTTTCTAGTGAAAAGTATTATACCTACTTTTATAGTGTTGTATAGTGTTGCTGTTTGTTGTACCAAATAAATAAAAATAAAACAAAAATAAATAAATAAAAGGCGCGCGTCAAACAAAGGTTGAAAGCAAAGAAAGCGTCTGGTCAAACAAAGGTCTATCAAAGTTCCAAAAAAATGCCTAAATATTTATTCCGTGCCTGGGTGGTGTGGTGCCATATTACTCGCTTGATACCAGAGACATGTTATCAATAGACATGTTTTACTCATTCCCGCTCCACTGAGAAAGTGGCGTTTTATGTACTATAGCCAGAGACATATATATCGTTGTGCGTGAGCGTCCATGTCTCGGCACCGTAAGTCATGGTAGGCAGAACACACTGGTTATAAAGTCGGGTCTTCAGAATATGTAGGTATACCTAAATATGTATACCTACCTAAATAGGTATACATAGTTCTAATCCCAGACTAGGATGTCGTGGGTATCAGGAACTACAAGTATTATGGTACTACAACACCCGGAACAAATATTAGCAGATCATACAAACATTTGTCCTGCAGAGGTAATCCAACCCGCAACCTCTCATGTTTCAGCCGGCTACACGCCCGCCGCACCACAGATGTCATGTTGGCAGCTATTCTTATAGGTAGGAAAATATAAGAGAAACCATTCAACTTACAAAACGATACACCAAAATTCATGTTTAAAATATTTTAAAACAGAAAAATAAATAAAACTGCGTAAAAACCTATTTTATTTAGCATACATATTCAAACATAAAGGCACGATCAGATTGGTATTTTAATAATTTTGTTTGTTTTATTGCGATTTTTAAATTGAAACCATCACTATCCTATTTTTTAAACAATATGATAAATATGTACCTATATGCACATTGAATATGTAAGTAGGTTAGTTAGAGAACCACCAAAATCTATGGCCGCTAATATGGAGTTCTTTTTTAAGACATACAAAAATTACAGGTATAAGGTAATTAAGGTACTCACTTAGGTACTCTTTGTTTATTATACCTGTTATTTATTGTACCATTGTGGTTTCCTTTACAGAGTAAGCACAGGGAACGCATCCAATTAGTTTATTATATTTTTAAGTTATGTGTATTACTCATTGGAAATCCTAATAAATAAAATAAATAAATAAGGTTTTAGGTAAGGCTAGTGTAGTATTATTTTATCTGTGACCGGGGTAATATCGGGTAGGATCATGTTGCAATTTTGTTTTTTTCTCGGCTTTGAAGACGCTTTCCTAACTAAGAATTTGCTAGTGTTTTGAATAAAAGACAGGTTTATAAACCAGTGTTTTTGATAATTCTCTAAACGCAAAGGTGCCAGAGTTGAAGGTGTTTAAAATGTTTTTTTTTTCCTCAAACTTAAATAGAAACATATTATTTTATATTTTAGTAATTTATCCCTCTCTAAAAAACTAAATCGAAAAAATCCTTTGTGAGCTCGACCTACCTTCCATTCGACATCGATTTTATCGGCTATCGCGAATTGAAACTGAAACCGCTACGGTAGTATAGGTACCTATATTAAGTTTTATCTATGGCAACAGCGGAGTCGGAACGAATCAAACTACGTTCACAGTAAGATGTCACCTGCCTTGGTGGCCAACCAAGGCAGGTGCCATCTTATGGTAAACGGGCTGCAGGTAGTTCACTTTGTGTGGTTGCCAAAATTAACAAATGCATTGTCTGTGCTTTTGTGTGAACAAAATACCACGAAAATATATCACTACGTTGTTGACTTTGACATTTCACTTTATTTTGACAGTTAAGTACAGCACTGGCGCCATCTATTTTCAAGGGTTTAAGCATGATGTGAAACGGCCGAGAAAACCCCTCATTAAAACACAGATAAAAAAATACTATGTTTAGGGCAAACCTCGCAACAAGGGCAAACAGGTAGTTCGAGAAGAGCATCGCGTAGCTTCGTGTGACTCTTTTTTAAAAGATAGAAAAGTATCGTAAACCTATTTGTATGCAAGTAGGTAGGTACAAGTACAAGGTAACTCATAAGTAAAACTTAAAAAATACACTAATAAAATAAAATAAATAAATAATGCTGGACAATTCACAGAACATTATCTAGCCCAAAGCTAAGCAGAACTTGTATTATGAGTTCTAGATAACTGATAGGTATACTTAATACAATATATCGCATAGATAGATATATTTTTATTATACATAGAAAATACCCAGAACACCCTGAACAAATATCTGCGATCGCACAAATATTTGTTCCGAGGCGGGAATCGAACCCGCAACCTCCTGCGTCGCAGGCCAACCTTCGCCCGCCGCGCCACGGAGGTCGTCACATTGAATCACTTGAGCTGTTTAGGCCGTAGCAAACGATCTAAAGATAGCCCAATTGATCCAAATCAACGAATCCAAACAATCAGCTACCAGACGGAAGCGTCCCTATTATGCTCGGTGCATTGCCACGCTGAATGGCAATACTACATACTACATGGCAATACTAGGTAGATAATATAAAATCAATAAGTTGATCCCATCGAGCACTCCGGTACGGAGGCCTGCAATGCTCTAAGGTTGAGCCAGATATGAGCCAGCTCTCGAATAGGTACCTATAGTTGTATTAGATGTTTTATTATTTCTGTTATTTAGATTTAGATATATATTTACTTTTAACATCTATGTAATTGATGGTTAAACAAGTAAACCTTTTGAGGTTTGACCATAATTATACAAACCTTGCATCCGAAGAGATTTTATTTATCGGCGCCCTATTACCTATGTACCCACAAACGCACCAACACACAAACATGCACGCTCAGTTACAGGCTGACACCCCCATTAGATTTTTTCTATGGACCTAACTGCGTATCTACCTGGTACCTATCTAGATATCTTAGCACAGCGCACAAGTTAGTGACTAACTCGTGTACATTGTGTGTCGTAGTAACTCCTGCCATAGGTACCAATTTTTTTACTGATATTATGTAAACTATAGTAGGTACCTACGTGGCTTGGACTCACAGCAACCAATAACGGTACGTCCGTGTTCATCCCATGAATTCATCCCACAAGCTTAGAGTAGGCTAATGGGCTAATAATTATTATTCCTGATTCTGACCACGTAATTTCGTAAGAAAAAAATTATAACCTTCGTCTAATTAAATTAAGGTAACGTGAATTTGACATAGAATAAAATAAAATTAGGAGCTCGTATCATTTTAAATTTTTGAATGGGAAACATCTTCGGATTGTCTGATAGCTTCAATCATTAGTTTCTTCAATAATAATATATTTCGCTCAAGTTCTGCGTGTAACAAAGATATAGAAGCCGTTTCCATTCCAATGTTGGCAGCTAAGACTGAAAATGTTAAAAACGTTAAAAATGCTTGATTGAGTAGGTAAGTAGGTAGGTACCTAGGTACATAATATAGTACAAAGTAGGTCTATTACATAAAAAGCTCTCTATTTATGTGGTAGGTATTATATTAACTTACTGCTGAGATCTATAAGAATTTCCACCATGTTTTCGTATCGAGCTAGGTATGATTCCACTTTATCTATTATTTTCTTAAAGATTATTTTACTGTAAAAATCCATGTCGGTCACATCTATTTGCTCTACATTATTTTCGTTTTCCATTTTTTTTTCGTTGTTTTTTCGATTTCAATTCGTCGCAAGTTGTCGCAGTCTTATTTAATTTTCCCGCGTAATTGTAAATTGACGTTTGGTTTGATGCAACATGGCCAATTTGCAGTCTTGGCCGCTCTAGGCCGGTCAGGTCATAGACAAATTATGTTTTGACAATGTATGTTTTTTTTCTGTGGCTAAGGGTGTGAAGAGCGTTTCATGGACCATTCTACCACCGAGCTAGAGTCGCAGGTGCATTCTTCCACAAACAGTGGCGGATTTGCAGTCTTGGCCGCTCTAGGCCCTAAGCCATGTGCCGCCCCTTTCTCAGCACCTATCATTAGACTAGGTACATAATGAATTTACTCTATTGCCAACTTTTACCTACCTAAATTGAAATCAAAAATTTAATTAACTACCTATAATAGGTACTAATTTGTATTATATTCCGAGGTTTAAGGGTACTTTATTAATTGAAATCACAAGGATCACTTTGAATCGTCTGATAAACTTAATTTACCTACTCCTGTTCCATTCCAACGCGACCTTAATCGATCGCGATTTAAAAATTCAATATGAGGAGAGGAGGAGGAGAAGTAACAAAGATCATCAATGATGATCTTTTTATTATCATTAAACATAAAGACGAGCGCAGCGAGCCGCAAAAAATTCTGAATATTGCGCTCGAGGAGAGTGCAGTAGTAAAAATATCCATTAGGTATCAGAACATACAGCGATAATGTTTGTATTGTTAGTTCGAGGAAAGTGCAGTAATAAAGATAGCTATTATCAGAACATATAAGGGCAAGCGGAGCGAGCCGTGAAAAATTCTGTGTATTTAGCTCGAGGAGAGTGCAGTTATAATATGCAAAGCCTTTTAAATAATAATAATAATAATAATAATGCTGGACAGTTCACACAACATTATCTAGCCCCAAGCTAAGCCAGAGCTTGTGTTATGGGTACTAGATAACTGATATACTTAATATAATACATTACATAGATAGATATTTTTATTATGCATAGAAAACACCCAGAACACTCTGAACAAATATCTACAGAACACACAAAGTATTTGTTCCGAGGCGGGAATCGAACCCGCAACCTCCTGCGTCGCAGGCGAACCATCGCCAGCCGCGCCACAGAGGTCGTCATTCGTCGTATTTAGGTACTTTTAATTTTATTTATTTCTTGCTATCATCAGTGATTTTTTTGTCACGATTTGCCGCCCCTAATATCTGGCCGCCAGGCCTACTGTGCCTTAGGACAAATCCGCCACTGTCCACAAATCTTTATGGCCACGAGCTTTAGTGGCATCGCCCTTGGACCTATAACGAGAACTAAATTGCATAATTCTAATTTCAATGGTATTTACAGTGTTTTTTTTGTTTCAAGCGCATTCATCGGTCCAGTATTATTTTATCTGTGCCCAAAATAATGATAGGTATTTATGTGATAACATAAATTAAAACTTTGGTCTTATACCGTCAACATAGTTTTTGCTAACTGAAGAAGTGTTCACGAGCTGTGATGAGCAAAAAACCTGAAAAACTTTTAATTTCGCGCCACAAGCGAAAGCAACCACTTTAAATTTTAATGATAGTGCAGGACGCTGATTAGTAATTGTTTATTCCCTAATATATACAAAAAACCGAGATACTAAAATAAAAATACAAGGAAACTAAAACAACTAACTATAGAATTGAAACTATCGTGGTTGGGAATCTTATTAAATAAATAAATAACGGCCACTGTATTTCGTCGCTTTGCTGACGTTTCGAGACTGAATTCAGAAGACTCTTCATCATGGCACCGCCCGCGACCGTGAAGAGGCTTCTGAATTCAGTCTTGAAACGTCAACAAAGCGACGAAATACAGTGGTAGTAAGCCGTTATTTATTTATTTAAAATAGCTAACTACTAAGGAAATTACATTATTCCTAGAAGTAACATGAGTTACTTGGAGGAAATATGTATTTTCCTCCATGGTTTTAAGTCTGTAGACAGACATTGACATTAGCAAAATTGTAGTCACTGAAGGAAACCACAATACACCAATAAAAGAAGCAGAAGAAACATGGGTATTCCTCCTGTTTTCTTTTTTCTGTTTCCCATCCCATTTCCCATTATTGCTGTATGTTTCACGCGTTTCACGTCACGTATGTTTTGCGGATTTTTGCCTATCCTATAGAATTAAATTCAAAGTTTTTATACCAGTTAACAACACTGAAGTAATAGTTTTATAATGTAAATTATACATAAATTGTCTGAACAAAATATTAGCCCGGTTGGTAAGTACTAAAACTATTTAGTTCAAAAATATTTCACTTAGATTTCACAATATTTTTACACCCTCTTGTAATAATCGGTTAGCTTTTATATAAAACTCGGCGGGCTGCACCCATGAACGAAAAATGCTGCACTTATGCCATTTCTAGACAATAATTTTCATAATTTTGAAGTAACTAGAGCTACTCGGCTGTAGTTGCATATTACTCTTTACCAGGTAATCTAAAACAGCAGATATAGTCCTCCTCATCGATTTCGACGACGGCGGGCCTAGCTAATTGTAATTTATAATTAGAAGTTTTCCTTTTTTAAATTGTTAATAATACCTACTAATTTATTTCCCAACGTGAGCCCTAATATGACTCGCTAGACCGAATTTAGTCTTAATACCCTATCACAAATATTGCAATAGAGTTGGCCTTGAGAGTTATAGGTGTAAGTATAGGAGGGCTTAGGTCTCTCGTTGTGAATTTGGCGTTTTACATCAAGTGTTTAGTGTTTATTTTCCTCAAACTCTTATTATAGATTGTAGAGCGCTGAAACAACCTGTGCGAAGCATCAGATAGCATGGCAGCGACGGCAGAGCTTCCTCGAATAACGAGAGCATTGCGGGCACACACCCAGCTTGACAAGCCGCGCTGCTTAAAACCCTCTGCTGAGCCTACCAAGCAGGCTTTGAGAGCTCGGAACTTGCAAAAGTAAGTACCCAAACTAAAATAAAATTTATTAAATACTCTGTAAGGGGAATCCCCCTGTCCATATTGCTGGGAGGTATGCATAGTATATATGGTACATATAGCATAGTATGGCTGCCCTGGAAATAGCTGTTGTACATACATACATACATAGACACACACCTTTTTCCCCGAAGGGGTAGGCAGAGCCTCAATGGGCCTCTTTTCACAGTGGGTTGCACCATCGTGGAATATAGACGTGACGAGTGGTGAGCTCATCGCCGCCATTGCTTCCCACGACTGACTCAGCTAACGCTTTCATCCAGTATTATCACATTCCATAAATGAGCTAGCAGCCAGGACAAATCTTATACCAACGAATCTTACAAACAAGTCGGGGTATTCCCTAAATCGGCTTTTACGACATCCACGGGAGGAGATGGAGGGGTCTATTCTTGGGCCGGACACACCACGGTTATAATGCACTAATATTATAAAATGCAAAATTTTTGGATGTTTGATCATTAATTACGCCGTAACGGCTGAACAGAATTCGATTATGACCTGGATCGAGCTCTAAGATACTTTCGGAGAGTGAAATGGAGGTATTGCTGTGTGCTGGTGTCTGCTGTGAATTTAATGTACACAGGATACCGGGTGAGCAGCCGGCTGCACTAGTGGTATACTGTGAGCGTACTATCACACTACAGATCAAGGGTTCAAATTTATTGTAGCATCATAGTACCTATGTTTAATTATAATTTAGGTCCGGAATATAAGTGAAATGAGGCTACAGCTATGCCGGATGTGGTTATTCACAATAAAAAAAAAGTAATTCGTCTAATGCCTTGGAACAAATATTTGTATGATCTGCAGATATTTGTTCAGGGTGTTCTGGGTATTTTCTATAAAAAATATCTATCAATGTAATGTATCATATTGTAGGTATATCAGTCATAACACAAGCTCTGCTTTGCTTGGGGTCTAGATAATGTTGTGTGACCTATCCAGTATTATTTATTCATTTTTATTTTAACCAATGTAGCTCCTTATGTAGAAGAGATAGATAGAAGATAGAAAACACTTTATTGCGCAACACAGAAAATAAACTAATTAAGAATTAATATTAAACTAAAGATTTCAAAACATTGCCCTTAGAACTGTCTCAAGCGCACACTGGTTTGTGAGGAACACAGAAATACATGAATACCTGGAAATGCCGACTGTCAAGGAGGAAGTTAGCAAATACTGCATAAAATACAAGGAAAGACTTGAAAACCACTCAAACGAACTTGCTAAGAACCTGTTAAACACACAAGAAAATGTAAAACGCCTAAAGAGATGGCAAATACTTGACCTAGACCAGAGAACCTAACCAGTTCGTTAAATTAAACGGTGTTATTCATTGGAATCACACCCAAACCACGTCAACCCAGAAAACATCTGATTATGGCTAAACAGCCGATTGCAGATAAAAAGGAACATAAAAAAAAAAAAAAAAAAAAAAAACATCGAAGTACAATGGGCGGTCTTATCGCTATAAGCGATCTCTGCCATACAACCTTGGGATGGACTGGAATAACCAAACCTAGAACCTACCTACCAAATAATAAATATTACAATTATAAAAATAAGCTTAGCTTATAAGTAACTATAAGATAACTGTAAATCCTGGATTAATAAAATAAAATAAAATAAAATAAAATAAATAAACTACTAGTATCCGCATGTGGCTTCGCTCGCTTTCTACACGGATAAAAAGTAGCCTATAGCTCAATCCAGCTCATAATATATTGGTGTACCAAATATCATCGAAATTGGTTCAGCCGTTTCGTCATGATTGAGTAACAAACATCCAAACATTATGATTATTATGATATTTATTTATAATACTCAGGCAGCTCTCGGAGCTGATGCGTGTATATCTTAGTCCTTATCAGTGCACTTTAAATGTTTGTCAAGGCTATTTTTGAAAGAATTCACTGAGGGAGCACTGATCACTGAGTCTGGTAGCCGGTTCCAAGTGCGCACTACGCGATTAGGCAATATGTGCATCCTCGGATTGCTGGTACTTGGCCCGCGTTGCAGCTTCAGCGAGTGCCCTCTGAGTCCTATAATTATTGTTCATGGTATATAGTGTCTCTGATAAATCTGGTATACTGTAGTGGTTGTTTAGGATCTTGTAGGTCTCCACGCTCTATACATTGCTGAAGGGTAGTAAATCCAAGTTCGATATTAGTTAGGATTACTTCAAACATATCTCACTGAACTCTATAAAGATAGTCCTAAGGTAGTCTATCCTTCTAGTCGCCCCCTATGGGGGAGGCACCACATGATTGTTGTGGCATTCTATGGGGTAGGTCTATGTGTAGCTGGACTTTTACCAGCTTGTGAAGACGTTCCACGATGTTCTACTGCCAAAACTACTAAAGGTGGTTGCTTTTCCATTCTAACGTATTTGCACAAATATGGGCGAACAGAGTATAATTTTACACTGAAATTACTGTTGTTGGCTTTTATATTGGTCATTATTTGCGGCAAATCATATTTGGTTAAAGAATACAGTGGATTAATAGCGAAAATAATATCAAAATTTTAGTCCATTTAAGTTGTTTCGATGTTAGGTATTTTCGCTATTAATCCAGTGTTTTCTTCAACCAAATATGGTTTGCCGCAAATAATGACCAATATAAAAGCCAACAACAGTAACTTAGTAGTAGTAGAGCTTTTTTGTGAAAGAGTTCGTCCGGGGAAGTACTACCACCATACCTATTTATGCCGCAAAGCAGTAGTGCTCGCATTGTTTTGTTCCGGTTTGAAGGGAAATTACAGGCACATGTTACTTTTCATCTTTATGTCTCAGGGTGGCGGGCGCAGTGCAATGCCTCATAGGGCGCGTCCTAGGTGGACGTGACCTATGAGGTAGTGCACTGTTCATAGGCAGATGTTACCGCTTAACATCAGGTGGGCCATCTGCTTGTTCCGTCATTCAGTAGTATTGTAACACCCCCCCTACCTTAATACTCTACTTTACCTAATAATCTAACTACCTATTATACCGCGCGCACTCACCGACTTCCTACTTTACTCTGTGGAGTTACGATAACTTTAATCTTACCTACTTCTTTAAACACTATAAATTGGCCATGTAATCGTCTAGATATATACCTACGTTGTGACTTGTAATAACTCGAGTTCTTTATTTGTTAATATTGTCGAGTCTTAACGTATCCTAACTACATAAAATATTTTACCTTTTTATCGATATTCTCGTAATAGTTGCTACTAATTCTAATAGGAAAGATACCTATTTAAATTTTATTTTACTTCAGTACACATCGGAACAATTAATTAAAAGATTACTCCAGAGATTTATTTCCATTATAGTTTGTTATTCCTTTGTAAAAGAATAAGCTACAATTAAAGTTCCTAGTAATATTTTGAACATTCTGATTTTACAATTTCTGAGGTTTATTGATTTTGACTTTAGGGCTTCAATACAGACATGTTTGTATTGTGCTATTTCAAGATACTTTTACGTGACAGGTTTGCATCTGTAATAGATCCATTAGGGAAATGACAAGGAAATTACTTGTATAAATTATTTGCTTCTCAGATATAATTTTTAAGTTATTTCTTTAATTATTTGAAGGATGAACCAAATTTGATAAGGTTCATATCCAGAGATAAGCGACTTTTGGAGAACAGCCCCGTCCGCGCTGCCCTCGGTGGATTTCTTCCAAAACTTTTGGTCAATCCTCCCTCGCTTGGACATAGGTAATTACCTAATATTGTCCGTGAGTTTTATCCAAATGATATTCTAATTAAAATCAATTCCTTTTACTTTAATACAAGGGATTTTAGAGGATCGCGAACCTATTTCTGTCGGAGTAAGTTTGTTAGTCATTTTCAAACATTCCAGGGAATTTTACATTTAATCAATAACGCAAAATCAACCACATACATCCTTCACCTTTGGTTAACTTTGGGATTTATCTAGGCTTCCTGAAGCCTAGGAAAATCCCTACTTGATTCATACCCCTACTTACAAATAATTCTAAATATTCTCTGTAGGATAAATAGAATTCCTAGTTGGATTATCCAGATAGGAATAATCGCTTGTGAAAATTCTAGACTATATTTAAATGAAATTTTCCTTCCGAGAATGATAATATTCAATTACAAGATTCTCCTTTTATCTAGTATTTTAATACGTTTGATAATTATTTTGCCCGTTCCTTTATGAAAGAATAATAGTAAACTAAATTAAATCACCGGTTAAATTTTAGAAAATGCCAATTTGTAAGATTGGTCTACATACGCACTAATACAATGCCTACGTGAGTGTGCCTAATTACCTGGCTAAATTGGGTGTGTGTAATTCAAACTTTGAGAAAACCGTTCTCATTTTGATTTAAATGTGCAGTTAAATGTGTATGTCTTCTGACGAGGTGCAAGGCCAGAATACCTAGATTGAACTACTAAGGATAGGATATCTATCGCTGTGTAACCTAAAGCGACAGACGGAGCCTAGGGGTTAGGATCAAGGTTTAAGGAGGGATGAGATTTTGCCTTTCTAGCGGACTCACTAGAAAACCTTTTCAGGCGGATAGAGGATTCCTGTCCAGCAAAAAATGGAGTCCTGAAACATTAAAATAGAAGATATTTTATAGACTACGACAGTCTAACAAATATCTTCCCTCGAAGATCGTTCACTTTTTCACTAGCTAAACATGACATTGACTTTAAATACCCAAGAACACTTGAAAAACATCACCAAAAAGAAACTAGTTAATTTCTTTTATTTTGGACGGCTTTTCAAATTAATTTTATATTTCACAAAAATTTAAACTTTCACTAAATTATATTCAATTTCACTTATTATGGTCTACTTCCCAGAATCAATCCTAATATTTCAAAGTATAAATTTCTAGCTTTTAAACGAACTTTAAAATCACTTCGTAATTAATTAACACAATTTAATATTTTACCCCAGCGTCACCACGCAAACGTGATACTACTCCCAGAATTATCCAGCACTGATCTCCCTTCAGCTGTTACATTTCTATTTAAAGTCGCCAACCAAGATAAAACATTTCATTCAATTTTGAATCTTATTCATACGATTCCTAAACAGGAATTGGTGTGTTGCTTCAAAGTATTCTGAAAATCGGATGTTTATATTTTTTGTATATAAACATTCTCACAGTCCAACTCTCTGAAAAAACGACAGAACAAACCCTCTATTGTTTCCGACCTCATTATTCAAGTATCGCTCGATTTATTTGATAACAATATATAATAATTTTATTTGAGCGTTTGTGAGATACTAATGAATCCAGTAAAAATGGTTCGTTACAGTCGCCCCTCAAAATTTACGCAGACACTCAACTTTGTGTCCGGAGAAAATTTTCCTCGCCTATTAATCTCACAAATATTGTTTAGTACAATCATAATTATGATATTTGTATACCATATCTTCCAAAAATTTTTTTTTTTTTATTATTACCCTATTCTTTATTAAAATTAATCCTCATCTAGATCCATGTTGAATCAACATAAGCTTTTTATTTCATTATTAATTTAATTCCCAACCCCAAAATATTTTTTTTCAAATCATCTGGTTTCCACACTTTCATTCAGTCATTCTGCCTCTGTTAATTCAACAATTCAACTAGAATATTATTTACACCCCAACCTTTATTTATTTATGTTGATTAATTCTGAAATCAATTCCATATACTATAAATTTGTAAAATATTTGCTATCACATAGCTCAGGAATCTCTGAAGAAAATTTATCTACCGGTATTAGCATAGATAAATTTTAGGCATGGTTCTTCATACCTTAAAACTGAGTAAATTCAGACAGGGACTTTTGAAGAATAATTATTCACCCGTATCAGTATGAATTAATTATAGGCACTGCTTTGCTTGGCCAAAGTATGTACTAAACTTACTAGTTAATTCTAACCACGAGTGAAGAAAAGGCAAGAATCTCTAAATCCTTTCTCATCTCTTCACAAATATGTATATTAATTTCAGAATCAATTTATCTTCTCCTTTTGGTTTTTATTTACAAAACCCCTTTTCGACAGTGTTTTTTTTTTTTATTTTGGAATCAGTTTCCTTTATATTCTGAATGTATTTTTTTTTTTTTTTTTTTTTATTCTTACGATATATATATTTGTATATTTATTATTATATATTCTTTTATTTTTATTTTATTCTTAAGCCACTTGGCTACAACAACTCTCAGAAGTCTTGTTCTCCATTGCAAAATAAAATTCTTTACAATTTACTAAGGTCAAATTCAAACAGTATCGATATGTGTGTTTCACCTGTGTGCGTGAGTACCTAGCTGATTAGTGTAATTTAGACCAATAATCAATAACGTACATCTTCATACCAATATTGACATCAACTACATGTTGTCGCTAGTTTATCTGATTCATTATCCCAGCTTGGAAAAGACTGCACGAAGGAAAATGGGTTGTGGATCCATCTCATCCCTAGTAGAACTAAGGCCGGCACAGTCCTAGGAACAACCAACATTACGTTTCCCTGGAGAGCGCTCCTTTGCCAACTACAATCTACTCCTCCCAATGTCTTCAATCCTCAGACAAGCACGTATAACATGTCTAAACCAACCTCAATAATTCGATGCATTTATTTAACCATTGGAGTTGTCCGTGTGCTTAATCCGGGCAAAAAACCGATTTTGCCGCACGTATAATTAGAACTGCTAACTAAAGCACTCTGTGACGGGGAATCATAGTCTATTGACTTTAACCTAACACCAAACCCCTCTTTAGTCAACCGTCCTTTGTGAAATGTGATGTCTGTTGAATACAACCCTAGTAAAGTGTTTCATTCTACAGATCCTTAGTTTCCCAGAGCCCTCATTCTGATTTTAAAACATTCACACAATTACCCTTAATATCTCTCATTATATGTTATTCATTCCATACTCTTTCATACAAAATTATTTTTTTGTTTTTTATTCACTCCATTACTCAAATTTTCCCTCTGTTTCATTTCTCCTTTCTCACTTTCATTTCTTCTCTATGAACCTAAGGTTTCTTTTGTAAATTGAAACTAAGTCTCCAAAAAGAAATTTTTATAATTCTGAATTAAATACCCTTCCCTTTTCAAATCCAAATTCTAGTATGTTAATGAATTTAATAGAGAACAATTCATCCGTAAAAGCTGTCAACCAAATATTTTTAATAATATTTTATTATTTGTCAGTTTGTTGTTGTACAATTATTATTCTACCACTCATGGTGGTTTGTGTTATAGTATTTATTACACATTATTTTGTTTCACTTTATATTTTTTTTTTTTTATTATTGTTATATATAAATCAAAATGACTTCTTAATTCCTGTTTAAAGATCGTAATCGTTGTACATCTCAAAATATAAAAAAAATATTTTGATTTAAAAGAGGAAAGTCGCCGACACACCCCTTTACCTATGGATACTAATCCCAATTGATCCACATTAATTTTACTTTATATTTTTATAATCCTGTTTTCTTTTACAGGTCAAATTGTTTTCTGAATTCAAAACTAGGGTCAACCAGAACTTTATATCTATAAGTAAACTCTCCCCCAAGCCTCCAGTTACAATTTTTTATTTTTATTTTTATTTTTATTTATTAATTTAACAAAATCTCTTATTTTAATATTTTTAAATTTTGTTCTGTTGTTTCCGTATTGGTTATTTTACAGTGTTCCTCTCCACTTTCTGCCACCTGATTCCGCTTCCAATCCGTTAGACGCTTGAATTTTATATGTTTTGACTTCTTCGCTTAAGGCATCCACTTTAGTAGCTAAGGACATCATGGTCTGTTTCAATGTTCTTAAAAAGGCCCCCGTGGATTTTCCACTTTTTGGTTTTTCCTTGATTGTAGAATTTGATTTTTTTTTTTTTTTTTTTACGTTTTGATGTAGATTTATCTTCCTTTTCCAAATTTTGAAAACTTTCAGACTCCAAGATTTCTTGATTTTGATTTGTTTCCGTCTCTTTACTTCCAAGGCGTTCTGGCCTTTTACGCTTTCGTATAGGCTTCATTTTTTTTTTTGTTTGATTGGTTACGATTTGTTTCCGTTTCTTTGTTTTTAAAGCGTTCTGAGCTTTTTCGTTTTTCGGTTAGACTTCACTCCCTTTTTTTTTTTTTTTTTTTTTATAAATAAATAAACTTGCCTAAAGTTTATTTAATTATAACCTTTTTTTTCAATTCTGGTTTCCTCCTGAAATCAAAATAATATAGCTTCCCTAATCTCTAACCATGTTTTAACTTTGATAAATAAAATAAATAAATAAGTAAATTATGCTTAAAACAAGGTTAGTGAAAAGTAATCAAGTCAATTAAATTAATTCAAAGTCAAATTAAAAATAATCAAATCTATTCAAAACGAATTAAAATTAATCAAAGTTATTCAAAGTTTAAATTAAAGTTATAAAATAAAGCAGAGGTTTAAATTTATTTTTTATATAATATTTTTAATCGAAATCAATCAAAATTAATTATAATTATTCAAAGTTTAAATTAAAGTTACAAAATAAATACAAAGGTTTAAATTTATTTTTATATAATATTTTTAATCGAAATCAATCAAAATTAATTAAAATTATTCAAAGTTTAAATTAAGGTTACAAAATAAATACAGAGTTTTTAAATTTATTTTTATATATTTTTTTTTTTTTATTATTATTTATCTATCATAATTATTATTCATTTTTTATTATCACTGTCATCGAAGAACTATTTCCGTTTTTTTTTTTTTTATATCATATTAACGCCCCCCCAAGTTTTATACTTTTGAAATCAGCAATCGCTCTCCAATGTTTTTTTTTTAATTATTTTATTTAGTTTGTTAAAACTTAATTATTTTAAGAATAAATTTTAAAATCCATTTTCCGTCAAACAATCGTAATATTTTTAAACTCCCGTGTTTATAAAAGAAACCATTAATCTTCCAAGTTTTATAGACTAGACTTAGCAATTGTGTAACCTAAGTCGCCACCCGTCATATTCCTATCTGTCTGTCAAAGTAATCCACGATTTTTATTAAAATATCCTGACTTTTGCGAATTCAATCTATAATGTGAACCCCCCCCAGATAAAATCATTAAGCAAATTATTATTGGTATTGTTCAATCATACATATTTTCTTACATATGTAATATCACTATAACGTTCTAATGTTTAAATTCATACATTTCTTTATGATGTTACGTAATTTTACGCAAGTTAGTCAGAGCCCAAACGAGCGCACATTCGTCTCTAATATCTGTGAGCTACTGCAGATGAATTAGCTGGAGCTTTGGATGGAATTGTTGCCAACAGCTCCTTTTAGCAACGCGTGACTTTAATTAAATCGGACAGTCGAACAACAAACCATTATTTTAATTAATTTTTTTTTTTTTAAGCCGACTTAAGGGAAACAGTTCCATACTAAAAAATTAGTTGAATAAGCAGCCCCACGTAATCAAACAGTGCTACCTATCCTAGCCAAATTCGATCAGTCTTAAGATATTTTGCGCCAGAAAAATGGGTCCAACGTTCCAAATATTACGCCAAATCTAACCGTACCTTCTTAGACCGGCCTCCCTAATTCGATCTGCCAAATGACAATAATTTTTACTCTGTGGCAATTTGATCTGACTTTACTACGGCGTTCAAAAAGTGAAAGTTCACGAGTGTGTTGTCTCTATTTATGTTGAGATTTGCTCTGCGACATCATATTAATCGTTACTTTCCAATATTAATTGTCAGAAGTTCCAAATAAATTATCATTTGAGAAACTAATATTACTTTGATGTAGTAGGCAATTATAATACGAAAATGAACCGCGGTGTCTCAAAAATTAACCTTGTATATACAGAACAAAGATAACTGTATGGACTAATTACGGCTAACCATACTGCTAGTGACATCTTCCGGTCTTCGCAAAGAAATGCTTTCAAATTCCAATCGTGTAGAACGCGTGAAACGAACCTCATACAAGTAACCAACCGAGTTCCTCCTCTGGGCACCAGATGTCAGCACAGAACCTACTCAAAACTTTTGTTAATCGCGATTTACTCTGTATAAAAATTCAAAAAGATATTAGTCCTAGTGTTAATTTTTGTCCTAGATTTCTGTGAACTTTATAAATGACAAAGTAATTATTATTTCAAAACACCCAAAGCCACATCAACAGACGCGCCTCGCGTTGTCGAATTTGACTCTATGAAAGATCGTTAAATCCCGTGTTAGTTCAGTTACTCAACGATAGGTGTTCATTTTTCTATATCGCAAACAAATCGTAGGTTTCGTATGAGACGGTGTCGACCTCTGGCGTTAAATCCTGTCAAGCCGTCATCGCCCACCTTTAGCTAGTTAACAGCCCGGACCGAAAAATCGAACCATAGTTATAGGTACCAGCCTCGCATAGTTTCACCTAGATGTCGCTACTGGAAAGATTAGAATGTAATTATCGTAACGTTTTGACTTATTTGTAATTAATTTCCGAACAAAACGGAGTCACTGTGTTCTCTCATTCTTTCACTACGCTCTGTTACGCACATCGTCTCTGTCTCTCGCTTGTTTGGCAATACGAATAAAACAGAGTGGCAACGTCTCATAACAGCCAGTATTGCATGAATCAACAACTTCGCGTCGCTCATTGCGTTCCGAGCTGAAGATTAGAATACTCAACTAATCTGTACTACTCTAACATGTGGAGTCCGTCTCTCTCACACGCATCCACAATAATGCCCTGTTCTTTTTTAGATAATAATTGATTACTTTAAAAGGCCCAGCGGTATGGCAGACCGTAGTGATGCGCGACTTTAACTAAATTGATCAGTCGAACAACTAGCCACTATTTAATTGTTAAGTTGAATTAAAAAATAGTGCTATACTAAAAAGTTAGTCGAATAAACGAATACTATTTTAATTCAGTAGGTAATAATAGTACGAAGACGAACCGCGGCGCCTCAAAATGATCTCTGTGTACACGGAACAGGGAACATTTCAATGAATATAGGCTTGCCCATGTGGTCGACTGCACGAGTCACGTATAGTATGCAGGTACCTAGTTCAAATCAAAAACACAACTCCAGAGTCCAGACAGACCGTTATGCATGTGTAACGAGCGCAGCTGATAGTATCTAGGTAACGTCTCTTTCACGCAACATGAAGGGCCTAGCACTGAGCCGGCGAAGGCAGCCGATTCGCGACGGAAAACTGCGAGTCGGTTAAGTACCGAAATAAATAGTGGAAGAACAGGCGGAGGCACCCGATTCGCAACGGAAAACCGCGAGTCGGCTAGGTAACGAAAAAAATTAGTGGTACTGCATTGGAAGAATGAATTCATTCAGTGTTTACCGACTTCAGTCGCACTAGTTGAATATTTTTGTTAGTTGAATAAGTCGAATACTTTTATTCATAGTCGCGCATCGCTAGCAGACCGTTCCGTGTTCCGAATTCGATAGTACTTAGGTTCACACCTCTCCTAAATAACGATTAACCAAGTCCACTTAAACCACGCGTGCCTACGAAGTCCCAGTTCGGGGCGGACCACCAGTTACTAAGATAAATATTACCCCCAAATCAAAAGAACTTCTATGAACAACTTATAAATATTACCAATCTGTCAACCCACTCAATTGCTGCTACTTAAAAGTGAGTAGTTCACACTACCCACTTAATGACATAAAATACCCACGCGTCAATAGCAAATCAACAACAAAGTCCTGTTCAGTGAAATGAAAGTTCTCACGTCTCAAGTGTAACGATCACTCGACAACAATCACACAACAACGCTTTGTTTAGTGAAACTAATCACTCACGATTTGAGTGGAGTACTCTCGCAACAATAATCCTTTGTTTCCTAAGTAGGTGGGTTAAAGAATGACCTAATAACCCACATATTTTGTTTATATCGAAAACTCTACTAGAAAGAAACTACCAACAAAAAAAACTAAATTATACCGTGAATAAGACCCGACAATAACAAATCCCATACCACAGACAACAAATTGCCAAGTTTTGACTTGGCTTTAAAAATAAGAAAGTTATCGTAACATTATTAATTATTTCTTAGCAGTATCCTTAATAACCAAAATTAATCCTGGCGTAGGTACCAAATTGTAACACCCCCCCTACCTTAATACTCTACTTTACCTAATAATCTAACTACCTATTATACCGCGCGCACTCACCGACTTCCTACTTTACTCTGTGGAGTTACGATAACTTTAATCTTACCTACTTCTTTAAACACTATAAATTGGCCATGTAATCGTCTAGATATATACCTACGTTGTGACTTGTAATAACTCGAGTTCTTTATTTGTTAATATTGTCGAGTCTTAACGTATCCTAACTACATAAAATATTTTACCTTTTTATCGATATTCTCGTAATAGTTGCTACTAATTCTAATAGGAAAGATACCTATTTAAATTTTATTTTACTTCAGTACACATCGGAACAATTAATTAAAAGATTACTCCAGAGATTTATTTCCATTATAGTTTGTTATTCCTTTGTAAAAGAATAAGCTACAATTAAAGTTCCTAGTAATATTTTGAACATTCTGATTTTACAATTTCTGAGGTTTATTGATTTTGACTTTAGGGCTTCAATACAGACATGTTTGTATTGTGCTATTTCAAGATACTTTTACGTGACAGGTTTGCATCTGTAATAGATCCATTAGGGAAATGACAAGGAAATTACTTGTATAAATTATTTGCTTCTCAGATATAATTTTTAAGTTATTTCTTTAATTATTTGAAGGATGAACCAAATTTGATAAGGTTCATATCCAGAGATAAGCGACTTTTGGAGAACAGCCCCGTCCGCGCTGCCCTCGGTGGATTTCTTCCAAAACTTTTGGTCAATCCTCCCTCGCTTGGACATAGGTAATTACCTAATATTGTCCGTGAGTTTTATCCAAATGATATTCTAATTAAAATCAATTCCTTTTACTTTAATACAAGGGATTTTAGAGGATCGCGAACCTATTTCTGTCGGAGTAAGTTTGTTAGTCATTTTCAAACATTCCAGGGAATTTTACATTTAATCAATAACGCAAAATCAACCACATACATCCTTCACCTTTGGTTAACTTTGGGATTTATCTAGGCTTCCTGAAGCCTAGGAAAATCCCTACTTGATTCATACCCCTACTTACAAATAATTCTAAATATTCTCTGTAGGATAAATAGAATTCCTAGTTGGATTATCCAGATAGGAATAATCGCTTGTGAAAATTCTAGACTATATTTAAATGAAATTTTCCTTCCGAGAATGATAATATTCAATTACAAGATTCTCCTTTTATCTAGTATTTTAATACGTTTGATAATTATTTTGCCCGTTCCTTTATGAAAGAATAATAGTAAACTAAATTAAATCACCGGTTAAATTTTAGAAAATGCCAATTTGTAAGATTGGTCTACATACGCACTAATACAATGCCTACGTGAGTGTGCCTAATTACCTGGCTAAATTGGGTGTGTGTAATTCAAACTTTGAGAAAACCGTTCTCATTTTGATTTAAATGTGCAGTTAAATGTGTATGTCTTCTGACGAGGTGCAAGGCCAGAATACCTAGATTGAACTACTAAGGATAGGATATCTATCGCTGTGTAACCTAAAGCGACAGACGGAGCCTAGGGGTTAGGATCAAGGTTTAAGGAGGGATGAGATTTTGCCTTTCTAGCGGACTCACTAGAAAACCTTTTCAGGCGGATAGAGGATTCCTGTCCAGCAAAAAATGGAGTCCTGAAACATTAAAATAGAAGATATTTTATAGACTACGACAGTCTAACAAATATCTTCCCTCGAAGATCGTTCACTTTTTCACTAGCTAAACATGACATTGACTTTAAATACCCAAGAACACTTGAAAAACATCACCAAAAAGAAACTAGTTAATTTCTTTTATTTTGGACGGCTTTTCAAATTAATTTTATATTTCACAAAAATTTAAACTTTCACTAAATTATATTCAATTTCACTTATTATGGTCTACTTCCCAGAATCAATCCTAATATTTCAAAGTATAAATTTCTAGCTTTTAAACGAACTTTAAAATCACTTCGTAATTAATTAACACAATTTAATATTTTACCCCAGCGTCACCACGCAAACGTGATACTACTCCCAGAATTATCCAGCACTGATCTCCCTTCAGCTGTTACATTTCTATTTAAAGTCGCCAACCAAGATAAAACATTTCATTCAATTTTGAATCTTATTCATACGATTCCTAAACAGGAATTGGTGTGTTGCTTCAAAGTATTCTGAAAATCGGATGTTTATATTTTTTGTATATAAACATTCTCACAGTCCAACTCTCTGAAAAAACGACAGAACAAACCCTCTATTGTTTCCGACCTCATTATTCAAGTATCGCTCGATTTATTTGATAACAATATATAATAATTTTATTTGAGCGTTTGTGAGATACTAATGAATCCAGTAAAAATGGTTCGTTACAGTATAAAAAAAAAAACTTGACTGACTTCATGTTGTGTTGCCTTCATCAGATAGAAGAGACCCCAAAGACTGAGCTCTACATGCCACAATTATCTATTAATCTTAAACTTTTGACTTTTCAAGGTTCAAGTCATTAGCTGACATCCAAAACTACATTAAGCATAATGAAGACAATCCATCAGAGCTCCTTAACCTCCTTAAACAGCTCAAGGAATCCTGCAAAGCCCTCACCGGGGAGCAGTCTGATGAGGTCATTGAAGATGCAGCCGTATTGTGTCTCAGGATGTTTTTGGATCAGGATATTGTGATGCTAAAGCACCTTTCGCAACTGAGGCAGCTCTTTGGAATGGTGCAATCGTCTACTGTGAATAACATTTGTGATGTAAGTTTACTGAGTTTCTTCTAGAACTGAATGGGCAAAGTACAAGTAGGTACAGATACCTACTGTATGGGGCCGACATTATACAATAGGCTACCTAATAGTGTGACTGAGGCCGCTAGCCTTAACGCATTTAAATATAATTTGAAGCACTGGCTCATAAGCCAGTACAAATATGAACAAATATTTGTACAATACACAGATGTACAAATATGTGTTATGTTCAGGGTGTTCTGGGTATTTTATATATATGTGTAATGTATTATAATTAAGTTTATCATTTATCTAGTACCCATAACACTTGGGGCTAGATAATGTTTTGTGAACTGTCCAGCATTATTTATTTACAAAATTAATAGTCAACTCGATAAAAATTTAAAATTTTCAGATTGTGACGTATATTTCAAACAAGCTAACAGAAGATGGAAAGGAATACATAAAAAGAGAAACTAGTGACAGCAACAAGGAGAATGTTAAGCTGTGGGGAGATCACATACAATGCCACTGCATCCCATACAAGCCGGCTAAGAAACCTCTGGCTAACCTGAGGGTGAGGCAGGCCACTGCGTGTGCGTTCGTCAATGATTTCTCTATGAAGTATAATGAACAGGCTGTGCAAGCGTCTGTACCAGTGCAAGAATCCAAAGTAAGTTTTATAGATCTAATAAACCAAGTACCAGCTGCTTCGCTTTGACTCCCTTTAGAGAAGAGCCGTTAGAATCGTCAACGACCCTAAGCTCTCCAGTTCTGAGCCAGCGCCGAGACATCGGCTCGCTCCGTGTGTTCTATCGGCTCTATAATGGGGAGTGATCTGAGGAGCTGTTCAATCTCATACCCGCTTCCAGGTCCTATCATCGCACTTCTCGACAACGCAAGGGAGCTCATCCACACATCATCGACACGTGGGTATCTCTTACTGCTCGCTTTACGAGATCTTTTCTCCCAAGTTGTGAAATGTGCTCCCTCCTGAGGTGTTTCCGCTAAACTACAAAATGAGCCGCTTAAAAAAAAAAGTAAAATAATGTGTGTTATGTATTTTTTGTATAAACCAGCTTTGTTTAATCTTGTCATTGTAATTTCATAGTTAGTTAGTTGTATAAGCTAAAAATGTATTTTATTTTTAAATTGCCTGTATCTGCATGCACGGCACTCAATCGGAACCGAAGCGGATATCCGTGGTTCACTCTGGGCCTCAACGGAAGATCAGCGCTAGGTTGCCAACGCGGCCTAGCAAACGCTGAGTTGAGGACCCTTTTGTGGCTTACGTCAGGCACACACACAAATTGCCTTATTTTTTATATCTGTGTAATTTGTTTTTGTTTTAGTTTTTTATTTTATGATGTTTGCTTTTGCGTGTTGCATGTGTGTGTCTTTGATTGTTTAGTCATAAATAAACGTTTCTTTCTTTCTTTCTAAAAAGAGTCCTTCAGGGCAGGCAACGCATTGGCAATACCTCTGGTGTTGCAGATGTCAATAGGCGACAGTAACCGCTTACCATCAGGCGGACCATATGCCAGTTTGTCGAGCCATAACATACGCCTTTTTCCCCGAAGAGGGGTAAGCAGAGCCTCAAATGGGCCTCTTTTCACTGTGAGTTGCACCATCGTGGGAAATAGTCGTGACAAATGGTGAGCTCATCGCCGCCATTGCTTCTCACGACTGACTCTGCTAACGCTTTCTTAAGCTAGCAGCTAGGACAAATCTTATACCAACGAATCTTACAAACAAGTCCGGGTAAACCCTAAGTCGCGGCTTTTACGACATCCACGGGAGGAGATGGAGGGGTCTAATCTTGGGCCGGACACCACGGAATTTATATTACAATATAATTGAATTCCTTATAGCAGCTCTTTTGTTTAGCAATAAAATAAGGACGACCTCTGTGGCGCGGCGTGCGAAGGTTCGTCTGCGACCCTGGAGGTTGCGGGTTCGACTCCCGGCTCGGGACAAATATTTGTACGATCTGCAGATATTTATTTCGGGTGTTCTGGATATTTTCTGTGTATAATAAATAAGACCTATCTATATAATGTTTTTTATTGAGTATATCAGTTATCTATTACCCATAACACAAGCTCTGCTTAGCTTGGGGCTAGATAATGTTGTGTGAACTGTCCAGCATTATTTTTTTTAAGTCTTGTTCTAAAAAAGAAATAATTATTTCAGTATGGAAAAACATGGCTGGAAACCAAAGTCAACGAGCTCTACGTAACCTCAGGGATATCCAGTGCAGACATACTGCAGTCAATCATCACATTCCTGAACTCTCCTCGGACTAACGATGATCTGCAGAACGATATGTTCGAGTTACTGGGCTTTGACAAGTTCGAGTTCATTCAGGAAATGTTGGTGCATCGCCAGGAGATCACTAATAACCTGAGGGCACCACCCGTGGATCCCGGACCTTCAATAGCAGAAAGTGAGTCTCTTACTGTGAAAGTGACTGACTATTTGACGACCTCTGTGGCGCGGCGGGCGAACGTTCGCCTGCGACTCACGAGGTTGCGGGTTCGATTCCCGCCTCGGAACAAGTATTTGCGCGATCGCAAATATTTGTTCAGGGTATTCTGGGTATTTTATATATATATAATAAAAAATATCTATCTATGTTATGTATGGTATTAAGTATATCAGTTATCTAGTACCCATAACACAAGCTATGCTTAGCTTGGGGCTAGATAGTGTTGTGTGAACTGTCTAGCATTATTTATTTATTTATTTATTTAATGACGTTTTTTAGGCTGAAAACGCGTGGTCCGACAGCATAGTCCGCTCGATCGGACGACGTGTTTTTTTTCCTGTTGGTCCTATAAGATAAGTGGACCACGAGCACTCTAACGAGATCCGGGCACTTAGTCCCCTCGGTCGGACGAAGTAAACTTTTTTTTCCTATTGGTCCTATAACATTTACAAGCTTTTATTTAACTTTCAATGTATGTAAGTTTGTCTGGGTGGAATCTTGCAACTGAATTTTAAAGCAGTTATCCTCAACCGATTGAGATGATATTTGGCATGCCTGTCAAGTTCCGATGACAATACAATATGATGGTGACAGCGAGCTGATCTGATGATGGAGACGGAAGATGGACAACGGAACTCCTCGAGGGATAATAGTAGACTGACCGTGTTTAGGCTCATTTTGATCAGCACACGGTTACGATCACTAATTTTATGAAAGCTTGTATTGAGAAATATAATTTTAACAAAAAAAAATTAGTTTAAAAAACTTAATAATAATGTGTACAGGCAGATATTTGTTGCTTGACTGTACCAATCTTCTTTGAAAAATCCTTAAGGGATACATCAGGAACAAAAAACTTATTAAAATAATCATTTTAAACTGATACCTTGGAGACAGGATCGATTAGGAACAAGATGATAGGTATAAGGGATCGAAATTGGCCGGTTTTTGCCTTATGCAATAAAAAAAACTATCTATCTATCCCTTCTCCGTTCCATTTGGGGTAATAAGTTATTACCGGATACGAACGGTTATGGTTTTGAACGGATAGTATATTTTTTTTTTATTGCTCAATTCGAAAACCGGTCAAGTTCGAGTTACACACGTATCTAAAAATAAGACCTGATGATATCACGTAAGTAATAACTCATGAATTAATGTTACTGCTTACAGTTGCCTCAGCGATTCTTCCTGAAAACAAAATGCCGCAATACCTCTGTCAAGTGTCCGTGCAGTCAGAGGGAGAGAGAATGCTCGCCAAACTAGTGAGAAAGGAAGAGAAGAAGAATAAGAACAAGAGAATAGATGAGAGTGAGGTTGAACCTGAGATCAATATAGCACAATTGAGAGCTAAGAGGTGAGGGGTATTTATTGAACGAGCGAAGTGAAACTATTTTGGAGCTTTTTTGTGAAAGAGGTCGTCCGGGGAAGTACTACCACCATACCTATTTCTGTCGCAAATCAGTAGTGCTCGCATTGCTGGGTTCCGGTTTGAAGGGTAAGGGTGCCGGTGAAATTACAGTCACATGAGACTTTTCATCTTTATGTCTCAGGGTGACGGGTGCAGTGCAATGCCACATAGGGCGCGTCCTAGGTGGACGTGACCTATGAGGTAATGCACTGTTCATAGGCAGAGGGTACCGCTTAACATTAGGTGGGCCTTCTGCTTGATCCGCCATTCCAAGAACTTTTGAAACTATTATGGTTATTTATCATATCATGGCACCTGTAAATACTCCATGGCAGGTGCCAACTTACGGTGAACGGTCCGGCTCGTTCACCATAAGATGGCACCTGTAAATACTCCATGGCAGGTGCCAACTTACGGTGAACGGTCCGGCTCGTTCACCGTAAGATGGCGCCTGTAAATACTCCATGGCAGGTGCCAACTAACGGTGAACGGTCCGGCTCGTTCACCGTAAGATGGCGCCTGTAAATACTCCATGGCAGGTGCCAACTTACGGTGAACGGTCCGGCTCGTTCACCGCAAGATGGCACCTGTAAATACTCCAAGGCAGGTGCCAACTAACGGTGAACGGTCCGGCTCGTTCACCGCAAGATGGTACCTGTAAATACTCCATGGCAGGTGCCAACTAACGGTGAACGGTCCGGCTCGTTCACCGCAAGATGGCACCTGTAAATACTCCATGGCAGGTGCCAACTTACGGTGAACGGTCCGGCTCGTTCACCGTAAGATGGCACCTGTAAATACTCCATGGCAGGTGCCAACTTACGGTGAACGGTCTGTAGATTTGATATCTTGGTTTTAATAGAACTTTCACAGATTGTTTGAAAATGTCAACTTCGTTTTATCATAGACTAACTAAACACAATAGACTGCCAATCTCATACAAGAAAACGTGCATCGATAAATGATTGCCTACAATGACGCTAGATGTCGCCGAGTGTTTTTAATCTGCTATAAATGATTGTAATGCTTTTTACATGTATCGATAGACCATAGTTAAATAATTAAAAAATAAAATATAAATTTAAATGTTTATTTTTAAAGAATTAAAAGCGTTTAGGTAATTGTTTTAAAATGCTGGTTGAATGATTCCCAGGCTATTTGCTAGCGCCATCTAGAAATAGCCTGGAATTTGTCCTTTATTGAGTCACAAAATTTCGTTCTATGTTAGCGGTCTATTGTGTTTAGTTAGTCTATGGTTTTATGTAATGGCGCGGGAGTTGGGCTTCTGTTTGTAATGTGAGCTTGATATGTGATTTCCAGATTAGCAGAACTGTCAAAGCCAGTGGTGCCGTTCTCTGCGACGCGATCACAGAACAACATAGACCCAGTGCTACAGAAAATATCGTATTTCCAAACTAAAGTGCAATACCCTAATGTGTTCGACTCTTCCTTGGACGCAAAGAATTCAGCCGGTATGTTATTTTGAACTCTATTTCAAAGATTGGACGGTAAAAATTCAAACGGTTGTTTGAATACATTGTTTTAAACTTGGTTTTAAAGATTTTATGCTAAAACTCAGTCGGTACGTTATTTATTTTAAGCTCTGGCTTTTGGACCAGGACTATGCTTCTACTGAAGCTTTATTAGTAGCCCTTGTGTAAGTTGTGTAACCATGGAGTTTACCTGGTTACGCAAGGCATCTTTTTTGCATGTTTTATGTTTATTTATTTGTTTCCTACTAAGAGTTTTTTTTTTTCTTTTTTATTGTATATATATGTATATATTATATAATATTACTATTATTAATAAATATATTGTTGTACAATATATAAAAGAAAACACATTTAAAATTAGCCTAAATTTAATCTACTATTGTCTTTAATTTTTTAATCATTTACTGTCTACAGTCTTTAGTAATTATATAAATTTGCATCGTTTGGCGGAGGGCATTAGTACGCCATAACACAGGTATTCCTAGTTTGGGTACTAATGTTTATCCAATAAGTACAGAACAAATTTAACATGTAAAAAATAAATACTTATAAGATTGTACTTTTGGTGTATACATATATGTAATGTTTGTTGTAAAATAAATTAAATTTCATTTCATTTCATTTCTGTTTCAAAGATTGGATTCAAAAACTGGGTCGGTACGTTATTTCAAAGAAAGATTGGATGCTGAAACAAGGGCAGTACGTTATTTTAAACTCTGTTTCAAAGGTTGGATGCTAAAACTCGTGCGGCACGTTATTTTAAATTCTGTTTCAAAGATGTTATGCTAAAACTCAGTCGGTACGTTTTTTATTTTAAGCTCTGTTTCAAAGATTGAATTCAAGAACTGTGCCTGATGTTATTTCAAAAAAGATTGGATGCTGAATCTCGGGCAGTACGTTATTTTAAACTCTGTTTCAAAGATTGTATGCTAAAACTCGGTCGGTACGTTATTTATTTTAAACTCTGTTTCAAAGATTGGATGCTTAATTCAGCTTGTATGGTTTTTTTTAAACTCTATTTCAAAGATTAAATATTAACAAAACTACTGCTTTTTAATAAATTATTTTATTATATTCTAAACCTCGGACGGTATGTTATTTTAAACTCCATTTTAAAGACTTACGTTTTATAATCCAATTGTAAACAAATAGTTACCTGACTTCTTTGTACTCGTATTTGGAAGATAGAACTTAAATTAAATCCTTGTGTGTTTCAAAACACTCTTTTGTAGACTTGTAGTTTTTAGGGTTCCGTACCCAAAGGGTACGGGACCCTATTACTAAGACTCCGCTGTCCGTCCGTCCGTCTGTCACAAGGCATGTGTATCTTATGAACCGTAATAGTTAGATAGTTGAAATTTTCACAGATGATGTATATCTGTTGCCGCTATAACAACAGATACTAAAAAACAGAATAAAATAAATATTTAAGGGGTCTCCCATATAACAGACATGTTTTTTTTTGCCGTTTTTATAGATAATGGTAGCGAACCCTCCGCGCGCGTCTGTATCTCATGAACCGTGATTGTAAGATAGTTGAAATTTTCACAGATGATATATTTCTGTTGCCGCTATAACAATAGATACTCAAAAACAGAATCAAACAAATATTTAAGAGGTCTCCCATATAACAGACATGTTTTTTTTGCCGTTTTTTTTTTAGATAATGGTAGCGAACCCTCCGCACGCGAGTCCGACTCGCACTTGGCTGGAATTTGTAGTGATCTTTTGTCTAAGAAGTAAAGTTCATTTCAGGTTTCGTATCGGGTCTAAAACTGATATTACCAGAAAATGTTGTGAGAAAAGACACAAAGGAATATGAAGAAGTAATTTTACCAAAGAATGATCCAGCGCCTTTAGAAATAGGAAACAAACGAGTGCCTATCTCAGAATTAGATGAGGTAAGTAAAATTATAATATACCAAGGTCACCGACACAGCACCCAACATTAGCAAGTTGAAGTGGCAATGGGCATGCCATATAGCTCGCAGAACTAAGTGGCCACCACAAACGGGACGACCCAAAAGAGGAAGGTCAAGGGCTTAACGGACCTAGTAGTAGAGCTTTTTTGTGAAAGAGTTCGTCCGGGAAGTACTACCTCCATAACTATTTCTGCCGCAAAGCAGTAGTGCTCGCATTGTGTTTCGGTTTGTAGGGTGCCAGTGAAATTACAGGCACATGAGACTTTTCATCTTTGTCTCAGGGTGGCGGGTGCTGTGCAACGCCACACAGGCCGCGTCCTAGGTGGACGTGACCTATGAGGTAATGCGTTGTTAAAGGAAGAGGTTACCGCTTAATATCAGGAGGGCCATCTTATTGTTCAGTCATTAAAATAAAAAAAAACACTATGAAAAGAAACAAATTCAAAGTAGACGACGTCTCTTTATTCTTGTAGATTGGACAAATGGCGTTCGAAAACATCAAAGAACTTAACAGAATACAGTCTGTAGTGTTCCAGACAGCTTATAACACGAACGAGAACCTGCTTATCTGCGCGCCGACCGGCGCCGGTAAAACTAATATAGCACTGTTGACTGTGGTGCATCAGATCAAACAGCACATCGAAAATAATGTCATTATGAAGAATAAATTCAAGGTACGTAGCCGCGCGTTGAGACGATTTGCCCAAGGGATGGCGCAGAGCAAGCCTACACCGTGTGCGATGCCACAAAATGGAGGAAGCCTATGTCAGAGGACAACCTGACTGACAAATTACCGGTGTCATAAGTTAATATTTAGAGTATGTTAAGAGATAAGTGATGTACGATTCTCCCTTTAAACCGTACCTTCTTCTTCTTCTTCTTTTTTTTTGGCGTGTTCAGCGGACCGGAAGTGGTGCCACAAGAGTTTGCCAATGACAGGTGATTAACTTGACATAAAACCGTACCTTTATCTTTCCTCAAACTCCCAGCACTTTTATGGTTTTATGTCAAGTTAATCACCTGTCATTGGCAAACTCTTGTGGCACCACTTCCGGTCCGCTGAACACGCCAAAAAAAGAAGAAGAATAAGAAGAGATAAGTGATTAGGTATTTATTATTATTATGAGCCTGTGGTGTCCCGCTGCAGGGCAAAGGCCTCCCTTCCCTCCTTCCATTTGTCTCTGTTGTTGGCTATTTGGCACCAATCCTTCAATTGGAAGGATTGGCTCGTTTTTATGAATATGGATGGATGCAGTGCTGTTAAGGCGCTATAGGTTCTCAAATGTGTCTAGAATTTTAAAGTTTTTGATAAGAATTTTCATAGTTTTCTATGAAGAAAAAAATATATGATATTCTTGAGCTTTTTATCTAGTGAAATCAATAATTCAATACAATATTTGAATTACTTCACTCGATAAAAATAAATAACAAAGATACATACATAGACACACGCCTTTTTCCCCGAAGGGGTAGGCAGAGCCTCAATGGGCCTCTTTTCACAGTGGGTTGCACCATCGTGGAATATAGACGTGACAAGTGGTGAGCTCATTGCCGCCATTGCTTCCCACGACTGACTCAGCTAACGCTTTCTTCCAGTAATAACACATTCCATAATAAAAACAAATAAAAATAACAAACAAACAATATAACATAACAAAGATACCTCCTTTTTTAAATTTAAATGCTAATTTTCACTCACTTCTTTCACGTTTTAATTTTTGAAACATTTGGTTACATGTTAGTTATTATTTGAGTTAGTGAATTCATCAACATAATTAAACAAAACTTTGAACGACATTTTTATATAATTTTTTTATACATAAAAACACGGTAGCAGAGCGTGCGCTCGCCTTCTTCGCCTCATACAAAAATGTTCGTTGAACCTATAGCGCCTTAAGGTAAACTTGTTAAAAGATGAATGTATGTTGGTTCTATTTCTTGTTAAGGTGGTCGGTAGTGGAGAGGCCACGACGGAAGCCTGCTTGTTCAGGGGGTTGTTCCTAGCCCCAGCGTGCGCTTGTCTACTGTCATCGGCAGCGCAACTCTGCTGGAGCTCCCGGGCACTTGGGGGCGTGGGTTTTTGTTGTATTGTCATGAATGAAGGGGTTTAGACAGGGTTTTCCACCACGCGAGAGATATGCGATTAGGTAGGTAAACGTTAACAGTCTTATTCATAAAAAAACGCTAAAAGACATTTTAGACGTCGATTAGTTAAAATGCTCACTAAGCCTAATATGCGTTTTAAAATAATGATTATTCATAAACGTTCACTAAAGCTCCGCTAGCTAATGTGCAACTGTAGTGCACCATAAAATAAAAATGTTGCCATTTAGCTGAAATACTTCCTGTTTACTCGTGTGCTTGATGAAATCATCCGTCAAACCATCCAACACACACCCAAATAGCAATATATTTGACGGTTGTGTTGACTTTCTGACATTGACATTTATAGTTTTTTGAGAGTTTCCGCCAAAAAGTTACTACAAATTGTAATTGTAATGTAATGATTGCTTGTCTTGATGATTGGTTTACAATATATAACGCATAACTTTTTGTAAAGTCCTCGTCATCCAAACTAAAATTATCAATTCTGTCCTTGTAAACCTTTGCACGGCGTGGAGGGTTTTCTAAACTTTGAACGTTTGCAACAACATCCAATCTATTTAGCGCTTGCATATTTCAAGGATGTAGGTACACAAAAATAAGACCGTCACTCACAAATTCAATTATCAACTATAAACTAACTATGAACTATCACAACTAAACTCGAGGATGAAGAAATCGGAGAGAAATACTGCGCGTCAGATTGTTTTTATGACAAAATTCACAGTTACACCCATTACTATACAAATCAGCTGTTGTGAGTCGGCCATGTTTCCTCTTAATATGGCGCTAAAGTAGGGTCCTGCCTCCCATAACTTGTCCATAAGTTATAATGCATCTCATCAACGTATTAGTGCTAAAATGCGTTAATGAATACAAAAAATCGACCACCATACATTAGAGAGACTTTAGATGTCCGATAACTTTTTATGAATAAGGCTGTAAATGTTTAATTGTATCAGTCAACAAATATTTAACGTTTACCTTCCTAGAATAAAGCCTATTTTGATTTGATTTGATAGGTCGCGCAACAAGTTATGAGCGCTCGGCGAAAGTGCTGGGGTTGATTGCGCATGTGTACATTCGCTGTACAGACCCAAAAAAATATCAGTGCGCATTGAAGGTCAGCTCTCATAAGTCGTTGCGCACCCATAACTGTGGTTTTTGACATGGTGTACAGCCAAGTCCCGGAAGGTTCCACACTGGCCAGGGTAGTTGGTGGCCAGGGGGTAATTCCTCTGCAGGTGTAATATAGCCAGGTCTTTTTTTAACGTCCATAGGTCGAGGCGAGCATCACTTGCATCAGTTGCATAATAAAAGCTTGTATTAAGTTACCAACATTTTATTGTTTTCTACCAGATAATCTACATAGCGCCAATGAAAGCTCTCGCGTCAGAGATGACGGCTAGTTTCGGGCGACGGCTCAAAGGTCTCGGTATACTGGTCAGAGAACTGACGGGCGACATGAAACTGACCAAAACTGAAGTGCAACAGACACAGATGATTGTCACGACACCGGAAAAGTGGGATGTTGTCACCAGGAAGGGGGCAAGTGAGTCACGGCTGTTTTTGTACAAATTTTAGCAACGTAGAAAGAAAAATAAAAGTTAATGCTGCTGGACAACTGATAACTGATATACTTAATACAATACATTACATAAATACATATTTTTATTATACATAGAAAATACCCAGAACACCATGAACAAATATCTGAAGATCGTACAAATATTTGTTCCGAGGCGGGAATCGAACCCGTAACCTCCTGTGTCGCAGGCGAACCTTCGCCCGCCGCGCCACAGAGGTCGTCAAATATAACCACAATGATCATAAATGGTAAAGTTTGGATGTTTGTAATTTGTCACACAGATAGATTGGATACCTGGATTGTCACATTTTAAAACTCCCATAATAACTTAAAACTCTTCTCATTCCAGCGGACACTGAACTCGCGTCCATAGTGAAACTGATCATCATAGATGAGGTGCACTTGCTTCACGGTGATCGAGGCCCGATCGTAGAGGCCATCGTAGCAAGAACGCTACGGCAGATCGAGTCTTCACAGAATATGATCCGAATAGTGGGACTGTCTGCTACGCTGCCTAACTATCTTGACGTAGCCAGGTGAGAATCAACGCTAGAATCTTATTATTACGGTCTATTTGCGTGCGTTATTGACGAAACTCGCTTGCTACATCGTAGCAGCGTAGCAAGAACGCCACGGCAGGTCGAGTCTTCACAGAATATGATCCGAATAGTGGGACTGTCTGCTACGCTGCCTAACTATCTTGACGTAGCCAGGTGAGAATTTACGCTAGAATCTTATTATTACGGTCTATTTGCGTGCGTTATTGACGAAACTCGCTTGCTACACATCGTAGCAGCGTAGCATGAACGCTACGGCAAAGTCTTCACAGAACATGATCCGAATAGTGGGACTGTCTGTTACGCTGCTTAACTATCTTGAAGTAGTCAGGTGAGAATCAACTCTAGATTCTTATTATTAGAGTCTATTTGCGTGCGTCATTGACAAAACTCGCATGCTACAACACATCGTAGCAGCGTAGCACGAACGCTACGGCAAAGTCTTCACAGAATATGATCTGAGTAGTGGGACTGTCTGCTACGCTGCCTAACTATCTTGACGTAGCCAGATAAGAATCAACGCTAAAATTTTATTATATTAAAGTCTATTAGCGTGCGTTATTGACGAAACTCGCTTGGTACACATCGTAGCAGCGTAGCATGAACGCTACGGCAAAGTCTTCACAGAACATGATCTGAGTAGTGGGACTGTCTGCTACGCTGCCTAACTATCTTGACGTAGCCAGGTGAGAATCAACGCTAGAATCTTATTATTAGGGTCTATTTGCGTGCGTCATTGACGAAACTCGCTTGCTACACATCGTAGCAGCGTAGCATGAGCGCTACGGCAAAGTCTTCACAGAACATGAACTGAGTAGTGGGACTGTCTGCTACGCTGCCTACGTTGAAATGACCAGGTGACAATCAACTCTAGAACGATACGTTTAGGGTATATAATACTAGCCGTCGACATGGACCTAACTAGCTTCTAGCTAGCATGGGCGCGTCCTAGCTGGACGTGACCTATGAGGTAATGCACTGTTCATAGGCAGAGGTTACCGCTTATCATCAGGTGGGCCATTTGCTTGCTCCGTCATTCTAGTAGCATAAAAATAAATAAAAAATAATAATACCTTGAAGCCAGGTGAGAATCAAGTCTAGAACGATACGTTTAGAATATCTATTGCTAGCGGGCGTCATTGACGAAACTCAGTAGTTACACAGAGATCAATCTTCAAGTTGCCAGATGATATTCTACTCTAAACATACTGTAATGAGTTCTATTATTGAGTGACATTAATATCATAGCAATAATAAAACCCTCGAAGATAAAAGAATCTCATTGCAGATGCCAAGCCAAAAGCATCCTTAACTGTATATGAATACAGTTTGCCATGTCTCTCACAGGTTTCTTCGTGTGAATCCTAACGTGGGCCTCTTCTTCTTCGACTCGCGATTCCGTCCGGTTCCACTGGAGCAGCAGTTCATAGGCATCAAAGATATCGGCAGCGGGGGAGGTGGTGGAGGTGCCCATCTAAGACAGGTTAGACATATTATAAGTAAAAACTTTTAAAAAAACTTAAACCAGACTTCTGTAATAAAACTGATACCCACGACACAGGGAATCCTAGTGTGCGGTCAGGACTATGTGTGCAGATGTTTAAAACAAGAGTTTAAAAAACTGGGAGAAATGCATACTTGTTAAAACATGTTTCAAAACATTAAAAACATTGTATTTCATATCAAATTTTATTCGATAAAATATTTTGTAACCCCCGATGCAAAAACGGCGGGGTGTTATAAGTTTGAAGTGCCTGTGTGTGTGTGGTTGTGTGTGCGTGTGTGTGTCTGTGGCATCGTAGCTTCCGGACGGATGAAACGATTTCGTTTTTTTTTTGTTCGTAATGTGAATTTGCCGGGAGTGTTCTTAGCTATGTTTGATCAAAATCGGTTCAGCCGTTTTATTGAGTTGAAGGTTTTTTTAATTTTTCAAAATTAATTATTTGTTGTTCTTCCGACGTTTTGAAGTGGGTGAAAATAACGATCAAAGATTTCGTTACATACCTACAAATAAACAGACCAAACTAATAAGCGTGTTAAAAAAAAGCATTAAAAAAAAGAAATGTTTAAAACATGTTTTTTTTTGCCTGAAATAAAGAACATATAAAAAATAGAAATTGTTTTGTTTTATTTTTTTATTTTTTTGCTGATTAAAGACTGTGTTTTGTTCTTTTTTTTAAACAGTTATTTTTCCAACCCTTTTTGTATGTGACTGTGTTATGTTATGTTATGTAAACACGATTCCAGATTTTGTGTGGAATATTGTTTCCATTTTTTGTTTTTTTTATGCTACTTGAATGACGGAACAAGCTGATGGCCCACCTGATGTTAAGCGGTAACCTCTTCCTATGAACAGTGCACTACCTCATAGGTCAAGTCCACCTAGGACGCGCCCTATGTGGCATTGCACTGCGCCCGCCACCCTGAGACAAAGATGAAAAGTCTCATGTGCCTGTAATTTCACCGGCACCCTTACCCTTCAAACCGGAACACAGCAATGCGAGCACTACTGCTTTGCGGCAGAAATAAGTATGGTGGTAGTACCTCCCCGGACGAACTCTCACAAAAAAGCTCTACTACTACTAAGTAACGCCTTACCTTGTTCAGGATACCCAGCTTCATGTAGGTGACTGTTGCGTGTTATGTTATGTTAACACGATTTCTGGTGACGTTTCAGATGCAACAAATGAACGAGATCTGCTACGACAAAGCCGCCGACATGGTGATGAAAGGTCACCAGGTCATGGTGTTCGTGCACGCTCGTAACGCGACTCACCAGACCGCTATGGTGCTCAAAGAGCTAGCTCAGAAGAAAGGCCACTTGAAGCATTTTGAGCCGGAGGATTCAGGGGCGTTCCTTAAGGCTAAGAAGTCGATAGGGGCAAGTCCCAATAAGCAACTGGTCGAGTTATTTGCGAGTGGGTTTGCCTGTCACCACGCTGGTATGCTCAGAAGTGATAGGTGAGATTAAATCCTTGTTTTTTTTTTTTTGAATGGCGTAATGGCCTCAAATGTACGTCCACCTAGGACGCGCCATATGTGGCATTGCACTGCGCCCGCCATCCTGAAACAAAGATGAAAAGTGTCTGTAATTTCACCTACCCTTCAAACCAGAACACAGCAATGCGAGCACTACTGCTTTGCGGCAGAAATAGGTATGGTGGTAGTACTTCCCCAGACAAACTCTTTCACAAAAAAGCTCTACTACTAGGCAAAGCCTCAATAGGCCTCTTTTCACCGTGGGTGCACTATCGTGGGAAATAGATGTGACAAGTGGTGAGCTCATCGCCGCCATTGCTTCCCACGACTGACTCTGCTAACGCGTTCTTCCAGTAAATAAAAATTCCACATTCCATAAATAAAAATTTAAAAAGTTGTTTACTCAACAAGTTCAGGTTTACTCTAATATTCAAAATAATTCCACGATGGTGCAACCCACTGTGAAAAGAGGCCTATTGTGGCTCTGCCTACCCCTTCGGGGAAAAAGGCGTGTGTCTATGTATGTATGTATGTATTAAGATTGTTTTAAATGTTTGTATGTTTGTTTTTGTTTGTTTTTCAATTTTAATTATTATTGTGTTACAGAAATATGGTGGAGAAGTACTTCTCCGAAGGATTCATCAGAGTGCTTGTCTGTACGTCAACCTTAGCTTGGGGAGTCAACTTGCCGGCGCATGGGGTCGTCATCAGAGTAAGTCAAAGGTTTTGATCAAAAAACAAACTTATTCCGTTTACTGTGCGTTTCAAATTAGAAAAGAACAAAGAGCTTCCCCCTTATCCCCCTATGACCAACCGTGACGTAACGCGGGCTCGTTACGATATCTGCGAACATCGAGCAACACGGAATGGAGACGCCATCAAAGGCATTCCCCGCTGTAGTTCCCCTCTAAATTGAATGCCCTCGAGGGCATACAGCTTATAAAAAACTAGCTGTCGCCGATCGCTCTGTCAGACTGAATCGACTCGCGTGGGAGATAGTGCTCTAAGAAAAATGCCGAATTGTTCAGTTTTATGCTGTAAAAAAATTATTGGATCATCAAATTTACAAAAAGATAGTGTTTCCTTTCACATGTACCTGAATTTCAATTAAATTATTATAACTTATTGCATAAAAATTGACCAAGTAAAATTAAGCCGTATAAAAACAAAAGTGGCCATCTCAGATTTTGTAATTTTTGAGTTCGCGTTCGGGGTAAAATAATAAAACTGAACGGTTTAACAAAACAAACCGTGAATATTTTATTCAATAACACTGGTTCACTCTTCACTGCGACTGCACTTCAGTACACTGGTCATTCATTACTCTAAAATCACTGCCAAGTTACGTGATTTATTCTCAATGAAAGCCAATTCCCTTACGACTGCCCTGCTCGCTCTTCAATCGAGCTCCACTTAATCGTGTGACACAGGGGCGACATAAAAGTGACCAAAAGCGTAGATATAAATGTGTATAATACATCAATGTGCATTTCAGGATTTATTCTGCTGACGTAAACATGTATATAACGTGTAATGTCAGTAAGCCAAGATGTGGATGATTACTTAATATCCTTGATTACTAAATACTATTCATTAAACACGTTCGACATCATGTGACATGTGGAATAACGTGTATTTGTATTTGATGGCTATGTAACCACTAACTAACCGGTAACTACTAACTACTACTACTTCGTGTCACGGGCTTTTTCTTGGTTCAGTGACCAGCTTGAGATATAGTGTCCCTGAAAGGGGCCTAGTGACCAATGGTGAAAGAACCAGTATGGTAAAAGGATTCATTGTGCCTCGCAGAGGTGTATGATGATATGTCAACGTAAATGTCATGTGCAACTATATTTAAAGAAATATAATTAAATCACACTACTATTAACAACAAGTGTAACATGAAAAAGTTTGTACATTTGTGAACTTTGATTACAAGAGATGGCAAGCATGAAGATGATATTTAAATGAGAGTAAATTCTGGAAACCAGGTGAACTTAACGCCTTATTATCAGCCGGAACGTATCCAAAAAGGCACGACTGGATGTGCATAGAGGAGTGTTAGTGCCAAAACTAATGTATGGTGGTAGCGAAAGTTGCTAAGGCAGAATAAACATGAAAGTAAAATAAATGCACTGAAGATGAGAGGTTTGAGAAGTATGTATGGTGGACTTTGAGAGATAGAATAAGAAACTGTGTGTTAAGAAAGCATTGTAAAATGAAAGAGCATTTAGATGTTCCCACAGGATCAAGACTTATGCGAGTGAAACCGCGGGTTGCTTTTAGTTTATAATAAGAATAAAACTGCGTGGTTAATTTGATCAAATCGGTTATATTGATCATACTTAAATAACTTTACTCTTTTAGAATAGAATAGAATAGAATAGAAATAGTTTATTTTGAATAGCAAATACACACACAATAATGGAATACAATACAATAATAACACAAACAGAACACGTTTTATGCTGCGTGTATACTGCCGTCAAAAAAGGCCCGTGCTCAGCATAATGCTGCAGTAAACTGCAGCGCTGATTTTCAGCACGGACCTCGGTTGACGCACGGACACGGCACACACACTGTAAAATACATCAATAGGTAATAGGTTGATATAAAAATTGAAAAATTGAAAAATTGAATTGCTTTTCAGTTAAAAGTAAATAAAGAAGCTTTAAAAAAATCGTTGATAGCCAATTGTTAGGTTACTGTACAATCTTCGCACGTTGTGTTTAACGTTAGCTGAGTCAGTCGTGGGAAGCAATGGCAGGGATGAGCTCACTACTTGTCACGTCTATCTCCCACGATGGTGCAACCCACTGTGAAAAGAGGTCCATTAAGGCTCTGCCTACCCCTACGGGGAAAGAGGCGTGTGTCTATGTATGTATGTATGTAACAATAACAGCCTCAATGCACACTGAAATAGCTTTAAGCTCATTTAACAGTTTTTTTTATTTCTCAAAAATTCCTGAAAGTAAGTTGCCCGTGTTTTCTTATGTACTACAAAATTAGTGATGTGCCTCAATAATAAAGTAGATTTTTTTATCGATAAAATAAATGCTCGTTTATTATGTTTTACAAACTATTGAAATTTGATTTATATTATTCGGGAGACGCCATAGCCTAACCTAACCTAACTTTCTAACCGTTAATCCAATCACCATGAAGGTATTGGTATGTAACAAGGTAGGTAACTGTTATGATTTTAATTTGAAATTATTCATTTTATGCCATAAATTGACGACCTCTGTTGTGCAGAGGACGAAGGTTCGCCTGTAACGCAGGAGGTTGCGGGTTTGATTCCCGCCTCAGAACAAATATTTGTACGATCTGCAGATATTGGTTCAGGGTGTTCTGGATATTTTCTATGTTAATACAAAATAAATATTTATGTATTGTACTGTTGTACTATGTACTATCTATTGTACTAATGTTGTTGTACTGTATTAGGGATATCAGTTATCTAGTCCATAACACAAGCTCTGCTTGGCTTGGGGCTAGATAATAATGTGTAAAATGTGTCCAACATAAAAAAAATATATAAAAAAAAAATTATATTATTGAGAACTGTTGAAAACCAAGGTGAAAAGAGGCCCATTTAAGGCTCTGTCTACCCTTTCGGGGAAAAAGGCGTGTGTCTATGTATGTATGTATGTAAATATATATATAATGAAATTCACTCAGGTACAGACCTTGATTTACAGCAGAAAATGTAACGATTCGGCATTTTAGTATTTGTAGCACTGTCACACTGTTTTACTCTATGCGTCACACGATCGATTCAGTCTGACAGAGCAATTGGCCCATCATGATACAATTTTATTACTAGCAAAAGCAAAACATGCTTGGTGAGGGCTAGCAAGCTTCTTTTCCTTGATTGTTTATATTTAAACACAGAGATGAATTTAAATTACTATGTTAAATTACAACGGATAGTTTTTAAAACAGTTAGTAAAACAGTTTTACTAACGCGTATGCCCAAATGAAATTGTGCATAGCCAGAGGGGAACGCCTTTACTTGATGTAAAGCGCCGCGACCTCCTCGTGTCTCTCTCGTGTGACCTCCAGCGGCGGCCGTGTTGCTCCAAGATATTACTAGCTAGGCTTGCAAGGGCTTCCAAGTTATTTTTACTAGTGTTTTCATGAGTGAACTTATCTAGACATGAATTTAAATTACTATGTGATATTACAAATCTAGAGGTGTGATAGTTTTTCGTAAAAAGTTGCATGCCTACCTAGGTTGTGGGATACGTGATCACGATAAATTAACAAAAGCATTTCCCAGTTTGAACTCGTTTACTCCTTTTCAAGAAAAGTCGTGTCATGAGTGTCCGTCCTGTGTCGTGGGATTTTCGAATTCAAATCCTATTTGATTGACAAAAGAATGAAAAAAATAATATAGCTAGGTATAATTTTTTCAACGCGATTTTCTGTTCACTATATATAGCGCTAAGTATTACTTTACCTACCATCGTTTAGCATCAACATAACTTAACACAACCAACACATACCTACATAGTTCTGATCCCACACTAGGATCCCCTGTGTCGTGGGATAATCATGCCTGAAATAAAAAAAAAACTATTTATAAATTTTAATGACTAATCTAGTTTTTTGGCACTTAGGATCATGGTTTTTGGTTTTTGACAATAACAGTGAATGACAGATATATATAATACATTGTATATTTCGAGGCCAGAACCGTCATGGATTATGTAGGTTAGTAGGAAGACGGGAGCTAAGTAAAGCGTTTTTTCCTTTTCTTTCCTTTCGTCTCTTTTGACTTGCCAGCCCATAGTTTTATGAAATTATTGTAAGCTTTGAACAAAATTCTAATTCAATTTTCCCAAGAACTAATCATCTCATGAGTTGTTGTAAAGTAAGGTTGTACCTGGGGTACTCAAAATTTTCTTGATTTTTCTCTATACTCTAAGTTTCCGCGTTAACCCCCTCTCTCTCCAGCCTACTACTACCTTTTACTAATCTAAAATATCATAGTTATCCACAAAATGATCTCTATGCTATCCTCGAAAAGTGGGGCGGTTCAGCAACTCCCCCTTCACAGAGAGCGTTCAACCCCTCCCCTCATCCCTAGCCGCCCTTAAATCCTTTAAATGACCCTTGGTGGTAGGCAAAGTAAGTTCTTACCAAAAAGTTATCGATACTATTCATTTATCGACTTGAGTGCTGGAAGTCCCTAGAACGGATGTTACTGTCAATTTTGTGACATAACATGATGTTTGTACACAGAAAGCATCTATGTGTGTATAAAGATTTTTGATGTGTTGCTGTTTATAGATGTGTGCGTTTATAGCGATAGAACGACTGGTTACAAAAGTGTGCATTAAAGTGTAAGTGAGTGCGTGAAGCCCCCCCCCAAATATTTCTGAATAAATATGTATCGGTTGACAGCTCTATGGCGTCTCCCCTCCGGTACGGAGGCCTGCGTTGCTCGATGTCTGCGAAGAATCATCGTTCAGAATGCATTGTGACGTCACACGTTATTGACAAGTAATCTCCTATGGTATAGCGAATAACAGCCAAGTTCTTTCGCAAGTTTAGTTTCCTTCTTTGTTTTCTTACTTGTCTTTGTGTTTCATTGAATTCAAACTTATTCATACATACATACATACATAGACACACGCCTTTTTCCCCGAAGGGGTAGGCAGAGCCTCAATGGGCCTCTTTTCACAGTGGGTTGCACCATCGTGGAATATAGACGTGACGAGTGGTGAGCTCATCGCCGCCATTGCTTCCCACGACTGACTCAGCTAACGCTTTCTTCCAGTATTATCACATTCCATAAATGAGCTAGCAGCCAGGACAAATCTTATACCAACGAATCTTACAAACAAGTCCGGGTAATCCCTAAGTCGGCTTTTACGACATCGACGGGAGGAGATGGAGGGGTCTATTCTTGGGCCGGACACACCACTTATTCAATTTTATATTAACAATATATCGATAATAACGGTCAATAGTTATCGACAAATCATCAAATAAAGCTGAGTCATGATTGTTGCCTGATTCTTCAAGGTTTGATTGCGTTGAAACAGGAGTAAATTTATTTTATGAGATGATTCAAAATGATCCTTGTGTTCTTCTTCTTCTTCATATAATGGCTTCTGAGGAGTGCTCCTAACAGTTTAGCCAATGTCAAGTGATATAGTTCATTATATTTTTATAGTCAAGTCGTCAAGAGTCTCTGTCAAGTCATAACCCAGTTTAAATGGTGGCAGAAAAACTGAGTATTTACAGGGAAAATCCACTATTTTGAAAAGACACGCAATACACTTTTCTTATCCTAGTTAGACCGGTTAAAATGCCACCAAAATTACACGAAATAACTCGAAAAAACTCATAAAAATTTAATAAAATAAAAATTACGTTTCTTTCAAAAATGGCAGATTGAATCATGATCCTTGTGATTTCAATTAATCAAACTTTCAATTTGTAATATAAAATTTAGTTATATGTTTTTTTATATATATATATATATATATATATATATATATATATTTCATTTATTTATTCAATCAACAAGGATCATTGGGTTAGTAAAATACATTGTCTATCTACACTATGGTTAGTAAGAATAACTACAATTGAATACTACAAACTAACATTGAAAATATGACATCATCATCATCCACCTGTGGAAGTCCACTGCTGGACATAACAAATCATTTAATTATTTAAGCAACAACACAGGTTAAATTTAATAAAAACAAATTACAAAAAAAAACAAATAAAAATGACAATAATGTTCATATAGAATTTGGTAGTTCAACTTGATACTTTTTTTTTTTTTTTTTTTTAAATTGACACATCGTCCGCTCTCCATACACCGGAATACCCTTCGTGCAAAAGCTGAACTTGTTTTAAAACGTGACATTGGCGAAATTGTGGTCTATTCCGCAAGGGCCACTTGTTCAAGAACTGAACTACTTTTGACCTTGACGAAGTCCCAGATCTAGGCATGTTATTCTGACAGCAGTCACAGGACCCATGCCACCCAAGCTATATTTCACAAACAAACATTTCCTCCGTTACAGGGTACAGAAATCTACGACCAGTCGCACGGCACATTCGTCGACCTGTCCATACTGGACGTGCTGCAGATATTCGGGCGTGCCGGCCGGCCGCAGTTCGACACCTCCGGCACGGGCATCATCATAACGGCGCACGACAAGCTGACGCACTACTTGAAGTCTATGACCAACCAGTTCCCGATTGAAAGCAACTTCATCAACTTGCTGTCCGATAACTTGAATGCTGAAGTAAGAAAGACATCTTTTGTTCTTCGTTTTTTTATACTTCTTGAATGACGGAACAAGCTGATGGCCCACCTGATGTTAAGCGGTAACCTCTGCCTATGAACAGTGCATTACCTCATAGGTCAGGTCCACCTAGGACGCGCCCTATGTGGCATTGCACTGCGCCCGCCACCATGAGATAATAAAAATAAAATAAAATTAATAAACTCTACTACTACTAAAAAAAACTGTTTGCCATATTTGTTTAATTGCCACCAAACTTAACTGACGCACTACTTAAAGTCTATGACCAATCAGTTCCCGATAGAGAGCAACTTCATCAACTTGTTGTCCGATAACTTGAACGCTGAAGTAAGAAAGACATATGTTTGCCACATTTATTTAATCGACAGCAGAAGAGTCAGGCCGCACACCAGGCATACATTTGTAACTCGATAATTGTAGCGCCACATTTGAAACGCGACACATTTAACGCCCCCATACATTTGTACGTGAGCACGCACACCGAGGAAACATTTGTGGCGGGCGCACTTTGTAGCGAGACGTTGTCCGCGCTACACGAATTCAAGATCGAACACGTTCGTTTTTTGTGTCGCGTTGGTTTGCAAAAATGAAAGACAACATTGAATTTTACGTTGAGTTTATTGCAGAGGTTGAAAAAAACCCTGTATTATACAATCACACGCTCAATGATTATAGTACGGACAGACGGATTACAGAAATTATTTGGACTAAGGTTGGCGAAAAATTGGCGTACACTGTGCAATCTTGATTAAACGGATGAACCCAATAACGTCTTTTTTTTCTCATTAATCGCCACATCAAGAAATCTTCGTCATCAGACGATGATGTCGACATTCTCAAAGCGGTGCCACACTACAACTGTGCTTCCGATGTGCGCATTTACAATACATTTGTAGCGGAACGATTGTGGCGACGTAAATAACAAATGTATGCCTGGTGTGCGGCCTGACTTAAGGTCTTGACTTGAAATTTTTTGGTGTTTTTTTGCCCATTACAGCTCATCAACACTTCTTCAGATAGCGAATGTTGATTTTGCGAGCTCTAGGAGACTTAACACACATGTTTTAATTGATAGTATCTCATAAATATCATCAGTTTAGAGCTCTAAACATCTCACCGACCGCTCTCATCTGACCGTCACCCATACCCTTCAAACCGGAACACAGCAATGCTAGCACTACTGCTTTGCGGCAGAAATAGGTATGGAGGTAGTATAGAAATAGGTACTTCCCCGGACGAACTCTTTCTCAAAAAAGCTCTGAACAACTAAACTACTGCTAATTTTTACTTTTCACTGGAAACGGGATATTTACCATGATTTTTGGGTATCGTTCGTAATAAAAGAGTGAGAAAGAGGGCAGATATATCTGCCAATAACATCAACTAGTTCTCTCGTGATCATGGCGCATGCAACTGTGCCGAAATATCGGGAACAATTAAAACTCAAAAGTCATGGTAAATATCCCGTTTCCAGTGTGTTTTTTTTTTTTTTTTACTTTGATAGATCTTTGTTTGACCACGATCTCACCTGTTGGTAGGTGACGATGTGGCCGAAAATGGAGCACAAAGGTCTAGAAGGCACCTATTCACTCTAGCCTTGAGGAGACCCAGATTATAGTTTTCAGGAAAGACAGACGACGGTAGTGATCGATACCCCTAACAAAAAAAAAACACTGTAAAAATGTGCTGTATCGTAGCCAAACTGATGATATTTATGAGATAGTATCTTTTAAAACTTGTGTGTTAGGTCATATAATTACCGTCAAATTCGTCTTCGCTACCTGAAGAAGTGTTTCGTTTCGTTTCGTTTCGTATGAGGTAGTGCTGGCCTCTGGTGTCAGAGTTTGTCAAGCCGCCCGAGGGCCTCTGACATGAAGAAGTGTTGACGTGCTGTGATGGGCAAAAAACACGAACAAATTTGAATTTTGCGCCACAAGCGAAAGCAACCACCGTATCGCCGATAATAGGCGAGGATGCGGGTTCGAGCCTCGCTGGATCGTCATTTTTGGGTGCATAACTTTGATTGTTGATGTCTTGTTGGAAGTATTAACGGCCCGCGACCCGTGCACCCACTGGCTTCACCCACCGGTGGGTGTAGGGGTAGTTCCTGTTTACCCGTGTACCCACTGCGATATGGTTGGAATTAATTATCGATGAAAAAAATAAAATAATAAATGAAGAGAAATGAATGAAAATGACAGAATATGACAGAGCATGACAGAGAATGACGGATAATGACAGAGAATGACAGAGCATGACAGAGCATAACAGCGAATGACAGAGCATGACAGAGAATGACAGAGAATGACAGAGCATGACAGCGAATGACAGAGCATGACAGATAATGACAGAGAATGACAGAGCATGACATCTTCGCATTAACTGCTGCGCCCGCGTTGTTTCCCGCATAGGTCTAAATCCCGTGGGAATATAATCGTTTATCAAATTACTCCTGCATTCTGCTGCTCCCCTGGTACATTCGATAAAAAATCTTTGCATTGCTGCTGCGCCTCGCGGTGTTATCCACATAAGTCTCGATTAATCCTGCATTTTTCTGCTAGCCTGGTACATTGGATAAACTTTCGCCCCCATTTCACCGGTATTCTAGATATTCGGTTACCTTATTACTCCTGCATTCTGCTGCTCGCCTGGTACATTTGATGAAAAGTCTTCGCATTGCTGCTGCGCCTCGCGGTGTTATCCACATAAGTCTCGATTACTCCTGCATTTTTCTGCTAGCCTGGTACATTGGATAAATAGTTCTAATAATATAACGAGGTTTAAAACTTTTTGTATTATTTTTCTCTTTAACATCGAACTTATCGTATTATTATTTTATTTTTTTCATCGATAATTAATTCCAACCATATCGCAGTGGGTACACGGGTAAACAGGAATTACCCCTACACCCACCGGTGGGTGAAGCCAGTGGGTGCACGGGTCGCGGGTCGTATTAACGTATCTGCGTTGTTTTACAGGTCGCACTCGGCACAGTGACGAACATAGATGAAGCAGTTGAGTGGCTCAGCTACACATACCTCTTCGTCAGGATGAGGATCAATCCACAGGTAACATATATCAAGAATCTCAACCCTTTCACTATAATAATATGGGTTACATTAAATTACCATTCCCAAATTGGCAGTTATGGAAATTTATCAGTTTTTTTTTTACGAGCTAAATGCCCCTTAAGTTTATCGTATCTCGTGTCAGTGAGGAATGGTAATGAATTTAAAGTATTATGTTTGTTTTCCTTGAGAACTCGAAAACACTGAACCGATTGTAGCGTACGAAGTGAGGCGTATGATTCGTCTTTACAATAAATAAATAATCCTGGACAGTTCACACAACATTATATAGCCCCAAGCTAAGCAGAGCTTGTGTTATGGGTACTAGATAATACTGATATAATCGATATATATAAAACAAAGTCGTGTTAGTTACACCACTTATAACTCAAGAACGGGTGAACCGATTTGGCTGAAAATTGGTGGGGAGGTAGCTTAGAACCAGGAGATTGACGTAGGAAGGGGGGTTTCAACGGGGGCTACCCGTGCGAAGCCGGGGCCAGTCGCTAGTACTTTATACAATACATTTCATAGATAGATATTTTTTTACTATATATTGATAACACCCAGAACACCCTGAACCTGCTGTCACGGTGCAGCCGTGGACAGGTAGGTAGTCTAGGTTTTAGGTTCCTATCCTACCTGATAGAAGAGCTAGGGGTAGGTAGAAAAACGATTAGGACATTTTTATACATATATTAAACTTAAAATGCTAACAGTAAGATCACTGAATAGATTGTTAGACTTAGAGTCTTTAGTATTATGCTGAAGGCAGAAGGCCAGAGTAGCAGGCAGAAGTGCAGGCAGAGGGCCAGACGGCTATGGGCCGGGGTTTGATCAAGGGTCTCAATCTCAGCAGTAGAATAGGTCTCAAAAGGTCACGCTTGTAGAAAAGAACACTTGGACACACGCGTAGTACGGAACCCAAGAACAGGTGTGGACTCTCCACGGTACTGTCCTGTGAGCTGCAGATCGGAAGCACGTGGTCTAGGCGTCATGGTGAAGAGCGCGCCCCTTGTCTGCGAGGTGGCTCGTGGCAGGCTGGTAGCAGCAGGTAGGGCTGGAGACAGCTGGTAGACAGCAGGTAGCTGGTGAGTCCGGTTGGTGGCTGTGAAGCCACCAACCGTAAGGTTCGACCCGTAGAGTTGGACCCTGTAAAGATCACGTAGTTGTAGTGACAGCCTTGATTCTTCCTCTGGTGCAATTTGGTTGAAAGTCGCCTCTAGGTGCCGCAGACGTGGCTCGCAGGGGTAGGCAGTACGTGGCTTTCAACCTTATTACACCGTAGGGTTTACAACAGAGATTAAGAACTAGTTAGTCAGAAGGACAGACATAGTAGGTGTCTTAGAGTGCATTTAAGACGAACGCAGACGTCCCTAAATGAACGATGATGCTAGAATTTACAACATTTAAGAAAGATAAGAAGTTCCTCAGATTAAACATTGCTAGTTAGAGTGTAGTATCTTTAAATAAACTCACCAAAATGGGCGTATAGTCTAAGTTTGTAGTGGTTAATCAGCGCGTTGCTTTAGTTGAATGAATGCGGCACATACGTGCGTCGGGTTTTATAGCCGCTAGGGAGCTAAATCGTAAACACTATGTATGTGTGAGTAAAGATTGTCTGTTAGTTTTTGTCAATAACCTACTTGTGTGAGTAAGGAAGCTTCTAGAAGTTTTTAAATAATTTTGTAATGTTACACTGCGATCGCTCAAATATTTGTTCCAAGGCGGGAATCGAACCTGCGTCGCAGGCGAACCTTCGCCCGCCGCGCCACAGAGGTCGTCACAACAACAGTCGTGGATAACATTATAATTTCGTTGCCTTGTTTCCACAGGTGTACGGTTTGTCATACAGCGACGTACAAGAGGAGCCGATGCTTGAAACTAAACGGAGAGAACTCATCACCGCCGCCGCGATGCAGCTCGACAGAACGCACATGCTAAGATACAACGAGCGCACCGGCGATCTCAATGTCACTGGTAAGCTTAAGGCGCAATAGGTTCACAGCATATCTATAATGAGCTCTTGAATTTTGAAGTTTTTGATAATCGTTCTTACAGTTTTCAAGAATAAAATAAAATAATATATGTCTTAAGCTTTTTATCTAGTGAAACCATAAAATTCAATACACTATTTGAATTCGATTATAAAAAAACAAAGATTAAAAAAAAATGCTATTTGTGACTTGCTTCTTACACGTTTTGGCAGGGCGGCACTGCGCCCGCCACCCTGAGACATAAAGATGAAAAGTCTCATGTGCCTGTAATTTTACTGTTACCCATACCCTTCAAACCGGAACACAGCAACGCGAGCACTACTGCTTTGCGGCAGAAATAGGTATGGAGGTAGTAATTCACCGGACGAACTCTTTCTCAAAAAAGCTCTACTACTACTAAACTACTGCTTATTTTGACTTTCACTAGAAACGGTATATTTACCATGATTTTTTGGGTATCGTTCGTAATAAAAGAGTGAGAAAGAGGGTAGATCGATATATCTGCCAATAACATATACGCGCAAAAACTTAGTGTAGTTCTCCCGTGACCATGGCGCATGCAACTGTGCAAAAATATCGGGAACAATTAAAACTCAAAAATCATGGTAAATATCCCGTTTCTAGTTAATAGTATGTCCATAACCATGATAGTTCCAAAAGTTATACTTTGACTTAACTTTATTTTCGTTGTCACAGATCTCGGCCGCACAGCCAGTCACTACTACATCACGTGCGAGACTATGGAAGTATTCAACACGATGGTTCGCAAGTCTATGACGCAAGGGGCTGTGCTCGAGATGCTGACCCGATGCTCAGACTTCCAGCAGTTGAAGGTACACACACACACACACACACACACTTATTTCAGGAGCTATGTATTCATTAATCCAGGCTAAGCGCACCGTAAGTTGGCACCTGCCATGGAGTATTTACAGGTGCCATCTTACGGTGAACGAGCCGGACCGTTCACCGTAAGTTGGAACCTGCCATGGAGTATTTACAGTTGCCATCTTACGGTGAAAAAGCCGGACCGTTCACCGTAAGTTACCATCTGCCATGGAGAATTTACAGTTGCCATCTTACGGTGAACGAGCCAAACCGTTCACCGTAAGTTAGCATCTGCCATAGAGAATTTACAGTTGCCATCTTACGGTGAACGAGCCAGACCGTTCACCGTAAGTTAGAATCTGCCATAGAGAATTTACAGTTGCCATCTTACGGTGAACGAGCCGGACCGTTCACCGTAAGTTGGAACCTGCCATGGAGTATTTACAGGTGCCATCTTGCGGTGAACGAGCCGGACCGTTCACCGTAAGTTGGAACCTGCCATGGAGTATTTACAGTTGCCATCTTACGGTGAACGAGCCGGACCGTTCACCGTAAGTTGGAACCTGCCATGGAGTTTTTACAGTTGCCATCCTACGGTGAACGAGCCGGACCGTTCACCGAAAGTTGGAACCTGCCATGGAGTATTTTCAGGTGCCATCTTACGGTGAACAGTCGGTAGTGTAAACTGACATAATCTGAATTGACAGGTCCGCAAAGAAGAGTTGACAGATCTGTGGGCGCTGAATAACGACTACTGCGAACTGAAGATCGAAGACCCGCCTGAAGATATCCATTGGAAGATCAACATCCTGCTGCAGACCTTCTTGTCGAGGGGACGGATCAACGCGTCCTCCCTGCAGTCCGATCTCAATTATATCAGCCAGGTAACTCATCATTAGTCTATCATTGTGCCGTGCCGTCTCCTCCCGTGGATGTCGTAACGACTACTGTGAACTGAAGAACAACATCCTGCTCCAGACCTTCCTGTCGAGGGGACGGATCAACGCGTCCTCCCTGCAGTCCGATCTCAATTATGTTAGCAAGGTAACTCATCATTAGTCTTCCGTTGTGCCGTGCCATCTCCTCCCGTGGATGTCGTAACGACTACTGTTAACTGAAGATTAACATCCTGCTCCAGACCTTCCTGTCGAGGGGACGGATCAACGCGTCCTCCCTGCAGTCCGATCGCAATTATATCAGCCAGGTAACTCATCAGTCTGCCTGCCATTGTGCCGTGCCGTCTCCACCCGTGGATGTCGTAACGACTACTGTAAACTGAAGATCAACATCCTGCTGCAGACCTTCCTGTCGAGGGGACGGATCAACGCGTCCTCCCTGCAGTCTGATCTCAATTATATTAGCCAGGTAACTCATCATTAGTCTACCATTGTGCCGTGCCGTCTCCTCCCGTGGATGTCGCAACGACTACTGCGAACTGAAGATCAACATCCTGCTCCAGACCTTCCTGTCGAGGGGACGGATCAACGCGTCCTCCCTGCAGTCCGATCGCAATTATATCAGCCAGGTAACTCATCAGTCTGCCTGCCATTGTGCCGTGCCGTCTCCACCCGTGGATGTCGTAACGACTACTGTAAACTGAAGATCAACATCCTGCTGCAGACCTTCCTGTCGAGGGGACGGATCAACGCGTCCTCCCTGCAGTCTGATCTCAATTATATTAGCCAGGTAACTCATCATTAGTCTACCATTGTGCCGTGCCGTCTCCTCCCGTGGATGTCGCAACGACTACTGCGAACTGAAGATCAACATCCTGCTGCAGACCTTCCTGTCGAGGGGACGTATCAACGCGTCCTCCCTGCAGTCCGATCTCAATTATATTAGCCAAGTAACTAAACATCATTAGTCATCCGTTGTGCCGTGCCGTCTCCTCCCGTGGATGTCGTAACGACTACTGTGAACTGAAGATCAACATCCTGCTCCAGACCTTCCTGTCGAGGGGACGGATCAACGCGTCCTCCCTGCAGTCCGATCTCAATTATATTAGCCAGGTAACTCATCATTAGTCTACCATTGTGCCGTGCCGTCTCCTCCCGTGGATGTCGTAACGACTACTGCGAACTGAAGATCGAAGACCCGCCTGAAGATATCCATTGGAAGATCAACATCCTGCTCCAGACCTTCCTGTCGAGGGGACGGATCAACGCGTCCTCCCTGCAGTCCGATCTCAATTATATCAGCCAGGTAACTCATCATTAGTCTTACATTGTGCCGTGCCGTCTCCTCCCGTGGATGCCGTAAAAGCTGACTACGGGGTTACACTACGGGATGGGCAGCTTCCTACGACCTCTATGGCGCGGCGGGCGAAGGTGAGCCTGCGACGCAGGAGTTTGCGGGTTCGATTCCCGCCTCGTAACAAATATGTGTACGATCTGCAGATATTTGTTCAGGGTGTTCTGGGTATTTTCTATGTATAATAAAAAATATTATGTATATAATGTATGTATTGTATTGTATTAAGTATATCAGTTATTCAGTGCCCATTATAGAAGCTCTGCTTAGCGGGCTAGATAATGTTGTTTGAAATGTCCAGCATTATTTATTAATTTATGTATGTATGTATGTACTTTATTAAATTTATTTTCCACATCACAGAACGCAGTGCGCATAGTCAGAGCGTTGTTCGAGATCACGCTGCGCAAAAACAACGCGTACATGGCGGCCATTTACCTCAAAATGGCGAAGATGCTCGAACTCCAGCAGTGGGACTTCTACAGCGACATGCGTCAGTTCAACTGCTTCGGCATCGAGACCTTGCGGCACATCGAGTACCCGATGCTGAAGCCAGACCAGATCAGAGATATGGATTGGAAGGAGCTAGGTAATGAATCTTCTACAGCGACATGCGCCAGTTCAACTGATCGAGACCTTGAGGCACATCGAGTACCCGATGCTGAAGCCAGACCAGATCAGAGATATGGATTGGAAGGAGCTAGGTAATGTATCTTCTACAGCGACATGCGACAGTTCAACTGATCGAGACCTTGCGGCACATCGAGTACCCGATGCTGAAGCCAGACCAGATCAGAGATATGGATTGGAAGGAGCTAGGTAATGAATCTTCTACAGCGACATGCGACAGTTCAACTGCTGTGTAGATTTTGCTAAAAATACGTTTAAAAAGCCTATTTGTTCTTGACAGCCTCCTAATACAATATATAATCCCATTTTCACTAACCTATTCTTAGATGGTACAACCCACAGTGAAAAGAGGCGCATTTGTGGTTCTGCCTACCCTTTCGGGGGAAAAGGCGTGTGTCTATGTATTTATTCTTTATTCTATGTAAAGATCTTGGAGAAATAAAAAATAGGCCAAGTCCGAGTCGGACTCGCGCACCGAGGGTTCCGTACAAACCTGTAGGTATATAAGTAAAAGTTGTGGTATTTTTATTTCTAAATGAAATCATCATGAGGAAAGGGGTAGTAAGTTTAAAATGATTAAACATATTTTTGTTATATGATGTAACTAAACATTTATGCTTTTCGCAATTTTTCCATCTGTGCTATAAGACGTTGCTTCGTACCAAATTTCAAGATTCTGAGTTCACGGGAAGTACCCTGTAGGTTTTGATTCCCTTGCGAGTGTCGAAAATTTGCAGCATAAACGGCTGTATCTTTTGATTGCGTTGGCTTAGAAGCTTGTTTTTTTCACAGCTCCAAAGGACAGTAGACATGAGTATTTGATATGAATTACAGGGTGATACCTCCACGCGTTCCTGATAAAAAGGGTCTTTACAGACAGACAGACAGTCGGACAACAAAGTGATCCTATAATGGTTCCGTTTTTCCTCTTGAGGTACGGAACCCTAAAAAGGTGCTGATTATTATCCTGTTTTTTTTGCAGGTGATTTAATTCGCAACCCAAAGAATGCGCGTCACCTCAAGAAATGCGCAGATGAATTCCCCCTCCTAGAGATGGAAGCGAGCTTGCATCCCATCACACGAACAGTACTGCGGATACGACTGACTATTACGCCTAACTTCAAGTAAGTACAACGCCAGCTATCCTTGCGGCTAGAAATACATTTCCCCGAAAGGGTAGGTCTCAATGGGCCTTTTTTCATCGTGGGTTTGCACCATCGAATATAGACATGACCAGTGGTGTGATCATCGCCGCCACAAAAAAAGCATAATCCAAGTTAGTCGTGGGAAGCAATCTTCCCACGACTAACTTGGATTATGCTTTCTTCCAGCTGAGGAATTATTAACACATTCCTTAATAATTCCTCAGCCAGGAAAAATCTTATACCAACGAATCTTATCGACAAGTCCGGGTTTCCCCTTAGTCGGCTTTTACGACATCCACGGGAGGAGATGGATGGGTCTATTCTTAGCAAAGACTTCTATTAATTTTGTGATATATTAGTCTCATTCATATGTTTCCAAATAGTGTTACGACCATGTTTCCATCGTCCCCCCCAACGTACAAAATAACCTTTGCAATTCGACAGCGTAATGCTTGTCTTGTTAACGGGGATTCCCCGTATCTCTCCACGTCGAAGTAGAAACGTGTGTACGGTTAGCATAACAATTTTTAAGACAAGATTTTTATTTAGAAGTCTTTGATTCTTAGGGCCGGACACACCACAGCCTAATTATAGGTATAGCGTTTAACTTAGTAGCCTCCTGAGGTATGGCAGCGGCACGGGGGGGTGGTGATTTTCTTATTTCAAATGTCACGAGACGTCACTTGCCGCTTTAGACAAGACGCACACGAGATTAGCAACCGAAGATGGGTCCTCGGATTAGAGCTCAAACTAAAGATGTTGTTTATAATGTATATAATTTTTTCAAGGTTAGGAAATCTGATCCGAATTCTGCCGAGCATGAAAACGATATAAACGACTCAGATAACGAAAGTGATTCCAGTCATACTGACAGTGATTCGAGTAGCGATATGGACATAAGCTAATAAATTGAAAGTTCAGTTGAAAATATTGATATTAGTATTAAATATAATAATTATTTGAACAAGTATTTTATTCTCTTTCGCAATGACATAGGTTGTTATTTGTAAATATCGTAAGATATATCTTCACTAATTTTCATCACGTGTGTAGCCCGACATTTCTTTACGTTACATGTCACCCCTCCCGTGCCGCTGCCATACCTCAGCAGGCTACTAAGTTAAACGCTAGGCCTATAGGCATGTGTTAGAAAACAACTAAGAACGTTTACATTTTAGATGGAACGACAAATACCACGGCAAAGCGCCAGAAGCCTTCTGGATATGGGTCGAAGATCCGGACACGGACATCATGTACTACCATGAATACTTCCTTATCACTAAGAAGCAGGTACGCAACCAACGCACTTATTGCTTAGATATAACGACAAATACCACGGTAAAGGCACCAGAAGCCTTCTGGATATGGGTCGAAGATCCGGACACGGACATCATGTACTACCACGACTACTTCCTTATCACTAAGAAGCAGGTACGCAACCAACGCACTTATTGCTTAGATATAACGACAAATACCACGGCAAAGGCACCAGAAGCCTTCTGGATATGGGTCGAAGATCCGGACACGGACATCATGTACTACCACGACTACTTCCTTATCACTAAGAAGCAGGTACGCAACCAACGCACTTATTGCTTAGATATAACGACAAATACCACGGCAAAGGCACCAGAAGCCTTCTGGATATGGGTCGAAGATCCGGACACGGACATCATGTACTACCACGAATACTTCCTTATCACTAAGAAGCAGGTACGCAACCAACGCACTTATTGCTTAGATATAAAGACAAATACCACGGCAAAGGCACCAGAAGCCTTCTGGATATGGGTCGAAGATCCGGACACGGACATCATGTACTACCACGAATACTTCCCTATCACTAAGAAGCAGGTACGCAACTAACGCACTTATATCTTAGATATAACGACAAATACCACGGCAAAGGCACCAGAAGCCTTCTGGATATGGGTCGAAGATCCGGACACGGACATCATGTACTACCACGAATACTTCCTTATCACTAAGAAGCAGGTACGCAACCAACGCACTTATTGCTTAGATATAACGACAAATACCACGGCAAAGGCACCAGAAGCCTTCTGGATATGGGTCGAAGATCCGGACACGGACATCATGTACTACCACGAATACTTCCCTATCACTAAGAAGCAGGTACGCAACTAACGCACTTATATCTTAGATATAACGACAAATACCACGGCAAAGGCACCAGAATCCTTCTGGATATGGGTCGAAGATCCGGACACGGACATCATGTACTACCACGAATACTTCCTTATCACTAAGAAGCAGGTACGCAACCAACGCACTTATTGCTTAGATATAACGAGAAATACCACGGCAAAGGCACCAGAAGCCTTCTGGATATGGGTCGAAGATCCGGACACGGACATCGTGTACTACCACGAATACTTCCCTATCACTAAGAAGCAGGTACGCAACTAACGCACTTATATCTTAGATATAACAACAAATACCACGGCAAAGGCACCAGAAGCCTTCTGGATATGGGTCGAAGATCCGGACACGGACATCGTGTACTACCACGAATACTTCCCTATCACTAAGAAGCAGGTACGCAACTAATGCTCTTATTCCTTAGATTTTAATGTTAATTTTGGGTTGTCTTGTTATAATCGTTGGACCTCTTTTTAGACGCTCGCTTTTCGTAAACTCAAAGTGACCACTTGGAAGAATCTTGTAATGCCAATTATATAATTGTTGTGAAAAGAGGCCCGTTGAATCTCTGCCTACCCCTTCGGGGAAAAGGCGTGTGTCTATGTATGTATGTATGAAAAAGCAACCACAAAAAACTCTTTCATAGTCAAACGACAAATAGGAGTTATAAACGTGTCCAAAGTGTTTTTTTGTTTTTTATACTTCTTGAATGACGGAACAAGCAGATGGCCCACCTGATGATAAGCGGTAACCTCTGCCTATGAACAGTGCATTCTCACATAGGTCACGCCCACCTAGGACGCGCCCTATGTGGCATTGCACTGCGCCCGCTACCCTGAGATATAAAGGTGAAAAGTCTCATGTGCCTGTAATTTCACCGGCACCCATACCCTTCAAACCGGAACACAGCAATGCAAGCACTACTGCTTTGCGGCAGAAATAGGCATGGTGGTAGTACTTCCTCGGACGAACACTTTCTCAAAAAGTTCTACTACTACTACTAGTGTAGTTACTAGGCCCTCTTCAAGGTAAGCATACCTCAAACTGGGGTCGTATTGCGTAATAGACTGAAGTTCGATTTCGATGTCCAGTTTGCTATTCACTGCGCAGCGTGTTTTAAATATTTCTGCTCTTGAAAAATAGCTAAAGCACGCAGCGCAATGAACAGCTAACTGGTTATCGACATTGACAATATGACAGCAGCTTTCAAACCTAACTCAAAGTAACCAAGAACTAACTGGTGACACGAGGAAGTAGCAGTAATAGTAATATAGTAATGTTTATTTATTCTCAAGAAAAATACAAAAATAACACCAATAACATTATGTTCTTAAAAGTAGGTAGTTATTATACACTTTAAGGTTTTAAACTGTTATGATATGAGAACATACAAATAATAACTTGCACCTACATACTATAAAATAGCGGTTGTGTTCCATTTTGGGCTTTTCACCGTAAGGCATAAGGCTCAAACTTGATTGTATTATGACGACCTCTGTGGCGCGGCTGGCGATAGTTCGCCTGCGACGCAGAACGTTGCGGGTTCGATTCCCGCCTCGGAACGAATATTTGTGCGATCTGCAGATATTTGTTCAGGGTGTTCGGGGTGTTTTTCTATGTATAACAAAAATATCTATCTATGTAATGTATTGTATTAAGTATATCAGTTAACTAGTACCCATAATACAAGCTCTGGCTTAGCTTGGGGCCAGATAATGTTGTGTGAACTTGTCCAGCATTATTTATTTATTATTCTACCTATCTCTCTCGGCTCGTTTTTCCTCTATCTATGACGGTAATCTAAATTGAGCCTTAACCTAATGGAATAAGGTCTTGTTTCGGTATTATAATTTTTTAGAGCGCTCAGTCCTTTTGTATACTAAGTCCATGCTCAAAGTAACCAAGAACGAACTGGTGACACGAGGAAGTAGCAGCAGCGGTTGTGTTCCATTTTGGGCTTTTCACCGTAAGGCATAAGGGTCAAAGTTGATTGTATTATGAAAATGTTTCAGGTAATAACGAACGAGCCCCAGGAACTGATTATAACGATACCCATTTCGGAACCATTGCCGCCTCAGTACTACATCAGGGCTACCTCGGAAAGGTGAGTTTTTTTAACCCCCTACGCAAAAACGACGGGGTGTTATAAGTTTGACGTGTCTGTGTGTGTGTGTGTGTGTGTGTGTGTATGTGCCATTGTATCTCCCGAACGGATGAACCGCTAGCTTATTACGTATCTTGCAATAGCAATGCGATAGCAAGAATCGCGCGAGAATTGCGCGATTATCGCATCCAAATTGCAAATTCGTATTAAGGATCGCTGATACGTAATACGAATTTGCGATTTGGATGCGATAATAGCGCAATTATTGCTATCGCATTGCTATTGCATTGCTATTGCAAGATACGTAATAAGCTAGCCGATTTTTTTTTGTTTAAAAGGCGAATTTGTCGGGAGTGTTCTTAGCTTTGTTTGATCAAAATCGGTTCAACCGTTTCATTGCGATGAGGGTTTTTTTTAATTTTTACAAAATTAATTACTTGTGTTTGTAAGAAACTACTTTTCAAGGTGTATGCCGCAAAATTCCTAATTTAAGATATGATTTTTAACTGACTAAATCAAGTGCAATATTCTAATTAAAAACATGTATGGATAACTACATTATAATTCCGAGGGATCACTGTACCAGAAACACGATAAGACGATATTTTCTCGATAGAAAAAAAAAACAAAGTTACGTCTATTCTTTGCCTAGATTCGATTGTTTATTAAAATGGTGCATATTATTGGGTAAAAAAATAGATAAATAAAATTAATACAACAAAGCCGAGGGTTTACTGTAGGGGTTTTGTAAAATTATCTATATTTTACGAGATATTCAATAAAAAACGCTTTTTCGAGCGGCGTTAGGCGTTTTTTTTTGTATGAAGATTTTTGCCAGGCTTTGGCGCAGTCTTGAGGCGATATGTTAAAATTTTGGTGTCGTTGCTATACAAAGAAAAAGAAAAGAAAGAAAAAAAAACTTAATTTGGAACGGCACACATGGCTAAGAGAAATGACACTCGACAAATAAAATAAAAAATATAAAACATAATACCTAGGCATAATACCTACAAAAGGCAAAAACTAAGTACTCATATCTAACTAAACTACTATTAATTGAGTGTCTCTCAGTGCCATCCACGCAGCGACGTCACAAATTGGAGTCCGACTCAGCATGATGTTGCGTAAGGTTACACAACGCTGATCTTCCGCCGGATCCATGTGGGTGCGGCACCCAGTCACAAGTCAAAACATAATATAAAAAAATAAAAATGGTGTGCCATGAATACACGCTAACTCAATAGCGGTAAAGGTGGGTTGGGTTTAGAATCGTTTGGCAGGAGGAGGAGGGTGGGAGTAGGGGGAGAGGGGTACCCCTTTGCCCCTGGTACCAGTCCCATAACAAGGTAACTTATAGTTTTCGAGAAAAAAAATAAAGAAATTTTTGAGGTTAAGTATGAAATTTTTGAATTGGAAGTGTCAGATGTTACGGGAGTCATCGCCAACTTGCAGGGAGGGTGCAGGAAATTCCAGCCTCGGCCCCCTTGTCCAGGAAACTTGTGCTTTTAAAGAAAAATAATAAAGAAAATTTTACAAAATCGGAACGTAAAATAATAATATTAATGATTTAATTTATGAGTATGGTACCTCTATCTGTAGAGAAGGGATGTTGAAAGAAATAAGAGAGATCCTTTTGAGGAATTCATTAATGTTATAAATTATGGATTTTTTATTGTTGACTGACTGTGTGACTCGACACAGAGCACCCCGACAATAGTTGGTTAGGTCCGAAAAGAGTGGCAGACCCGATACGGAGCACCCCGACTCCACGTGGTACTGTGCGTCACGCCCCTAGAGTGTATATAAAAACGCGGAGCCAGTAGCTCGCGTGGGAGATCTTAAGTGGAGCAAGCCCGCGAGGCCGAGCGGAGTGAAGGGGGGAGCTGGCGAGCGAAGCGAGCCGGTGACCTCCGTAGCGTAGCAAAGGTCGAGTGGGTGAAGCGACACTCAAGGGCGACCTCGCGAGAGTACTGGCGGGAGCACATACCGGAGTCCGACATTTAAAATATCCATACTTAACAAAAAAAAAACTTTATTTATTTCTCGAAAACTGTAAGTTACCTTTGCATAGGAGTGGTACCAGGGGCGAGGGGTACAAATCCTCCACTCCCCCCCCCCTCTCCCATCCTCCTCCTGCCAAACGATTGTAAAGTTTTACCAAAATCTCATACTTAACCTCAAAATTTTCTTTATTTTTTTTCTCGAAAACTATAAGTTACCTTGTTATAGGATTGGTACCAGGAGTGAGGGGGTACCCCTCCCCCTCCACCACCCCCCATCTCCCCCTCCTCCTCCTGCCAAACGATTCTAAATTTTTACCGTAAAGGTTACAAACTTGATATTAACACAGTAATTACTTGAGAATGTAATCTAAATAAATCATGAATAAAAATACGTTTGGTAAACCTTTTGTCGATAGTTTTTTTTAGGTCCCTCCTTCGATTAGATAAATTATTATGTATTTTGTGGAAGTAGTTCTCCGGAGGAACTCTCACAAAAAACACAGACTATATTGTGTGTAATTGAATCCGCAGATGGCTCGGTTCAGAGAGTGTACTGCCGTTGACATTCCAGCATTTGATCCTGCCTGAAACACACCCGCCCCACACAGGTAAACCGTTTTTTTTTATACTACTTGAATGACGGAACTTATATCTTAGATATAAGGTTCATTTTGGTTTGTCTTGTTAGAATCGTTAGGGCTATTTTTAGACTCTCGCTTCTCGTAAACTCAAAGTGACCACTTGGAAGAATCTTGTAATGCCAATTATATAATTGTTGTGAAAAGTGGCCCGTTGAATATCTGCCTACCCCTTCGGGGAAAAGGCGTGTGTCTATGTATGTATGTATGAATAAGCAACCACAAAACTCTTTCATAGTCAAACGTCAAATAGGAGCTATAAACGTGTCCAAAGTGTTTTTATTTTTTATACTTCTTGAATGACGGAACAAGCAGATGGCCCACCTGATGTTAAGCGGTAACCTCTGCCTATGAACAGTGCATTACCTCATAGGTCACGTCCACCTAGGACGCACCCTATGCGGCATTGCACTGCGCCCGCCACCCTGAGACATAAAGATGAAAAGTATCATGTGCCTATAATTTCACCGGCACCCGTACCCTTCAAACCGGAACACAGCAATGCGAGCACTACTGCTTTGCGGCAGAAATAGGTATGGTGGTAGTACTTCCCCGGATGAACTCTTTCACAAAAAAGCTCTACTACTACTAAAACTACCGTATTAATACATCAGGTGTTTGTGTAAAAAAAAATACAATTCTCGTCTAAGTACCTAGTATTCATCATTTATTTACCTTTTGGACACATGGAACACTTGGTTTTTACATCCTTTATATTAACTTGCAATGTATGTCCGGGTGGAATATGTTTGTCCGGGTGGAATCTTGCAACTGAATTTTAAAGCAGTTATCCTCAACCGATTGAGCTGAAATTTGGCATGCCTGTCAAGTTCTGATGACAATAGAATATGATGGTGACAGCGAGCTGATCTGATGTTGGAGACGGAAGGTGGATAACGAAACTCCTCGATGGATAATAGTAGACTGTTTGTGTTTAGGCTCATTTTGATCAGCACACGGTTACGATCACTAATTTTATAAAAGCCTGCATTGAAAAATATATTTTTCACAATAAACTTATGTTAGTACATAATAAATACACTTTATCGGCTGTACAATAGGCCTTGTCAGTTTATTAGTACTTATATTAAGTCATCACAATTTCATAAAAATATCAACTTAAACAAACAAAAGAAACAATCAGTCTATACAAAGAGTAAATTAATTTTGACGACCTCTGTGGCGCGGCGGGCGAAGCTTGGGTTGCGACGCAGGAGGTTGCGGGTTCTATTCCCGCCTCGGAACAAATATTTGTGCGATCGCAGATCGCAATAGGTTCAGGGTGTTCTGGGTATTTTCTATGTATAATAAAACATATCTATCTATGTAATATATTGTATTAAGTATATCAGTTATCTAGTACACATAACACAAGCTCTGCTTAGCTTGGGGCTAGATAATGTTGTGTGAACTGTCCAGCATTATTTAGTTATTTATTTAATTAGTCATCAAAATAAACACGTCATATTGTTGCCATGTCAAAATTTTTTTTTTCTACCATAAATAATACAAAATAAAATAAAATATCGGCTATAAGGGGCCTTGTCATAAATTACATAAAAAACAAAAATATTTGACAGTAAAAACAGTAACAGTAGTATACAAAAATTTAAATGGAAATTAAAAAATATAGAATGTCACTACTAACACAACTCATCAAAAAGTCAAAACTGGATACAACTTAACCGTCCGTTCGTCACCTTATACTTCGGGCTTCGCCATCATTGAGTTATTGGGTTAAAATACTATAGACTAAAGTTAGATCTCAATGTCCAGTTCGCTATTCAATGCGCTGCTTGTTTAAAATAATTCTGCTCTTGAAAAAAAGCTAAAGCACGCAGCGCAATGAACAGCAAACTGGTAATCGACGTCATTAGACAATATGACAGGTAGGTGCTTCTCCAAGTCTTTTTTTCTCGACATTCTCCTATTAGGTAAATCTAGGGAACTTAAACTCGAAAAAAAAGGCGATTTCAAAGAGTGTGAAACAAAAGACTGTGGTTGGTGCTGTGATTTTCAGTGAATTTTTATTGTCTCGTAGAAGGTGTGAAAAGTAGAGTATGCTCCTCTGGTTTTTTTTTTTTTTTTTTAAGCTGCCCAAGACGAAGACTGGCTTTAGCCTGTCTTCGTCTTGGGCAGCTTGACCCCTCGCTTCACTCAGGACTCTATATAACTCTAACGTTATGCTCAGGGCTCAATATGCCGCCTGCGACGTAAGACACTGCTATATTCCCTTAGTGCATAATCTACTATTAGTACCTACCTAGTTAGTAACTACTAGTACCTAATAGTAGTTTATGCAACTGTCATATAAGAAGGGGTATTAAAACACGAGAGTCTGTTTATCGCATGAGGCGAAGCCTGATAATAGGTTGACTCCAGTGTTTTAATACCTAAGTTATATGCAGTTTCATACACTACGTTATCTTCACTCATAGGAAAAATTTAAATTAAACAAAGTAGGTAGGTTACAAGGAAGTAATTTATTTGGTATAGTAATTATTCAAATTGTGGATGGCAAAGTTATGAAATTGAATGTTAATTACTGCATTCTCGTCAGATGCGGTATATCTGCTTGTAGTTGGTGCTGGTATGTTTATATTTAATCACTTATAGGATTTTAGTAAACTTTTTTGGAATCCCGAATACAAAAACAGGATCGGCAAAAAAATGTATGGGAAGCGCGGGAAATTAAGTTCAAACTACGCATGCGTGCGCCATTTTTTCACAGATCGAACTGCGCATGCGTGCGCCTTTTTTTTCATATTCGGGCTATAACCATAGACTAGTTTAATGAATTAATAAAAAAAAAGATAGCGGTACTATAATGAGTTTTATGATACAGTTGGCGGTACTATAATGAGTTTTATTCTTAATTTTATGTATATGCGTCTATAAGTGGTCTGTATAGAACCGTCTTTGAATTCGTAATTCGAATTTTTCGATTTGAGTGTAGATAAACAAAATTATGCTATACCAGTGAACTACCAGTCAGTACTAATAGAATAATAAAACCACGCCGAGCCACAAAAGTTGACAAATAACTTCTTATTTACCATGATTTTCGAGTTTTGATATGTTCCCGATATTTCGGCACAGTTGCATGCGCCATGATCACGGGAGAACTAACTAAAGTATTTGCGAATAGATGTTATTGGCAGATATATATATCTACCCTCTTTCTCACTCTTTTATTACGAACGGTACCCCTACCATCGGTTTCATGGCGCATGCAACTGTGCCGAAATATTGGGAACAATCAAAACTCGAAAATCATGGTAAATATCCCGTTTCTAGTGAAAAGTATGTGCATAACCATGATAGTTTCAAAAGTGATAACTTCTTATTTCTTATAACATTTCAGACTTGCTGGAACTCCAGCCATTGCCAGTCACAGCACTCAACAACCCTGGATTCGAGATGCTGTACAACTTCAGCCACTTCAACCCCATACAGACGCAGATATTCCATTGTCTCTACCACACAGACAACAACGTGTTGTTGGGAGCTCCCACCGGCTCGGGCAAGACTATCGTCGCCGAAGTCGCCATGTTTAGAGTGTTCAACGAGTATCCTGGATGCAAGGTAACTCTCTAGATATTCCACTGTCTCTACCACACAGACAACAACGTGTTGTTGGGAGCTCCCACCGGCTCGGGCAAGACTATCGTCGCCGAAGTCGCCATGTTTAGAGTGTTCAACGAGTATCCTGGATGCAAGGTAACTCTCTAGATATTCCACTGTCTCTACCACACAGACAACAACGTGTTGTTGGGAGCTCCCACCGGCTCGGGCAAGACTATCGTCGCCGAAGTCGCCATGTTTAGAGTGTTCAACGAGTATCCTGGATGCAAGGTAACTCTCTAGATATTCCACTGTCTCTACCACACAGACGACAACAACGTGTTGTTGGGAGCTCCCACCGGCTCGGGCAAGACTATCGTCGCCGAAGTCGCCATGTTTAGAGTGTTCAACGAGTATCCTGGATGCAAGGTAACTCTCTAGATATTCCACTGTCTCTACCACACAGACGACAACAACGTGTTGTTGGGAGCTCCCACCGGCTCGGGCAAGACTATCGTCGCCGAAGTCGCCATGTTTAGAGTGTTCAACGAGTATCCTAGATGCAAGGTAACTCTCTAGAAAGCCAGTTGTTTTTTTAGGGTTCCGTACCCAAAGGGTAAAACTGGACCCTATTACTTAGACTCGGCTGTCCGTATGTTTATCTGTCTGTCCGTCCGTCTGTAACCAGGCTGTATCTCATGAACCGTAATAGTTAGACAGTTGAAATTTTTACAGATGATGTATTTCAAATACTAAAAAATAGAATTAAATAAATATTTAAGGGAGCTCCCATACAACAAACGTGATTTCTCCAAATGTAGGTAAAGCGGGTTTTATGAGGTTTTGTATTAATGGTACGTAACCCTTCGTGCGTGAGTCCGACTCGCACTTGGCCGGTTTTTATTTTTATTTTTTGAAATTACTTTAGATGACGGAACAATCAGATGGCCCACCTGATGTTAAACGGTAACCTCTGCCTTTAACAATGCATTACATCATAGGTCACGTCCAACTAGGACACGCCCTATGTGGCATTGCACTGCGCCCGTCACCCTAAGACATAAAGATGAAAAGACTCGTGTGTCTGTAATTTCACCTTTTTCATTGATTTGGCAATGGGTAGGTACCGACAACTATAGAAAGGTTTTTTTTTTTACCACGATTTCACCAACCGCTGTAGCGCGGCGGGCGAAGGTTCGCCTGCGACGCAGAAGGTTGCAGGTTCGATGCCCGCCTCGTAACAAATATTTGTACGATCTGCAGATACTTGTTCAGGGTGTTCTGGGTATTTTCTATGCATGATAAAAAACATTGTGTAATGTATTGTATTAAGTATATCAGTTATCTAGTACCCATAACACAAGCTCTGCTTAGCTTGGGGCTAGATAATGTTGTGTGAACTGTCCAGCATTATTTATTTATCATTTGATGATCTCTTACTAATAGGTGGGAAGCGCCTGTGTGGTGCGTCGAGAACAAGGAGAAGCTGATTCCATTTCACTTCCACGTTTAATTCATTAAAGAACATGGGCAACTCCCCATACATTGTTTGACCCAACTTTTTTGACTAACGTAACGTATAGTTGAGATACTTTTGTTTATCACACAATCACACTAATAATATTATAAAGGCGAAAGTTTGTGTGTGTGTGTGTGTGTGTAGTGTATTTGTTACTTCTTCACGCCGAAACGGCTGGACGGATTTGCATGAAATTTGGAATTAAGATAACTGGATTTTGTATCCCGATATTCCCACGGGATCGAGACTTACGCGGGTGAAACCGCGGGGCGCTGCTTATTGATAATATATGTTAAGATAATGAAAATGCTAATTTATTTTCTTTCGTAGAAATTTCGGGAAAGTAACTAAGGCTGTTGCGTTTTGTTTCACGCAAATTCAATGAGTTGATTTATTTAATTATTTAGAAACACAGCTTTTGCTTCCCAACTTCTAAAAATATACAAGTTCTTTAGAAAAATTGGACAAAAAACAAAATTTAGTTCCATATATTTTTGACCTGGGTCAGCGGTTGGCCGCCTCCTTTCACTATCTTAATTCTCACATACTGTTGTATATTAGTGACTTTCAAATCTATATGTGTCCTCAGGTGGTCTACATAGCGCCATTAAAAGCTCTCGTCAAGGAGAGAATAAAGGACTGGAAGATAAGGATGGAAGAGAAACTGGGAAAGAGAGTTGTTGAGTTGACAGGTAAGCGCTAAGAGAACATCGTTTTTTTTTTTTTTTATACGTTTGTAGACCTTTGTTTGGCCACAATCTCACCTGTTAGAAACACACTTGCCATTACGGAGGTCTCTCTGTCCGTGTTTTTTTGTTATACAATTTGGGATGACGGATCAAGCAGATAGCCCACCTGATGTTAAGCGATATCCTCTGCCTATGAACAGTGCATTACCTCATAGGTTACGTCCACCTAGGACGCACCCTATGCGGCATTGCACCGCGCCCGCCACCCTGAGACATGTCTGTCGCATGCCTGATGAGCTGTGGGCCAAAATAACCACTATGTGGAGCCCTGACTCAGCGAGACAGCGTCGCGGCAGACCACGCAGGAGATGGCGCGATGAAATAGACACTTTTAACACAGATTGGCAAACAATAGCACAGGATCGTAGTGACTGGAGGATATGGGGGAGGCCTTTGCTCAACAATGGGATGATTCAGGCTAACAGTAACAGTAAATTATTTTATAAAAACGGGAAATTTTTTTTTTTTTTTTTTAAAACGTTAAATCGATGTAAGCGAGACGCGGTTGGAGTGCGTCGTGTTCACTCACCTTGAAAAAGACTCTCGAAACGGGTCGAAACTATGTCGGTGCTTACATCGATTTAACGGTACGTGAAAAAAAAACCCGCCGGTTTCACCCGTGTAAGTCTCGATCCCGTGGGAATATCGGGATAAAAATGTGCCTATGTGTTATTCCGGGAGTACAGTTATCTCCATACCAAATTTCATCCAAATCCGTCCAGTCGTTTCAGTGTGAAAAAGTAACAAACACACTAACATACTCACACACAAATTTTTTATTTTTTTTATACTACTTGGATTACGGAGCAAGCAAGAGGCCCACCTGATGTTAAGCGGTAACCTCTGCCTATGAACAGTGCATTATCACATAGGTCACGTCCACATAGGACGCACCCTATGTGGCATTGCACTGCGCCCGCCACCCTGAGACATAAAGATGAAAAGTCTCATGTGCCTGTAATTTCACCGGCACCCTTACCCTTCAAACCGGAACACAGCAATGCGAGTACTACTGCTTTGCGGCAGAAATAGGTATGGTGGTAGTACTTCCCCGGACGAACTCTTTCACAAAAAAGCTCTACTACTATACTTTCGCATTTATAATATTATTTGATGTGATTGATATGATTCACGAAACTTTTTATAGTAGAGAAAAAGTAACAATACATTGCCAACTCTGCTTACAGGTGATGTCTCCCCCGACATACGAGCAATCAAGAACTCGCACATCATAGTGACGACGCCTGAGAAATGGGACGGCATCAGTCGGTCGTGGCAAACCAGGAACTACGTGCGAGACGTAGCACTCATCGTTATTGACGAAATACATCTGCTGGGTGAAGACAGGGGGCCCGTGCTCGAGGTTATTGTGTCAAGGTAATTTAAACCGTATCAACAGCAGCTTAGAAGTCATATGATTGAGTATATTATGGTTGGGAATCATTTTAAAATGAATGTACTCGAATTGCCATTGGTTTTAACCCCCGACGCAAAAACGACGGGGTGTTATAAGTTGGACGTGTTTGTGTGTGTGTGTGTGTGTGTGTGTGTGTGTGTGTGTGTGTGTGTCGGTCTGTATAGCCTCGTAGCTCCCGAACGGATGAACCGATTTAGTTTTTTTGTTTTGTTTGAAAGGTGAATTTGTCGGTAGTGTTCTTAGCTGTGTTTGATCAAAATCGGTTCAGCCGTTTCATTGCGTTGAGGGTTTTTTAATTTTTACAAAATTAATTACTTATATATCTATCTGCTTGTGTTTCGAGATATTTACAAGCTTTTAATTATTAATAAATAATAAAAGGCAGTTCATACAACATTATCTTGCCCCAAGCTAAACAGATCTTGTGTTATGGGTACTGGATAACTGCTATACTTAATATAATTCATTACATATAGATTATTTTTATTAAATATTAGCCGCTCGTACCGGCTTCGGACGGGTAGTTTCAGGATAACCCCCCCCCCCCCCCCCTCCTGTTAGCCTATGTCACTCAGGGTGAATGTAGCTTCCCAACGGTGAAAGAATTTTTGAAATCGGCACAGTAGTTTTTGATTTTTTCATTACAAACATACAAAAGTACTTCGTTTTTGCCTTTTGTATGTATTACCTATTATTTTTATTTTATATGTCGAGTATTTTTTGTCCTATCCATGTGTGCCGTTACAAATAGAGATGTTTTCTTACTTTCTTTCTTTAAAAATACAAATCTTTCCTCTTAGAAAAGAATATCTTTTCTTTTTCTCCTTCTCTTTTTTCTTTTCTCTTTTTTTTATATTAGTGTAGATAGAAAATACCCAGAACACCCTGAAAAAAATATCTGCATATCGTACAAATATTTGTTCCGAGGCAGGAATCGAACCCGCAACCTCCTGAGTCGCAGGCGAACCTTCGCCCGCCGTGCCACAGAGTTCGTCTGAATACAGATGATGACTACACTATTGAATTAGGTACCCTGTAATGATAGTTGTTAATATAAATAAATTAAATAAATAAATAAACATACAGGTTAAACACCTAACCCTCATTTTTTGGCTTCGCCGCAGCCGGGTAAAAAAAATTGCTAGACATTACGGCCGATGTGTTTGGCGTCAAAGACAAGGCAATTTATCTATTAACTATGTTGCCTCAGAGTACATTTTGATGCATACCACTTCACTAAAACTTGTCTCTTTCAGAACGAACTTCATAGAATCGCACACATCGAGAAGGCTGCGTATCATCGGTCTGTCGACCGCGCTGGCGAACGCGAAGGATCTCGCCAACTGGCTGAACATCGGCGAACTGGGGCTCTACAACTTCAGGCCCTCAGTGCGGCCCGTGCCTTTAGAGGTAATACATATGTAATTTTATCATCACCTCTTGAAGATTCTGACATCAACAGCGGAGAAAAGCCCAAACTTTAAACACTACATTCAATTTGCTTTTCACTGTCACCCTCAAATGCCCATCCTGTGTGTGCTAAACACACAGGATGGGCAGAAGTAATGACCCGGTTTTGAGGAGGTATAAAAAAACTGGAAAAGGAATACAATCCCATTTTTTAAGTTTTGAATACCAGGTTTTTTTTTAATCGACGTGAATGACTGAATGTTTCGACGAATGAGTTCAATACACTGCCGGTTCTCACTCTAGTCCTTCAAATGTGTTCAACCGACAGAGTATCGAACTCATTTGTCATCGTTCGAATTTAAAAGGACGGCTGAACCGATTTTGATCAAACATAGCTAAGAACACTCCCGACTAATGAACCTTTTAAGCAAAACAAAAAAAAACGTTTCATCCGTTTGGGAGCTACGATGCCACAGACAGACACACACACAGACACGTTAAACTTATAATATATATTGGTGTTGATGGAATGCTAAGTCTACCGTAGAGTTAGAAAGTCTGATACAGCCCTATATTGTAATTGCAGGTGCACATATCGGGGCACCCCGGACGGCACTACTGTCCGCGGATGATGACTATGAACAAGCCCACGTTCCAAGCGATACGCACCCACTCGCCGTGCGCGCCCGCGCTCGTCTTCGTCTCCAGTAGACGGCAGACAAGGTACCTAACATACTTCTAATCAGAGTCTAATGATGACTATGAACAAGCTTACGTTCCAAGCGATACGCACCCACTCGCCGTGCGCGCCCGCGTTCGTCTTCGTCTCCAGTAGACGGCAGACAAGGTACCTAACATACTTCTAATCAGAGTCTAATGATGACTATGAACAAGCCCACGTTCCAAGCGATACGCACCCACTCGCCGTGCGCGCCCGCGCTCGTCTTCGTCTCCAGTAGACGGCAGACAAGGTACCTAACATACTTCTAATCAGAGTCTAATGATGACTATGAACAAGCCCACGTTCCAAGCGATACGCACCCACTCGCCGTGCGCGCCCGCGCTCGTCTTCGTCTCCAGTAGACGGCAGACAAGGTACCTAACATACTTCTAATCAGAGTCTAATGATGACTATGAACAAGCCCACGTTCCAAGCGATACGCACCCACTCGCCGTGCGCGCCCGCGCTCGTCTTCGTCTCCAGTAGACGGCAGACAAGGTACCTAACATACTTCTAATCAGAGTCTAATGATGACTATGAACAAGCCCACGTTCCAAGCGATACGCACCCACTCGCCGTGCGCGCCCGCGCTCGTCTTCGTCTCCAGTAGACGGCAGACAAGGTACCTAACATACTTCTAATCAGAGTCTAATGATGACTATGAACAAGCCCACGTTCCAAGCGATACGCACCCACTCGCCGTGCGCGCCCGCGCTCTTCTTCGTCTCCAGTAGACGGCAGACAAGGTACCTAACATACTTCTAATCAGAGTCTAATGATGACTATGAACAAGCCCACGTTCCAAGCGATACGCACACACTCGCCGTGCGCGCCCGCGCTCGTCTTCGTCTCCAGTAGACGGCAGACAAGGTACCTAACATACTTCTAATCAGAGTCTAATGATGACTATGAACAAGCCCACGTTCCAAGCGATACGCACCCACTCGCCGTGCGCGCCCGCGCTCGTCTTCGTCTCCAGTAGACGGCAGACAAGGTACCTAACATACTTCTAATATCAGAGTCTAATGATGACTATGAACAAGCCCACGTTCCAAGCGATACGCACCCACTCGCCGTGCGCGCCCGCGCTCGTCTTCGTCTCCAGTAGACGGCAGACAAGGTACCTAACATACTTCTAATCAGAGTCTAATTGCAGGTTGCGTTTGTATGCGTGTTTGTCCGACAATAACTGCAGAACCGTTGATCCAATTTTGATTAAAGTCAAAGTCAAAAGTATTTTATTCATTTAAATCACAAGGATCATTATGAAACTTCTTATAAAACAAAATTTACTCCTGTTCCAACGCGACCACACCTAGAAGAATCAGGCAACAAACACGGTCGGTTTTTTTTATGATCCTTCTTACTACTAGGTGGGGAGCGCCTGTGTGGTGCATCGAGAACAAGTGGAAGCTGATTCAAAGAAAAAACTAAAACCAACTTACGAGTAAAAGCCTCAGGTAGGAAGTCAAAAGTAAGATGCTAGAGAGAATCAGCAAAAGTTCATAGCACACGCTACACTTGATGAAACTTAAATTTAAATGTAACCCAAAAATTCCATTCCAGCGGGACTCGAACCAACCTCGCCTGTGATCGGCGATGCATTTACCAATTCGGCCATAGAACGAACTATGACGCTAAAGATTAAATTTGTGGGCACTATCAACTCGGCTATAGCGCCGATGGGAGCCATCTACAGATGTTTCATTTGGAAACCTTCTGTTCAAAGTCTGAAATTAGTTCGAACCATTGACAAGAGATGACACCACTGATATTTCATCAAAGTTTATTATTTTTCAAGAGTAAACCACACTTTATGGATAACATTAAATTTAATGTATTTCTCCTTTACAGACTGACGGCGTTAGATTTGATCGCGTACCTAGCCGCCGAAGACAATCCCAAGCAATGGCTGCACATGCAGGAATCAGAGATGGAGCTGATCCTCTCCAACATCCGGGAGTCGAACCTGAAGCTGACGCTCGCGTTCGGGATCGGCATCCACCACGCCGGCCTGCACGAGCGAGACAGAAACACTGTCGAGGAGCTGTTCATCAACCAGAAGATACAGGTCAGTGTGACTACAGGTCTTCGAGTAACATGAACCAGTCTTGCAATGATGCAGTCTTGGAAGGCTGTTGGAGGAATAGCAATATCACGTCCACTGCTGGAGGAACAGTAGTAGTATAGCTTTTTTGTGAAAGAGTTCGTCCGGGGAAGTACTACCTCCATACCTATTTCTGCCGCAAAGCAGTAGTGCTCGCATTGCTGTGTTCCGGTTTGAAGGTAATGGTTGCCGGTGAAACTACAGGTACATGAGACTTTCCATCTTTATGTTTCAGGGTAACGGGCGCAGTGCAATGCCACATAGGGTGCGTCCTAGGTGGACGTGACCTATATGATAATGCAGTGTTCATAGGCAGAGGGTACCACTTAACATCAGGTGGGCCATCTTGATCCGTCATTCCAGAGATCTCCATAATCATATAGTTTTGGGCACTCTGCCTGCCCACTCGGCTAACGCTTGCTTCCAGCTAACACATTCCATAACAAGCTAGCAGCCAGGGCAAATAATACCAACGAATCTTATCAACAAGTCCGGGTAATATTATAATACACACACACCGTCACACTACCGTCGTCTGTCTTTCCTGAAAACTATAATCTGGGTCTCTTCAAGTCAAGAGTGAATAGGTGCCTTCTAGACCTTTGTGCTTCATCTTCGGCCACATCGTCACTTACCAACAGGTGAGATCGTGGTCAAACAAAGGTCTATCAATGTTAAAAAAAAAAAAAAAAAAAAAAAAAAAAATATATAGAAAATACCCAGAACACCCTGAACAAATATCTGTGGATCGCACAATTATTTGTTCCGAGGCGGGAATCAAACCCGCAACCTCCTGCGTCGCAGGCGAACCTTCGCCCGCTGCGCCACAGAGGTCGTATATAGATAGTTATTTAGAGTAGGTATTTATTTAATTATGTTAATCATTTAATCTCAACCTATAATTATTTTGAATAGCACTACCACCCACTCTACATTACACAAAGGATAGCTGGAAGAAAATGCTAATCAGCATTAAGTTCGCCTATGTACTGCTTTTTGTCTTGTGCAATAAAGAATTTTCTATCTATCTATCAACAAGTCCGGGTAATCCCTTAGTCGGCTTTTACGACATCCACGGGAGGAGACGGTGGGGTCTATTAGGCCGGACACACCACAGATGTAAATGATCGTAATGTGAACCTTATTCCTCTGCTTGCAAGGTCCTAATCTGCACGGCGACGCTGGCTTGGGGCGTGAACTTCCCCGCTCACCTGGTCGTCATCAAGGGGACGGAGTACTTTGATGGGAAGCAGAAAAGATACGTCGATATGCCGATAACGGATGTATTGCAAATGATGGGTAGAGCTGGAAGACCACAGGTAAAATACATTACACATATCATAGATAATAAATAATAAAAAATAAAACATATCATAGAACAACTCATTAATTTTGTAAAAATTAAAAAACCCTCAACGCAATGAAACTATTTTGATCAAACATAAAAGTCAAAAGTCAAAAAGTATTTTATTCATTGAAATCACAAGGATCATTATGAATCGTCTTAAAAAATAAATTTACATTTACTCCTGTTCCAACGCAACCAGACCTAGAAGAATCAGGCAACAAACACGGTCTGTTTTTTTTGATGATCCTTCTTACTACTATGTGGGGAGCGCCTGTGTGGTGCCTCGAGAACAAGTGGAAGCTGATTCAAAGAAAAAAGGAAAACCAACTTCAAAAAAAAACTAAATCTGTTCATCCGTTCGGGAGCTACGATGCGACAAACACACACACACACACACACACACAAACAACGACACAGACACTTCAAACTTATAACATACCCGTCGTTTTTGCGTCGGGAGTTAAAAATTAGAGCAACATAGGTACATACATCTTTTGAAACTATCATGGTTATGTGCATACTTTTCACTAGAAACGGATACCATGATTTTTGACTTTGAATTGTTCCCGATATTAACATAATTAAAAGTTCCCATTACTAAAAATTAGGTATTCATCGGACCAATGCTGCGAACTAATTTCGGACATTGAACAGAAGGTTTCCAAATGAAACACCTGTAGACGGGTCCCATCGGCGCTATAGCTAAGTTGTTAGTGCCCACAAATTTCGTCTCCAGCGCTCTATGGCTATAGTATACCTCTGTGGCGCGGCGGGCGAAGCTTGGCCTGCGACGCAGGAGGTTGCGGGTTCGATTCCCGCCTCTTAACAAATATTTGTGCTATCGCAGATATTGGTTCTGGGTGTTCTGGGTGTTTTCTATGTATAATAAAGAATATCTATCTATGTTATATATTATATTAAGTATTATCAGTTATCTAGTACCCATAACACAAGCTCTGCTTAGCTTGGGGCTAGATAATGTTGTGTGAACTGTCCAGCATTATTTATTTATTTATTTATTTTATTTATTTATGGCCGAACTGGTAAAAGGCATCATCGATTATAGGCGAAGATGCGGGTTCGAGTCGCGCTTGGCGAATTTTTGGGTCACATTTAAGTTTAATGTTATCCATAAAGTGTGGTGTACACTTGATAAATAATAAACATTTATAATATTAGTGGGAATGCGTCCGTACGCGGCAACGCTCGTGCTGTGTAGTTCAACTCAACTCCGTAATGGTTGAGCAGAAGGCTTATTATAGTCTATACTAATATTATAAAGAGGAAAGATTTGTTTGTTTATTTGTTTGCATTGAATAGGAACTGAACCGATTTTAAAAAATATTTCACTGTTGGGAAGTTACACTATCCCCGGGTGACATAGGATATATTATATTTTCAAAAAATTAGAGATCCTTACTCAAACTCTAAAACCCAAGGTGTAAAAAAATTACATAAAATATTATTTACATCGCGTGCGCTGCGAAAAATATTGATGACAGAATAAAATAATAATGGATAAACAAGAAATGTACTACATTATCGCTGAGTGCTATAGGATATGGTTTATTAGCTAACGCCCGCGGCTACGCTCGCGTTATTTGTGCTTCCAATTTTGATGGCATTTGGTATGTGGATGGGGGGGGGGGGCTGTTGTTCATCCTGAAACTACGCGTGCGAAGCCGGGGCAAATCGCTAGTATTATATAAACAAAAAGGATGACACTCAAGTATTTTTATTTCCTGCATGTTTCAGTATGACAACGAGGGAGTAGCAGTGGTGCTAGTACACGACCAGAAAAAGAACTTCTACAAAAAGTTCCTCTACGAGCCATTCCCTGTTGAATCGAGCCTCCTCGGTGTGCTCCCGGACCATCTGAACGCAGAAGTTGTTGCTGGTAAGGCTTGCATACATACAGTACTGCACTGTTCATAGGCAGAGGTTACCGCTTAACATCAGGTGGGCCATCAGCTTGTTTCGTCATTCACCCAGTTTAAAAAATAAAAATAAAATACTACGACCTAAATTAGATGCCTCAAAAGTCGTCGTTTGCATCCAACTGTCCCTTTTTCACTCGCTTGCCATCATTGCCATCATAATTTTGCAGTTTGTTTACAAAGCATTTAGGTCATAGCATAGGTATAGGTGCATACTGACAAAATAATACAAATAAAAAATATAAATTAAGTACTTAGCTCACAAGTTCGAGCTTAGTAGTAGAGCTTCTTCGTGAAACAGTTTGTACAGGGAAGTACTACCACCATACCTATTTCTGCCGCAAAGCAATAGTGCTCGCATTGCTGTGTTCCGGTTTTTAAGGGTATGGTTGCCGGTGAAATTACAGGCACATGAGACTTTCATCTTTATGTCTCAGGGTGGCGCAGTGCAATGCTACATAGGGTGCGTCCTAGGTGGACGTGACCTATGAGGTAATGCACTGTTCATAGGCAGAGGTTACCGCTTATCATCAGGTGGGTCATCTGCTTGTTCCGTCAATACAAGTAGTAAAAAAAAAACTAGTACGCATCATAACACAAGCTCTACTTAGCTTGGTGCTAGATAATGTTGTGTGAACTGTCCAGCATTATTTATTTATTTATTGAATATATATTCCTGTTCAATTCCAGGCACCGTGCAGACGAAGCAAGACATCCTAGACTACTTGACGTGGACGTACTTCTTCCGACGGCTGCTCAAGAACCCCACGTACTACAATCTGGAAAGCACAGAGCCGCAAGACGTGAACTATTACCTCTCCAGTCTCGTGCAGACGTCCCTCGATGCGCTCACTAACGCTAACTGCATTGAGATTGAAGAAGTAACTAACTTATGAAAGAATACATTTATATATAGAAATAATAATACAACTAATACAAGTAGGTAGGTACAGAAAAACCGGCCAAGTGCGAGTCGGACTCGCGCACGAAGGGTTCCGTATCATTATCTATAAAAATGACAAAAAAATCACGGTTGTTGTATGGGAGCCTTAAATATTTATTTTATTCTGTTTTTTTTAGTATTTGTTGTAATTGTGGCAACAGAAATACATTATAAACTGTCTAACTATCACGGTTCATGAGACACAGCCTGATGACAGACTGACGAACGGACAGCGAAGTCTTAGGGTCCCGTTTTACCCTTTGGGTACGGAACCTTAAGAAATTATTTAATGGCTGTTTCTTTGTAGTAGAGTATAACGATTTGTACTTTACCTATCTCATTGCAACCACACATCTCAGCCGGCTACTCGCCCGCCGCGCGACAGAGGTCGCCACTCGTCATGCTCCTAATTTTTTTCTACCAGTAGCTTCGTCAGGGAGAGAACCTTAAGAAAACTACTTTAACAATTTTGATGCATTTTGATGCAATTTAGTTAGTTTTTCAGTATATTCAGTATGTCTGCTTTTTGTCTCTGATGCTATAATAATGTTTTTTTATTTTGCAGGACCAACGCACACTCCACACAACATGGATGGGCCGAATCGCCTCGTACTACTATCTGTCGCACAAGACGATGGCCCACTTCAGTGCGCACCTGCACAGTGGCATGGATGTGGACCAACTGCTGAGGGTTCTGTCCGACAGCGAAGAGTATGCAACGTTGCCTGTTAGGCACAATGAGGATGTACTCAATGGGTATGGAATTTGAGTCATAGTCAAAAATTTTTTTTTTTATTTTTTTTTCTATTTTTTTTTTTTTTCATTTTAATGTCGGTGCTTACTTCGATTTAACGGTACGTGAAAATTTCCCGTTTTTATAAAATAATTCATTTAAATTCATTTAATGGGGAGCCACAGGCAAAACTAATCTCAGATGGCGCCACCATCGCTGGTGCTTGTCATTTAGTGGTCTTTGTCTTTTTGTCTTCAGAAGGGAAACGGTGTGTACCTTTATTTTTACACTGAAATGCACTACACAGAGGCATGTTTTATACCAGACTATTATTTAATGTTTATTTACTAAAATTATCCATTGATATTTGACACTTTTGACAGTTTTTTTTTAAACATTTATAGACCTTTGTTTGCTACGAAATAACACCAGCGATTATGCGCCACCTAGCGTGATAAATAAGCAGTGTGTCTCCCCATTGAATTGACGACTTCTGTAGTGCGTCGGGCGAGTAGCCGGCTGAGATGTGAAAGGTTGCAGGTTCGATTCCCGCTGCGGGTCTGGATGTTATGGTACCTCGTAGTTCCTGATACCCACGACACAGGGAATCCTAGTGTGGGATCAGGACTATGTATGTGGCTCTTGGGTGTTTTTTTTTTCATTTGGTGTAGTGGAACTTATGAAGAAGACCAGAGATGGCAAAGTCTTGTATTGGGGATAAATTCCTAAATTCAAAGTACTTTTTTTTTTTCGAATAGAATTTAAGTTATGTGTATTACTCATTGGAAATCCTAATAAAATGAATAAATACGTGGTGTGTCTGGCCCAAGAATAGACCCCTCCATCTCCTCCCTTGGATGTCGTAAAAGCCGACTAAGGGATTACCTGGTCTTGTTAGTATTTTTCGTTAGAATATGAATTGTCCTGGTGCAAGCTTATCTAAGGAATGTGTATTACTGGAAGAAAACGTTAGAATAGTCAGTCGTGGGACGCAATGGCAGCGATGAGCTCACCACTTGTCACGTCTATTTTCCACGATGGTGCTACCCACGGTGAAAAGAGGCCCGTTTGAGGCTCTGCCTACCCTTTTGGGGAATAAGGCGTGTGTCTATATATGTATGTATGTATGTACATAATATGTATATGTATGTAAAACATATTATGTTTTCAGTGAGCTGTCTCAACAATGTCGCCTACAAGTGGACGCGCTGTCTCTGGACTCCTCGAACGTGAAAGCGTTCCTGCTGCTGCAAGCACACATGTCCCGTCTCGCTCTCCCCAACACAGACTACCTGACAGACACCAAGTCTGTGTTGGATCAGACCATCCGCATTCTACAAGTAAGTTACACCTAAACAGTGAGCTGTCTCAACAATGTCGCCTGCAAGTGGACGCGCTGTCTCTGGACTCCTCGAACGTGAAAGCGTTCCTGCTGCTGCAAGCACACATGTCCCGACTCGCGCTACCCAAAACTGACTACCTGACAGACACCAAGTCTGTGTTGGATCAGACTATCCGCATTCTACAAGTAAGTTCCACCTAACAGTGAGCTGTCTCAACAATGTCGCCTGCAAGTGGACGCGCGCTGTCTCTGGACTCCTCGAACGTGAAAGCGTTCCTGCTGCTGCAAGCACACATGTCCCGGCTCGCTCTCCCCAACACAGACTACCTGACAGACACCAAGTCTGTGTTGGATCAGACCATCCGCATTCTACAAGTAAGTTACACCTAAACAGTGAGCTGTGTCAACAATGTCGCCTGCAAGTGGACGCGCTGTCTCTGGACTCCTCGAACGTGAAAGCATTCCTGCTGCTGCAAGCACCATGTCCCGTCTCGCTCTCCCCAACACAGACTACCTGACAGACACCAAGTCTGTGTTGGATCAGACCATCCGCATTCTACAAGTAAGTTACACCTAACAGTGAGCTGTCTCAACAATTTCGCCTGCAAGTGGACGCGCTGTCTCTGGACTCCTCGAACGTGAAAGATCCAAGTCCGCCAAGATCCTTAATGCATGCTTACTGTCTGAGTGAGGATATCCTCACGGATCGGATCTGAGTGGGAATATCCTCACATATCTGAGTGAGAATATCCTTTTGGATCTGATTGAGAATTTCCTCACGAGTCGAGTGAGAATATTCTCAGTGGGGAAATATCCTTACATATCTGGGTGAGAATATCCTCACATATCTGAGTGAGAATATTTTCAGTGGGAATATCCTCACATATCTGAGTGAGTATTTCCTCACTGGCTATAAATAATCTTGTTTTGTTTAGGCAATGATAGACACGTCAGCTGAGAACGGCTGGCTGTCCGTCTGTCTGTCCTGCCAACTCCTCATGCAGTCCATCGTCCAAGCGCGCTGGCCGGCCGACTCGCCCTTGACCACTCTGCCCCACGTCGAGTCGGATCAGCTCTATATGTTCTCACAAATGGCCAGGGGTACAAAGAAACCGTGCATTTTGTTGAACGGAGTCAAAGCGGCGTGCAGGAACTATGAGACGCTAGCCAAATATATGAGAAGGGAGTTTGATGAAGGACAGATCGAACAGATACATCGGGTAAGTGACTCTTGTTTTTTAGGGTTCCGTAACCCAAAAGGAGAAACGGAACCATTATAGGATCACTTTGTTGTCCATCTGTCTATGTCAAGACCCTTTTTCTCAGGAACGCGTGGATGTATCAAGCTGAAATTCATATCAAATACTCAGGTCTACTGTCCCTTGGAACTGTGAAAAAATCAAACTTCTAAGCCAACGCAATCAAAAGATACAGCCGTTTATGTTGCAAATTTTCGACACTCGCAAGGGAATCAAAACCTACAGGGCACTTCCCGTGAACTCAGAATCTTGAAATTTGGAACGAAGCTACTCTTATAGCACAGATAAAGGAAAAATTGCAAAAAGCATAAATGTTTTTTTTTTATTTTTTTTTATTATTTCTTAAAAAAATAACACTAACAAAGTATTATACACTCAAAAGACCCTTATGGGTTTGTTCAGAGTGTATACAAACCTCCTTAGGTACAACCTCTATAGTTACAGCATATAATCAAAATATTTTTAATAATTAACTTACTACACCTTTCCTCATGATGATTTCATTTAGCAATAAAAATACCATAACGTTTACTTATATACCTACAGGTTTGTACGGAACCCTCGGTGCGCGAGTCTGACTCGCACTTGGCCGGGTTTTTTTTGTTTGTTTTGTGGAACTAATAGGCAAACTAACTTACGGCCCACCTGTTGTAAAGTGGTCACCGTCGCTTATAGACACCGGCAACACCGGGGGTATTGTCGTTGCGCTGCCTACCCTGAAGGAATTTATGATCATTTTTCTTGAAGCGACACATGTCGTAACCAAGCGGGAAAACCTGAGATGGAAGCTCATTCCATAGTTTATAGGTATGGGGAAGAAATGATTTCGAGAAACGAGTCGTACGAGAAACCCAGGGATCTATGATGTGCGGATGAGCCTTGTCACGGGTGGTATTTCTTTACATTTAATTAATTAGAAATTAGAAGAATCTGGTCTAACCAGTAGTACTTAATAAGGCCAGGTTTTTTTTTTCTTTTTTTTTTTTAACTGTGTGAATAACGGAAAAAGCTGATGGCCCACCTGATGTTAAGCGGTAACCTCTGCCTTTAACGATGCATTAGCTTAAAGGTCACGTCCACCTAGAACGCACCCTATGTGGTATTGCACTGTGCCCGCCACCCTGAGACACAAAACTGAAAAGTCTCATGAGTCTCATGAATGAGAGGAATTTCCATCCGGTTTTTGTTTCATTAGAAACCTTAATTCTGAATTGCAGGCAATAATGGACCTACCGACGTTAGACATAAAGCTGCAAATCCGCGGGCTGTGGTTCGACGTTGACCACGAGCAAGACAAGAGAGTGTCACAGCCGCAGAGGAAAGATGAATGGATGCCGTTACATGCCGATCAGGTACCTCTAGCTTCGTCATATTTATGTGTGTGAGTCAGTTGTGGGACGCAATGGCGGCGATGAGCTCACTACTTGTCACGTCTATTTCCCACGATGTTGCACCAACGGTGAAAAGAGGCCCATAAGATTACATGCTGATCAGGTACCTCTAGCTTCTTCATATTCATTGATCTAATGTGTGTGTGGAGTTTCAAGATATTCATTGGTGACATGTATACCTAGCTATATTAGTAGGTATTGTCATTCAGCGTGGCAATGCATCCCACATCTCAAGGACGCTTCCGTCTGGTAGTGATTTGGGTCAGTTGAGCTACCTTTAGATCGTTAGCAGCGGTCTTCAGGTAGCACAACTAGTTCCAGGTTTTTTTTTTGTGCTTACGTACAGTTTTACTCTATAATATAAGTCCGATCGACTATTTTCGCTGGCGCAGAAAAGCGCAGGCTGATATCCGACAGTAGCCGAAAGTATAGTATAGCTCTGACCCGCTGTACCTATAGCTCTGTCCCGCTCACATCTAAAAGTCGACCGGCCGCGATTTTGCCGCAAAATCAATCTATTGGTAGAGAGAAGGTTCCCGCGCTATTGAAATTGGTCTACGGCGCAGACGCAGGCGATCCAGGAGACTTATATTTTGGGTAAAACTGTACTTGTATTATTCTTTGTGAAATGTATACCTAGCTTAAAGATTATGATATGCTTTCTAGACCTTCAATTGTCAATTTCCATTCTCAACAGGAATACACTATCCTAATAAACATGAACCGTCGCGGTGGAAACCCAAGCAATGTCCTCTGTCCTCGCTTCCCGCGCGGCAAGAACGAGGGCTGGTTTGTGACCCTGGGCACGGCAGACAATCAGGAGCTGCACGCCTTGAAACGGGTTCCGCCGCGAGGCACTGCGCAGGTCACCTTCTACACGCCTTCTTACACAGGTATGCATACATACAATGTCCTCTGCCCTCGCTTCCCGCGCGGCAAGAACCAGGGCTGGTTTATGACCCTGGGCACGGCAGACAATCAGGAGCTGCACGCCTTGAAACGGGTTCCGCCGCGAGGCACTGCGCAGGTCACCTTCTACACGCCTTCTTACACAGGTATGCATACATACAATGTCCTCTGTCCCCGCTTCCCGTGCGGCAAGAATGAGGGCTGGTTTGTGACCCTGGGCACGGCAGACAATCAGGAGCTGCACGCCTTGAAACGGGTTCCGCCGCGAGGCACTGCGCAGGTCACCTTCTACACGCCTTCTTACACAGGTATGCATACATACAATGTCCTCTGCCCTCGCTTCCCGCGCGGCAAGAACCAGGGCTGGTTTATGACCCTGGGCACGGCAGACAATCAGGAGCTGCACGCCTTGAAACGGGTTTCGCCGCGAGGCACTGCGCAGGTCACCTTCTACACGCCTTCTTACACAGGTATGCATACATACAATGTCCTCTGTCCCCGCTTCCCGCGCGGCAAGAATGAGGGCTGGTTTGTGACCCTGGGCACGGCAGACAATCAGGAGCTGCACGCCTTGAAACGGGTTCCGCCGCGAGGCACTGCGCAGGTCACCTTCTACACGCCTTCTTACACAGGTATGCATACATACAATGTCCTCTGTCCCCGCTTCCCGCGCGGCAAGAATGAGGGCTGGTTTGTGACCCTGGGCACGGCAGACATTCAGGAGCTGCACGCCTTGAAACGGGTTCCGCCGCGAGGCACTGCGCAGGTCACCTTCTACACGCCTTCTTACACAGGTATGCATACATACAATGTCCTCTGCCCTCGCTTCCCGCGCGGCAAGAACCAGGGCTGGTTTATGACCCTGGGCACGGCAGACAATCAGGAGCTGCACGCCTTGAAACGGGTTTCGCCGCGAGGCACTGCGCAGGTCACCTTCTACACGCCTTCTTACACAGGTATGCATACATACAATGTCCTCTGTCCCCGCTTCCCGCGCGGCAAGAATGAGGGCTGGTTTGTGACCCTGGGCACGGCAGACAATCAGGAGCTGCACGCCTTGAAACGGGTTCCGCCGCGAGGCACTGCGCAGCTCACCTTCTACACGACTTTTTCCCCGACTTTTTATTTGAAAGTTATTAAAGTTATGGCACAGGCAAAGAGAGGCCTATACTCAGCAGTGGGTGAAGTCAGGCTGTGGAAGTCAGGCTGGATGATGATGAGAGTTATTCAATTTCAGTAATTTATTCTCCCTTTTGTTTGACAGGTCGCATTATCTACACTGTGTACATAATGAGTGACAGCTACCTCGGCCTCGATCAACAGTACGATCTGCAGATTGAGCTCATCGATCCCTTGCCCGAGGAGAATGTACAGAAAGTGTATACGATAGATAAAACTATTATAGAGTAACATGAACCATGTTTATTTTACTTGTAGAGTAACTATTACTTGTTCTTGTACTACTATAAGGCGCTGTCTCCACGAGCGAGAGAATCGCGACGATTCCGCGCTCGCCCATACAAATTATCGCCGCGATAACATCGCCGTGTGGAGACGCTTTCATAGAAATACATGGCACGACGTTAATATCGTCGCGATTCTCTCGCTCGTGGAGACAGCGCCTTACTGCATACATAAGTGAGGCGATACACGCGTTGCCGGTGCATTGAGACATCTCACCGCTATTAAAGAACATGGGCAACTCCCCATACATTGTTTGACCCCACTTTTTTGACTAACGTAACGTATAGTTGATACTTTTGTTTATTCGTTTCATTTCGTATGAGAAAGTGCTGGCCTCTGGTGTCGGAGTTTGTCAAGCCGCCCGAGGGGCTCTGACATGGCTTATCGACTGCTATTAATCAATAACAGCCGGGATTCTGTGTTGCACTATTGATTATTTTGGTTATTGATATATGTTAAGATATTGAAAAAGCCAATTTAAGTTCTTGAGTAAAAGTTATGGGAAAATAATGAAGCTTGTTGCGTTTTGTTTCACGCAAATGCAATGAGTTGATTTATCTCCTACTGTTAGCCTGAATCATCCCTTTGTTAAGCAAAGGCCTCCCCCCATATCCTCCAGTCACTACGATCCTGTGCTATTATTAAAACTTAATTGTCTATTTCATCGCGCCTTCTCCTGCGTGGTCTGCCGCATTATTTAGAAATACAACTTTTGCTTCCTAACTTCTAAAAATATACAAGTTCTTTAGAAAAATTGGATAAAATCGAAAGACTACAGAACCATACTAATTACTTCCATGAAGGGGCGCTGGTTCATTTATTTTTGTCCTGGGTCAGCGGTTGCCCATCTCCTTTCAATATACTGAGTGCCACACGGTAATGTGGTGTCACCACGCAACGCTTACGGCGTCGCAGCGTCTCGTGTCAGTCTTTGGACGATAATGGAGCTATATTCTGCGAAGCCGCTCTAACGTCTCGCAACGCATCATCCCTCCCTGCTTCGTCTCAGCTCCCCTTGTCCGTTGCATGGCGCACGAAATCGCAACGCACCGGCAACGCATCGTGTATTCTCACTCTTGTAGGGTAGGTACTTAATAATGTTACTTTTTTTTTACTTGTTGAGTAGGCTACGGTCAGACCAACGCGTTCAGCCCGCGTCCTCAGTGGCGTGCACGGTCAAATTCCAAGTAGTCATACACACGTAGATCTAAACTGAATAATTTTTCCAACTAGTCGTACATGTAGAACTAAATGTATGACTAGATGGAACCAGCGTGGCGATCAATGGTAAGACAATGATCGCCACCGTGGACGCGGGCTGCACGCGTTGGTCTGACCTTAGCCTCATAGTTACTTGTACAGTAAAGCTAAGGCCAAACCAACGCGTTCAGCCCGCGTCCACGGTGGCGTGCACGGTGGCGATCCATTGTCTTACCATTGATCGCCACTGTGCACGCCACTGAGGACGCGGGCTGAACGCGTTGGTCTGACGTTAGCCTCATAGTTACTTGTACAGTAAAGCTAAGGCCAAACCAACGCGTTCAGTCCGCGTCGTGGCGTGCACGGTGGCGATCCATTGTCTTACCATTGATCGCCACTGTGCACGCCACTGAGGACGCGGGCTGAACGCGTTCAGTCCGCGTCGTGGCGTGCACGGTGGCGATCCATTGTCTTACCATTGATCGCCACTGTGCACGCCACTGAGGACGCGGGCTGCACGCGTTAGTCTGACCTTAGCCTCATAGTTTCTTGTACAGTAAAGCTAAGGCCAAACCAACGCGTTCAGCCCGCGTCCACGGTGGCGTGCACGGTGGTAATCCATTGTCTTACCATTGATCGCCACTGTGCACGCCACTGAGGACGCGGACTGAATGCGTTGGTTTGGCCTTAGCTAAACTGTGCTTGTAGTAACCTGTTTTACAATAACTATTACTTGTAAGTAACTGTTTTACAATAACTATTACTTGTAAGTAACTGGTAAGCAAGTGTACGACACGACAAAGAATTTAACTATGTATTTAGGAATAAATTATTTTATATTGTTGGTATTTTATTTGTTTTATTTTGGGAGCATTTCACATATCAAAATAAGGATAGAAGTACTCAATTAGATTCATACATTTATTACATTTATTTCCATTAATAAAATACATATTTACAGACATTATAGCTACTTCAAGTATCTTGCATCTTATAATAATGTAACAAGTAATTAATTTTGTAAAAATAAAAAAAAACCCCAACGCTCAACGGCTGAACAAGCTAAGAACAATCCCGAAAAATACAACGCTCAAACAAAAAAAAAACTAAATCGGTTCATCCGTTCGGGAGCTACAATGGGACAGACACACACACACAGACACCTCAAACTTATAACACCCCTTCGTTTTTCGTCGGGGGTTAAAAAGGTGTCAACTGTAACTGTCTTAAGGTAGGTTTAGACGAAGACTATAATCAGCCGCCTAAAAAAGGCACCGTAAACACTTTCGGTTGCATTTTTTCGGGGCATGCCAGCGCTGGCACGGACTAGAACACGCGCCTACTATTTGGCGCCAGTCACCTCCGCCGGCGGCGTCCTAATGACTGGTACTGAAAAGGCACCGTGTAAACAACTAGGGACGGTTTGCTGGTCGCTGGCGGCGAGATTTAGGCGGCTGAAAATAGTTATTGTCTAAACCAGAGGTTCTCAATCTTTTTTGGTGACGGAACCCTTTTGGAATGCGAAATACTTGATGGAACCCTACAGTAAGCCATTTTGCCAAGCATTAGATATGATATTTGAACTACACCCAAGCTAAACACCATCTAAAAACATGTTAAATCAATGTTTTATTACAAAAATGCAATAGGAAACTGAATTTGTGCATTATTCTTTAAAACAAAACAGAAGATACGAATCTTATCAATAGTATCTGAATTACAATCTATTGTTTGCCTACACACATATACAGGATGTGGCAAGATAATGGGACTCTCATGGTCTCAAGTACCTTTTCTGTTATAGTTAGAGGTTAACCCTACCTTTTCTTAGGAAACTAAAACTGCATTTGGTTTTTGAGAACCCATGTCCTGGATAAACTGTTATAACGAGGGAAGAAGGACGAATGAGTCTGGATCCCAAACGCCATAAAACACTCCACACATCCGCCTATAGTACACCAACTGATTGGGGATAAATATACATTTAAAAAAAAAATGGTTTTTGAAAAATGGTACAGTATTCGGGTAAATTAAATTTCTCAAAAAAACTAGTTGGGTTCAATCGCCTCTTATTTCTCATCAGGAATAATTTCATAGAATTGAAATGGTCAAATGGTTTAAATGGTCAACGAAACGTCAGCAGGAGAATAGTAAAGTACGTGGTGTATAGTCCTAATTTTTCTAAAAGGAATAATTTCCTTCAGACTAATTTTTCCTAATTACAACATCTCTAACTACAACAGAAAAGGAACTCACCCTGAGAGTCCCATTACCTTGCTACACCCTGTACATGACAATCCCTGTTTATAGATGCCCAAATGGATGGGCAACTAATATTTTTATTTTACCCTATGCTTAAATTCCAAAATCAGTCCCAAATTTACAGCCAAATAACTTCTTTGTGAGCATATTTATCATCAACCCGTTATTCTTCCAAACTCTTAAAATATCAGGAGAAAATACATACCATCAAAATCATGTCAGAAACTTAGAAGTTGTAAATAATGCTGAACAACATTATCTAGCCCCAAAGCTAAGCAGAGCTTGTGTTATTGGTACTAGATAACTGATATACTTAATACAATACATTACATAGATAGATATTTTTTATTATACATAGAAAATACCGAGAACACCCTGAACAAATATCTTTACACTTTAACATTGATTTACAATTGTCATTCTCACAGAAGATAGATTACAATTTACACAATGTTTATTCATCAGTTACAACATTGTTAGTAATGCTTATAAATAAGCAGAAATTTTAAATAGCATAGTAGGCCCTAAATTCTAGCAATAATGACTAATGGCCAGCATATCACATTCAGAAATGCATTTCTTTGGTTGTAACACTCAAACAAGATCAAACATTGTCGGAGTGTTGGCATTATGTTATTTATGCTTTCTCTCCTGCTCTATGGCCCTTGTTTCCAGCGCTACTTGCCTCTCACGGCTCAAAATGCCATCTAATTGTTCAGTAAAGGCATCAAACGAGAACCTTGTTTCAAATCTCTTCAGACCCGCATCCCCAAGTCTTTCACACAGATCTGGATAGCTCATCAATTTGCTCATAGCCTCGGCAAATGCTTGACTCTTCGGCTCGCATAGGAAACCTGTCACTTCATTTACAATAGTCTCAGTGGGTCCTCCACTGTTGACTGCTATTACTGGCTTACGGTAATACATCGCCTCTAACGGTACAATACCAAAATGTTCGTTAGATGGAGTGTAGATCAATGCCTTGCAGTTATACAGCAGGGAAACCTTTTCCACATCGTTTGGTGATTTCATAAAGGTGATTTTGTCTTCTATATCTAATTCTGCTGCTAGATCAGTCAGCTCCATATAATGCTCCATGTTTTCCAGATTGATTGGATCAAATCCTCCCGCCATTATCAAATGGACTCTATTCCAATCATCTTCACTTGCAATATGTTTTAAATTCTCGAAAGCCCTCAATGCTAATTTGAGATTCTTCTTTCTCTCATACCTGTTTATGGACAAGAAGATAAACTTGTCTGTTCCAAGTGGAACCACATCCTTCAGAGGCTTTGGCACAGTCGCCTTGAAAAACTCCGTGTTAATCGATGGATAACATATATCAGGTATGTCTTTGATTCTTTTAAATGCATCTTGGTAAACCCTTGCAGTGTATTTACTATTCACCAAGACTTTGTCAGCCTGAGCTGTTGTCAACTCCTCCAACCAATTCAATGGATATCTGTACAACTTCTTCAGAAAACCACCTTCCGATGTTAGAAGTTTATCAGGATGGTGACAGTAAAACACAACTCGGAAAGAACCTCTGGCTAGTTTCAAAAATGGAATGCACAGAGATATTAGGTCGGTGAAGATGAGCGTCGGTTCTTCATCAGGAATTACGTACCAAGCCATGTACACTGCAGCATAAACCATGCGTACATAGGCACATGCGGCTTTGAATCTCCAGAAAATAGACCGTGGTATCCAATCACCTATGACGGTCACAGGAAACGTACCATCCCTAGTCTCGGCAAAGCAATGCGTTGGGTCGTGGTGATTCGTGTAGAATGAGACTGCGTGACCTTTCTTCTTGAAGGCCAATGCGGCATCGAGAACGAGGCGCTCCGCCCCGCCGATACCTAAGTCCGGGTGCAAGAATATTATCTTCACCATTTTTCAAATAACTTCTGCAATCTTTTGCAAGGATTGTACCATTAGAAATCACTCAACTTATTTGAAAATGTACACGACAAGGCAACGTACGTAAACAAATACGAAACCACACAGATATAATATAATAGTTTGCTTGAAGTATGTTGCCAACTTAGTTTTGTTTTAAATGAGTCACCCGTTTGCACTAAACCATGGAATTAAAAATTATATATTAAACAGTACATATATCCTCTACAGCTGCTGTTCTGTGCCTCATGCAGTGTTGCCAACTCAGTGGAATTTCCACTAGTTCTGGTGGTTTAGACTATCCGTTTAGCGAGTAAATATTGGATTTAGTGGCTAGTGGATTTTTCTAGTGTCTTTGTTTGCTTCAGTTAGTGTTAAGGCACTACAACAACCACTAATCACTCACTAGTACAATTTTAACAAAAATAGTCAGAATATATAAATAAATGATTGAATATGGGTAATTTTTTTGTTGTGTAGGCAACACAACAGAACTAAGGAGATGGTTTTAGGGAATTCCTTTGATTAGTTAGTCAATTTCCTAAACAATTTTGATTATGGACTATATGTATATGGGTACTGGGTAAAGTTTGATTTGTTTTAAAGTTTTTTTTGTCTATGGTTTTCCTCCAACATTTAGTGGTTTTCTGGTGGTTTGCGAAACCGATGGTTTTTCTGGTTTTCTAGTGGGCTATGATGCCACATTTGGTCGGTTCGTAAAAATAAAATTGGCAACACTGTCCTCATGGTGTTTGTCTTGTTTTAAAGCGGTTTATAAAGGTTTTTTTATTATAAAAACTCGTATTTTCAGAAAAACTAAAAGTAAATTCCTACGTTTTGAATGCAGAACTTATTATTTTCAAAATCCAGCCTTTGCAATTCGTTTCATCACTTTTTGAACCTAAGTGGCCCGGAAAAACACTCAACTGTATATCTTATATCTAGCTAGACAACCTCTTGACCGATTAGGTATGCTCATTTTCGAAATTCTAGGTATTGACTTATAGCCCGTTCACCGTAGAACCTGTCTGGTTGGCGTGCCAACCAATCTCTAGAGAGTATCACTGAGCATGTAATCACTACGTTTGGTGCAACCAAGGCAGCACAGATAAGTATAGCAAGGCAAGTGCCATTTTACGGTGAACGGGCTGTAGTTTCGAAGATAATGCTTCCCGCAGTAACAAAACTGTCTCAAGTATTGCACGCACACCAACGGTAGTTTCGTCAACTCCAAACTATAAACGCACGTACTAGTATAGTATTATTTTATCTGTGACGCACGCAAGCTATTTGGGAGGTGGGCACATTGTAACCACTTTAATTAGGAGAATATACCCCACTAAAGTACGTACCCAGTGGCGTAACAATAGGGTGGCAGGGCTGGCAAAATGCCACGGGCTCCCAACCCAAGTGGGCTCCGGCCCAAGAGGCCGCGAGCTCAAAAATTTATTTTTTACATTGTACCTACCTGAGTATTTTAATTTATTTGAAAAGTATATTTTTATAAGTTCTGCTTAAAATCCAAAGTGAGACAACATTTTTTTTTAAAAGTTTCGAATTTGACACGGTCCCACAACCAATTTTTTTTAAATTTACGAATTTGCCACGGGCCTATAGTTGATATAGATATATAGATGCTATAGTTACGCCACTGTACGTACCAATACCTCCAGCCTTAGAGCATTGCAGGCCTCCGTACCGGAGCCTCTAGCAATATACACCGTCGAAGTACCTACCTAGCTGAAGGTACAGTAAGTAAAAATTTTTTGTTAGGAGAAAACAAATAAATAAATAAAAACGGCCAAGTGCGAGTCGGACTCGCGCACGAAGGGTTCCGTACCAATATATATAAAAAACACGTTTGTTGTATGGGAGCCCCCTTAAATATTTATTTTACTGTTTCTTTAGTATTTGTTGTTATAGCGGCAACAGAAATACATCAACTTTGAAAATTTCAACTGTCTAACTATCACGGTTCATGAGAACAGCACAGACGGACGGACGGACAGCGGAGTCTTAGTAATAGGCTCCCGTTTTACCCTTTGGGTACGGAATCCTAATAAAAACACCCCCACTTAATACAAATAAGAAAGAGGTACTTACCACTACAAGAAAATATAAATTATTTTCTTAAAATTGGGATTTTAGTCTATCTAAGTATTCCTATATCATGTATTTTGGTTCATAAATATATTTAGGCACGAGGTGGTGATAAAAATTAATAACTGAGATGGTTACTTCAAAAGCTGACATTAATGCCCACACAAAACAAAAAGGTTTTTGTACAAAGTGAATTTTATTGCAAAGATGACATAGTTGAACTTATTACATCAAAATCAATTAAATAATCATCAATATACATGGAATGTTGATATTAAGTTAACATATTTAGTTCAAACAATAAAGTTAACCAGCATACAACAACAGAAACAAGAACCAACATTATGTTGATGGACATGATGCAAATAAACCTTCTAGCTAGCTTGACTAACTATAACTCACTGAAATTAAAATAAAGTTGTTCATTAAATGATCTAAATGATCTCCGGTAAATTAATTACAATTCATCTTTCCTCTCAATCTTGACTAAATCCACGTGGAATGTCAGAGTAGCAGACTTGGGGATCTTTGGTGGTGCACCCGCTTCACCATAGGCAAGTTCTGGCGGGATGACTAGCTTCCTCTGCTCCCCTTCGCACATGCCCATGAGTCCTTGGTCCCAGCCTTTGATGACCTGACCGGATCCCAAAGTGAACGTGAGGGGGTTTCCTCGAGGGATCGAGCTGTCGAATTCGGTGCCATCATCTAGGGTGCCCTGAGAAAATATACATAAATTAGACCATTTTCATCTATATTACAAAGATGGGATGTTGTTTTACACATTATCATTGAGTCTGGTCTCTGGCCTTCTCTAGGGAACATTAAGAGGCAGACCACAGCCAAACTACGACACAATCTACCTCAGTAAAGTTCAGGTAAGTTAGAAAGTGACAGAATAGCGCTCGCGCAACGAAAATCTCGAAAAACAGTATTTAAACAAATATTTGCTGTGCAATCGAACATATAAATCTACTATGCTCTCTAAAATAATATTATTAGTTACTCTGGTCAGAGTGGACATAAGGGGGCGCGTAATTACAGGCACATGAGACTTTACATCTTTATGTATCAGGGTGGCGGGCGCAGTGCAATGCCACATAGGGCGCGTCCTAGGTGGACGTGACCTATGAGGTAATGCACTGTTCTGGGCCATCAGCTTGTTCCGTCATTCAAGTAGTATAAAAAAAAAAAAAAAAAAAAAAAGCCTGAAAGAAATATTTTAAGTGTAGAGGTTAGGTCACGATTATTGTACACGAACATTAATCGAAACATTATCGTGTTTTGGGCTTTACATTGGAAATGATTATTTGTTGTCAACTTGTCTGTGTATAGATGTAGATTTAGCTAAAATACGTTTATGAGAAGCACAGTTGACTATTGGCAGCCTCTTAAATTCATGTCAACGCACGCAATTAATGTAATTCATACCGTATAGTGCATGTGTAGGAGATCTCCTTTTTTGCTCTTGATAGGGCATTCTGCGGGGCGCTTCTTAACACCAATTTGTAACTTTTTCGTTGCAGAGTTTGCAATCACAACATGTGAAATTACACTCATCAAAACTATTACAAATATCAGAATTTTGCACAAAGTTAGAATTGCAGTCTTCATTTTTCCAAATACTTGTTCTTTGAGGCAATTTAACACAATAGCCCCCGGAAGAAGAAATTGATACACCAAATTACAAGTTTGATTTTGTATTAGATAGAGTACGTTCTACGTAGTCCACTCTTGGTCTAGTTTGTCTGTGCCAACTGGTGCCAACCATAGTTTTTTTTTTTTATACGCTAGGAAGATGGACTAAAGGCATGTAACTAAGGCTAAAAACGAAACGGTATCGATTATACTAGTCTCATTCTTTTATATGAATGTATTCATGTGTTGGAATGAGACAAGCATAAATCTATCTGTTCTTATTTGTGTAAGTCGTACCAGGCCAAATGTCAAATTACTACTACATTCATGGTAACAATTTGGGAAGATGTATATGCATGGTGCCAATATTCAGGGTACGGAACGGAAAAACGACTGTCGTGTGACAATATATTTGTTTCTCTCTAACATAGGATAGCAAGCTATAGGAGTAGTAGCCTCCTGAGGTATGGTAGCGGCACGGGAGGGTGGTGATTTTCTTTTGTCAAATGCTTAGACAAGACGCACACGAGATTAGCAACCGAAGATGGGTCCTCGGATTAGAGCTCAAACTAAAGATGTTGTTTATAATGTATATAATTTTTTCAAGGTTAGGAAATCTGATCCAAATTCTGCCGTGCATGAAAACGATATACCTACAACGACTCAGATAACGAAAGTGATTCCACTCATACTGACAGTGATTCGAGTAGCGATATGAACATAAGCTAATAAATTGAAAGTTCAGTTGAAAATATTGATATTAGTACTTGTACTTGTAGTGCAGACTCTTCTCCGTAAGTAAGCCGCCAATGGGCCCTTTTTGCGTGAAGGGTGGAGGCTGCTAGTCCAGCCACCCGATGTCCTCCAGGAAGGCTAGCAGCTCGCTAATGCCGGCGCAGGCCTGCCTAGGCGTCCTTGGTGTCCCGAGGTATGTTTTCCTCTGGGACGCCACGCTGCTGCACTCCAGGAGTACATGCGCTGGCGTCTCATCTGCTGCTAGACAGCCTCTACATAGGGGGCTATCTGTAATACCCAGAGTAAATAAATGTTTATTAAGAGCACAGTGACCCGTGACAATCCCGACGATCCGCCGTAACTTGTCAGGCTTCAGACTGAGGAGTTTACGGGAGTATTTCGGATTTAGGTCCGGAAACGCCTCCTTTGACTGCCTGCAATCCGATATACTTTCCCATAGCTCTTGGTGTAGATAGACAGTACGCTTACGTATCCAAGACCGGATCTGGCTAAAAGGCAGGGGTAAAATAGGCTCCGGTCCTGCTGGAAGCAATTCCGAGCCCCTCCTGGCCAGTTCGTCAGCCCCATCGTTACCTCTGGAGCCGCTATGCCCCCTGATCCATTGCAATGTTATGTTGTTTGACTTACTTGCTTCCTCCAGCAGGTTATGACACTGTATGTTTAACCCTGATGTATGTTCGATTTTCTGCAGGGCTCGTAGTACCGCAGCGCTGTCAGAGAGTATCCTGATGTTAAAGTCAGTTACCTTCCTACGTAGCACTGCGTAAGCAGCCTGGATTATGCCTACGCATTCCGCTTGGAAGATGGAATTCCACACCACCAAAGCTGCTGACGAGTGAATGTTAAGATCTTCCGAAAACGTACCCGCTCCGGTTCCTGCCATCATTTTAGATCCGTCTGTATATATTCTAAGTTCATGAGTGTTCGAGATGTCACTAGGCTCTTCATGTAATTGTGCAGCGAAGCTCTTAAAAAAAACGTGTTTTTTGGGTACCCTATCATAAATAGAGAGTAACAGTGGATTACCATCTGCGAACTCGTCTATGATGGTAGTGTAGGTGGCCCGTATGTCATGCATTAGTAAATTTAAAGCCCTGAGTCTGTAGGCAGCGGCTGCTGCCTCCTGTTGCACGTGTAAGTGCAGCGGGGTTAGGCCTATTAAGGCTTCAAGAGCAGCCGTTGGGGCCGTTCTCATACTACCCGTAGTCGCCACACATGCCAATCTCTGGAACTTTTGCAATTTACTAATAATAGTACTCTGTTTGGTTCTAGGCCACCAACCTAGAGCGCCATATGTTAACGAAGGTCTAATCACCGTGTTGTAAAGCCATAGGGTTATCTTTGGGCTAAGACCCCATGTTTTGCCCACCATTCTGCGACATTGCCAGAATGATATCGTGGCCTTCTTTATTTTTTTGTTTTATTTTACAAAATTAACAAAAAGTGTTATCGATTCGTGATACTGATCACTTACCAAGCCTCCAGTATGAATCTGGCTGCATAAATAACTGTGATAAATAATTAGATTTAAATAATGTTTGTTGTTCCACTCCACGTTCATAAGTGTCTATGGAAAAAGTCTCCTGGACATGATTTTTTTGTATGGTCACCGTATTAGAAAGAGACACGCTGCTTGCTCGGCTCGTTTTTCAGCTGCGAGCGCTCAGTCCTTTTGTATTGTAATTTTGTTGTTTTGTATTGTATTCCTTTTGTATTGTCCATGACCAAGACAAATGTACGTAGTACACTGTTCTTCTTCTTCTTCTTTTTTTTGGCGTGTTCAGCGGACCGGTAGTGGTTCCACAAGAGTTTGCCAATGACAGGTGATTAACTTGATATTAAAACCAAAAAAGTGCTGGGAGTTTGAGGAAAGATAAAGGCACGGTTTAAGGGAGAATCGTACGTACGTGATAATGTAATACAAATTTTGTAACATGCGTTAGCATCCTAGTAGTCTGTGACTGTAACTGAAATAGTACACTGTTTGTCTAATAACAGATGACAGATGTTTATCAGACAAAGTATGTCGACATTGACATTGGCAAAATTGTGGAAACTAAAGCCACAGTAGCCACAAATAAAAGAAGAAGAAGAAGTCTAACTAAATTGTTATTGTTGCATGCACCCGTAAATAAATTATACAGTAATCTTCATCAATGAAGTTGTAAAGATGAACGTAAAGAAAAATCCCCTGGACAACTACAAAAGGTTCCTGCTCAACAGGTCGAGCTCTAGCACTCCTTTTGTTGAATTCCTTGAGCATTGCATTAGCACCGAGGATGAAGCGGCTAACTACTGTTTTCATAAAGTTATGGTAAGTCTTGCTTAATCTTAGATACATACAGACTACAAACAAACAACATGCACATTACATTTCAATAAGGTAATCAAGAAATTGCCCGTCCCGTCCGTCTCCAAAACATTGAATAAGTACCTAGTAATTTTGTAAATCAGTTCCTTTGATGCCGGCATTAAAATGTTATGGTGACTGACAGCTAGCTGATCCGATGATGGAGATGGAAGTTGGGCAACGGAACTCCTCGACGATATACTAACCTGCCAGTTTTTAGAATCAACTCACAGTTCCGATCTCTAATTTTATAAAAGCTTGTTTTGAAAAAGAGATTTTTCATTTGTTATTAATTCATCGACTTCCAACAAAAGGAGGATATTTCAACACCACTGAAAAATCGGAATAATTAAAGAATAATAAATAGTACGAAATTATCACGACTCTATACAGAAGTGAACACAATTCTCGTCAGGAAACTAATAAACTATAAGTAGGTATTTTTTTGGTGTAGTAACTACAACCCTGTTTGGTTCTCCTTCATTACAATTTATCTTTATGTTTCAGGTGCATGGCTGGACAGAATCCAAAGTAGATCTGTATGAAACCTTCAGTGACTATTTCGCAGCACCATTTGTACCGATCGCTGGCTCGACACAGGCTGGCATATCCTCATTCTACACGAGCAGTCTCTCATTTATAAACAAGATTCTACGATATGACTTCATGTTTCCGTTCCAACTGAACTCGTTCAATATAATGTTCAATATAGATGTTCTGTTTAATGATAAGACGTCGACTGAGTTGTTTGACAATCACGTGACCCTCGATGATATAGTTGCGGGTGTGGTGAGCAGACGGTTCACTGATAACTGCGAGCTGGATTTGTCTAACTTTTGCAATGATCCAGGTATGTTATCATGCTTCCTTATGCTTACAAATTCAACTAGTTAGTTAACTGCATAGACTAACTAAACACAAATAGACTGTCAATCTCATACAAGAAAACGTGCATCGATAAATGATTGCCTACAATGACGCTAGATGTCGCCGAGTGTTTTGAATCTGCTATAAACGATTGTTATGCTTTAAATTCGAATAGATCGACCATAGTTTCATAATTAAAAAATAATATATAAATTTAAATGTTTATTTTTAAAGAATTAAAAGAGATTAAGAAATTGGTTTAAAATGCTGTTTGAATGATTCCCAGGCTATTTGCTAGCGCCATCTAGAAATAGCCTGGAATTTGTCCTTTATTGAGTCACGTTTTCTTGTATGAGATTGGCAATCTATTGTGTTTAGTTAGTCTATGGTAGTAGTTAGTAGCAATGGGGGCGATGAGCTCACCACTTGTTACGTCTATATTCCCACGATGGTGCAACCCAGTGTAGTAGTAGAAGACCTTTTTTATGTAAGTGTTCATCCGGGGAAGTACTACTACCATAACTATTTCTGCCGCAAAGCAGCAGTGCTCGCATTGCTATGTTCCGGATTGAAGGGTATGGGTGCCGGTGAATACAGGCACATGAGACTTTTCATCTTTATGTCTCAGGGTGGCGGGCGCAGTGCAATGCCGCATAGGGCGCGTCCTAGGTGGACGTTACCTATGTGGTAATACGCTGTTCATAGGCAGAAGGTACCGCTTAATATCAGGTGGGCCATCTTATTGATCAGTCATTCCAAGCTGTAAGAAAAAAAAAATAGTTTCACACTGTAAATCCCAGGATCCTGTGATATCCTATTTGATATCTAGTTCCATGAATCCTGGTTTAGCAAATATATATCTTGGTATAGTATACCTACAAGAAAGTAATTGTTACTTTGTATTAGTTTCTTGAAAACAGGTGTAACTGTTTTGTGGGGCTTTTCAATGATCTTTGTAGCTAGGCCTTATCTCGCCTAGCTCTGCCTGGATCACTATTGTAGCACTACCAAAACCTTAGCGCTCCTGAGAATACGATATTTTGTGCAGTTAAGCGCGTACATAAATCCCATACAAAAATAGTCAGACTTATAAAGAACCTTCAGCATAATTTAATTCCTATACTGAAGGCATTGTAGTACCTATAATACTATGCCTGCAATTTTAAAACTGTGATTGAATGTTTGAAGGTGAAATTACAGGCACATGAGACTTTTCATATGTCTCAGGGTAGTGGTGGCAGGTTATGCGTAGTAGTAGAGCTTTTTTGTGAAAAAGTTCGTCCGGGGAAGTACTACCACCATACCTATTTCTGCCGCAAAGCAGTAGTGCTCGCATTGCTGTGTTCCGGTTTGAAGGGTAAGGGTGCCGGTGAAATTACAGGCACATGAGACTTTTCATCTATGTCTCAGGGTGGCGGGCGCAGTGCAATCCCACATAGGATGCGTCTTAGGTGGACGTGACCTATGAGGTAATGCATTGTTCATAGGCAGAGGTTACCGCTTAACATCAGGTGGGCCTCTTGCTTGTTCCGTCATCCAAGTAGTATAAAAAAAAAAAAAAAATGCCTGTTTGACTTATTGACTACTGTTATTAAGCTTGAATACCGGGACTAGTCTCAGGATACCAGGATTGGCTTAGATAAAACCCACGCACACGGGACCTCATAGGAGGTTGGATTTCGATAATATTCTCCAATTGTGTTGAATTTTCCGACATCTGTGGCGCGGCGGGAGCATAGCCGGCTGACATACAAGAGGGTGGGAAAACTGATTGTATGATCTGTAAATATTTGTTCAGAGTCTAGGTGTTGTGGTACCATGGTACCAGTTCCTGACAACACCCACAACATGGTTATCAGTGGTATCACATCATAGTGTGGGATCAGACTATGTATATATGTATGACTCGTGGGTTATATGTTGGTATGGAACTGAACTAAAAGTGTTTTTTCAGAATTTGCTGAGAAGAATATAGCTTTCTACAAAATATCACTACTAGGTCAATTCAAAATATTGATGTTGCGGATGGGTAGAGACACCAAGTCCTTGAACCTGAGCAACAATGAGATGAGGTCAGTATTTAAGGTTCCTTACCAATGGAACCTTTATAGCAGCCTTTCCCAAAGTGGGCGATAACGCCCCCTTGTGGGCGCTGCATAAAGGGGGGCGATAAGAGACCCAGAAAAAAATCGGGGTGTCAAATCAGACACACTTTCGCATTATTTTAATAGTTATTAGTATTCCTAGATAGGTAATTTTCGTAGATAATAGACCGCGGGCTATCATGTTTTAACAAGTTTTTGTTAAATAACCCGATTTGTGCATGTTTAATCTCCACTAATAAAGCTCACATAAAAATGGGGGCGCTAAAAATAACTATGGGGTCGCTAAAAAATAATTTATATTCAAAATGGGCAGTAGACAAAATAAGTTTGAGAACCCCTGTCTTACATAAAAGTCACGACCCTCAGCAGTGAGGTTACCGACGCAAGGAGGAGGGGGGCATCAGCTGATAGCCGCCTCCATCCACCGATACGCTAATGTCATCTGTTCATGCAGCATGCAGGCTTATCTAGGTATAGGTCCGTTCCGTTGGGGCTTTATAGGAACACTCTGTCTCTCTGTCTGTCTACAGAGTTACAAAAGAGAGTGACCCAATCACGGAGGTCTAGAATAAACAAATTCAAATTATGGGGGTTCGTTTTGGGAGGAAAATTAGATAAACTATCAATAGCTTTTGTCATTTACTTATTTTAGTAGCAGTAGAGCTTTTTTGTGAAAGAATTTGTCCAGGAAGTACTACCACCATACCCTTCAATCCTAGCAGGAGTGCTTGCATTACTGTGTTCCGGTTTGAAGGTGAAATTACAGGCACATGACACTTTTCATCTATATATCTCAGACTAGCGACTCGTCCTGGCTTCGCACGGGTAGTTTCAGGATGAAAAACAGCCCCTCCTATCCCCCCCCCCCCCCCCCCTGGTAGCCTATGTCACTCAGGGTGAATGTAGCTTTCCAATGGTGAAAGAGTTTTTGAAATCGGCACAGTTAATGTGTTGTTATAGGCAGGGGTTACCGCTTCATCGGGTGGGCCAACTGCATGTTCCATTACTCACATTTTTTTTTGTAATTTCTTACATAATTTTAGTTTAGTTTCACTTCCTTTCATAGTGCACTTTTGTTGTATTCTACGAGTTCAGTTTGGCTTCTGGCAATGAACAGCATTTTCTATAGTGATCAGTTACTATTTAATAGTAGTAGAGCTTTTTTGTGAAAGAGTTCATCCGGGGAAGTACTACCACCATACCTATTTCTGCCGCAAAGCAGTAGTGCTCGCATTGCTGTGTTCCGGTTTGAAGGGTTAAGGGTGCCGGTGAAATTACAGGCACATGAGACTTTTCATCTTTATGTCTCAGGGTGGCGGACGCAGTGCAATGCCACATAGGGTGCGTCCTAGGTGGACGTGACCTATGAGGTAATGCACTGTTCATAGGCAGAGGGTACCGCTTAACATCAGGTGGGCCATCTGCTTGATCCGTCACTCAAGTAGTATAAAAAAAAAAAAAAAAATGCTGGACTGTTCACACAACATAATCTAGCCCCAAGCTAATTTTTGCCATAATATTTTTATACACCTATATTTTTACTTCTGTTTTTTCAGCCAACCACCAGTTGAAATTCTAAACTTCTTTATAAAAGGAGACCTGACATCTATTAACTTGAGCAATAACAATGTAAGTCCTCCGTATTTTATAATACAAGGTGTAACATAATATCCCTATAAGCCCGGGAAGGTGTCATGCTAGTCATGCTACCCATCATGGCGAATAACATTAGTTCTACGACTTAATAAATTTCGAAGTATCTTATACATGAAATGTCTCGTAAAAATCCTCCAGAAATTCCTGAAATTCTTCCAGAAATTTACCTAACACAACATGAGGCAGCCCAACGTAAGGTACTTTAACGTATCGTAACATCCTCATGTTGCGCTACGTACACTTTTGGTGGAATATGAGGATTTTTGCGAGGCATTTCATGAATAAAAAAACTACGAAATTTAAAAAGTCGTGGAACAAAAGTTATTCGCCATGATGTGTAGAATACCCACTCCCCGGGCTTATAGGGATATTATGTTACACCCTGTATATTGAGCGGTAGAAGAGTTCTTATTCAGAGAAAGTATCAATTTGTTAATTGATACTCGGAATAAGCGATCGAGCGGTAAACATTGTACTATAAAAAGTAATTGGGCATTTTTAATGAATCTAATTTGTTTTTGTTTTTATTCATACCTACGCGAAGTTATTGGCAAAATTGTTAAATTAGCCGCTCATGTTATAATAAAAAAACGCCGAGTTAATAATAATTGATCAACCATTTATTTGACCTTATCTCACCTTGTCTCAGTTGGGTTTGACACAACGTGTTTTCTTTTTCCATTCCTATAAGTAATTGAGGATCGTTATTTAACGCTCAAATCTGAATAATCTAGTGCTCAACTTAATATTGTAATAAAGTAATAATACTGCTCCCTTTAATATACTAACACATTTTTATTAAATTGTGAAGTAAAAAAACGGACAAGTACGAGTAGGACTTGCGCCCGCAGCCCGAGGGTATAGTACAAACTTAATTATGTACTAATAGATTTTCTGATTTTACCTTTACTTGTACCTTGTTGCCAAATTTAATTATTCTAAGAAAGTTCATAAATGTCAGTATTTTTTGATTGCATTGACTTAGAAGATTAGGGCTGCGCCAACCCCAGGTAGAAATTTTCCAGGAGGAAAAAACGCCTCGCACATCTCGAAAAAGCGGTTTTTATTGAATATTCGTAAAATATAGATAATTTTACAAAACCCCTAAAGTAAACCCTCGGCTTTGTTGTATTGATTTTTATCTAATTTTTCCAATTATAATTATGCACCATTTTAATAAACAATCAAATCTAGCCAAAGTTTAGAGGTAACTTTGGGTGTTTTTTATATCGAGAAAATATTATCCTATCGTGTTTTTGGTACAGTGATCCCTCGTAATTATAATTTAGTATCCATGCATATTTTTAATTTGAATATTGTACTTGATTTAGTCAGTTAAAAATCAAATCTACGATTAGGAATTTTGCGGCATAGCCCGCCTTAATACCATTTTCCCCTGCAACTTGCAAGGGACCGTAGACCTTATATTTGTATAATATTTGTATTAATTTCTTGATACCTCTACCCCTTCCTGAGAAAAGGGTATTGACAGACGGACAGATGGAAAACAAAATAATCCCTGTAAGGGTTCCGTTTTTACAAGCTTTTATTTAACTTGCAATGTATGTATGTTTGTCCGGGTGGAATCTTGCAACTGAATTTTAAAGCAGTTATCCTCAACTGATTGAGATAATATTTTGTATACCTGTCAAGTTCCGATGGCAATGCAATATTATGTTGACAGCGAGCTGATCTGATAATGGAGACGGAACTCCTCGAGGGATAATAGTAGACTGGCCGTGTTTAGGCTCATTTTGACCAGCAGATGGTAACGATCACAAATTTTATAAAAGCTTGTATCGAAAAAAAGACACTATTATGCTTATTACTTTTGATTATAAATGTACATTAAAAAATGTTTCATTCACAATTTTATTTGCAGATCGCTTCAATATCCGACTTGTTTAGAGTGAGCAGTAAGATTGAGAAGCTCTGGGTGGAAGGTAACCCGCTATGTGATGATATAGCACCAGCTCTCTATGTCAAAAGCATCACTATGAAGTTTCCGCGATTGTCTGAATTGGTAAGTGGGTAAGCCCATACTGTCCCATTGGGCAAGTCAAAGTCGCAAAGTAGTTATAGTTATAGTTTATTTATTTATAACGGATTATTGTTACATGTCAAGTTGGTTTATAAAGCATTTAGGTCATAGTTATAGGTGCATACTGACAAATTAATACAAATAAATACCAGAAATTTAGTACTTAGCTCACAAGTTTGTCAATTATAAAATTCAATAAAATTATTATATAAAAACACAAAACAGTCATAAATCTAAACATTTTTTAAAAATCTCTAATTTCATTAAATTAAATTGACAGTAAATGTCGTAAATGTCATATTACATTAATTAAAGTCTAATTACAACCTAATAATGATTTTAATATTCTTAACATACAGGATTCAACGAAGTAAGCTCAGCACAGTCATAGAAAGACTGCTGTAATAGCCATTTTTTTAGCTTAGTTTTGAATGGTCGCGTCGATGGAGCGTCAGTGATAACAGTCGGTAGGCGATTGTATACCGTCGGTCCCATGACGTGAATCAGCTTTGACGTTTTTGTGAGCCGCCGTGGAAGCGCCCGCAGCCTATCCGCATGCCTGTGACCGTCACCATACCTCGCATATTCATCTAAGTTATTCCTAACGTAGAGAGCAGCCTGAAATATGACAAGATCAGGTACGGTCATGATTCCGAGAGATTTAAAATATGGACGCGCCGATGTGTCCCGTGGGATCCGCACTATTGCGCGTACCGCTCTCTTTTGCAGTCTGAAGGCGCGCTCCCAGTCGGCTGCGCGCCCCCAAAACTCAACCCCGTACTGCAACAAAGAGTGGACTGATGCGAAATAAAAACTTCTCACCATTCCTCTATCTAAAGTTGCGGAGAGACGCCACAGAGCCAAGCATGCTCGACCTACTTTTATGCACAGTGTGTCAATATGGGCTTCCCAAGTGAGACATTTATCTAATGTGAAGCCTAGAAATAACGTGCAATCTACTTTCACGATCGCTCTTGATCCCAGGCTCACCGAAATTGGTGCGTAGTCCCACCCGCAAGGTTGAAATGCATGTAATTGGTTTTGGCTACGTTTAAAATAAGCCCGTTTTGATGAAACCACTTATTCAAATCGCCAGCTGCAGCTTCCTCTCAAGAGTGTTCAAGTTGGTGGCCTCCACGATAGCTGCCACGTCGTCCGCATACATAAAGATATGTGCATCGTGAATACAGTCCGGTAAGTCGTTCAAGAGGAGGGAAAACATTATGTTCGATAACGATGAACCCTGCGCTACACCAATGGTGGTTGACATCGGTGTCGATTTAATTTCCCCTCCTCTGCCCGTAACAATCTGCGTTCGGCCAGTCATGAAATTGAGTAGCAGGTGCAACGCCGAGTTATCAATTCCATAATAATTGAGCTTGCCCGTAAGGACGGCGTGGTCAGCGACGTCAAAAGCTTTTGACAGGTCACAGAAGATGACCGCCACCTGCTGCTTACGCTCTCGAGCTTCAAGCACGCGAGCAAGTAGTCTCCTCCCGTGGGCGTCGTAAAAGCGACGCAGGAGCACCCTCCTGCGTCGCAGGCGAACGTTCGCCCGCCGCGCCACAGAGGTCGTCAAAAACCGTATATAATATATATATATATAACCGTGTATCCATAAATCCATAAACCGTAGTTTTGTTTATGTTTCAGGATGGCGTACGAATAAACGAAACTGGCTTACACTTTCCATTCGTACGCAACTACCTAGAGCCGCCCGTCGGGCTCACGAAGACATTGCAGCAGAACGAGTGGTCGTCCAAGATGCTGGTCGAGAAGTTCCTCACGATATACTTCACTCACTACGACGCGCCGGGACGCCCCGATATACTAGGGTTCTACTGCCCCTACTGCACGGTCACCATCACCACTAGATTTACGGGTAAGTGTCGCGAGACCTCTGCGGAACCTATGGCGCCGATCGTTCGGTTCAATACGCTCGCAGTGTTGCAGCGCAACAACCACATACACACAATGCGGCAGATTATACAGAAATCTGAAGAGTATAATCGGCCCCTGTGTCTGGCATTTGTGGATTATGAGAAAGCCTCTGACTCTGTTGAAACCTGGGCTGTTCTGGAATCCTTGCAGCGATGCAAAGTGGACTATCGTTACATCGAAGTGTTGAGATTTCTTTATGATGCTGCAACTATGAGTGTCCTAGTACAGGATCGGCAGTCTGAACCCATCCAATTGCGACGCGGAGTGAGACAGGGGGATGTCATATCCCCGAAACTGTTCACTAACGTATTGGAGGATATGTTTAAGACGCTGGACTGGAATGGTATGGGCATAAACATAAACGGCGAGAACATCACCTACGATTCGTGGATTGTGTTTTTTACCAGTTTTAAATTATCGAAGATTTTATCTGTCTCCTTTTTAATGAAACAATTCACGTCATAAACCATTTTTCTGGCTTGCAGTTAACACATTTTTTTTCGGCATGTTTTCCACAAACACGAAAACGAAAACAACAGTATCAATATTAAATATCAAAAACATGTGTGCGCGTCTGTATCTAGGGAGCGCGAGACGCGAGTGTAGGGCGCGCTGTATGGAAGGCGACTGATCAACCAATAGCGCGCCGGCGCTGCCCGCTTCTCCCGTCGCGCCTCTTTCCCCCCGCTAAACAGACCCAAAAAATTACTACTGCGAATTGAAGGTCAGCGCTCATAACTCGACCGACCTATACCATCCTTACCTCAAAGTCAAAAAGTATTTTATTCATTGAAATCACAAGGATCATTGAGAATCATCAGTATACCCGCAATTCGCACTAAGCGTTTCGGTTCCACCTTTGTTATGCGAACAGCTAAGGAATGGAACAGGTTGCCGTCGTGTCTTTCCTGAAAATTATAATATGGGTATCTTTAACAATTAATGATGATATTATATGATTTATCATCATCATCAGCCCACACTAGTCTACTGCTGGACATAGGCCTCTCCCAATACGCGCCACTGAGCCCGGTGTACGGCTCTTCTAACCCACTTTCTGCCGCCGCCTTTCGTAGGTCATCGCTCCACCTAGCCAGAGGGCGCCCCACGCTACGTGCTAAGACGCGGTCTCCACTCAAGAACTCGCTTACCACAACGGTTGTCGGTTCTTCGGCATATATGACCAGCCCATTGCCACTTCAGCTTGCTAATCCGGTGGGCTATGTCAATGACTTCAGTTCTCTGTCGGATAATCTCATTACGGATTTTATCTTCCAGATAAACTATGAGCATAGCACATACACGTCACATACACACGTTACATGATTGACATATTGACTCCCTCTATGGCGCGGCGGGCGAAGGTTCGCCTGCGACGCAGGAGGTTGCGGGTTCGATTCCCGCCTCGGAAAAAATATCTGTACGTTCTGCAGATATTTGTTCAGGGTGTTCTGGGTATTTTAATGTATAATCAAAAATATCTGTCGATGTAATGTACTACAGGCAAATGAGCGATGGTAGCCTAACGGTTCAATAGTGCAACTCAGAATCCAACGATACCGGGTTCGATCCTAGGCTCCGCACCAATGACTTTTCTAAGTTATGTGCGGATTTCCATCGCTCTGTGCTTCGGAGGGCACGTTAAGCTGTCGGTCCCGGCTGTTATTGATTAATAGCAGTCGATAAGCCATGTCAGAGGCCCTCGGGCGGCTTGACAAACTACGACACCAGAGGCCAGCACTACCTCATACGAAACGAAACTATAGGCAAATGCTGTGCTGCAGCATGCACATGTGTAGCTGGACTCCAAAGCTGTCGTGTTTTGTTTAAGGCTTCGAAGAGAAGTATTCGTCCCACTCCCGGAATATTCTTACCGACAGCCGTTCAACCGCCAATTCGAAACGGGTGTACCAGGGCACGGCAATGATGAAATTTGTATTCTGTGACCGACTGCCGGCGACTGTACACGACCCGTCCACGTTCACTGTTGACGTTTTACGTCATGATGTAAGTACAGCTCGTTCACCCATTAGTATACCCTCTATTCGCACTAAACGATTCAGTTCTACCTTTATAATGCGAACTGCTAAGAAGTGGAATACACTACCGTCGTCTGTCTTTCCTGAAAACTATAATCTGGGTCTCTTCAAGTCTAGAGTGAATAGGTGCCTTCTAGACCTTTGTGCTCCATCTTCGGCCACATCGTCACTTACCAACAGGTGAGATCGTGCTCAAACAAAGGTCTAACCTTAAGATTGCACCTGCGTTATACTTTTAGTCTGTCTGTACAACGGATGATGTTTTTTAACCGACTTAGAGAAAAGGAGGTGGTTCTATGTTGTATGTATGCATGTATTTTATAAGCTTATATTTAACTTGCAATGTATGTATGTTTGTCTGGGTGGAATCCGGGTGGAATCTTGCAACTGAATTTTAAAGCAGTTATCCTCAACCGATTGAGCTGAAATTTGGCATACCTGTCAAGTTCCGATGACAATACAATATGATGGTGACAGCGAGCTGATCTGATAATGGAGACGGAAGGTGGACCATGGACCTCCTCGACGGATAATAGTAGACTGGCCGTGTTTAGGCTCATTGTGATCAGCACACGGTTACAATCACTAATTTTATAATAGTAGATTATGGTACAAGTGTGTAATGTTGTTGATTAAGCGCTTAGGCGAGGGTCTTAAGAGAGCCGAGGACGGCAATCACCAACATTACACACTTGTATCATACCACGTTTTTCAACACACTTGTGAAGAAAATAATAATAAAACAGAACTGTATAAATGTTCTACTGTCTCAATAACTCACTTGTGAATAATAGCAATGAAAAGTCACAGTTTGATTACAGGTGTAAAACAGAAATACACACTCTGTGTAAATGTTCAACTGTCTCTATAACTCTCTAGTCAATAATAGCAATTAAAAGTCACAGTTTGATTACAGGTGTAAAACAGAAATACACACTCTGTGTAAATGTTCAACTGTCTCTATAACTCACTTGTGAATAATTAAATGAAAAGTCACAGTTTGATTACAGGTGTAAAACAGAAATACACACTCTGTGTAAATGTTCAACTGTCTCTATAACTCACTAGTGAATAATAGCAATTAAAAGTCACAGTTTGATTACAGGTATAAAACAGAAATACACACTCTGTGTAAATGTTCAACTGTCTCTATAACTCACTTGTGAATAATAGCAATGAAAAGTCACATTTTGATTACAGGTGTAAAACAGAAATACACACTCTGTGTAAATGTTCAACTGTCTCTATAACTCACTAGTGAATAATAGCAATGAAAAGTCACAGTTTGATTACAGGTGTAAAACAGAAATACACACTCTGTGTAAATGTTCAACTGTCTCTATAACTCTCTAGTGAATAATAGCAATTAAAAAGTCACAGTTTGATTACAGGTGTCATTAATGTACCTAATTACGGTGAAATTCGAGCCACTTTATGAGCAAGTGTGATGAAAAAGTTTTTATTGAAAAATATATTTTTCTCAATAAACTTAAATAAATAAATAAATAATGCTGGACAGTTCACACAACTTTATCTAGCCCCAAGCTAAGCAGAGCTTGTGTTATGGGTACTAGATAACTGATATACTTAATACAATATAATAAGTAGATAGATATTTTTAATTATATATATTGATGATAAGACGCCTATTGTTTTATTACAGACGCATATGTTAATAATAGTAGTGAGCGGTATTTTCAAGGAGAGGGATGCCCCCGAGGACCCGTCGCGAGTGTTCCACTTCAGAAGGACGTTCGCGTTAAAAATTCGTAAAACTAAATTTAACCCCACGTGGAGATACGTGATCGAGAACGAGCTGATCCATATAACCACCGCCACGCCGCAACAACTCACCAACTGTTTTAAGGTAACATAGACACACGCCTTTATCCCCGAAGGGGTAGGCAGATACTGAATGGGCCTCTTTTCACAGTGGGTTGCACCATCGTGGAATATAGACGTGACAAGTGGTGAGCTCATCGCCGCCATTGCTTCCCACGACTGACTCTGCTAACGCTTTCTTCCAGTAATAACACATTCCATAATAAGCTAGCAGCCAGGACAAATCTTATACCAACGAATCTTATCAACAAGTCCGGGTAATCCCTTAGTCGGCTTTTACGACATCCACTGGAGGCGACGGAGGGGTATATTCTTAGGTCGGACACACCACCACGGTTTTAAGGTAAGGCTATATTTATTTTATACAGAATGTATCATGATATCCCTATAAGCCCGGAGAGGGGAGAGGCGACAAGGTGGACGTTAGCAGTGAGATAGCACTGTTCATAGACAGGCATAGATAAAATAATACTATACTTACTCATGAAAAAACCAACCAAATAGACCAAATGATAACCATGTTTAAGGTTCTTCATGGAAAGATAGATGCCCCTGATCTCCATGATGAGCTGGCGCGGTTCTACGTCCCCAGCAACTATTGCAGCGGCAGGAGGCATAAGTTACTCTCGGTGCCGTTTTCCCGCACGGTGGCGCGCGCCCATTCTCCGAGCCCGCGCACACTCACTGCGCTCAATGCCCTCCTGGACGCAAATCGTGATTGCGATGTGTTTGCGGATGGATGGAAGATGATCCTGTCGGAGTGCTTGGGGTTCTGCGAGGTGAATGTGTGAGAGGGATGTCTGACATTTTGACATTTATCTATTGCTTGCTTTTATTGTCGTTATTGTTTAGGTTTTATTATTACTAACTATTATTTATTTTTGTCATTTTATGTGATTGATTTATTAATGACCTAATTTTATGACTTAAATTTAGTGTAACTGGCCCAGGCCGTACTAAGTTGTTGTATAAATAAATAATAATAAATGAATGAAGTAGTACATGGATTGAGTGCTAAAATAGCTACTAATTTTATAGTGTTCCTTCTTACTCCTATCCTAGAAGATAGCTTGCTATCCTATGTTAGAGAGAAACAAATATATTATCACACGACAGTCGTTTTTCCGTTCCGTACCCTGAATATTGGTTCCATGAATGTACATCTCCCTAGATTGGTACCATGAATGTAGTAGTTATTGGTACCTAGTGTGACATTTGGCCTGGTACAAGTTACACAAATAAGAACAGATAGATATATGCTTGTCTCATTCCAACACATGAATACATTCATATAAAAGAATGAGAGTGGTATAATCGAATCCGGTTTGTTTATAGCCTTATTTCCATGTAGTACATCTTCCTAGAGTATGGTGGTATCTGTACTAGTATAGTCTATGACCTAGACTATACTAGTACAGATACCACCTATTTCTGCCGCAAAGCAGTAGTGCTTGCATTGCTGTGTTCCGGTTTGAAGGGTAAGGGTGCCGGTGAAATTACAGGCACATGAGTTTTCATCTTTATGTTCAGGGTGGCGGGCGCAGTGCAATGCCACATAGGGTGCATCCTATGTGGACGTGACCTATGTGGTATTGCGTTGTTAAAGGCAGAGGTTACCGCTTAACATCACGTGGACCATCTGCTTGTTCCGTCATTCACATAGTTAACCATTTTTAATTAGTAAAAATTAAAAAACCCTCAACGCAACGAAACGGTTGAACCGATTTTGATCAAACATACCTAAAAACAATCCCGACAAACTCACCTTTCAAACTAAAAAAAAAAGTCGAAATCGGTTCATCCGTTCAGGAGCTATGAGGCGACAGACACGTCAAATTTATAACACACCTTCTTTTTTACGTCGGGGGTTTAATAAATATAATTTTCAGAATCAGATTAGGAATTACAACCCGATGGTCCTGATCGAGCCGGAACGTGAGGAAGCTGAGGCGTTCATAAAAGTGCTCACACACATCACACAGCTAAAAAAGGAGGAAGCCGAAATGTGAGTTTATCCCCCCCTCTTCTCTAGTCCTATTACGACCTACTTTGCACTAGTTTTGACGACCTCTGTGACGCGGCGGGTGAAGGTTTGGCTTGCGACGCAGGAGGTTGTGGGTTCGATTCCCGCTTTGGAACAATTATTTGTACGAAATGGAGATATTTGTTCAGGGTGTTTGGGTATTTTCTATGCATAATAAAAAATATCAATCTATATACTGTATTGTACTACGTATATCAAGCGTAGAGTGTGCTGTCTTATGAACTTTTGCTGATTTTCTCCATCATCTTATTTTTGACTGTTTTTTTTTTTTTTTAAGTCTCCTTTGTTTCTTGTAATCTGCCTTTCCGGGCATTGAGCAAGAGTTTTGTGCTTCTTTCGTGCTTGACATGAATGGTATACGCCCAGTGGCATATCCACGACTCTAATTCAGTACATATTCTTTTAGATACTAGATGAGGTCTTGAGGGGCTCTCCTCTTTATCCTTCTGAAAGTTGTGGACTTTTTCATGAGACTATTTGCAAGCTGGTTAGGGTGTTGCTCCATACGTTTGGCATAGGATTTGAGCTTGTTGCAAATATCTTGTTTGACTGTTGGCACCTCTAGGTCGCGATGTAGTTGACAGTTTGTAATGTACCATGGTGCATTCGTTATCATGCGTAGCATTTTAGATTGAAAGCGTTGCAGAATTTCCAGGTTAGAGTTTGCCGCTGTACCCCACAGCTCAGCTCCATAGGACCATACTGGTTTTAAAATGCATTTGTAGAGGAGTTTGTTGTCCAAGGATAATTTGGATTTCCGAGCCATTAGCCAGTACAACTTCCTGAGTTGCAGGCTAAGAGCCTTTCTTTTTGTGAAAATGTGCTTCTTCCAAGTGAGGCGTCTATCCAAAATTCCAAATATATACCCAGGTAACGCACATCATCGCATTTTGGTATCTGGATTTCATTCAGCTTGACTACGGGGCATGAACCGTGTCTAAGAGCAAATGTCACATGCACAGATTTGGTTTCATTTGCTCTAATACGCCAGTCTCTTAGCCAGATAGAGACTTCGTTTAGGCTTTTTTGTAGCATGGCCGATGCAACAACTGGGTTTTCGTGAGTGGCAATGAGAGCTGTGTCATCAGCGAATGTTCCCACAAGGACGTTTTCTGTTGTTGGTAGGTCAAAGGTGTATATGAGGTACAAAACTGGGCCCATAACGCTACCTTGGGGGACACCAGCATTTATACAATGGAGTCCAGTTCGATCCTCTCCATGCTTCACATAAAAATGCCGTTGATTTAGGTAGGATTTTATCAGAAGATAATAATTTATAGGTAGGTCTTTCAGTATCTTGTAAAGCAGGCCCTCATGCCATACACGGTCAAAGGCCTGAGAAGTAAGTAAGTAAGGCTTTTAAGTTGCTTTTCCTTTTTTCTTTGAATCAACTTCCACTTGTTCTCGAGGCACTACACAGGGGCTCCCCACCTAGTAGTAAGAAGGATCATCAAAAATAAAACAGACCGTGTTTGTTGCTTGATTCTTCTAGGTCTGGTTGCGTTGGAACAGGAGTAAATGTTTTTTTGAAGACATTTCAAAATGTTCCTTGTGATTTCAATGAAGAAAATACTTATTGACTTTGACTTTCTCAGTTATCTAGTACCCATAACACAAGCTCTGCTTAGCTTGGGGCTAGATAATGTTGTGTGAATTGTCCAGCATTATTTATTTATTTATTATATTAAATTGACTTGTAAATAATTAATTTTTGCAGACGTCTCCGGCTACACAAGTGGGACTTGCGAGAGGCGCTGAATACATTTGTGGAAGACATGGCAAAGAACAACATACACTTCAATAGTTTCGTGGATGATGACCTCGACGAACTATCGGACATGTCCTCCTTGATGGATGAGGATATGATCGACTAAATATATTAAGTTTAATATTAAATTTTGTTTCATTTAGATTTTTACATAGCATGAATACATACCTAATAAAATACAAGTAATTAATTTTGTAATAATTAAAAATCCCTCAACGCAATGAAACGGCTGAACCGATTTTGATCAAACATAGCTAAGAACACTCCCGACAACATCACCTTTCGAACGAAAAAAAGTTCATCCGTTCGGGAGCTACGATGCCACAGACATACACACACACAGACACGTCAAACTTATAACACCCCGTCGTTTTTGCGTCTGGGGTCAAAAATGAAGCTCATTGCAACACATTACCAATTGGCATTACCACAGATAAAATAATACTACACGCATTACCAATGTACTATTAGATGTGTGCGTTAGTAGTACCTAGTAGTTTTTTTTTTGTGAAAGTGTTCGTCCGGGGACTACCACCATATTTCTGCCGCAAAGCAGTAGTGCTCGCATTGCTGTGTTCCGGTTTGAAGGGTATGGTTGCCGGTGAAATTACAGGCACATGAGACTTTTCATCTTTGTCTCAGGGTGGCGGACGCAGTGCAATGCCACATAGGGCGCGTCCTAGGGTGACGTGACCTAGTTTCTGTCTGTGGAAAACGGCCAACAGAGCGTACTACGCGGGGGACAAGTATGTCAACGCGGGATTTTGAAGCGTTTTTATTAGCCTGATTACACCTACCGAGAAGAGTGGCGAGACAGTGTTTCGGCCGAGCACTCGGTATTTGTAAACACATGGCCGGGTGCTCGGCCTAGATGATAGAAAACACTTTATTGCACTACACAGAAAATAAGCTAAATAAAAATTAATATTAAACTATACACGGAAGTACAATGGGCGGTCTTATCGCTATAAGCGATCTCTGCCATGACAACCTTGGGATGGCCTAGCTGCAGGCCGAGACAGTCACTCGGACCCCGTTCTATTTACTAGGCCGAGTACCCATCGCTCCGCTTCCCCGCACTGTCTCGCTCGCCCACTCAGCGGATCTGAACGCGTACCCACTCGGCGGGCGACCACTCGCCACCGGGCTAATATTTATTCTGTGACTCGGGGCGTACACGCCAACCGCGAAGTTTGCTGTATTTCACAAAAAAAAAATGTTAATTCATGCAGATCGCCGCCCACTGCAGACTTGATCTGGTCGGTCTCCAACGCATGGTGATGGGTCATATCGGAATACTGGCATGGGCAGGTAGCTACAATAAAAATAATGTATTTAATTAGTTACCTAAGTATTTATTTAGAAAGTTGGTATGTAGGTACCTATTAGTCTTTTCGCAAATTGATTGACATACAACATTATAAATTACATTTTACATCAGTATTCTAGTTACATACCTATCCAGTTAGAAAAAAAAAACGCGACGTGGTGGACTTTTACGCCGAGGGAACCAATCTTAAAATACATACTCCAACTCAAATATATTAATGTAGAAAATAAAACCAGTAGGTAAGCACCTACATATATAAAACATAGTAGACAAATAATTTGAATTACGGATTACATTACAAATACTTCGTAAAACGACCTCGGTGGAGTAGCAGGCTCAATTCCCGCTGCGGGACAAATGTTTGTATGATCAGCAAATATTCGTTCCGTCAAATAGTCAGTATCTGTGTTGTGGTAGCATGGTGCTCGTAGTTCCTGATACACACGACCCAGGGGATCCTAGTGTGGGATCAGGACTATGTATGTGACTGTTGGGTGTTATGTTATGTATGATCTGTTATTAGTTCCGTGTCTGTGTTGTGGTAGCATGGCGCTCGTAGTTCCTGATACACACGACCCAGGGGATCCTAGTGTGGGATCAGGACTATGTATGTGACTGTTGGGTGTTATGTTATGTATGATCTGTTATTAGTTCCGTGTCTGTGTTGTGGTAGCATGGTGCTCGTAGTTCCTGATACACACGACACAGGGGATCCTAGTGTGGGATCAGGACTATGTATGTGACTGTTGGGTGTTATGTTATGTATGATCTGTTATTAGTTCCGTGTCTGTGTTGTGGTAGCATGGTGCTCGTAGTTCCTGATACGCACGACACAGGGGATCCTAGTGTGGGATCAGGACTATGTATGTGACTGTTGGGTGTTATGTTATGTATGATCTGTTATTAGTTCCGTGTCTGTGTTGTGGTAGCATGGTGCTCGTAGTTCCTGATACACACGAGACAGGGGATCCTAGTGTGGGATCAGGACTATGTATGTGACTGTTGGGTGTTATGTTATGTATGATCTGTTATTAGTTCCGTGTCTGTGTTGTGGTAGCATGGTGCTCGTAGTTCCTGATACACACGACACAGGGGATCCTAGTGTGGGATCAGGACTATGTATGTGACTGTTGGGTGTTATGTTATGTATGATCTGTTATTAGTTCCGTGTCTGTGTTGTGGTAGCATGGTGCTCGTAGTTCCTGATACACACGAGACAGGGGATCCTAGTGTGGGATCAGGACTATGTATGTGACTGTTGGGTGTTCTGTTATGTATGATCTGTTATTAGTTCCGTGTCTGTGTTGTGGTAGCATGGTGCTCGTAGTTCTTGATACACACGACACAGGGGATCCTAGTGTGGGATCAGGACTATGTATGTGACTGTTGGGTGTTATGTTATGTATGATCTGTTATTAGTTCCGTGTCTGTGTTGTGGTAGCATGGTGCTCGTAGTTCCTGATACACACGACACAGGGGATCCTAGTGTGGGATCAGGACTATGTATGTGACTGTTGGGTGTTATGTTATGTATGATCTGTTATTAGTTCCGTGTCTGTGTTGTGGTAGCATGGTGCTCGTAGTTCCTGATACACACGACACAGGGGATCCTAGTGTGGGATCAGGACTATGTATGTGACTGTTGGGTGTTATGTTATGTATGATCTGTTATTAGTTCCGTGTCTGTGTTGTGGTAGCATGGTGCTCGTAGTTCCTGATACACACGACACAGGGGATCCTAGTGTGGGATCAGGACTATGTATGTGACTGTTGGGTGTTATGTTATGTCATGCTAATTACATAAAAACGTAGAATATAGTAATACATTTATTTACAGAAAGAATAATACAACATAGGTATAAACAAAATAAAACATGAAACCCTGAAGAACGCTGCTAACAATCTAAAGGTAGCTCAAGTGATCCAAATCAGAATATACACTAGTCACTTATAAATTAAAACTAGTAGTTCTGCGAAGAGTAGACCTCGCGAGCACAATCATTGTTTTCATTCTGATTTACAATTGTAAATAACTCGTGAGGTTTTTGAATCAGTATATTTTTACATTATGTTAAAAGCTAATGAAAAACTGAAGAATGCATCATGTCGGTCCATAATCTATATCTTGACAACTTCTTGAATGAGTTTGCTCATATTCGATTTTCTTGTTTAGAATTGAGAAGCGAATGTTTCTGCCAAAACTATCAGTCGGCCGGTAAATGACGCCGCTGATAATTTTCCCCCTTTAAGGGGGAAATACCCCTCCAATCAAAAATCACCGAAGACAAAAGCCTATGAACCTGTTTAAGTTTCCTCAAGATTAGTAGAATAATACGACCTGTACGCGAGTACAAACATACCTACATCCGGACGGATGAAAGAAAATTTTGCCAGCTGCAGACTTCGCTCGCTTCGCTCGCTCGGTCAAATATATTCACTACATCTTTACGCGCATCACACACGGCGAAGATAATAGAATATTTTATTCTGCGATCATCGTGACGTCATACTAGTGAATGAGATGGAAAGTCAAGGAAGATGCTTGGGTTTTGCTGGTGTGCCGTGTCATGCGCTTAAGGAGATCAATATTAATACAAGTAATTAATTTTGTTAAAATAAAAAAAAACCCAACGCAATAAAACGGCTGAACCGATTTTGATCAAACAAAGCTAAGAACACTACCGACAAATACAGCTTCCAAACAAAACGAAAAAAAAAGAAATCGGTTCACCCTTTCGGGAGCTGAGCTATGATGGGACAGACAGACACACACACACACACACACAGAGACACGTCAAACTTATAACACCCCTTCGTTTTTCGTCGGGGTTTAAAAACTAAGCTCCTCCAGAGTGAGTTTGCATGTGATACTTCAATGAATTTGTGTGAACAATGCATTTACTGCATTTATTGCTTTCTCTCCCGAGTGAATTCTCATGTGTCTTATCAAAGTGCTTTTTCGATTAAATGATTTACTGCACTTGTAGCAGGTGTATGGCTTCTCTCCCGAGTGAATTCTCATGTGACTAATCAAATTACTTTTTCGATAAAATGATTTACTGCACTTGTTGCAGGTGTATGGCTTCTCTCCCGAGTGAATTCTCATGTGACTAATCAAAGTGCTTTTATGATTAAATGATTTACTGCACTTGTTGCAGGTGTATGGCTTCTCTCCCGAGTGAATTCTCATGTGACTAATCAAAGTGCTTTTATGATTAAATGATTTACTGCACTTGTTGCAGGTGTATGGCTTCTCTCCCGAGTGAATTCTCATGTGACTTATCAAATTACTTTTTCGATTAAATGATTTACTGCACTTGTTGCAGGTGTATGGCTTCTCTCCCGAGTGAATTCTCATGTGACTAATCAAAGTGCTTTTATGATTAAATGATTTACTGCACTTGTTGCAGGTGTATGGCTTCTCTCCCGAGTGAATTCTCATGTGACTAATCAAAGTGCTTTTATGATTAAATGATTTACTGCACTTGTTGCAGGTGTATGGCTTCTCTCCCGAGTGAATTCTCATGTGACTAATCAAATTACTTTTTCGATTAAATGATTTACTGCACTTGTTGCAGGTGTATGGCTTCTCTCCCGAGTGAATTCTCATGTGTGTTATCAAAGTGCTTTTTCGATTAAATGATTTACTGCACTTGTAGCAGGTGTATGGCTTCTCTCCGGAGTGAATTCTCATGTGACTAATCAAATAATTTTTTTGATTAAATGATTTACTGCACTTGTTGCAGGTGTATGGCTTCTCTCCTGAGTGAATTCTCATGTGACTAATCAAAGTGCTTTTATGATTAAATGATTTACTGCACTTGTTGCAGGTGTATGGCTTCTCTCCCGAGAGAATTCTCATGTGACTAATCAAATTACTTTTATGATTAAATGATTTACTGCACTTGTAGCAGACATGTGTATTCTCTCCAGAGTGAGTTCTCGTATGTCTCAACAGTTTAATTTTAGAAATAAATGTTTTGCTGCAGTCATTACAACAATACAATACATTATTGCCATTAATGTTTTTTGCAGCAACGCTCTCTTTAATTCGCAACTGATCAACTAAAGAACTAACATTTGATTCAACATCTTCAAATGCGTTCTCATCAATGTCCATCAATGTTTCCTGTTTAGTTTCGATCAAATCTTCTGTAACAAATTGATCTTGTTCATTTTGATTCAATTCCCCTTCTGTTGTTTCATTTTTAACAGTAACTTGAGTGCTTCCACTATTTAGGAAATCATAAACGGATACAGAAGGAATAGTTGTCACTGACACGTTATGTCTCGTTTCAAGATGAAACCCGGGTGCCTCTTGAACCTGAAAGTACAGAAATACAGGAGTGGTGAGACTGTGAGCAGTTATATGTAATCAAAATGTAAACAGCTTGCTTAAGGTGGTTGCTTTCGCTTGTGGCGCGGAATTCAAATTTTTTCGTGTTTTTTTGCTCATCACTGCTCATCAACACTTCTTCAGATAGCGAAACCTATGTTGCCGGTAATTATATGACCTAACACACAGGTTTTAATTCAAATTATCACATAAATATCATTAGTTTGGCTATGAATGTGCTTGAAATAAAAAAACACTTTAAAAACCATTGAAGCACAGTCGTAGCTAAATTAATAATATTTATGTGATACTATAAATTAAAACTTGTGTGTTAGGTCATATAATTACCGGCAAATTAGTTTCGCTACCCCATAAAGTGTTGATGAGCTGTGATGAGCAAAAACACGAAAAATTCGAACTTCGCGCCACAAGCGAAAGCAACCACCTTAAGCTAAAATCATCATCATCGTCGTCGGCCTTTAGGGTGACAAATCAACATCGAGCTATGCTGCGCTGTACTGCGCTGTGCTGTGCTGTGTTTCTTAAGCTACGTTTTTTTAACAATTAAACGATGCTGCGCTGTACTGCGCTGTGCTGTGTTTCTTAAGCTACGTTTTTTTAACAATTAAACGATGCTGCGCTGTACTGCGCTGTGCTGTGCTGTGTTTCTTAAGCTACGTTTTTTTAACAATTAAACGATGCTGCGCTGTACTGCGCTGTGCTGTGCTGTGTTTCTTAAGCTACGTTTTTTTAACAATTAAACGATGCTGCGCTGTACTGCGCTGTGCTGTGCTGTGTTTCTTAAGCTACGTTTTTTTAACAATTAAACGATGCTGCGCTGTACTGCGCTGTGCTGTGCTGTGTTTCTTAAGCTACGTTTTTTTAACAATCTAGCTCAGTATAAAGTAATCAGCAGCTCGTGTAGTCGTTTATCTCGTCACGCAAGTGCGAGCGAGATGGGAGTACGAGAGTGAGAAAGACGTCTGAAGGCGATGGAGGGATGCACGCAGCGTGCTCCAAACCTAGCATAGCTCGACACAGCGCAGCATGGCAGAGCTCCATAAAAAACATAGCACAGTTCGGCACAGCGCGGCTCAGCACGGCGGGTAGCGCGCCTCGCTCGAGACTGCTGCGTTTTTAAACAGAGCGTAGCCTCACACAGCGCAGCACAGCATGGTTTGTTTGTATCCTCATTAAAATATTAGACGAGCGAGTTGACCAAACATAGCACAGCGCAGTACAGCGCAGCATAGCTCGATGTTGATTTGTCACCCTTAGACGTCCACTGCTGGACGAAGCCTCCCCTATAGAATGCAATAGGGGGATTTGTCATAATCATCATTGTGGATTTGTTTTTGTGAAAGAGTTCGTCCGGGGAAGTACTACCACCATACCTAATTCTGCCGCAAAGCAGTAGTGCTCGCATTGCTGTGTTCCGGTTTGAAGGGTAAGGGTGCCGGTGAAATTACAGGCACATGAGACTTTTCATCTTTATGTCTCAGGGTGGCGGGCGCAGTGCAATGCCACATAGGGCGCGTCCTAGGTGGACGTGACCTATGTGATAATGCACTGTTTCATAGGCAGAGGTTACCGCTTATCATCAATTGGGCCATCTGCTTGATCCGTCATTCTAGTGGTATAAAAAAAAAAAAACAAGCTTGGCAAGCTGCTGAATGGAGATCGCAGTAACGGTGTTGAGTACTCAGTTGGATGCTGCTGCCCATCCGCTGGTTTATTCACTTAGTCACTATTCAAGGCAACCAAGGGAAGACTAAGGGGTATATTCTTAGGCTGGTACACCTACTACTAAGCGAGACTAAGTGCTGGTGCTGCTACTAAGCGATAAGACCGCCCATTGTACAACATAGTTAGTTTTATTTTTAATATATGTAAATTGTTTTTTTATTATGGCGTGCAATAAAGTATTTTTTATCTATTTTCTACACCACAGTAGCGAATTAATAATGAGTATTGATAATATTATTCTATTCCGTTCAGACAATACCTGTAAGCCATTGTGAACATCTCTGAACAACTTCTCTGCTTGTTGATACATGTTGCGGAATGAGAGACATGCCCGTAACTGTGAGCGACAGATGTAGCACAATGATGAACATCGTCCGTCTTCGGCATCAACCTGAAATCATTTACTTGTTCAGTTATATGATTTTATTAATGTTAGGTAGGTAACGTCGGCCAAGGTAGGTATAATTACCAACACAACTCTTAGAGTAAGCAAGTTGAAATGGCAATGGGCATGACCTATGAGAAAAAAAAAAAAACACTGTTTCGAAACATAGTTTACAATTTCACAAAGTGTAATAGTAGGTATATCAGTCTAGCATAAGTATTTCGCAGACAACTATAACATCATAGGTGGTAATATATCTATTAGTTTCCTCAGTATGCGTGGTAATCAAAGAATATAACTACCATGTGAAAATTGTTCTAATATATTGTTTAATTTGCTCAGCTAAAGATTATTAAGGAATTAATTAGCTGACAGAATCACATATAAACATAATTCAATTCAATTCAATTCAATGCATTTATTTCAGGCAACAGTGAAAAATGTACATTGTACCTAGACAAAGGCCTATGGTAATAATACCTTACAACTAACATACATATAATTGTAACTTAATCTAACACACGTGTGATCGCCGACGCGTCGCGGCCCGGGGGATCACGTGACAGACGGCCCTTGAACCGCCGGAACTTCACCCCTTTCGGCCAGAAGTCAGGGCTCAAGTAGATCTTCAGATCCTCCGTAGGGACCCTCACCATAAAAATTATAATGATAATGATGGACATAACATATATTAACATATAAATTAACATACAGTGGCAACTGTGCAAACAGCAAACTCTATAATGTGTATTATAAGGAGGGCTTTCACATGCTGTTCATAAAACATAAGAGCTAGATTAGTTTAATCATCTGTGCATCTCTAGGAGTGATTATATTATCTGTGTCCCGGCCTCTTTTTCCTGTATCTCGAATCGACAACAGTGTGCTCAAGTAAATAAATTAATAAAAGTGTTTTTGTTAGTTTTATTAACAAAATTGGTGCCGAAACATATGGAACAAAGTTCGGGGAAAGTGCATACGTATAGACAGTGAGCGGTCGTTTGTTTTTGGCTCGAAAACAGTTGCTGCTGTTTCGCCACATTGCCCTGCACGATTGCAGCGGCCATTTTTTTCCGTTTTTCTCTTACTCGTGCGAGGGAGACAGAAGAACATCGCTGTATGCACAAGCATAACGAAGTTGCGGCGAGTTCCAAACATGTCATTCACTCCTATCTGCAACGGCGACTGACCGACCATAGAGAAACAAGCAATCGGAACAAGCAATACAATCAATCAAGCTAAGCAAACTGTCACAATTTTTTGTTCTACGCCGAACTCTAATAAACAACACGTTTTGCATTGGAAAAATACAATTTGGTTTTGCAAATTAGAAAGAAACAATTCGTTTGTAACAAAAAATGGCTCATGCTGCGAAGGGAGGTGACGACCCCACCAATATCAAAAGACTCAAGATGAACATTGGGCAATTTAAAGGTCGGATGTCGCGAGCCGCAAAATTTGCAAATGAACAAGAGCAACAGGTGCTATTCGACCCGGAAGGCCTCAGAATTCGGATGGAGGAGTTGTACACCGGTCTCCAAAACTACAAAGAATGTATTCTGGATTTAATGTTGGCAACCGGAGACGAAGAGTATGAAGATGGAGAAATAGAGGAGCGTTATTTCGAGGTGATGGCAAGGCTAAAATCTGTATTAAAGAAAGCTGAAGCATCAACCCCTAGTGAGGATTGCAGAGAACCAGTTGTTGCCAGGCAGCACAACAAGCTACCGCAGCTGGACATACCTTCATTCGATGGGAAAGACATCACCGAGTATACAGCCTTCATCAACATCTTCCGTGCTGTTGTGGATAAGGAGGAGAGCCTAAAGCCAGTGCAAAAACTATTCTATTTAAGGAAATATTTAAAGTGCGATCCTTTACTTTTAATAGATGGTTTACCATTGGTTAGCGAATCGTATGTGCAAGCACTAGACTTACTAGAAAAAAGGTATGACAACAAGTGCCTACTCATTACTCATCATGTAAATGCATTGTTAGACTATCAGCCAATCTCTAAGGGTACCCCATCAGAATTAAGGCATTTAGTTTCGATAGCTAGACAGCATTTAGGAGCACTAAAAGGTCTTGGTGAGCAAACTCGGTATTGGGACAGGCTAGTCATTCCCATATTGTTGAGAAAATTAGATGTGTTTTCTTGTAGGGAATACCACGCAGATCGAGATACCTCAAAGCTACCATCGTTGGAAGAGTTTTTAAATTATATGGAAAAGCGAGCAATGAGCTTCGAGGAATCACAAATATCCACTGGTAAGTCTCCGTCAAACAAACATTTTAGCATGAACAAGTCAGTTAATTTGGTCAATGCACGTGACAATAAAGTGAATACCTGCAAATATTGCAATGCTCCTGGTCATAAAATATTTTCATGCAAGGAATTTCAGGTATTGAGTGCACAAGATCGGGTTAACTTTGTTACAAAAGAAAAGTTGTGTAAAATTTGCCTTAATATACATACTAAAAAATGTAACTTCCATTTCAAATGTTCGCTATGCAAAAGTAAAGAGCATAATTCATTGTTACACTTAGAAGACAGTGTCTGTAACTTTGCAAAATCCGCTCATAAAGTGGTGTCAAAAGACATGGTTCTGTTGCCTACCATTATGGTCAAGTTTAGGGCAACCAATGGATCCTTTGTCACAGCAAGAGGTTTGGTTGATAGTGGTAGCCAAGTCTCATTTATTAAAGATAACTTAATTCAGCATTTAAATGTTTCTACATTTAACTACAATGTGAACGTCACAGCTCTTGGCCAAAAGCAGAAAACTGTTGCTAAGGCTGTCAATTTATCAATGCACTCAATGCACAACAATTACAGTTGCAATGCGCTGTTTTCTGTGGTAGACAATATTACTAGCTATTTGCCACAGACAAAATTTGATGTGAGCGACATTGAAATACCAGAGAATGTGGTGTTAGCTGACAGCGAGTTTAACAAGCCTGGTGAGATATCATTTCTCATTTCTGCTGATATATTTTTTAATATTATATTACCAGACAAAATAAATTTAGCCAGGCACAAGTTATTTTTGTTAGCAACCAAGTACGGCTACATTGTTTCTGGCAATATAGAAAAAGGCAATGTTTGTCTTTCATCCCAAAATATTTCAAGTGAAAGTGTTATATTGCATGCTACTGTGAATGAGGACAAAGTAGACTCTCTCATACAAAAGTTTTGGGAGGAACAACATACCCCCGAAATAAAACATGAGAATACAAATGACAGGCTGGATATTTGTGAAACTAGTTTTCAAAATTCTGTTCAATTAAAAAACAAAAGATTTCAAGTGAGTCTGCCTCTGAAGGTCCCAATAGAAGAAATCAAGTTGGGCGACTCCTTCAATGTAGCATTGCAACGGCTAAATGTTTTGTGCAAAAAGTTTACAAAAAATCATGATCTGAAGGTTAGATACACAGACTTTATCAACCAGTATGAGGCACAAGGGCACTCCAGAAAGGTTGAGTTATTCAAACTAGGGAAAGCATTTGATTCATGTTTTTTTATGCCTCACCATTCCGTCATAAAAGACAGCAGTAGGACAACTAAACTCAGGGTTGTGTTTGACGCCAGTGCGAAAACCAACTTGAATAGGAGTTTGAATGATATCTTGCATTCTGGTCCAGTAGTGCAGAAAGAACTGTTCGATATTCTCATATCCTTTCGTACATACAATTATGTTGTTTTAACCGACATCAAAAGAATGTATGAACAAGTGATTGTGGACCCTGCCCATACACACTTACAATTAATATTGTGGAAAGAAAATCTAAATGATCCATTGTTGTGTTTTCAGCTACAAACCATCACCTATGGAGTGACCAGTTCCAGTTTTCTGGCTACTCGCTGTCTGATAGAACTGGCCTATCGACATGGAGAGCAATATCCGTTGGCCTCATCAGTGCTGTGCAATAACAGCTATTACGATGACTGTTTATTTGGAGCCTCTACGATAGAGAACGCGAAGCGAGTCTGCGAAGAGTTGATACAACTAACTGGTCTGGGTAGTTTTGAACTTCATAAATGGTGTGCCAGTCACCCAGATATTTTGGATGGAATACCTGATCACAAGCGTCATTTTCAGAATATCGATTTAAATAATGCCAGTTTGACCATCAAGGCCTTGGGCCTCTTACTAGATATCAAGTCAGATCAATTTGTAATTTCACGACCATGTGGCCAGCTGTATAATACATGGACTAAGCGTACTGTTTTAAGCTTTATAGGTACCTTTTTTGACCCCTTGGGATTGGCTGGCCCAATAGTAACTCGAGCCAAAGAATTCATGCAAAAAGTATGGCGACAAAATTTAGATTGGGATACATTGCTCCCTGAAGAGGTATTACTGCCTTGGAATAAGTTCTTCAATGATTTAATGTGTATGGAGCCTATATATGTTAACCGTAGTCTAAATATAACGAACGCTGAGCATATGGACTTGATTGGGTATTGTGATGCTTCTAGCATTGCCTATGGTGCGTGTATGTATATCAGAACAGTCCAAAACAATAATGTATGTGTAACTTTACTGTGTAGTAAATCAAGAATTGCACCATTAAAAACAAAACAAACCATACCTAGGTTAGAATTAAATGCATGTCTGCTTCTTGCCAAATTGTATACAAAATTAAAGTGTATATTGCAAGATCATTCTTTTAAAAATACAATTTTGTTTAGTGACTCGCAGGTGGCACTTTGCTGGTTGCTAAATCCACCTACAAAAGACAACTATGTAAGAAACAGAGTTGTTTCAGTCAATGAACAGACAAAAGATTGCATGTGGAGTCATGTGAGTGGATCATGCAACCCAGCAGATTGCCTATCAAGAGGATTATTGCCATCAGAGCTTCATGTAATGGATTTATGGTGGCACGGTCCCCCAGATTTGCAAAATGACAATTTCTCAGCAAAGCCTTTTGGTAAGACGGAATTAAGTTGTATAGCTAATGATGAGAATGGGCAAGCTGTCAATTGTAATATACTCGATGAGGTCATACCAATATCTAAGTTTTCATCATTGTTGAAAATTCAACGCATTGTATGCTACATGCTACGTTTTATCAATAATTGTAGAATACAAAAGGAGGACCGTATAAGTTCCAAACAATTAAATTCAAGTGAATATAGGCGATCAATGCAAACAATTATAAGCTATGTACAGACATTGCATTTTCCTGAAGAGATTTTGTTCATCAAAAGAAATCAAATTATCAAATCTAATTTGAGGAAATTATGTCCTTTCTTAGATAAAGATGAGATATTACGTGTGGGCGGTAGATTGGAGAATGCCAACATACCTTTTAGCCAAAAACATCCTATAATATTGCCAAAAGACTGCAATTTTACCAAATTAATTATCAGGCATGAACACAATGCTTTAATGCATGGGGGATTGAAATTGACATTGTCCAATCTGAGCCAAAAATATTATGTAATTAGTGCAACAACTCTTGTCAAAAGTATTATAAACAAGTGTGTTCCATGCTTTAGGTTTCGAACACAGAATACACAACAGCTGATGGCATCATTGCCACAGGATAGAGTTGTGCAAGATAGAGTATTTAATAAAGTAGGTATTGATTATTGTGGGCCATTTCATATTAAACAGTCTAGCATGAGACGATCTGTAGTATCCAAAGGATATGTTTGTATCTTTGTGTGCTTTATCACTAAATGTGTTCACTTAGAATTGGTATCCGATTTAACCACTGAATGTTTTTTGGCTGCATTAAAAAGATTTATTTCAAGAAGGGGTTTGCCTCATACTATCTATTGTGATAATGCATCCACATTCAAGGGTGCCAACAATCAATTGAAAGGATTGTATACCCTATGTAAATCTCAGGGTCATCAGGGTGCAGTCATAGACTACTGTAACGATAAGCAAGTGAACATTAGGTATATTCCCAGCTACTCGGCTACTTGGGGCGGGCTTTGGGAGGCTGCAGTGAAGTCAGCAAAGTACCATTTTAAGCGGATCATTGGCAAGTTGCTCTTTACTTATGAGCAATTCAATACCATAATAGTGCAAGTAGAAGGGATATTAAACTCTAGACCAATCACCCCAATCAACAAAGATGTAACAGATTTTTCTTTCCTGACACCGGGTCATTTTTTGATAAATCAGTCTATGACAGCTATTCCTGAACCTGAGATAACAGCTAGGAATATAAATAGTTTAAGCTTTTGGAAAAGATGTACTAAGATACAGCAAGATTTTTGGCATGTGTGGCACAAAAGTTATTTGTCACAATTGTTAAGCCGTCCAAAGTGGTTCAAGGCTTCCCCTAACATCCAAGAAGGTGTCTTGGTGCTTCTCATAGGGCTAAATGTATCTCCTTTGCAATGGCCTGTAGCTAGGGTAACTCGGGTTTTCAAAAGTAAAGATAATTTGGTCAGGTCAGTTGAAGTAAAAACAAAAAGTGGGTCAGTGCACTCGAGAGCCATAAATAAGGTGGCTGTTTTACCGATATATTATGATGATTAGAAATTGTTGTAAAATTTAATATTGATGTATCAATGGGGGGAATTTATGTTCATAAAACATAAGAGCTAGATTAGTTTAATCATCTGTGCATCTCTAGGAGTGATTATATTATCTGTGTCCCGGCCTCTTTTTCCTGTATCTCGAATCGACAACAGTGTGCTCAAGTAAATAAATTAATAAAAGTGTTTTTGTTAGTTTTATTAACACATGCATTAACAGGGAGTTGTTTATAAAACTGTATAAGACATATCTGAGGCCATTATTAGAGTATGCATTCCAGATTTAGAGCACGTGCTTCAAAAAAGATATGAGACTTCTCGAACGAGTGCAACTGTGCAACGTAGGGCTACGAAAATTATACCTAGTCTTAAAGCACTTACATATGAGGAACAACTTCACGAACTTGGATTAACTACCCTTGAACAACGTAGAGAGCGTGGAGACGTAATAGAGACCTACAAGATCCTAAACAACCACTAACAGTATACCAGATTTGTCACAGACACTATATACGATGAACGATAATATAGGGCTCAGAAGACACTTTCTTTCTTTCTTTCAATCCGAGGATGCACATATTGCGCAGTCGCAACGTGCGCGCTTGGAACCGGTTACCAGACTCGGTGATCAGTGCCCCCTCAGTGAATTCTTTCAAAAATAGACTTGACGAATATTTAAAGTGCCCTGATATGGACTAAGATATACAGCTCCGAGAGCTGCCAGTTTATAATAAATAAATCAGACTTGCCTAAAGGAGTATACTCTCTACCTATATGTTCTTATGCTCGAGTATGCTCTTTCCTATCTCTTTGCCTATAGCTCTCAAAACCAACAACCGATAGAGCATAAGGCCTCCCTGAGGTTGCGGCTCAAGATCGTTCATCGCAGTATGCTGCGGGGGAGGCCTAGGTCCAGCAGTGGACTTCTACAGGCTGATTATGATGATGGGTAGGTAACCTTTGTTACCATGAAGATATCACTCGTAGCATGTGCTACGGTACAGGTACTGGTCACCTCACAGCCGCTTCCTAGTAGTTGATGGACGGTTTGAAGGGAGAAGACGAAGTACACTCCAAACCTGAATTTGGGCACAAATTACTTAATAGTTACTACGTGGGTAATTTGTATTTGTGTGAGTGATTTGGGTATAAATGTACCTACTAATGCAATTAAAAAGGATCTAAGTAAGGTTATGTATGATTTTTGAAAATAATAATGGAACAAGACATTTCCCGAGGGGAAAAGAGACTATAAGGGTGTTTCTTCTCCCTAATAGACGAAGAGTACTAAACCTACCAAATAAAATGTTGCATTCATGCATACCTTAGTCATTGTTAGTTTCTCGTATAATTCTTGAAGATCGGTGTTTTCAATGCGATGCATCGTCATATTATTACGCAGACAAGCTCTACACGCTAACGTTGCCATTTCAGATAGTTTCCAAAAACAGTTCCTATAGTATACAACAAAATAATCTTGAATGAATGACTATAAATTAGAATAAATTACATGAATAAAGAAACCAGATTCTTTATTTAGTCATTGGATATTATAAAACAAACTATCATACTATGCAAATACACCACAGACAAAGTACAGTGTACTACGTATACGTATAAGCCTGAAATCTCCATGGACTTAGTATACAAATAGGACTGAGCGCTCTAAAAAATTTAATACCGAAACAAGACCTTATTGACTCAATTTAGATTACCGTCATAGATAGAGGATAAACGAGCCAAGAGAGATAGGTAGAATAGAGCTAGTTTATCCCTTTCTAATACATGAAAGGGTGACCAAGACCATTGTATAGATAAATAGATAGAGAACCGATAGAAAATACTTGCACTTGCACACCAAAAGGTAAGAAAGGTAAGGTTTTACTAATGTACTAATTTTATAATAGTACATTATGGTACTTGTGTGTAATGTTGTTGATTAGGCGCCATTGAGACCCGAGCCGTCAGGCGAGGGTCTTAAGGGAGCCGAGGACGGTAATCGCCAACATTACACACTTGTATCATACCACGTTTTTCAACACACTTGTGAAGAAAATAATAATAAAACAGAACTGTATAAATGTTCAACTGTCTCATAACTCACTTGTGAATAATAGCAATGAAAATGTTTAGTAGTAGTAGAGCTTTTTTGTGAAAGAGTTCGTCCGGGGAAGTACTACCACCATACCTATTTCTGCCGCAAAGCAGTAGTGCTCGCATTGCTGTGTTCCGGTTTGAAGGGTAAGGGTGTTACAGGCACATGTGACTTTTCATCTTTATGTCTCAGGGTGGCGGGCGCAGTGCAATGCCACATAGGGTGCGTCCTTGGTGGACGTGACCTATGAGGTAATGCACTGTTCATAGGCAGAGGTTACCGCTTAACATCAGGTGGGCCTCTTGTTTGTTCCGTCTTCCAAGTAGTATAAAAATAAAATAAAAAGTCACAGTTTGATTACAGGTGTAAAACAGAAATACACACTCTGTGTAAATGTTCAACTGTCTCTATAACTCACTTGTGAATAATAGCAATGAAAAGTCACAGTTTGATTACAGGTGTAAAATAGAAATACACACTCTGTGTAAATGTTCAACTGTCTCCTATAACTCACTAGTGAATATTAGCAATGAAAAGTCACAGTTTGATTACAGGTGTAAAACAGAAATACCTACACACTCTGTGTAACTGTTCAACTGTCTCTATAACTCACTAGTGAATAATAGCAATAAAAAGTCACAGTTTGATTACAGGTGTCATTAATGTGCCTAATTGCGGTGAAATTAGAGCCACTTTATGAGCAAGTGTTTTGAAAAAGCTTTTATTGAAAAATATTTTTTCAAAATAAACTTAAATAAATAAATAATGCTGGACAGTTCACACAACGAACATTATTTAGCCCCAAGCTAAGCAAAGCTTGTGTTATGGGTAGTAGATAACTGATATACTTAATACAATATAATAAGTAGATAGATATTTTTAATTATATATATTGATGATAAGAGGGCTATTGTTTTATTGCAGACGCATATGTTAATAATAGTAGTGAGCGGTATTTTCAAGGAGAGGGATGCCCCCGAGGACCCTCCGCGAGTGTTCCACTTCAGAAGGACGTTCGCGTTAAAAATTCGTAAAACTAAATTTAACCCCACGTGGAGATACGTGATCGAGAACGAGCTGATCCATATAACCACCGCCACGCCGCAACAACTCACCAACTGTTTTAAGGTAACATACATACATAGACACACGCCCTTATCCCCGAAGGGGTAGGTAGAGGCTGAATGACCGGACATACACCGCCACTTGCATTATCACAATGCAGGGCAGTGTAAGTATGCCTAGTTCTTTAAAATGTGGTCTAGCAGAGACGTCACGTCGTATATTAACTAAGGTGCGTACGGCTCGTTTTTGCATTCTGAAGGCACGCTCCCAGTCGGCAGCGCGCCCCCATAGCTCGGATCAGCACCATACTGTAACACCGAGTGAACTGTTGCGAAATAACAGCTTCGTGCCACCTCCGCCGGAACCACGCGAGCCACCCGTTGGAGGGCGAAGCATGCGCTACCTATCTTCCCGCATAGCTTATCTAGATGGCTCTCCCAGGTAAGGGCTCTGTCTAATTCGAAGCCAAGGAACGTGGTTGCTTCGGATTGGCCAATGGCAGTTCCGTTCACGCGGACAACCAGCTGTCTCACCGTTTTACCGGATAAGCGGAAATGTAGGTAGTGGGTCTTGTTTAAGTTCAGAGCCAATCCATTCATCCTGAACCATCCAGAGAGTAGGCTGGCTGTCTCGTTCAGTCTCTCCTCCAGCGCATCTACGGACTTCGCGGTGACGATCGCAGCCACATCATCTGCGTACATGCACTCTCCGCGGAGGTCACCGCTCCAAGCAGATCGTTCAGGAGGAGGGAGAACATAATGTTGGAGACGGATGATCCCTGCGCTACTCCCATGGTGGGGGATAGGGGCTCTGACCGTTCATTACCTCCAACAACTATTTGTGATCGATCACGCATCATCTCCGTAAGCACGGCGTACGATGCTCCCTCGATCCCGTAGTGGCTCATTTTAGCAGCAAGTACAGCGTGGCTGGCGACGTCAAAGGCCTAGTACCTAGTAGTTTTTTTTTTGTGAAAGAGTTCGTCCGGGGACTACCACCATATTTCTGCCACAAAGCAGTAGTGCTCGCATTGCTGTGTTCCGGTTTGAAGGGTATGGTTGCCGGTGAAATTACAGGCACATGAGACTTTTCATCTTTGTCTCAGGGTGGCGGACGCAGTGCAATGCCACATAGGGCGCGTCCTAGGTGGACGTGACCTAGTTTCTATCTGTGGAAAACGGCCAACAGAGCGTACTACGCGGGGGACAAGTATGTCAGCGCGGGATTTTGAAGCGTTTTAATTAGCCTGATTACACCTAGGTACCGAGAAGAGTGGCGAGACAGTGCTTTCGGCCGAGCACTCGGTATTTGTAAACACATGGCCGAGTGCTCGGCCTAGATAGATAGAAAACACTTTATTGCACTACACAGAAAATAAGCTAAATAAAAATTAATATTAAACTATACACGGAAGTACAATGGGCGGTCTTATCGCTATAAGCGATCTCTGCCTGACAACCTTGGGATGGCCTAGCTATAGGCCGAGACAGTCGGACCCCGTTCTATTTACTAGGCCGAGTACCCATCGCTCCGCTTCCCCGCACTATCTCGCTCGCCCACTCGGCGGATCTGAACGCGTACCCACTCGGCGGGCGACCACTCGCCACTCGGGCTAATATTTATTCTGTGACTCGGGGCGTACACGCCAACCGCGAAGTTTGCTGTATTTCACAAAAAAAAATTGTTAATTCATGCAGATCGCCTCCCACTGCAGACTTGATCTGGTCGGTCTCCAATGCATGGTGATGGGTCATATCGGAATACTGACATGGGCAGGTAGCTACAATAAAAATAATGTATTTAATGATGTAAGTACCTATGTATTTCTTTAGAAAGTTGGGTATGTAGGTACCTATTAGTCTTTTCGCAAATTGATTGACATACAACATTATAAATTACATTTTACATCAGTATTCTAGTTACATACCTATCCAGTTAGAAAAAAAAATCGCGACGGGGTGGACTTTTACGCCGAGGGAACCAATCTTAAAGTAGATACTCCAACTCAAATATATTAATGTAGAAAATAAAACCAGTAGGTAAGCACCTACATATATAAAACATAGTAGACAAATAATTTGAATTACGGATTACATTACAAATACTTCGTAAAACGACCTCGGTGGAGTAGCAGGCTCAATTCCCGCTGCGGGACAAATGTTTGTATGATCAGCAAATATTCGTTCCGTCAAATAGTCAGTATCTGTGTTGTGGTAGCATGGTGCTCGTAGTTCCTGATACACACGACACAGGGGATCCTAGTGTGGGATCAGGACTATGTATGTGACTGTTGGGTGTTATGTTATGTATGATCTGTTATTAGTTCCGTGTGTGTTGTGGTAGCATGGTGCTCGTAGTTCCTGATACGCACGACACAGGGGATCCTAGTGTGGGATCAGGACTATGTATGTGACTGTTGGGTGTTATGTTATGTATGATCTGTTATTAGTTCCGTGTCTGTGTTGTGGTAGCATGGTGCTCGTAGTTCCTGATACACACGACACAGGGGATCCTAGTGTGGGATCAGGACTATGTATGTGACTGTTGGGTGTTATGTTATGTATGATCTGTTATTAGTTCCGTGTCTGTGTTGTGGTAGCATGGTGCTCGTAGTTCCTGATACGCACGACACAGGGGATCCTAGTGTGGGATCAGGACTATGTATGTGACTGTTGGGTGTTATGTTATGTATGATCTGTTATTAGTTCCGTGTCTGTGTTGTGGTAGCATGGTGCTCGTAGTTCCTGATACACACGACACAGGGGATCCTAGTGTGGGATCAGGACTATGTATGTGACTGTTGGGTGTTATGTTATGTATGATCTGTTATTAGTTCCGTGTCTGTGTTGTGGTAGCATGGTGCTCGTAGTTCCTGATACGCACGACACAGGGGATCCTAGTGTGGGATCAGGACTATGTATGTGACTGTTGGGTGTTATGTTATGTATGATCTGTTATTAGTTCCGTGTCTGTGTTGTGGTAGCATGGTGCTCGTAGTTCCTGATACGCACGACACAGGGGATCCTAGTGTGGGATCAGGACTATGTATGTGACTGTTGGGTGTTATGTTATGTCATGCTAATTACATAAAAACTTAGAATATAGTAATACATTTATTTACAGAAAGAATAATACAACATAGGTATATACAAAATAAAAAAAAAACATGAAACCCTGAAGAACGCTGCTAACAATCTAAAGGTAGCTCAAGTGATCCAAATCAGAATATACACTAGTCACTTATAAATTAAAACTAGTAGTTCTGCGAAGAGTAGACCTCGCGAGCACAATCATTGTTTTCATTCTGATTTACAATTGTAAATAACTCGTGAGGTTTTTGAATCAGTATATTTTTACATTATGTTAAAAGCTAATGAAAAACTGAAGAATGCATCATGTCGGTCCATAATCTATATCTTGACAACTTCTTGAATGAGTTTGCTCATATTCGATTTTCTTGTTTAGAATTGAGAAGCGAATGTTTCTGCCAAAACTATCAGTCGGCCGGTGAATGACGCCGCTGATAATTTCCCCCCTTTAAGGGGGAAATACCCCTCCAATCAAAAATCACCGAAGACAAAAGCCTATGAACCTGTTTAAGTTTCCTCAAGATTAGTAGAATAATACGACCTGTACGCGAGTACAAACATACCTACATCCGGACGGATGAAAGAAAATTTTGCCAGCTGCAGACTTCGCTCGCTCGGTCAAATATATTTACTTCATCTTTACGCGCATCACACATGGCGAAGATAATAGAATATTTTATTCTGGGATCATCGTGACGTCATACTAGTGAATGAGATGGAAGTCAAGGAAGATGCTTGGGTTTTGCTGGTGTGCCGTGTCATGCGCTTAAGGAGATCAATATTAATACAAGTAATTAATTTTGTAAAAATAAAAAAAAACCCAACGCAATGAAACGGCTGAACCGATTTTGATCAAACAAAGCTAAGAACACTACCGACAAATACAGCTTCCAAACAAAACAAAAAAAAAGAAATCGGTTCACCCTTTCGGGAGCTGAGCTATGATGGGACAGACAGACACACACACACACACAGACACGTCAAACTTATAACACCCCTTCGTTTTTCGTCGGGGTTTCAAAACTAAGCTCCTCCAGAGTGAGTATGCATGTGATACTTCAATGAATTTGTGTGAACAAAGCATTTACTGCATTTATTGCTTTCTCTCTCGAGTGAATTCTCATGTGACTAATCAAAGTGCTTTTATGATTAAATGATTTACTGCACTTGTTGCAGGTGTATGGCTTCTCTCCCGAGTGAATTCTCATGTGTCTTATCAAAGTGCTTTTTCGATTAAATGATTTACTGCACTTGTAGCAGGTGTATGGTTTCTCTCCGGAGTGAATTCTCATGTGACTAATCAAATTAATTTTTTGATTAAATGATTTACTGCACTTGTTGCAGGTGTATGGCTTCTCTCCCGAGTGAATTCTCATGTGACTAATCAAAGTGATTTTATGATTAAATGATTTACTGCACTTGTTGCAGGTGTATGGCTTCTCTCCCGAGTGAATTCTCATGTGACTAATCAAATTACTTTTATGATTAAATGATTTACTGCACTTGTTGCAGGTGTATGGCTTCTCTCCAGAGTGAATTCTCATGTGACTAATCAAATAATTTTTTTGATTAAATGATTTACTGCACTTGTTGCAGGTGTATGGCTTCTCTCCCGAGTGAATTCTCATGTGTGTTATCAAAGTGCTTTTTCGATTAAATGATTTACTGCACTTGTAGCAGGTGTATGGCTTCTCTCCCGAGTGAATTCTCATGTGACTAATCAAATAATTTTTTTGATTAAATGATTTACTGCACTTGTTGCAGGTGTATGGCTTCTCTCCCGAGTGAATTCTCATGTGACTAATCAAAGTGCTTTTATGATTAAATGATTTACTGCACTTGTTGCAGGTGTATGGCTTCTCTCCGGAGTGAATTCTCATGTGACTAATCAAATAATTTTTTTGATTAAATGATTTACTGCACTTGTTGCAGGTGTATGGCTTCTCTCCCGAGTGAATTCTCATGTGACTAATCAAAGTGCTTTTATGATTAAATGATTTACTGCACTTGTTGCAGGTGTATGGCTTCTCTCCGGAGTGAATTCTCATGTGACTAATCAAATAATTTTTTTGATTAAATGATTTACTGCACTTGTTGCAGGTGTATGGCTTCTCTCCCGAGTGAATTCTCATGTGACTAATCAAAGTGCTTTTATGATTAAATGATTTACTGCACTTGTTGCAGGTGTATGGCTTCTCTCTCGAGTGAATTCTCATGTGACTAATCAAATAATTTTTTTGATTAAATGATTTACTGCACTTGTTGCAGGTGTATGGCTTCTCTCCCGAGTGAATTCTCATGTGTCTTATCAAAGTGCTTTTTCGATTAAATGATTTACTGCACTTGTTGCAGGTGTATGGCTTCTCTCCCGAGTGAATCCTCATGTGACTAATCAAATTAATTTTTTGATTAAATGATTTACTGCACTTGTTGCAGGTGTATGGCTTCTCTCCCGAGTGAATTCTCATGTGTCTAATCAAAGTACTTTTTTGATTAAATGATTTACTGCACTTGTAGCAGACATGTGTATTCTCTCCAGAGTGAGTTCTCGTATGTCTCAACAGTTTAATTATAGAAATAAATGTTCTGCTGCAGTCATTACAACAATACAATACATTATTGCCATTAATGTTTTTTGCAGCAACGCTCTCTTTAATTCGCAACTGATCAACTAAAGAACTAACATTTGATTCAACATCTTCAAATGTGTTCTCATCAATGTCCATCAATGTTTCCTGTTTAGTTTCGATCAAATCTTCTGTAACAAATTGATCTTGTTCATTTTGATTCAATTCCCCTTCTGTTGTTTCATTTTTAACAGTAACTTGAGTGCTTCCACTATTTAGGAAATCATATACGGATACAGAAGGAATAGTTGTCACTGACACGTTATGTCTCGTTTCAAGATGAAACCCGAGTACCTCTTGAACCTGAAAGTACAGAAATACAGGAGTGGTGAGACTGTGAGCAGTTATACGTAATCAAAATGTAAACAGCTTGCTTAAGGTGGTTGCTTTCGCTTGTGGCGCGGAATTCAATTTTTTTCGTGTTTTTTTGCTCATCACTGCTCATCAACACTTCTTCAGATAGCGAAACCTATGTTGCCGGTAATTATATGACCTAATACACAGGTTTTAATTCAAATTATCACATAAATATCATTAGTTTGGCTATGAATGTGCTTGAAATAAAAAAAAAACTTTAAAAACCATTGAAGCCATAGATTTAGTATATGTACTAGATCTACAATCAGAGATCGAAGATGTAACCAAAAAAAATATATGCACGTGTTGGTGAAAGTCTATGTCTGAGTGAAAAATAGTGTTGTCCTCGACCAACACTTTTACATTGTCGATAGAATTCATCATCCGTCCGTGATGTGTATGGTAGATAAATACATCTTAATGCAGATTAAGTCTTTCATGAAGAACACAGTTTGGCAGATTTGACATCATAAAGAGAATAAGGTTCTTATTCCAATTTTGAATACAGTTAATATATAAACCTTTATTATTTATTGACCCCTAAATATTACGGTTTTATTTATAGGTGGGATCTTAGAGTTTCCCTTTTAGAGTTCTTATTTGAGTCCATCCCACTCTTCTTATAACCGATAACCATTTTTCTCGTAGCAAAGGATTACTTGGAAATCTGAAAGCACAAAAACATTTTATATCAGCCGTGCTACGCCCATATAATTTTTCACTCTGTTACTTTATCTATAGACAATTTGTTACCCCAAAGTTAAATGTAACCCAAAAAATCCGTTCTAGCGGGACTCGAACCCGCACCCTCGCCTGTCATCGGCGATGCCTTAAACAATTTAGCCATAGATCGAGCTATGACGCTGGAGACGAAATTTGTGGGCACTATCAACTCGGCTATAGCGCCAAGTTAATAGTGCTGTATCTACAGGTGTTTCATTGGAAACCTTCTATTCAAAGTTCGAAAGTAAAGGCATCGCTGATCACAGGCGAGGGTGCAGGTTCGAGTCCCGCTGGAACGGAATTTTTGGGGTATATTTAAATTTAATTTGTTACCTATTATTTTATTAAGCAGAAATAAACAATATTTATTTATAAAAAATAAAAAATAAATATACCCTTTCGGGGAAAAAGGCGTGTGTAATAATCAACAACGTAAATATTTACTCCAAAATATCTACTACACAAACTGCAATAAAAACACCCGTGGTGCTTTAAAGTTACCTTTTCAATAGTCAATACAAAAACACACACCTCAATGTCCACCTGGTTATTACAGATTTAAAAAAAACGGTAAAATGTTAACAGAGCACACAAATTTACTCCAAACAAAGTAAACCTCCATTCTAGGATAGACAAAAATTTAATTTATAGGTAGGTATAGTGCGCGTCATGTAAAAAGAACGCTGGTGGTCAAGCTTCTACAGGCGTTCCAGCGTTCTTTTTACATGACGCGTACTATAATTGTACATTATCTGTAGTAAACTAGATAGGCACTCATTCAATGCATAGTTATACATCTCTCAAATAAGTAGAAAAGTAAGTAATCTCTTAAAAAGAACGCTGGAACGCCTGAAGAAGCTTGACCGCCAGCGTTCTTTTTACATGATGCGCATTATACAACGATATAGACTGGGGTGCGTTCAGTGGGTACACTCTGAGTGTTGGTTGTCACCAGAGTGTACGGTTGTTCAGTTCACAGGCTCGGTTAGAGCGTTCGGTTAGCGTCACGTGACCCTAACCGAACAACCACCTCTGACAATTCTGACGTCTGTCAAAGTCAAATCCTGTGCTTGTCACCAAAGCGTATGGGTTGTTCCGTTCGGAGGCTTGGTTAGAGCGTTCGGTTAGCGTCACGTGACCCTAACTGAACAACCACCGTTTTGGGTGGGTGTTCGGTTGTTACGATTTTGACGTTAGATTGCTGTCAAAGTCAAGTCGATCCCACCCTTCCTCCCCAAAAATCCTGTTCCATCCATAGATGGAGAAATATTTTATGTAAGCCCAACAAGTAATATAGTAACTGCGAAAGTTCCAGATTCCACGAGAGGATTTTTTTATAAAGTGATACAGGACTTGTTATCAGCTCCTGAATTACTTTGCTATTAAATGCTCTAAGACTTTGTTAATCAATCACGCTGTACCGATATTAATGAAATTACATCCACAGATATGTTCAGATGTCCAGTAGCGGTTTATAATGGCTGATTGATGATGATGTTGCAAACATCGCCAATATTTTTTCTGTGAAATATCAAGGCTAGCATTTGTCAAATTTGTCAGTACCTATCAAGGCTGGAAGGATCTTTGTTGTCAAGTGCTCGTCGGATCACACGCATTCAGGGTTCCGTACCAAACGTACCAGAAAATTCTCGAAATGTTTCGAAAGTTTTTTGTATATATTGGTAAAATATAAATACACACTTAAATATGCTTTCAGCGATAATGCCGCACATTTTACTGTTTTTTTTTTATATTACGTTTAATTCTTGGTGTAGGTACAATAGGGTGTTAGTAGTTAGTAGTATCGATCTATATACATAACAAGTACCATATTTACAAAACAAGTTCCTAGGTCAAATGCAAAATAAAAAAACTTGGTAACAAAATTTTGGAAAAAAAAACTGACTTTGGCGGCTTTATTTTCTATAACTATTGAAAATAAAAATAAACTCTACTTCATGAGATCTAAAAATGATAAACCACATGGAAAAAAAAATGAAAAGCCAATGGGAAAAAAAGATTTCAAACGAGGCTAATTGTTTCAGTAAAGAGGAGCTAAATAAACAATGCAGGTAATAAGATTCAACAAATCATTCTAATTCATTACACAGATACAATAACAATAAGGCTTTGGTTTTGTCGTTCATTCATTCATACTATCTACTAACTTCTTTGAAAATAAGTGGAGCTGACAATGTTGAAATAGAGCTGAATTTAGCTCTAAAAGAGCTAAATTGGCAACACCGGGAGAAAAAGCGTTTGTTTACATCAAAAATTTACAGTGGCATTGACATTCCGTGTCAATCCAAGTCGTTCAGAGCCTCAGAGCGTGGTTAAAAAAACAACGACACCCTTGGAGTGTACCCATTGAACGCACCCCAGGACTATCGATATTTCTGACGTCATCACTTGGTCAAGCCCTATCGTAATCAAACATTTTTATATTTTACATAAAATATTGTTTATTTCTAGGTGCAGCAACGAAATATTATTAAAAAATATAAGGGAAAGTCCTAATCTACGAATGAAACTGGTTTTTAGGCCATTTACTAAAGCAGAATTGATAAAATAAGCAATACAATCGAACTACCAATAATCTCTTATTTACCTGTGAAACGTGTATTTTCCCGGATAATTACGTCTTGTATCTTCACAGTCACAAACTGAACACGACACCATTGTCATACAAAGTAATATTTGTTATTTAATAGTAAGATTACTAAAATAATTACAAAATTAGTTAAACTGCACAAGAGACCGTCCGGTATGCGCATGTGCTCAAGCAAAACATGTCACATTCAATACATTGTTGCTGTCACTTTTCTTCTTGCACGGGGTACATTTAAAAATGACTTCTCTCTCCCACGCTTCGTTTGTCTATTTAGCGTAGCGAAAAAATTCTACGTCTATGATTGAAGCACAGTCGTAGCTAAATTAATCATATTTATGTGATACTATAAATTAAAACTTGTGTGTTAGGTCATATAATTACCGGCAAATTAGTTTCGCTACCCCATAAAGTGTTGATGAGCTGTGATGAGCAATAACACGAAAAAATTCGAACTTCGCGCCACAAGCGAAAGCAACCACCTTAAGCTAAAATCATCATCATCGTCGTCGGCCTTTAGACGTCCACTGCTGGACGAAGCCTCCCCTATAGAATGCAATAGGGGGATTTGTCATAACCAATAATCACCAAGCTTGGCAAGCTGAATGGAGATCGCAGTAACGGTGTTGAGTACTCAGGTGGATGCTGCTGCCCATCCGTTGGTTTATTCACATTTAAGGCATCCACGGGAAGAGAAAGGGGTATATTCTTAGGCTGGTACACCTGCTACTAAGCGATACTAAGTGTTGGTGCTGCTACTAAGCGATAAGACCGCCCATTGTACAACATAGTTAGTTTTATTTTTAATATTTGTAAATTGTTTTTATATTATGGCGTGCAATAAAGTATTTTTTATCTATATTCTACACCACAGTACCGAATTAATAATGAAGTATTGATAATTTTATTCTATTCTGTAAAGAAAATACCTGTAAGCCATTGTGAACATCTCTGAACAACTTCTCTGCTTGTTGATACATGTTGCGGAATGAGAGACATGCCCGTAACTGTGAGCGACAGATGTAGCACAATGATGAACATCGTCCGTCTTCGGCATCGACCTGAAATCATTTACTTGTTCAGTTATATGATTTTATTAATGTTAGGTAGGTAAGGTCGGTATAATATAATTATAAGGAAAACCTAGAGCGCCAACACAGCTCTTAGAGTAAGCAAGTTGAAATGGCAATGGGCATGCCATATGAGAAAAATACAAAAAAACACAGTATCCAAACATAGTTTACAATTTCACAAAGTGTAATAGTAGGTATATCAGTCTAGCATAAGTATTTCGCAGACAACTATAACATCATAGGTGGTAATATATCTATTAATTTCTGTGGTGTATTGTGGGTAGGTATATTAATGGCTCGGTGGAGGGTAGAATTAGTTAGCGCTGTATCGACAGTCGGAATAAATCCCTGTTACGGATGGCTGTGTTTCTCTGTATTCCTCTGAGATAGGAACCTTACAGTACACACCTATTTTTATCCTCGTCGCCACTGTAAGGTTCCTATCTCAGAGGAATACAGAGAAACACAGCCATCCGTAACAGGGATTTATTCCGACTATCGATACAGCGCTAACTAATTCTACCCTCCACCGAGCCATTAATATACCTACCCACAATACACCACATTTTCCTCACTATGCGTGGTAATCAAAAAATATAACTACCATGTGAAAATTGTTCTAATATATTATTTAATTTGCTCAGCTAAAGATTATTAAGGAATTAATTAGCTGACAGAATCACATATAAACATAATTCAATTCAATTCATTTATTTCAGGCAGCAGTGAAAAATGTACCTAGACAAAGGCCCATAGTAATATATACCTTACAACTAACATACATATAAAGATATTTATAACTTAATCTAACACACGTGTGATCGCCGACGCGTCGCGGCCCGGGGGATCACGTGACAGACGGCCCTTGAACCGCCGGAACTTCACCCCTTTCGGCCAGAAGTCAGGGCTCAAGTAGATCTTCAGATCCTCCGTAGGGACCCTCACCATAAAAATTATAATGATAATGATGGACATAACATATATTAACATATAAATTAACATACAGTGGCAACTGTGCAAACAGCAAACTCTATAATGTGTATTATAAGGAGGGCTTTCACATGCATTAACAGGGAGTTGTTTATAAAACTGTATAAGACATAATTATACCTAGTCTTAAAGCACTTACATATGAGGAACAACTTCACGAACTTGGATTAACTACCCTTGAACAACGTAGAGAGCGTGGAGACGTAATAGAGACCTACAAGATCCTAAACAACCACTAACAGTATACCAGATTTATCACAGACACTATATACGATGAACGATAATATAGGTCTCAGAAGACACTTTCTTTCTTTCTTTCAATCCGAGGATGCACATATTGCGCAGTCGCAACGTGCGCGCTTGGAACCGGTTACCAGACTCGGTGATCAGTGCCCCCTCAGTGAATTTTTTCAAAATAAATAAAACAGACTTGCCTAAAGGAGTATACTCTCTACCTATATGTTCTTATGCTCGAGTATGCTCTTTCCTATCTCTTTGCCTATTGCTCTCAAAACCAACAACTGATAGAGCATAAGGCCTCCCTGAGGATGCGGCTCAAGATCGTTCATCGCAGTATGCTGCGGGGGAGGCCTAGGTCCAGCAGTGGACTTCTACAGGCTGATGATGATGATGGGTAGGTACTAGGTAAGCTTTGTTACCATGAAGATATCACTCGTAGCATGTGCTACGGTACAGGTACTGGCCACCTCACAGCCGCTTCCTAGTAGTGGATGGACGGTTTGAGGGGCGAAGACGACGTACACTCCAAACCTGAATTTGGGCACAGATTACTTAATAGTTACAACGTGGGTAATTTGTATTTGTGTAGGTGATTTGGGTAAAAATGTACCCACTAGTGCAATTAAAAAGGAGCTGGTCAGAGTGGACATAAGGGGGCGCTGAGGGAAAAAAAAGACTTAGAATTTTTTTCACAAATTTTTTTTTTTTTTTTTTTGCCTATATGGGGGCAGAATTCGGAACGGGAATTTTTTGTAAGTCGTTTTTCGATGAAATTTTTTAAGTCTTTTTTCCTCAGCGCCCCCTTATGTACACTCCAACCGGGTGTTCAGTTCAGTTCAGTTCTTGAACATGTGGCCCTTGCGGAATAGACCACAATTTCGCCAAAGGGTGTTTCTTCTCCCTAATAGACGAAGAGTACTAAACCATATATTGTAGTTTTTGACTAAACCTACCAAATAAAATGTTGCATGCATGCATACCTTAGTCCTTGTTAGTTTCTCGTATAATTCTTGAAGATCGGTGTTTTCAATGCGATGCATCCTCATATTATTACGCAGACAAGCTCTACACGCTAACGTTGCCATTTCAGACATTTTCAGATAGTCTCCAAAAACAGTTCCTATAGTATACAACAAAATAATCTTGAATGAAGGATATTATAATAAATTACATAAATAAAGAAACCAGATTCTTTATTTAGTTATTGGATTAAACAAACTATGCAACTCCACAGTCCACACCACAGACAAAGTACAGTGTACTACGTATACGTATAAGCCTGAAATCTCCATGGACTTAGTATACAAATAGGACTGAGCGCTCTAAAAAATTTAATACCGAAACAAGACCTTATTTATAGAATTGAAACTATCGTGGTTGGGAATCATATTAAAAGATAAACGGCTAACCCTTAAGACCTAAGCCTTAAGGATAAGACCTTATTTTATTAAATTAAGACTCAATTTAGATTACCGTCATAGAAAGAGAAAAAACGAGCCAAGAGAGATAGGTAGAATAGAGCTAGTTTATCCCTTTCTAATACATGAAATGATAGCTTTATGATAGCAAGGGTGACCATGACCATTGTATAGATAACTAGATAGAGAACCGATAGAAAATACTTTATTGCATACCAAAAGGTAAGTAAGGTAAGGTTTTTGTATAGGTAAATACTAAGAGGTCATCGATACTACAAATCTAAAAGTTGGCCGTCGTGGGCATCGAGCAACGCAGGCCTCCTTGCTCGATGGTCGTGGGACGCCCGGCAGACGAGAAACATCATGGCATGGCTGCGTCACGCCGTTTGCCGACACTGAACACTCGGTAAGTAATCAATAACAAGGCTCGATATCACTTTTTGTGATATTAGAAAAAAACGTAAAAAAAAGCCCTCTTTGTATGGCGCACTCCTCATAAGCCATTATATGAAGAAGAAGAAGAATTTATCATGTCGTATCACTGGCAGAATTGTGACAGCTAGCCACAGATGCCATAAACTAAGAAGTGAAGCGAATGAAAGAAAATACAAAAATAATTTTTATTTGCTATTCTATGAATGTGAAAGTTTACTACCTACTTTACCACCCCCATTTTCCTTCAATTTCTTAGTAAACCAGTAAAAACCACCCGAACTATCGATGAAGATGAACCCAGCCATAAACCAAGGAAACATTCAGTTCGTAAACAACCCTAGTCCTCAGCTGCAGAGCGCCATTCAGAACTCTCCGACCCAACACAGCCCTATGAGTGCTCAAGGAAATAAGAATAACAGTAATCCAGGCGGAGACTCGACGGTTTGTATGCTTTTGAATAACTGAAACTCCATAATCAAGTGTGTTTGTAAACTGTATGGACCCATAACTTTGAAAGTACTTACCTAGGAATGGGGTCTAAATCCATGTCGGACTGTCAACATGGTACTAACAACTGATATTTTTTTCCAGACTTCATATCTCAAAAACAGTAATTCGTATGGAAAAAATGCATTTAAGGTGGATGCGCACGCTTGCGGCGCGAAATTCAAATTTGTTGGTGTTTTTTGCCCATTACAGCTCATCAACACTTCTTCAGATAACGAAAGTTAAGTTCGCGACAACTAGGAGACTTAACACACATGTTTTAATTGATAGTATCTCGTAAATGTCATCAGTTTAGCTATGATACCCCTAAACACATTTTTACAGTGTTTTTGTTTGTTTAGGGGTATCGTAGCTAAACTGATGATATTTATGAGATACAATCAATTAAAACGTGTGTTAGGTCTCCTAGTTGTCGCGAACTCAACTTTCGTCATCTGAAGAAGTGTTGATGACCTGTAAAGGGCAAAAAACACCAAAAAATGTGAATCTCGCGCCGCAAACGTGAGCATTCACCTTGCCATTAATTGATGCCTAAGAAAATGGCTGCACAATAGGCTACAATTTTTTTTTTTCCTCAGTGCCCCTTATGTACACCCCAACCGATTTTTCTAATACTATGTAAGAGCACACTAGACTACCTACACAATAAAGCTTGGGACATGGCACAACTTGGATGGCACAGTGGGGAATAATGGTGGGTATCATCACGGCACAATGTGATCTCAACTACCATCTACTAAAGAGAGGGGCCACGGACAATGGTCTGTGTCGCGGCTGTCTTCAAGACAAGGAGACAGTGGAGCATGTGATACTACACTGCACAGCCACTAATGAAGCCAGTGAAAAACCGGACTCTAAGAGCTAATCAAGTATTGTCTCACTTCATCTATAGCTCGCTCAGGGATACTGGAACAGTGCTGCCATCAGCCCAGAATCCTTCTCCGCTACTTTAAGGAGTTGGGCTGACAGGGCTAGGATTAGCAGGTGGACTGTGCACAATACACCCCAATGCGGGACGTCAGTGCAGATCTTACCTCCCCCATTTAGAATTAGAATTAGGGGGGTTGAAAATGAAACTAACTTTCATGTGATTTATTTTATCCTACCTCGAGACCTACCTCATTTTGCTGGTGATAATATCTTTACAGATACTAAGCAGACCTCGACTGCAAGAGTTAGTACGAGAAGTTGACCCAACAGTCCAACTGGATGAGGAAGTAGAGGACATACTCCTCCTGCTGGCGGATGACTTTATAGACACCTCTCTTATCAACGCTTGTGGGTTGGCTAAGCACAGGCATGCTTCTACAGTGGAGCTGCGGGATATACAGTTGCATTTAGGTAAGAAATTAGCCATACTAGTACTAGTTACTATCTACTACTGCGTATTACTAGCTCCTAGAACTGGCAACTGTTGAGAAATAAAGGTTTTCGACTGGTGACCAAGAACTGGACAACACTGCACTGGACAGGCCCCCATCTGACGACATTTGAATAGTTGTAGGAATTACATAAAATAATGCAATATAAATAAATAATGCTGGACAGTTCACACATTATCTAACCATGATGTACTTAATACAATACATTACATAGATAGATATTTTTATTATTCATAGAAAATACCAGGCGAACCGGCATTCGCCCGCCGCGCCAGAGGTCGTCAAAGCATTAGTATAGTACGTGCTAAGTCAGCCTAAATAAGGTGGATGTAGGCAGCTCATGACCGGCTATCCTGACATTATATGGGGGAGGCCTATGTCCAGCAGCTGATAACGTAGTAGAAACTATGACTTATCTAGCACAGAAGGACAATGCACAGCAGGACAACAGTGCAGGTCTAAACACACCCAAAAGGTTACCGCATATTCAATAAAAAAGATTTTATCTTCTGCAGAACGGATATGGAACATGTGGATACCAGGTTTCGGCAATGAGGAAGTGCGGCCATACAAACGCTCCGCGATGACAGAGGCTCACAGGCAGAGGATGGCGCTCATCAGGAAAACTATAAAAAACTACTGATTTAAATGAATCTGATTCAATTTAAACAATATGAATTCTATGAAGGTGTGTGTTCTCTGATTGGGTTTTTTATTGTGTTCTTTAAACACTATGTTTAATTTGTGGTCCTGTTTTGATGGGAATAGAGACCCATATTCTAGAACTAACTGAGAATCAAGATTCAAGCAAAGAAAGTTTTTAATTACTAATACTACTTTGTGTCAATGATTTTTTCTGCATTAAGTCAGAGACCAAAGTGATCCTTGAGATTCATTGAAATCTTTAAAAAAGCTTGCAGTTTAGGTTTGTATTATTAAAACTCAGAATGAACTTTGTCCAATTTCAAAATTCCCATACAAAAAAATAATTTTTGGTGGACACAGGATTGTTCTGGAGAGTTGAGTTCGACCTATTATACAAGCTCTAGATGTTTGTTTGATTAAGCTTAGGCATAATATGATGTTTTTCATTTGTTTCCTCTCTTACGACCTATGTAGCGCATCGGGCGAGTAGCCGGCTGAGATGCGAAAGGTTGCGGGTTTGATTCCCGCTGCGGGACAAATGTTTGCATGATCTACAAATATGTGTGGGGTCAGGACTATGAGTGTGACTGTTGGGTGTTGATTTCCATCAATGATAAATTGATAATCTACTTTGTTATAAATTTAATGTTTTGTCATCAGTTGGTAGATGTCTACTGCTGGAAAACAATTTAGTCAAAGAAATTTAAATGTAACCCAAAAATTCCGTTCCAGCGGGACTCGAACCCGCAACCTTGCCTGTGATCGGCAATGCCTTTACCAGTTCGGCCATAGAACACTATAAAGCTGAAGACGAAATTTGTGGGCACTATCAACTCGGCTATAGCGACGGAATTTTTGGGTTACATTTAAATTTAATGTTATCCATAAAGTGTGGTTTACACTTGAAAAATAATATACTATAACAATTTAGTCATTGCTGAAAAAGGTTTCTCCCATAACTAATGCAATGGGGGCAATGACTGCAAAGTCACCCGAAGTCTATTTGACTTCGGACAGCGCTCAAAAATTGTCCGAATCAAAAGAGAAACAAAACACAAAAATAAATAAGTCTGACAAGTTTTATCTGTCCATTGCTGTTTTCCATTTTGAGGACTAAAATGTGAATTTTCAAAGGTTATTTTGGCGTTGACAGTTTATGGAATGCTTAGTCCATCGTAGGGTTATTAGGAAGTCTTTGAATGGGGGCAATAATAACCACACTTTGCGGACAAACAAACTTTTAGTAGAGCGTTTTTGCGTAAAAGCACAGAATAAATAATAGTTTGTACAAGTTCGTCTGGGGGAAGTAGTACCAGACATATTTCTGCCGCAAAGCAGTAGTGCTCGCATTGCTGTGTTCCGGTTTGAAGGGTATGGTTGCCGGTGAAATTACAGGCACATGAGACTCATTTTTCATCTTTGTCTTAGGGTGGTGGGCGCAGTGCAATGCCACATAGGATGCGTCCTAGGTGGACGTGACCTATGTGGTAATGCATTGTTGAAGGCAGAGGTTACCGCTTAACATCAGGTGGGCCATCTGCTTGTCCCACCATTCACAAAGTTTACAAAAAAATAATAAAAACAATCTTACACGCAACTTTATTGATAAATTTAGATACTTGTGATACAGTGATGTCATACACAAAATAAATCAAGAATATTAATTATTAAGTCAGAATATAAAGTTAGTGTACAAATTATCCAATCAAAAACAGCAAGTATGGATTTCAAATTCGATAAGCTGACATTAAAATTCATTATAATTGGATAAATAGTTCTGTTTTAATGTTTTTTTGTTTCAAATTTTAACGAATTTTACAGTAAAATTTATCGAATCGAGTCATACGTAACTGCTAGTTTGAAATAAATGAAATCACAGAGAAAATAGAGTCGTCAAAGATATGAACGGCATAAATCTTTGAGTGACGTTTAAGTACAAAATGATCAAAATTAGTGCTTTTTGGAATGTTCAGACACTAATAAAAATCTAACAACATTAATAACATCAAAATACTTAGATACCTGCTAGAATACTGTGAGCATATTGCTTTATTCAACTAAACTAAATCTAGGTCATGGCTATGCCATTCAAATGCTATGTTTCTGAAAGGTGCCCATCATTTTAACTACCTACAGTAGACACGTTTAACGTTTTTTTATAGTATTAAGGATAATTCATTCTAGTTCTCGAAAATAAATTTACTATCAGACATTTAATTTTACAAGGAACTGCGAATTAACATTTTTTTATAGTATCAAAGAGAATTCATTATCGTTCTCGAAAATAAATTTACAATCAGACATTTAGTTTTATAAATAACTGCGAAAATTACTTTATTCAACAAATCATAATAATTTAATTTACCTAATCGAGAACAAGTCAATATTGATAAAAAAAAAAACTACCATTTTGAGACCATTATCTTTCTTACAGGAAATTAAAAAACTCCATAGAAACGCTACTGACTTATGGAACTGAGGGGCGAGTCCGAGTTTACACACACCATCGTAACGATGATCGTAACGACGAGTGTACATACGTGTATTACGTAGTAACTAGCCATTAATCTGTGACGTTTTTGGCACAGATTAATAGCTAGTTATTATGTCATACACGTGCGATCGTCGTTACGTTCATCGTTACGATGGTGTGTGTAAACTCGGACTCACCCCTCTGAGCATGTCAAGTATAACTCGATTTGAGTTAAATTCTAAATCTTTTTTTTGAAGCGACTTACGAATTTTTTACGTGATTTTGTAGGGCACCTCTACTATTATAGTATAGTATAGCTTGTAAATATTAGGTATATGAAGTAGATAAGCCTTATCTGTAAAACCTTCCCATCGTAAACAAGCCCATTATGTTATCACTAAAATAATAATAACCGGAGTAGTTTAACAAAACTAGCGTTTGCCTGCGGCTCCCACCGCGTAGGTCATAAGTACTACGGTTTAAAACCTTCCTTTTTACATTCCCTACAAAACAGTGAAAATCGCATAAAAAGAGGTCCAGCAGAACTCAAAAAAATCAAGTACCTGCATAGCTTAAAGTTAAGTACATAGGTAGTTAAGTATTGATTTTAAAACACAATTTTATCAAAATTGAGTTTCGGAAATCAACACAAAGTGCACAGTGCCCCCTTACTTAAGCTAAGTGTTGGTTGGTGAAATCATGAATTTCTAACCATGCGTGGACCACAAAGCCTTATTTCTTTTCCCGCGTACTTGCTTGTGGTCTTTTAGGCCGAGGAAGCAGTATCGTTCTTCGGTATGTAGAGGTGGTCGGATGGACCCACTTTCTTCCAGTGCAGAGACTTCGATTTAATCGACACTGGCCCCTGGAAACAAAAAGGAAAATATACATTAGGTACCTATTTTTTAAAAGACTTGTCCATAAAGAACTTAACCTTCTTTCTTATTATATAAACTTCTCCAACAATTTTTGGAAGGCAATATTAGTTTTTTTTTTTTTTTTTTTTTTTTAATTGTATATGAAGCTATCGACGACACTCCCACACACGCTCCCACGCAACTACATTCTCAAACTGAGTAAGGATACTGCCCGTGCAACTACATTTTCAAATTTCTAACTGAATCTTTCTAAGATTAACAGTTTCAGACGTCTTTTATTAAACAATTTTTTTTACAGGCAGTTTTTTTTTTTTAATTGCAGTAAAATTGTTTTTTTTTAAATGGCGTTTTATTGGTGACGCGGCAGATGAGTACGTAGCCGACTAAGTTACGAGGGGTGCCGGTTCGATTCCCTCTACCGGACAAATAGTTGCATGATCTGCATATATTTGTATGACCTGCAAATATTGATAAGCAAAGAATCCTCAAAACACGGCGCGAAAATTAAAAAAAAACTAATACTCGTATACTGAATCAGATGAAACCTGTCAGTAGTTTCTGGGATATATTATCGATGTATGTTTCCTGTTACAAGATTTTACGATGACTCATACAAACAACCAATGGTCGGTAAATCTCATACAGATGAGGTCCGGTGATTGCCAAACTAGACAAAACTTTGACCAATACAATACATGCGTACCACCATACCAGATACATGCGTTGAAGCCTCTGTAGCGCGTCGCGCGAGTAGCCGTCTGAGACGCGAAAGGTTGCGGGTTCGATTTTCGCCGCTGGGTGTAATGGTACCATGGTACTCGTAGTTCCTGATACCCACGACACAGGGGATCCTATTGTGGGATCAGGACTATGTATGTGACTGTTATGTTATGATATATCAGATAAATCGTCATTTTACTGTTAACATTAAAATACATTAAAGTGTAATCAGTGCAGCGAATGGAACTAAGACATTTCAACACTCTGAAATAGGGACATCAGCGAAAGCTGCTCGTCTATAATTTAGAATAATAATAATAATCACCCCCCCTCCTCCCCTCTTTGTTCCCCAGTCTGCACGGTCCTGTGTAATCATTTCTCATTCCCTTTCACATAGGCGTTTAGTAATAAAAAAAAACTATGTATAGTGCGCGTCATGTAAAAAGAACGCTGGCGGTCAAGCTTCTACAGGCGTTCCAGCGTTCTTTTTACATGACGCGTACTATAATTGTACATTATTTGTAGTAAACTAGGTAGGCACTCATTCAATGCATAGCTATACATCTCTTAAATAAGTAGAAAAGTAAGTAATCTCTTAAAAAGAACGCTGGAACGCCTGAAGAAGCTTGACCGCCAGCGTTCTTTTTACATGACGCGCATTATAATTTATTGTATTAAGTATATCAGTTACCGAGTAACACAAGCTCTGCTTAGCTTGGCGCTAGATAATGTTGTGTGAACTGTCCAGCATTATTTATTTATTTATATATTCTGTGCCGGTATATCCATAGACGTGACAAGTGGTGAACTCATCGCCGCCATTGCTTCTCACGACTGACTCTGCTAACGCTTTCTTCCAGTAATAACACATTCCTTAAATAAGCTAGCAGCCAGGACAAATCTTATACCAACGAATCATACAAACAAGTCTGGGTAATCCCTTAGTCGGCTTTTACGACATCCACGGGAGGAGATGAGGGGTCTATTCTTTCCCACGACGGTGCAACCCACAGTGAAAAGAGGACCATTTGAGGCTTTGCCTATCCTTGTGTCTGTGTATGTTCAGTAGATAAGTAGTAATTTAGTAGTAGTAGAGCTTTTTTGTGAAAGAGTTCGTCCGGGGAAGTACTACCACCTACCTATTTCTGCCGCAAAGCAGCAGTGCTCGCATTGCTGTGTTCCGGTTTGAAGGGTATTAGTGCCGGTGAAATTACAGGCACATGAGACTTTTCATCTTCTTGTCTAAAGTTGGCGGGCGCAGTGCAATGCCAATGGTGCGTTCTAGGGGACGTTACCTATGTGATAATGCACTGTTCATAGGCAGAGGGTACCGCTTAACATCAGGTGGGCCATCTGCTTGATCCGTCAATCCAAGTAGTATAAAAAAAATGTATATGGTAAATAAATGAATAAATAAATATTTCTGGACAGTTCTGCCACTGATGGTACTAGACAACTGATATACTTAATACAATATATTACATAGATAGATATTTTTTATTATATATAGATAATAAAAAAGATTATAAGATTCGTTGGTATAAGATTTGTCCTGGCTGCTAGCTTATTATGGAATATATGTTATTACTGGAAGAAAGTGTTAGCCGAGTCAGTCGTGGGAAGCAATGGCGGCGATGAGCTCACCACTTGTGACGTCTATATTCCACGATGATGCAACCTACTGTGAAAAGAGGCCCATTCAGGCTTTGCCTACCCCTTCGGGGATAAAGGCGTGTGTCTATGTATGTATGTATAGAAAATACCCAGAACACCCTGAACAAATATCTGCGGATCGCACAAATATTTGTTCCGAGGCGGGAATCGAACCCGCAACCTCCTGCGTCGCAGGCGAACGTTCGCCCGCCGCGCCACAGAGGTCGTCAAAAACCGTTATAAGTATATATATATATAACCGTGTATCCATAATCCGTAGTTTTGTTTATGTTTCAGGATGGCGTACGAATAAACGAAACTGGCTTACACTTTCCATTCGTACGCAACTACCTAGAGCCGCCCGTCGGGCTCACGAAGACATTGCAGCAGAACGAGTGGTCGTCCAAGATGCTGGTCGAGAAGTTCCTCACGATATACTTCACTCACTACGACGCGCCGGGACGCCCCGATATACTAGGGTTCTACTGCCCCTACTCCACGGTCACCATCACCACTAGATTTACGGGTAAGTGTCGCGAGACCTCTGCGGAACCTATGGCGCCGATCGTTCGGTTCAATACGCTCGCAGTGTTGCAGCGCAACAACCACATACACACAATGCGGCAGATTATACAGAAATCTGAAGAGTATAATCGGCCCCTGTGTCTGGCATTTGTGGATTATGAGAAAGCCTCTGACTCTGTTGAAACCTGGGCTGTTCTGGAATCCTTGCAGCGATGCCAAGTGGACTATCGTTACATCGAAGTGTTGAGATTTCTTTATGATGCTGCAACTATGAGTGTCCTAGTACAGGATCGGCAGTCTGAACCCATCCAATTGCGACGCGGAGTGAGACAGGGGGATGTCATATCCCCGAAACTGTTCACTAACGTATTGGAGGATATGTTTAAGACGCTGGACTGGAATGGTATGGGCATAAACATAAACGGCGAGAACATCACCTACGATTCGTGGATTGTGTTTTTTACCAGTTTTAAATTATCGAAGATTTTATCTGTCTCCTTTTTAATGAAACAATTCACGTCATAAACCATTTTTCTGGCTTGCAGTTAACACATTTTTTTTCGGCATGTTTTCCACAAACACGAAAACGAAAACAACAGTATCAATATTAAGTATCAAAAACATGTGTGTGCGTCTGTATCTAGGGAGCGCGAGACGCGAGTGTAAGGCGCGCTGTATGGAAGGCGACTGATCAACCAATAGCGCACCGGCGCTGGCCGCTTCTCCCGTCGCGCCTCTTTCCCCCCGCTAAACAGACCCAAAAAATTACTACTGCGAATTGAAGGTCAGCGCTCATAACTCGACCGACCTATACCATACTTACCTCAAAGTCAAAAAGTATTTTATTCATTGAAATCACAAGGATCATTGAGAATCATCAGTATACCCGCAATTCGCACTAAGCGTTTCGGTTCCACCTTTGTTATGCGAACAGCTAAGGAATGGAACACGTTGCCGTCGTCTGTCTTTCCTGAAAACTATAATATGGGTATCTTTAACAATTAATGATGATATTAGCATCAGGTGGGCCATCTGCTTGTCCAACCATTCACAAAGTTTACAAAAAAATAATAAAAACAATCTTACACGCAACTTTATTGATAAATTTAGATACTTGTGATACAGTGATGTCATACACAAAATAAATCAAGAATATTAATTATTAAGTCAGAATATAAAGTTAGTGTACAAATTATCCAATCAAAAACAGCAAGTATGGATTTCAAATTCGATAAGCTGACATTAAAATTCATTATAATTGGATAAATAGTTCTGTTTTAATGTTTTTTTGTTTCAAATTTTAACGAATTTTACAGTAAAATTTATCGAATCGAGTCATACGTAACTGCTAGTTTGAAATAAAATGAAATCACAGACAAAATAGAGTCGTCAAAGATATGAACGGCATAAATCTTTGAGTGACGTTTAAGTACAAAATGATCAAAATTAGTGCTTTTTGGAATGTTCAGACACTAATAAAAATCTAACAACATTAATAACATCAAAATACTTAGATACCTGCTAGAATACTGTGAGCATATTGCTTTATTCAACTAAACTAAATCTAGGTCATGGCTATGCCATTCAAATGCTATGTTTCTGAAAGGTGCCCATCATTTTAACTACCTACAGTAGACACGTTTAACGTTTTTTTATAGTATTAAGGATAATTCATTCTAGTTCTCGAAAATAAATTTACTATCAGACATTTAATTTTACAAGGAACTGCGAATTAACATTTTTTTATAGTATCAAAGAGAATTCATTATCGTTCTCGAAAATAAATTTACAATCAGACATTTAGTTTTATAAATAACTGCGAAAATTACTTTATTCAACAAATCATAATAATTTAATTTACCTAATCGAGAACAAGTCAATATTGATAAAAAAAAAACTACCATTTTGAGACCATTATCTTTCTTACAGGAAATTAAAAAACTCCATAGAAACGCTACTGACTTATGGAACTGAGGGGCGAGTCCGAGTTTACACACACCATCGTAACGATGATCGTAACGACGAGTGTACATACGTGTATTGCGTAGTAACTAGCCATTAATCTGTGACGTTTTTGGCACAGATTAATAGCTAGTTATTATGTCATACACGTGCGATCGTCGTTACGTTCATCGTTACGATGGTGTGTGTAAACTCGGACTCACCCCTCTGAGCATGTCAAGTATAACTCGATTTGAGTTAAATTCTAAATCTTTTTTTTGAAGCGACTTACGAATTTTTTACGTGATTTTGTAGGGCACCTCTACTATTATAGTATAGTATAGCTTGTAAATATTAGGTATATGAAGTAGATAAGCCTTATCTGTAAAACCTTCCCATCGTAAACAAGCCCATTATGTTATCACTAAAATAATAATAACCGGAGTAGTTTAACAAAACTAGCGTTTGCCTGCGGCTCCCACCGCGTAGGTCATAAGTACTACGGTTTAAAACCTTCCTTTTTACATTCCCTACAAAACAGTGAAAATCGCATAAAAAGAGGTCCAGCAGAACTCAAAAAAATCAAGTACCTACATAGCTTAAAGTTAAGTACATAGGTAGTTAAGTATTGATTTTAAAACACAATTTTATCAAAATTGAGTTTCGGAAATCAACACAAAGTGCACAGTGCCCCCTTACTTAAGCTAAGTGTTGGTTGGTGAAATCATGAATTTCTAACCATGCGTGGACCACAAAGCCTTATTTCTTTTCCCGCGTACTTGCTTGTGGTCTTTTAGGCCGAGGAAGCAGTATCGTTCTTCGGTATGTAGAGGTGGTCGGATGGACCCACTTTCTTCCAGTGCAGAGACTTCGATTTAATCGACACTGGCCCCTGGAAACAAAAAGGAAAATATACATTAGGTACCTATTTTTTAAAAGACTTGTCCATAAAGAACTTAACCTTCTTTCTTATTATATAAACTTCTCCAACAATTTTTGGAAGGCAATATTAGTTTTTTTTTTTTTTTTTTTTTTTTAATTGTATATGAAGCTATCGACGACACTCCCACACACGCTCCCACGCAACTACATTCTCAAACTGAGTAAGGATACTGCCCGTGCAACTACATTTTCAAATTTCTAACTGAATCTTTCTAAGATTAACAGTTTCAGACGTCTTTTATTAAACAATTTTTTTTACAGGCAGTTTTTTTTTTTTAATTGCAGTAAAATTATTTTTTTTTAAATGGCGTTTTATTGGTGACGCGGCAGATGAGTACGTAGCCGACTAAGTTACGAGGGGTGCCGGTTCGATTCCCTCTACCGGACAAATAGTTGCATGATCTGCATATATTTGTATGACCTGCAAATATTGATAAGCAAAGAATCCTCAAAACACGGCGCGAAAATTAAAAAAAAACTAATACTCGTATACTGAATCAGATGAAACCTGTCAGTAGTTTCTGGGATATATTATCGATGTATGTTTCCTGTTACAAGATTTTACGATGACTCATACAAACAACCAATGGTCGGTAAATCTCATACAGATGAGGTCCGGTGATTGCCAAACTAGACAAAACTTTGACCAATACAATACATGCGTACCACCATACCAGATACATGCGTTGAAGCCTCTGTAGCGCGTCGCGCGAGTAGCCGTCTGAGACGCGAAAGGTTGCGGGTTCGATTTTCGCCGCTGGGTGTAATGGTACCATGGTACTCGTAGTTCCTGATACCCACGACACAGGGGATCCTATTGTGGGATCAGGACTATGTATGTGACTGTTATGTTATGATATATCAGATAAATCGTCATTTTACTGTTAACATTAAAATACATTAAAGTGTAATCAGTGCAGCGAATGGAACTAAGACATTTCAACACTCTGAAATAGGGACATCAGCGAAAGCTGCTCGTCTATAATTTAGAATAATAATAATAATCACCCCCCCTCCTCCCCTCTTTGTTCCCCAGTCTGCACGGTCCTGTGTAATCATTTCTCATTCCCTTTCACATAGGCGTTTAGTAATAAAAAAAAACTATGTATAGTGCGCGTCATGTAAAAAGAACGCTGGCGGTCAAGCTTCTACAGGCGTTCCAGCGTTCTTTTTACATGACGCGTACTATAATTGTACATTATTTGTAGTAAACTAGGTAGGCACTCATTCAATGCATAGCTATACATCTCTTAAATAAGTAGAAAAGTAAGTAATCTCTTAAAAAGAACGCTGGAACGCCTGAAGAAGCTTGACCGCCAGCGTTCTTTTTACATGACGCGCATTATAATTTATTGTATTAAGTATATCAGTTACCGAGTAACACAAGCTCTGCTTAGCTTGGCGCTAGATAATGTTGTGTGAACTGTCCAGCATTATTTATTTATTTATATATTCTGTGCCGGTATATCCATAGACGTGACAAGTGGTGAACTCATCGCCGCCATTGCTTCTCACGACTGACTCTGCTAACGCTTTCTTCCAGTAATAACACATTCCTTAAATAAGCTAGCAGCCAGGACAAATCTTATACCAACGAATCATACAAACAAGTCTGGGTAATCCCTTAGTCGGCTTTTACGACATCCACGGGAGGAGATGAGGGGTCTATTCTTTCCCACGACGGTGCAACCCACAGTGAAAAGAGGACCATTTGAGGCTTTGCCTATCCTTGTGTCTGTGTATGTTCAGTAGATAAGTAGTAATTTAGTAGTAGTAGAGCTTTTTTGTGAAAGAGTTCGTCCGGGGAAGTACTACCACCTACCTATTTCTGCCGCAAAGCAGCAGTGCTCGCATTGCTGTGTTCCGGTTTGAAGGGTATTAGTGCCGGTGAAATTACAGGCACATGAGACTTTTCATCTTCTTGTCTAAAGTTGGCGGGCGCAGTGCAATGCCAATGGTGCGTTCTAGGGGACGTTACCTATGTGATAATGCACTGTTCATAGGCAGAGGGTACCGCTTAACATCAGGTGGGCCATCTGCTTGATCCGTCAATCCAAGTAGTATAAAAAAAATGTATATGGTAAATAAATGAATAAATAAATATTTCTGGACAGTTCTGCCACTGATGGTACTAGACAACTGATATACTTAATACAATATATTACATAGATAGATATTTTTTATTATATATAGATAATAAAAAAGATTATAAGATTCGTTGGTATAAGATTTGTCCTGGCTGCTAGCTTATTATGGAATATATGTTATTACTGGAAGAAAGTGTTAGCCGAGTCAGTCGTGGGAAGCAATGGCGGCGATGAGCTCACCACTTGTGACGTCTATATTCCACGATGATGCAACCTACTGTGAAAAGAGGCCCATTCAGGCTTTGCCTACCCCTTCGGGGATAAAGGCGTGTGTCTATGTATGTATGTATAGAAAATACCCAGAACACCCTGAACAAATATCTGCGGATCGCACAAATATTTGTTCCGAGGCGGGAATCGAACCCGCAACCTCCTGCGTCGCAGGCGAACGTTCGCCCGCCGCGCCACAGAGGTCGTCAAAAACCGTTATAAGTATATATATATATAACCGTGTATCCATAAACCGTAGTTTTGTTTATGTTTCAGGATGGCGTACGAATAAACGAAACTGGCTTACACTTTCCATTCGTACGCAACTACCTAGAGCCGCCCGTCGGGCTCACGAAGACATTGCAGCAGAACGAGTGGTCGTCCAAGATGCTGGTCGAGAAGTTCCTCACGATATACTTCACTCACTACGACGCGCCGGGACGCCCCGATATACTAGGGTTCTACTGCCCCTACTCCACGGTCACCATCACCACTAGATTTACGGGTAAGTGTCGCGAGACCTCTGCGGAACCTATGGCGCCGATCGTTCGGTTCAATACGCTCGCAGTGTTGCAGCGCAACAACCACATACACACAATGCGGCAGATTATACAGAAATCTGAAGAGTATAATCGGCCCCTGTGTCTGGCATTTGTGGATTATGAGAAAGCCTCTGACTCTGTTGAAACCTGGGCTGTTCTGGAATCCTTGCAGCGATGCCAAGTGGACTATCGTTACATCGAAGTGTTGAGATTTCTTTATGATGCTGCAACTATGAGTGTCCTAGTACAGGATCGGCAGTCTGAACCCATCCAATTGCGACGCGGAGTGAGACAGGGGGATGTCATATCCCCGAAACTGTTCACTAACGTATTGGAGGATATGTTTAAGACGCTGGACTGGAATGGTATGGGCATAAACATAAACGGCGAGAACATCACCTACGATTCGTGGATTGTGTTTTTTACCAGTTTTAAATTATCGAAGATTTTATCTGTCTCCTTTTTAATGAAACAATTCACGTCATAAACCATTTTTCTGGCTTGCAGTTAACACATTTTTTTTCGGCATGTTTTCCACAAACACGAAAACGAAAACAACAGTATCAATATTAAGTATCAAAAACATGTGTGTGCGTCTGTATCTAGGGAGCGCGAGACGCGAGTGTAAGGCGCGCTGTATGGAAGGCGACTGATCAACCAATAGCGCACCGGCGCTGGCCGCTTCTCCCGTCGCGCCTCTTTCCCCCCGCTAAACAGACCCAAAAAATTACTACTGCGAATTGAAGGTCAGCGCTCATAACTCGACCGACCTATACCATACTTACCTCAAAGTCAAAAAGTATTTTATTCATTGAAATCACAAGGATCATTGAGAATCATCAGTATACCCGCAATTCGCACTAAGCGTTTCGGTTCCACCTTTGTTATGCGAACAGCTAAGGAATGGAACACGTTGCCGTCGTCTGTCTTTCCTGAAAACTATAATATGGGTATCTTTAACAATTAATGATGATATTATATGATTCATCATCATCATCAGCCCACACTAGTCCACTGCTGGACATAGGCCTCTCCCAATACGCGCCACTGAGCCCGGTGTTCGGCTCTTCTAACCCACTTTCTGCCGCCGCCTTTCGTAGGTCATCGCTCCACCTAGCCAGAGGGCGCCCCACGCTACGTTTGCCAAGACGCGGTCTCCACTCAAGAACTCGCTTACCCCAACGGTTGTCGGTTCTTCGGCATATATGACCAGCCCATTGCCACTTCAGCTTGCTAATCCGGTGGGCTATGTCAATGACTTCAGTTCTCTGTCGGATAATCTCATTACGGATTTTATCTTCCAGATAAACTATGAGCATAGCACATACACGTCAGATACACACGTTACATGATTGACATATTGACTCCCTCTATGGCGCGGCGGGCGAAGGTTCGCCTGCGACGCAGGAGGTTGCGGGTTCGATTCCCGCCTCGGAAAAAATATCTGTACGTTCTGCAGATATTTGTTCAGGGTGTTCTGGGTATTTTAATGCATAATAAAAAATATCTGTCGATGTAATGTATTATAGGCAAATGAGCGATGGTAGCCTAACACGACGCCTGTCACGTGATCCCCCGGGCCGCGACGCGTCGGCGATCACACGTGTGTTAGATTAAGTAATAAAGTGTTTTTTATGTTAGTTCCTAAGGTATTTATGTTGATATGGGCTTACTGTTTAGGTTTAGTACATTTCTCAGTAAGCCTGAAATAAAGATTTTGTTGTTGTTGTTGTTCTAACGGTTCAATAGTGCAACTCAGAATCCAACGATACCGGGTTCGATCCTAGGCTCCGCACCAATGACTTTTCTAAGTTATGTGCGTATTTCCATCGCTCTGTGCTTCGGAGGGCACGTTAAGCTGTCGGTCCCGGCTGTTATTGATTAATAGCAGTCGATAAGCCATGTCAGAGGCCCTCGGGCGGCTTGACAAACTACGATACCAGAGGCCAGCACTACCTCATACGAAATTAAACGATAGGCAAATGCTGTGCTGCAGCATGCACATGTGTAGCTCGACTCCAAAGCTGTCGTGTTTTGTTTAAGGCTTCGAAGAGAAGTATTCGTCCCACTCCCGGAATATTATCACCGACAGCCGTTTAACCGCCAATACGAAACGGGTGTACCAGGGCACGGCAATGATGAAATTTGTATTCTGTGACCGACTGCCGGCGACTGTACACGACCCGTCCACGTTCACTGTTGACGTTTTACGTCATGATGTAAGTACAGCTCGTTCACCCATTAGTATACCCTCTATTCGCACTAAACGATTCAGTTCTACCTTTATAATGCGAACTGCTAAGAAGTGGAATACACTACCGTCGTCTGTCTTTCCTGAAAACTATAATCTGGGTCTCTTCAAGTCTAGAGTGAATAGGTGCCTTCTAGACCTTTGTGCTCCATCTTCGGCCACATCGTCACTTACCAACAGGTGAGATCGTGCTCAAACAAAGGTCTAACCTTAAGATTGCACCTGCGTTATACTTTTAGTCTGTCTGTACAACGGATGATGTTTTTTAACCGACTTAGAGAAAAGGAGGTGGTTCTATGTTGTATGTATGCATGTATTTTATAAGCTTATATTTAACTTGCAATGTATGTATGTTTGTCTGGGTGGAATCCGGGTGGAATCTTGCAACTGAATTTTAAAGCAGTTATCCTCAACCGATTGAGCTGAAATTTGGCATACCTGTCAAGTTCCGATGACAATACAATATGATGGTGACAGCGAGCTGATCTGATAATGGAGACGGAAGGTGGACCATGGACCTCCTCGACGGATAATAGTAGACTGGCCGTGTTTAGGCTCATTGTGATCAGCACACGGTTACAATCACTAATTTTATAATAGTAGATTATGGTACAAGTGTGTAATGTTGTTGATTAAGCGCTTAGGCGAGGGTCTTAAGAGAGCCGAGGACGGCAATCACCAACATTACACACTTGTATCATACCACGTTTTTCAACACACTTGTGAAGAAAATAATAATAAAACAGAACTGTATAAATGTTCTACTGTCTCAATAACTCACTTGTGAATAATAGCAATGAAAAGTCACAGTTTGATTACAGGTGTAAAACAGAAATACACACTCTGTGTAAATGTTCAACTGTCTCTATAACTCTCTAGTCAATAATAGCAATTAAAAGTCACAGTTTGATTACAGGTGTAAAACAGAAATACACACTCTGTGTAAATGTTCAACTGTCTCTATAACTCACTTGTGAATAATTAAATGAAAAGTCACAGTTTGATTACAGGTGTAAAACAGAAATACACACTCTGTGTAAATGTTCAACTGTCTCTATAACTCACTTGTGAATAATAGCAATTAAAAGTCACAGTTTGATTACAGGTATAAAACAGAAATACACACTCTGTGTAAATGTTCAACTGTCTCTATAACTCACTTGTGAATAATAGCAATGAAAAGTCACAGTTTGATTACAGGTGTAAAACAGAAATACACACTCTGTGTAAATGTTCAACTGTCTCTATAACTCACTAGTGAATAATAGCAATGAAAAGTCACAGTTTGATTACAGGTGTAAAACAGAAATACACACTCTGTGTAAATGTTCAACTGTCTCTATAACTCTCTAGTGAATAATAGCAATTAAAAAGTCACAGTTTGATTACAGGTGTCATTAATGTACCTAATTACGGTGAAATTCGAGCCACTTTATGAGCAAGTGTGATGAAAAAGTTTTTATTGAAAAATATATTTTTCTCAATAAACTTAAATAAATAAATAAATAATGCTGGACAGTTCACACAACATTATCTAGCCCCAAGCTAAGCAGAGCTTGTGTTATGGGTACTAGATAACTGATATACTTAATACAATATAATAAGTAGATAGATATTTTTAATTATATATATTGATGATAAGACGCCTATTGTTTTATTACAGACGCATATTTTAATAATAGTAGTGAGCGGTATTTTCAAGGAGAGGGATGCCCCCGAGGGCCCGTCGCGAGTGTTCCACTTCAGAAGGACGTTCGCGTTAAAAATTCGTAAAACTAAATTTAACCCCACGTGGAGATACGTGATCGAGAACGAGCTGATCCATATAACCACCGCCACGCCGCAACAACTCACCAACTGTTTTAAGGTAACATAGACACACGCCTTTATCCCCGAAGGGGTAGGCAGATACTGAATGGGCCTCTTTTCACAGTGGGTTGCACCATCGTGGAATATAGACGTGACAAGTGGTGAGCTCATCGCCGCCATTGCTTCCCACGACTGACTCTGCTAACGCTTTCTTCCAGTAATAACACATTCCATAATAAGCTAGCAGCCAGGACAAATCTTATACCAACGAATCTTATCAACAAGTCCGGGTAATCCCTTAGTCGGCTTTTACGACATCCACTGGAGGCGACGGAGGGGTATATTCTTAGGTCGGACACACCACCACGGTTTTAAGGTAAGGCTATATTTATTTTATACAGAATGTATCATGATATCCCTATAAGCCCGGAGAGGGGAGAGGCGACAAGGTGGACGTTAGCAGTGAGATAGCACTGTTCATAGACAGGCATAGATAAAATAATACTATACTTACTCATAAAAAAACCAACCAAATAGACCAAATGATAACCATGTTTAAGGTTCTTCATGGAAAGATAGATGCCCCTGATCTCCATGATGAGCTGGCGCGGTTCTACGTCCCCAGCAACTATTGCAGCGGCAGGAGGCATAAGTTACTCTCGGTGCCGTTTTCCCGCACGGTGGCGCGAGCCCATTCTCCGATCCCGCGCACACTCACTGCGCTCAATGCCCTCCTGGACGCAAATCGGTTCTGCGAGGTGAATGTGTGAGAGGGATGTCTGACATTTTGACATTTATCTATTGCTTGCTTTTATTGTCGTTATTGTTTAGGTTTTATTATTACTAACTATTATTTATTTTTGACATTTTATGTGATTGATTTATTAATGACCTAATTTTATGACTTAAATTTAGTGTAACTGGCCCAGGCCGTACTAAGTTGTTGTATAAATAAATAATAATAAATGAATGAAGTAGTACATGGATTGAGTGCTAAAATAGCTACTAATTTTATAGAGTGTTCCTTCTTACTCCTATCCTAGAAGATAGCTTGCTATCCTATGTTAGAGAGAAACAAATATATTATCACACGACAGTCGTTTTTCCGTTCCGTACCCTGAATATTGGTTCCATGAATGTACATCTCCCTAGATTGGTACCATGAATGTAGTAGTTATTGGTACCTAGTGTGACATTTGGCCTGGTACAAGTTACACAAATAATAACAGATAGATATATGCTTGTCTCATTCCAACACATGAATACATTCATATAAAAGAATGAGAGTGGTATAATCGAATCCGGTTTGTTTATAGCCTTATTTCCATGTAGTACATCTTCCTAGAGTATGGTGGTATCTGTACTAGTATAGTCTATGACCTAGACTATACTAGTACAGATACCACCTATTTCTGCCGCAAAGCAGTAGTGCTTGCATTGCTGTGTACCGGTTTGAAGGGTAAGGGTGCCGGTGAAATTACAGGCACATGAGTTTTCATCTTTATGTTCAGGGTGGCGGGCGCAGTGCAATGCCACATAGGGTGCATCCTATGTGGACGTGACCTATGTGGTATTGCGTTGTTAAAGGCAGAGGTTACCGCTTAACATCACGTGGACCATCTGCTTGTTCCGTCATTCACATAGTTAACCATTTTTAATTAGTAAAAATTAAAAAACCCTCAACGCAACGAAACGGTTGAACCGATTTTGATCAAACATACCTAAAAACAATCCCGACAAACTCACCTTTCAAACTAAAAAAAAAAGTCGAAATCGGTTCATCCGTTCGGGAGCTATGAGGCGACAGACACGTCAAATTTATAACACACCTTCTTTTTTACGTCGGGGGTTTAATAAATATAATTTTCAGAATCAGATTAGGAATTACAACCCGATGGTCCTGATCGAGCCGGAACGTGAGGAAGCTGAGGCGTTCATAAAAGTGCTCACACACATCACACAGCTAAAAAAGGAGGAAGCCGAAATGTGAGTTTATCCCCCCCTCTTCTCTAGTCCTATTACGACCTACTTTGCACTAGTTTTGACGACCTCTGTGACGCGGCGGGTGAAGGTTTGGCTTGCGACGCAGGAGGTTGTGGGTTCGATTCCCGCTTTGGAACAATTATTTGTACGAAATGGAGATATTTGTTCAGGATGTTTGGGTATTTTCTATGCATAATAAAAAAATATCAATCTATGTACTGTATTGTACTACGTATATCAAGCGTGGAGTGTGCTGTCTTATGAACTTTTGCTGATTTTCTCCATCATCTTATTTTTGACTGCCTACCTAAGTAAGGCTTTTAAGTTGGTTTTCCTTTTTTCTTTGAATCAACTTCCACTTGTTCTCGAGGCACCACACAGGCGCTCCCCACCTAGTAGTAAGAAGGATCATCAAAAATAAAACAGACCGTGTTTGTTGCCTGATTCTTCTAGGTCTGGTTGCGTTGGAACAGGAGTAAATGTTTTTTTTTAAGACATTTCAAAATGATCCTTGTGATTTCAATGAAAAAAATACTTATTGACTTTGACTTTCTCAGTTATCTAGTACCCATAACACAAGCTCTGCTTAGCTTGGGGCTAGATAATGTTGTGTGAATTGTCCAGCATTTTTTTTTTTTTTATTATGTTAAATTGACTTGTAAATAATTTATTTTGCAGACGTCTCCGGCTACACAAATGGGACTTGCGAGAGGCGCTGAATACATTTGTGGAAGACGTGGCAAAGAACAACATACACTTCAATAGTTTCGTGGATGATGACCTCGACGAGCTATCGGACATGTCCTCCTTGATGGATGAGGATATGATTGACTAAATAAATTAAGTTTAATATTAAATTTTGTTTCATTCAGATTTGTACATAGCATGAAGTAATATACCGAATTACAAGTAATTAATTTTGTAAAAATTAAAAAAAAAACCCAACGCAATGAATCGACTGAACCGATTTTGATCAAACATAGCTAAGAACACTCCCGACAACATCACCTTTCGAACAAAGAAAAAACTAAATTGTTCATCCGATCGGGAGCTACGATGCCACAGACAGACACACACACAGACACGTCAAACTTATAACACCCCGTCGTTTTTGCGTCGGGGGTCAAAAATGAAGCTCATTGCAACACATTGGCATTACCACAGATAAAATAATACTACACGCATTACCAATGTACTATTAGATGTGTGTGTTTTTTTTGTGAAAGAGTTCGTCCGGGGACTACCACCATATTTCTGCCGCAAAGCAGTAGTGCTCGCATTGCTGTGTTCCGGTTTGAAGGGTATGGTTGCCGGTGAAATTACAGGCACATGAGACTTTTCATCTTTGTCTCACGGTGGCGGACGCAGTGCAATGCCACATAGGGCGCGTCCTAGGTGGACGTGACCTAGTTTCTGTCTGTGGAAAACGGCCAACAGAGCGTACTACGCGGGGGACAAGTATGTCAACGCGGGATTTTGAAGCGTTTTTATTAGCCTGATTACACCTACCGAGAAGAGTGGCGAGACAGTGTTTCGGCCGAGCACTCGGTATTTGTAAACACATGGCCGGGTGCTCGGCCTAGATGATAGAAAACACTTTATTGCACTACACAGAAAATAAGCTAAATAAAAATTAATATTAAACTATACACGGAAGTACAATGGGCGGTCTTATCGCTATAAGCGATCTCTGCCATGACAACCTTGGGATGGCCTAGCTATAGGCCGAGACAGTCACTCGGACCCCGTTCTATTTACTAGGCCGAGTACCCATCGCTCCGCTTCCCCGCACTGTCTCGCTCGCCCACTCGGCGGATCTGAACGCGTACCCACTCGGCGGGCGACAACTCGCCACTCGGGGCGTACACGCCAACCGCGAAGATTGCTGTTATTCACAAAAAAAAAAACTTAATTCAAGCAGATCGCCGCCCACTGCAGACTTGATCTGGTCGGTCTCCAACGCATGGTGATGGGTCATATCGGAATACTGGCATAGGCAGGTAGCTACAATAAAAATAATGTATTTAATTAGTTACCTAAGTATTTATTTAGAAAGTTGGTATGTAGGTACCTATTAGTCTTTTCGCAAATTGATTGACATACAACATTATAAATTACATTTTACATCAGTATTCTAGTTACATACCTATCCAGTTAGAAAAAAAAAACGCGACGTGGTGGACTTTTACGCCGAGGGAACCAATCTTAAAATACATACTCCAACTCAAATATATTAATGTAGAAAATAAAACCAGTAGGTAAGCACCTACATATATAAAACATAGTAGACAAATAATTTGAATTACGGATTACATTACAAATACTTCGTAAAAAGACCTCGGTGGAGTAGCAGGCTCAATTCCCGCTGCGGGACAAATGTTTGTATGATCAGCAAATATTCGTTCCGTCAAATAGTCAGTATCTGTGTTGTGGTAGCATGGTGCTCGTAGTTCCTGATACACACGACACAGGGGATCCTAGTGTGGGATCAGGACTATGTATGTGACTGTTGGGTGTTATGTTATGTATGATCTGTTATTAGTTCCGTGTCTGTGTTGTGGTAGCATGGTGCTCGTAGTTCCTGATACGCACGACACAGGGGATCCTAGTGTGGGATCAGGACTATGTATGTGACTGTTGGGTGTTATGTTATGTATGATCTGTTATTAGTTCCGTGTCTGTGTTGTGGTAGCATGGTGCTCGTAGTTCCTGATACACACGACACAGGGGATCCTAGTGTGGGATCAGGACTATGTATGTGACTGTTGGGTGTTATGTTATGTATGATCTGTTATTAGTTCCGTGTCTGTGTTGTGGTAGCATGGTGCTCGTAGTTCCTGATACGCACGACACAGGGGATCCTAGTGTGGGATCAGGACTATGTATGTGACTGTTGGGTGTTATGTTATGTATGATCTGTTATTAGTTCCGTGTCTGTGTTGTGGTAGCATGGTGCTCGTAGTTCCTGATACACACGACACAGGGGATCCTAGTGTGGGATCAGGACTATGTATGTGACTGTTGGGTGTTATGTTATGAATGATCTGTTATTAGTTCCGTGTCTGTGTTGTGGTAGCATGGTGCTCGTAGTTCCTGATACACACGACACAGGGGATCCTATAGTGTGGGGTCAGAACTATGTATGTGACTGTTGGGTGTTATGTTATGTCATGCTAATTACATAAAAACTTAGAATATAGTAATACATTTATTTACAGAAAGAATAATACAACATAGGTATATACAAAATAAAAAAAAACATGAAACCCTGAAGAACGCTGCTAACAATCTAAAGGTAGCTCAAGTGATCCAAATCAGAATATACACTAGTCACTTATAAATTAAAACTAGTAGTTCTGCGAAGAGTAGACCTCGCGAGCACAATCATTGTTTTCATTCTGATTTACAATTGAAAATAACTCGTGAGGTTTTTGAATCAGTATATTTTTACATTATGTTAAAAGCTAATGAAAAACTGAAGAATGCATCATGTCGGTCCATAATCTATATCTTGACAACTTCTTGAATGAGTTTGCTCATATTCGATTTTCTTGTTTAGAATTGAGAAGCGAATGTTTCTGCCAAAACTATCAGTCGGCCGGTAAATGACGCCGCTGATAATTTCCCCCCTTTGAGGGGGAAATACCCCTCCAATCAAAAATCACCGAAGACAAAAGCCTATGAACCTGTTTTAGTTTCCTCAAGATTAGTAGAATAATACGACCTGTACGCGAGTACAAACATACCTACATCCGGACGGATGAAAGAAAATTTTGCCAGCTGCAGACTTCGCTCGCTCGGTCAAATATATTCACTACATCTTTACGCGCATCACACACGGCGAAGATAATAGAATATTTTATTCTGGGATCATCGTGACGTCATACTAGTGAATGAGATGGAAAGTCAAGGAAGATGCTTGGGTTTTGCTGGTGTGCCGTGTCATGCGCTTAAGGAGATCAATATTAATACAAGTAATTAATTTTGTAAAAATAAAAATAAACCCAACGCAATGAAACGGCTGAACCGATTTTGATCAAACAAAGCTAAGAACACTACCGACAAATACAGCTTCCAAACAAAACAAAAAAAAAGAAATCGGTTCACCCTTTCGGGAGCTGAGCTATGATGGGACAGACAGACACACACACACACACACACACAGACACGTCAAACTTATAACACCCCTTCGTTTTTCGTCGGGGTTTAAAAACTAAGCTCCTCCAGAGTGAGTTTGCATGTGATACTTCAATGAATTTGTGTGAACAAAGCATTTACTGCTTTCTCTCTCGAGTGAATTCTCATGTGACTAATCAAAGTGCTTTTATGATTAAATGATTTACTGCACTTGTTGCAGGTGTATGGCTTCTCTCCCTAGTGAATTCTCATGTGACTAATCAAATTACTTTTTCGATTAAATGATTTACTGCACTTGTTGCAGGTGTATGGCTTCTCTCCCGAGTGAATTCTCATGTGACTAATCAAATTACTTTTTCGATTAAATGATTTACTGCACTTGTTGCAGGTGTATGGCTTCTCTCCCGAGTGAATGCTCATGTGACTAATCAAAATGCTTTTATGATTAAATGATTTACTGCACTTGTTGCAGGTGTATGGCTTCTCTCCCGAGTGAATTCTCATGTGACTAATCAAAGTGCTTTTATGATTAAATGATTTACTGCACTTGTTGCAGGTGTATGGCTTCTCTCCCGAGTGAATTCTCATGTGTCTAATCAAATTACTTTTTCGATTAAATGATTTACTGCACTTGTTGCAGGTGTATGGCTTCTCTCCCGAGTGAATTCTCATGTGTGTTATCAAAGTGCTTTTTCGATTAAATGATTTACTGCACTTGTAGCAGGTGTATGGCTTCTCTCCGGAGTGAATTCTCATGTGACTAATCAAAGTGCTTTTATGATAAAATGATTTACTGCACTTGTTGCAGGTGTATGGCTTCTCTCCCGAGTGAATTCTCATGTGACTAATCAAATTACTTTTATGATTAAATGATTTACTGCACTTGTTGCAGGTGTATGGCTTCTCTCCCGAGTGAATTCTCATGTGACTTATCAAATAATTTTTTTGATTAAATGATTTACTGCACTTGTTGCAGGTGTATGGCTTCTCTCCCGAGTGAATTCTCATGTGACTAATCAAAGTGCTTTTATGTTTAAATGATTTACTGCACTTGTTGCAGGTGTATGGCTTCTCTCCCGAGTGAATTCTCATGTGACTAATCAAATTACTTTTATGATTAAATGATTTACTGCACTTGTTGCAGGTGTATGGCTTCTCTCCCGAGTGAATTATCATGTGACTAATCAAATAATTTTTTTGATTAAATGATTTACTGCACTTGTTGCAGGTGTATGGCTTCTCTTCCGAGTGAATTCTCATGTGTGTTATCAAAGTGCTTTTTCGATTAAATGATTTACTGCACTTGTAGCAGGTGTATGGCTTCTCTCCCGAGTGAATTCTCATGTGACTAATCAAAAAATTTTTTTGATTAAATGATTTACTGCACTTGTTGCAGGTGTATGGCTTCTCTCCCGAGTGAATTCTCATGTGACTAATCAAATTGCTTTTTTGATTAAATGATTTACTGCACTTGTTGCAGGTGTATGGCTTCTCTCCCGAGTGAATTCTCATGTGTCTAATCAAAGTGCTTTTATGATTAAATGATTTACTGCACTTGTAGCAGACATGTGTATTCTCTCCAGAGTGAGTTCTCGTATGTCTCAACAGTTTAATTTTAGAAATAAATGTTTTGCTGCAGTCATTACAACAATACAATACATTATTGCCATTAATGTTTTTTGCAGCAACGCTCTCTTTAATTCGCAACTGATCAACTAAAGAACTAACATTTGATTCAACATCTTCAAATGGGTTCTCATCAATGTCCATCAATGTTTCCTGTTTAGTTTCGATCAAATCTTCTGTAACAAATTGATCTTGTTCATTTTGATTCAATTCCCCTTCTGTTGTTTCATTTTTAACAGTAACTTGAGTGCTTCCACTATTTAGGAAATCATATACGGATACAGAAGGAATAGTTGTCACTGACACGTTATGTCTCGTTTCAAGATGAAACCCGGGTGCCTCTTGAACCTGAAAGTACAGAAATACAGGAGTGACAGAAATACAGGAGTGACAGAAATACAGGAGTGGTGAGACTGTGAGCAGTTATATGTAATCAAAATGTAAACAGCTTGCTTAAGGTGGTTGCTTTCGCTTGTGGCGCGGAATTCAATTTTTTCGTGTTTTTTTGCTCATCACTGCTCATCAACACTTCTTCAGATAGCGAAACCTATGTTGCCGGTAATTATATGACCTAACACACAGGTTTTAATTCAAATTATCACATAAATATCATTAGTTTGGCTATGAATGTGCTTGAAATAAAAAAACACTTTAAAAACCATTGAAGCACAGTCGTAGCTAAATTAATCATATTTATGTGATACTATAAATTAAAACTTGTGTGTTAGGTCATATAATTACCGGCAAATTAGTTTCGCTACCCCATAAAGTGTTGATGAGCTGTGATGAGCAAAAACACGAAAAAATTCGAACTTCGCGCCACAAGCGAAAGCAACCACCTTAAGCTAAAATCATCATCATCGTCGTCGGCCTTTAGGGTGACAAATCAACATCGAGCTATGCTGCGCTGTACTGCGCTGTGCTGTGCTGTGTTTCTTAAGCTACGTTTTTTTAACAATTAAACGATGCTGCGCTGTACTGCGCTGTGCTGTGCTGTGTTTCTTAAGCTACGTTTTTTTAACAATCTAGCTCAGTATAAAGTAATCAGCAGCTCGTGTAGTCGTTTATCTCGTCACGCAAGTGCGAGCGAGATGGGAGTACGAGAGTGAGAAAGACGTCTGAAGGCGATGGAGGGATGCACGCAGCGTGCTCCAAACCTAGCATAGCTCGACACAGCGCAGCATGGCAGAGCTCCATAAAAAACATAGCACAGTTCGGCACAGCGCGGCTCAGCACGGCGGGTAGCGCGCCTCGCTCGAGACTGCTGCGTTTTTAAACAGAGCGTAGCCTCACACAGCGCAGCACAGCATGGTTTGTTTGTATCCTCATTAAAATATTAGACGAGCGAGTTGACCAAACATAGCACAGCGCAGTACAGCGCAGCATAGCTCGATGTTGATTTGTCACCCTAGACGTCCACTGCTGGACGAAGCCTCCCCTATAGAATGCAATAGGGGGATTTGTCATAATCATCATTGTGGATTTGTTTTTGTGAAAGAGTTCGTCCGGGGAAAAACTACCACCATACCTAATTCTGCCGCAAAGCAGTAGTGCTCGCATTGCTGTGTTCCGGTTTGAAGGGTAAGGGTGCCGGTGAAATTACAGGCACATGAGACTTTTCATCTTTATGTCTCAGGGTGGCGGGCGCAGTGCAATGCCACATAGGGCGCGTCCTAGGTGGACGTGACCTATGTGATAATGCACTGTTTCATAGGCAGAGGTTACCGCTTATCATCAATTGGGCCATCTGCTTGATCCGTCATTCTAGTGGTATAAAAAAAAAAAAACAAGCTTGGCAAGCTGCTGAATGGAGATCGCAGTAACGGTGTTGAGTACTCAGTTGGATGCTGCTGCCCATCCGCTGGTTTATTCACTTAGTCACTATTCAAGGCAACCAAGGGAAGAGTAAGGGGTATATTCTTAGGCTGGTACACCTACTACTAAGCGATACTAAGTGCTGGTGCTGCTACTAAGCGATAAGACCGCCCATTGTACAACATAGTTAGTTTTATTTTTAATATATGTAAATTGTTTTTATATTATGGCGTGCAATAAAGTATTTTTTATCTATTTTCTACACCACAGTAGCGAATTAATAATGAGTATTGATAATATTATTCTATTCCGTTCAGACAATACCTGTAAGCCATTGTGAACATCTCTGAACAACTTCTCTGCTTGTTGATACATGTTGCGGAATGAGAGACATGCCCGTAACTGTGAGCGACAGATGTAGCACAATGATGAACATCGTCCGTCTTCGGCATCAACCTGAAATCATTTACTAGTTCAGTTATATGATTTTATTAATGTTAGGTAGGTAACGTCGGCCAAGGTAGGTATAATTGCCAACACAACTCTTAGAGTAAGCAAGTTGAAATGGCAATGGGCATGCCATATGAGAAAAATACAAAAAAACACAGTATTCAAACATAGTTTACAATTTCACAAAGTGTAATAGTAGGCATATAAGTCTAGCATAAGTATTTCGCAGACAACTATAACATCATAGGTGGTAATATATCTATTAGTTTCCTCACTATGCGTGGTAATCAAAGAATATAACTACCATGTGAAAATTGTTCTAATATATTGTTTAATTTGCTCAGCTAAAGATTATTAAGGAATTAATTAGCTGACAGAATCACATATAAACATAATTCAATTCAATTCAATTCAATACATTTATTTCAGGCAACAGTGAAAAATGTACATTGTACCTAGACAAAGGCCCATGGTAATATATACCTTACAACTAACATACATATAATTGTAACTTAATCTAACACACGTGTGATCGCCGACGCGTCGCGGCCCGGGGGATCACGTGACGACGGCCCTTGAACCGCCGGAACTTCACCCCTTTCGGCCAGAAGTCAGGGCTCAAGTAGATCTTCAGATCCTCCGTAGGGACCCTCACCATAAAAATTATAATGATAATGATGGACATAACATATATTAACATATAAATTAACATACAGTGGCAACTGTGCAAACAGCAAACTCTATAATGTGTATTATAAGGAGGGCTTTCACATGCATTAACAGGGAGTTGTTTATAAAACTGTATAAGACATATCTGAGGCCATTATTAGAGTATGCATTCCAGATTTGGAGCACGTGCTTCAAAAAAGATATGAGACTTCTCGAACGAGTGCAACTGTGCAACGTAGGGCTACGAAAATTATACCTAGTCTTAAAGCACTTACATATGAGGAACAACTTCACGAACTTGGATTAACTACCCTTGAACAACGTAGAGAGCGTGGAGACGTAATAGAGACCTACAAGATCCTAAACAACCACTAACAGTATACCAGATTTATCACAGACACTATATACGATGAACGATAATATAGGTCTCAGAAGACACTTTCTTTCTTTCTTTCAATCCGAGGATGCACATATTGCGCAGTCGCAACGTGCGCGCTTGGAACCGGTTACCAGACTCTGTGATCAGTGCCCCCTCAGTGAATTCTTTCAAAAATAGACTTGACGAATATTAAAAGTGCCCTGATATGGACTAAGATATACAGCTCCGAGAGCTGCCAGTTTATAATAAATAAATCAGACTTGCCTAAAGGAGTATACTCTCTACCTATATGTTCTTATGCTCGAGTATGCTCTTTCCTATCTCTTTGCCTATTACTCTCAAAACCAACAACTGATAGAGCATAAGGCCTCCCTGAGGATGCGGCTCAAGATCGTTCATCGCAGTATGCTGCGGGGGAGGCCTAGGTCCAGCAGTGGACTTCTACAGGCTGATGATGATGATGGGTAGGTACTAGGTAAGCTTTGTTACCATGAAGATATCACTCGTAGCATGTGCTACGGTACAGGTACTGGCCACCTCACAGCCGCTTCCTAGTAGTGGATGGACGGTTTGAGGGGAGAAGACGATGTACACTCCAAACCTGAATTTGGGCACAGATTACTTAATAGTTACTACGTGGGTAATTTGTATTTGTGTAGGTGATTTGGGTAAAAATGTACCCACTAGTGCAATTAAAAAGGAGCTGGTCAGAGTGGACATAAGGGGGCGCTGAGGGAAAAAAAAAGACAGAATTTTTTTCACAAATTTTTTTTTTTTTTTTTTTTCCCTATAAGGGGCAGAAGTCGGAACGGGAATTTTTTGTAAGTCGTTTTTCGATGAAATTTTTTAAGTCTTTTTTCCTCAGCGCCCCCTTATGTACACTCCAACCGGGTGTTCAGTTCAATTCAGTTCTTGAACAAGTGGCCCTTGCGGAATAGACCACAATTTCGCCAGAGGGTGTTTCTTCTCCCTAATAGACGAAGAGTACTAAACCATATATTGTAGTTTTTGACTAAACCTACCAAATAAAATGTTGCATGCATGCATACCTTAGTCCTTGTTAGTTTCTCGTATAATTCTTGAAGATCGGTGTTTTCAATGCGATGCATCCTCATATTATTACGCAGACAAGCTCTACACGCTAACGTTGCCATTTCAGACATTTTCAGATAGTCTCCAAAAACAGTTCCTATAGTATACAACAAAATAATCTTGAATGAAGGATATTATAATAAATTACATAAATAAAGATACCAGATTCTTTATTTAGTTATTGGATTAAACAAACTATGCAACTCCACAGTCCACACCACAGACAAAGTACTGTGTACTACGTATACGTATAAGCCTGAAATCTCCATGGACTTAGTATACAAATAGGACTGAGCGCTCTAAAAAATTTAATACCGAAACAAGACCTTATTTTATTAAATTAAGACTCAATTTAGATTACCGTCATAGAAAGAGAAAAAACGAGCCAAGAGAGATAGGTAGAATAGAGCTAGTTTATCCCTTTCTAATACATGAAATGATAGCTTTATGATAGCAAGGGTGACCAAGACCGTTGTATAGATAACTAGATAGAGAACCGATAGAAAATACTTTATTGCATACCAAAAGGTAAGTAAGGTAAGGTTTTTGTATAGGTAAATACTAAGAGGTCATCGATACTACAAATCTAAAAGTTGGCCGTCGTGGGCATCGAGCAACGCAGGCCTCCTTGCTCGATGGTCGTGGGACGCCCGGCAGACGAGAAACATCATGGCATGGCTGCGTCACGCCGTTTGCCGACACTGAACACTCGGTAAGTAATCAATAACAAGGCTCGATATCACTTTTTGTGATATTAGAGAAAAACGTAAAAAAAAGCCCTCTTTGTATGGCGCACTCCTCATAAGCCATTATATGAAGAAGAAGAAGAATTTATCATGTCGTATCACTGGCAGAATTGTGACAGCTAGCCACAGATGCCATAAACTAAGAAGTGAAGTGAATGAAAGAAAATACAAAAATAATTTTTATTTGCTTTTCTATGAATGTGAAAGTTTACTACCTACTTTACCACCCACATTTTCCTTCAATTTCTTAGGAAACCAGTAAAAACCACCCGAACTATCGATGAAGATGAACCCAGCCATAAACCAAGGAAACATTCAGTTCGTAAACAACCCTAGTCCTCAGCTGCAGAGCGCCATTCAGAACTCTCCGACCCAACACAGCCCTATGAGTGCTCAAGGAAATAAGAATAACAGTAATCCAGGCGGAGACTCGACGGTTTGTATGCTTTTGAATAACTGAAACTCCATAATCAAGTGTGTTTGTAAACTGTATGGACCCATAACTTTGAAAGTACTTACCTAGGAATGGGGTCTAAATCCATGTCGGACTGTCAACATGGTACTAACAACTGATATTTTTTTCCAGACTTCATATCTCAAAAACAGTAATTCGTATGGAAAAAATGCATTTAATCAAAAAAAAACAAAAATCAAAATCAAAATCATTTATTTCAGGCTTACTGAGAAATGCACTAAACCTAAACAGTAAGCCCATATCTACATAAATACCTTTGAAACTAACATACACATAAAAACACTTTATTACTTAATCTAACACAAGTGTGATCGCCGACGCGTCGCGGCCCGGGGGATCACGTGACAGGCGACCCTTGAACCGCCGGAACTTCACCCCTTTCGGCCAGAAGTCAGGGCTCAAGTAAGTCTTCACATTTTCCGTAGGGACCCTCACCATAAATGAGCTAAAGCTCACATTATGACGAGAGTCCAACTTCATGACCCTCAAACCCACTCCGGCTTTCTTCCTGATATACTCCACCACCTCTGCGGCCTTCACATCGAAGTAGACGCGGGACACGTAGATCTGCGTGGTGGGTACCTCCGCTCGGAAGTGCTGCTCACTGGATACATGAGTACCACACTGGTTCCGGCTAGAAGGCTTTCGTTTCTTCATCACCTCGATAAAGCCCTCTGCATCACAGGGCTCCTTCCTTGGAGCCCTAGCGGTTGCAGCGCTGCGAACTGGTTCACAGCTCCGCTTCTTCCCCTTTTTCTGAGAGACAGCCAAGTTGCTAGCCGCTGCGGAAGCGTAATCATGCCGTTGGGGAGGAACCAGCGTGACCGGTGTCGGCTTTTCTGCGGTGCGAGACATGCTGGCGGCGGGCCGAGGGCACGAGTTCGGTGTAATTGCGGCGGCGAGCGACAAATTCGCTGAGCCGACACATTCCATCTCGTCACTCAACAACGACACAGTGCACTTTGCACCTTGCAGGACGTTGACCTCGTTAGAGGCGGACGACCTACTTACTAAATTAGTGTCACGTAATGACACCAACTCAGCACGCAGACCGGAGATAGCATCTTCGGACGCCTCCAACTTAGCCTGTACTACAGCCAGGCTTGTCTTCAGGAACACGATGTCCCGCAGCAGCCTGGTGACGTCGACGTGGTCGAATCCCACTGGTGATTAAAGGTGGATGCGCACGCTTGCGGCGCGAAATTCTAATTTGTTGGTGTTTTTTGCCCATTACAGCTCATCAACACTTCTTCAGATAACGAAAGTTAAGTTCGCGACAACTAGGAGACTTAACACACATGTTTTAATTGATAGTATCTCGTAAATGTCATCAGTTTAGCTATGATACCCCTAAACACATTTTTACAGTGTTTTTGTTTGTTTAGGGGTATCGTAGCTAAACTGATGATATTTATGAGATACAATCAATTAAAACGTGTGTTAGGTCTCCTAGTTGTCGCGAACTCAACTTTCGTCATCTGAAGAAGTGTTGATGACCTGTAAAGGGCAAAAAACACCAAAAAATGTGAATCTCGCGCCGCAAACGTGAGCATTCACCTTGACATTAATTGATGCCTAAGAAAATGGCTGCACAATAGGCTACAATTTTTTTTTTTCCTCAGTGCCCCTTATGTACACCCCAACCGATTTTTCTAATACTATGTAAGAGCACACTAGACTACCTACACAATAAAGCTTGGGACATGGCACAACTTGGATGGCACAGTGGGGAATAATGGTGGGTATCATCACGGCACAATGTGATCTCAACTACCATCTACTAAAGAGAGGGGCCACGGACAATGGTCTGTGTCGCGGCTGTCTTCAAGACAAGGAGACAGTGGAGCATGTGATACTACACTGCACAGCCACTAATGAAGCCAGTGAAAAACCGGACTCTAAGAGCTAATCAAGTATTGTCTCACTTCATCTATAGCTCGCTCAGGGATACTGGTACAGTGCTGCCATCAGCCCAGAATCCTTCTCCGCTACTTTAAGGAGTTGGGCTGACAGGGCTAGGATAAGCAGGTGGACCGTGCACAATACACCCCAATGCGGGACGTCAGTGCAGATCTTACCTCCCCCATTTAGAATTAGAATTAGGGGGGTTGAAAATGAAACTAACTTTCATGTGATTTATTTTATCCTACCTCGAGACCTACCTCATTTTGCTGGTGATAATATCTTTACAGATACTAAGCAGACCTCGACTGCAAGAGTTAGTACGAGAAGTTGACCCAACAGTCCAACTGGATGAGGAAGTAGAGGACATACTCCTCCTGCTGGCGGATGACTTTATAGACACCTCTCTTATCAACGCTTGTGGGTTGGCTAAGCACAGGCATGCTTCTACAGTGGAGCTGCGGGATATACAGTTGCATTTAGGTAAGAAATTAGCCATACTAGTACTAGTTACTATCTACTACTGCGTATTACTAGCTCCTAGAACTGGCAACTGTTGAGAAATAAAGGTTTTCGAGTGGTGACCAAGAACTGGACAACACTGTAGACAGGCCCCCATCTGACGACATTTGAATAGTTGTAGGAATTACATAAAATAATGCAATATAAATAAATAATGCTAGGCAGTTCACACATTATCTAACCATGATGTACTTAATACAATACATTACATAGATAGATATTTTTATTATTCATAGAAAATACCAGGCGAACCGGCATTCGCCCGCCGCGCCAGAGGTCGTCAAAGCATTAGTATAGTACGTGCTAAGTCAGCCTAAATAAGGTGGATGTAGGCAGCTCATGACCGGCTATCCTGACATTATATGGGGGAGGCCTATGTCCAGCAGCTGATAACGTAGTAGAAACTATGACTTATCTAGCACAGAAGGACAATGCACAGCAGGACAACAGTGCAGGTCTAAACACACCCAAAAGGTTACCGCATATTCAATAAAAAAGATTTTATCTTCTGCAGAACGGATATGGAACATGTGGATACCAGGTTTCGGCAATGAGGAAGTGCGGCCATACAAACGCTCCGCGATGACAGAGGCTCACAGGCAGAGGATGGCGCTCATCAGGAAAACTATAAAAAAATACTGATTTAAATGAATCTGATTCAATTTAAACAATATGAATTCTATGAAGGTGTGTGTTCTCTGATTGGGTTTTTATTGTGTTCTTTAAACACTGTTTAATTTGTGGTCCTGTTTTGATGGGAATAGAGACCCATATTCTAGAACTAACTGAGAATCAAGATTCAAGCAAAGAAAGTTTTTAATTACTAATACTACTTTGTGTCAATGATTTTTTCTGCATTAAGTCAGAGACCAAAGTGATCCTTGAGATTCATTGAAATCTTTAAAAAAGCTTGCAGTTTAGGTTTGTATTATTAAAACTCAGAATGAACTTTGTCCAATTTCAAAATTCCCATACAAAAAAATAATTTTTGGTGGACACAGGATTGTTCTGGAGAGTTGAGTTCGACCTATTATACAAGCTCTAGATGTTTGTTTGATTAAGCTTAGGCATAATATGATGTTTTTCATTTGTTTCCTCTCTTACGACCTATGTAGCGCATCGGGCGAGTAGCCGGCTGAGATGCGAAAGGTTGCGGGTTTGATTCCCGCTGCGGGACAAATGTTTGCATGATCTACAAATATGTGTGGGGTCAGGACTATGAGTGTGACTGTTGGGTGTTGATTTCCATCAATGATAAATTGATAATCTACTTTGTTATAAATTTAATGTTTTGTCATCAGTTGGTAGATGTCTACTGCTGGAAAACAATTTAGTCAAAGAAATTTAAATGTAACCCAAAAATTCCGTTCCAGCGGGACTCGAACCCGCAACCTTGCCTGTGATCGGCAATGCCTTTACCAGTTCGGCCATAGAACACTATAAAGCTGAAGACGAAATTTGTGGGCACTATCAACTCGGCTATAGCGACGGAATTTTTGGGTTACATTTAAATTTAATGTTATCCATAAAGTGTGGTTTACACTTGAAAAATAATATACTATAACAATTTAGTCATTGCTGGAAAAGGTTTCTCCCATAACTAATGCAATGGGGGCAATGACCGCAAAGTCACCCGAAGTCTATTTGACTTCGGACAGCGCTCAAAAATTGTCCGAATCAAAAGAGAAACAAAACACAAAAATAAATAAGTCTGACAAGTTTTATCTGTCCATTGCTGTTTTCCATTTTGAGGACTAAAATGTGAATTTTCAAAGGTTATTTTGGCGTTGACAGTTTATGGAATGCTTAGTCCATCGTAGGGTTATTAGGAAGTCTTTGAATGGGGGCAATAATAACCACACTTTGCGGACAAACAAACTTTTAGTAGAGCGTTTTTGCGTAAAAGCACAGAATAAATAATAGTTTGTACAAGTTCGTCTGGGGGAAGTAGTACCAGACATATTTCTGCCGCAAAGCAGTAGTGCTCGCATTGCTGTGTTCCGGTTTGAAGGGTATGGTTGCCGGTGAAATTACAGGCACATGAGACTCATTTTTCATCTTTGTCTTAGGGTGGTGGGCGCAGTGCAATGCCACATAGGATGCGTCCTAGGTGGACGTGACCTATGTGGTAATGCATTGTTGAAGGCAGAGGTTACCGCTTAACATCAGGTGGGCCATCTGCTTGTCCCACCATTCACAAAGTTTACAAAAAAATAATAAAAACAATCTTACACGCAACTTTATTGATAAATTTAGATACTTGTGATACAGTGATGTCATACACAAAATAAATCAAGAATATTAATTATTAAGTCAGAATATAAAGTTAGTGTACAAATTATCCAATCAAAAACAGCAAGTATGGATTTCAAATTCGATAAGCTGACATTAAAATTCATTATAATTGGATAAATAGTTCTGTTTTAATGTTTTTTTGTTTCAAATTTTAACGAATTTTACAGTAAAATTTATCGAATCGAGTCATACGTAACTGCTAGTTTGAAATAAAATGAAATCACAGACAAAATAGAGTCGTCAAAGATATGAACGGCATAAATCTTTGAGTGACGTTTAAGTACAAAATGATCAAAATTAGTGCTTTTTGGAATGTTCAGACACTAATAAAAATCTAACAACATTAATAACATCAAAATACTTAGATACCTGCTAGAATACTGTAAGCATATTGCTTTATTCAACTAAACTAAATCTAGGTCATGGCTATGCCATTCAAATGCTATGTTTCTGAAAGGTGCCCATCATTTTAACTACCTACAGTAGACACGTTTAACGTTTTTTTATAGTATTAAGGATAATTCATTCTAGTTCTCGAAAATAAATTTACTATCAGACATTTAATTTTACAAGGAACTGCGAATTAACATTTTTTTATAGTATCAAAGAGAATTCATTATCGTTCTCGAAAATAAATTTACAATCAGACATTTAGTTTTATAAATAACTGCGAAAATTACTTTATTCAACAAATCATAATAATTTAATTTACCTAATCGAGAACAAGTCAATATTGATAAAAAAAAAACTACCATTTTGAGACCATCATCTTTCTTACAGGAAATTAAAAAACTCCATAGAAACGCTACTGACTTATGGAACTGAGGGGCGAGTCCGAGTTTACACACACCATCGTAACGATGATCGTAACGACGAGTGTACATACGTGTATTGCGTAGTAACTAGCCATTAATCTGTGACGTTTCTGGCACAGATTAATAGCTAGTTATTATGTCATACACGTGCGATCGTCGTTACGTTCATCGTTACGATGGTGTGTGTAAACTCGGACTCACCCCTCTGAGCATGTCAAGTATAACTCGATTTGAGTTAAATTCTAAATCTTTTTTTTGAAGCGACTTACGAATTTTTTACGTGATTTTGTAGGGCACCTCTACTATTATAGTATAGTATAGCTTGTAAATATTAGGTATGTGAAGTAGATAAGCCTTATCTGTAAAACCTTCCCATCGTAAACAAGCCCATTATGTTATCACTAAAATAATAATAACCGGAGTAGTTTAACAAAACTAGCGTTTGCCTGCGGCTCCCACCGCGTAGGTCATAAGTACTACGGTTTAAAACCTTCCTTTTTACATTCCCTACAAAACAGTGAAAATCGCATAAAAAGAGGTCCAGCAGAACTCAAAAAAATTAAGTACCTACATAGCTTAAAGTTAAGTACATAGGTAGTTAAGTATTGATTTTAAAACACAATTTTATCAAAATTGAGTTTCGGAAATCAACACAAAGTGCACAGTGCCCCCTTACTTAAGCTAAGTGTTGGTTGGTGAAATCATGAATTTCTAACCATGCGTGGACCACAAAGCCTTATTTCTTTTCCCGCGTACTTGCTTGTGGTCTTTTAGGCCGAGGAAGCAGTATCGTTCTTCGGTATGTAGAGGTGGTCGGATGGACCCACTTTCTTCCAGTGCAGAGACTTCGATTTAATCGACACTGGCCCCTGGAAACAAAAAGGAAAATATACATTAGGTACCTATTTTTTAAAAAGACTTGTCCATAAAGAACTTAACCTTCTTTCTTATTATATAAACTTCTCCAACAATTTTTGGAAGGCAATATTAGTTTTTTTTTTTTTTTTTTTTTTTTTAATTGTATATGAAGCTATCGACGACACACCTACACACGCTCCCACGCAACTACATTCTCAAACTGAGTAAGGATACTGCCCGTGCAACTACATTTTCAAATTTCTAACTGAATCTTTCTAAGATTAACAGTTTCAGACGTCTTTTATTAAACAATTTTTTTTACAGGCAGTTTTTTTTTTTAATTGTTTTTTTTTAAATGGCGTTTTATTGGTGACGCGGCAGATGAGTACGTAGCCGACTAAGTTACGAGGGGTGCCGGTTCGATTCCCTCTACCGGACAAATAGTTGCATGATCTGCATATATTTGTATGACCTGCAAATATTGATAAGCAAAGAATCCTCAAAACACGGCGCGAAAATTAAAAAAAAAACTAATACTCGTATACTGAATCAGATGAAACCTGTCAGTAGTTTCTGGGATATATTATCGATGTATGTTTCCTGTTACAAGATTTTACGATGACTCATACAAACAACCAATGGTCGGTAAATCTCATACAGATGAGGTCCGGTGATTGCCAAACTAGACAAAACTTTGACCAATACAATACATGCGTACCACCATACCAGATACATGCGTTGAAGCCTCTGTAGCGCGTCGCGCGAGTAGCCGTCTGAGACGCGAAAGGTTGCGGGTTCGATTTTCACCGCTGGGTGTAATGGTACCATGGTACTCGTAGTTACTGATACCCACGACACAGGGGATCCTATTGTGGGATCAGGACTATGTATGTGACTGTTATGTTATGATATATCAGATAAATCGTCATTTTACTGTTAACATTAAAATACATTTAAGTGTAATCAGTGCAGCGAATGGAACTAAGACATTTCAACACTCTGAAATAGGGACATCAGCGAAAGCTGCTCGTCTATAATTTAGAATAATAATAATAATCACCCCCCCCCCCCCCCCCCCTCCCTCTTTGTTCCCCAGTCTCTGCACGGTCCTGTGTAATCATTTCTCATTCCCTTTCACATAGGCGTTTAGTAATAAAAAAAAACTATGTATAGTGCGCGTCATGTAAAAAGAACGCTGGCGGTCAAGCTTCTACAGGCGTTCCAGCGTTCTTTTTACATGACGCGTACTATAATTGTACATTATTTGTAGTAAACTAGGTAGGCACTCATTCAATGCATAGGTATACACCTATGTATGGTATGTACCTAGGTATGACGACCTCTGTGGCGCGGCGGGCGAAGCTCGGCCTGCGACGCTGGAGGTTGCGGGTTCGATTCCCGCACTCGGAACAAATATTTGTGCGATCGCAGATATTTGTTCAGGGTGTTCTGGGTATTTTCTATGTATAATAAAAAATATCTATCTATGTAATATATTGTATTAAGTATATCAGTTATCTAGTACCCATAACACAAGCTCTGCTTAGCTTGGGGCTAGATAATGTTGTGTGAACTGTCCAGCATTATTTATTTATTTATTTATTTATTATTATTTATACATCTCTTAAATAAGTAGAAAAGTAAGTAATCTCTTAAAAAGAACGCTGGAACGCCTGAAGAAGCTTGACCGCCAGCGTTCTTTTTACATGACGCGCATTATAATTTATTGTATTAAGTATATCAGTTACCGAGTAACACAAGCTCTGCTTAGCTTGGCGCTAGATAATGTTGTGTGAACTGTCCAGCATTATTTATTTATTTATATATTCTGTGCCGGTATATCCATAGACGTGACAAGTGGTGAACTCATCGCCGCCATTGCTTCCCACGACTGACTCTGCTAACGCTTTCTTCCAGTAATAACACATTCCTTAAATAAGCTAGCAGCCAGGACAAATCTTATACCAACGAATCATACAAACAAGTCTGGGTAATCCCTTAGTCGGCTTTTACGACATCCACGGGAGGAGATGAGGGGTCTATTCTTTCCCACGACGGTGCAACCCACAGTGAAAAGAGGACCATTTGAGGCTTTGCCTATCCTTGTGTCTGTGTATGTTCAGTAGATAAGTAGTAATTTAGTAGTAGTAGAGCTTTTTTGTGAAAGAGTTCGTCCGGGGAAGTACTACCACCTACCTATTTCTGCCGCAAAGCAGCAGTGCTCGCATTGCTGTGTTCCGGTTTGAAGGGTATTAGTGCCGGTGAAATTACAGGCACATGAGACTTTTGATCTTCTTGTCTAAAGTTGGCGGGCGCAGTGCAATGCCAATGGTGCGTTCTAGGGGACGTTACCTATGTGATAATGCACTGTTCATAGGCAGAGGGTACCGCTTAACATCAGGTGGGCCATCTGCTTGATCCGTCAATCCAAGTAGTATAAAAAAAATGTATATGGTAAATAAATGAATAAATAAATATTTCTGGACAGTTCTGCCACTGATGGTACTAGACAACTGATATACTTAATACAATATATTACATAGATAGATATTTTTTATTATATATAGATAATAAAAAAGATTATAAGATTCGTTGGTATAAGATTTGTCCTGGCTGCTA